>CM068980.1:23922727-25358455 GCA_035357415.1 Ophraella communa
TAAGGATCACAAAATATATTATCGATGCGACCATTTTCGAAAAGGTACTGCTGAATGCCGAGACACAAGTAGTAGATGGTGTCTGGAGCATATTCAGCTCCATTGGGTTTTCTAACTTCTTTAACAAAGAGACAAAGTGAAAAATTGAGTTCATCAGCAGTAAGTTGAAGAATTTCTGTCTTAAATAGTTTTACGAGACGTGTTTTTTCTAGTTCCGCATTTTTAGTTGTTACCCATTGTTTCCAAGCGTTAACACCAAATGTGTACTGTAAAATAAAATCCTTTATTAAAGCACGTGCATTTTTGATAATCGAAATCAATCATTTGTTTATTCTATTAAACATATCATGTTTACTTCCGGTTTAAACGAAAATTTCTCAAAATATAAATACGAATACTACTTATACAATTGGGAAAAGTAGAATTTCATAGTTCGTGCTCTGTTACTTTCAGTGAGTACTTTGTAAAAATATTGCTTTTTCGTTGATTGTACTTTAGTATTTTTTATTTTTAAACTAAATTTTTACTCCTACTATCTTTACAATACGTTGGTTGATATTTATGAAAAGTACAACAAGCGTTCAATTCAATGTTTAGTCTAAGGTCTGATTTTTTGTTTTTATTTAAATCTGATACAGTCATATCTTCTTAAGTTGCAGGGAAGGTACGTTTTTATATATTTTAAATCCTTAATAACGATTATATTGTTTTGTTTTAGTAAACTATGGATTATACACTCACTATTCAAAGGTTATTTGAATTTGTAAATGCTGGCCATATATTTTTGCATGGTACAGAAGAAAGAAGTCATTATGCCTGAAAAGCAGTGGTCTGTAAAAGGAACCACATGAACTAAGAGTTACTTTAAATGTTTTAGAAGAAAAAGTTACATGAGAAGTGCAATTTGCAGCACTGTTCATCTTGTGCACAAGGTGGTATAATATTTTTTTATGTTGCAGACAGAAAGTTAATGGTTTTGAAAAAATCAAGCCTTGATATTAGTTGCCAGAAGTTTCATTGAATTTTACTTCACCGAATAGATACATTTTTTGATATTAAGGTTACAGTTTATCAATAGCTAATCTCACCTTAAGACACATATTTGCATCCGGCTTCTCTGCCGGTTCAGGTGGTGGAGGAGGCTGTTGCACTTGATGGTGCTGCATCATAGGCATATCAACTTGATGGTGAGACATTCTTCTTCCGCGTTTTGCCCCACCTCTCGATTGTCGCATACCTCTCTTTCGACCTCTTGCAGAAGGACTTCTATCCATCATATGATGGTGCATTGGTTGAGGATCATCTACATTATCATCTTGAGAATGATGTTGTTCACCACCTTGTGGTGCTATGAAAAAGTAGATTAGGGTTTTAAAGACTAATTTTTTAGGACTCCCTAGTAATGACAAACTGCCACTAATTTTGGTAAATTAAGAAACTTTTAAAGTAAATAGTACATCCTAATCATCTGAAGAGCAGAATGGATCATTTTTGGAGGTAAATCTTACATAATTTATATTTAAAACGAACTTATTTTTTTGAAAATGTATACAAAACTACTAGGCCATGTGCATGATGGATACGAATTGGTATTGCGATTACGTATGTGTATATCCGACGTCCGAAAACAATCCAAACTTGTTGAGTTCGTGCGTTTACTGATTTTGCGAACATAAATAGGAT
The DNA here is from genome assembly GCA_035357415.1 of Ophraella communa. Classification (NCBI taxonomy): domain Eukaryota; kingdom Metazoa; phylum Arthropoda; class Insecta; order Coleoptera; family Chrysomelidae; genus Ophraella; species Ophraella communa. The sequence continues at coordinate 23,924,411 of CM068980.1, forward strand.
CAAAGTGGTTCTAGGAACCATTTACGAGCAAAAGGTGCGATGATGAAATTCAGTTCTACAATGGCGAAAATGCCGCCACAGCACAGCCTACGATTTACAATAGAATTGTTTAACAGATGCAAATTATTGCGTTCTAATCAAAGATGATTTCATAATGTGAATCGCTATCTATTTGACGGGAAAACGCATTCAGTGTGCGCATTTAATTCGTGGGAACATGTTCGTACTTTATGTACGATACAAATTCGTATCCAAAGTGCGCACAACCTTAATAGTACTGTTGATATAAGAAGTGTCTTTTTTATTGACTTTAACGTTTAATTTCTTTAGTTTCTTTATGATTTTAATGGTTTATAATATTATAATCACATATAAATATCCTTCTTTGAAATCACTAGGGTTCCCGCTTTATTATAAATTGCAGTTTATACAGGGTGGTCCAGCAAACTATTATTCCTCATACTTATCTTACAACTTTACATATTTTAACCAAAACGGTTTGAATATTTCTTAATATTAACATTTTATACACACAAGTTAAAACAAATGATTTGTTCAATGACAATTGTATATTGAAATTATTGCAAACCACACTGTTTACAAAAACTGTATAAAACATAAAAACATTCAGAAACCTGTTATAGTATTTGCAGTTAATGCTCCTTCTAAATCTACAGCTGGTTCATCTAGCTCTGTAGCCATTTTTAGTGCCATCTGTAACATATCATCTCCAAACGTATTGCTAGCATCTACTGGTTCGGGACTATAGCTGTCCTCTGGACCTCCATTATCATCCACATCGCTTTCTGAATCTGTTATTTCAACTTTCTTTTCTTCAGCAACCATTTCTGCCATCATAAGAAGTTCAGCTTCATAAGGATCTGTTGGTATAACTTGAATTTTCTACAAAGAATTTATTTGTAGCATGTATTTATAAAGTAAATAAAGTTGTACCTTAATCTCTTTCATGATTCCCGCAGCAGAGTTTCTGGTAGTAGGAATAAAGATAGGGATGGGTATTGGTATGGGTATAGGTACAGGGACAGGTGTTGGCGTGCTGTACATATGCATAGGAGTGGGTACATAAATAGGAACTGGTACGGGTATAAGAATCTTCTTCGCTTCCCTTTCGTCCGTTTGTATTTCTTGATCTACCAAAGAAGGTTTAGTGGTTATACCTTTATTTAATTTACGAGTATAACACATTGTACCAATATTTCTTTGTTCAGGTAAAGGTGCTGGTCTCACAATAAAATGTTGTTTAATTTGAACTTGAAATGGTATTTCGGAGAATGAATTTATTACCTGTGGTGTAGAGTTTATAACTGACGATCCCACAGATGAACTTTTCGAGCGAGTAGATCGAGTGTTAATAGGAGTGAGGCTAGGAGGAATGGTTGGATTACTTACTACACTGCCATTTGTGTTTGCAAGACTTTGGAAATTTGTAATCATCGGCATAGACGGAGTATCACTGGACACAGCTAAAACAACTTTACATTGTAAGTAAACAATTTTATTTATTATACACGACGAGCTTTACATAGAAGTTTATGGGTGATAATACAAGATTTATGAAATTTTGTATTAAGGGCTTGATGAGAATTCAATTTGTTCATGTTGAAATATTTCCGAAGCTGTATATTTATTTGATTAACAGAAGAAACCAAATTGCAAAACTAACGTATATTTATATATCATACAAAATCAATAGATTTAATCAAGTATGTATCTATAGCAACATAAAAAATCAATCAATAATGAAATCTTGATTTTCCAATACCCCCCCTATTTCATTAGGATGTAGTATTTTCATAAGGCACCTCAGAAAACAAATTCTTTGCTTGGGTAGTGGCTTTGTTAGTATATCAGCTACTTGTAGCTTGCTTTCTACATATTCTGCAGCCACTTCATTTCTCTCCACTAAATCTCTAATAAAATGGTATTTGATATCGATGTGCTTATTTCTTTTGTAAAATTCTTTACTAACTTTATAGCACTTTGATTATCAATCATAATAGGAGTAGCAAATTCTTGTTTAAATCCAATTTCTTCTAAAAATAATCTTCAAATAAGTTCTTTAGCTCCCACTGCTAAAGCAACATATTCTGCTTCTGTTGTTGACAAAGTCTGCTGCTGTCTTTGTGATCCCCAGGTAATTGGCGATCCATTCAACAAAAACATATAACCACTACGAGATTTTCTTGTGTCCAAATCCCCTCCATAATCCAAATCAGTATAGCCCATTAAATTTAAACTTTTACCGGTATGGTGGTAAACTAATTGATGTGCAGCAGTACCTTTTAAGTACCTAAATATCCGTTTTATAGCTTCCCAGTGTTCACGTCGAAACTTATTACAAAATTGACTTAGAAAATTAACTGCATAAGCCAAATCTGGACGAGAATTCATAGCTACATAAAGTAAACTGCCGATAGCTTCTCTGTAGGGTATATTATCATCAGGAGTAGTATCTTCATCTGGAACAGTTCTTAGACGTGTACCTGGATCAAATGGTATGGCTGCAGGTACACATTCCGACATGTTGAATCGTTCTAAAATTCTTGTGATGTACTTTTCTTGTGAAATAGATATCGTTTTATTCTTTCTATCTCTGAATACTTCAATTCCAACAAAGCACTTTGAGTCACCAATTGTAATTTCAAAATTTTATTTCAAGTTTGACAAAATGTTATTTATGACATTTTGTGACCGTAAACCGTCATCAACATACAGAGCGAAGTAAACTAGAAAACCATCAATTTGACAAAAAAATATGCATGGATCTGCTCCAATTGGTCGCAAGCCAAAATGACATAGAAATGTTTTGAATTTGCTAATCCAACACCGTGGAGATTGCTTAAGTCCATATAAGCTTTTATTTAGTCTACAGACTAAATCCATATTTTCTTGAAAACCTTCTTGCTGTTGCATATAGATTGTCTCATGTAAATCTCCATATAAAAATGGTGTTTTTACGTCAAATTGGACAATTTCAAGATCTTCTTGAGCAGCTAAATAAAAAAGTATACGAACTGATTCATATCTCACAACAGGGGCTCGATCCTGGAAAATGTCGCTAGTGACAATGACAAAAAATGTCGCTAGTCGTCAAATGTCAAATAAAAAAGTCGACAGCAGACACAAAATTGCTATTCTTGAAAAGGTGAGAATATTTAGTAACTTTTTCTATTTATGGTTGGTACTCCCGTTGAAACCGTTCTACCCGTTCTAACCTCACATAATTATCAACTGTATAATACTTATTTTTTTATAATCGAAGATACAGTTGACAGAAGCAAATATGAACCCTGGGTGGGCGTGTCCTTGTCGCTGTAGTTGTATTTTCATCTCACTTATGCAGCCACTAAAATTGATATTATCGTTAACATTGGCTCGTGATTGGCTGATTGTGATAACCTTGAAATTAGTTGGCATATTTTCCGCGGACCATGTTTGCTTCTGTCGACTGTACAATGAGTGATAAGCAATACGTCAACAAAAAACAAAAAGAATTTCTGGTGGAGTTTATGAGCCAGAATCAGGAACTGCATAGGGGAAAGTTTTCTCAAACGTTCACAAAAGGTTCAGAAAGATTTTTAATAATAATAAAGCTTGTAAAAACTTTCACCACCACGTAATTAATAGTAACTTTTTGAAGGTTAAAAAAATAAGGTTATCCTTCATGAAAACATCTTTGACAGTAACCTAATGTGCCGAATCGGAAAAAGTCTCTCGCGACTTTAAAAGTCTCCACTACTTTACGAGAGACATTAAATGTCACTTCAACGTTGCCAGTTTGCAAGCGACATTTTTTGTCATTGTCACTAGTGACTTTTTCCAGGATCGGGCCCCAGGAGCAAATGTTTCTTGGTAATCAATCCCGTATTTTTGGGAATATCCTCTTGCTACCAAACGTGCTTTAAAAATTTGGCTACCTGTGATATCTGTCTTAATCCTATAAACCCATTTACAGGATACAACATTTACTTTTGGAGGTATTTTTTCTAGTGTCCATGTATCATTTCTTTTAAGAGATTGCATTTCTTCCTTCATAGCAGATATCCAATTTTCAGAATCTTCAGACTTGATAGCATCACTATATGTTAAAGGGATTTCAGTTTCAAATGAGTTAGAGTAAACGCATCAGTATAATCTAAGAGATAGAAGTAAGATTAGGTCTCCTCTAGATTATGCTATGATAGCAGAAACTGAAATCCCTTTAACATATAGTGATGCTATTAAGTCTGAAGATTCTGAAAACTGGATATCGGCTATGAAGGAAGAAATGCAATCTCTTAAAAGAAATGATACATGGACACTAGAAAAAATACCTCCAGAAGTAAATGTTGTATCCTGTAAATGGGTTTATAGGATTAAGACAGATATCACAGGTAACCAAATTTTTATCCCCCTTCAATTGCTTTATGAAGATTGCATATTAAAGCATCTATAGTTTCATTAGAATTTGAAGCACCAGGGTAGAAAAATACAGGGACTACTTGATTAGACCTAAGTCTCAATCCATTTGACAGAGTGTGAGGTTAACTGATACAAAGACAAAATAATAAAATAGGTTTTCTTACTTATTTAATAGTCTTGTCCACATACCTATTCAAAAATCAATTGACTTATCCATTTTCAAAACTATTTTTGAAACAGAATACTTATTATCAAATACAAACAAAAATTATTGTAATCTGTTATTGGTTGCCTTTGTTGTGCATAACTATCAATGTCATGTGAAACAGGAGTGAATGGTCACCCGTCACAAAATTTTATTAGGTTTGAAAACTAATATTTGAAAAAATAGAATGCCAATAGTGAAAAAATTTTTATATGAGCCACGGTACAAAAATGTATTATTGTCTAGGATCCATTAAAGACCTTGATAATAATAACTAACGGGCTGCCGCCCGGGGCGGCAAAATGTCGCCGGTGAGTGAAGCGGATTGAGATCTATCATCTATGCAGTGAAACGAGTCACTGAAACGCGCTGGAGCGCTAGACATGTAGCTGTCAAGATGCTTAAAAATAAGTTTGAGGTAGTTCTTGAGGTACTGGAAGAATTAACAGATTCATCTCAAACTTCCGAAACAAGATCGGGAGCCAGTCTTCTCCGGACAGCCATGCAGTCTTTTAACTTCCTAACTTTTCTTGGCTTTTGGGCTGCAGTGCTACCTGAAGTAGATGACGCACAGATTTACCTGCAGCAACGAGGACTCAGTGTGGATAAGTGTGCTCAGAAACTTTGCGCCTTGAAAACCCTCCTAGTGGAAAGTAGAGACCGTTTCGTCCAAGATACAATCGACTTTGCTAAGACTCTCTGCGAAAAACTCGGAATCGAATTCAAAACGAGAAGAATTCGCAAGAAAAAACGCATGCATGGCGATGAATCTTCTGAAGATGCAGCTTTGTCTCACGAGTAGGAACTCCGTCGAGAGGTGTTCGCATCATTCGACAAGATCATTCAAGAAATGACGACTAGATTCCAGCAAATTCAAGAAATATCGGACAAGTTCGGTTTTTTGACGCCAGCGAAACTTTTGGACAGCAAGTACGAGTGTGATCTTTCCCATGTATTAGAAGACATCGACAAGGACGAGTTTCAGATGGAGCGGAAGCGTCTCCAGCAGTTTGTTGCCAGTTCTGATTCAGAGGAAGACATAAGGGGTAAAGGACCACTGGAGCTCCTCCAGTTCATTCAAAAACTAAATCTCGGAATTTCGGTTCCAAATATAGAGTCATCTTGATTCGAATATATTTGACTTTGGCGATTAGTGTTGCAAGTTGTGAGAGAAGTTTTTCGATGTTGAAGCTAATAAAAAATTACTTTAGATCTACTATGAGCTCCGCTAGACTATCAAACTTGGCTATATTGTCGATTGAACAAGAATTGGCTGCAAATATTGATTTTGACAAAGTTATTTCTGACTTCGCTGCACATAAGGCCCGTAGAATCCGCTTGTAAAACCACTCATCCTATTTTACCTTCAATAAAAGATACTTCATTGCATGTGAAATTTAATTTTAATTAAGCACCTATAGAATGGGGGCGCCACTGGCTTCTACACCTATTCCCGCAAACATATTTTTTAGGTTATACTACACTTAAATAAGGCTTAGGGTAGGTATAACTTTATACCGAGTTTTTATTCCGAGTATAAGTTATTCCATATTTATTGGTAGACATTTTGCCTAGTCCGAATTTATTCTCGGTATAAATATTTATACTCCGTTTATTGGTAAGGCTGATAAAGTTTCAAATGCATAGCTCTTTCGACACTTATTCGCTCACTGATGATCATAATGATAATAATAAATAATAAAGCCAAAATTGCATACGTAAGCTTGTGTTAGTGCACATGCACAAACAATAAAAGATCCTTGAACTTTTACCCCCCAAACCCTTAAACTAGGGCGTGAAAGTTTGGATGAGATCTCATATGGAGCCAAATTTCTAGCCCTACATGCCTAGTCCTAAGTCGTTAAGCCATAATTTTACGCATCAGTTACAGCGAAATACAGCAACCGTATCTCGTCACGAATGGTTCGTCGCAGCGTTTTCCCGTTATTAATCTCTCGCTGGGCATACACACATTGGACTCAATTGGCGAGTCGGCTCCACGGAAAAGCTTCTACAACTTAGTCAAAGTAAGTTGGCATGGTTATTTTATTACTACAACTATTAAACATGTACATTATGTTCCACTTAAAATAACGAAGTTGTACTACACTGTTACCAAATTAATAAAGGCCAAATACAAAATTTCATAAATATATTATTACTACTTACCCTTAAACTTGTAAATAAAGCTCGTATTGGGACACCATATATATGCATATTACCTGAGTCAGGTACAGGATACTTTTTATTTTTTCTAGGCACTCCGGTCGGAACAGGATATTGCTCCCTATTGTTAGCAGCTATCATTTGCTTAGGAAACTGATTTTGAAAGTTTATTACACAGTTGTAAGAACAGAAATTTCTCACTGAAGAATCAGACATTGATAAGTGGTACATGGGATGTGTCATTTTTTGACAAAAGTTGCAACCCTGTCTTGAATTATTAGTATCTGTAGATAATTTGTAGAAATTGAGGCAATTTACACTGCACATATTTATCATCGGTCCAGTTTTTGAGTACCTTCTAATCATGTCAAAATTATATTTTTTCACTTTGCACCAACTGCAAGGTACAATTTTTCGATGAGCAATGATGTAGATATTTTCACAACTTGTGGAACAAAAACTGTGTTGAACATTATCATAAAACATTGTATGTTTTTCCAAAGTTAATTTTGGAAAATGTCTATGGCACATTGCACACTTTCCTGGTGATATATTATTAACAAATCGAAAAGCAACAAAACAAGGCTCTCCACAAAAATAATTTGTAGTCCCATCTAATGCAAATTCAATAGAAATTGGTTTTTCTGTTTTACAAACTGAACAAATTGTACCTGGGACTACTTTGGGAGGTCTATCATTTGTCATAACATCATATTTTTCCATACAAGCTTGAGAACAAAAATCTTTAAATTGACCTTTATCACCTACTGGTGCTAAAAATCCTGTACCAGATCCAGACATATCTTGTTGACAATATGAGCAAACTTTTAAACCTTTTTTGTATTTTTCAAGGCATACACTAGTACAGAACTGCCTTATATCATTACCAAATCTTACACAGTACTTTCCAAGTGAGTTAGATTTCACTTCTTCTTTACAACTTGAACAATGTGAGCCTGTGTCTTTTTGATACTTTGTCAGACAAAATTCATTACAGAAATCCATAATTTCCCATGTCAAATTTTGATCAATATCATTTGTTTCTTTATTACAAGCTGCACATTTTCTAATAAAAGACAAAGATGGAGGGTTTTTAGAAACCCCACTAAAATCTTTAACTCTTAAACTACCATCTTCCCAGTTTAGGGCAACTTTATCATTTTGACTACTCTTAAAATTGCCTAAACAATTGTCATCACACAGATATCTTATTTCTTCATCCTTTATGGAATAATAAAATTTTACTTTTCTTTTCTAAAAAATCAAAGAACAATGAATTAACATAATCATACATTCTATTAGAATATTTACTTACCAATTTACATTCATTACAAATTTTAAGATCATCTTTATCATATTTAAAAATAACTATGGGAATGCTACTATGTTCTGAAGAATTATCTACATTATTGGATTGTGATGAAACACTAGCCTCTCGAATATCACGAAGTGGTGGAATAGATGAAGCTGCTTCTTTTTCAGCCTAATTAAATTAATAAAATCAAAAATATATATTAAAAACAAGAATGATTCATTTTTACCCATTATACAAAAATTGCCAAATAAATATATTTTTATTAATTATAATCAATTTTTGAACAAAATTTTAATTACATTAATTTAACTTGTAAAAACCTTATTAAAATTACTCGGAATTGGTTTAGATAGGTGTTATTACAAAAACTTCTAAAACTTAAACCATAGGTAATTTTATTTAAACTAATTAACTAATAAAATAACCAGTACCTGTGATATTACCCTTTCTGTGTCAGGTATAATACATAATTCTGCATCAGCACCTTCTCTGTTTTCATTGCTATCCAACAGATCACTGTCAAAACTTTTACGAATACTACATGAGTCATCTGCTTCCTTCTCACCACTTACTATAGGAACTTCAGAATTTTCACTGATTTTGATGCTGCTTGAGTTTGATACATCTGCAGTATCTGTTTCATCAACTGAACTAATTTCTGCAAGAGAAATTTGGTCAGATTGATTATGTGCATTTTCATTAATATTTTCTGTAGTTTCCACTTCAGTAAGATTTTGGTTTTCAGCTTCATTTTCATGAGTTTCTTGTATGCTCTTCTCTTCAGAAACTAATGGCTGACTATCTGGACAGGTTTCTTCAAGTGGTTTTTCTTTTTGCTGTAGCTGAAAAACATAATTTAAAATTTCTAACTACAGAGTAAAATCCTTCATTACATTTTACACAAATTTCTACACATACTACTACTACTTTATAAGCTTCTTCCTCCCTGTTCCTTGTAATATTGTACAGAATGGTTCAAAAAATAATCTTCTCAAATACCACTAGTCCTGTAAAATTTTACTAGGTACATTTTTAAGGACTCGTGGATAACCTTCGAAAACACTTTTTGCTGTCCAAGAAATTTTTGAGATTAATGTAGGGGAAGATGTTGTATAGTGGGACATGTTGTAAAGTGGGACAATCGACTTTTCGTGATGAATTCGACGTTTAAAATTCTGAACTGTAGAGAGCGTAACCTACTCATACCTTTTGTAATTCCTAGCTATGAATAGTTTGTATTAACCTGTTTATTCGAGTGAAAACCGTCTTGAGATGTATACGTACTGCTTAATTTTTTATATGTCTACTTATATAATGCTGAATTCTAATGTTAATAATTAAAAGTTAATTGTGTATTATTTAAAAATAAGTCATCAACAGTGTTTGAAAGGTAAGTAATGGGATTTATCTATTTTATTTAAAGGTATTTAGCAAATATTTGTTAAAAACTAAAAACACGCGTGCCGTTATATAGTGGGACGAGACAGGGTGTTGTATAGTGGGACAACTACTGCGTCCCAGTATACACCAAATTGCTCTGTCCCACTATACAACACTCCATTTATGTGTTATGTGTAAGTACCTATTCCAGCAAATAAATGAAAAATTCAGTGGATAATGGTTATAGTGTTCTATTTCTATTTTGTTTACAGAGAATGGACAAGAAAAAAAGGACTCGGAAAAAAGCTACAGCTTGTAAAGATAGTAAACAGTATCACAGGCAAAATTCAGAAAAAATGAGGAGAGCAGTATTAGCTGTTATTAATGATAGAGTTAAAGTCAGAGAGGCCTCTCTTCAATATGATGTTAGTAAGTCGGGTTTGCATAGATATGTTATGAAGTATAGAAATACCGAAGAGCAAAGCAAAGAAAACTTCAGTTTTGAAAGACAACATAGATTTTCACAAATCTTTTCAGATGACAAAGAACAATTGTTTAACAGAGTATTTAATTAATGCATCGCCAATAACTGAAGAAAAAATGCAACTTGAGGAAGAAAAACGAATGAAAGAGATAAGAAAGAGAAAGGTAAAAGCTGTTACAAAGAATCTATTGGATGACTCCAGCGACAGTGATATGCCCATAGAAAAATATTTTGTTATTGTTAAGTATCCTTTAAAAAAACGAAATAGATATTTCGTTGGACAAGTAGGTAGAAAAAGTTGGAACTAATGAATACCAAGTTAATTTTTTGAAAAAAAAAACATAAACTATAAATTTTTGTATCCAGAAAAAAGAGATGATTTAATTTTAAAAGAAAACATTGTTATGAAACTTCGAAACCCTTTCATGGTAGGTGGCACTGAAAGAGTTGCCAAGCAATGGCGTTTCGATTTTGACTTTTCGTCTTACAACATAGATTAAAGTCGCCTATGTTATTTTCTACCGTTTTCGATCACATAGGCGCTGATCTAAAATTCTGTTCAAACAGCGAAGCCACTAATTTTTGATCGTCCCACTATGAACATACCTCTGTCCCACTTTACAACAAGGGGTTGGTGTATAGTGGGACTAGGTTGTATAATGGGACTCGCTTTTTGTGAACGGAGTGGTAATATTTTGATCCATATCATTTCTTTAAAATTAACGTTTGTGTGTTTCTAAAGCATTACAATAATAAAAACGGAGAAAAAATGTCAAACTAGTTTTTTATAGTTAATCGATAAATACTGTCCCAGTATACAACAGCTTCCCCTATACTGAACCAATTTAATTTGTTCACGATTTCAATGGTAAATATTTACCCACATAACACTAATGGTACATTCACATTCTAAGAATATGCCCATGAATTACGTTTTCGAACATTCTGAAATGTATATACTAAACAACTCCATTTCACGTTGCTTTTCTTGTAAATTTGTATGATCTTTATGGTACATTCTTAACATGTTCGTATCATGTAGTTTTTAAATACCCAACAATCATTCCACTGAAAGTGATATGATGATATGATAAGAATATATTGTACAAACGATGAAAGGAATATTCTTTTGAGGACGTGAATATAATGTGCGATATTCATTCCTTTTGTTTGGATGAGCAAGTTACAAGATTACTTTTGATATTTGAAGAATATAACTTGGTTATCGAAACTCGCGATAGACAGGAAAAAGGGTATGTAGTCCAAACTGTAACAGTAAAAATATATATGTTAATACTGAGAATATGCTATTTACGTACTACCAGAACATTTGTAGTCTAAACTGTAACAGTAGAAATATATGGTAATACTGAGAATATGCTATTTACGTACTACCAGAACATTTTTATCACATGAATATAATATACTTATCATGCACTGAGATCAAGACATATTCTAAGAACGTTCTTGTTTAGACTAAAATAGAATATTACCATCTAATGCGAGAACGTCAGAACATGGCAAGTAAGGGGGGACACAATAGATCCAATAGGTCGCAGTGTACTTATCACCCCTAATTTATACATACATACATACATAGACTAAAATAGAATATTACTATCTAATGCTGAGAATTTGATCTTTACATACTTCAGAACATTCTTTGCATATACATATCAAGTAATTTGGTACGGCCTTTTGAGGTGACTATCACATACTGATCATGTACTGAACGGTATTTACGCATGTTAATAGAACATCCTTGTCCCAAAAAGAATGTTCTTATTATGTGCAAAGAATGTAAAATTGTTGTCTGGGTAGAATCCGGTAAACTCTCCGATTTTTATAAAAATTTTATGGAGGGTCTAGGACATTATAATGAATACGAAAATAAAGTTTTTTTTTCACTACTAGCCTCTGAACCTAACTTTAACTTTTGTTGCGGTTCATTATTAAACAAGGTAGAAAAATACAGAACTACTTGATCAGAACTAAATATCAATCCATTTGACAGAATGCGAGAGATTAACTGATGCAAAGACAAAATGAAAAATATTTTTCTAAGTACCTATTCAAAAATCAATTGACTTAACCATGCATTTTCAACGATTATTGCAACAAATAGTTCAAATCAAAACCAATATTATTGGATAGGTTATTGGTTGCCTTTGTTGTGCACAACTATCAATGTCATGTGAAACGGGAGTGACTAGTAACCCGTCCAAAATTTTAATTAGTTTTGAAAACTAATATTTTAAAAAATAGAAGGTCAGCAGTGAAAAAATTCTTATGAGCCACGGTAGAAAAGTCTGTTATTGTCTCGGATCATTAAAGACCTCGACAATAATAATTTACTTTTCTACATTGGCGCATAATTACTATTCTCCGCGGAAGCACTTTTTTATTTTAACAAACTGTCTATTTTGTCAAAAACTTTTATAGGTCAATCTGGATAAAACCTCCAATAATTTTGCAATGTTGCCATATATCCAGTATTTGAAAAGAAAAAAGGTATACCTTTAGTCGATATTCATTTTTTCAAATTTTAAGCATTGTTTTTTAGATTTAAATAGCTAGTTTTTCCTATTGTTTTATTATTGAATTTCATCGTGATAGTGATACTCTTTTACTCATTATAGAACAATGGATACAAAAGAGTACCACTATCTATTCTGATTGGTGGAAGGCATATGATTATTTAACAGAATAAAATGTCTAACATTTGACCATTCATCATTCAATAACCTTTAAAGATCCTGAAACTGGCTGTAGATTCTTCTTTGAATCGTATAGAAGCATTTATAAAATAAGCAGGTTAACTGTACCATCCAAATAAAATTCAATCCGCAGATCATCTTTCTGATGATGAAAGTTTATTTTGAAATTTTTGATTTCTGTAAAATATGTGGTATTATGAAAATATTTATTATTTATTTTTCTACTTACTTTTTGTTTATGTTTATTTTATCTAATGTTGTTAGGATAAAAATAAGTATTGAGAGTTTTTCATTTGGGTTTTTCACTATTTTATTTAAGATATTAAGGTGGGCGTCATTAATTTATAATACACTTTGATTATGTCAGTTGATTTAAGAGGATAAGATTTAAGAAGATTTAAATATTTTTGTTTCTCTAAATTTTATGCCTAGTTTAGAAGTTTGTTTGAGAATATATAATGGAATATTGAAGTTGTGAAAATTTTATTGAATTTAAAAAAGATAATCAATAATTTATTTGAAAACCATTTTTTGTTTCTAAATATGGATAAATTCTTGTATTTACAACAGATAATCGGTTATGTTTATTTTGGGTTAAATTTTTTAACAATTTTTACTATTTCTAGATGTTTCAGAGGGAAAAAATTCATTTTCGTAATTATTATAATGTCCTAGAACCCTGATAAAATTTTTATGAAAATCGGAGAGTTCACCGGATTCTTGTTTGGAATAATTCAGCGAGTTCAGTTGAATCTAGAATATATTATGCGAATAAAGTTTATTGTGTGTTTATTGATAACCAACTCCTTAATGATGACTACCTCATAGGTAAATATACGAAAAAGTAAATTATACATAGGCAACAGGGAGAAACAATAGTTATGGAATTATGTATAATAATATGAATACATTTTTTCTAATTATAAATGTATAATTATACATTATTAATTGGAAAGTAAAAGTATAAATTATAAGACAAAAGATAAAGTCGTGGTTAGAAGTTCACTTGACAAAAAAAGCCTCGTCATTTTTCGTCAAGCAATATAAGAAAAATGACGTCAACATAAGACATAAGTGCCACTAAGAAATGCTGAGTTTATCACACAATATACAACCATCTATATCAAATTTAGAATCCACAGTTAATTTTTAGAGTTTGACTAGGTCAGTTTTTTCAGGAATCTGCTTTATATTGTACAAAAAAGACCAGCAATCCGGGTACATATTTAACTGTTCAAATCTTTCATTAACTAAAATTAATGTAGCGTCCAAGAGACAGTTAAAAAAATCTAACTTGAACTTCTTTTCAGGAGAAACAATAGGCCAATTCTTTTGCAGTTGAAATTGCACTTTTAAAGCCAGCACCCTCGAGGTTCTTGTCTTTTTTAGCAGACCCAGTAGGCCTTGGTCAATGAGCTAAGGGCGGCGCCTCTTTTCTGGCGCCCCGCTACTGTTTCTAATTTGTAACGACAATGCCATTGGCTGGGTAAACAAGTTATAAAATAGAAGTATTTCGCAAGAACGGATACACCAAGCAGTTCGCCTACCTGTGGGGAGAGAGTAGCACGTCTACCTCCGTATATCTAATCAACCTTACTAACTAAATACCGACAGACTACAAATCGTTCGGTACAGTTTCTCCAGCACACAAAAAAGCTTTATCGACCGACTTACACTTGACCGTTCGAGACTCTCGAGAAGTGTTGTGCTCGACCAAAGTGGGGTACTTTTAAACCTCAAACTCGTTACCTGTCCTAGTGGGGTATTAACCCTCTACTTTTTCTCAGGGGTTTTGGGGAAGTATTGATATCCCAAGACACCAATCCCACCCGTGTGAAGGGTATTGAACTTCACACATTACGTGGTAGTACTGATCTTCCGCGACTTGTCCTTCTACGCGAGGGGTATTGAACCCCCCACGGAAACCAGTCTACGGGAGTATTGATCCTGTACGGCATATCCCGCCCGCGTAACAGGTACTTACCCTTTACCACGTTTTGTCGGAGTAGTGAGCTGTCGAGACGAACCTTTGTACCATTTCACGCCCGCACAGAATCACAGGTTGATCAACTTAAATTTTTGTTATAAAGACTAATTTTTGCCTCAGACTGACCAAAGGGTACCTTTACGTTCATCCAAGGAGACGAAGGGACTGTAAATAATCGTATTAATACTTTATTTTTATATATAGTTGTTTAAAATCATTATTGGGATTAATCGTTAAAGACGACTTCAATAAATAATATCTATTTACACAACATATTTTTATTCTACCCTAGATACCTCAGCGGCACTCTCTACAGAAGGGTGCGTGACGAGGTCATCACAAATTTTCTCAAAAATTACTTGTGCCTCACATATTTATTTAAATACATTCTACAGAAGCGTGAGGTAGGTAGATTGGCTAGCGTACAACAACTTGAAATTTTGCAATGCGATGATGACCCCAGCTCAGTGGAGCAAAAATAGAAAAAAATTTTCGAAATATTTCTAATATCCTCAAATGTGGTGGAAGATCCAATCAAACAAAGGGCTTGTCTACTACACATGTGTGACATGGGTATACAACAAGACATCTATCAAATTTTGCCCGAGGGGTAAGTTTGTACGGAATTCCGTGTACAAAGTTCCCCGGAATTCCCGGAACTCATCCGGAATTCCTGGCATTTTTTCGGAATTCCTTGAAATCTTTACGAACTTTTCTTAGTGTTTTTTTCTATAATCTGGTAAAATGTATTGATTTCTTAGATTTCACAGAATAATTATGATAAATGTCGGAGAAATTAATTTAGATTAAGGGTTAGTGCAAGTTGTTTAAAATGTTTTTTAAGTTATTTTGATTCAAAAAAAATCAGGTAAGTATATAATTTTCTTACAATTAATTAACAATCAATAGTTATATAGTTTATATTGGTAAGTATATGATTTTATTATAATTAATCAGCAATCATTAGTTATATAGTTTATAATGGAAAAAAAATTTACGCCAAGAAAAAGTCAGTCAACTTTGTATCTTATACTTCACTCAACAATTTGTAAAGAATTTTAAGTCGATAACTATTAACCGAACGGATTTAGAAAAATTTTAGAAATGCTCGCTTGCCTTGCAATGTGGTTCGTGCTAATTTTCCACTCTTGCGAAATATTGAACTTTCCATAATTGTTATGTAATATACTATATTTTTAAGCGACTTTTTTACCTCCCGCTCGCGTATGATGACAGCTGGGATGGCAACAACCCAATTGGAACGTTGCACTACTGCCTATATTATAAAAACTAAGGAAGGAGCCTAATACCTTTCCCAAGTTGGTAATTTACGACGAAAAATGACGTCACAGCGGCCATTTGCAAATACCATATATTCATCATTATTGTTATTGACGGTTTTTTGAAATTTGAAACACTACTGTTTTAGTGTTTAGGTAGGTAATTTAAAGTTAGGTTAGTTTAATAATACAGAGGCGTACATATATGCCACTTATTTAAATTTTATAGTTCAATAAAAATACATACAATATTCATATATACCTTGTCCAGTAAAAATATAGGTGCACGTCATCAAAGTGAACAAATCGCTGTTAGTTTGACTTCCTTCGTTCTTTTGCTTCTGTCAATCAGTACCTTTTTTCACTGTAAATTTGGTAAATATTGAAATTCGTAGGCCTCAAGTTATTACAAATAATAAATAAATGCTTTAAGAAAGGTTTCATAATAAATTTTATATCAAATACAACTCGTGGGCTTATAAAATATCACCTTCAAACGAACAAAGCTCATGCTAAAATATTTTATATGTTGGCAAAATTGCGCTCTGTTGCCGCGTTCAAACCTAGCGTAATATTGTAGTAAAATAAAAAAATATATTAGAGAAACTTGATATTTACTAGATTCTAATACTATTTTAAATGCTTGGCAACACAGTCCCGTTCTGATAGCTGTGACGTGCAACTATATTTATAATGGACAAGGTATATTTAATAAATGAGTATATAATATGGTTTACAAAATGTAGTAAGTTTTAAAACTTACATCGGTTCCTAAAGGAAGAATTGAATCAAGTTTATTCGTCCAAGGTAGATGACGTAGATACGCTAAAAAAAGAATATATTTTCTTCGGTCCAATAGATTTGATTGGAGCATAAATGAGCATGATAGAATAAACATAGAGAAAAAATACAAATAAGTTTTTAAGAGAAATTAATTATTTTTGTTTAGAATGTTTATTCTGGGTTAATTATCTTCAACTGTAGGTTATTTTTTAGTTGGGATTTTTAAACAATAAAAATGATAAAACTTGTCTACACGTTTTTGTAACTCCTCTGTAGGTTGAATGTTATTCCCGGTAAGTCATTCGGTATTCCATAAAATTTTTCGGAACTCCCGGAAATCGTTCGGAATTCTCGGAATTCCTGTGTACACTTTTTTTCCCAACAAACTTACCCCTCGATTTTGCCAGTTATGGCAAAAAAATATTAGCGGATCTTAATGATAGCTAAAGGTACAAAAAGAAATCATGAGGTTACTTGTTTCCCTTTCTCCCTTTTCTTTATTTGTTTATATTGAATAGAAGTGGATGGTGACAGATTTTTTTGGTGTAATGAAAGTGTTTTATACAAAAACTATTTTGTTGTTAAAATAGATCACTTACTCTGCAGTTGTAAATCTGGAAATGGTGGTAGATGCAAACATTTGACTGCTTTCATTATAAACCTAACTTAACCAAATCGAGATATCCCCAGCTTCCAGACACATTGCAATATTTCTAACAAGTAAAGGTTTATACAGATATAAGCGGCTTATGTTTGGTATTTCACGTTCACCCGAAAATTTACAAAAAGTTATGGAAAGTTTACTGGTCGGTTGCTAGGGAATAGTACATTTTATAAAAGATATTTTAATATATTAAATTGCGCGCACCAAAAACTATCGATGAGCTAAGTTTTTTAGGTCTCATTAATTAAATATGTATGCTTTCGTATGAACAGTAAACCAACTTCGTTTATGTCTTTATGGAAGAAAATATTTTGAATTAGTTATTGACCTTAGCCATAGAGGTTACCGTCCAGGAAAATATAACATAACCAATCCAGTATCAAGGTCATTTGGAAATAAGTAGAAAACTTTTAAATTAGTGAGCATTCTCTTCCTACTGCTCTTACTATAGTTTTTCTGCAAAATACTCAAAAAATAATTACGTATAAGCTGAGCGAAAGCAGCTTTAAATACTTTCTGAAAGTTAAAAAACAATATCATCACCACATAATATTCAATAACAATAAAGGATAATATGGCTGTTTATTCTAGTTAAATAAGCCTCCGTGGACCATGGCAATCTCGGAACGCAAAACGAAGTAAAATATTATGTTCTGTGAAAAGGGTAAGAAGAAGCCTGAAACGAAAAAAGTATAAAAATATTATATGCGTAAAACAAAGCGCCTGCAGTAATTCAACGATAGCAATGCTGGTTAAAAAAATTTGAAAATTTTCAAACTTTCTTCAAGACTGAAATACATAAACTTTTTTGGAACAAACCGTTTGATACTCGTAATGAATACAACGAGTTCGACTAATGTCCACGCGATTGGGCCACCGGTGCCACGGCTATGATCATCATTTTTCTTTTTGTTATTGCGTAATAAGACCCCTGACGAACCTCCTTACTGAAGCAAATGACCCAATATTCTGTGTCAATATCTCCCGGTCTATAACTTCTAGTGTGTTCGATCGGCGAAGATTTCTTCTTTGTCCTTATTCGATTGTACTAGACCTACTTGAGTATTCTGAAAATGGCGCAGTACGACTTATATATATGGGTTTTTGCCTCTTGTGTAGTTTGACGGCTGTCTTAACACCACAAATATTTAATACCAACTATCAGAATTATTTTTACTTTATTACAAATTTAAGTATACTGCTATAAAAATATAAATATTGCAACGTGTGCTCTGTGTTCTAATTGCTATCACTATCTCCTTTGCTTCTTCTTTTCTCTTGCCTTCGTCCTTGTCGCATTCAGTCAGTTTTCGTCTTGCTTCGGCACTAGTATCTGTTGTCCGGCATGTTTGATTATAACAGCCACATGTACTCCCTATCTAGTGAGCTGTGAGACTGGTCACGATTGAAATCGATGAAAGGAAAAGGGAAGTTTCCTGGAAGGTGATTTTTTTGGAGTAGGTTTTGAGGTTTGTTAAAGTGTCTGCAGGGGGATGATTGGTTATATGATCAGAGAAGTCATTGAGATATATGAAAAAAGGATTGAGTATTTCTGTTAAAATGCATACTTCTTTCAGATTAATGAGGATCTTGAATTTGTAATCGTTGTTACGTTTAATGACAGGATATGATCCTTGACATGTAGGTTCTACATATCGGCTTCCTGACTGAATCTGTTCTCAGAAACACATGAGAACAATCTTGGATGTTTTTTAGTTGAAACATGCTTTTCTTCTTAGCATGGTGTGCAGTTTGGACTGGGGGAAGCTTGCAAATTTGCTCTCTGATTTTTTCTAAAAACATCTGCGGATCTGCTGGCATCTCTTTATTTGTCAAAAATTACCCGGGCAGCCTTAGTGTCCTCTTTTATTGCTGCTCTGAGTCCTAGAAGTACTGTTGGAAGTAGCTCAGGCCACACATTGGATCACACATTAGTGCTGCTTTTAGTGTGCGGTTCCATCTCTAAATCAAGCCATTTGCTTGTGGACGATACGGAGATGAAAGAGTTCTCTTGCTTCCACTTAAGCTGGTAAGTTTAGTGAAGAGTGTAGACTTAAATTGTGTGCCTTGGTCTTTAGTTATGGTTTTTGGTGTACCAAATCTTGCTATCCAATTTGTGTTGTATACATATGGTTTCTGCTGTTATGTCTTTGAGGGGAATGGCTTCTGGCCATCTGCTTAATCTGTCAATTATAGTGAGACAATAACTGAATCCTTGAACTTCGGGTAGCACTATGATGGTGATGGTGATGTTGATATGATCAAATCTGTTTTGTAGAATTTCTATGTGATTTGGTATGAGTTTATTGTGCCTTTGAAATTTGGCTTTTGGTATTGTAGGCAATTTCTGCACCATTTTAGTATGTCTTTTTTTATTACAGGCCAAATATACTTTTGTCTCACATGTGTGCTGGTAGAACGGCCTCCTGGATGTGATAAATACATCACAGTATACATGAGTGGATTAGGAAGACAGTAACTTTAGAGAGTTGTCTCCTGTCAGAATGTTTTGGAGTTCAGGATCTTCATCTTGAGCTGATTTAAGATCATCTACACTAATAGTAGTAGGCATTGCAATGACATTTAGCATGGAGAGTGAGTCTGCAACTATGTTGGATTCTCCAGTGAGATGTGTTATGTCAGTGGTGAATTCAGATATGAAGTTTAGATGTATTAATTGCCTTGAAGATGCTTTTTCTGGCTTTTGCTTGAAAGCATATACTAGTGGCTTCTGATCATTCTTAATCACAAAGTGGCGAGCTTCTAAAATGCATTTGAAGTGTTTTATTGCAGCATATATTGCTAATAGTTCTCTGTCATAAGTGATGTATCTGCATTCGGTTGGAGAAAAAACCTAATGGTTTCCATATTTCATCCTCTTCTTGTTCTAGCGCTGCACCAATTGCTTTGTCTGAGGCATCTGTGAGTAATGCAAGAGGTTTTTCTATAGAAGAATGTGTTAGTAGCATAGCATTGGTAATGCTTGTTCAGATTCTGGAGTCTAGGGAATAGGGCGCATGTCATTTTTCTAAAAAAAAAAATCGTTGGATGGAACTTGGAGGTCAGCAGCATTTCTTATGCATTTTCTGTAGTAGTTGATGATACCCAGAAATTGTCCAAATTTTTTTACAGTTTTAGGTTTTGTGTACTCTAGTATTGTTGTGACTATCTGTTGGAGGTTGACTGGGCTATTAACTGAATAGCCCAGGAAGGTGACTTCGAATTTACCAAATTGACATTTATTTGTTAGTATTAATAGCTAGGTTGTGATGAGCTATGTAACAAAATACACAGTCTAGACCTTGAAATATGTTGTTATGAAGGTATAGCATTATTAAGGCCATATGGCATATAAAGGAATTCATGTAGTCTAAATGGGGTTATGACAGCTGTTTTGGCTACGTCTTCTTCTTCCATGGGAATTTAATGAAATGCTCTGCCAAGATCTAGTACTGAGAAAATTGTTTTTCCATGTAATTGTTCAGAAAAATCTTGAATGTTTGGAACTACTTTTTCTGTGATTGGGGTACCAGTTGTAATTATTCTGCGTGTAACATTTTTATCAACTCTGGTA
Organism: Ophraella communa; assembly: GCA_035357415.1. Taxonomy (NCBI): domain Eukaryota; kingdom Metazoa; phylum Arthropoda; class Insecta; order Coleoptera; family Chrysomelidae; genus Ophraella; species Ophraella communa. The sequence continues at coordinate 23,945,388 of CM068980.1, forward strand.
GGCTGTTCTTTCATGGTTGTGACTTCAACGAACTCTTTGAGCAATTCCAGCTATAAAGCTGTAACTGCAAGTTGTAGCTCGTTCTCGTCCTCCTCCATGCCTGTACGCTGCAGACCCAGTTTCCAAATATCGATTCCATGCACGACTGACAACACTTTGGGATACATTAGCCGTGTAGCAACTTCTTCTTTACTTAAGCCTTCGTGTATCCAACGTACTAATTGATCGAGTTGCACTGTTTCTAATCGCCGTAGCGCCATTTTTTTTTAGGTAGGTAAACAGATTTGTGGACTACAGTAACAATGTTACTGCAAGCACTTCTACGCGTCTAAAATATTAGTTTGATATCGAATTCCTACAATTCTGGTTAAAGAGATAACAACATAAAAAGAAAAAAAAAACGACAAAAACAATTTGCTATAAACAGAGTTTACTGATAACATGAAACGCATATTTAAAATATTATTTTTGTACGCAATTTTCTGAAATTTAAAAAATACCTACTTTAATTGTTGAGCCTCGTGTTGAGCAGTGTATTTTAAACATATGTTTAATTTCAAGCTAAATTGTTATTATTCGCATATTTTAAATTGTTCATTTGTAGTATGTTTATGGTAGCTATATTAGAATTATATGGATCATGAAAAATGTATTATTTAGTTACAGGATATATTAAAATTGCTAAATTATATATTAGCTCATATTTATGATATTAACAAAAAAGGTGTGTTTGGAAGAATTCAGGTAATGTCCTTATCAGGACTAGTATAATAATTATTATGTTTTTTATTGATAACAAATACTTTATGCATGACCTCATAGGTAAATATAGGACAACCTTGAGGAAATACAAAACTTGAGTATCGCCATTTAAGGATTATGTCTTTTAGAATGAGTATCAGCAATTGGAAATAATTGGTGTGTTTTCTGAAAAGTCCTGATTCTGCCTTTGGACTCAGCAGATAAGCAGAAGATAGAACTTGCTGTAGAATAGCATACAGTCCTGATAAAGGGGTTATAGAAAAAGGTGCCTTGAAATATGGTAACAAATCCCCAAATTGACAGAAATTTTAATGTGAACTACCATACTTACAACAATTAATTCAATCTGTTTTTCAATAACAACACATTTTATGTTATGTTAAAAGGTTCTTACAAGAAAATAACCCTATGTCCATGGTATTTAGCTTTCCAGATTTATTACCAAAAAGAATATGTATGGTCATCCCTATCTGTAAAATTTACCCAACCTCCAATCAGCCTAGTTGACCTCCATAAGTAAATTTAAGAAGCCTGTGATGATATTCCTCTGGATGCTATAAATAATTTAATTTCAAGCATACCCCATGGCAGACCTACTCATTACTAAGTAACTTTGTTATTGTTAAATATTCTAGAGTAAAAATTTAATAATTTTTAAATTATATACCTCATTTACCAATTTACAATAGTGCACACAAAAAACATTTAAATAATTTTTGGAACACAAAATATCAGTGAAAATATTGGAGAAAAAGATAAACAAAAAGTCTACATAAAAAATCTAGGAAAAAAAAACACAAAATTTTAATTCAGTTTTTTGTGCTATAACAAACAAAGAGGAGGTGATATACAAGTAAGGAATGATACAGGAGAAGAAATGTAATTCCCTTAAAAAAGGGTGAAGGGAAATGGAAAGTTTGTAAACAAAAACAAAATAAAAAAGAAAATATTGATATGTTACAGCTGTAGTATTTACTCAAGGAGTAGTTGGTCATAAATTAAACCACAGATTGAACCTCATTTACCAATATACAATAGCGCACACAAAAAAGGAGCTAAAAATTTAAATACATTTTTTTTGCTCTAAAGTGATTTAACGTTAATTTTTGAAAATTTCCACGAAATACTAATAGAAAATACCCAATAAATTGGAAACAGTCGCATTCAATTATTTTTATTTCTTATAGATTTTCAGAGATCACTTGAATCCATAATAAACAAAAATAATTGAATGTAACCGTTTCCAATTATTGGGTATTCTCTACTAGTATTTCATATGAACTTTCATGAATTAACGTTAAACCGTTTCAGAATAATGTTAAAAAAATTTACCTAAATTTTAAACTTTAGCACCCCATAACTTTTTTTTGTACATAGGTAAGTAAGATTTAATCAACCTATTTTTGACTCCAGAAGGTGTTGTATACCTAATGTATGATGACCAATCGTTTTGGGACACCCTGTACATATTTGTATACATTTCATGTAAATTATTTAACTCTTACTTACTGAGTGTTTGAAATTTGAAAAGTCAGAGAATGTAATAAATGTTGGGACTGTCTACTCGTTCGGGCGCTCGGACGAATAGTAGATTGCACGATACGTCCGGGCGTATGTATATATAGCCCCGGGCGAACAGTGTATTAAGCTATTAATCCGAGGAAGTTAGTTTTTAAGTGTATAGGTTAGAACTTAGAAGTATTAAAATCTTTGTCAGAGGTACGTTTTTATTTAATTTAATTTGTTTTGTTATATTTTTTTTTCTTAAACTGTGGTAAGTAATAATGGACTAGTTTAGTAGGATCATATTAATCAAAATGATAGCAATATATATTTAGGATAAGATACCTACTTACTTATATTGGTATTCATTTTGCAAGTAATTTTTCTCATTTCGTAAAATTTAGCAATAAATAATTAGTAAGTTTTAAATGTAGCGCCAACTAATAACCAATAATGAAGTGTGTTTAAAAGTCAACGTTGTCACATTTTAGCTACGTTCGTTTCAAGTATTCTCAAAGAACTGGCGGCACAAAACACCGTGTTCTGTGACTAACTGATTGTACCAGTTGACAAGATATATGACAGGAGAGAAAATCGTGTTTATCTGTAATAAACAAACAAGACCCCTATTCTTGACAGTGATAGAATAGAACAGCCAATAGAAAGTGGGCGTGGTTCTATTGAAAATGCCAAAACCGTATTCTTGAAATTCGTTCTCTCACTGTACCGATAGAAGGGTTGCTCCCCGAGAGAACAATTACTCCTATTGGTCATTTTTGAAGGAACCGCTATAACACCAAGACAAGGTGTTAGGGATTTTTATTTTCGAACCAAAAATAGTACAGAAGTAATTTCTTTCATAAACCAAACACAACCAAACAACAAATTAAACTAACGAAAATGACAGAATATTTTGTTTAGTGTTTTACTTCTTATTTGATAAAGTGTCAATCAGAGAACAAAAATATCTTTTTAATTACAACAAATAAGAGAGAGAGATAAGTTTCTCGGTTAATATTAAAGCATATCGACAACATCGCAAATTTTCTACCAATCTTATTGAAACACGTCACTTACCACTTGTGACGTATGTAACCATTAAATTTAAATTTCAAAAGCCGATTATGGCTAGTGGATTAATTTTATAAAAATTTTATTTGTACAGTTGAACCACTAAAAACCTATTTTATAAGATGCAAATATAAAAAAAAATCACTAAACTAGTCCATTAATTATTTGCGTCATAGCTTTATTTCTATTTTATTACTTGACATGGTGATATCTCACAGCTTTTAGCTAATGTCTTTCAATAAATCTTTTTAATGAGGATTGAAGCAGATATTAACATGAAATGGATATAGGTACTCAGGCAATGCGATCAAATAAATTTTAAAGAAATAGGGGGCTCTCGGACTAATAGTAGATTGCACTATACGTCCGGGCGTATATTAATGCCCGGACAAACAATGTGGGAGGCTGAACTTCTGGGCACATATACAAAATAATCATGTTATATTATTAGTATATACCTGTAATGTACAGTCGGCTTTAGAATAGCATATACAATGTGAATTTCGTTTACCTACCGAAGTTATAAAAACGCCCTTCTTAAACAACAAAGGAATGGCAATTTTTAAAACGCCTACATTAAATGGTTTTGGGGTATTAAGATTATTTACAAGGGTCGGTCATGTCCCTAATAAATAGGTTTTTTTCGCATTTTTGCACTGATATAATAAAAAAGGGATTTCAATCCCAAACAAACATTTATTATCGAGGGTTCCAAACTAAGTGAAGATGTGGGCGTGGACAACTGTTTAACTGATTTCAAATTTATTATTATTTAAACCGTGATTGGTTATACAGAATAAATACGCTGTCTATTCAATATAAGTGATTTGAGTTTGAAAATGTATATGCTATCCTGAAGCCGATAGTACAAAATAAAATGTGCCTAAAAATGTAAAAAATGTCAAAAAACGGAATTTACACACGAATTGCATATAACATTTTTCTAACTTTTATCAGAATTTTCATAGAAATTAACAATTTACTTTACAAACTAGTGCGTAAAGAGAGTGAAATAAAGCAACACTTGACAAAACATTTTTGACAAATTTTACTTTTTTTCAGTAGTGCATAAATAGTTTTACTTTAAACACTAGTGTAAAAAAGTAAAACTTTACACACTTAGTAGCATGCGTGAACTACGTACTTTACGCATAGTAGCAGAACATTTTATATTTCATCCTGTCCAGTAAATACATTTCCCTATAATCAATTTGGCGCCAGTAAGTTGAACATTACGGTATCAGGTACTGCAATGTGTTGTCTAGCAACGCTGCTCTGATTGATTAAGGAAAGACAATAACTTTTTATTTTTGACATTTAAATACTATACTATATAAAAATAAAATAATTAATTACTTAATTTTACTGCCATATTTAAAAAGAAGTCAATGTTATTCAATTTTATATTAACAATTAAATATTAATAACAGAGATTATTGTCTCTGCTAAAAGAAATTTTAAAAATACCTATTAACGATCAATAGTATATTTTAAAATTTTAAATGATTTGACAGTAACTGACAGTTAAGGTAATTTGACGTAGGTACCTAACTAGTCAAGTTCCGAACTATTTTTAAAATTGTTATGAATTTATTAATTTATAAAAACAGGATGAAATAAAATAAAATACGATATATGGTCGTAAGATGTTATTACAGTACTCGTTTAGTAAACTAATACTGTACTACTGTAATAAGTCACCTACCAACCTTAATAATACTATTTAAGAGTACTTCAAATAATAACAATGATTGAGTTTTCTAGGATAAAACAATACAATTTTACCTCGACTTTCTTATAGTCGTCCCATCCTCTGAACCTTTCACCATTTTATATCTTCCCCCTTTATAACACATACATTTTAAACTATAATATTGCAATTCTAAATTACATTTTTTTATACTGTTCAATTACTTTTTTCTTGCACTTTCAATTGTCTTTGAATCTCCTCGCACTAACTCAGTATATAATCTTTCCTTGTATCTTTTAATAGCCTCTCTATATCTTTAAAAGAGTTAAAGGTTGCTCCCAATTCAATTTAGAACTAAAATAGGTAAATTTTTTCTTGTATTAATGGTCGCATTGCCTGAGTACCTACATCCATTTCAGGTTAATATCTACTTCAATCCTCATTAAAAAGATTCATTGAAAGACATTAGGTAGGTATTAATAAAAGCTACGAGCTATGAGATATGAACATGTCAAGTCAAGAAAATAGAAATAAAGCTATGACGCCAATGACGCAAATAATGAATTATTACTTACCACAGTTTAAGAACAAAAAAAATATAACAAAACAAATTAAATTACCTTTGACAAAGATTTTAATACTTTTAAGTTCTAACCTATAAACTTACAAACTAACTTCCTAGGATTAATAGTCTAATGCACTGTTCGTCTGGGCATATATATATATACATACGCACGGGCGTATAGTGCAATCTACTATTCGTCTGAGCGCCCAGACGAATAGACAGTCCCATAAATGTTTGAATCACACAATTATTAATTAAGTGGTAAAAATTTTATGAAAAAATACATTAACAATAATCAGATTTAAAACCATAGTAATATTTATAACCAACTATTGGGTAAATGTAAATTTCATACTGCTTAAACTAAAATTAATCTTATTTAATATACTACATAATAAATATAAATACCTGAGTAGAAGTAATTTCTGAATGTACATCTAGTTTTTCGACTTCAACATCATCAGTAATAGGTGTATTTATAGCAACTGCACTACTAGTTGTCAATTTTCCTGCCTCAGGCTCTAAATCTGGAAAACTTTCACTTGGAATTTCTGATAGATCTTCTAGCATTGCTAATCCTGAATGATCTTCTGTGTCATCATCTTTATCTTTAGAGAACAAGTCCTCAGAATCAAATGCATTGGTTTCAGGTTCATGTAAATCCTGATGAGAAGAATTTTCTTCAGATTGCTTTTCTATGGATAACTCTGATGTATCACGACTATCCATAGATTCAATATTTCCTTCCAAACTGTTGTCTATGTTTAATAAGCTATCTGTATCTCCATATGAATTTTCAATAGAATCATTCATAGAGTCTTTGGTTATCAAGCCATTGTTACTAATATTATCCTTACAAGAATTTATGTCAGTTGTATTTAAATTTTCAGATATATTGTCACCCCAATCCATATTTTCTTCTGCATTTTCAGTTTCATTGCCAATATTTTTGTTTGTTATACTGTTAACACCTACATTAACAGAACTATGCATTTTTTCCAATTCAGATTCTAAACTTGTAGAAACAATGTCCAACTGTTGATTTTCTATATTGGATGATTCATGTGTGTTCTGATTTAAAGTTTCATGCAGGATGTTAGATGGTAATCCAGTTTCTACATAGCTCATATTTACACCTTCATGTTCACTATTTACATCCACCTGGTTTGCACTACATGTACTGGTAATTTTAGAATCAATCTCATTTACAACTTCATTACTTTGATGAATATTGGAAATATTTATGGGAATATTATTAGCAATGTCTTCAACAGTTTTTAAAGATTCACTATTATATTCCTCCATGCTTCTGGCTTTTTTATATTACACTTTAAAATCCTTAGATCTTTTATTATATGGTTAATGTTGCACACTCTGGTAGCATATTGCAAAGTATCTTGTAGTAAACACAATGAAACAATATTTTCATTTTAACCAATATTTCTTATTATAAAAACTAAAAACATAAAAATAAGCTTCTTAAACCTTGTTGTCAATCAAAATCCCGGCTTTTTTTGACTGTTTGGTTAAAATTCAAATGTTTCTCTTTATCACAGGCGTTCCACATAAACATAGAATTGTCACTAATTTAATATAAAACGCCATTGGTTTTACTTTATAAACTTTTAGGTTGTTATTAAAGCCATAATCTATAAATGTACTGTGGAATTTTATTATCACAAATACTATGCACTTTCCATTCAACCAAGCCATATAATGGTGGATATAAAAATAATCAACTAAACAATTCTACCAACGGTAAGTCTAATTTGATTTCTTATCTTAGTTTAACATTTGTCAGGATATATTTATCTCTTTTTCTAGTTGATTGTCAATTTGGAGGTGTCTGAAAACGTCATATTTTTAACATGTTAACCATCTTAACATAATTTTATTTGTTTCTATTGTTTTTTCCAGTATCTAAAATGTTTTTTGTTATTGCTAATGAATACTTATAAATATTACAAAATAAAAAATGATTATCTTTTTTGGGAAACATCTAGCTTTTTTTGAACTGTAAGTATCGATGTTTGTTGAATCGATTTATCTGTCGATTTTAAAACTGGGATTAAATATATGGTGACAGTGACATAAACCACAGAATACTAATATATAAAATAAACTAACAAAGATTCACAAAGATTTTTTAAAATTAGATACATTGGTATCAGCATCAGTTTAATTTTATTAATTAATCTTCCAATTGGTGTTTCATTCAACATTGATAAAAAGTAAAAACAAGAAATTAAGAAACAAGAGAAAGTTAAAATAATTTACTTCAAAATTTCAAGTTAGCTATTTATTTCCTACTTTTAATTTATTGCAAGAATTGAACAAAATGCATTCAATAAGATATTGGTTTTACACTTTTCAGAATGTTTTTAAGAAGCACGTGGTAAAGAGTAAGTAAAAATGAATAAAAAATAGTTGAAGTTACAGCATAAACCTTATGATGCCCAAGAAAACTATGATTGCCAAGATATGCCCAACCTGCAAACAACAAGTAATTATTTTGATGTAAAAACGATTTGTATTGATTTACTTATTTCAGGTTCCAGTGGCATGTAAATCATGTCCATGTGGACATTTCTTTTATAATGCTAAACGAATTGCTAGAGAGTTTGCTATAGAGGCAGATTATAGAAGACGTACAGCTCGTGTTCGAAGAGAAAAGCCTAATTATTATGATGCACTTGAATATGACAAACACATCAAAAAAGTAAAATTTTTATTAGTTTTTTTTAAATGATGTGATTAATTTAAATTTAAAGATTATTAATTATTAATCAAAAAATTTGTAACCACTTTTTAAGAGCAGTAATAATATTTTTATTATTTATATTTACCAGCTTTTAAGAAACCATGAATTTTCAGATCAAAAAAAGAATTAGTGAATGTGATAATGAAGAAGAAGAAGATAATAAAAAAGAGAATGGAAAATCTAAGAAAAAAAAAGTTAAGAAAGATGAAGAGGAGGATGATGAAGTTCTCACCAAACTAACTCCAGAACTTCAAGAACATTGTCAATTAATTTTAGATCAAATTAATTTAAAGTTACAAATGGTAACTTGGAAACCTGCATAAATTATTTAGGTAATTATTAAATTGAAACATTTACATAATACTGCTTGTTTTTAATTATAAATTGTCATCTTCAGAACTAAAAGTTTAGTTATTTTATACTGTAAATTATTATAAATTCTGTTTGTTTAAAGCATTGTATAAAAATGTGGAATATGACTGTAAAATTTTAAAAGTTTTGTTTAGACACCTAGTGTGTACAAAATAAAAGGGATTAATTTCTAGCATATTCCCTCTAGTGTATATAAATTCAGTAGAGTCTTGATTATCCGACCTAAACTGGACCGGTACAAGGCTGGATTAGGGGAAGTTAATAAAAACGGCGAAATAACGTAAAAAAATGATTACGTAACACTGAAAAAATACAAATAAAATGGAAGAACAACTGTTTAACTTACAAACAGATAAAATTTGTTATAAAATGCTGGCATTTTTTTTGTTGGCTGGCTATTTGTAGTTTTCTGGCTGGCAATTCTCTCAGTCTCCTCAGAAGTAAAATATATCATGTATACGGGCGCGGTATTCAAGGGTCGGGTCGAATAACCGAAGATCGGTTAATTGACACTCTACTGTAGATTGAAAAGTTAATTGCTTAAACTTATTTTTCTTTTGCAAATGTAGTATTTGTTTTGTAAAATTTTAAGTAAGTACTAATTTTACATTTGCATATTGTGATAGTTATTTTAAATAACATTTTTTTTTCAACAATAAAATGTTTATCTGTTTATTTACCTGGAATTTTTGAACATAATAATTTTTTTATTTAGGGCCTTCAATTTATATATCTCAACTTTAATAGCATCAAAATATTTACTGTGTAAGATAAATTCTTAAATAAATAAAAATGGTTTTTAAATTGTAAATTATTTTTTATTGGTATGGATAAAGTACACTTTAGATCAACCACCTCAAGTCCTTAATTAACAGAAAACTTTAAATTTTTGACAACAAACTTTAAATCCGCACATTGCATCAACCAGTACATTCACAGAGAAGGAAGTGTTCACAATTCTATTCCAATCCTAAACAAATAGGTTCTTATAGAAAAAATTACTGTTCATAACTTCTTTGGACTAAAAACATAAAACGTTCTGCAGTAAAGGTACCTTACGCCTTCACTTGGGGGGTTGGTCCGCGGTAACAGGCTTCGCAAAGGATTTGAGGGTTTTAAATCCCCCGTACCGTACTACCTCTGCTACCAACCAGAGTACTAAGACTAGTAGCGTTTTCTTTTGAGATTAGTAGAAAGTGATCTGAGTGCGCACTGAGATTGCTCTTGCACTGCCCCAGTTTTTACTGTGCACTGACAACGGACGTTTTCAGGGCGAACTGTGTGTTTTTGACATTTCAAAATAATGCATTTGATATAGTGCACTTTTTGGTTATTATTAGTACTAGAAATTTTTTTCTGAAATTACAAAAGGCGATTATACGTTGAAGGAGAACTTAAAGTATAGAGCCGTTTTGATGAATATGATATTACAGGCGTGCTAAAATAAAATAAAATAAAGAAATGTTTTATATATTCTGCACAAAGACCTATTTACCTCCTCCATAGTTACCAATTTCAACTTGAACTTACTCTGTCCGCCACCTGAAGACGCGCCCGATAGGTATCATAACCCACGGGTATGTCTTTATTATACATGGTACGCATGTTAACGGGGTGCGATGGCACCCGTTCTAACATTTCTGTTCTAATGTAGTTGTCTACAGCTTTTTCAATAATTTTGAGAACAAAAAATTATATATATATAAAAAGATGAGTTATTGCTCATCTTTTTATTTACGGGACACCACGCACCCCAAATCCCTTAGACCGATCAGCCCTACATTTTTTGTTCTCAAAATTATTGAAAAAGCTGTAGACAACTACATTAGAACAGAAATGTTAGAACGGGTGCCATCGCACCCCGTTAACATGCGTACCAAGCGGGAAAATCCTCGGAAACCGCCTTGATACAATTAAATAAGGAAATCCAATACGCTCTGAATAAGAAAGAGACCGTGGTTTTTGCCTTTCTAGACATAGAAGGGGCCTTTGACCATACGCCACATGAGGCTGTCAAAAGAGCACTGAATGAGAGAGGAATAGATAAAACGATTTCCTGCTGGATGTCGCAACTGAAGAATCGGAGAAATGGAGGCAGGACAAGACGCTATATCTTCATCAATGTGACCAGAGGCTGGATGCAGGGGGGAGTTGTATCCCCACTCATGTGAACAGCTTACTCTGTGAACTGACCAGGGAAGGCATACCATGTCAAGGGTATTCCGACGACATAGTTATCCTTGCAAATAAACTGCACCTGATAGTAGGATGCGATGCCAATGCTGATCACTTCATGTGGTCAAGCACAAATATCAACAAAAGAGGTGGGTATTTATTACAATTCATCTTAAGTGCTAATATAGGCAACAAACCTACTTTTGTTACAGCCATATGCAAAGAAGTCAGATGTGACACTTTGTGGTGGAAAAACTTGTGGTATGATACATAAGTGGCATGTATCAGAGGAACCTTCGTGTCCAGATTACAGGCAAATTAGGTTCGACTAGCCACTCCATCTCTTACTGTCACAAAATTCCGAAACCCAAGAGAGATCAACTGGGAAAGCTATAATGACGCAATTGGAAGATTTCTTGAGCAAGGAATAAAGGTGATTAGGGATGTGGAGAGTAGTAGAAATGGTAAATGAATCAATAGTTGCGCAAAGCAAAATTACGCCGTAATGGAATGAACGTTTACAAAAGCTTAGAGCACATGTAAGAAGGTTATTTAACAAAGCCAAGTCAAACCAGAACTGGTTAGACAACCTATAAGGAAACACTGGCACAGTATAATAAAGAAGTCCGCAAAGCCAAAAGGAGCTCGTGGAGGAAGTTCTGTGAGGGGGTTAATGATACCAACAAGGCCTTGGCAAAGGACGGTTGGTTTTCTAAAAAAGGAAGACGGGACGTACACGGAAACACCGAAAGAATGCATAAAAGATGCTAATCGAAGATAGCTGCGGAAATCACGAGCTCGAAAAGGGTTAAATGGGCGATTATTAAATTAAATATTCAAGTTACTGAGGGCAAATGGAATTTATCTATGCTGCCTTCCTACAAAGAGAACAGGAAATGCTCATATCACAACTAAGTAAAACATTTAAAGCCAGTCTGGCATGAAGATATACATCCCAAAGGCATGGCAAAGGGTTAGGTTATCTACATACCCAAAGTAGATAGGGTAACCGACCAAACCACAAGTCATACCAACCAATAATCCTCTCTTCTTTTCTGCTAAAAACACAGGAAATAATGATAGACGGGTACATCAGGGACGAAGTGCTGAAAACAAATCTCCTCAGCGATCGTAAATACGCGAACCAGTCGGGAAAGTCAACGGACTTGGCGGCGCTGGACGACTTTAATAGATTGCTTTAAAAGACCATAGAGGGCAAGGAAATAGCAACAGCTTCTTTCTTAGACGTAGAGGGTGGGTTCAACAACTTGTCTTTTGAGTCAGTGACAGAAGCTCTTAAGAGGAGGGAAGTCCCTACCTTTAAGCGAATGGACGGCTCTACCGAGTAGGACTATCATGACCTAGCTGGGTGAAATTACCATTAGAGCAAAGGTAGAAAGAGGATGTCCGCAGGGCGCACTATCTCCACTGCTGTGGGCTACCTTGGTGAAGGCATCAACTCAGGAGGTTATCCGGGAATGGGTTTTACTGCAAGGTGACAAAATGCGATAGTGATGGTTTAGCTATACATCAAAGGTTTGTATTTCAAGAGTAAATATTTTTTCTTGGAAAATAAAAGATTTCAGAAATAATGCCATGCCGACCTTAGGTTTATTAGCAAGGAAAGGACATTTATGTAATGAAAATTCAATTTGTTTTTATTGTAGATATTTTTTTCCAAATATTTAAAATGTAAAAAAAACAATATGCAATTCAATTATTATTGTATAAATAGAAATAAATTGTAAATATTACTTTTTATAATGTTAAAGAAAGTATATTATTATAATCAGTAAATGAAGAAAGGAAACACCAATGTCAATGTCACAAATATTTATTTATTGTTATATGAATTTGTTGTAAAAAAGCGACTAGTTTCGGCCTACAATACGGCCATCATCAGGCTACAAAGAAATAATACATTACAATACATAGCTGATAGAATAGCAATTTACAAACAATCCTTACCTATTAAAGTCAAATACAATATATAATGTTAAAGAAAAATTCCAAAAAGATTGCAAGCATTGCAGTTGAAGGTTTGAAAATATGAAACTAAATTTAATTTCAACTTTGTTTTGTTTAAAAGCATTTATACAAAGTATGGTGACCACCGATGATAAATCCAATTTAAATTGCTGTAGATGAAGTTAAAATGTAATAGGAGTCAAAATTTTTATTTGGTTTTGGACATTGAAAAACAAAAAAGAAAAAGGAAAAAAGGAGAAAATGGACAATAAGAATAAAGGTTGAAAGAGCAAAAGGAGAAGCCTAGAGCTTAATTTAGATATTATGTGGTAAATTTGGAGGTTTTAAGAAGGGTTGAAGAACCCTTGGTAAATATGTATCCAAAAAGGAGAGATCTATATAACTGAAAGTGGTATGAAAAAGATTGTGAAAATTGGTTTTTAACCAGTGTAAAACAGGTCCAAAAACAAAAAGACATACCAATTGGGTCCCAGAGAAAGGTTTCTCACGCACAAAAGGAAAGAAAGTTGGGAATGATTACAAAAAATTATGGAAAAGAAAATTAGGAGAGGTATTAAAATTAGCACCAAATTATAAATAATAAGATGCATGGTCAAACAAATTATTAAAAACATAGTCCATAATCCATAGTCCAACCCTACGTTTACCACCCCAATTAATACTAAAAATTGATTCTCTGCAAGATAATGTAGCCTTCCTTGTCTATCCTGCCACTCCTATATAAGAATGTCATGGAATACCTAGTAGATCAAGAGTTTCTGGATAACCTTCGGTATCAGTAGACAAGACAGGTATTAATATTATCCCGCTCTGAAAGACTAGTGAATGCTCGAGCAGATGAGATCAAGGAAACAGAAAATAATTCGCGTCATTCAGCCATTGAATTTTTGGCCACCATATGAGTGAAGCAAATGTAACTATGGGATCGATATACCATGGTATGCCCATAGCATTATTTTCTGTTTTAAGACCCATGTGTTTCCAAATATAGTTTGTTTATGTGATTGTTCCAAATTGGTTTTTTATTCAAGGTCACGCCTAAATATTTTTATGTCCTTAAAAAATTTTCGTTTGATATTTTTCATTGTTGGAACGGCCAGACAATCTCTAGATAAATGTAATCATACAGCTTTGATAACATGTCGTCGATGACACAAGTACCACAGAAGAAACGATAGTACTCCTCTTTGAAAATTGTAATAATTCTGGTCCTTAACATTGTATCCATTATACTAATGAGGCTTCTCAGTGTTTCAGTATTGTTTTAAAGGCTTTAAACAAGGTATTATCAAAAGCCATATGTTAATGAAGGCGCAATTTCTTTAGCCACTAGTGGCTTATTTTGCTTTAAGTTAAGCACTGTAGAGCACTAATAAAGTATTTTCCTGTGGGATAGGTAACTTGTTTTTTATAAAGTGTTGAACTCGCACTACTTTTTCTTTTGATGTGGTAGTCTATTAGTTTATCTATAGATTTATGAAAAAAGTTAGGCGTATGGGGTGATAAGATAAGTTACAGTTGAATTATCTTTTGCTTGTGACTGAGGCTCAGAAAAGTGAGTAGGCTTTTGGGGGAGAAATATTCCTTCGCACATTTTCCTCCAAGCCTCTGAAATTTTTTGGAATGATTTTTTATACTCAGTGTAGTTTTTTTTTGTAGTATTCTCAAGTTCCTAATCTTGTAGGAGGGGTTGGTTGTAGTTTGGCCATTGCTTGTAGCTTGCCGCATGCTGGATTGCTTTGTAGCTTGTAGCATGCTGGATTGCTTTGTAGCTTGTAGCTGGTGCAGGGGGTGGAGGAATGCAACCATCGGGGCACCACTGGATGTCGGAAGTGATCTTATGCGACGGGCTCAATTGCTAACCAAATGGTACCCCAACGAGGGCTTAGTTCAAAATGTTATGCGACGTTATGCTGAAGAAACTCACCAGCAGGTGTGGTACCTGTGCCCTTAAACAGGTATCGTTAACGGAGCCTCTGGGACACAGGACAACCTCCCAGAGTAATAGTCTTGCATCTGCATTGGGTGACTAGAGATGTAGACCACCCCTTCCCCCACACTCGTGGGAATAAGATGGCAGACAAAGAAAAAAACAAGTCAGGTTCAGCCTCTACATCTTCCGAGGATGGATCAGTCTCAGTCTCCAGAGAACCCAAGGAGGAACCACAAGGTTCTACCAATGGTTCGGAACTGACCGAATAGGAAAGGTCAGCCCGAAGGAATGCTGCTCAAAAAATGAGGAAACAGGCCACCCGCGCCAGGAAAAGGCGAGAAGAAAGGGCGGCAAGGAGGGATGAGAAGCAACAGCAGGAAGGCGCAAGCCACCCAGTTGGGTCTCAAACACCTAAGCCTGCTGGAAACGCCGGGGTGTGTTAACCTAGTCTACCTTAACTAACCTAACCTAAGCACTTCATCAATAAGCTATTATATATGGTCAATTCATCCTCCGGCAGTTCGGTTGTTCCAGAACTTTTCCAGAGGTGTTTTTGACCATTCGCATACTTTTCTTGTTGTTTTGAGACGAGCTGAGCTAGTCTTTTTAACTTTTCGAAGGTGTCTTCTTGATAAATCAGATCTTTTACATCCCCTCTTAAGCTGTTTCTCAGACCTTCAGGATCAAGTATATTTTCGCACTCCAGCACCACGTGTTCCGGTGTTCCAATCTCTCCACAGTCGCACCTTTCAGAGTCCTTCAGGTTCAACCGTTGAAGATACGTTGTATACGGTCCATGCCCAGTTAGAAAGTGAACTAAGCCTTGAGTACGATTAAAGTAACTTGGAATTTCATCGATATTTAGCAGGATCCGATGAACCCGTCTGGCTGTAGTAGACGTCGTCCACATCACCTGCCACAATCTTCTGATCTCCCGCTCTACTTCTGATGGTCTTTCTACTCTTTTTCCAAGTACTTGTTCTGCTTTTGTCGGGTTTCCTTTTCTTAGCCAGTACATAGTTGCTCTTCTTTTGATTTCTAGTATTAGCGGCAGTACACCCCCTAATGCTGTAAGTGCCTGCGTGCTAGTCGTTCTAAAAGCTCCAGTTGCTCTAAGAAGGAAACCCCTTTGCACTCTGTCCACTTTCTCTCTGTTTTTGATATTGCATACCCCATCATCGATGCAAGCACCGTACTGAGGTATACTCTCACCTGCTCCAATGGTATCTTTGCCTTGCAAATAGTCCTGACTCATCAACAGTTATTCCTAGATATTTTGTATTGTCGGATCTTCGAATAAGTCTTCCATCAATCCTGATCTGAGGATATCTGTCCAACTTTCCTTTCACCAAACAATACGTTGTTTTTTCCCTGGAAATAGTAAGCTTCACTTTCTTGCACCACTCGCGTGCAATACTCATGACGCTACTTGATTTCCTTTCTAGTTCTGTTCTGTTGTTTGCCTCCACTATTAAAAGAAGGTCATCAGCATATGCAACTTTGCCTTTTATTTCAGTTGTTAGTGTAAGTTTGTCCAACAGTTCATCCAGCATGACGTCCCAGAATACCGGTCCGCACACTGAACCCTGTGGACACCCTTTAGTTAAGTGTCGTGTAATTTTACCATTAGGACATTTCAGACTTGCATATCTGTCCAGGCAGTAGCTTCTTAAACTTTTGTACAATTCATTGGAGCACTCCATTCCTCGAAGTCTTTCAAAGAATTTTGGCCACCAAAGATTGTCAAATGCTCCTGAAATATCTATAAAAATCATTACCACATATTTGTTGTTACTGTCATGACATATTCTAAACGCTTGTTGTACTGCGTCTTCAGTTGATTTGCCCGCTCTATAGCCATACTGATCATGATTGAAATTATTTGTTCTGGTTCTATGCTCATTTAGCCTTTTACACAAAAGCTTTTCCTGAACTTTGCCCAATGTGTTTAGTAGGCATATTGGCCTATAAGATTTAGGATTTTCTGGGTCTTTTTCTTCCCCTTTATTTATTATTACCACATCCGCCTGTTTGAATATGTTTGGAAATTTTCCTTGCCTTAGACATTCATTGAAGAGTGCACATAGTACTTTTTTCAGTTTTTCCCAGAGTGCATGTAGCACTTCTGCATGTATATTATCTGGACCTGGAGTCTTTTTCGTTTTTAGTTTACCAATACATTCAGCTATTTCAGCTTCTGTATATGGCAACTCTTGCGTCCCCAAGGGCGCCTGATATCTTTGTATTAGTTGTCTCCTTGTCTCTTTTTGTTCATTTGTATCCTCTACTGGGTTGTCCTCCGGAAGCAACACGTTCAATAGTATTGTCGCAGAGTCCTCCCAGCAGGTTGTTTTTGAACCATCTTCCCTCCTTAGGGAGGTGAGCATTGTTGGGCATTTGATTTTGCTCATTACTATTTTGTATGGCACTCCCCATGTGTCCAGCTGAAGTTGGTTTTCGACAAAACTGTCCCAGCTCTTTATTTTGGCCTTATATATTTCCTGAACATACTCTTGTTTTATTCTGCGGTATACATTCAGTAGTCGTTGACGTTCCTCATGTATTATTCCGCTTCTTTGATACTGTTTTCTTGCAGTTCTTACTTGACTTTTCAATCTAGTAACTAGAGTTGGTGAGCCCGAAGACTGTCACACGTCTGGAAGGGCAGGGCTGGGAGGTTTTCTACGAGTTAATCACAATCCCTGTAAGGAAAATTTCGGCTCGTGGGAAGCCCTCCGGAGATACTCCCCTGGGACGACAAGATCCCGAGTCCTCCGGGGGAAAGTAGACCCTTCCCCACTTCGTTCTGTAAGCCTTGATGGACGGAGTGAAGGTAAGTCAGATAAACCTGCAGCACAGCCAGGAGTCAAGTGCAGAACTGACGAGAATCCAGACTGAGGCTGTGGGTAATGTTTATTTCATTCAGGAGCCGTATTGTTTTAGGAACAAAATCAAGGCATTTGTCAATCGAATCCGTAAGGAAGTGATAGATATAACACTGGTCTGTCAAAACCTGCTTAACCACTTTGGGAGTTGGAGGGTGACGGGTGACATTTAGACTTCGGATCATAGAATGATACAATTTAGCTTAAAGGCGGAGGTCGAAAAGCTCTCGTTAAGGCGTTTTCCAAGGGCTACTAACTGGGTAACCTACGTTAAGGAGCTCAAAGATAGCCTATACACTCCAAACGACCCAATAAGAACAAGGCAAGACCTTGAGGAGGAGTTAGAGAAGATCAAATCGTTGATAGTTGGTAGCTATGAAAAGGCTTGTCCACTAAAAGCTGCCCCGCTAATGAAGGTCCAATGGTGGAGTGCAAAACTCGAATCCTTGAGAACGGTGACCAGGAGGGCCTTTAGCAATAAAGCGCGGTGGCGAAATCAGCTGGAACGATTATAGGAATGCCAGGAAAGCCGTCAAAAAAGAAGTACGTAATAGTAAGAGGTCTAGCTGGAGAGGCTTCTGTAGCAAAATAAATTCGCTTCCAGAGGCTGTCAGGCTGTCCAAAATACTAAAACGTGAGAATAATATTCCCATCGGGGCACTTAAGAAGCAAGACGGGTCCTGGACATCGTCAACAGAGGAGTCATTGCGGCTGCTTCTAGAAACCCACTTTCCCAACATGGAACCCCAACAACCAAGTTGACAGGCACAGCCTCAAGAGGACTGGGATCTGGCTGAGGGGGTGGTTACAGAGGGGTCTATAAAATGGGCAGTGGGAGAGTTCGAACCATACAAAGCCGCGGAGCCAGATAAGATATTTCCAGCCCTGCTTCAACAAGGCCTGAATATTCTCTTCCCTTACAGGGAGAATATTTCGGGCCAGCATCACGCTTGGATGGTCGATGGTCGACAGTCAGCTCTCCATGCCATAGTGCAGAGGGTGAAAAAAGCTGGAATTCAAGGAAGTAGCCTTAGCTGTATTTTTCGACGTAGAAGGCGCCTTTGGCAAGGCGAGAGCAAGCCTCATTGATTCGCTGTCTAGAGGAACCTCTCGAACTCTGGTTTCCTGGATAACATCCGGTCTCAAAAGCAAGAAGATCATAGCATAGGTGCGCGCGGAGGGTGGCTACCCCCAAGGCAGATACCTCTCGCCGCGTCTGTGGAACCTTATTATGGATGGCCTCCTGGAACGGTTAACTAAAGAAGGATTCTAAGCACAAACGTACTCCGCGATGACGAATCGGTCATAATAACCGGGAGGTTTGTCTTCACGGTATGCGAGCGCATGAAAGTAGCCTGCAACATCATTGAGCGATGGTGCAACGAGGTAGGCCTTTCAGTTAATGCGAAGAAAACCGAAATGGTTATGTTCACAAAAAGGAAAAATCTTAAAAACGCCAAGCCACCGAAGATATTTGGCATGTCTAGAACTTCTGGAGGAGGCCAAATATCTTGGGGTGTTGCTGGATAAAAAGATGACCTGGAAACCACATATTGACAAGACAATAAGCAAGTCAATAATCACACTGTGTCAACTGCGCCAAGCTGTAGGGAGGAACTGGGGAGTAAATCCCAAGGTTCTCCATTGGTTCTACACTGGAATTGTTAGACCGAGGATCCAATACGGGTCCGTGGTCTGGTGGCCAGTGGTGGAGCACAGGAAAGGGCGTGGCGAAGGCCACACAAGAATATCACAAGAGACAGAAGCAGAGCTTCCGCTTCTGACTCACAAAGCTGTCCCAAAAGCAGATAAAGTAAGAACGGAAAACAAGTACAAGGTCGTAATCCCACCAAGAGGGCAGTGGGGCGACGAACAAGTAGAATTTCCCCCAGGGAGCATAGTATGTTATACAGATGGCTCTCGCATGGAAGAGGGGTCAGGAGCAGGTATTCTGATTGAGGACATAGGGGTTCGAAAGAGCTATGCCCCTGGTAAATACTCCACGGTCTTCCAGTCAGAAATATTTGCCATCCTTAAAGCAGCAGAGCTAATAGAAGAACGGGACAAGTAACTAAGGTACTGTATTACAGAAGTAGGGAAAACCCCAGAGCCTGCATTATACTTAGGAGAGATATTAACTGTTCTTTGCTTACAGGTTTCTGTACAGAAGACGTGGTATCCGCACAGCTTACCATTCAGGAGGAGAGGAGTAGACGGGATATAGTCGTAAGCTCCGGATACTTCCCAGGCGAGCGAGGGGCCTACTTTTGCCTACTTTTTGTATGTGTATTAAGGGTCGATTCAGTAATTTTGCCATATACGTATAAAAGAATTTTGCCCTCATAAATGTCAATATTGTCATTTTAAGCTGTTATTACTTATTTTGTTCTTGCATTGTTTGTTGTTTTTTGTACTTTTGTATTAATTGAGTGAAATGGATTTGGTAATTGCGAATTTTATAGAAGAGGCAGAAGAAGAAGATTGAAGAGAAATGCAGAGTATCGAAAGGAGACATCCACGACCTTTCCACGACACACGACAAATATCTTAGAACTTCCTGAGAGTTCAGACAATATTAGCTAGGTAGTTGTAAAATCAAAATAAACATTAATAAACCCAAACATAGACTTTTATTGACAACATGATAAACTAAAAAACAATGCCAATTGCTGAGAGTTAATGACGGAACACAGACACAGATACCGTGTTAATGTATAGCATCAATTAAGCATTGTTTATTTAGAAAAAAAAACTTTTTTACAAGAAAAATTAATAAAATACTTCACATTTTTAGTTAAAATTTTAATCAAAAATAAAACTTTCAAACTTAGACTAGGAAAGAGAGAGGACAGCGCATGGCAATGAAAACCTTATGCGTGTGAGTTTCAAACGTTTGGTGGTAAACAAATTTGGAACGTCGAATTGTATTTTTTTAGTTTTTTTATTAATTTTCACCTTTTTTAATTACCTGAATAGACATTTTAAAATGGTTAATTGTGCAGTTTATAAGTGCAACAGTCAGAGTGCTAAAAAAGAGGAAGGAATTTCATTTCATAGGTAAAAAGTATTTTAAAACTATTTCCTTGAAATTTATTTTTATTAATATTACAGCTTTCAGGTAATAGATGTTTAACTAAATCACATATGTTATGTACGATAACTTAAATTAATTGTACATACATTTTGAACATTGTTTTCATTCAGTTTTAAAGATTATTTTTCATTTAATTGTTATTATTTGCTCATAGATTGAATAGTTTTCCAGTGGCGTGGAACAAAAACATATATTTAAAATAGATAAAATAGATTAAAATTGTAATATTTATTAAATAAATATGTTTTAAAATTATTGTTGTTTTTTTTTGGAGCAGTATAAATTAAAAGACTTTTTTAAATTAGATTTGTAATACGAAATAATGAAAATGATTATTTAATAATCGTATAAGAAAAATCGTATGATACGCCTATGTCAATATTGTCCGCCATTAGTTTGGTGGTAAATGGGTTACATAAATTGATTCCAATGCGCAGTCCTCTCTCTTTCCTTGTCTAAGCTTTCAAAAAAACAATAGCCTAACAATGATGTAGGTACCTAGGGCATAAACCTTACGTATTGGTATAAATCTTTCCTTGTCTAAGGTATAAATAAATACAGGGTCAGAATAAAAAGTGTATACTTTTCGTACGCAGTAAATAATGATAATAGGTCTTTGGTTTGAACTTATACTGACAAAGTGTATATAGAGAGATGTAATAATATTTTTGCTGGAAATTATTAAATAAACAACTAAAGATACTGCGTTAAGCCCCACTTGTTTCTGTCTCTTTGACTTTATCATAGTTTGCCCATCATTCATATTTTTTTTTGGTATTATTATCCTTAGCATGCCGTACTGATGATTCATAAGGAGACAGAAACAATTGTCTGTGGCTGCATGTGCGTACTTACGGATAGTCTTTATATATATATATATATATCAGTGGCGTAAATACGGGGGGTGATCAGGGTGATCTATCACCCCCCAAAGACTAAAAAAAGCCCGTACGCAGAAGGAGTCCTGCGTAACAAAAGCGAATTTCATATTAAAAAACAAAAAAAGGGATATAGTCAGTGGTTACCGACTATTGAGTATCCTACAACATTTGTAATCATTATTTTTGATGTCATGTTTAAAAACCTTTTAATAGATTCGTGGTAAAAAACTGAAACCAAAAACTGTTGAGTAATATTGTTGCTAAATGAACATGCGCTACTTGAGTTTTGATTTGAGTTTTAATGCATTTTTTAAGTTTATTCACAGTTTTATAGTCCAAGAATGTTGTTTGTACAGCTAGCGGCCAAAATTTCAATTTTACTAAACGTTTACACAAAATCAACTATTTTATCTAAAATACAGGAATAACCCAAATATGTCTGGCCTGGCATAATTAAAACACAAAAATTTTGCTGACGTTCAAAAAGCATCAAAAACCACTATTTAGCAAATATATTTTCAAAAAATCCCAAACCCCCTATCACCCCCCACATGTCATTCCTATTTACGCCACTGATATATATATATGTATATATGTATTTTATATATATATATATATATTGTATATATATATATATATATATATATATATATATATATATATATATATATATACAATATATATATTTATTATATATAAATGTAAGAACTTATTTTGAAATCTTAAGAGGGGCGTCAAAAATGTGACAGCTGAAAACGGGTGGCAAGCCTGAATTGTACCCAAAATTTCAATCATTTTGTAAACAACAAATCTAAAGAACGCCTTTAAATTACGTATTCAAATTTTAACAGGATATAGCTCAGACCTTTCTCTAGGAGATAAGGTTTTTTAGTTAAGTTTTATATTGTAATAAAAGAGATATTGGTGTTTAAGTGATGGTATGTTTTTAAAAAGTTTGACAATTTGTGATCACGAATTTTAACGCCAGAAGCTTAACTCCTAAAGAAAGCATAGAGAATGCGACTAGCAAAATATGAAGTTAAAGAAAGGTGTATTTTTTGAGATTTGTTGCACGCAAAATTTGAACATTGCACTTATCTGTCAAATTAGTTCAACAGTTTTGGTGGCGCTTTTTTTAAAGACGTATGTCTATTCTAATTCTCCAAATCCAAACTTCACTTAACATAACCAACCTAACCTTATTTCTCGTTTATAACGTCAAAATATATTAATTTTAGTGTTTTGCTTTTAAATATATAATTGTTTTTGAGGAAACAGTAGCATATATTTTGAAAACCATTGATTTATTTCTCCAACAATTTAATTATCTAAACATAGATGAAATAACATATATGGTTGCCAGAAAAAGTATATTGCTAAAAATAGTATTTTCAGGGCATTTTTGAAATACTTTAGAAAAGTAGTAACCTATTGAATCTTATAGAAATATTTTGTTTACCTTACTCTACCTAAAAAAATAATCTAAAAGTTTTGATTTAGAAAATGATATTAATATTGGTCTATCCTAGTATTTAAAGTAGACAAAGGATGGCTCAAAGTGGACGAGTAGCATTAACACTTCTCTGGTAATGCTGATTATTTAGTATCAAGAGGCAAATTCACAGGGGAATAAGCACACAGTAGCAGTAGTACACAAAATACCACTGATTTCAATTTTCCAAAGAAAGTACTTCAACATGGGCAAGCAAATACTATTGGTAGGTACTCAAAAAGAAGAAAATTCATATATCTAATATGCAAAATACCTATATCAATACATCTGAATCATAGATAATAAAATAAATAATACCTATTAATAGTAAAAAAAATTAAACCAGTAAATAAACAAATTAAAACTTACCTGATATCACTTCTGATTACCAGATGGAGAGTGCTTTCAAATGTAAATAAAATATGGATCTTTATAAAATAAATATGATTTTTTTCATTTGTGTGAAAGATACCAGTTAAAAAATTAAAGTTACAATCCTATTGGATACATTTTAATTTCAATTGATTCCACAAAGTATGGGGTTGACATTTTTGGAATATAATTAATAGCCATAAATGATACAATTAGTTTTATTAAGATATACCCATAACATTAACAATTATGTTTAGTACTTGCAAGAGTATTGTTGGGTATCTTGAAAACAGGTGCACAAAGTGTATTTCTATAGATTCTAGATTGGTTAGTTATTATCGTAGGTTATTGAAAACATGGAAATATTTTTTTCTTGCGCCACATTCTCAAAATAAAAATAAACTAGGTATAGGTAAGCTTTCATTAAATCATGGATCTGGGTGGTAATTTAGAAATGTCCAATACTTTCTAAAAAATAAATGATATTTATTTATTTAGGCAGTAAGTAATTAGCAAGGTACTTACTTGAAGTCATATTGAAGACAGACTAACCTGTTAATGTTTACAAACATTATAGTAACACTTTTGCAATAATCATCAAACGTTTTGAAAAAGTATTTAAATTTTTCCCCACAAATATATTTTAAAAATTTACATCTACTTCAACACCTTCAAATAACATCCATCAGAAAGTAAATACAATAATCTCTGATCTTCTGATCATCAAACTAACCTTGTTTAATTTTGCATTGTTGCCAATACATTTCAATCTCAATTTTAAAAAAGGTATAATTACATACTTTCCACTTTATTTCAATTTTTCTTTTGACCATGTTGATGTGTATATATTCAGAAACCGTAATATGTTTTTATTATAATTAATATAATATTTATTCTAATAAATACCTTAATTAGTAAGGGTTAGTACCAGAGCTGGGTAGTATACGGATACAATATCCGGATACTTATTATGTATCCCAAAGCTGAATCCAGATACTTTTTAAATTTTGTACCCGGTATCCGTATTCGTGACCAAATTTTAAAGTATCTGGTATTCGGATACTGTTTTTGATATTCGGATACTTTTAAATATCGCCCTCCGATAATGCACCTAACGTAGGCACAACACTGCCCTTCCTTTAATTAATTCAGATGTGTCTAACATGTTAAATCCCACTTTTCGTACTGGTCGGTCACCGTTATAATATATTATTATATTCTAATGGAGCTTTGTTTTTACCTATAAAGTTTCATAAGTACATACGTTATTTATTTCTTATATTTTCTATATCTCTCTTTTCAAGAACCCCTTTGTACCCTGTATTTATAATTATTAGAAGAAATTATTTTTCGGATATTATAATAAAGGACATCCTAATATTTATATTTTTATTTTAGTGTACCTACAAGTACAAATAAGTACACCCCCTAAAAAGTTTGGAAACTCGGCTGGTCCGACGCTGGCCAAATTCAATATCAAAAGTTCAGGCAGTGACACGAAAAATTTTTCGTTAGTTAAATGTATTTTTATTATTATATATTACATTAAAAATACCTGCACATCACATAGTTTTAATACTAATAATTTGTCCTTTTTAAAAAAAGTATCCTTCAAAGTATCCTAGGAAGTATCCGGATAGGTACTTGTATCTGAATACATTTTTAAATGAAAGTATTCCAACTTTTTAAAAAAGTATCCGGATACATTTTGAGTATCCGTATCCGGTATCCGGATACTTTTTTTCAATATCCGACCCAACTCTGGTTAGTACAATAAATTTCATTAATTAATTATTTGTTAGGAATGCCGAAATCTTATTTTATTTTATTTTTTTATATATCCATATTTTAAATCCTAAAAACAATTAATTTGTTACGCCTATGACACAACAATATCACAACAAAACTTCGAAAACATATTCAAATAGGATATTTAATAAAAATTATACAGGTATTTTTCATCTGTTTATGGTCTCAAGGTCAAATGAATGTGTGTGTCGTGGAAACATTCAAAGATTTACGAAGCAAAATTCATATTTTCATCTCTGTCTTAGACAAAGAAAGTCAACAAGCTCTAAAAATATTCAAATTTATAACAAAAATACTAATTTGAAACCACTATCGCCATCTACTGTTCATTCTTGTAATTTAAAAATAACCACATTTTTCACTAAATTCAGGCAGGCTTACCAAATTAGAAACGCCCCTCTTAAATACAGCATTTTGGAACACATTAATCAGGTGAGTCAGTCAAATTTGATGACGTATACTTAAATTGTCATTTCTTGTTTGTGTACAAAATTTGACGTTTGATTAAAATGGGAAATTGAATAAAGTAGGTTGTTTCCCAAAATGAAACTGTTATTAGTATTATTATTTAGTTGTCTAGAATATATACATTTTTCAAAAGCTGACATTCCGTCTTTGCCGCATTGTTCTGAGGTCGAATTGGGGTAAGTGCAATTTCTATTTTGTAATAACCTAAGATTTTATGCTGAATATTAAGCTGATGATTATATACGAAAATGATACTTTTAGTTTGTTGATAGTCAGTACCTTAGATGGGAAAATAACAGCATTAAATTCAAATGGATCATTATTATGGGAATTAGATACAGGGCCAGGTCCTTTGCTGTTGTCAAACATTCATAACTTAGAAGTAAGAAAAAACTTGGTTCATTATACTAAATTTTAAAGAATTTGAAATAAAAAATTTTCTAAGTTATATTCATTATATACTAATTATAACTAAACTGTATGTCAATTTTAAAAATCAATGAAAGATTTTTTTTTTAAGTTGACTAATAATGGAGAATGGATACGTATAATACCATCTCTCACAGGTACACTATACAAATTTGATGGTTCAACTATAGATCCCATACCTATAACTGCTGAAGAACTACTTAAATCTTCATTCAAGTATTCAGATGATCTTGTAATTGCAGGTAAGCCATGTTGCATACTAATAGAAGTTTAAAACCGAAAAGTGTTACAAAACAATATTGATTGTTAGAGTATTTTTTATAAAGATTTATGTATTGACCTAGTATCAATATATGTATATATATTCAAATTTTATAATTGATATAAAAACATACTGTTATGGATTTAATAGTTATTACATACTATTAACTTGTTTGTATAAAACTTATTATTTTTTTGAATAAAAGGTTTACTTTTTTACAAATAAATTATATGCTTTTGAAACCAAGTAGGTACATAAAATTAAACCAAATAGTAACATTTTGGTAAGAAAAGGATATGTTTTTATTTGTAATGGTTTATTTTCTTGCAGGTGGTATTGAAGTTCAAACTTATGGCATAGGCTTCCGTACTGGTACATTTTATTATGAATGTAATTCTTTGAAATGTTCAAATTTAGAAGAAACTGATACAGATGATGTACTTCTTGTAGAAAGAAGTACACATACAATAAGAGCGATAGAACCAAGGACTGGTAATGAAAGGTACACATTTGGATATTTGTTCATACATTGTTTTGAGTCATTAATTTTTAAGGTGGAACTTTAGTGTAGGTCTTCACAACATCAAACTTTCAAAAATTAGTTGTATTCACCTAAATTCAGACTTATTTGAATGGAATGTTTCTGCTGTGGTACCAGAAGGAAAACTAAAAGTATCTGTTACTCATAAGAGTGTAGAACATTCATGGACTTATATATTTCCTTCCCCAATAGTGAGAATCTGGAAATTTTGTGGCAAAGATGTATCAGAAATTGATTTATTTTCTTTAACACATACTCCACAAGGTGTTGCAGACCGTTCCATTTTGCCATCCATATATTTAGGCATGCATAATAAACAAGTGAGTAAATAATTATGCCTATTAATTCTGTAAATATTTTACAATATTATATGTAAGCATTATTCATTTTTATTCCTATTGGTATATTTTTTTAG
Organism: Ophraella communa; assembly: GCA_035357415.1. Taxonomy (NCBI): domain Eukaryota; kingdom Metazoa; phylum Arthropoda; class Insecta; order Coleoptera; family Chrysomelidae; genus Ophraella; species Ophraella communa. Next base: position 23,972,857 of record CM068980.1, read on the forward strand.
CTTTATATTCGCGAATCACCTTTAATGGTTAATGCTATTCGTAGTAAATCAACTACAGATTTGACTGTAATGGAAAGTACAAGTATTGCCAAAATACCTTGGAAACCAATTTCAGCATCTACAGCTGATAATGAAGAGGACTCAACTGCTCTTTCTGTTTTAAATGCATCTGAATATGTAAATGGTAACATTTTACAAAATGTATTTATTATATTTTTATGTTGTAATTATCATTTAACAAATTGAGTGAAATATTATTTATTTATATTTGATATTTATTTTTCCTCAAATTATTATTCTTTCTTTGCCAGAGTTATAAAAAAATTTTTATTTCATTTTTTCCTTTACAACTTATATCTCTTACTACAGTTTTACATCATCTTTGAATCTTTGTTAAGTTCCAAAGCACTTTATTTATATTATACAGTAATAGTAGAACTGACAATTACAAAAAATAACAATTTTATAAATTCCTAACTCAAGTTAAAACTTGAAATTAAGTTAAATTGATCTCTATTGTAAAAAATTAGTATAGCATAGTATATATAGTGTGAGTATAAAATTTTGGTAATAATTCTCAAATTGTACTTGTGATTCTTTTCAACTGAACATTACCTTACCATTTTGAAGTATTTTAATTGGTAGTTAAATTCAAAATCTTTCTCATAGTATTATTATTTTTTAATATTAACCTTCTTTGATTTATAATTATATATTTTTACAATTTTTTCTACAATTCTCTATTTTAGGTCAAGGTTTTTATTTCTACTCAGAATCAGATTTGAAAGAAAAAGAATGTACCAACAATAATACAAAACTTAAAGATAATCCTGTACAATCTACAGAAAAAACAAACATTGAATCTTTGTATTACATTCTGGTATCTTGGTACTGGAAAGAATTAATTCTCATGCTAGTAACGCTTTGCATATGTTTGTTTTTATTTAGTCTCCAACTGAAAAATGACCGAGAAGTTATTATAATAGAGAAACCCATAGAACAACCTGTCATTAGTGAGCAACGATTTTCAGAAAGAGAAGGAGAATTCAGTTCAAGATATGTTAATGAATATGATACTTTACAATGCTTAGGTAAAGGAGGTTTTGGAGTGGTTTTTGAAGTTAAACATAAATTTGATGAATGCTCTTATGCTGTTAAAAGAATTACTTTACCTACCAAGTAAGTAACACTAAAAATATGCTCTCTTTTATTTTTATTTCAGGTTAATAAACATGTTTCTGTATTTTGTAGAGAAAAAGACAGAGATCGTGTAATGAGGGAAGTTAAAGCTTTAGCTAAATTGGAGCACCAAAATATTGTGAGATATTTCTGTTCATGGGTTGAGAGCCCTCCATATAATTGGCAGCAGGAATATGATAGAAAATGGATAGGGTAAATATTTATTTTCATTTGTGAAATTATTTTCCTTTATTTCTTTTACATCACTGTAAGGAAAGCTTACTAGTCAGAATCGTTAGCCTGAAGAAAAGGTAAATTTAAATTACACTTTCATTTGATAATGAACGTGATCTGATTGTGTCACTGGTTGACAAGCTCACAAACAAAACTACCTGCACACATTTTTTGATTGATTTCAGTTCTGCTAAGTGTGATGTTCATGTAATACCTGCTATAGCTTATACGGTTTTAAGATTTTTAAACTTATATATTTATTTTATTTATAAACAACCCCTAAAATTTGGTCTCGAACTAAATTTAAATGTCTCTATGCGCAGTGCCCTCTGTGGTAGGATTATGTAAGTTAATTTACAATCCTCTGAACCGGCTGGGAGGGACATTTAAATACTTCGATATGTATTCCATACATAAAAAAAATACCTTTAAACGATCCAATTTAAGTTAAACGATCCCACTAACTTAAATTGGATCGTTTAAAGACCTTTCTTTTTATACGCTTGTACTTTATACATTCTCAAAGTGTATTTATGATTACTTTCAACTGAACATTACCTTACCATTTTGAAGTATTTTACTTGGTAATCAAATTCAAAATCTACGCCTATCAAGAATTTTCTCAAGTGCTTTCAACAGAAATGAAGTGAGTCTAATTGGCCGGTAGGATTTAGGTGAGGCGCTATCCTTTCGTCCTACCTTGCTAATATAAACGACCCTTACATACCTCAGGTATGTAACCCAGAGCTAAGCTTGTTCTAAAAAGCTTAATCAATATGGTACGATAACCGTCCCAGTCTGTACTTTTTGGGTCCCTATAATTAAGGTGTCTGTGATCCGAGCATGATGGCTCATTAGACACGTGCCAATTAACAATTTTATTATACTGATTGCCTTAGTACTCATTGTTATGTCTATAATGTCTTGACATTTCTTGGTAACAAAGGTTGGTTCATTTCCTCTATTGTTTACTGCAATCCCTTCACCAAGTATATAATTAAAGAGGTACTCACCTCGTTCGTCGGTCGTTTTGCTCCCCCACGCCGCATGGTGTGAGTTCGCATCGCATCCTACGATGACTTGAAGTGCTTTCCTCCTGCAATGTTCGATTAAGTTCCGTACCATTGCAGGTGGAGGATTTGCTGCCCCTCGCTCGCCTGGGAAGTACCCGGAACATACGGCTATATCCCGTCTGCTCCCCTCCTCCTGAATGGTGAGCTGTGCGGACACCACATCTTCTGTGCAGAAACAGCTGTCATTGAGTCTTTTAAAAAGCAATTTTTAAATAAATATTGGAAGTTTTGTTAAAACGAAGAGTTTTTTATTATCCTTAATCAAACAACAGTTATTATCTTTCCTAAGTACAATACTGGCTCTGGGGTTTCCCCTACTCCTGTAATACAGTATATTAGTAAGATGGATCCCCAATGTGACATGCTCTGTTAATCCAAGGTTCCTGGATTAGGGCTACATCTATTGCCTCGTTAGCAAACCTTCTGCCGATGGTATATGAGGCAGCCATGGTATGTTGGAGGTTGGCTTGGGTAAATTTAATACCCGTCATTTCTACCCTTATTGGAAGGCAAGGCTTGCTGATTTCATGAGGAAGAAGATGTTACCTCCTTTCTCACTCCAGCTCCGCCCATGGTTCATGGCCGATCATCCTTCCTGGTTTATTTTTGTTTGTCTTAGAATCTTTTGGCCTGACAGTTATCTGACCAAACCTGAAGAAAGGCTTGAAGCTAAGGTGCTCCAGTACCCTCATGGATGAATCGTCCACGGAGAAGATCCATGTATGTCCAGGACTAGCCTTTTCTAAGTGAAGTACTTTCCATTCCTGTGTCTTCCGGCCCCGATTCACCTTCCTAGGTCTGTTGAAGACAGTTTCAGCATCTAAGGGAGTTCCTTTGTCTTCGTCAGGTATGTATGCCACACATATCTGAGTTTTAGAAAGATCTTTCCCTTCTATTGCTTTTATTGCTATTGCTCCTTCCCATGGTTTGAGTCCATTAACCACCTCAATTAGCCATTCAGAGCTCGCTTTATCGGCACATGTTACCTGAAGCCATCCTGGCCGATGTGAGCAGTCAAAGAATTTTACTTCAGGTCCGTTTTCAGGTAAATCCTCGACGGCCCGTAGGATGGCTTTCTGCAGCCTTCTTAAATTTTCTGCCTCAATGAGCGCAGCCGGGTGGTCAGAGTGGATTATTCCCACTCTGTGACCACCAACTACAGCCCCGTAAGACATCGCGTCGGTCCTGACCTTTTCCGGAATAGCACCCTCAAGGGTGCTTTCATCCGAGCGAAGCCGTTTCTCGACGCTCTTTTTGGAGGGGTTTTATCCCCTTCCAAACACTTCTGAGGTTCCCTCCTTTGAAGGACCTGCTTGAGAGCTTATTCGTAGGGCGTTCCTAGCTTCAGCAACCGTTGCAGCTGCTTACGACCCGCCCCATTTAGCCTCTTTCTTTCCCCTCTGGTTTTTCCATCGGAGAGCTCAGGAGTTGATCCTCCACCTCCTGAGACATTTCGCTTTCAGGAGCTCGTTCTACCGTCCAGTAGCGTAGCTAGGCGTGGGCGAAGTGGGCCCACGCCCACGGCCTCGCACCTAAAGGGGCCTCGCACTACTTGATTTAAAATCTTCGTTTATTTTTAAATTAAATAGAAGCCTGAAAAATATTGGCCTCACTCTTCTGTATCTGAAACAACCAAAACAACTCCTAGATCCTAACTTAACACGATAACTTTTTCCTTATTTCAAACTTGGCGCGTGTGGTGGGAGTGGGACTCGAGTGAGTGAGTGAGTCGATCGTTTCAGGGAAAGTTCATCTATGAACTGCTGGGAATTTCCCATAATTTTTGTTAAGACCATGGTGTAATAATATGAGATAAAGTTTTTGGGTAGCTTTTGGGAACGACCGGAAAGGGGCCTCGCCGGTGCGACTTTGCCCACGTGTATGTTAGTTCACGCTACGCCACTGCTACCGTCTCCTGAACCACCATGTGTTCAATGAGGGAATCAGCACCCTCATTGTCTTCATTTTTTTTGTTGATTTGTCCACATAGATTCCATGAGCAGCTAGGAAAGAGGAGTCCACTCGGTCAGAGCCCCGCATGACCGAGCAAGGCTATTTACATCTAGAGGTCGCCTAGTATCTGGATGCCACCGTTCAATACTGAATTTACCTATCAGCCATCCATTGAGGATTTTTAACGCGGTTTACTCCTCGTGCATCTCCTTTAGTCTGACTTCTCCTCTTTGACCCGTCCGGCATGGCAGACCCTACTAGTAGAAAGGTACTGCTGGCATAGCCCAAAGATTCCTTGAAGTCCTCAAGCCCCCTCATCACAGTCGCTTATTACAGCTCCTGCTACGTCAAGATAGAGATTGTAACCTTGTGTTTTGCGTGCTACCAGATTCAAGGAAATAATAACCACGTAATTAAAAAAAATAAAAATGTTTATTCCTATAAAATATATATATACAAAGAAAAAAAATAAAATAGAAACTTCTACGTCCGACCGGCGTCCGTCGCCCGGTTGTGATCCTCCCCAGGAGCGCTCGCTTTGGTCGCCTGAGCCTGTATAAACAAACAGACAAAAATAAGAAACGTAAATCCCAAAAATAAACACTTCGGCAAAATAAAAATGAAATTGAATGGAACTCGATCGAGGTCAACTCCCCCGATCGACGGGCTAGCGGTCGGTCCTTAACAACGCCTTGCGAATCAGCACTTCGCTCGGCGAGTGTTTTCAGGATCCGGCCACGGGGAAGTCGCCGAAGTCAACACCTTCGACGACGAGAGGTTGCCACCAAGATCAACGCTCTTGGTCGCGGGAAACGGGGACGGCGAGAGGTTGCCACCAAGATCAACACTCTTGGTTGCGGGAAACGGGGACGTCGTCGAAGTCAACACCTTCGACGGGGTAAAGGGCACAACCGAGATCAGCACTCTCGGTCGCAGGAAGGCAGAAGGTCGGTCAACACCCGAGCTTCTAGGAGAGTTGGTTCCAGGTCAGCTCCCCAGACCACTCTCCTTGATTTGTGTCGGTTCGTCGTTTTTAAGCCGGAGAGCCCCACCGCTCCCACCAGTCGTACCATCTCTACCGGTCTTCGGTTAGGTGGGATTGAGTGGTAGGGCGACGTCGCTTGATCGATCTGCGCGGATCGTTACACCCCCCTCACGTCGCAAAAAAAAATGATAGCATGCATTTTTTTTGTATATCTTACCATTATAGGCGAGTAATCCCTTCTACGGCCGTCACCTTGATCTTAATCACCCTCCCGTTATTGCATCGCAGCCGGTACTTTCGTGTCCCTTTCTCCACCAGGCTGCGGGGGACGAGGCACTGGAGGTCGGACTCCCTGCATGGCTCCTCGGGTCGTTCGGGGGTGGACATAGTCTGGCTTGTTGGTCCTGTCGGCGTGCTATACGCTGGGCCCTCTGGCGATGATCCGAACAGCTCCTTGAACCTCCGGATGATTCTTTCAGCTTCCTTCCCTGGGGTGATGGGTAACGGTCTGGCGGATGCCGTGGTTCGCGGCGGCGACGGTGTTCCCAACGGGCTCATCACCACTGGAATGTCTAATACTTCCTCCATGATCTGGTCGACGTCGGACATCTCGGTAGACTGATTTTGGCTTCGTTAAATCCTTGAATTTATATCTATTTCAAAGAGTGGGGCGTTAGGATATATCCCTTCCTACCTATTACTGATTGTTGATTTCCCTCTCTCCGGCGCACGGCTTTAGGTCTTTGACATGCGCTGTTTCGGTTTTTCTGCTACCTTCTTTCTTTACTCTCACCATTACCGGTGATAATATCGATGTCACCTCGTATGGTCCTGTGTATTTTGGAGCTAGTTTGCCTGCAAAAGCGTTCGCAGCGGAAGACAGTTGGTGATTTCTTTTCATTACTTTGTTGCCGACGTGTGGAGTCCAGTCTCTCCTTCTGAGATCGTAGAACTTTCTTTGGTTGTCAGAGGCATGTTCTAGGTGAGTCCTAGCCAAATCCCTTAGTGAATCGATTTCTTTCATTTTGTCGGCGAAACTGTTTTTGGAAGCGACCTGCGGGACGTCCTCGCTGACTAGTTCGCGTCCGAAATTCAGTAAAGCCGGTGAAAATCCTGTCGAATCGTGTTTGGCTGAGTTGATGGCGTAACAGAACTCCGGGATGTATACGTCCCACCTTCTGTGGTCGCTTTCAACGTACGTAGCTATCATCGATTTCAGGACTTTATTCGCACGTTCCACTAGGTTGCATTGTGGTGTGTAAGGCGGGGTTAGGAAATGTTCGACGTTGTACGATTCCAGGAACTTTTTAAAAGTGGTGCTCGTGAATTGCGTGCCATTGTCTGACATTATCTTCTTCGGGATGCCAAATTGTAGAAATACTTTCGAGCGTAGAGTTTCGATGATCGGGGTTACGGTGGATTTCTTTATCGGATTAGCGATTACCCATTTCGTGAATCGGTCTTGCACGACAACCAGGTAGATGTTTCCCGCTGTAGATCTTGGAAAAGGTCCCATTAAATCTATTGAGATAGTGTGCCAAGGTCTTTCTATAGTGGGGGGTTGCATCTTTCCAGCTGGTTGAAGTTGGGAAGGCTTAAACTGAAGACATTTGTCGCAATTCCGGACGTAATCGGCGATTTGTTTGAACATCTTTGGCCAGTAGTATCTTTGGGCTATCCGGCATATTTTTTTAGCGATGCCTAGGTGACCGGATGTATGGGAGTCGTGATTGTCTTGAAGCACCTGACTACGCATTGGTTCAGGGACACATCGCTTCCACGGATTATTGAACTCCGGGTCGGCTAGATTACGGCTGCTCCAAATATGTTTGAAGAGTTTTCCGTCCGTTATCTGGAAGTCTGGAAATTTATCGGGGTTTCGAGAGACTTCTGAGAAGAGTTTGTCGTACCATCCACAGGTACCTTCTACTGCAGCTAACAATTCCTCTTCGTGTCTGGTGTATTCCTGTGGTTGACGGGATAATGCGTCTGCTACCTTATTTAGGACGCCTTTTCTATATATTATTTCAAAGTCGTATTGTTGCAGTTCTAAACTCCATCTTGCTAGCCTTCCGGATGGGTTCTTGATATTTCGCAACCATTTTAGCGATTGATGGTCTGTAATTACTTTGAAACTGTAACCTTCCAAATACGGTCTCATCTGTTGGATTCCGTATACGATTGATAGGCATTCCTTTTCTGTTGTCGAATATTTGACCTCCGCCGGTGATAGGCTTCTGCTTGCGTAAGCGATCACTCTGTCTTTTCCGTCGTGTTTCTGAGTTAGTGCTACTCCTAGTCCGCAGTTTGATGCATCGGTTTGCAGGTAGAATGGCTGTGAGAAATCAGGACAGGATAATACTGGTGCTGACGTGAGTGCTTCTTTCAGGTGTCTAAATGCATTTTCCTGCTTTTCGGTCCATTTCCATCTTATTCGTTTTTTTAGGAGTGTATTCAGTGGAGCTGCGATGGTGGAGTAATTTTCGATGAATCGTCTATACCAAGACGTTATTCCAAGGAAGCGGCGAAGCTGGCGTACGGTTTTGGGTGCTGGGAGCTCTGTTATTGCACTCGTTTTGTCTGGATCTGTTTTGATGCCTTCTTTACCTACTACATGTCCTAAGTATTTGAGTTCAGGTTGACAGAAATTGCATTTCTCGATGTTTAGGAGGAGGTTGGCGTTTCTAAGGCGTCTAAAGACATCTCGGAGGTGACGAAAATGTTCGTTCCTTGTTTTTGATATCACCACAATGTCGTCTAAATAGGCGAACGCGAAGTCTAGTTCGGTTGGAATTACTTTATCTAGTAGTCTCTGGAAAGTTGCACCTGCTGAGTGTAGGCCGAACGGCGTTGTTTTAAAGTGGTAATGTCCTTTTCCTGGAACGCTAAAAGCTGTTATATTTCTACTGGATTCTTTCAAAGGGACTTGAAGATAACCTTGTTTTAGATCCAGCGTTGAAATGTAGTTTGCTTCTTTTAATCTGTCCAAGATTTCGGACATCCTGGGCAGCGGATATGCGTCTTTTTCGGTCAGATCATTAACTTTCCTGAAATCGATGCAGAACCTGTAAGTACCGTCTTTTTTCTTTACCAGGACGATCGGTGAACTCCAGCCGCTTTTTGACGGTTCGATGGTTCCTTCTTCTAGCATTTTGTCGACTTCTTCGTTAATGATGTCCAACATAACGGGATTGTGGCGTCTATACGGTTGTTTCACCGGGTTGCAGGGTTTCTTTAACTTTATTTCATGTTCTATTAGGTGTGTAGGGCCTTTTACGTAATTGAATTTTTCTAGTTCTGTCTGCAGGAATTTATTTAAGTCGTTCTCTTCGCGTGTAGGTGATGCTACAATACAGTCGTCTAGGATGGTCGATGTTATTCCAAATTGTAATGTTATGTTATTTCTTCTTAAGAAATTGACTCCTAGGATTACATCTTCTGATAAGCCTGGCATTACTATAAATGTTTCTGTATGGCGTGAATTTCCGATTTCGCAGTCGGTTGTGAATTTATGAGAGATTTCGACGATGGAACCATTTGCAACTCGAAATGCGCCGGAATGGGGTTGCAGTGATTTTTCGAAGATGTCTGCTATTTTTTTCCCAACGTAGCTCGCATTAGTCCCGGTGTCTATCAACGCTCGGAATTGTAATTGTCCTATTTTCAGCGTGAGAAAAATTCGGTTATCTTTGAATGTTTCGTCCGCGGAGTTTGCTAGGTTCTGGTACGGGGTTACGGTTACTGGCTGGGGAGACCTGGCCCCAGCCGGTCTGGCGTTTCCCTGTTTTAAGCAACAGTCTGTGCTCCAAACTCCGTCTTTTCCGCATCTGGAGCAAAACTTCTTGGCGGGGTTTCTGCAGTCTTTCCGGAAGTGTCCAGGAGTTTTGCATCTGAAGCATGTGTTTCTGGAGTCGAACGGCATGCTGTAGTTGGTTCTTAGTGTGTCGGTGGTTGATTGGCGCTTTTCGTCTTCTATTATCTCGAATTCTTGGGCTAAATCTTGTAACTCTGCTAATGTGTTGAAGTCTTGACGGCGCACGTACATTTTATATTCAGCCCGCATATTTCGGTATATTCTTTCTAATTCCTGTTGTTCCGACATTGTTCCTTCTCGCCGGATCAACGTCTGTATATCGGTGATGTACGCGCTGGCGGATTCGTTGATTTTCTGTTTTCTGTTTCGAATTTGCTCTTCCAATTGTAGGATGTACTGTCTGGGGAAGAAGCTTTTCTTAAAACTTTCTGCAAATTCGTTCCAATTGTGCCATTTATTGTGGTTGTTTCTGTACCACAGTAGAGCCGTATCGCCGAGCATTTCTGGAAGTGCCTTCAGCAAGTTGTCGGTTGAGATTTCGTATGCGGAGCTCAATTCGGTGATCCGTTCCATGAATGAGACAGCGTCATTATGTTTGTCGTTGAAGTGGGTGTTCCATTTCCTGACCTGGTTGAGGATGTCTGCCTGAGACTGATGGGCGACACCCAATGACACCGTCGATTGTCTTAATGTAGTCCCCTCGTTGAGCTCCATTTCTCTGAGTGCCGTCTTATTTCCTGAATCGGTGTTGGTAGCACGATCGTTCTCCGGCATGATAGGGTTATTTTTACTCGGGCGCCAATTTGTAACCTTGTGTTTTGCGTGCTACCAGATTCAAGGAAATAATAACCACGTAATTAAAAAAAATAAAAATGTTTATCCCTATAAAATATATATATACAAAGAAAAAAAATAAAATAGAAACTTCTACGTCCGATCGGCGTCCGTCGCCCGGTTGTGATCCTCCCCAGGAGCGCTCGCTTTGGTCGCCTGACCCTGTATAAACAAACAGACAAAAATAAGAAACGTAAATCCCAAAAATAAACACTTCGGCAAAATAAAAATGAAATTGAATGGAACTCGATCGAGGTCAACTCCCCCGATCGACGGGCTAGCGGTCGGTCCTTAACAACGCCTTGCGAATCAGCACTTCGCTCGGCGAGTGTTTTCAGGATCCGGCCACGGGGAAGTCGCCGAAGTCAACACCTTCGACGACGAGAGGTTGCCACCAAGATCAACGCTCTTGGTCGCGGGAAACGGGGACGGCGTGAGGTTGCCACCAAGATCAACACTCTTGGTTGCGGGAAACGGGGACGTCGTCGAAGTCAACACCTTCGACGGGGTAAAGGGCACAACCGAGATCAGCACTCTCGGTCGCAGGAAGGCAGAAGGTCGGTCAACACCCGAGCTTCTAGGAGAGTTGGTTCCAGGTCAGCTCCCCAGACCACTCTCCTTGATTTGTGTCGGTTCGTCGTTTTTAAGCCGGAGAGCCCCACCGCTCCCACCAGTCGTACCATCTCTACCGGTCTTCGGTTAGGTGGGATTGAGTGGTAGGGCGACGTCGCTTGATCGATCTGCGCGGATCGTTACAAGATGCATGGAGGGGGAAGAAAATTATGATTATTAAAAATTTATATGACGATGTCAGTCAAAGTAAATAACGAATATAGCAGCAGTCTCCCATTTCCGAAGGTGTATTACGGGGTGAACCACTTAATCCGTAGCTGTTTTCAGTGTTGCATACATTGAATCACATTTAACAGTCATCGTGGTTTAAATATAGGTGGACCCAACGAAGTTTTACTTCTTTTACACGTCGACGACTTATAATCTTGATTGATGGCCCTGTGAAGGAATTAACTTGATTGGCCCGGGCCAGGCCTAAAAAATCATGTTTAAAAAAAGCTTTTTTTTATTTTATTTTTAAAAATTGCGTTGTTTTTCTACTGCATTGTTATGCGATTTAAACGAAAAAAAATTGACCTGGAAGAAAGCAGAATATATTTTTGTTATGGTGATAAACGTGTTAAGTATATGAGAAATTAATCCGAAATTATAGTTTTCCACAGGGATGATTTTAGATCGAAGAAAGGTTTTTAACTATTTATCTTTCTCCTTATTTAATTTCTATTTTTTACTTTTTACTGGTTGAAGTTGTTATAGTCTTTCCAATATTAATTGCTAAAATCCATTTAAAAGTGCCATACAGAGTGAGTTAGTTTACTAGGCTTCAAAGTAGAAAGAATGGCATAAAAACAACATATTTGTCCCGTTAAACATCCACTCTGTATCGTCGGAACCCAGCTCTCTCTAGACTGGTAGTTGTACAGCGCGAAAACAAGTGGGGTACGCACGCGACTTGTTGACGGCTTTTAATGGTCCGCTGTATTCTGTTGCGTGCAGGGGTCTCGGGGTTATTTTTTGCGGCAGTTTTTATATAGCTCATAAAGTCGGTGTCTAGTGCGGAGGCGGAGAGTCCAGATTTTTATTTGGGGCTGTTAAGTATTAACTTTAGATATATCTTTGTTTCGGTAATTCATTTTTAATAATTGGTTTACGTATTGTAATTTTTGCCCATATTAATTGATAACCTTAAATTAGTTACATATATTATGGCAAAGTTTAGAAGACCTTTTGAATCAGAAAACGGAAATCCAGATCAAAATTTAAATTCAGAAGATATTTTATGGTATCACCAACAGGTGAGGTTAGTAGCGAATTTTACAATAAAGATTTACACATTCAATGTCAGAGGGTTGTTTTAAATATGTATCAGTGTTTGAAAAATGAGGATAATAAAAAATCAGATGCGGTTATAATAAAGCGAATTAATACGTTAACTAAAATTTCTATTTACACTATTTCTCGGGTTATTAAACGCGGTGGCGTTATAGATCATTCGCAGGTGCGGAAAAACAAAAAGAAAACAACAGTTGCAAATGTTGACGATACTACAAAAGATGTTATAAAGCGAACGATTTATATCAAGAAAATATTATACCGACTTTAGAAATCGTTCAAGAGAAATTACGAGATTATCCTGATTATAATTATAAAAGCTTTACGCGGTATACCATTAGAATGCGCTTTTAATTATAAGAAATTAGATAAACGAATGGTTATAATGGAATCGCGGCGTATTGTTGTACTCCGTGAAGATTATTTAGATAAAATAAGGAAGTCTCGTGAATTAAAAAGGCATACAGTATACCTAGGTGAGACTTGGTTTGACACACATGTTACTGTTCAGTATGGCTGGGTAGATCAGTCTCAAAAGTGTAGTTTAAATGCGCCATGTTGGAGAGGAAAGCGTATAATAATTCGTCATGCCGGAAGTGAAAACGGTTTTGTGCCAAATGCGTTACTACTGTCTGCGAAAAATATTAAGCAATGTTCAGCCGACTATCATGAGAATATGACTGCAGATTTATTCGAAAAATGGTCTCAAGAGCAGCTTCTTCCTAACATTCCCCCAAATTCAGTAGTCGTTATGGACAATGCTTCCTATCATTCGCGGATATTAAATAAAATTCCAAATTCTAGTTCAAAGAAGGCAGATATTTTAGAATTTATGAAAAATAGAAACATTAGTCCGGAAAAGGTAACGACAAAGAAAGAATTACTACGAAGTATAAAAGCGTTTAATTTAAAAAACGATTATGTGATCGACAATATTTGTAATACACACGGACATACACGCCTATGGAGACAATGTTCCGACAAAGGAAAATTGGTCGCTAGGCGGTACCCTTTGTAGCAACTTATTTTAGTTATACTATAACAAGTTTGACTATTTAGATGTAGATGTTGAATTGTCTTCCTCTTTATTTTGTCCAAGGCAATTGTTCTAAAAGGTAATCAGACAATTGATGTAGTTTTGAATGTTTGAAGTAATTCAAAGATAATCTGTTGATACTCAATAATGTGCTTATTTAAGTCAGTAATTCTAAATTCTGTCTCACAGCATAGGTTCATACAAGTATCATATTTTAAACAGTTGCTACTGCTGCCCATCAATACTCCTCATTACATGATTCGTCTTGAAACTTCAATATTAAATTAGTTCATATTATTGTTACATCAGCAATAAACTGGATATGTAAAATATTTTATCTTAATTATTATCTACTACCCAGGTTATGTTTTCTTCAATTGAAATCATTGGCTCTGGTAAAAAAAATATGTGAAATATAATTGGCTTTTACAAATTAAGTAACATATGCTGGAAGCTAATCAAATGGATAACAGGAATAATTTTTTAAATTGTTTCTCAAAACAACTAATTAAAAGAATTTTTACTGAAATTGAGAAAATGTTACTTGCTGATAATTTTTTTAGATTGAGTATCTCGTCATATTCTTTAATACATCAAAATACTCAGAATTATCTCAAGCCTTAACTACCAATGTCTATAACGAGAGCTATGGCCCAAATTCGTACGATGAGTAAAACGGTAATATATATCTCCAGTTTACTTTAGTGGTAATTTGTATAAAATTTGGAAGTAGGAGTTTTGTAACAAACAAGGTCTTGAAACTTTTTCACATATTTTTTTTAAGTCCAATGTACAATATCTAACTCTTTCATTTGTATCTTTTGTTTGTGGCTTGTTTTGTTTCTATTTTTTTTTTTTAGTTGCTCTTAGCATTGCCACAATTATTACTTTTATAGATATAAAAAATGTTAATTTGTATATTCTACTTTTTTATTATAAAAAAATAAGTTTATTATTTTATTGCAAAAAAAATTTTGTTTAAATGAATAGTAAACCTATTATTTACTTTCTGTTTTTTATTATAAATAATAAAGTTGGTTAGTAATTTTATTTCTTGCATTTGTTTTATAAATATTTTTTGGCATAACAATTTTTAAACTTCAAAATTACTGTTCAAATTTACAGTTTGCCTATTTTTTAACATCAATATAGTTTTACTCACTTTTTCTTTCATAATTGAATAAACCTACTTTGAAAGTTTGGAAAACAAGTACCTAAAATTACTAATTTAAATTAATAATTATGGAATTTTATCAACTTTAAAGAACGTTATGGTAAATATACTGTTGAATATTTTAAAGATTCGTTTTCAGAATAAATTTGCAAAAGAATTTAATTTTATTGAGATGTAGAAGTGGAGGTATTATTCCAAAACATTAACATTAATATTGAAATATTTTTAAATCAAAAAACTATTTTAACGTTAGGAAAGAGGAAAAAATTATTTTATCAAAGTCAGATTTTCTATTTATAAATTGTTCCAGAAAAAACTTATAATAAAAGACATAGAAATAATAGTCAAAAATTTAATAAACTTTTTTACAAATCCATAATAAATTCAAAATTTAACAAACCTAGAAAAAAGAGAATATATTAAATTTAAACATATTCTAGCAGTTGATATATAATGATATATAGAAAACATTATTAGCAAAATGATGTAAAATTATAACAAATCATATTAATAAAAAATTAAACAGTTTTTTTGTAAGTTATATCATAAATCTAAAAATTTTAATAATATATTCAAATATTATTGTCACTTATAGTAATAAGGAAAATTGTACTCTAATTAAATTTAAAGAATAAAAATTGTTATTCTTAATAATAGTTGATCTTATGTTAAATTAAAAAAAGATCCCACAATAACAATTAAAAATAAATCTAATTCTATTGTTAAAAAACTTTATTATAACATTTATAAAGAATTGATAAAATTGATTTGCTATAATAGAATTCCAGCAAATTATGGTCTTCAAAAATTGATAAATGAATATCATTGGTTAGATCCTTAGTAACTTTGTTAAAGACTCTTACCAATTTAATTGTTTCATATATTACTGAAGTATTAACAAAATCTGATGTTTATAATATAGAATAATACGTAAAAGATTATAATGTTTTTAAAAAAATTAATAATAACATGTATTTGAATCTGGTTTAAGAACATTGAGTGATATTAGCCAACACTGTTTAATTTTCAAAAAATGTCTCTTCTATTCGAAAATAGTTATTTTACATTTAATAATCAATTATATAAATAAACTTTTGGTACTCCAGTAAAATTTTTCATTTATCTAATTATTTCTTATTGTGGTAGTTATCCCTATATTCTTGGGCACATACCCAAGCAGCTTTCAAGCAGAAATCTGCGCCATCGAAAGATGAGCAGAATTCAACATTGAACGAAACTACTGCAGACAAGAATCGTGATCATGTCGAATAGTCAAGCAGCCATCAAAGCGCTGAGCTCACAATGCCTAGGCAAGCTAAATGAACCAGGCCAGAAAAACACTGTTATCCTCCTATGGGTCATTGGACACATAGGAATAGAAGAGAATGAAACAGAAGATAAGCTGACAAAAAAGGAGCCGAAACCCCACATCTGGGACCAGAACCATCTTGTGGGATCGGCGGTAGCGCAATCTTAGAATAACTAAGAAAAGAAATGAAGAGGACAAAATCCAAGTACTGAAATCAGCTGGAAAGACTGAGACAAGCTAATATACTTCTGGGGAACTACGACCAGAAGAGATCTGTTATCTGCCTTATCCTTAGAAAAAAAAGGCTCCTGATTTTAACGGGAATATCAACCAGACACTGCCGGCATACATACGTATTCAATTTATATGATAGTCATATTCACTTTACTTTAGAAAAAAAAACAAGATAAAGACCATTTTTAGATACAAAATTCAAAATTGAATAAACTTTTGGTCATATCATAAATTTTCTACTAAAATTAATTTAATAATGCAAATGAATAAAACTCTTTTAATTTTATTTCAGGGATAAATTCAATATTGAATCTACTATGACTGCTACAACAGAATCAAAATTTAGACGTTGTAAATCAGTTTCAATAAGTATAGATGAAATCTCTTCCAGCAATTTCACTGCGGACATACAATCAATTAACCTTAGTAACAACAATGATGGTTCTTTCATTGTATTTGAAAATGAAAATGACTCCCAGCATAATTCTAGTTCTATAAACAATAGTTTGATTCAAAATGATGTTTCAAATTTTAAGTCAAAAGAAATTTCTTATCCAGAACATCTCAGAAAGAAACTTTATTGGAAGGTATCTGACAGGAAACATCATTCTTGGGATGCTTCTCAGAATAATACAATTGTGAGTCCTGAGCCACCAGTTTTTTTGTATATTCAGATGCAATTATGTAAAAAAGAGAGTCTAAAAGAATGGCTAACTACTAATCTAAATAGAGATTATAATTTCATTATTGATATATTTTCTCAAATATTAGATGCCGTTGAATATGTCCATTTAAGAGGGCTTATACACCGAGATTTAAAGGTTCGTTAACATTTTCTCATTGCATGAAATAAAGTACATAATTTAGCGGTTGGATAGGTATTCCAGTAAACATTGCTCCACGCGTTTTTTTTTTGTTTAGAGAGTTTTATACAATAAATAGACGACTAATAGTAACAGCCAGTTGGCACAATTTTAAAAACTCTTCGGAATAATTATCATTGAATAAAGAGAGAAAAAAACATAATACTTTGGCTCATTGCACAAGCTTTATGGATTTTAAAGCAGGTGGATCTTGTTTTTTTGGGATTAACATTTAGAGCGAAGTAAAATGTCAAGTTCTTGGGGGCGCTTTATTGTAAATCGAAAAAATGAGTATCAATTTAGCTTACTTTAATTGGCTCTAGATAATATTGTTTAATGTCGCATCATATTACACGAGTATATTCAATAATATCCCCAAAACCATTTTTAGCCTAGCAATATATTTTTTTCTTTGGATGGCCAAATAAAAGTTGGCGATTTTGGTCTAGTCAAAGATATGGAGGATGCATTTGATTTAGAATTAATTAAAAAAGGAACATCTCCAGCATATCGAGGACATACAATTGAAGTAGGTATGTATTAAATAAGAGGTGATATATTTGGACTTAAAAAATGTATGTAATAGGCGAGAGAAGTATGAAAAAACAATTTGAAAATTTTAAAAGATAAAAATAAAAAATTGATTTTTTTAATTTAAATGATAAAATGTACAATTCTTTTAAGGAATATAAACCAGTTTTTTGTTTATTTTCCACAAAGAAGGGTTACTTTAGTAAATCCGGGTTCCATGGTGTATGTTTTTCGTGTTTGTAATTCTGTTAACCGTTTTTGTATTTGTAGGAACACAATTATATATGAGTCCAGAACAGTTCAAAGGCCGTATTTATGATTATAAAGTGGATATTTATTCGTTGGGGCTGATATTCTTTGAATTGTTGGTACCATTTTCAACTGAAATGGAAAGATATAAATTGTTAACTGATGTTAAAGAAAACATTTATCCCAAAGGCTTTGTAGAAAAATTTCCAGACGAGGTACATAATATGTAAAAATAAATTTTTAAACAATGTTTGTGTTCCACAGCCTTACCGATCTTGGTAAAATATAATCTTATCTTTTATGTATTTCAGCATGTGCTATTACAAAATATGTTGTGCAAAGATCCAAACAAAAGGCTTACCACTATCGGTATTAAAGTAAGGAGACCATTTAATCGAGAAGATTCAGGATATTGTGAAGATTCCCATTATAGATTACATAGTTTCCAAAAAAGTTAGTCTAGGAATTATATTGTATATCATTTTAACTGTGATGTATAACTATTTAGTTTTATTTAAAAAACTTTAATTATAATTTTGAGTATATTTTGTAATATATTTTTATTTTTAATTAAACGGTGGTCATGCAAGCTAACCTAGATAATTAAATACCAATAATTGGTATTATATTTTAAGCTCTGTAAATACTTTCCCCAATTTATATTTTTTCCCGGTAAAATTTAAAATAACAAATATTAATTTACTTACATAAGTATTAAATTGTTAAAAATAAATATGCAGTTTAATTTTGTTCCCACAAGGGGAGAAACCGGAAACCTTATTACTAAGCATCTGCTCAACATTTAAGGGTCACAGACTCGCCCACACCGCCTCGCCTCGAGCGGTTCGAATTCTTTGTATGAAATCTTATGAGTACACGCTCACTACATTTTAGGGTTAGGTTAGACCGACGCATATACGTAAAGCGTTTTTGCGTCGCGTTTGTTTAACGCTGGCGAAATATGCGAAATACATAAATTTCACGTTGGGTACAGCCAGAGTAGAATAGTGAATAGTGGTAGTAGAATAGTGTTAAAATGGATTCCGTGGGAATCAGTTGTATTTCTACTCTCTGTTTTAGTTTATTACTTAAAAACAAAAAGATGAAAAGGAGAGAGAAACGTCAATGATAGATTCATCCTCTATCGAGTGGCAGGTTATCGACGGGTTATTTTTAAACAAAATTTAGTCAACACTCAACGTCTATTATAGACGAAACAAACTCATACGGTAAAATTACCGCAGAACGGGAGAGCCTCGTCAAAATTCAGCTGCTGGAGGAGCAGGACAGCAGCAACACCAAAGCTCCCACGTTTAAATCTGGTGAAATCATCAGAGTGGTCTGCGATAAAAAGACCTCAAGCCGTGGGAGGAAACATCGCTGGCGGTCATCGGTGTGGATGAGCTCCCAAACCTTACCAAAGCCTCGCTCTGGATCCCGGAGGACGTCTACAAGACGACATCCGGTGAAAAGGAGAGGGTGCTGGGTAGGCTGAAGGCGCAGAATACAGACCTGAGGATAGCGAGGTGGTACACTTTCCACCATGAGGTAAATGTTAACCCTCCAGGACATCTCTTCGGAATCGGAGACGAGGATATGGCTGTCCTCAAGAAAAAGTCGATGAGGATAAGATACGCGTTTACCTCATTGGTCATAAAGGTAACTAAAAAGGAAGGTACCTCTAAAGACCCGAGGTCCTTGGAAGTCGAGCCACTTAGAGTGGATATTGGCACCGAGGTCACCAAGGGTCCCGAAAAGGACGTCGAAACATCTGTAAAGATGATAGACGACAACCTGACGGAAGAGGCACCTGACAACAAAGAGGCCGTCGATCCCATACCGCGGGAGCAGATGGACCTAGAATAGAATCTCAATCCGAACGACCTCGCAATGGGCAAGGACGTCAGAAAAAAGATAAAAATAATAAAATGCAATCTCCAATACAGCACTATGTCGCCGCCTTGATGTGTTGGAGGATGCAATAGCTTTGATCCAGGAACCCTGGATAATTAAGACAAGAATTACTGGTTTCGGTAACTTGTCTGGTAAAATTTTTAGCTCGCCAAGCAATCAGCAACCCAGGACAGCCGTTTACGCTCCCAGGAAATACAGAGCCTTTCTGATGGCACAATTCTGAACGTCAGACCTTACTGCGGTTAAAGTGGAATGTCCAGACGGAAAGGGCAAATATACGGCGGTGATACTCGCATCGGTGTACCTGCCCTCAGATGCAGCCACCCACAAGAGAGATGGAAGTGCTAGTGGACCACTACCTAAACCAGAGAATGGAGCTGATTTTGGGCTGCGACTCGAACTCTCACCACCTGGGCCTGATATCAACGCCCGAGGTATCTTTACGAATACATAGTTAAGAAAGACCTAACAATCTTGAAATGAGGCACGGAGCCGACATTCATTAATGCCCGTAGCCAAACATTAATAGATCTTACGCTGGCGACAGCCAAAAAATCAAATAAAATTCAAGACGGGCAAGTGGCTGATCATATTTCTATGACCATCGCTGGTTGACTTATACGATAAACCATAATAATAAACTGTGAAATTCCGCGATCCGAAGAGGACGTATGTAGCTCTATACAATCGAAGGGAGGTCTGTGGGAGACAGAGGCCCTGACTCCTGGCAATAGTGAAGGATTTGAAAGGTACACGTTATCTATCCAAAACAAAATGGACATTGCCTATAACCAATAAACGGTAGTGCCTTGAACGGGAACACCTCAGAAAGACAGCGAAAACAAACTTTAACAAAGCAAAACGAACAAAGAGGACTGGGAAATATATAAAGCCAACTTAACTACAGTGAAAAAAGATACTGATTGACAGTAGCAAACGAACAGAGCGATTTGTTCACTTTGATGACGTGCACTTATATTTATACTGGACATGCTTAGACAAAAAAAGAGAGAGGACTGCGCATTGGAATGAATTTATGTAACCCATTTACCACCAAACTAATGGCGGACAATATTGACATAGGCGTATCATACGATTTTTCTTATACGATTATTAAATAATCATTTTCATTATTTCGTATTACAAATCTAATTTAAAAAAGTCTTTTAATTTATACTGCTCCAAAAAAAAACAACAATCATTTTAAAACATATTTATTTAATAAATATTACAATTTTAATCTATTTTATCTATTTTAAATATATGTTTTTGTTCCACGCCACTGGAAAACTATTCAATCTATGAGCAAATAATAACAATTAAATGAAAAATAATCTTTAAAACTGAATGAAAACAATGTTCAAAGTGTATGTACTATTAATTTAAGTCATCGTACATAACATATATGTGATTTAGTTAAACATCTATTACCTGAAAGCTGTAATATTAATAAAAATAAATTTCAAGGAAATAGTTGTAAAATACTTTTTACCTATGAAATGAAATTCCTTGATCTTGTTTAGCACTCTGACTGTTGCACTTATAAGCTACACAATTAACCATTTTAAAATGTCTATTCAGGTTATTAAAAAAGGTGAAAATTAATAAAAACTAAAAAAATACAATTCGATGTTCCAAATTTGTTTACCACCAAACGTTTGAAACTCACACGCATAAGGTTTTCATTGCCATGCGCTGTCCTCTCTCTTTCCTAGTCTAAGTGGACAAGCCATAGTTGTATATTTAGATTTGCGTTTTAGTTTTATTTTGTGATTTCGAAAATTATGTTACCTGTAGTAGACCATTTATTAAGGGAGCAAACCAATGCAAACTTCAGACGCAGAAGACACGAGTGTCGAGAAAGCTTTGATATCAACAATTTAAGTGAGAACCGTTTTATGGAGTTATTCCGTTTAAACAAAAGGTTATTTCAAGAGCTATATCAAGTTTTAAGGGACCATGTTGATTTTGTAGGCGAAAAATTTTGTTTTTGTCAGTGACAATTCAATACAGAATTCCTCCTTAAAATTTGTGTAGGTACTTAAGAAAAATAAAAAAACAAATAAAAAAATGTTCATAACACGAATAACCTACAATACACCACAAATAACAAAAGTAAACAAACTATTCTATACTGCCAGCCTAGCCTGCTTGAAATATGAAATACAACACAATCGGTATTTGCAACCAATCAAATTGCGCTGTTAGTCCTCTTGGTACCTCCGTACCCTCATAGGTCCGAGAGAAAATGACATTTAGATTCGGGAGATACCGATCAGTTTTCGAGTTGCAAACCCGTTAAGAATCGCTATTTCGTAGAACTCGACACGTTACGTCCCGGGATTGTGATATGCAGTGATCATAGATAAGGACAGGCAGTGATTAGCTTTGTTCGGGTTTACTTGATTACTGTTTTCAAACTGTCAGGATTCTGCGCACTAAAAAATCCTGTGTTCGGGTTTTTCTTGTACGGTTTTCGAACCGTTCTATAATTTTAGTTTGGTGTTCGGGTTTTATTTCTGACTGTTTCCGGACGATTTGAAAACTGTCAAATCAGTCCAAGATTAAAAGTAAGAATTTTTCGTGGACTAATTGACGCGCTTGTGCCGGTATTCATAGTCAACCCTCAACTTGAGCACTGAGGGTCACTAAGCACTCAACCTCTTACTTGTTTCATAAACGTCACTTAACCAGCCCTTAAGTGAGTAAACACGTTTTCGGGGTTTTTAATGCATTTGTGTTGGTTGTGCTGGCTTATCTTACCGTTCTATGGTTGTGAGCATGCGCCAAATAATAACATACTTTTTGATATCTTCATTATTGAATTTGTCGATTGCTATGGGTGTGTTCGGGGATCACGCTTTCGAGCTATGTAGCGCCAAGAGCCATATAACGCAAACGAGGAATAGTAGTAGATAGCGGCAAATGGCGCAAATAGCGTGCTCCCCGAACACACCCTATGTCTAATCAGATGTTGTAGTACAAGTGGCAGTAAAACATTGGTGACACAGTTTTTGCTAAATCTAAATCATCTTTGGAATTCTCGTTCCTCAAACGTTTCCAAAGGATTCTGCATGTCCCTAATATATTTTTTAGGCAAACGATTTATTTCTTCAAATTCCTCATCACTCTCAAAAAGTTCATCAAATTCTTCCATTTTCAAAAAAAATGTATGCAAACTATCTATAAATATAATAACTATTCTTCTTTAATAAAAAACTACCTAAACATAAATAACTATTTCTTATTATATATGTAATACCTATTTACTACCATAAAAAATGTCAATAATGTAATATAATAACCTATACAGAGCATAAGATATGTCAAATCTGTCGAATATAAAACTCTCAAGGTGCCCTCAAGGGTAGTCACGTCTTCACTTGAGTTAAGGGTGACTTGAGGGACCCTTAGATCTTGAGGGTTGTTTATGAAACACCCAAGTGCCCTCAACCTACCCTTACCCTCACACTCATACTTAAGGGATGACTATGAATACGGCCATTGGTCATTTGTCAGTCATTGTTTGCAGTGTGCACTTTAAATTCAAATTATTCTTGGTATTTTAATTTATTGAGTATATTATTATGGATTTATTGGCAGAATTCTCGTCAGATTCATCCTCATCTTTTTCATCAAGTGATGATGGATTGGAGATGGTAGCAAATATTTTTTTACCCGAATTATTACAGAAAAAAGTAAAAAATGAGAATTATGCCGAAGAAACAGTACCCCTATATAGTGATGAACAGTTTATCGAACATTTTAGGTTTGTGGACAAAATAATTTACTTTTTGTATCAGATATTAAAAAATAAGGCGTTCGGGTTTTTTCAATTGTTGATAGTTTTCAAACCGTACATAAATAGTATATTACATAACGAGTGTGGAAAGTGAAGTATTACGCACGAGAGAAGTTTAGCACGAGCCGCGTAGTGGCGAGTGCGGAAACGTAACGAGTGCAAGAAATACACTTTCCAACGCGTTGTGTACACGATTTTTCCTACGACCCCAATATTTCTTATTATAATAAATATTTTAAATTTATTTATAAAATTTATTTTAATTGTTAGTTATGTTAAAAATTAGGATTTAAACGAGTTTATATATTGTATGGAAATATAATTAATTAAAATCAAATAACCACCTTTCTCAGGAATTCACATCAAAATTCTTTATTAGCTAAATGACATTTTAATTTTTTTGTGGGCTTTATAAAAATTAAAAGTAAAATGGTCAGTCGGTGAAATTAATTGAAAAGTAATGTAGTAATAATAGATACAAAGATAATTGTAAACAGAAACACAAACCTAACTTCAAAAATCCACATTCGACACATGCACGGAACATAAACACAATATAAAAAAGAAGAATAAACTGTTCTTCTTTCTAAAAGTGTTTTTATAAAAATAATAATACTGAATAAAAATATGTTTATTTTTTAAAAATTTAAAAACCTATAAGAAACTTTTTTCTTTCTTACTTTATACAGAAAAATTTGTATTGGCAATTACAATACAATATTTGACACAAGGAAGATTTAAAAAAAATTAAATGGTCCTTGCTTTGACATTTATGTGTTTTTAATATTGATAAATTTGACGTAAATGTCACAGATCATAGAACTATA
The DNA here is from genome assembly GCA_035357415.1 of Ophraella communa. Classification (NCBI taxonomy): domain Eukaryota; kingdom Metazoa; phylum Arthropoda; class Insecta; order Coleoptera; family Chrysomelidae; genus Ophraella; species Ophraella communa. The sequence goes on from CM068980.1 coordinate 23,996,773, forward strand.
TTTTTTTACTTTTCAATACGTGTATTGATATTTACTTTTCAATACGTGTATTGATATTAGCTACTTTCTTAAGTACAAATAAGTGTGCAAACTAGCACTTTCACATGTGGTCGTAGGAAAAGGTTTGTTTTCACATTGGTTTCAAACTTGTTTCTAACGTTTGGAGTGTGCGCAGTCGATATTTTGTGTTCGCGCATTAGTTTGAAACTAATTTCCAATCACTAGTCGGATGTTTTCACATGGTTTCCTGACAGTTTGGTGACAGTCCAAGCAGTTTGAGAATTAATTTCCAGCAGATTGTTGGCACATGCGCGTATTAAACCTTATGTCAATTAGTTTCTATATTTTTTGTTGTTATTTTCTCCTGTTTTTTTAATATCATTATAAACCTATTTAAACTAAAAAGACATGTATTCTGATGAATCTGATTATTTAATGTCATCCGACACTGACGATTCAGGACCCCTATTTTCGAATATGTGATGTGATAGATCACTGGTGAGAAACCGGTGAACCGTATTTTTAGACTATATGATAGCTCACATCACACTTCGCTTGGTCAGACCCAGTCGAAGCAGTGAAACATGCGCATTATTATTCAGGCGTCAGCGTATTGTCAAAATCATATGTTTATTAGAGTTGTTACCGTAGTTTTGTTTTGAAATTTGCGTCTTTCATAAATAAAAGAATATAGTTGTAGTTATCATAAATAAAAGAATATATAGTTATCAGTTTGAACTGCCTGAAACCCAATTTATCAAACGTTGCCAACTTTCTAGTATGTATGTTATACGTCAAAATTCTTTCATTTTTCATAAATATAACGAGGCAACGTTGTGGTATCGAAAATACGACCCATGAAAGGTTTTGTCAGGGATCGATCACTTCCCTACTCACATCACATTCACTTCACATCACACGTTCGAAAATAGGGGTCCAGATTTAGAAATTATGTTGGAAGAATACTTTAATACTTTAAGGATAATTTACTCATACACATGTTTACAGTTTTCATAGCTTTGTAAATAATAACAATAACCTCTTTCTTTTTAATCTTCTTTTTAGGTAATATCATACGGATTATTTACTCATACACATTTTGTCTACTGTTTTCACATTAATCACAGATCAGATCGGGATTTATTTCAAACGAGACTTGCGCACAAGAATGGTTTGAAAATTGTAAGAAACAAGTTTGTGATTTGATGTGAAAACAAACCTAAATAGTCCTTGGATTTAGTCTACTGCACACCCAGTGGTGCGCAGTCAGCAAATCGTTCTCAAACCGTCCGAAAAACGAAACCCGAATATAGTATATTAAACAACGCATTTCATATGGAATTCTGTTATGACACGAGTTCAAGTTTAAAAAACGAATCGCGAAGCGATGAGTTTTTTAAAGAACGAGTGTCACAACAGCCATATGAAATAAGTTGTTTATAATATTTTTTATATTTCGCCCTTTTTACCATTTTTTAAATTAATTCTTTATTTTTATGTAATTACGAAAATTATTTATTTTAAAAAGTATGTCGGCAGCACTGTGTAATTTATAAAATTTGACAGTTGTGACATTTAAATTATCAAATGTTAATGTTTTAAAATATTTTAAAATGAATAATATACCAATAATAATATATTATATAAGTAAAGGATGATATTTATATTCACAAATACTTTCTTAAAGAACAATATAAAATTAATAAATTGCTATTAGCCACAAATGTCATTGTCAATAGTCTTGCCTTTAGATACTTCACTCATGTCGCCAACCATTTAAAACAAAAATTTGCGTGCGTAAAAGTTACATTACGATACGCAAATGCGTTTTATAATGAAGATTTTTATAAGTGCAAAATATAAAAAAGCTATTGTAATACACCTATCTCTTTATTGAATACTATGCGCAAATGTTTTTGAATTTTCCCCTTCCACTGCTAAAATATGACTACTTCTTGCCATAGAACACAACATATTACTACCCAGGAATACCACAATTTAAATGAAAAAAACCCTTTTAGCTTCTATTTGTCGTATAAACCCCTATTCTTGACGGTGATAGAATAGAACTCTCCCTGCTAGGGAGCACTCCCTACTTTCATTCTATCACCTTTCTATTGGTTACATGAAACTGTATTCTTGAGTTCGATAGAAAGAAGTACAGTCGCTGTAGAAAGAAGCAAATTAATAAGAATGTTTGAGCAGGGTTGCCAAATAGTTAAACCAATCGGAATAAAGAATTTTTGACAATTGAAATTGAAGATCATGCAAACGTGGTTATTGTTTATTTTTTACGGTCTCTAAAGTGTTTCAGGAGCTATATTTTATTTAATTTCTACATTTACTTCTATTTCATAGCATAATATTATTTAGTTCTAGTTTTTTATTTAGTATTGTTTTTAGTATTTGTTTGTATTTAGTTTAGTATTAATATTGTTTGCCTTTGTGTCACCGGTGTGTTTACAGTTTACAATGGATTTGAATAATGTTTTAATTTACGACGCTATACAAAATGATATACGAGAAGCAGAAGAGGATATCAATAACAGAAGAGAAGTTTTAACCTTGGTAAACCCATTTGATAAATTAACAGATTATAGGTTTACAAGGCTTTTCAGATTAAACAAGGAAGTTTGTCGCGACGTTATAGTGTTTCCAATCTTTGGAAGAGCCCCGTATACTGTTCAATAAAGTTGACAGTTTTCTTTTGTATAGGACTGCGTTAATTTGCCGGAGTACATTTCTTCTCTTGCAGAAATAAAGTCCACAAGAATCTGCTTTTGTTGGATGTTCATAGGAGCACTCTTTTGTTTTTTATTTTCTGCCATTTTCACTACACTATATAATATAATATGTCTTATCTATGTTCACTACTGTTACTTTTGATTAAAAAAAAAGGTTGATAACGGACGAACAATTATTTTTGATTATCTAAGCATGAAACACATCATATAAAACCAAGAAGCATATAACTACTATGAAAGAAATTACTTCTATACTATTTTTGGTTCAAAAATAAAAATCCCTAACACCTTCTCTTGGTGTTATAGCGGTTCCTTCAGAAATAACCAATAGAAGTAATCGTTCTCTCGGGGAGCAACCCTTCTATCGGTACAGTGAGAGAACGAATTTCAAGAATACGGTTTTGGCCAAGAATGGTGAACATTTTACCAGGATTGCTTAATCCCATAAGACGTACGTTCGCCAAAAAATCGATCGCACGTGACGTCACTGCAGTCCTCGGCCGTATTAAAACGATTTTATGAGAATATTTATTATAAATTATAAGTGTTTAATCATAAAAATCCAAATAGTAGTACGTTAGTATTACAGAAATAATAAAAATACTGTCTAATTCCTATTATTTCCATGCATTTATATGGTAAACGTTATAATGAAGGACTGCAGTGACGTCACACAGCTGGCGGACAAATCAGCCCGATTAGGCAATCCTGGTAAATGTTTATCGTTCTTGGTTTTGGCATTTTCAATAGAATCACGCCCACTTTCTATTGGCTGTTCTATTCTATCACCGTCAAGAATAGGGGTCCTTGGGGGTCGATTCTCGAGTGTGTGCGCCTGAAAAAGTATACTTTTTCTAAACAAATTTTGACGTCACACTCTCCCAGTCCATTCCCGAACCATGTACTTATATTGTATACGTTTAGAAAAAGTATACTTTTTCAGGCGCACACACTCGAGAATCGACCCCCAGGGGGTCTATTCTCGAATGTCGAACAAAATATGTCGCATTCGACATTTGTCGACAACTTCAAATTGTGGTATTCTCGATTGGATTCGTCTTCCAATTCGCATGAGACATATTTTGTCGAATATCAGGAGCTGGCAACACCGATTTAACGATTCTCAAATATGTTCTATGACAATGTAGGATGTGAGTTTTGGTTTTTTGATAGTTATATTTGTATCAATTTGTATTTGTGTGGTAGATTAGATTGTTTTTTGTTTGAGGCTCGTGTTTAAGGTGGATTCATGCAAGCAAAAATTAAAAAGCTTCATTCAAAACCAGCAAATTACAATAGACCCATCTCGTTAATGGCACAAATTGAATACTCGTGCGCGAACTAACTCACACTCTCGTAGTTCCCCCTAAATATTCGTGCCCCTTATAAAATTGTGTTGGTATGACATGCAAAAGTAATCAGTAATCCATATCCAAAGTAAAGTATAAACACAAGTCGTTAATATTAAATACACAAAGACAAGAAAAACACAAGAACAACTCGCAAGCGGCGTACACGAACGAAATAAAAATTAAAACTTCTCCTTTTTGTGGTTTATGGCCTGGGGGTCTATTCTCGAATGTCGAACAAAATATGTCGCATTCGACATTTGTCGATGAAAATTGTCGCACAACTTCAAATTGTGGTATTCTCGATTGGATTAGTCTTCCAATTCACATGCGACATATTTTGTCGAATAGCAGGAGCTGGCAACACCGATTTAACGATTCTCAAATATGTTCTATGCCAATGTAGGATGTGAGTTTTGGTTTTTTGATAGTTATATTTGTATCAATTGTATTTGTGTGGTAGATTGGATTGTTTTTTGTTTGAGGCTCGTGTTTAAGGTGGATTCATGCAAGCAAAAATTAAAAAACATCATTCAAAACCAGCAAATTACAATTACAATTAGTACTTAGAATTAGTAGTAAAAGCTTGGCATATGACTAACAATACTCATAACATTTAACTTAGTGTTTCCATTTGAGTAGTCCACTTGCAAAGTGCGCTATACTGTTCAACCATTTCTTTAAGAAAATCAATTAAAATATTTTTTTCTAAAATTAAGTAATAAATATATATGTTGATTGTCATATATTTAATTATAGTTATTTTGTTTTATTTTATGATCAAAAAATAAAATGTCAGTTAAATGGTTATAATTTTATTTGAAAATTAAAATTGAACAAAGAGAGTTTTACAAAAGTATTGATAACTTAGCACACTTTGCAAGTGGACTACTCATTTATACTTACAATTACACTTACTTTAGTATTATATTGGTTAGATTAATATCTATATACCTATTATGATACAATCGGAAAAATAGGTACCTTTCTTCAAGAGATGTAATGCACTTTCACGATTCCCTTGTTCTTGTTCTATTAAGGGTTCTAGATTAATTATTAGTCTCTACCTAATTCTTTAGTTAATTTGAACGTTTTAATAAACTTTCTATGAGATGAAAATAATGTAAAAACTTTTCTACATATTCCTCGTCTCTCTCGAGGCCGTTAATACATTTCTTGATTTTCTAAATTTTCAATAGCAATTAATAAAACTGCCATTTTCTCTCTACAAAAATATCTGAAAAAGTACCAAACAAAACTATTGATAGCTTCAGTATATTCCTTATGGTGTATTCATTTTATGTTTTTAACGTTGAAATAAAAGCATAAAAAAGGATTGTGGTTTCATTTCCCATATAAATTAACAAAAATTAACATGTATAATGATGATAAGCTACAAATTTCGCAAGTAATGAAATTCTCGCATTCGACATAAATTGTCGGCTGCCTTTGACCATTCTACAATTTGTCTATCAAAAATTTGCAGGGGTGACTTTTGAGAATAAGGTTATTCAGATTTTCTTCGACAAAGAGGATTTCTCGCATGCGACAAAATATGTCACTGTTTGAGAATAGGGTCCCTGGGCTGCCGCGGCTATACGGCAAATAGAAGCTAGCTTTTGACGCGAGAATACATCCAGCGCCGGATTCCGTTATGAGGCTAAAATAGGCCAATAGAAATATTAGTAGGTGTGGCTTGGATATTTGGCGCACTTTTTCAATTTGTGCTTTCTAGGCTAGAAAGTAAAAAAATATATAATTGCAGTGTAAAAATGTATTATAAAGGTGTATTTTTTTATTATGCCAGGGGATAATTTCAGGTTTTTTTAAAATAAGTTTAATTTAATTAATATACATGTTTTGGTTATCAGTAACTAAATTAAGGGTAAAAATACTGAGGATTTTTTATTACTTATTTTTTATTTCCATCCTCCAACCTCCGAGATTTGGGCAAATTATTGTAGTTTTAATCCATAATGAAATCCAGTTTTTATCAAATATTTATAACTTGGGCATCTATTCCTATCTGCTAAAGCTGTGTTGTAGTCATCACAAGTTAGCTGGATTCATTTCTAATGCTGTTCCTGCTATATGTCCATTCTTGTAGAGACGTAATAACTGTTCTCTTACATCATTACTAACTTTCCGAAACCGCAAATAATCTGAATTGCCTGATTGTGTGTTACAATAAGAGTTATTTCACAAGGTGCTTCTTGTAAAAGTTGGAATTTTTCTTGTATGCCCATGTATTTTTTTCTAATAAGATGAATTTTTACTGAAATTTATGGTACTAACCCTTACTGTGTGAAAGTTCATCTTATTCAGAACAATAAACAACTAAAAGGTTGAATTAACTTCCACTATTTATTCTATAAATACTTTAAAGTATTTATAGAATAAATAGTGGAAGTTAATTCAACCTTTTAGTTGTTTATTGTTCTGAATTTTTACTGTTAATTTTGAAGGGCAGTTGGTATTTCTCGTTTTAATTTGTGAAGATGGTTCATAAGTTTTTGAGCACCCGAGTAAAGTGGTGACATCTAAAATTAAATTTAAACTTTATATGGTAAATAAAACTTTTTAAATGTTTACTAAATAATTTTAATGAACTCAAAAATTCAATATATTATGTATAGGTACCAATATATCATTTAAATAATTCACCTAAGTTTAATCCGTTCTCTATCCTTAATAACCGTATTGCTTATAACGTATGATGAATTGGTTAAGTTTTCAAACTCTCTTAACCATTTACCAAACACTTTTTTGTTCGTGCAATTAACAAAAAATTGCAACTGAACGTTAGGGAACTTATCTTCACCTTCTATTATCTTTTTCTCCATAATTTTTGTTCCCCAGCCAGGTGGCAAAACAGACTAAAAAATTGGTAGATTTAATAATTAATAATTGTTCTTATTACTACCTATACGCCAAAAATAGATATTTGATTTGATACTCACATTAATGAATTTTTCATTTAACGAGGAAGACACAAAGTTTTCCATTTACACGTTAGTTAAAATTTTTCACAAAAAATCAATACCTTTTGTTTACCTACTTTTAAAGACTATGAAATGAAGACAAGATCAAAGGAAAACAATCATAAAATAATAAAATAAATACCTGCTTAAAACATTAAAAATTACTTTCAGTTATACCTAGTTTAAACGTCACGTAAAATATCAACGGTAGGAACTCCGCCCACAAGCATCATTTTAATTGGCTTATTTTAACCTCATAACGGAATCCGGCGCTGGATGTATTCTTGCGCTTTTGACAGCTAGAAGGTTTTTTTTCATTTAAATTGTGGTATTCCTGGGTAGCAATACGTTGTGTTCTATGGTAAGAAGCAAGAATGATAAACATTTTAAATGTTTATCGTTCTTGGGTAAGAAGTAGTCATATTTTAGCAGTGGAAGGGGAAAATTCAAAAATATTTGCGCATGAGTATTCAATAAAGAGATAGGTATTGAGAATCCCTCTGCAGAGGATCTATTGTCTATGATCCTAATCTATGTCTATGATAGAACACTCTAGAACGAACCGTTGGAACCGTCTTTTCTTAGATTAGGAAAGCATACGTATAATTAACATATAACCTAAGCTCCCAAGTATTTATTTTATTATAATGTATTTTAATTAAACCAAAATACATAAATAACATGGCGCAGTGATAGTGACAAATAAAGAGAAGCTAAAGATATTTTAAGAAAACGAGAAAGTACAAAAAGTAAGAAGATGTTAGTGGCTGAAAATAAAACTCACGTGGTAAGCCCTACTACCAATTTAAAGTTATATGGTGATCAAGCACAGAATTGGATATTTTTTAAGCAAAAGTTAAATATATTTCTAAATGCAAACATGCTTGATAAAGAAAATGATGTACAAAAAGCTAATATTCTGTTAGGAACCACAGGTGATGATGCTCTCAAAATTTATAATAATTTTAAATTTGTGCCACCTAAAAGTGAAAAGTCGTATAAAGATATTGTAGAACAGTTTGATTTATATTTCATTCCTAAAAAGAATGTAAGAGTAGAAAGAAAGACATTTTTTACAAGAGATATGAAAGTTATGAAGAGTATCTCATAAGTTTAAGGCAGTTAAGTTCAAATTGTGAGTTTGCAGATTTGACAGAGTCTAATAAAAGAGAGAATTGTATTGGGAACCAAAGATGACAACATAATAGATTACTCAGAGAATCCAACTTGGATCTTGACAAATGTATGTCCATTTGCTGAGCAGCAGAAAATGCACTGAAGCAGATGAAGACAATAACAGGCAAAGAAGAGACTGAAGAAATTGACAGAGTGATAAAAAGTAACAACTACAAGAAAAGAAGCTATCAAGCAAGAAAGGAATACCCAAGAAATCATTATATGTCAGAGACAGCATGTACTACATCAAGACCATCATTTGGGCAAAGAACGGGATCATTACACCATAATAAACATGCCATTGCAGATAATCAAACAAGGTCAAGTATTAATTTTCTTTGTTATAAATTTAATAATAAACATTCTTACAATAACTGTCCAGCTAAAGGACAATCTTGTAAGAATTGTAAAAAGATAAGACATTTTGCAAGATGGTGTAGAGTAAAAAATATTCGTTTTGTATCAATAGATGAGAGAGTAACAACGATCTTGGTAATGATAGTATTAATGAATATTTCTTTGTGGGTTCTATTAATAATTCTATTAAAAATTCAAATTGGAACTTAAAATGTTTACTAAATAATAAAATAAAAGTAACTTTTAAATTGGACACAGGAGCAGATTATAATCTTTTACCTTATAAAATATAAGCAATTAAAAATTGACAAAAAATCATTATTGAAGTTTAATGGAACACTTACATCTTTTAGTGGTCAATCATTGAAAACCATAGGTATTTGTTTTATTAATTTAAAAAGTTGTAAATTTGATAATAAATTAACAGTTTCATATAGTTGAAACAGCAATGACTCCATTGGTAGGGTTAGATTCTCGTATAAAATTAAACCTAGTACAAAAAATTGATGAGGTTAAAGAAACTGATAATTTGACTAAGCTTATTAATAAATATGGTGATGTATTTAAGGGAATTGGAGAACTAAATGTAGAATAAAAAATGGAATTATCTGAGAATGCTGAACCTACAGTCCACCCCACAAGAAAAGTACCATTTGCTTTACAGATCCCAAAAATCTTCATAAATTTATAAAAAGAGAACATTATTATATTTCAAATTTAGATTTAAATCATGTCTAAGCTTAATAATGTTAAAGTTTTATCAGTATTAGATTGCACTCAAGGGTTTTGGCAAGTAAAATTAAATAAAACTAGTAGTAGACTTTGTACTTTTAACACTCCTATTGGGAGATATTGTTTTTTAAGACTTCCCTATGGCCTTAGATCAAGTCCAGAATTATTTCAAAAAGAAAAAAAACAAATTTTTGAAAGAGTTCAAGGTGTTGATACATATTTTGATGACATTTTAATATGGGGTAAAGACTATGAAGAGCATAATCAGAGATTGAAAAAAGTGTTAAATATTGCTAGAGATAATAATCTTAAGTTTAATAAAAATAAATGTAAAATAGGAGTAGATTGAATTAAATATATGGGTAATATTATATCCAGTAAAGGTTTAGAACCTGATCCTGGCAAAGTAACAGCAATAAAAAATATTAAAGTTCCACAAAACAAAAAAGATGTAGAAAGATCTTGGTATGGTAACATATTTAGGTTGTTTTATAGATAACTAGTGATGTAACAGAACCTTTAAGAATTTTGTTAAAAAAGAACAATATTTTTCAATGGAATATTGAACAACAAAAAGCATTTGATCATTTAAAAACATATTTAAGTACCACACCTGTTTTAAAATTTTTTAATATTAAAGAAACTATAGCTATTACTGTTGATTGATAAGTTTGGGAAGATACGCAATGCAATACATTTATTTGTGCCCTGGCCCTAGTCACGACCTTTGTAAAGTGTAGCCTCTAGCGGCTCAAGACGGAAACGCTCATTTTATTTTACAATCGTCAGGCCATCATCCCTATTTTCGAATATGTGATGTGATAGATCACTGGTGAGAAACCGGTGAACCGTATTTTTAGACTATATGATAGCTCACATCACACTTCGCTTGGTCAGACCCAGTCGAAGCAGTGAAACATGCGCATTATTATTCAGGCGTCAGCGTATTGTCAAAATCATATGTTTATTAGAGTTGTTACCGTAGTTTTGTTTTGAAACTTGCGTCTTTCATAAATAAAAGAATATAGTTGTAGTTATCATTAATAAAAGGATATAGTTATCAGTTTGAACTGCCTGAAACTCAATTTATCAAACGTTGCCAACTTTCTAGTATGTACAGTCGGCTTTAGAATAGCATATACATGTTAAATGTGAATTTCCTTTACCTACCGAAGTTATAAAAACACCCTACTTAGGAGTGACGATTTTTAAAACGCCTACAATTAGGTATAATACACAGGCAATTTGTCAATAGAATACCCTCTCTGTTTAACATTAAAGATGTGGGCATGACTGATTTCAAATTTATTATTATTTAAACCGTTATTGGTTTAAACCAATTTATAGGCGATTCTTAAAATGGATTGAATGCAAACGATTTTAGTTTGAAAATGTATATGCTATTCTGAAGCCGATAGTACGTTATACGTCAAAATTCTTTCATTTTTCATAAATATAACGAGGCAACGTTGTGATATCGAAAATACGACCCATGAAAGGTTTTGTCAGGGATCGATCACTTCCCTACTCACATCACATTCACTTCACATCACACGTTCGAAAATAGGGGTCCAGCTGTAGCATATCAGAAGGTTTAAAAATTAACCCTTATCCGATTACGTATTTCTCTCACAGACGATGTGAAGCAGTCTATGAGATTACTATTTTTCAAAAGTCGTAAAAACAGAAACAGTTAAAAGAGTATTCAGATTATCTATACAAGTAATGATATTTAATATTTTGGAAAAAAAACGTTAATACTTAATATTTGAAAAGAACCCTACATGAAAAAAATATATATAGTAGAGGAATATCAAACTTTGCACAGTTGCAATTACTTATTTTAAATTGCAACATTCTTTATAAAAAAAAAACTTTTTTCAACTCACCTATTAATAAATAATGATATTTTTAATTCATGAATATATATATACATACCATGCAAAAGTCATTCTAAAAGCCAAATAATAATTTCTAGTATGATTTAGCAGATTCATGAATGCGAAAAAGTAAAGTACATCCTTAAATAGTAAGTAAAACAAAAATGTGTTCATATGTTAATATTGCTTTATTTAATTTACTTGAAAAATAATAACTTGACATAATACTTGTCAATTATAGACAACCCAGTTTATAATAGAAAAAAAATTACAACCACCTTATTGATCTAGAAAAAAAGTTCAGTTATTTCTGTATTTGCAACAATTCTTATAATTAATAGATATAATAATAAATAGTTATAATAATTAGAAATATGAACAAATTAAATTTTAACAAACAGTGGTTTTTATTAAGACTTTTCTATATTTTATTAAATACTTGTTAAGATTTATTGTGTTCATATTTCTGATACAATGGAGTTAGGGTTTCTTCATAGATTTTTTTAGATATAATAATAAAAGATGTAATTTTTTCGAAACAATAGTTTACTTCCAATTTGTTAACACTATTTTTAAAGCAATAAAACAGTTGATTTCTTATTGTGTAAATAAATTGTTTATGGCTCTTTGTACCTCAAGCAGGTAGGCATTCTGAAAATTAGAGGATATTATTTATAAAAATAGTTTTAAGAAAAAAGGCTTTATACAGTAAATTTAATATTTAAAATTTATACATATTTATACAGTTCTTAAATAAGTATTGAATACCAATATAAATATTACAAATAATATATCTTATATTTAAATGGTTGATTTATAATTTATCAATCAATGTTAATATTAACTTTATCATTCAACGATATTAGGTAATAAAAAATAATCTAAAACAAAATAAAAGTGTCCAAAGATGCTGCTAACCTGTGTTTATCTTTTTAGATAAAATACCTATTTTTCGATGAGGTTTGCAAGTTTTTGTTGCATTTGTTTTTAGATTTTGGCTTTCCCATTTTAAGGGTAGTTTTGATTAATAATTTTAAATATCTTTCAATATGCAGAGGACATAGCTTTGTTTTATTGTCATTAATTATTTTTAATAATTTATTATAAATTAATTTGGAAAGATTATTATCCACTTTTAATGCCTGGTAAATCTCATTAAATGATTTTATTATATTTTGACATCGTTGTACAAAATCATTTGTTGGGTTCTTTAAAGAAGATACATTATTTTTTGAAGCGAAGCTTTTATTAATTAACAAAATTTCTTTTTTGTCATCTATTTCATCTTTTATTAAAAAAAGATTACAACTGTTTTGGCATTTTGTCTTTTCTGCCAACATTTTGGCGAAATATCCAGCAACATAAACATTGGAACAAGTTTCTAAATTAATAATTGTGTCTGTATTATTAAAAATGTTTAAATCAGAAGACATAGAGCCGCTGATATCAGTTTTAGATACATTTTCTGAAAAATTGATAGCAGAATCGTTATCAGCTTCAATATCTGAAATTGCAATTTCGGTTGACTGAATTCTAAAAACTCTTGTAAATCTTCTTCGCAATTTCCGCTATCTAATGCCTTTTGTAACCTAATGTTTATGTTACACTGCAAGGATATTCGAAATTGTTGCACACTTGGTTTTGCATTGTACCCACACCTATTTCTTATTACAGAAAATAGATTTTCTAATGGATCCTGATTTAGGTGACTGGTTATAACATACTTACAATTAAATATATTTTTTAAATGTTTAAATAAACCAAGAACTGAATGAAGGGTCCATATAAAGCCGTTAATACAATGAATGTTATTTCTTTTTACATTATTTTCACAAATCTCAATTGAATTAATATAATCAAGTCCTAATTTTAAGTGGTTCAATGAGGCGATACTATAAACAGAGAGGGGTCGTCTATCAGGATTTGGATCATATAAAGTTCTGCTATTAAGAGAATCAAATATAATGTTTATTTTTTTTAGGAATTCTGCGGTTGTACTTTGAATAGCGTTAAGTTGGGAACATGTCCTTATCGCAGCAGTAAATGAGTTTGAAAAAATCTGTGCTGCCAATTTAACTCTCATTTTTTTGCCATGTATTTGGATGTAAATGGGTATCCGTAATTTTTGGTAATGCCCTAGTGGTTGTGCTTTCTTTATCTTGTAAGTAAGTTTTTACTAAATCTTGCCAAGATACAGGGTTTCCATTTATACGAAAATATAACTTGGGATTCATGAAATTATTTCTTAGGCTTTTTAATAGGTGTGGTACGTCAAATACAGTAAACAACTTACAACCATTAATAGAAATAGTTGGCCTTTTTTCCGTTGCGCCTAAAATTTTAAAAGCACTTCTATTACTGTAGTTGTACTGTACTGTTGTATCTTCTCCAAACCCTGTATAACATGTTATTAACTGTACCAAGATATCTCCTTTAATTGTCCCATTTGAGGTAAAATAACGTAAAGGAAATTTCCAATTTTCAAAAATGCCTCTGATATAAAATACCAGCGCTGAATTGGCAGCTTTGTTTTTTCGACCAAGAAAGTCTAAATCTTCGTAACCTTCAATACAGTCATAAAATTGATTGTATTGTAATCTGAATTCCAAATGAATCTCATCAAACAGAACAACACAAGCTCGTTCTCTTCCAGACATAGTTTTAACTTTTACTTCAAGTTTTTTTGTTAATGTATTTTCCAAACCAGTTCTTAAATTTATTACATGAAGCCAAGACTGGATTGTGCGAACTGATGGAAAAGAAAATGACAGATTCTCTTAAAAATTTATAACATCCAGGTGATTTATAATAAAGAGAAAGAGCCAAATGTCTTTCGTTTTTTTTCCATACTTTTTTTTTTGATTCGAAGGTAACTACATATTGACAAAGGTTTTTGCAGAAGAACTTTACTCTTTTAACAAATTGGCCTGAAGATTTTCAGTCGTTAACTTTGTTTTTTTTTTGGAGTCACTTAAAATGCCAAACACTCAGATTTTCTTGAGGATGGAGTATCTACAAATTCTATTGTAAGATTTCCCGCTGTCTCAGTAGTTGGGCGCTGGCAACTTGTTTTTAAAAATTGGTCAACATTTCTTGATAATCGTCACTATCTGTATGCGTTATTATTAGAACATTATTTCTATTTCTAATATCTTCTAATGTAATTTGAATCTCGTTTTCTTCATTAGGATTGTCTTGATTTTCTGCATATTTTTTTCCACACTTTAAATAATTTATCATTTTTTAAATTTTTTTGTGCTTCTATCTCTTCTCTGTAGGTTTTTAAGGTATCTGGAGAAATTTCACTTTCAAGCATTTTTAAAAATTTCACTTTATCAATTGGATTCTGGTTACTCTGTGCTTTATTATTGTTATCTTCTTTTAGTGCTGCCTGACGGGTATTCATACATTTTGTAAAATCCACATTATTTTCATTAAATGGGAATATGCCACATGCCCTAAAAGTTTTGTATGATTTCAATGATTTTCAATTTTAGTGGCATTATTAAATGCTTGTGCAAAAAGAGGTGCAAAAGATACTTTGGTTAGAGATTTTCTTGTTTCTTGTTTGTACTTTTGACACTGCTTCCTCCAGGATACCTTTAGAGGTCTAAAGATACCAACATCACATGGCTGTAATATGTGCGTAGCATTTGGTAAGAGACAGTATAAAATAATTTTTTTTCTCGACAAAAAGTTGCTAGTTCAGGACTGATATATTTCTAGCAAAAACAGTACAGGCAATTTTATGTTATTATCTAACAGCCATGGATAGAAATTATTCGCCACATACTCAAAAAAGGTAGGGCCAACCATCCAACCTGTATCACTTCGACCAATAGAAAAATTATCAGGGATTGAGTTAGCAATATCTCTAGGTATTCTTTTGTATGGATGTATTATAAGTGTTGGAGCTACTTTTCCACTGGCAGAAAAATTTGCTAACACAGTCAGGCACCCTTTTTATTTTCCGGCAGCAACATCATAAAAATTCTTAAAATGTTTTGGCCCTAGCACCTTTCCTGTTTTGGGGCATAATTATTGTACCCCGGTCTCATCAGCATTATAGATCCGGTCAGAATCTTCAAGAACATCAACAGCATTTTCTTCTATTAAGTAAGTTTTAAGATCTTGAAAGTACTTTCTTATATCTTGCTCAGTGACACTAGCTCTAGCTTTGAAATAATTTCAGCATTTCTTTTCCATATATTTGGCTTTACTTTTAAAAATCCCTTTAGCCATTTATCACCAGGACGGTTGTTGTTGAATGGATTGGGACGCTGGGTTTGTTCCATGTCCTTTTGTACGGCATCTTTAACTTCATCTGGATGCATTGGAAATTCAATTTGTGCTTTTTGGATTATCCAATTTTCCAACATATCTTCTTCCTGGGAAGTCAAGATTCTTGGTGGGCCCATCTTTCTTATTGAGACATTGGATTTTCCATGCAGTTTATTAATTAAAGTGCCTTTTGGAATTTTAAATTGTTTACTGGCTTTAGTAGCACTAATTGTGCCTTCTTGGACTGCTCTCACTGCCGCTTCAAGATCTTCTATGGAATACTTAAATCTTGTATATGCTCTTTTGGGTGTTTCTGCCATCTGAAAATAAATGCAACACGATTGCTTTTTTACACAAATAATATTTTAATACACAAACTGCAACTAGGCTAAATATCCAGTAAATGACCAGAAGAACATTTGACTAAAACGAGTGGTCATCTATAGGTCAGTCGATTCCCTGATTATTTACAATGCTTGCATACAAGAAAAGGGCCATGTAGTGGTTAAACTACATTCACGAAACAAATTATTTTAAAATTCCCGCCAACCCAGTAAATGACCACATCCAGTCATTCACTGAATTTCTCATATTTAGCATCACCTATTATTGACCATTTAAAAAATAAATGTGTTTTGAGGTTAAATTAAAATCACAACCTAAAAAAATACTAAATTTGATCTAGTTTCATGCAGTTTAGCCCAAAAAACAATAGTTTTACAATTCCCAATATATATTTTTTTGCAAAATAAAAAACACTTTCGTCTACCTACCTTAATTACTTGTGTAGGAAACAGAAACATGTGCACTTTTAACAGACATTTGCAAACTGCTGATTATCTACAGTGTTGTGAAATGTATACGTAAGTTTGAGAATTAGGTAAAGGATCAATTTGATGTACAATATGGCACTTTAGATTATTTAAAATCCTTAATAATACATAAATCAGTAAATATTGGTCATTTACTGGGATATGGTCAATAACTGGACAATTGACCCTATTACTTTTATGAATAAAACTGTTTCCAATTGATTCCACTATATATTGAAAAAAATAAGAATATTGTAATTCATTGACAATTGTTTCGATATTGATTTATCATCGTAAGAATGCCAAAAGTTACATTCTCACGATGATATGTCCATATACAGGGTGACTTGAGAAGATTGGTCATAAATTATACCACAGTTCTGGGGTTAATAATAGATTAATTGAAGTTTACACAAAGAAAGTTACAGGGTGCCAATAAAGTTAAAAATTTAAATACATTTTTTTAAAGTTCCTCTAACGTTAATTTATGAAAATTTATACAAAATACTAGTAGAGAATACCCAAAACATTGGAAACAGTCCCATTCAATTATTTTTGGATATATGGATTTTCATAGGGAATCAACGCCCCTTTTACCCCCCCAATTTTTTTTTAGGGTTATAATTTAACCAAATATGGAACGCCATTGAAATCAAACAAACTGCTTTTCTTAAAATTTTGTATGTATGTATTTGTAAATATTTTTGTTTAGAAGTCGCCATTTAAAATGTCAATACAAAAAAAATGTCAATTTTTACATGTAATAATTTATAGGTAGTGTATTCTACTTAGTAGGTTTGAATAAACCAGTAAATAACATTATTAAGATTATGCATTACATTCGATTTTTCATTATCTAAGTCCTATTTATAATTTTATAAGTTGTAATGTATTAATACAGATGTTTTTATTATTTGTAAAAATGTATTTAAAATACAAAGGGTGACTGTATGTTCCATATTTTGTTAAATTATAACCCTAATAAAAGTTGGAGGTGGAAGGAGTGTTGATCCCCTCTGGAAATCCATAATAAACCAAAATAATTAAATGCGACTGCTTCAAATTTATTGGGTATTTTCTTCGAGTATTTCGTATACATTTTCATAAATTAATGTTAAACCGTTTTAGAGCAACGTTAAAAAAATTTAAATTTAGCACCCTGTGTGTACCTGCTATTGAATATATAGGTGAGGTTGAATTAACCTATTTTGGGCCCCACAATCTTTGGTTTAAATTTTCCCGGTACCCTGTATAAACAATTATCAGTTTATTAGAATTTTCAAATAGATTTTAACATATAATGAAATTAATTAAAAACAGTTAATTTTATGAATAACAGTAACATACGTTCAATAAAGAGTATACTCTATTAAATTTATTTTCTTTCTAAAAAAGTGTTATTAGAAAAATGAAAAAAGCAATTTTAAAAAATGACTATTCAAAATACACATTTTTCCTCAAAATATTCGTTTTCAAAGTTTTTTTTTACAAAAAATGCATTCCTTACCTGCCCATAGGGGAAATTACCACGGGCCCAGTCTTGGCTCGAGCTTGGGCCAACTATGCAGAACTCTGGCCCAGGCTTGTAAGCCGGGATTGGCCCAGGCTGGGTAAAAGTCTGGAGTGATAACGATGGGCCAGACTTGGATGTCAAACCTGGCCCAGGCTAAGGCTGGGCCAGGCAACCAAGCCTGGCCCATCGTTATGATTCCAGACTTTTACCCATCCTGGGCCAACTCTGGCTTACAAGCCTGGGACAGGCTTTGAATGCCAGGACTGGTCCAATTTTGATTGCCAGGTCTGGGCCAGACCTGGTTGACAGTACTGTGCCAGTCTTGATTGTTTGGACTGGGCCAGGCATTGATTGCCAGTACTGGACCAGGCTTTGTTTCCACTACTACGTTTTTAACTGCTATTAATTTATCGCAATTAAATGCCATGTATTGACAATTAATGAAACAATGGGATTAATAATTATATAAACATATTAATAGTAATTATATATTTATTAATAAAAAAATCAAATATGTATGCTGCGTTGGGCCCGTCCGCCATCTCTGTCTTTTGCTCCTGATAAATAAGTAGAAACTGCAGTTATCAGTGCGATTTTATCTGTTGTTGTTGTATATTTTGCCATTATAAATTCTGAAAAGATAATAATTACAGTTAATTTATGTTTCATATTTAATCAAAGCTTTAACATACTCTCTATAATTTGGTAATTTTTTTTTCCATATTTCCTTAATTTTTTGCCACATCTGCTGTACTGTAGTTGAATTTCTTTTTTTTAATAATTTTTCCATAATTTTTTTTACATCATCTTCATATTTGGTACCTACAAGTACAATTTGCATTCAAAGGTGACAACATTGCCGAATGTTCAAATTTTACGGCGGATACAGAATGTTTGATGATCATTCTTTAATGTGTAATACAAAATGATAAAAATATTGAATTCGATAAACAAAATTTATATTAGTTTATCTAATATTATAGAAAGTGATATACAAAATACACTTTGATTTGTGTCACTTCAATATATCCATATTATCCATATCACTAAATTAAATATTTTATGGATTGGCATAGTAAGATCTACCAACTCCATATTGACATTAGTTAACATCGCACAGTAAAAAAGTTCCACCTAATAACTAATTTTATGAAAAATAGACATCAGCATACTACCGATATGAATTCCGAACAATTCATCATTTTTGTGATTTGAACTTGCGCAAAACTTTTAAAAGTCCTGAGAAGCTGAGGTAAAGAAATACCTTTGTTGGTAAAATTAAATTTATTGTACTAACTACCTTTATTAGTAGTAAATGTATGTTAATACTTACTAGTTTTGATAATATTCTTGATGGGATACTTAAGCCACGTTTCGGATGTTTTCATTATCTGTAACCCAACTGATCGGCACCAACTCTACCACCTTTTTATTATTTCTTATTTCATCAAATTCAACCACAGCGTAATGTTTACTAGTTTCCGGCATATTAAAGTTGAAAGATTGAAAAAGCAAATAAAATTAACAATGTTAACTAAAACACCTAGCAAATCGCAATCTTGCATGCATAGACAAAACACAAAACGTTGCATGTACGATGTATACGAACGACAATCGATTGCAACCGATAGCATTCGTCTCGGGCCTCGGAATTAGAATGCGCAACCAATCAACTAAGCGCGGGAAAATTAATTTTATTTAAATGACTTTACTTTATTTTTACTTTATTAGTTTAGATTTGTTTTCTTGCATTTGTGTAAAATGATTATTTTAGTTGTCTTTTAGAGTTTTAAGTGTGAGTTAAAATAATTTTAGTTAAATATTAGCATCTGTATCCTAGCAAGTTTATTTAAAAATGGCAAAAGCTTGGGTAATCAATGGCATGGCCCAGGCTTGGGTTACCATTGAACGACCGAGGTTGGTTTTACTAGTCTTGGCACAAGCTTGGGCTCCCATTGAACGGCCGGAGCTGGGTTATCCAGTCCGGGCACAGGCTTGGGTTACCATTGAACGGCCGACGTTGGTTTATCCAGTCTTTGCACAAGCTTGGGCTCCCATTGAACGTCCTGAGCTGGGTTATCCAGTCTTGACCCAAGCTTGGGTAATCATTCGCATAGCCAAGGCTAGGCTACCAACTTGGGTTTCCACTGAACGGCCAAGGCTGGAATAGCCAGTCCTGGCCCAAGCTTGAGTTCCCATTGAACGGCCAAGGTTGGTTTATTCAATCTTGGCACAAGCTTGGGTAATCAATGGCATGGCCAAGGCTGGATTAACCAGTCCGGGCCCAGGCTTGGGTTACCATTGAACCGCCAACGCTGGTCTATCCAGTCTTGGCACAAGCTTGGGTAATCAATGGCATGGCCAAGGCTGGGTTATCCAGTCCTCCCAGGCTTGGGTTACCATTGAACGGCCAATGCTGGTCTATCCAGTCTTGGCACAAGCTTGGGTAATCAATGACATGGCCAAGGCTGGGTTATCCACTCCTGGCCCAGGCTTGGGTTACCATTGAACGGCCAAGGTTGGTTTATCCAGTCTTGGCACAAGCTTGGGTAATCAATGGCATGGCCAAGGCTGGGTGAGCCAGTGTTGGGCCAGGCTTGGGTTACCATTGAACGGCCAACGCTGGTCTATCCAGTCTTGGCACAAGCTTGGGTAATCAATGGCATGGCCAAGGTTGGGCTAAACAGCCTGACCCATGCGTGGGCCAATACAAGTGCGCCGAAGCTAGGTTTCCCGGGACTGGCCCAGGCCTGGCTCCATTGTCAACTCTGGGGACTTCCTACATGGGTGTGCATCCTATTGGAGTGAGCTGCGAAGTATCCTCTTGCATATGAGATGTACCAGGAATATTTTTTGTAACTGGAAGTAAAAAATAATTAATAAATAAATGTTATTTTTAATAGCTGATATACATACAACAATGTTATAATTCTTATTAATATTTTTTTTCATCACTTTAAAACATATGCGATTTAAAGAATGCATAATCAATGCATTTTTAATACGTTAAAAAAATATGCACATTGTTTTTTAATCAACTGACGATGCCAGTTATTAGCGAAACAGCTGTCATTAATTTATTATTAAAGTATTAAAGTTTTTCTAAAAACCGTGAAAGTTTTAATTTGTTAAATGTTAATCTGAAAAAATGCAAATAACTAAAATCAGATTTTATCATTATTTATATAAATTTTATTTTATTTAAATCAGAACTAGCAAACAAACATATAATCTACTTACCTTTCCAAGAAACGGGTACTGCATTTGTTTTTAATAGTTTTCTTTTGCCACTGAAGTAAACATCATTTTTTGAAAAATGATTTTCGCATATACGAAGTTTTTTTAGCAATATCTCCTCCATCACAAAAAGATCCATATTTCCACAGTTTTCTATCCACTCAAAAAGTATATCTGATTTAGATACGGGGAATTTAAAAAAAACTAATTATATTGTTTTTATTTTTCCTTTTATTACAACATCCCCTATAACAGCACTTATTTTTTATTATCTCCATAATTCAAAAAATATATTAATCGCAACGAAACTTAAACACGCAAAACACTGAAAAATATAAGGCAGTCATTGTTGATATAAGTAGCTTTGGTTCTTGAACAATTTATGTGCTTGGCAATATCAGAATCAGGACAAATGCTCGGAATAAATTTAGATAGGTGGTCTGCTAGTAAAAAAGGTAAGTTATGCTCATGTAAGAATGCACATATTTTAAGCTCGGCTGTTTTAACAAGTTGATGTTTTCTTAAAGTATTTTCATTACAAATAATTGTATCTATTTTGGGTGCATTTTTTGCCTTCTTAATATTCCTCTCATGTGCTTTAGATACTTCATGTCTTTTAATATTAAATGTACTACAATAAAAGGAAACTTGGCAGGGTGTACAATGGACTTTATTATTTGTAGACGTTTCAAGCCACGGGTATTTGATTTTCCAATCCTCTTGATACTTTTGAAGATATCTTTTTCTTTTTGGTTTTTCCACTTCATCTTCATGCTCTTCACTGCCAGACCCTGATGAGTCCAATACTTTGCTTGTAACAAACCTACAAAAATGTAATTTAGTTAAAGAAATTACGTTGATATAATATAAACAAATTACTTACTTATCCATTTTAATGGATTATTAAATATTAGCTATATTATTTACATAAAATGTATGTAACGGTATAAAAATTACTAACCTAAACAACTTCTTTCTTGCTTAAGCAACAGCAACATTCCAACATTTCTCCTTTTTTATTTACTTGTTCTATGGAAATGGTATTCTATGATATTTCACGTCAGAAATAGAATGATTCTGTCATCTCACGCAACTACCACGTTCGACGGCAGCGAACTCTCGCGGTTTTTGTATCAAAACCAACGAAACTACTCTATATACTTAGTCCTACTTTTCGTGATGCGTTGGTGTGAAAATCGAGCTAGATTAGGACAACGAAGAGTGTCAGAGCAAGTCGGATGAAAAAAGAGCGAGATCTCGCTCGATCGAGCGTAGTGTGGCAACGCTGACTTGCATACTGTTTCACAAGTCGCCTGACACCACGGACACCACGATACTGTTGCCATCTAATTCTCGGACACTATTTGCGGTACACTTTCGCCCGTAAGGTTGCGTATCTTCCCAAACTTATCAATCAACGTTATTACTGCTGATGCCTCTCTGACAGAATGTGCAGTAGCTCTTATGCAAAATAATCAACCAGTTGCTTACATGTCCAGAGCTTTTACAATAACACAAGGATGGGCACAAATAGAGAAAGAAATGTTTATAATAGTAGTAGCTTGTGAAAAATTTCACCAATATATTTATGGAAGGTCAGATATAACTATTGAAACTGGTCACAAACCACTTATATTCATCAGTAAAAAACCATTGTCACAAACTCCTGCTAGAGTACAAAAAATGTTAATGTCACTTCAAAAGTATTGTTTTAATATAGTTTATAAAAAAGGAAAATATTTAAAAATTGCTGATACTTTGTCTAGAGCACATTTAAATTTAGAAGTGATAGTTCTCATGAAATAGAATCTCAACTATGTATGATTGTAGAAACATTACCTATAGCTGATAATAAATTAGTTAAATTTCAAATAGAAACTAGTAAAGACAGTCAACTTAAAAAAATAATAGATTTAATTGTGAATGGGTTTCCAAATGAAAAGTATCAATTAGAGAATGATTTAAAAGTTTTTTGGCCCTATAGAGATGAGTTAAGTTATGGTAAAGGATTAATTTTTAAAAGTAATAAAATTTTAGTCCCTAAAAGTCTTACTAGAGAAATGTTAAAAATTATTCATATGACTTACTTAGGTAAGGAAAAATGTAAACTTAGAGCAAGAGAAGTTTTGTTTTGGCCAGGAATGACAAATGACATAGATAATTCAATAGAAAGTTGTGATATTTGTAATACCTATAAAAGAAAAAACGTAAATGAACCGTTAATCCCTCACGAGATGCCAGATCTACCCTGGCAAAAGGTTGGTATTGATATTTGCCCCATTAAAAATAAAGACTATTTAGTATTAGTTGATTATTACTCTAAATTTGTAGAAATTGCATTACTGAGTTCACAAGGAACAAAATCGGGTTTATCTTCCAGTTTAACCATCCGCTTAAAAATTTTCTGTGCATGTACAAAAATATTCGAAATTGACAGCGGGACTGCCGCACAGTGTTGTCAGTTCAAATATTTTTTCCTGAAAGCGAATAGTTTTTTTGATTTAGTAAACTTGATTATAAAAAAGACGCACGTTAATAAGGAGCGTTACTGCTAAAATTCATAAGTATTCATTAAAATGCTAAGAACTAGTGATGTAAACTTTCGTTACTTTTAAATACTTGTACCCATTAGTTGCTTTGAGCATCAATACCCGTTACTTGGGACTTGGTACTTTGGGTATTGGGTACTTTTAATTTTCACATTTCAGATCACTTCAGAACAGACTTGTTGTCTTGTCCGTTGAACCAGTTTGATGCTAGGCATCTTTTTCTGGTGTCCTCTTCTTGTTGTCTCTCTCGGTTTGGCAGGCTTCATTGGTCATCTCGTGTTATCCGATTAGATCGGCCTCGTCTTTTTCTTTGGGTCTTCTTCTTCTTGGTGTACCTGTAACATACTTAGATTTTGATTAGTGCGGTAGAAGCTGGTACTTCGGTCTAACGTACTTCCACTGCCCATCGCCCGGGTCGTAATCTAGCAGATACCCGAGTTCCGCATTTGGATGGTCTTCAAGTCTGGCAAAACCTATCTCCGCTTTATTATTCATAAGATCTAGAATTCTTTCGATTTCCAGATCTCTGAAGATGTCTTGGTTGCGAACGTACCAGGGTGCGTTCACTACCTGTCGGATACATAGGTTCTGCTAAACTTGTACCATGTTCCTGTTGGTTCTGCATGTTTGCCCCCAAGCCAGGGATGCGTATGTCAGGATCGGCATGATTACGGCCCGGATGAGCAGCAGTGTTGTACGCAGTTGAAGGTCGCTGTTGCGTCCTATCAGGCACTGTAGTTGAGACCTTGCTGTTTTAGCTTTCGCTACTACCGTTTGGACATGCTCTTTGAAAGTCAGCCCTTGTCTAGCGTGACTCCCAGGTACTTCGCCGTGGGACTTCATGGAACTCTCTGCTCGCTGTCTCATTTCTTCTGGTGTTGGTTGTCTTCTCTTTTGACACAGTATAGCCTGTGTCTTGTCTGCGTTGATTTTTATTTTCCATTTTGTACACCATCTTTCTACAAGGGTAGCCTTTCGGGTTGTCGGGATTGACAAAATTACACAAATATATTTTGCTTAAAAGAATTAAGAGATTACTTAGCCACCTCACCACGACAGATAACAGGTCCTTGAGGAGGAAAAATGTGTGTGAAACCATTTATGAAAAATGTTTCATGCTCCCTCAAACAAATAAAAAATTTAGCCAACAGGTTGGACCTCCTAAACTTATTCTTCCATATAAACTCATGTATATATAAAGGGAATAGTTCTTCAGAAGTACCAATCTGTCTTCTCAATTTTCTCTTTGCTCGCATCCACAGATTCTCCACTGTTTGGGTATGTATTCTCGGGTTGTCGGGGTTGACAAAATAACACAAATATATTTTGCTTGAAGGAATTAAGAGATTACTTAGCCCCCTCACCACGACAAGGTAACAGGTCCCTCAGGAGGAAAAATGTGTGTGAAACCATTTCTGAAAAATGTTTCATGCTCCCTCAAACAAATTAAAAATTTAGCCAACAGGTTGGAATTCCTAAACTTATTCATCCATATAATCTCATGTATATATGAAGGGAATAGTTCTTCAGAAGTACCAAACTCTCTTCCCAATTTTCTCTTTGCTCGCATCCACAGATTCTCCACTGTTTGGGTATGTATTCTCGGGTTGTCGGGGTTGACAAAATAACACAAATATATTTTGCTTGAAAGAATTAAGAGATTACTTAGCCCCCTCACCACGACAAGGTAACAGGTCCTTGAGGAGGAAAAATGTGTGTGAAACCATTTATGAAAAATGTTTCATGCAAAAAACAGTTATAAAACCAAAACGAAAAACGTTGACTGCTTGTAACGAGTGCGCTTATAAGGGGTTTTGCTCCCTCAAACAAATAAAAAATTTAGCCAACAGGTTGGACCTCCTAAACTTATTCTTCCATATAAACTCATGTATATATGAAGGGAATAGTTCTTCAGAAGTACCAAACTCTCTTCCCAATTTTCTCTTTGCTCGCATCCACAGATTCTCCACTGTTTGGGTATGTATTCTCGGGTTGTCGGGGTTGACAAAATAACACAAATATATTTTGCTTGAAAAAATTAAGAGATTACTTAGCCCCCTCACCACGACAAGGTAACAGGTCCTTGAGGAGGAAAAATGTTTCATGCTCCCTCAAACAAATAAAAAATTTAGCCAACAGGTTGGAATTCCTAAACTTATTCTTCCATATAATCTCATGTGTATATGAAGGGAATAGTTCTTCAGAAGTACCAAACTTTCTTCCCAATTTTCTCTTTGCTCGCATCCACAGATTCTCCACTGTTTGGGTATGTATTCTCGGGTTGTCGGGGTTGACAAAATAACACAAATATATTTTGCTTGAAAGAATTAAGAGATTACTTAGCCCCCTCACCACGACAAGGTAACAGGTCCTTGAGGAGGAAAAATGTGTGTGAAACCATTTATGAAAAATGTTTCATGCAAAAAACAGTTATAAAACCAAAACGAAAAACGTTGACTGCTTGTAACGAGTGCGTTTATAAGGGTTTTTGCTCCCTCAAACAAATAAAAAATTTAGCCAACAGGTTGGACCTCCTAAACTTATTCCTCCATATAAACTCATGTATATATGAAGGGAATAGTTCTTCAGAAGTACCAAACTCTCTTCCCAATTTTCTCTTTGCTCGCATCCACAGATTCTCCACTGTTTGGGTATGTATTCTCGGGTTGTCGGGGTTGACAAAATAACACAAATATATTTTGCTTGAAAAAATTAAGAGATTACTTAGCCCCCTCACCACGACAAGGTAACAGGTCCTTGAGGAGGAAAAATGTTTCATGCTCCCTCAAACAAATAAAAAATTTAGCCAACAGGTTGGAATTCCTAAACTTATTCTTCCATATAAACTCATGTATATATGAAGGGAATAGTTCTTCAGAAGTACCAAACTCTCTTCCCAATTTTCTCTTTGCTCGCATCCACAGATTCTCCACTGTTTGGGTATGTATTCTCGGGTTGTCGGGGTTGACAAAATAACACAAATATATTTTGCTTGAAAGAATTAAGAGATTACTTAGCCCCCTCACCACGACAAGGTAACAGGTCCTTGAGGAGGAAAAATGTGTGTGAAACCATTTCTGAAAAATGTTTCATGCTCCCTCAAACAAATAAAAAATTTAGCCAACAGGTTGGACCTCCTAAACTTATTCTTCCATATAAACTCATGTATATATAAAGGGAATAGTTCTTCAGAAGTACCAATCTGTCTTCTCAATTTTCTCTTTGCTCGCATCCACAGATTCTCCACTGTTTGGGTATGTATTCTCGGGTTGTCGGGGTTGACAAAATAACACAAATATATTTTGCTTAAAAGAATTAAGAGATTACTTAGCCCCCTCACCACGACAAGGTAACAGGTCCTTGAGGAGGAAAAATGTGTGTGAAACCATTTCTGAAAAATGTTTCATGCTCCCTCAAACAAAAAAAAAATTTAGCCAACAGGTTGAAATTCCTAAACTTATTCTTCCATATAATCTCATGTATATATAAAGGGAATAGTTCTTCAGAAGTACCAAACTCTCTTCCCAATTTTCTCTTTGCTCGCATCCACAGATTCTCCACTGTTTGGGTATGTATTCTCGGGTTGTCGGGGTTGACAAAATAACACAAATATATTTTGCTTGAAAGAATTAAGAGATTACTTAGCCCCCTCACCACGACAAGGTAACAGTTCTTGGAGGAGGAAAAATGTGTGTGAAACCATTTATGAAAAATGTTTCATGCAAAAAACAGTTATAAAACCAAAACGAAAAACGTTGACTGCTTGTAACGAGTGCGTTTATAAGGGGTTTTGCTCCCTCAAACAAATAAAAAATTTAGCCAACAGGTTGGACCTCCTAAACTTATTCTTCCATATAAACTCATGTATATATGAAGGGAATAGTTCTTCAGAAGTACCAAACTCTCTTCCCAATTTTCTCTTTGCTCGCATCCACAGATTCTCCACTGTTTGGGTATGTATTCTCGGGTTGTCGGGGTTGACAAAATAACACAAATATATTTTGCTTGAAAGAATTTAGAGATTACTTAGCCCCCTCACCACGACAAGGTAACAGGTCCTTGAGGAGGAAAAATGTTTCATGCTCCCTCAAACAAATAAAAAATTTATCCAACAGGTTGGAATTCCTAAACTTATTCATCCATATAATCTCATGTATATATGAAGGGAATAGTTCTTCAGAAGTACCAAACTCTCTTCCCAATTTTCTCTTTGCTCGCATCCACAGATTCTCCACTGTTTGGGTATGTATTCTCGGGTTGTCGGGGTTGACAAAATAACACAAATATATTTTGCTTGAAAGAATTAAGAGATTACTTAGCCCCCTCACCACGACAAGGTAACAGGTCCTTGAGGAGGAAAAATGTGTGTGAAACCATTTCTGAAAAATGTTTCATGCTCCCTCAAACAAATAAAAAATTTAGCCAACAGGTTGGAATTCCTAAACTTATTCTTCCATATAATCTCATGTATATATGAAGGGAATAGTTCTTCAGAAGTACCAAACTCTCTTCCCAATTTTCTCTTTGCTCGCATCCACAGATTCTCCACTGTTTGGGTATGTATTCTCGGGTTGTCGGGGTTGACAAAATAACACAAATATATTTTGCTTGAAAGAATTAAGAGATTACTTAGCCCCCTCACCACGACAAGGTAACAGGTCCTTGAGGAGGAAAAATGTGTGTGAAACCATTTATGAAAAATGTTTCATGCAAAAAACAGTTATAAAACCAAAACGAAAAACGTTGACTGCTTGTAACGAGTGCGCTTATAAGGGGTTTTGCTCCCTCAAACAAATAAAAAATTTAGCCAACAGGTTGGACCTCCTAAACTTATTCTTCCATATAAACTCATGTATATATGAAGGGAATAGTTCTTCAGAAGTACCAAACTCTCTTCCCAATTTTCTCTTTGCTCGCATCCACAGATTCTCCACTGTTTGGGTATGTATTCTCGGGTTGTCGGGGTTGACAAAATAACACAAATATATTTTGCTTGAAAAAATTAAGAGATTACTTAGCCCCCTCACCACGACAAGGTAACAGGTCCTTGAGGAGGAAAAATGTTTCATGCTCCCTCAAACAAATAAAAAATTTAGCCAACAGGTTGGAATTCCTAAACTTATTCTTCCATATAATCTCATGTGTATATGAAGGGAATAGTTCTTCAGAAGTACCAAACTTTCTTCCCAATTTTCTCTTTGCTCGCATCCACAGATTCTCCACTGTTTGGGTATGTATTCTCGGGTTGTCGGGGTTGACAAAATAACACAAATATATTTTGCTTGAAAGAATTAAGAGATTACTTAGCCCCCTCACCACGACAAGGTAACAGGTCCTTGAGGAGGAAAAATGTTTCATGCTCCCTCAAACAAATAAAAAATTTAGCCAACAGGTTGGACCTCCTAAACTTATTCTTCCATATAAACTCATGTATATATAAAGGGAATAGTTCTTCAGAAGTACCAATCTGTCTTCTCAATTTTCTCTTTGCTCGCATCCACAGATTCTCCACTGTTTGGGTATGTATTCTCGGGTTGTCGGGGTTGACAAAATAACACAAATATATTTTGCTTGAAAGAATTAAGAGATTACTTAGCCCCCTCACCACGACAAGGTAACAGGTCCTTGAGGAGGAAAAATGTTTCATGCTCCCTCAAACAAATAAAAAATTTATCCAACAGGTTGGAATTCCTAAACTTATTTATCCATATAATCTCATGTATATATGAAGGGAATAGTTCTTCAGAAGTACCAAACTCTCTTCCCAATTTTCTCTTTGCTCGCATCCACAGATTCTCCACTGTTTGGGTATGTGTTCTTGGGTTGTCGGGGTTGACAAAATAACACAAATATATTTTGCTTAAAAGAATTAAGAGATTACTTAGCCCCCTCACCACGACAAGGTAACAGGTCCTTGAGGAGGAAAAATGTGTGTGAAACCATTTCTGAAAAATGTTTCATGCTCCCTCAAACAAATAAAAAATTTAGCCAACAGGTTGGAATTCCTAAACTTATTCTTCCATATAAACTCATGTATATATGAAGGGAATAGTTCTACAGAAGTACCAAACTCTCTTCCCAATTTTCTCTTTGCTCGCATCCACAGATTCTCCACTGTTTGGGTATGTATTCTCGCGTTGTCGGGGTTGACAAAATAACACAAATATATTTTGCTTGAAAGAATTAAGAGATTACTTAGCCCCCTCACCACGACAAGGTAACAGGTCCTTGAGGAGGAAAAATGTGTGTGAAACCATCTATGAAAAATGTTTCATGCAAAAAACAGTTATAAAACCAAAACGAAAAACGTTGACTGCTTGTAACGAGTGCGCTTATAAGGGATTTTGCTCCCTCAAACAAATAAAAAATTTAGCCAACAGGTTGGACCTCCTAAACTTATTCTTCCATATAAACTCATGTATATATAAAGGGAATAGTTCTTCAGAAGTACCAATCTGTCTTCTCAATTTTCTCTTTGCTCGCATCCACAGATTCTCCACTGTTTGGGTATGTATTCTCGGGTTGTCGGGGTTGACAAAATAACACAAATATATTTTGCTTGAAGGAATTAAGAGATTACTTAGCCCCCTCACCACGACAAGGTAACAGGTCCCTCAGGAGGAAAAATGTGTGTGAAACCATTTCTGAAAAATGTTTCATGCTCCCTCAAACAAATTAAAAATTTAGCCAACAGGTTGGAATTCCTAAACTTATTCATCCATATAATCTCATGTATATATGAAGGGAATAGTTCTTCAGAAGTACCAAACTCTCTTCCCAATTTTCTCTTTGCACGCATCCACAGATTCTCCACTGTTTGGGTATGTATTCTCGGGTTGTCGGGGTTGACAAAATAACACAAATATATTTTGCTTAAAATAATTTAGAGATTATTTAGCCCCCTCACCACGACAAGGTAACAGGTCCCTCAGGAGGAAAAATGTGTGTGAAACCATTTCTGAAAAATGTTTCATGCTCCCTCAAACAAATTAAAAATTTAGCCAACAGGTTGGAATTCCTAAACTTATTCATCCATATAATCTCATGTATATATGAAGGGAATAGTTCTTCAGAAGTACCAAACTCTCTTCCCAATTTTCTCTTTGCACGCATCCACAGATTCTCCACTGTTTGGGTATGTATTCTCGGGTTGTCGGGGTTGACAAAATAACACAAATATATTTTGCTTGAAAGAATTAAGAGAATACTTAGCTCCCTCACCACGACAAGGTAACAGGTCCTTGAGGAGGAAAAATGTGTGTGAAACCATTTATGAAAAATGTTTCATGCTCTCTCAAACAAATTAAAAATTTAGCCAACAGGTTGGAATTTCCAAACTTATTCTTCCATATAAACTCATGTATATATGAAGGGAATAGTACTTCAGAAGTACCAAACTCTATTCCCAATTTTCACTTTGCTCGCATCCACAGATTCTCCACTGTTTGGGTATGTATTCTCGGGTTGTCGGGGTTGACAAAATAACACAAATATATTTTGCTTAAAAGAATTAAGAGATTACTTAGCCCCCTCACCACGACAAGGTAACAGGTCCTTGAGGAAAAATGTTTTATACAAAAAACAGTTATAAAACAAAAAAAAAACGTAGACTGCTTGTAACGAGTGCGCTTATAAGGGGTTTTGCTCCCTCAAACAAATAAAAAATTTAGCCAACAGGTTCGACCTCCTAAACTTATTCCTCCATATAAACTCATGTATATATGAAGGGAATAGTTCTTCAGAAGTACCAAACTGTCTTCTCAATTTTCTCTTTGCTTACATCCACAGATTCTCTACTGTTTGGGTATGTATTCTCGGGATGTCGGGTTTGACAATATTCTCATGAACTATCACATGATGTTCGTAAACTATATCTATAGATATTAAAACACACCATGAATATACATGGAAAATTTATTAAAAATTTTTCCCAAAATAAAAAGGATCTCTGTAAAAAAATCATGTAAAATAAAGATTTTCCTTAAAATGTTTCTAAACCCATAAAACTCATGCATGGGAATTTGATTAAAACATACTGCTCAATTAGTGGAGTTAATGTCTCCGAGGATCTGTTCTCTACTTCAACAAGAAAACAGTTTCCTTTACCACTCTCAATTCCTCTAAATAACCAATGTCTCTCTTTCCATTGACCACGGTGGTATTTCCTATTATAACACATTTTTATTCATATTTATGTATGTAAATATACATATTTTATATATATATATACCATTCTATCATTTTGGCAACGATACATTGTGGTTTTTGTGTGTGCCTAAATGATAGTAGAATGTAAAATTTATATATAATTAGTTTAATGTTTCTCCACATTGGCGCTGTTATAGATGTATATCCAGTTTTCACTTTACCAACATTTTGACATCGAAAATCTGGCAACACCCTAAACTTATATTTGGAGGATCTTATTTCTTTTAAAGTAATTTTTAGTGAATAACATTTCGACCTAAGATGTATAGATGCACACGACTGGAATTAGTTCATATCATTATGGCATCAATATACACCACTTTCGTAGTAATAAAATGAAAGTAAACGTAATTCAATTGTATCATGGCAGTTTGCTACTGAACCATATATTTTTTGTCATATTAAATTGAATATAATAAAAGTAAAGTTTGATCCTCAGTTTATTAGAATATATTAAGGTTTTTTGGTAGTTTTTGATATTGTTAAGTTTAAGATTTATTTCAGGTTGGGATATTTTTCTTTAACTTCCATACATTCCATCTCAGTTGGAGCTTTTCTTTTTTTGAATATGTTTATTAAAAAAATTAATGACTGTTCTCTTTTGTTGTTCTGTCCACCGAATCCGTTCAATTTTCTTAGGTTTTCTGTATATTATTTTCATTTATACTATTAGTTGTCGATGGTTCTGGACTTGGCTGAGAAGAGTTTTCAAATTCTTCCATAGCATCTTCTATTTACAGCCCTTCGTCATTTTCTAGTAAATTTTACTCCATATCGACCGTTATATCCTCTATAGATTTGCCTTTAAAATTTGCTGCCAAGCTTTTCTCCATTAATAATAAAATTTTAGAAATGTTCGCAGTTTGATATATATCGTCGGGAAGTCTATATGACTTTTTATGAATTCCAGTAGTGTGTTCCATAAATGTCGCTAAGAGCGCTTGTAGACGTCCGTTTTTTTCACCGGATAACGGACCGTCAATAAACGGCTATCCTTGTATACATATTTTTTTTACCGGATATATGGAGTGCCGTCTATATGCATTAGTTTTGAACTGGTAGTCAGAGATTACACACGTGTGAAATGTCGAATAATAGGAAAAAAAACTCGTATTGGCCTACTATTTGTACAAGAAGAAACAAAAAGAAATAGAAAAACGTAAAAGGTCATCGTGGGTGCATCCTATATTATTGGAAAGGGAAAAATATGGTGCATTTCAAACTCTTTTTACGCAGTTGGAAGAAGATGAAACTAAATTTTACAATTATTTTCGGATGAAGAAAGAAACCTTTCAACTATTATTAACAGCCATATATGATAAAATAAGACACGAGGATACTGACATGCGTAAATCTATTTCCCCGGCAGAGAGATTAGCCGTTACGATAAGGTATGTTAAAGAGATGTTCAATTTCTAATTATAGAAAAGGGGATTGATTACCTGTATTAATTAAAACAAAATTTAGTAGGTAGTAATGGTTTTATTATACTCAAAAAATAAATTAAGGAGTTTTAGAAAAATCGAAATCGTAATCAGGCGATGTGTTTGAACTTAATTCAGTAATAATTGAAGATTGGGAATCATCTTGCTGCATGAGTTCTTGAGGCATCCTGGATGTGGATGGAATGAGTTGTGTTGGCTGATATTCATAGGGCATCCTGGATGTCGATGGAATGGGTTGTGTTGGTTGATATTCGTGTATCCTGTAGTCGGGTGTAGCCGTAGTGTAGCCTCGATTAATATTGTAATTGTAATTTTGCTGCTGCATGAACGCTTGATATCTCCGAGTTAAATTTCTCATAACTTTAATGACTTCATATTGGAATTCAACATAGTCGTCATCACTATACTTGTCTACAATCGGAGCAATACCTTTGAAAAAACACATACTCTTACTCTTGTCTTCATCTTCAACTGATTTAATTAAAGTAAGCATTTGTCGATCAACTTCGCTACAGTCTGTCTTTCTCTTCTTGCTTGTTTTTGTTAAATCGGTAGTATTGGCTGGTGCGGTAGGGTCATTATTGGTTTGTGAGTCAGTTTCTTTGTTGTGAGATTGTGTGATGTTTTTTTCTGATGTAATACTTGCTTCCGTTGTTCGGCGAGTCACAATTTTACACAAAAAGAGCATTTGATCGTAGAATTTATATTTTCGTAGACTTTTGCACCAGAGCCGGATTTACATTCCTTAACTTTTTTGTGATATTTCATCCAGTTATCTCTTGCATTGTTCCATTTTTTTATGATATCTTTGCCTAAAAAAGAAAAAAATTGTTACAGATATTTAGCTGCAGGGAACACATTTAGTGATCTACATTACAGTTTCAGAATGGGTATAAAAACTATCAGCTGTATTGTACAAGAAGTATTTGAAGCATTGTGGGAAACCCTTTCTCCAATTTATATGAAACTACCATCGGAAGACGAATGGTTAACAATAGCAAAAAATTTCGAGACGAATGCAAATTTTCCTCATTGCTTGGGAGCCATTGACGGCAAACATATTAGAATCATCAAGCCAGAAGAAAGTGGATCAATGTTTTTCAACTACAAGCACTATTTCTCAATAGTATTAATGGCTGTGGTAGACACAAACTATAATTTTGTTTTTATTGATGTTGGAGCCTACGGCAAAGAATGCGATTCAGCAGTATTTAAAGAAACAGAATTTTGGAAAAGAATAGTAGGCGATAAATTAAATATTCCTCGACCTAAGCAGTTGCCAGGTGCAGGCAGTGAGTTACCTTATGTATTTGTTGCTGATGAAGCTTTCGCTTTACATCAACACGTACTTCGTCCTTACGGTGGGCATCAACTTGACTCAATAAAAAAAATTTTCAATTATCGTCTCACAAGAGCGCGACGCTACGTCGAATGCGCATTTGGTATTTTATCCAATAAATGGAGGATTTTGCATAGGCCATTAAATGTTTCAACAGATACTGCTGTTAACATTGTAAAAACATGCTGCTTATTACAAAACATAATTCATAAAGTAGAGGGTATTACTAATAATGCTACTGAAAATGCTAGTTCACACATGGTATCTACTCTGTGCCATTTGCCTCGTTCCCATTCAACACGAGGTAATGTAACAGCAAATATGATTCGTAACAAATATGCAGAGTATTTCATGTCACCAGTAGGGCGAGTACCATGGCAAAATCAACATGCATAAAAAAATGAAAATAAAATGTTACTTGCCAAAATCATTTTTTTCTTTCTCGGACATCGTTTCAAAACCTTCATTTAACGCAAGACAAATTTCTCTCCAAGCGGCAAAACTCGACTGTCTATTTTTATAGCACTCTTGGGTTTTGTCCCACAGTACAGGCCTATTTTCAACCAAACTTATTAACAATTCCATGTCAATATCACCCATTTTTAAAAGAACGCAGGTAGACGGCACTCAATTAACAGAAAACAGGCAATACGTCCGGCAGCGTCAACACGCACCAATACACTGGCGTGGATGACCGCCATTTCTTACACCGGACCGGTGTCCGTCGCGCCGAGGGGAAGGGATGGTGCATCCGGCGTAAATTGTTCGCCGGACCGATGTCCGGTGCATGTACACACATTCATTATAATTCATACACCACCGCGAATCCGGCAAAAAACACGGTCCGTTATCCGGTGAAAAAAACGGACGTCTACAAGCGCTCTAATTGTTCTAGGTCATTTTCCATCATGTTGAAAACTTGAGAGAGGGTTGCTAAATGTTTTCTTAGGCGCGTTGATGTGAGTGCTTTCGGGTTTCTAGCACCACAGGAATTTCCATGCTGCTGCAGTATTTTGTATCCTCTGAAAGGTTGATTGGAACCACTATTTCCAAAAAAATATTTATCTTTTTCGATATGGTTTTCTCTGCAACTTAAAATAGTTTTAATATGGCTCTGCACATCGGGGCTAAACAGAACTGGTACCCCACTCTCTTTTCCCCCTAATAACAACTCTTTTGAATGCTTGCAATGCAATAAAACTTTTTCCGCTGGAGTAACTGCTTCTGAAAATTCCTCATATTTAGTTTCATTTTGTTTTTCTGAACTAAGGTAAGTGTCAAAAGGAGACGTTGCAACTCTCCGGCTATTTTCCTGTTTAATAAAATTAACCGGCAATAGATAGTTTCTAATAATATATTATAAGATTTGCTGTTTGTCGGAGTAGATTTTAATATTTCAGCATTTTCTTCAGCTTTAGAACATAGGTATTGTTTTAATAACTGCAAATCCCTTGCAAGTGGAACTATTGTAATGACGATGCTTCATAGCGAAACAGCTGTCATTGAGCCTTTAAAAAAGCAATTTTTTAATAAATATTGGAAGTTTTGTTAAAACGAAGAGTTTTTTATTATCCTTATTGTAATGTTGTTCCACTTTTGCATATTTAAGTTATTCGAAGCTTCGGTGGATATATTATATCCCCAGTTAGCCTCTAAAAGTTTAATCATCGTTTGCAGATCTGCTTGAGCTTCAGCTGTGGAAATATTAGAGTAAACATCTTTCTTTTTTAATGCATAAACAATTGCAATGTCACAACATTGCTTTAGTACAGTGCTAATATTCAATGCAAAAGTTGGTGATTCAAACACCTTTTTAATTGGATCATGTTTTGAAATTATTTTAGTGGCAGTCACCAAATGATCGTAACATTTTGGATGTAGGGCATCAAATAATGTTTTAACTGATGGTTCTAGTTTCCTCACTTCAATAAGAATTTTAGACAGTTCCCTCATTTTTAAGATATCTACCCCCAAATGCACAAATAAGAGTGTCTTTCTTGGCTACCAATGATACTTCATCCATCCTCATAGTAGGAGAAACCTTTTGCTGAAGTTCTTTATCTATGCCAAGTTTTAATAAAAACCTATTCTGAGTTCCATCATTTGATATCATTTGATTCATGTTATTCATGTTCTGAATAACATGAATTTTCACACAGTAAGGGTTAGTACCATAAATTTCATTAAGTCATCTTCGAGAGAAGAATTAACCCGATTGTATAAGAAGTTACATGAGAAAAGGTGTAAGGCATCCCAAAAAATAATTAACATAGGTGTTTATTTAAAATTAAATGCTATCAACCTCGCAACAATTTTCTTGTTCTACATTTTTTGAAATATCTTAAGTGGTTTGAACATTAATCTTATTTAATCTCATTTCATTATTATCCTCAGTTTTGTGTATTTTCTGATTACTGTCGCCTTTCCTATTAATTCTTTTTTTCTCATTACTTGTTCTGCCAGTACTACT
Source organism: Ophraella communa (assembly GCA_035357415.1). Taxonomy (NCBI): domain Eukaryota; kingdom Metazoa; phylum Arthropoda; class Insecta; order Coleoptera; family Chrysomelidae; genus Ophraella; species Ophraella communa. Next base: position 24,033,846 of record CM068980.1, read on the forward strand.
TTTCTTACTATTATTACTGCTTATCGTATCATTACTTCTTATCATTACTACTTCTTTTTTCTTTACTATTGTTTATATCATCACCATATTTCTTTTGCTAAAAAAAGGAAGCAAGCTAGGAATTGGCAACCATAAATACAATATTTTTTACTACCTTTAAAATACCATAATCGCTGTCTTCGCTATCGGAATTAGGGGAATATAGTAGATTTTTATCCGTAATAAGAAGAATCCTTAAAAAATATATTTAGAAAATAGATGTTTTTGAAATGAGAGCACAATATAAACAATTTTTCAAATAAGAAACCCTTATTTTTTGTGGTTAGTTTATTTCAAGATTTAGGCTTAAAGATATTAATGTATTTTGTTTTAAAATATTTAATCTTTTACCTCTAACAAAAATTCCAAGCATTTAATTGGATCTGGAGGAGGACTTTCTAACGGAAAATAATAATTCTCTTGAGAATTATTCTTCGATGGAGACGAAAAATGATTAGCCATAGAATATGAATAACTATTCTTTTAACAATCATCATTTTCCGCTGGAGATAAAACAACATTATTTTCCAGAGGATCCGTCAAACTGTTTTCCTCATTACAATAATTATTCTCCTTGGCCACTTGAACTGAAGAAGTATTATCATTAGGATAATTATTATTCTCTATAGGATGTACAGAGAGACACATTACACATGCGGTTATATGTGAATGAGGCTGTTGGAGTTTTCCCTAAAAGTATTGTAAAATGTATAACTTTCTCGAAGAAGATGCCATACTAGTATATTACATAACGAGTGTGGAAAGTGAAGTATTACGCACGAGAGAAGTTTAGCACGAGCCGCGTAGTGGCGAGTGCAGAAACGTAACGAGTGCAAGAAATACACTTTCCAACGCGTTGTGTACACGAATTTTCCTACGACCCCGATATTTCTTATTATAATAAATATTTTAAATTTATTTATAAAATTTATTTTAATTGTTAGTCATGTTAAAAATTAGGATTTAAACGAGTTTATATATTGCATGGAAATATAATTAATTAAAATCAAATAACCACCTTTCTCAGGAATTCACATCAAAATTCTTTATTAGCTAAATGATATTTTAATTTTTTTTTGTGGGCTCTATAAAAATTAAAAGTAAAATGGTCAGTCGGTGAAATTAATTGAAAAGTAATGTAATAATAATAGAGGCAAAGATAATTGTAAACATAAACACAAACCTAACTTCAAAAATCCACATTCGACACATGCACGGAACATAAACACAATATAAAAAAGAAGAATAAACTGTTCTTCTTTCTAAAAGTGTTTTTATAAAAATAATAATACTGAATAAAAATATGTTTATTTTTTAAAAATTTAAAAACCTATAAGAAACTTTTTTCTTTATTCTTACTTTATACAGAAAAATTTGTATTGGCAATTACAGTACAATATTTGACACAAGTAAGATTTCAAAAAAAAATTAAATGGTCCTTGCTTTGACATTTATGTGTTTTTATATATATATATATATAATCAGAAACCTTAAGATACCCGAAGGTGTAAGGTATTTAATACAAAAAGTTATTGCTTATTAACAAAATTTTTCCATTTATGTTTATCTTTTGCAGTTATTTTAACTGACTGTAGACTGGTCCCTCTACTTTGTAGTATTTTTTCTATGTGACCGTTCTATGTGTTTTTACTATTGATAAATTTGACGTAAATGTCACAGATCATAGAACTATATTTTTTTTACTTTTCAATACGTGTATTGATATTTACTTTTCAATACGTGTATTGATATTAGCTACTTTCTTAAATACAAATAAGTGTGCAATCTAGCACTTTCATATGTGGTCGTAGGAAAAATAATATACATATCTAGTTCAGCTAGCTTTATATACAGAACCGTTATTTTCCTTATACGTCAGTAAATTAAATATTTTGTAAAATTTATTATTATCTTATTTGCAGCTTACTTTTACAGATTTACTGTATTGTGGCCCTTACAAATGTTCTATTTTATCAAATATTACACCATGACTGAAATAATTCGAATGACTAAAACTACTTCAGAATTTGAATTATTCAGATTTTTTCCTAATATTTTTTTCCGAAAAATTAATAATGTAAAAGTTTTGTAAATGATCCCAACTTAAGTAAATACACCATATATTGTAACACAAAAAGTTATAATAATTATAAATAATAGAAAATATAATGACGCTAAAAGGGTGTAAAAAGTATATAAAAGATGCCAGAAAGATGTAATAATAAGGTGGAAATCATAAATATACTTACCTAAGGTTTCCGCTAAAGCCATAATTTTAGATGTTCTCGAACTCATCATAGCACAATAATACGACGTCTCTCTTTTAACACAAAATTTAAACTGAACATCCAAAATAAAACGTAATAACTCTAAAATAGAGAAATACTCCCACCACATAGATGAAAAATAATAGTTTTGTAAGACTGCCATTTGTAGATGTCGAAATTTTAATAATAAATTTTGACGTCAAAATGATAGTAAATATCTCTAAATTAATTATATACATATCTGCTAATAATGTTTAAAAACATGAAACTTTTAATAAAATTTTATGTATATTGAGTCCATAATGATAGTATATGTGTATACTTGCAAATGAGATGCCAAAATGATATGTATTGTCATTGCTGAAAATTTGACAACATCGCATGTTTTCTTATGAAATGATTTTTTGTGCAGTAGTCAAAATTCACCTAAAAGTAAAATATACAAATATACATAAAGTTTGAGATAAAAACATGTCGGCAATAGCATGGGGTATAAAAAAATCGCTGAATGTATATACACGTTAAATTTTTTATTAAACTCATTCCTTCTAGGTGATGCCAGATTACCGTTTTATGTACCTACGGACGTCGAAATGATAGAATGGTATATATAATATAATTAAGTTTAAAAAACATGCAAAAAAAATAAGCTTAATAAATTATTGAAAACAAAAATACTACTTTACATAGTCTGGATGTAACTAAAAAATATAACATAGTTGTAAATTACCGATGGAAGAATTTAGTTTCATCTATTTCTACCTCTTTGGCAGTTCCATCATTATTCAATCCACCAACCACATGGGATGCATCTCAAGGTATTGTTCACATACATCTCTGCAAAAATTGCACCAATCTACCATTGTTGTTGGGCTAACAGGTGTATGACCAATTTCCCTCACAATTTGGTGCTGAGATAAATCCATCACCCATCCATAAATTAAAATGCACAGCTGCAGTAGGGATAAATGACTCCTACTAAAAAATGAAGCACTTGTGATGGATTTATACTTAGTGCAGGGCCTGCATCTCACGGTTTTATGTTTTATGAAGAACATTGATCCCTAAAACAAAAATGGTATTTTTGTCATAGCATTTTAGTATAATTATCTAGCTGAGTGGTTAATAATTAAAAAAAAAACATAATTCTTACTTGGCACTCGTCCCATATCCATTCATTACAAAGCAATCTCCTTTTGGCCAACCATTCGATGAGTATTATGGGTTCCGACATTCTCCCAATATCCAATAAATTGGTTTCCGATCTTCTGATCTCATCATTGTCCAAAATGTCGGCTAGACCCCGAATAACCCTTCGAATTGGTATAGTTTCTAAAAATAATGCTTTAATGTACGATTTTTTAAAATCTTGCATAAATCATACTTTACTATTTAAAATTACTTACTTTTTAAGCAGTTAACAGATAAAAATATCAAGTAAAAGTAGTAAAATAGGGATTAAACAATCCAACATAAAAACGATTAATGTTATCTTATTACAGATGCAATAGACAAAAGAAAGATTTGACGATAACTTACCTTATATGCTAAAAATAATACCGCCACTTGTCATTTATTTACAATACTCAAACTAATAAAATCAAAAATAACTAATAATATTACGTTAAATGCATTATTTCATACATCTAGTTAACTCGATTACATAACGTAATTTACGTAATCTGTTAAATAATGAGGAGTTTTTGAGCCATCTATTTAACGTATGTGTCACGCTATACGTTATTGTGCACATGCGCATTAGCCTAAAAAATTATGAATTACGTTACGAACCGATAACGTATTCTGTAATATGCGGAGTTACAACGTACCGGTTATTAAACGATAAAATTCTCACGGCGTTGCCGATAGAGAAAATTATTGTATTTATATATTTCTTATAAGACAAAAATAGTAATTTATACTGTTTACTTATAACTTCTAAAACATAATTAAACCATTACTGTACTAAACCTTCGTTTGATTGAAATGGTTAATATTTGTAATCCATGAGTATATTGGACAACTCGTCATCGAACCTTAGTTAAGTTAGCCAACAACGAAATAATAAGGTTAGGTTAGGTCTAATTTGTGTTTGTAATCTAATGTGCTTAATTTTGTTGTGCTTTGTGTTGCTACGTGTGCTTAAATGTCAACTCTTGTCTATATATTGAAGGATCATTTGCCTCCTCTTCAAATGTGCAAAATCACATTTCTAACTAAATTATGATCTAACACAGGATTTTTTCGATGAATTACAATATCTAGAACGTTTTCCATTTAAATATTAAATCTACGGTTTAAACACAAACTGAAATTACATATTATCCAATCAAAACAATCATTCACCACTGACATTAGTGACAAGTGACACTGACAGATGTGACTGTGTAAATACGTTAAATTTGATGACTAAAAACTGTTTTGTTGTAAACCGGCTAATTACGAAAGCGCAAGCTTATAATAACCGAAACGTGATTTACGTACATAGATTTTTAGGTGGCTCAAAAACTCCCTAATGTCTATAATTTTCGTCTTTCCAATGTCTATTCACTCACTTTATTTATTCATACATATTATGTGGCAACACAACTCTAGATTTAAAGTTTGCCGCTCCATATCAACCAATAAAATTATTCTTGAAACTTCAAATTTCGTACATGCGCAGAGAATTTTTAAGCGGATGGTTAAACTGGAAGATAACCAAAATCGTTAATAAAGCATATGAAATCTATTTTTTCAAGACAAGGAATACCATTAACAGTAATTTCAGATAATGGTCCATGTTTTTCATCACAGGAATTTAAACAATTTAGAAAAAGTTATAATTTTCAACATAACACATAATCCACAGTCCAATGGAGAAGTGGAACGAACTATACAAACAATTAAAAATATCATCAAAAAGTATTTGTATGCTAGAACATCGAAATACTCCAATCGCGCACAATATACCAATTCCAACTGAATTATTAAACAGTAGAAAATGTAGAAGTGTCATTCCTGTTCAGAATAAAACCTTAAAACCAAAAGTTATACCCGCAAAACAGGTAAAAAACGAATTTTTAAAGGTACAAAGTAAAAGTAAATTTTACTATGATAGAAAAGCCAAAACCCTTCCTAATCTCGAGGAAGGAGATCATGTTAAAGTTTTATATCTTAAAACTAATTTATGGGAATCAGCTCAAATTATAAAGAGAAGATTTAATAGGCCAAGATCTTATGTAATAAAGTTAAGTAAAAATAATAAAACTGTGTAATTATAAATAGAAAACATCTACGTTTGGTAAACTATGTCAATGTGAGAATAAAAAATAATTATAATTATGATGAAAGTGAAGAGATAAATGTAAGGGAAAAAATAAATGATAAAAATATTAATCATGAAATGGTTCTAGAAAATGTTAATAGTGATGCATCTGTAGAAATTGTTGATAATGATGTAAATGTAGAAAATGTTAATAATGATATACTTAATAAGGGAATAGATGGAGAATTTATAGGAGAAAAAATAGTTTTAGAGTCAAAAGATAGTGAAGAGTATCTAAGTGCTGGGGAAGCACAATCTCCTATAAGTTGTCTACCTAGCACCTCTAGGTCAGGAAGACAAATAAAGCCTTTAAGGTTAAATTTCTAAGGTCACTTATGTATTACATACAAGTATAAAATGTAAATAAACGATAGAGTGATTGTTAGTAATTGTATGTATTGTATATAAAAATGTAAAAACTACTTTAAAATAAATTATTTATTCGTTTTAAAAGGAAAGGGATGTTACATGTCTCTACCGCAGAGGCAAGCTATGTTAAGTCCAAAAGGTTAATATTTCAGAGCACTTTAAAGTTTTTTTGACAACATTGTTTGCTATAGCTCTATGACAATACAAGATAGAACATTGATTTTTTGGCATTATACAAATTCTAATAGTCATTCTGTACCACAAGTATAATTTTTGGAAAATCAATTATTAAAAACAAAATACTGGACTTAACATAGTTTTCCCCCAGAAAACACAAAAGTCAACGGACTTGACACAAGTCAAGTCCATCAGCACGACAAATATTTTAAGGCAGAAAATGTTAAGTCCTGAATAATACCTATTTCTTTTTTTTTTGATAAAAATACATGTGATGTGATTTAAATGGTATTATTGATAGCATTATTTTGAATAGGTACAAAAGTTGAAAAATATTCCTAACGGAAAACTTACTCTTGTAAGAAACATAAAAAATACTTCGAAAAAAATCATTGTATAACAGGTATACTATAACACCATTAGTCGTTTTATTCGCCGTCATCGCCATGAGAGAGGTTTATGTAAAAATTATGAAACGTTTGCGGAATCCAAGGCAACAATCATTTCTGTAGATGACTATACTTTTTTGTGGAAATCGGTCTGGTGCTATTGCGCATTTGGTTTAAATTTTCAGGAATATTTGGAGCATTTCGTTTGCTTCTACGATTCAGATCCAGTTTTCGAAAAGTGATTTCATCAAACCCAGTTTTGAAGAACACCACTCCTGGACTGTCTTGTCTGACTTGAAAGTGAACTAGTTTTGATATCAAAAAGTCCTCATTTTCTTCGGATTTTTTTAATTACAAAAGGTGCTCGTGGTCCATCACACAATGGTTTGAAATCCTTGAAAGTTTCTACTTCCATATTAACGACAGTAAACGGATTTTTGACACTGCATAGTCTTACCACCTGTTGCCAACCCCAAGGTGTGACAATACGCAACTGAGGAATTTTTTTTTCGTTCCCGTTCAATTATTGAATGATCGGCATCTGCTTCTAAGTGATAGGCCAAAAACTTATGATCGATTAATTTCAGATTTGGTTTTAATTAGGTATCCAAATGCACGTTATCATCTGTGCGTTCCGGTTTTGGGAAGGACAATTATCAGACCAAATTGTAAGTTGCTCAATTTCGTCAGTATCAGAGGTGCTCACAAATTTCAATAAGCACGATGCGACTGCGTTGCCGCCGCGGCCAGCTACACTTTCGTCCCACATCATGCAGAAACATTTTTCAAATGTTGAGTCGTAAATTGTCAGGTTGTTGGTCCAAAGCTTTAGCGAGTAGAAGCTTTGAGAGTTATGCAATTCAGGTGTAGGTAAACATTTTTGAAGATCGATCATAATAACTTTTTCAGAATTATTCTGACGTGATAGTTGCTTATCTTCAGATTTAAGTGCATATCTCTTGGTTGCATCTGCTAAATTCCTCTCATAGTCTTCCTGCAGGACTCTTCTTTCTTCAATCATAGATGCACTCTGAAGTAACTGGAATTGGTCACATTTATCGCAAGTATCCGTATCTGGGTTTTTGAAAGAGTTATTGTACTCGTAGTTGAAAATGTCTGCGTTAAGCCATTCTTTTGCTATGCTTTCATTAGGCATCCTATTGTCCCTACATTCTTCAAAATAAAGCTGATACATTCTTGAGATATTCAAGTGGTTACCCAAGTACTTCTTTGTTTTTTCGCGACTGTAATGCGGCTCATATGCTGGAAATTGAGAGATATGTCTTCTAACTCCATTTCGGACAGCTTCAGAAATTTTATTACTAGGGGTATGTTTGCCTCTTTTGTCCGGAGTTACAAGCCCACCATCTCGTTTTTTTTGTAGTGCAGTGTCAACAGTTTGTTGTGAGATACACAAGGTATTTAAAAAAAATTCTTGCAAACTGGTACCTTATGGCCATTTACTTAAGAATAGCGATTGGCGAATTGTCCTTTCTCTTGACGTTCACCACTTCGCTTAATAGGAAGTTGCTCAACATGTGAGGCAACAAATTGTCGTTTCAGATCTCTTGACTTATGCTTACTCCAAAACTTTATATTTTGACGTATGTCTTCTGGAACATTTTCTTTGCATTTCAACTTAAAAGTATCTGGACAAGATACTTTGACCTGTTCACGCTCAACAATTCTTTTAGTTATTGTTTCATATTCCAACCCTTCATATCTCGCTGCTGCTTCCACATTTCTTTTCCATGCTTGTGGATTCGCTTTTCGTTTTCTTCCTTTTGGTGTCTCTTCTCCACCTGCAATTTTACCTTCATCATCAACAGCCTCTGTTGCAACATTTTGTTCATAATTTTCTTCCTCACTCACTTTGGTTAAGGTAGGCAGTTGGTTGTATGTGAATAAATCAGTGGTAGCGTTTGTATTGTGTGGAGTAGTGCATTAAACTATTTAATTCAGGTACAGAAAACTGCGAAGTAAATGTTACTTACATCAAATGAGATAAAAATAAATACTAATTATGCATGTACTCCTCCTCAGTGTTCTGTATCTGATAAAGAGACTATTATTATGCTTAACGAAACGGATTATCGTAATAATACGGATATTTTTAAAAAAATGCTGAACGTTTGTGGATATTTAATAAAAAAATGTTTACAACAACATACATGTCCAACTGAAAGCATTATTCCCAATCCATTGAAAATTTAGATTATTCAGCTATATTCTGTTTATTTAAAGCGTATAGAATAAAAGATAATGGTGTCTATGGAAATATTTTAATTCATGGTAATAGTTTTATTATATTTATTTCTAAACTAAATAACATTTTTGAAAAACTATTTGAAGAATTGGCAATAAAAGATCATTCAACTATTATAAATATTAGCAGTAATGAAACTTTTATACATCCTTGTACAAATTTCATTACTGTATGTGAAAAAATTATATTTTAGGTTAAGACTATACACTACCATTGTATCAACCGAAATTTCAAAAGTAATTAAAATAAAGATAAGTTGTTAATTTGGAGAAATAAATAAGTGTTAAAGCTGTTGATGTGTTTTTTTTAATTATTGATATTCCTTACTAACGAGGAAAATTGCGTGCAAGACATACATATTCGGTCATTTTTTTGCATAGATATTCTATTTATATGTAATTATTTAACCTAAAAAACCAATTTTACTTTTTTTAAAAACAAATAAATCGACGTTTTGTTAATATTACTAATCTTGTTGAAAACAAATTCTATTTTTCTAAACTTTCTAAAAATAACAATTATCTCAACAATAAAGAAAAAATTATAGTACGGGTTTTATTTTAGTACTACCCTGAGCTTATACCACAAAACAGAATATTGGTTAGCACAAAACAAACTAACCAATATTTTGTTTTGTGCTTTATACTCCCAAAAAATGGCTGCTCTTGTCTTATGAACATCAAAGGAGCCGAGAGCGAGTCGATACTCTGATTTGTATTATATACTCTGTGGCTAAGCGTTGTTGTGTGTATGTATAGACGATTACAAAAATATCGCGACAGCTCCTGTAAAATTCGGCAATGTGGGGATATTCCCCGACGATCTCCGATCGGCGTGCGCCGCAGCGCAGTCGAAGAATGGAAGAATTCTAGTAGAACAATTGCTAAGCCGATTCCGTGTGCGGTGTTTGTTAGTCCCAGCGGCGGCTGGGCCACTGGAATCTATTTCTCGAACTGGGTAATCGCTAGCGTTTGAGTCGACGGTAAAGATAGGTGGGAAAACCTGAGCTGTCGCGATACTTTTGGAATCGTCTCTACAGCGTTCATGCGATCAGCAGAGGGATTCTCATCAATCACAATCTCGGGACGTAACGAGTCGAGTTCTACGAAAAAGCGATTCTTAACGGGTTTGCAACTGGAAAACTGATCGGTATCTCCCGAATCTAAATGTCATTTTCTCTCGGGACCTCTTAGGGTACCGAGAGGGCTAATAGCTTCGAGCATATATACTAACGTAGAGACAGCGTCCAAATGAGCTTTGTTTTGTATCAGGGGGGGAAAATAAATGTCATATAGTGTCCAGCAATCTTATTGGTCCGTTTTGAATTTGCGTGTCAAGTTGAATTGTCACATATGTCATTATTGTCAATTTGTTTTGCATTTAGAAGTTATTTTTACAATTTAATAGTGTTTGGATATTACTTTTAAAGCCATTTTTTAAATTAATTTGAGTATTTATCATATGGTGAGAGTTTGTGTGATTTGTATATATAAATATGAAAATGAATCATCAAGGTCGTTTTACAAGTAAATATGCATTAGCGTCTCTTATACTTGTTTAAAAATAGGAAAATGCATAAAGGAAATATACCGCCATAATATTAAGAATACTGAAAATCCAGAAATTTATGCCATAAATTCAACTTTCTATTTCATGTAAATAATTAATTACTATTACTACTTAAATTCAAGTCTAAAAAATATTTTGTTACGTTTCAAAATGTATTATAAAAGTATTAATTTCAAACCCCCTAAAAATGATACGACACTGGCTGTAGTGTCTGACAGTTTCCCCTCTGATACAAAACAATCACTATTGCATGCGGTCTCTACGTTAGTATATATGCTCGAAGGCTAATAGCGCAATTTGATTGGTTGCAAATACCGATTGTGTTGTATTTCATATTTCAAGCAGGCAGTATATATTTTGTTTACTTTTGGTATTTATGGTGTATTGTAGGTTATTAGTGTTATGAACATTTATGTGTATTTAGTTTAGTAATATTTTTGATTCGTATTAATAAATATTAAAAACAATTTTTTTTTTGTGGAACTTATTGTTCTCTATAACCTATAGTTTTCATGATAATAAATTCTGTCTTTATTTTCTAGGAGCATTCTCGTGACAAAATATGTTTTTTTTTATTTTAATGCAAAACAACTTTAAAAATGCTCTTAAAAGGAGCAAGATGTGTGTTTTAAATTGTTGATATCAAAGCTTTCTCGACATACTCGCGTCTTCTGCGTCTGAAGTTTGCTCCCTTAATAAATGGTCTACTACAGGTAACATAATTTCAAGTTTCGAAATCACAAAATAAAAATAAAACGCAAATCTAAATATATAAACAACAATTTCCTTATGTCAATTTAATATCAATCAGAATAGCCAACATAATATTTTGAATTTTCACCCCTTGCTACGGACTACGACTGCAAGAATACATCCAGCGCCGGATTCCGTTACGAGGTTAAAATAAGCCAATTAAAATGATGCTTGTGGGCGGAGTTCCTACCGTTGATATGTTACGTGACGTTTAAACTAGGTATAACTGAAAGTAATTTTTAATGTTTTAAGCAGGTATTTATTATTTTATGATTGTTTTCCTTTGATATTTAAACTAACGTGTATGGAAAACTTTGTGTCTTCCTCGTTAAATGAAAAATTCATTAATGTGAGTATCAAATCAAATATCTATTTTTGGCGTATAGGTAGTAATAAGAACAATTATTAAATTAAATCTACCAATTTTTTAGTCTGTTTTACCACCTGGCTGGGGAGGGGAACAAAAATTATGGAGAAAAAGATAATAGAAGGTGAAGATAAGTTCCCTAACGTTCAGTTGCAATTTTTTGTTAATTGCACGAACAAAAAAGTGTTTGGTAAATGGTTAAGAGAGTTTGAAAACTTAACCAATTCATCATACGTTATAAATAATACGGTTATTGAGGATAGAGAACGGATTAAACTTAAGTGAAATATTTAAATGATATATTGGTACCTATACATAATATATTGAATTTTTGAGATTATTAAAATTATTTAGTAAACATTTAAAAAGTTTTATTTACCATATATAAAGTTTAAATTTAATTTTAGATGTCACCACTTTACTCGGTGCTCAAAAACTTACGAACCATCTTCACAAATTAAAACGAGAAATACCAACTGCCCTTCAAAATTAACAGTAAAAATTCATCTTATTAGAAAAAATACATGGGCATACAAGAAAAATTCCAACTTTTACAAGAAGCACCTTGTGAAATAACTCTTATTGTAACACACAATCAGGCAATTCAGATTATTTGCGGTTTCGGAAAGTTAGTAATGATGTAAGAGAACAGTTATTATACGTCTCTACAAGAATGGACATATAGCAGGAACAGCATTAGAAATGAATCCAGCTAACTTGTGATGACTACAACACAGCTTTAGCAGATAGGAATAGATGCCCAAGTTATAAATATTTGATAAAAACTGAATTTCATTATGGATTAAAACTACAATAATTTGCCAAAATCTATGAAATATTTCAACTCTCGGAGGTTGGAGGATGGAAATAAAAAATAAGTAATAAAAAATCCTCAGTATTTTTACCCTTAATTTAGTTACTGATAACCAAAACATGTATATTAATTAAATTAAACTTATTTTATAAAAACCTGAAATTATCCCCTGGCATAATAAAAAAATACACCTTTATAATACATTTTTACACTGCAATTATATATTTTTTTACTTTCTAGCCTAGAAAGCACAAATTGAAAAAGTGGGCAAAATATCCAAGCCACACTACTAATATTTCTATTGGCCTATTTTAGCCTCATAACGGAATCCGGCGCTGGATGTATTCTCGCACTACGACTCGATAGGTATTAATTATTAATCTAATCCGGACCCCTATTCTTGACGGTGATAGAATAGAACTCTCCCTAGGGAGCACTCCCTACTTTCATTCTATCACCTTTCTATTGGTTACATGAAACTGTATTCTTGAGTTCGATAGAAAGAAGTACAGTCGCTGTAGAAAGATAAGAATGTTTAAGCAGGATTGCCAAATAGTTAAACCAATCGGAATAAAGAATTTTTGACAATTGAAGATCATGCAAACGTGGTTATTGTTTATTTTTTACGGTCTCTAAAGTGTTTCAGGAGCTTTTATTTCATTTCTACATTTAATTATATTTCATAGCATAATATTTAGTTCTAGTTTTTAGTATTTGTATGTATTTAGTTTAGTATTAATATTGTTTGCCTTTATGTCACAGGTGTTTTTACAATTTACACTGGATTTGAATAATGTTTTAATTTACGACGCTATACAAAATGATATACGAGAAGCAGAAGAGAATATCAATATAAGAAGAGAAGTTTTACCCTTGGTAAACCCATTTGATGAATTAACAGATTATAGGTTTACAAGGCTTTTCAGATTGAACAAGGAATTTTGTCGCGACGTTATAGTGTTTCCATTTTTTCTTTTGTATAGGACTGCGTTAATTTGCCGGAGTACATTTCTTCTCTTGCAGAAATAAAGTCCACAAGAATCTGCTTTTGTTGGATGTTCATAGGAGCACTCTTTTGTTTTTTATTTTCTGCCATTTTCACTACACTATATAATATAATATGTCTTATCTATGTTCACTACTGTTACTTTTGATTAAAAAAAAAGGTTGATAACGGACGAACAATTATTTTTGATTATCTAAGCATGAAACACATCATATAAAACCAAGAAGCATATAACTACTATGAAAGAAATTACTTCTATACTATTTTTGGTTCAAAAATAAAAATCCCTAACACCTTCTCTTGGTGTTATAGCGGTTCCTTCAGAAATAACCAATAGAAGTAATCGTTCTCTCGGGGAGCAACCCTTCTATCGGTACAGTGAGAGAACGAATTTCAAGAATACGGTTTTGGCATTTTCAATAGAACCACGCCCACTTTCTATTGGCTGTTCTATTCTATCACCGTCAAGAATAGGGGTCCTAGGTCTCTAGAGAGATGACGAGAGCTCGCTACCGACCGAGTCGTCACGTCTCGGGAAGTTGAGAATCTCTTAGCAGGACCCCTATTCTTGACGGTGATAGAATAGAACTCTCCCTAGGGAGCACTCCTTACTTTCATTCTATCACCTTCCTATTGGTTACATGAAACTGTATTCTTGAGTTTGATAGAAAGAAGTACAGTCGCTGTAGAAACAAGCAAATTGATAAGAATGTTTGAGCAGGGTTGCCAAATAGTTAAACCAATCGGAATAAAGAATTTTTGACAATTGAAGATCATGCAAACAAATGTGGTTATATGTTATCTATGGGTACCTATGTGAATTCATGTGATGAGTGCTCAAGAATACTGTTTTTCGAGGTAGGAGAGATTTTAAAGTGATATGAGAAACTCTCGCTAGAGAGTCGATATACCGTGCTACAAAACGTACCTACCTATCTCACAAGATATAACAAGAAAACATAGCGGTGGGCGGTCAATGGCCCTTTAGGTCGGCCGCAAAATGTCTCGCAGTTTGGTTAGGTGACGCAGGGTGAGTCACGGCGAGATTTTGAGAGAGTTAAGTGCTAACGCGGTAACCTCGCAAATACGATCGCAGTTCTACACTTGCTTCTGCTTACAATATAACGCAGATAATTGAAGGTCCACAATGGAAATTGCTACGGCACCGTGAAACACCTCAAACGAGAAGTGATGACGCGCAACTGTTTGCTCTTAAGGATATTTATTTACGATTTACATGTATCTAGCATATTGTTTTTGTGAACAAAAATTTTAAATTACTATTTAAATTAAAGTAATAAATAATTTTAAATAGTACCTACATATGTTTATGTGTAAATAAATAATAATAACATACTTGGGCAGTCAGTGGCAGAAAAGAGAACTATATATGATTTGGGTTTATTATTGCGTAGATTGCGCAAATCAATATTATATAGGTACCTAGAGCTTATAATTTTTTGGGAATAATTAGGTTCTTATGTATTACTTAAAATAAAGGTCTCGACTGAATAGTTACGGAACGGAAGATTACTATAAGAACTAAATCATCTTGAGAACGCAAAATAAACAATAATTTAATAATTTTTCCATTGTTGAATTAGGAAAATTAACTTTTTTAAAACAGTTGGTTTTGATGAAAGTAATTAACAAGTTAATTTAAGTTACAAGGTAAAAAACGTTCATTAACAACACATCGCAAATAAAAAAGCTGTAATACAAAAGATTATTTAAAAACTACAAAGTATAAGATAAAAAAAATAATTATTGATAGTGGATAACGTATTCTTATAAAATAATGAATCACATATATATAGAGTGTCCAATTTGATAAAAAAGAAATTGGCGAAAGTTTTGGATGTCGCTTTTATTCCAATTTTGACAGCACCCTGTATAATATAAAAATGTAACTTCAAAGTATATTATGTTGCTTTATTAAAGACAAGCAAATACACATTTTTATCGTAAAAAAGTCTTACTTTTTTCTTTTTTTATATTACGTCAAAATACTAGCAATCCCAATGAGATGTGTACAAACTTTATAGGTAATTAGAATGCGAACAAAATGAGATATTAAGAGAGTCGATCGGATAACTGGAAAGCGGCAAAATTTGAAAAAAAAAACAGGAAAATTAGTCAATTTGGTAAAAATTCCTATCTTTGTCGTTTTTTATTTTTAAGAGCTCGTACATAAAACTAAATCAGAACTTTAATTTTTGGATGCCATAATTTGCAGCTTAAAAGAATTTTGTTCGCATTTTGATTTCCATCATCTCATTGAGATTGCTTTCGTATATATTAAAAAAAGTAGTAAAAAAGTTGCTACACGGCTAATGTGTCCCAAAGTGTTGTCAGTCGTGCATGGCATCGATATTTGGAAACTGGGTCTGCAGCGTACAGGCATGGAGGCTCAAGACCGCTTTATAGCTGTAACTGCAAGAAGAAACCGAACATTTACTGCTTCGAGAATTAACAGCTTCTTTAGGCATGCTACCGGAAGAATGATATATAGTCAACCTGTTAGAAGGTTGCATCCATGTAATCTAAGAGCCAGAAGGCGTAGTTGACATCCACCAATGACGTTTGATGGTGCCAACCACTCTTTTTGGTGGTGGCTCAGTTTGCGTGTGGGGAGAAATATGTTATGATGGCCGCACTGATTTAATGGTGTCAATGCATATGACAATGACGGCTATACGATATAGGGACATGGTTATAAAATAAGAATAATTGTACCATTTTTTTGGTGCAGTAGGCGAACAACTTGTCTTTATCGACGATAATGCGCGACCGCATTATTCAATTTTTTTTGTTTGCCGTAGCTGTTTTTTTTTCATGAAAAATTTGTTTATTTTATTTTTTGGATATATTGTAACGTGAAAGAATAAAGATTAACTTATTTTATCGAATTTTGATTTATTATATATTAACCAATGACGAAAGAAAATTACAGATTTTTGTAATTTCCACTTCAATTGTTGAGCAGTGTAGTTTACATTTTTACTATTGTGTATTTACGGGATGTAGCTGCTAAAAAAAGAATCCGTTATTCTTAGGCTACATTGGTAATCAATTCACTGGCCAAGTTACACTTTGGCATGCAAGCTAAGCAAATTTGATGGCCAAGTGGCACATTTGCACGTAAGTCGGCACGAAATTTGACATTCACAATAACTTCAAAGTCGACTTTATCACATGTGCGTTCGTACCTAAATAATTGTCATAATTGGTTTTAAATTTCCCAACTTAATATAAAAATTATGTCAAATTTATGAAAAATAAAAATTATTTTTAAAAAACTTTATTTTATTTTATGGGTTTTAGAGCAAGCAAAACTAAAAATATAAATGTTTCTTCCTTTCCAACCCATCCGTGTACACATTTTACACAGACATAATCAATATTAAAAAAATTATTAAAAGATTAATTATGTTATGGTAAAATCTTCTTTGAGATACGTAATTGATTGTTTTATATCTTAGAGAGGGTTAATTAAAATCCGTTCGTTCAAAATTACGTATATTTTACAAACATGTAAGACATTGTGCCTATAAACAATACGTCTTTGAAGATTATAAAGTTCATTATAGACTTTTTATTAAATACAAAATTACATTACAGTATTTTTCGGTAGTAGATTTCAGATAGGGACAAGATTTTCTAACATAATGACACAATAACAAGACCGAATGATTTTCGATTTAACATTGGTACATAGTTTTAACAAATCAATTAAATACTATTAAAAAAATGTATGTCTTAACCAGTTAATGATAAATAAAATTGTTATTTCCACATTACCTTCCTTTTTATTTTTTATATTATTAAAAATATATATTTATATCTTTAGTTAATAACATTTTAGTAACAATCGTATAATTTGAAAAAGAAGATTTAATAGTCAAATAGTTAAAGAGATAACAAAATTTTTTAACTTTTGTAAATATAATTTTCAAAAAGAATATTGCTTTCATCAAAGGTTAATATCTAAAACTATTAGGCACACAATAAGTTCGTTGCATATGAGGGGTAAGAAATACAATAGACAAATAATTGTGACCTTAATTTTTCAATTACTCAAAATTTTTAATGTGTAGTAACTTACATTAGTTTGTAAATATGATTTCAACAGAAGACCCTGTGTATCTAAAATTCTTATAAGGCCACAATTTAAAATCAAGTAATGTAATTTTGTTTATTATTAGTAGGTATACTATGTTTTAATAATTAAAAAATATATTTGTAAAATTAAGTTAAAAAACGTGATAGTAAATAAATCTAAACATATAAATATACGAACAACAGTTAGTTATCGATTCTAATACATACCTTGTGAAAAAATAACGCTCACACTACTTGTAATGATTAAATTTTGGTAATGATATAAACAAATCTAATCTATAAAGTTTTAACAAAATAATCTAACTAAATCATTACAACTTACTGGAATTATTTCAAACTTGATTTTACCTGTTTGGCAATTCATTTTAAACATAGAAATGAAATCTAAATCAGTTTTAAAATGCAATATATTTTATTTTACGTGAATACAAATTTGGCTCGTCAAAAAAATTGTTGCTTTCAAGAAATATTTGTATGTTAAACATTTATTTATTCTTGATGGGTTGTATTCACATAGAGTATAAAAATACATAGAGCTTGAGCCGAAACAGTTTTGAAACCTGTGAAATGAGATGTTGCGATTCGAATATTCACTTCTATACGTCTTAATACTATTTGGAAGTTAAATAACTAGAAAAAACACAATCGCAACCACTTAATATTCAACAACAATCAATAACAATATTATGGCTATTTATCCTAGTTAAATAAGCCTCCGTGGACCATTGCAATCTCGAAACGCAAAACGGAGTAAAATATTATGTTCTGTGAAAAGGGTAAGAAGAAGCCTGAAACGTAAAATCATAGAGAATAAAAATATTCTATGCTTAAAACGAAGCAATTCGACGATAGACAGTGTGGTCGCACTTCGCAAAAATGTATCTGTACACAAAAACTGTTGGCATAGATCTACATTATGTATAAGGTTTAATGTCATTTTTTCACAAATCGAATTAAGTTATTCTATTCATTTTATAATTTAAATGCATAGAGTAACTTAATATTATTATTAATAAAACGAAACTATTGTCATCGATACATTTATAGTATGGGATTATCTGAAAAAACATCGACAACCCATTGTTTTCCTCATAAAACATTCCCAATTTTTTACTTGCATGTTGGCTTCAAACCAAACGAAAACAATTGTCTCTATGTATTTTTATACTCTATGATTCATAATGACAAAAATATTGTGTTTTGGTCGTTTAGTACCTACGCAGTTAGTAAGAATAAAAACAAAACATAAATAAGTAAAGAATAATATTATATAGTTAATATTCATAGTAGGGATTGCATAATTTTACAATAAATATACTTCCTGAAGAATATGCCAAACATAGGAAAAAAAAATAAATAAAAAAAAATATTGAGTTCGATGTAATTCGAAAAGCTTATATTAGATACATTTTTTAAGGTGAGATGCTCAAGTGTTTTTGATCCGAGATTTAAAGATTTAAAAAAATATTTATAGAATATCTCTAAAACAAATTTAAAGATTCTGTAGGATTTATCTACCCAGTCAATAAATAATAAGAGTGTTTACTAACTTTATGCAACTTTTAGAATTTTGACCAAAAGTTTGAGTAAATAAAAAAATTTTAATTACAACTAATGTTGTACTGAACATGTAAGAATATTTGAAGATACTTTGGTACTAATTAAATATTTTTTTTTTAGCAAACGTCCGGGAAGTTGGTACATAAAAATAGTGTACGCAACACGACCGAAAACAGTTTTTTTGGACTCGCAGACGTCCAGGACTCGCCTACGGCACGTCCTACAATTTTGTCTACTCGTCCAAAAAACAGTATTTTCCGGACTTGTTACGTAAATTACTATAGTCAAAATAATGATTGAGTATTTACTGATGTAGATTTAAAGTTAAGATTTATAGAATAGTTCAAAACTATTTTTTGAATTTCATAGTAAATAAATGTTTTTATAGTCATGCATAGTCATGCATGCATAAAACTGATTGTAGATTGCTCTTATATGCTGTATTTTTTTTAATTGCATAAAAAACAGTTACTGCCACACAAAAGTTTAGATAGGATTTTTTTACCAATTAGGTATAACTGAAATTTGTTTAAATAACTGCTCAAATAACAAATTCTGAATGCGTTATTAGTGCGTATTTTTTTAACATAATAGGTGATTCAGCTTATTTCAAAAAAATTTAGCATAAAAATTTAACATTAATAGATTTTAAGCACTTCTTATTATTAAAAAATGCTGTATTAGCAATACCAACTTTTTAATTTTTTTCTAAATATACTTCAAAGGAACTTTTATTAAAATATGATCAGTTTACTGACTCAGTAGCATTTTAGATAAAAATGTGATAATATAAAGTATTCAATCTCAACAAATGTAATGCGAACCTAATGCTCTAAAATCTAAAAATTAAACTATATTTGATCTGGTTCTTGCAATCTATAAAATCCAGTAAGACATATATGTGTCTACAATGGATGGAAATAGATTGACAATATTGTTGACATTAATTAATTTAATAAGAATATTGTACTAAAAACAGTCTTATCTTTTAGTTCCGTGCTCAAATAAATGTGTAATATGTCTTCATGACTGTCAGAATATTATATTCTAAAAACTGAAAGTATCTCAACATATGCTTAACACAAGCAGGAACAATGGCCACTATTAGGTAGATGGTAGATAACTATTGCAAAAGTTTACAAAATAACATCGCTAATGTTCAATTTCTTTATAATTTCTTCGGAATAATAGAAATCTATCTTATCATCCACTGATCATCGCTTAAACTTTAATGAGTTGTAAGTATATTTACGATTATTTTATTAGAATATTCCTGACAACCGATGTTTGCTTTTAAAACTAACGCATTTTTAAGAAAATTTTTGTGAAATAAGCTGAATTAAAAATAGTTTAAACCCAATATTGATTTTTGCGCAATAGAATACTGCTATTGGAAGGACAAGGCATTGGCTCTGGTACCTCTGGAACATCAGGTACTTCACTCCAGGTGTCCATCTGATCATCTATTCCATAAGGGTAAAACATATGAGGTGAATCTATATCGATTCTACCCAAGGGAGTAACTTTGCAATGCGGCAGTGCACTTAAGGAAGGTGTAAAGTCGGACGAAAATTCGGATGTAAATTCGGTCGACAACTCTTGTGTAAAGTCTGTAGTAAAAACTGGCGTGAAATCTGATGTGAAATCAGGTGGAAAAGACGATGTGAATTCAGAAGGGAATTCTTGTGGATACTCATCGGGAATGGATTCTCTTAAGGATGGCGACGACGTCATTAGTCTATCAGGTGGACGGGGTAATGGTATAGGTTGAACGCAGTGCTCTTCTTTATCCATATTATTTTCTACTGATCGACACTTAATCACCACGATTACTGCTATTCCCAAAACTACTACTCCTACGGCCATACTCACTAAAAAAAGAATTTTTAATTATTCATTGGTTCCCGGAAAACCCAAAGTACTATAAAGTATGTTGACCAAAATTAAGATAAAGAAATGAGTCTAAAATATTGTAACGTTTATTTATTTTTGCTAGTCTTTTTAATTTATTTTTATATTATTTAAATCACTAACACTGTTTAATTTATATAACACAATTTATTTACAATACTTTAATTTATGTAAGACAATATTTCTATTCGCATTTATCTAACAACATACTACTAACTAACTCAAAATATTCAAATCGGTCCTTTATATAAGTAAATATTGTTCGAGTATATTCCAGTCTATTCTGGGAAGCGCCTCGATCATTCGATCGCTTCGCTCATCAAGCGCCGTTGAAAGAAAGGTATATTCTGGAAGATTCTCGCGTCTTCTGTCTTCTTGCCAAGTAGGTCGACGATCTTCTATCTTCCATTCTCTCATTTTCTTTAAAACAGGATCATTATCTTGTTCTTCTTTAATTCTAGTAGGTGCCCAGTCGTCGTTAACTACAGTTGTTCGTAGTATTGCAGTTTCTTTTAATTCTGTCTTACTGCAGTGAGAACACTCTTCTGGGCACGGTCTTCTGGAAAGGGAGTCTGCATTTCTGTGACTTATCCCAGCTCGATGTTCGATCCTAAAGTCGTACTCTTGGAGTCGTTCGATCCACCTGGCAATTTGACCTTCAGGGCCTTCAGGCATTAGCCATTTTAGGGCTGCATGGTCCGTCCGGATTAAGAATTTTCTTCCATAAAGATATTGGTAGAAGTGTTCCACCGATTTCATAACTGCCAGAAGTTCTCTTCTCGTAACGCAGTAATTCCGCTCAGGTTTGGAGAGTACTTTACTAAAATACCCCAGGACTCTCTCTTGTCCATCTTGAATCTGTGAAAGGACTCCTCCAATTCCGACATTACTGGCATCTGTATCCAAAATAAATTCTTCCGGTTGTGGGTAGCCTAATATCGGTGCTGCGGTTAAATGCTTCTTCAGAGTTTCAAAAGCCGTTTGACAGTTTTCATCCCAGCAGAACTCTCTCGTTTCCTCTGTAAGGCGTGTTAATGGCTTAGCAATGTCTGAAAACTTTCTGATAAATCTGCGATAGTATGTACATAGACCAAGAAAACTTCTTATTTGATGTTTATCAGTTGGTTGTGGCCATTGTTTGATAGAAGAAACCTTGTCCTTATCTACAGACACGCCTTCCTTGCTGACAATATGACCCAGATAATTAACTTTGTCTTGAAATAACTGGCATTTCTTTGGATTCAGCATCAGTTGGGTAGCTTGAAGTCTTTTAAAAACATCTTCTAAGTTTTTCAGATGCTCTTCGAATGTCTCCCCCAAGACTATGATGTCGTCTAAATAGATCAGGCACGTTTTCCACACCCTCTCAACACGTTCTCCATCAGTCTTTCAAATGTCGCAGGAGCATTACATAGTCCGAATGGCATGACATTGAACTGAAATAATCCAGAACCGGTGGTAAAGGCTGTCTTTTCTTTGTCTCTTGGGTCCATTTCTACCTGCCAATAACCAGACTTCAAATCTAAGGTAGAAAATAATTTACTTCCAGCTAGAGTGTCCAGGGTATCGTCGATTCGAGGCAGAGGATAACTGTCCTTCTTGGTAACATTGTTCAACTGACGGTAGTCTACACAGAACCTCGTAGTTCCATCCTTTTTCTTGACCAAGACTACCGGAGAGACCCATGGACTGGTAGAAGGTTCTATCACTCCATCATCTTCCATTTCTCGGACAATCCTTTCAGCTTCTTGCCTCTTCGCCTGTGGTAATCTTCTAGCTGATTGACGAATTGGCTTGGCATCACCCGTGTCGATTTTATGTTTTACAGCAGAGGTACAAAAATGTTGCGATACCGATGAAGAAAATCTTTCATTTTTCTTTTCTCTTCTCGGTTTAAAGATGTACCAGCAACCGCCACCATTTGTTCAAACTTATCGTTGGAATTATCGGGAATAGTTGTCTGTCGAATTATAGATGTTACTGGTACGGAGGTTCCAACTTTGGTCTCTTTCTTGATCGTAATTGGGTGATCATTGACATTTATAACTCGTACTGGAATTTCTTTAGCAGAAGTGACCAATCCTTTTCCTATCAAAATTCCTCGACCGACCTCCTCATCATGGTTCCATGGTTCCATCATCACAGGTATTCCTTCGTCAATAGTTCCTTGCAGTCTGGCCACTATGATCGTTTCGCTTCTACCAGGTACCACAGTATCCTCCTGGACAACGGCTGGCACGGTTTTGTCCTCATATGGATGAAGGAATATTTCTTCAGAACCGACTTTGATAACTCTGTTCTTGAAATCCAGTTGGAAACCATGTAAGTTCATCACATCCATTCCTAATATGACATCTTCCTCAATATCAGCGACAATAACAGTATGCGTGAACTTTTCTGAGCCAATTCCTATTTGAACCTGGGCTTCTCCAAGGATGTTAGCTCTATCACCTGTGGCAGTTCGCAGTCGTAGCCTTGTGGGTAAAAGCTTCTTACGGCTATTTATAGTTGTTGGCCGTATAATCGTTCTGGTCGCTCCAGTATCCACCAATAGTGTATACTTTTTACCGTTGACTTCACCATCTACATATACACTGTCGTCGCGGCATTTCAAAGAGGCTATTAGTATGAGAGGGTCTTTGGAAAGGTTCCGGGTCGAAGCTGTCCCCTCTAGGCCGACCCGTTTTAGTTTTCCTGTGGAGTAGTTTCTTGATTCGTAGTGACCCCAGGGCGTTTACATGAATTGCGAACATGTCCTATTTCACCACAATTCCAGCACCTGATGGTCTTTTTCTTTTTCTTATCAGTAAAGTTCTTTATCATGTTTACTAATTGGTCTAACTTATTTTCATCTTCCTCTTCCGTTACGGACCTTATTTTACTGTATCCTCCACAAGCTTTCGAAGCCGCTTCATACTCAAGCGCGGCAGACAAGATGTCAACTAATGTTTTGTGGTGGGCTAAACGGAGTGTCTTTGCCATTTCGTGGTCACGAAGTCCATCAAGAAATGCTTCACAGCTAAACATTCCATCATTTGTTCTGGAGCTGAAGGGTAAGCAAATCTTACCAATCTAGCAATATCTACTTCGTACTCTTGAAGTGTCTCCTCTCGCTTCTGTTTTCGAGTCTTCAATTGCGATCGGTGCAAGTTCTCCAGGTGTTCGTGACCATATCGCATGTTCAAGCTTTTCTTCAGTTGCTCAAAATCATCTGTGTCCTCCACTGGTATGGTCTGAAGAACAACCAAAGCGTCTCCTCTCAGAGCGATGGTGAGGTTTATTGCCTTCTCTTTTTGGGACCATCCGTTCGCTCTTGCAGCTGTTTCGAACTGTTTGAGATAATTTTCCCAAGACATCTTTCCGTCAAAGGTTGGGGCCTTAACACGAACATAACTTTCGCTGCCTTCCAATTTCGGTTTCCGCTCCACTTGAAGCTTCTCATTTCGTCCTCGTTTTCCTCTCCTAAATCTTCCATATCTTCTTTACCTCCTTTTTCGATCTCTTCCATTTGCCTTTCCATTTCTCTTATTTCCTTTCAATTTTTTTTTCAAATGAAGACATTTTATTTTCCATAGAAGAAATGTCCAAAGAAACTTTGTTTTCCAAAGAAGAAATATCATTTTTTAAAGAAGACATATCAGTAGAAACTTTTTTTTTCAAAGAAGAAATGTCAGAAGAAACTTTATTTTCCAAAGAAGAAATATCACTCTTCAAAGAAGACATGTCGGAAGAGATATCACTCTTCAAAGAAGACATATCGGAAGAAACTTTATTTTCCAAAGAAGAAATATCAGAAGAAACTTTATTTTCCAAAGAAGAAATGTCAGAAGAAACTTTATTTAAGGAAGAAATAATTGTAGCAGAAGAGTCGTCTACGAAAATATGATTTTCTGGATCTAAACCATCATTTTCCAATGCTTGCTTAAGTCGCTCCAACAACTCAGTCTTCCTTCCTGTTGTTTCCAATTCACGATCCTCCAGCTCTTGACGTAATTCTGTCACTTTCAAGTCACAAAGTTTTTTCGACATATTTATTTATTTATTTTTTTTTACCTTATTTATTTACAATATCCCACTTCTGACACCAATGTAACGTTTATTTATTTTTACTAGTCTTTTTAATTTATTTTTATATTATTTAAATCACTAACACTGTTTAATTTATATAACACAATTTATTTACAATACTTTAATTTATGTAAGACAATATTTCTATTCGCATTTATCTAACAACATACTACTAACTAACTCAAAATATTCAAATCGGTCCTTTATATAAGTAAATATTGTTCGAGTATATTCCAGTCTATTCTGGGAAGCGCCTCGATCATTCGATCGCTTCGCTCATCAAGCGCCGTTGAAAGAAAGGTATATTCTGGAAGATTCTCGCGTCTTCTGTCTGCTTCGCGTCTGGGTCATAGCGCCAGGGGCGTACTCGCACAACAATATATTTAGATCAAATTAAAATGCAACATTATTTACAAGCTGTGAGGATAAAGTGTTTGCAATGCCATATGGATCCCATATTACTTTTTCCAACAATATCTTTAACAAATAAAATTACTTTTTTTGTGCAGCGTCCCAAAAACTAAACTTTTGTTATAATTTATTACCTAAATCGAAAGTTCCATTTCACAAATCGTACCTAAGGCGGCCTTGGCAATAAAGTCAAATTGTATTTGGCATTATGACACCGGTCTTATAAGACTTGAAGCTGCTAAAATAGCTACTTATGATTTTTTTTTAGTTTAACGTGCTTGTGACAGCTGTGGCTATTAGCTTGAGGTAGAATAGAATATCATTATTACATAAAATTAATATAAAAACGTATTCATGACAATAATTGATATTGATATATTAAGTAGTTGTAATATGAGTACTTGTTTCTAATGTCTCTAAATGTAATTGTAGGGTGGTTTTTAATTAGAGTATCAGTTATGGATGTGGATGAAAAAAATCCAAGGGCGTAAGGTCCGGCGATCTAGCTGGCCGCTTGATAGTACCTCTTCGTCCAATCCATTTATTGGGGCAAATTTTCAAGTAATTTCTTACAATTAAAGCATAATGGGGTGTTGTTCCGTCCTGCTGGAACCAGATATTTTCATCCGGTAGGTTCGGAACTATTGCGTTGGGATATAAGTTGGCTCGGGAACAACTTCGTCTCTAACCATGCTTAAATATTTTTCGGCTGTCAAATTTCCATAAATATAATATAGATCATGGACGATGCCAGACTTGCGTGTATCACCCTATATATTTAAGTTTATGTTTAAACAGCTCACATTTGCATTTAAAGTTGACGGGACCCAGCGTTTTATATAATCTTCTAAACTAACCCCACAAATAATTTTATTCCATAAGTGGTTTACACACTGTAAAATATTGTATTATATTTGGTTTTGTATTATTTGTTTATTTAATATTTATATTATTATAATTAATACGTATCATTAAATTTATTTTTATTTATAATTTATAAAATATTCACACAAATAATAGTATATTATGCAACGATCATGTAATGATGGTTATTAATACACGAGCATTAACTGGGATACGAAACCGAAGGCGAGTTTCGTATGTTTAATGAGAGTGTATTAATAACCATTACATGAGAGTTGCATACGACGCTATTTTTTCTACGACCGATATAAAAAATCAAGAACTAAAAATATTATATTAATATTTGTAATGAACACAATAACAGTAATTACACGTATTTCTATTCTATAAAAAATTCTACAAAATCTACCTGAGGTGTACTACCATAGATGTAGGAAAACTATAAACATTTTATTTATATTTATATTCAACATAATTATAATTGTAATTAATCTGATTTCTTGAAGATATTAAGATTATTTATTGTGCAGTTTGAAAAGTTTATTCCAGGTCCCACTGATCTGTAAGTGGAATGAATATTTACATTTATTTCTTTATTGTTACCACATTTTCTGTTTTCTCCGATATATGTGGAGGAGTCGATGGTAATTCTTCTATATCGCTGATATTAGACATTTTGATAATATAATTGTTAATTTTTAAAGTTTAGCTCAAAGAGATTAGAGCTCTTGGTTTAGCTGTTTAGGAAAATTTGATGAATTTGGAATATAGGTTAGAACTGTCAAACACTTTTTGAGAGACGCCTACTTGATACCTACTTAAATGTAAAATATAGGTGGTATGCGGTCAATTGTTCAGCATCTTAATGAAAACCATTATAACACTAGTGTTATAATGAATATCATTATGAAACGGATTATGGACATATAAGTGTATTATTATGGTACGGGCGTAGAAAAAATTTATATTTAAATGCCCGTAAAAATATTTTATAATTGGCTGGCTCAGAAATTTTAAATATTTGAGACCTTCCTCTGGCAGAGTTCAATATTGTATCCCTATATGGAATAGAATAGTGCCTTTAACGCAGAAGCAAGTACCATTGATTATACCTACCCAAAATTCGTTACTATTTTCTCTACATGTTTCATTAAAAACCCCTTGAATGTGAATACAACTCTGAACCTAATCGGGAACATTTTATTTTTGTTTGAGTAACATCCTTTTTAACATAGCTTTTGGATATCGACTGAACCTTTACTCACCACATGCTCATTATTGCCATTGGTAATTTAATAGTAAATTCTGCAAAATATTTTGATTTTCGTCTTCATCCATTTTTTTAATATTTTCCAATGTAGATTTATGATGTAAGGTATATATTATAAAATATAATATAAATATGAAACAAAACAAAGTTTTCACATGAACTTCATGAACAATGAAATATCTAGTTGCTTTAGTTGAAACATGCCACATTAATATTAATAAGTCTAAGATCCGGATTTCGAAAAATATACCCTCATCTGTTAATTACATGAAACAATTTTCCCCTCAACTCCAGACAATATGTCTACTGGGTTCGCAAATCCATGGATTTGGAATTGTACAACCTTGTGGGAAAAATAGACTACACTATTCAAAATAAAGAGATTGCGCTTTTTCCTTAGTATTGAAGGGGCGTTTAACAATGTCCTACCGAAAATTCTGCTGTGCAAATGTAACTAAGCAGGATAATCTGCAACTGGATCAAATGCTTGCTAAACAATCGGTAGCTTCTCATCACTATAGTAGTCTTTCGGGTTTAGAGCGGCTAGAGGGTGACCTCAGGGCGGGAATCTATCTCCGCTACTTTGGTCACTCTTGGTCGACCCTCTTTTTGAGCGACTCCCCGACGGGTGGTGGATTGTTAGTGGTTAGACTATGATTTTTTGAACTTTATCATTAAATATCTCTTATATCATCCAAGGTTTGAAGTTTAAAAGTTGTGATCAATATCCTCAGGTTTTTTGTTGTTTAAAACATCGGTTTTGGCATTCAGTTACGTAGCTGCCTTCCAAGGCCTAGCGCCCACAGAAGTGGAGGAAGTATGGAGGAAGTCTGGCAGCGGCGTGGTTCTAGCGAGTGGCACTAGAAAGATGATGAAAATGAGTTAAACAACGCATAATAAGATGGCGTGGCAGAGGTGCAGATGTGGCACGCCATATTGTAGCTTCAAATGTGACTCTGCTTACCCATCAATTGGCACGTCGCACTCGGATCTATTAGCAAGACATGGCTTGGTTAGATTGGAAGTGAGACGAAATTGTTCCTGTTTAATTTTTGTTTATAAGCTGATTAACAATATGATTGACTGCCCTAACCTGCTGGAAATGCTTAATTTTTGTATCCCTCGATTGGAGTGTAGAAGTCATGTCACGTTTTATTTAAAATTTAGTCGAACCAATATTTTGAAGCATTAATAAGTATACTTGCATTTTGTGTGTTGCTTCTTAAGTAGGCGTAAAAACCTCTACCTCTACAATTTTGGATTAATCTTATCAATTTTATGAACGATCTAAAGTATCTTTAAAATCAAAATAATTTAAATAAATCTCGATAATTGTTATTGTTAATAATTTTAAAATTAATAAACAAATAATCATAAGCACTTACCAATTAATAAATAATCTTTTGTTATATTCGGGTTAGCTAAATAAAGACCTCCTTCATGACTTGCTGGGTCACTCGGTCCTGGAAGTGTAGATGAAATGTCAACAACAGAAGATTTGATTAATATTTTTAAATCTGCAACAGCTGGTTGAACAATATTAGCAGATAATACAAATGTTAACTTATCATGATAACCTTCTCTTGGTACTTCAATATCTTTAACTACAAAAAAAATGAGTCCACTTTGAATATCTTCGTGACTAAAACTAGATATAGCTGTGTCAAGGATATTTCTCTTTTCTCCAGAGCTTCTTATTATTTTTCTTATTTCACCGTGTGTAGGAAGGGATAGAATAGTATATCGAGGATTTCCATTTGTTAATTTGGCTAATGGCGAAGCATCCAATGAATTAAGTGTCAGTCGGTTTGCTTCTCCTGTTTTTGCAGTAAAATTATAAATATGCATAAATGGTTTTACTTTTATAAATATCTCTATATTATCTCCAAATGAATTATTTCCAGAAAAAATTTCTCCATACAATTGAAAACTGTCATTTGAAATACTCATATCTGTTTGAAGGTACATTACTTTATTGTTAATTAAATCTGAATAAGAAAAAAATGTTAAATTTGCTTGATTATCTTTATATAATAGACCGTATTTTGGCGATCTCTTTAAAGTAAATTCAACCTTGTGTTTGTCAGCATTTGTATTAATATAAAATTGTTGTTCTGATAGTATTATGTCATAAGTTCCTTGTTGCAAATATACAGGCCTACCAGCTTTTATGCTAATATTTATTGGAACAACAATTATATTAAATACAGTAAAATCGGGTCTAAATTTTCCATCCCATATTCTGAAATGGAAAGAATCCTTTAAGCTTCCTCCATCATGTATGTATACTAACTTATTGTTATCAATATCAAATTGTGTAAAGGATGTAACAGAAATATTTTCTAGCATTAACTTTCCATGTGATGGCCCTGATATTACGTCATATTTCAGTTTGGCAGGCATGGTGTCTGCATCTTCGGTTGCTAAATCATGTTTAGTAATAGTACGATTCTCGCCTTGTACAACTATTAAATTAGGAGCAGGAGTTACCAGAGTAAATGGTTGGTCATTAACGGGATTTACTATTATAGGTACAGTAATGTTACATAAGGTTATAGGCCCAGGTATTAAATATAAAGAAAAATGTATGTTGTCTCCCAATGTATCGGAATGATCATGTTCATAATATACTTGTCCAGATTCTAATTGCAATTGAGTAAAAATGCTTAAATTTTTATTTTGTTGAGAATAAACTTGGCCATGCAGAGGAGTCAGGGCAGATGCATGAATTATAGGAGAACGGAGACCTGCATGACTCTCTAAAAACATTACTACTCCTGACAAGTTCAAGGGAACTGTTGTGGTACCCCCTTCATCTACGGAAAGCTTAGGGATGTTTACATATGCATCAAGCCCACCTGATGATACAGAAATATCGATTCTAAAAACCTAAACAAAAAAATATATTTAACTAATGTACCATACATTTTATGCAAATGACTTCTTACCTGTTTAAGAATTTTCGGAGCCAAATGAGTCTTAACGTTAAAAACCAACGAATCATTGGCGTACAAATCAGAAAAAGGATGCGTATGCTCGTAAAATATTTTACTACTATTTAAATCTTCCTGAGAAAAACTCGAAACAACTTTAAATATACCAACTTTTTCAGATTCTATCATAAGTCGACCTAAACTTGGGGGTTCTATAATCTCATATTGTATTTTTCTGTAAGGATCAGAAACAATCGTTAATAAGTGATTCGATGTTAAATACTTTTTTTGTAAGGGAAATATATGAAGAGGATTGTTTGTTACTTTCAGTTTTACTGGTTTAGTTTTAATTTGAAATATATAGTCTTTTGTTGTATGTAAGCCGTCTGTCACATTAAATTTAAATTTTGCTCCTGTGCCATCTAAAAAATAATGTTTTGAGAAAAAGGTATTTTATTAGAAATGAAAACTTACTGTAATGTCTAAATACGATTAAGCGCTTGTCAATCATGTCTTGAGAAAAAGAATTAAGATGAGAGGTAATGTCAGATTTTAAAGTGACAGTACCATACCAGCATGTTTGAATTTGATACTTTAAGATTTCTTTAGGTCTATCCTCATCAGTAGCCGCTAGAAAATAATTAAAAATAATAATGATAATTGAAGTATTTTTATTATACATACCTAACATTTCATTACTTATGTACTCAACACCTCCTTCCCACATAGTTAACCCTGTATTATTAATTAACTTTGGTTTTTGATCATTTACTGGAAAAATTATAATATTTAAAGTTTGTGGATAACTTGTTTTTTTCATATCCGTCTCTCCCACAACTACCAATTGATCGCTACTATTTTCAGAACCATCATGAAGATATTGAACAACACCAGCTTGCAATTCTTTAAGGGTAAAAACTTTT
Source organism: Ophraella communa (assembly GCA_035357415.1). NCBI lineage: Eukaryota > Metazoa > Arthropoda > Insecta > Coleoptera > Chrysomelidae > Ophraella > Ophraella communa. The sequence continues at coordinate 24,065,231 of CM068980.1, forward strand.
GACTTTACGCATCTTTTATGTACTTGTATGCAACCATGTTTTGCATTTTCTCTAATTAAATATGAGCTAACCCTTGACTTATAATAATCAGTCAAAACGAATAGGTGAGCTGTAGTCAAAATGGTAGCTCCCCCTTCGTTTACAATAAGATCTGTAGACCCTAAGAACAGTCTTTCAGGAATTATTTCTATATCTAACTGGACATTGTTATGCCAAATTACTCCATTAGTAATATTAAATATTATTTTATCTTTGGTTTGGTTCATTACAGACTGAATGTATAATATTTTGTTTTCATTCAGCAAATCTTGTGTAAATGATATTACATTTACAGGTTCTTCATTGTTTTTGACATCTGATAAGATTGTTAGATAACCATATTCTGGCATTTGCACAATATGATAAGTAATTGCTGAGGGTGGAACATTTCGCTGAATTATCTGAAATAAAACAAAAATTAAACAAGAATTGACTTTTCTAAACATTTCTTTATTATCCACATTAATCCATCGTTTAAAAAAATACAAGAGCTAGCAGATGATATGACCAACATTTACCAAGGTATATAATAACTATAAGTATAATTTATTTTAAAATCAAATCGTCTGTAATATGAGCTCATAGAAGCTGGATATCATAAACAGCAGCAAATAATTTATTTTAACATTAAGTACTCGCTAATTAAATTTGAAACTTTCACATTTTATTAACACGTTAAAATAAATTTATTTTTTTTTCAATTATCTAAAGCATCGTAGTTTCTTCTTAAATTATCAGCTTAACAGCAAAATTGTATAGAACCATTTTTGAAGAATTTTGAAAAAAGAATATAATTTTATGAAAAAGGCCAATTAGTCGAATATAGGCCTAAAAGAAAATTTACTTTTGAAGATAAGTCTTTGTGGTCAATTTATAAACATAGTACTAAAACTTAAAGGTTTCTTTCAATTTTTTTTTTAATTTACCGTTCAAAAATATCTTGAGATCCCCCTCATGCATCTCTACCTTGACGTAGCAGGAGCTGCAATATGCAACCGTGGTGAGGGGTCTTGTGAACAATGAATCTTTGGGCTATGCTACTGGTAGGGTCAGACTAAAGGGGATACGCGAGGAGTAAACCGCGTTAAAAATCCCCTATTAAGGTGTTATCCGCACCGTGCTTATGGATGGATGCTTGATGGGAAAAGCCTGTCGTGAACTGTGGTATCCAGATACAGAAAAGTCTCAATTATCCGACCTTCGGTTATTTGACCTTCCGTGGTATTATCGAATACCGTATACATGATAGATTTTACTTCTGAAGCGACTGCGAGATTTGGCAGCAACTTTAACCGTTTATAAGGTAAAAAGTCGTTCTTCAATTTTATTTGTATTTTTTTGAATTCTTTTTGTATTTTTTTGAATTCTTTTTGTATTTTTTTCAATGTGTAAATATTTTCTTTTATCATTGAGTAATAAAGTAATAAGAGGCGCAACCTTATGGACTTATTTGGCTATCCGCCTGTCCTCCAACATATAGATGGCCATAGTCAGGCATGTGAATTTTGCTCCCCGAGAAAATTTAGTTGCACTCTGACAGTAAAAGAGAGTGGACACAATGTTGGGATAATACGTTGTAAGCGGAATGGCGGAGCTGTGCCACGAGGCATCAGGCATTTACAGGGCGATCTTTCTCGATGACAAATTAGACGTTAAAGCTAAACAGTTAGAAAAAAATCTGAAAATTTGTAGATTATTATTTTTAAATATTTGTATAAATTTGATTACTTATTTTAATTTCTGAATTCACACCTTTAATAAAATCAATAAACAGAACGGTATGGTTAACTGTATCAGTAAACTATAAAGCATTGAGTAATAGAAGAATTCTTTTAATACTTAATGGTGTAAGAAATTGTGAGTTTCTAAATAAAACTTTGGTGTTCAATACCTCTTAATGGGATGCACACAGGAGGTTTTAGTACTTTTTCACATGGTAACATTGATATTGTAGGAATAAATAATTATCGCTGCGTTGTTTAAGTAATTTTTATACTTTTGTATTGTACACGTTTTTTAATAATATACCAGGGCGGCTCCTTTAATTGATCATTTTTATTATACATGCTGCTTAACCCTAGAATAATATGATTTAAACGTTAATGCTAATACATCGTAATTTTTACGACGTTATATATTTAAGCGCATTTTGAACTGTCAATTAATGTATATTTACTACGAGATATTTTATCTCTGATAACAGGTAACAAAATGACACTTTTTATAAAATTACTTTTTTCTCGGATATACACAAAAATAAAGGTAAAAAGCTAATTTTAGAATATTTTCTTATACAAAAGTTACATTTCCATTATATCAAAGTACAATTATTAAATGTTTGCATGAATCACATTGCTTCAACTATTCGCTACAACAGTCAAAATTTCTTGTATTGAAATTATGTTTATTTCAACTATAATTGTAAAAGTGAAAACTTTAATTAAACATCAAAATTTGAAGTTGACAGATAAGATAATTTAGATTTAAGAAGTTTTTTCAATATTAAATCGTCGTTTTTCCCGCCATAGAAAAAAAATTGTGTATTATACCTATATGGGAAAAACATTAGCTCTTGGGACAATACAACCTCGAGCTATAATCTAATACTTTTTTCCCTGGAATAAAAAAATAGTATATTATGTATCTAGGAGCGATAAAGCGATAAATTCCCGGACAACAATGCCGAGGCCAACAAACATTGAAGTCTGGGAATGTGCTTTTACTCCGAGGTGCACATCCTATTTTTTCTGAAATCACATTCAATATTGCGATTTTCTATTTAAAATTGTGTGCTTTACTAAAACGCCAATGTGACAACTACAAACCCAAAAAATCAAAAGTTTTGAGCATATTGAAACCTTTATTAATCATTGAACGACGTAGAAGATTGAGGATCTAAACTTTTAATTAAAATACCTGATAATAAAACTAATAAACCAAGGTCTTTTGTAATAAATGAGACATATATACCAGCAAGGGAGACAGGTTTTTCTAGGCCTAGGCCGGGAATATATTTCTCGTACAGTACGGGAAAGTTCGTTGGCTAGCAACGGAATATTGTACCAGATTACCGTACTTTGGAGTTAGAAATTGATCCGAGAACATAGCCATTTCCAAGCGATTTCAGAAAAATATTATTCTCTTTTATATAAAAACAGTACAGTCGGCTTTAGAATAGCATATACATGTTAAATGTGAATTTCGTTTACCTACCGAAGTTATAAAAACGCCCTTCTTAAACAACAAAGGAATGACAATTTTTAAAACGCCTACATTGAGGTATTAAGTTTATTTACAAGGGTAGGTCATGTCCCGAATAAATAAGTTTTTTTCGCATTTTTGCACTGATATAATAAAAAAAAGGATTTTAATCCCAAACAAACATTTATTATCGAGGGTTCCAAACTAAGTGAAGATGTGGGCGTGGACAACTGTTTAACTGATTTCAAATTTATTATTATTTAAACCGTGATTGGTTACACAAAATAAAAAGGCTGTCTATTCAATGTAAGCGATTTGAGTTTGAAAATGTATATGCAATTCTGAAGCCGATAGTACATATGCACGCTAATATAAGATGCAATTTACACAACAAAACTTTCGGTGTTCTACACATCTGACAGTAGTTAGTGGTCATTCTTCTGAGTTGACTTGGGCCACTCAAAACTTGGGCAACAATAACAAACTGTACGTTGATTTGTTAGAAACTTGAGGGTATTCAAACAGCTGGAAGTTTGAATAGCAAAAACTGATAAAATAAGAAATAATATTTATTGCATCGAAAGCTTCCGTTGGACAATTCAAGCAATGTTGTTTCTTCTTGAACATTTAAAACGAGATGTGAATGTTAAATATATGTTTACATCAACTTGAATCAGGATACAATTGAAAACCTTTTCTCTGTTGTAAGAACCCGAGGTGGCTATAATCCATACCCTTCAGTAATTCAGTTTAGACTGGCATTTCAGCATAATTTGTTTACTCGCTTAAGAAACGCAGCATATAGCACAACAAACTGCAAGACTTTTCAAAATACCTAGCAGTAGAAGAAATTTTCAAAAAACAAGGTTTCATTGTTTATGTAAATACTAAGTCTTACTTTTTTGTGGAAATCTATCAATGTTGATAAGACGAATTATGATATTAGCATCAGTTGTAGTATAGGAGATTTTGACGAAACAGGCCAAACTACAAATATTCACAATTTTACCGATTTATCGGTTGTGCAAAATCAAAATATTAATTTAGAACTTTGCAGTAATGTTTATGTCGCTGGATATTTAGGACATAAACGTGTTCAGAAAGTTAAATGTGATAGTTGTGAGGCATACAAGATAAAATACAGGATATATGGTTGTGAATAAAAACAATTAGGTAAAACATGATCAGATACCATCATTGGAGTTCGGTCCTGGCACCTGATGTGCAAACAGCTTTTGTGTCAGCTCCTAGCAATCACTTAATAAAACAGTGTTTTTTGATAAAGTAAAAATTCAATCAAATCAATATAGTGTATATTAGTTTATTTTACAGTGCACGTAAGTTCATTTTTTTGATTTACATCATAATAAACTAGTATTTTACATTAGTGTAAACAGTACCTCTACAAAAAACCGGTCAAATTCGGCAGTTTATCTATCTGCGATATGATAAATACTAATTGGAAGACAGGTCCGCATTCAGGTTCTTAGAAGTTAAGATGGATATAACACTCGACGAGACTTCTGACTACAGGAGTTCTCAAAACTCAACCTCCTACTCTACAATACTTACCCAACAACAATTTCCAAAAAAAAGAACAAGCAATCATCTTTCCAGCAGGTGTTAACACAAAAATACAAGATTATTTAATCCCACTTGGAGAAATTATCCAACCAAAAAATATTTTGTTTTCTTCAAAATTATCGCAAAATCGAATGTGCATATACTTAACGAGTACCAATGTAGTTGACAAATTCATTAATGAACATGGTGGTAAAATCAAAGTAAATAATGAAATTGTATAAGCTCGAAAACTTGTAACACCGTCAGTTCGATTGATCCTCTCAAATGTAAGCCCCACCATCCCTCACACGTTGATAATAAACGAGCTAAAAAAATCAGGTATTGATCCACTCTCCTCGATGTCATTTTTAAGAATTAACTCAAGTCTTCCTGAATACAGCCATATTTACAGTTTCAGACGACAAATATTTATAAACCCTCCAACAAACCCATTACCAGAGTCAATTTTAGTTACACACGACAATACTTCTTATAGAATTTTTCTCGCTGACGATTCTTTGATATGCTATACGTGTAAAAAATCAGGACACATTGCAGCCAATTGCACAACCGCAAACCAGCAAACTTCATCAGATATAAATCCTACCCGTCAAATCAACCTTACCCAAATATCGAACGACCAATCTGAAATATCTCTTAACAATCCACAATCTACCACTCCAAATCCTGATTCCAATAATGTTTCAACAACCGATGCACAAGATGACATCAATAAACCCCACACATCCAAAGAATGTTCATCTTCAAAAGCAAATAGTATTAATGCTCCAAAACGTACCTTCGACGAAATAATCACTCCCCCACCACAACTTAACGTAGAAAACAAAGAGCAAATGGATCCTTTTACTAAGCCAAAACAATCTCCTCCCACAAAATTAAAAAAGAAGAAAGATGCTGCCTCCACTTCTGCTGTCATGGAACCAATTAGACAAACGATTATTGATCAAAACCCTCCTTTTATACTTGATTTCAATCAAATATCAGATCTCTTCGAAAATATCCACGGATCATCCGACCCCATAAGCATAGTCAAAAATTACACCACAGATTTCTTAGCATTGATTCACATGTTAACGAAAATATATCCACACTTTAAGGACAGAAGCATAAAAACCAGAAGCACGAAATTAAAAAAGAAACTTTTTAAATACTTGCAAATGACTTACTCAGATACGGAAGCCTCGGAAGTAGAGAGTGACTGCTCACAATCAACCAATCACTAATTTTTCCTCTTCAACACGTTTACTTCAATATTACAATGGAACCTAAACGGTTTCAGTGATAAACTCCCGGAATTACAGCACTTATTAGACCAATTTAAGTCCAATATAATTTGTCTACAAGAAACAAATTTAAAAAACTCTAATACCCTAGCTCTACGCCATTATCAAAAATTTTATAAGAATCGTAACGACACCAAGAGGGCAAGTGGCGGAGTAGCGATACTAACATCAAATACTATTGATGCCCAGGAAATCCCTCTTCCAACCAACCTAGAAGCGATTGCTATAAAAATTCGTGATACAAATGACCTCCACATATGCAATATATATCTCCCATCTGCACTTCAATTGAACAAAGAAGACCTCAATAACTTAATAGAACAGATACCACAGCCAAGAATAATAGTCGGTGACTTAAATGCACACAACTCAATTTGGGGGTTACTTACTCAAAATAGCAAAGGCAAAATAGTAGAAAAAACAGTTGACCATTTCAACCTCGCTATATTAAATGATGGAAGGCCAACCAGATTCAACGTCCAAACCGGGGACTCCTCTTGTATTGATCTTTCTATATGTGACCCAATATTGCTACCATCTTTAACATGGGATAGACTAGATTATACTTACAATGGTGACCACTATCCTATCATTATATGTAACAACACTGTGGGTAACAGTGATGACTTCACCGCTTCTAATTGGGACCTAAAAAATGCAAATTGGGATATTTTCTCCTCCACACTTGAACAAAAAATAAAACACTTTCCAGTTTCGGCTGACATAGATATATCAGTAGATAGTTTTACAAAAATTATTATTCACTCGGCAAATGAGTCAATCCGAAAGGTCAATTATCATCACAAACAATACAGACCCGCCCCATGGTGGAACAACGAGTGCAAAGCTGCAATTACAGCCAGTAAAAATGCTTTTAACAAGTACAAACGACAAAAAACTCCAGAGTCCAAGGTCGAATTTATGAGACTTCGCGCAAAATCCAGGTACATCATAAAAAACGCAAAGCGTACATCATGGGCAACTTACGTATCGACATTAAACTCCGATACACCGATGACTGAGATTTGGCAAAAAGTAAGAAGAATATCAGGCATAAAGAGCAGTAGTAAAATAAACAGACTCGAGGTCGATGGTTTAAACCTGTAAGCAACAATCATGACATAGCAAACGCCCTTGCAAATGTTTACGAAAAGCGCTCCAAAGGAATTCATCAAAACACAACACTAGCAAACCACAACAAATATCCTGAATTAAACAACACTGGAATTGGGACAGAAATCAATAGATCATTAAATTCTCCACTAACCATTGAAGAATATCACGAAGCATTATCAAGTTTTAAAGACTCTTCCCCTGGACCCGACCGCATCCCTGTAATTTTTATTAAGCATTTTCCTAAAACAGCCCATCATCATCTTCTTAAACTATTTAACGTAATCTGGTTACAGCATACCTTGCCAAAAACCTGGCGAGAATCCCTTGTAATCCCCATTCAAAAATCCCGAACTTCCAAATCAAATCCTCAATCTTACCGTCCCATCTCGCTAACATGTACTATGAGTAAACTTATGGAAAAAGTAATAAATAAAAGATTATTATTGACATTAGAAAAACATAACCTAATAATTCCAGAGCAGAGTGGTTATAGATCAAAGAGATCAACATTAGACAACATTATTGATCTTGAAAGCGAAATCAACGAATCTTTTGCATTAAAGAGTAAGTGTCTAGCATTATTTTTCGACATCACTAGAGCATTTGATACCGTCAAGCATAACACTATTATAAAACAATTAAACAGTTGGAACATACAGGGACATTGTTTGTTCTTCATCAAAAATTTCCTACAGGATAGAAAGTTTAGAGTCAAAGCCAATAGCACAATCTCTGACTTGAAAATTCAACAAAATGGTATTCCACAAGGTTCTGTACTCAGCCCAACCTTATTTATAATAGCAATGAATGAGGTTCTACAAGGATTAAAATTGCCGCTAAAAGCCCGTCTTTATGCTGATGATCTGGTCGTTTATTGTAAAAGCAAAAACATAAACAACATTCAAAACATTACACAAGGGTTCCTATCGCATTTAGAGCAGTGGACAGAGAGAACAGGCTTTACTTTTTCAACTGAGAAATCTAAATATATAATTTTTTCAAGAAAGAAAGAGGTTCCAGATGTCCTAAAACTGCGACTACATGGAAAAAACCTACAAGCTGAGTCATGTGTTACATTTTTAGGGATGACTTTTGATAAATCTCTCAGTTGGAAATTTCATATAAACAACCTTCTCTCTACATGTCAAAAGAGACTTAACCTCCTATCGTACATTAATAAGATCGAAACTAGACTACGGGTCTATTGCCTACACGACAGCTAATAAATCGCTTCTGAACCGCCTTAACAGTATTCACAATACAGCTTTACGAATTATAACGGGAGCATTTCGGACCACTCCAGTCGAAAGTCTATACAGCGAAGTCAATGAACCATCACTAGAATACAGAAGAATGCATCTTAGCTTAGCGTATGCGGCTAAAATAAGCCGAGAAGTATCCAACCCAACCCGCAACAATTGTATCACTGAAAACTTTCCTAATCTGTTCCTAAATCCCAGAACCCCTAAACCATTTTACGCAAGAATACAAAACCATTTAACAAAACTTAACTACTCAATACCACCATGCTACTCCAACACTTCTACTTCCATTCCACCCTGGCAAATAAAAATACCGAATTGTATAACGAGCCTTTCATCCTTTGACAAACATTCTGTAAATAGCAACGTCATAAAAACCAAATTAAAGTGTATATTAGAAAAGTTTCCCAATTACCTTCATTTTTATACTGATGCTTCAAAAACTTCAAATAAGATCGGCGCAGCTGTGGTAACAACGACTACGACCTGTTTCTTTAAACTTCCACCAATTTACTCTATCTTCTCAGCAGAACTCTATGCTATATTCCAAGCTCTAGTCCTCATAAACATATCAAATAATTGCAATCACCTTATTCTCTCAGATTCTCTCAGTTCCATAACAGCCATACAAACCATTTACTCGGACCATCCCCTTATAAATAAAATTAAAGAAGAACTTTACATTGCCCAACAAAACCACAAGAACGTTTGTTTCATTTGGATACCATCCCACATAGGAATTAACGGTAACGAAAAAGCTGACAAATACGCAAAACAAGCTGCAGACAGTGACTTGACGGAATCTACCAGAATATCAGTAAGTGCGGACATAAAATCGGAAATTAAATCGAAAATAAATAGTGCGTGGGAAACCCAGTGGCAAAGTGCATTTACCAAATTAAACGAAGTAAAAAAATCAATAAAACCATGGGCTATATTACCTCAAAACCGTCGCGACCAAGTGCTACTAACACGACTACGTTTAGGTCACACCAGATTAACACATAGTTATTTGTTTAGCAACGATCCTAAACCAAGATGCAGTGAATGCAACACAACACTTACTGTAAAACATATCCTCGCTGAATGCCCGCAATTAACAATGAAACGACAACAAGCGCAATTTACTTCCTGTAATATAGTTGATATATTGGGTTCAACATACAGTATTGACAATTTAAAGACTTTTCTTAAATCAATTAATACTCTAAGTCTATTATAGTTTTAAACATTCACATGTAAACTTTTGTTTGTACAGCTTAAAGACGCTAATGACCCTAGCGGTCGACGCGTAATAAAAAAAAAAAAGATACCATCATAAATATATTATAATCTATTTTAAAATGAATATAATCAGATCCACATATATCACAAAGTGTGGTGCTTGTTGGGGAATGTTTATAAATTAATTTACTTATTAGTGGTTTGATTTTAACATTGGGCAGTTAATTTTACTTATGTTAAAACTTTTATCTACATTTATGTATTTTATTATACCTTTATTAAAACTTAGTTTATTTTACAAAAATGCAGTTTTACTATTCTGTTGATAAAATCGAAAAATATTTTTTATAATACAATTCTTAATAAGAAGTGTGATTTTATCCAGTTTTATTGTTTATAATGTACGTATTATATGAACATATATACACATGTTTTTTCTTATACAGCAGACCCTGTATACGTTTATTACTTTTTACCTCTAAATATCTACGGACGCCAAAACATATTTTATCGGCGAGATGCATGGGTCCTCACTCCGACTCTACAAGTTTTTAGTAATTTGACGATAGGATCGCTTCACTACAGTAAGTGTTTTAGAAAGAGAGATAATTTTGAGACGGAAGGAATGGACAATGTATAGCACTGTTGCGCCTCATTACTTTATTACTAAATGGTTTTATGTTATTTTGTCGTTTTTATTAATTTCCGTGTTATCCGACTTTTCGCTAATCCGGCCTCGTAGCGGTCCGGTTTAGGTCGGATAATTGAGACCCGTACCAGGAGACCTCTGGATGTAATTAGCCCTACTCGAGCATGAGGAGCTGGGATCTGACTGGAGAATCAGATTTATCAAAAAGTAGTAGAGGAGGTAACAGAAAGCTCAGAGAGCAATGCTATACGGTACAAAAAGTACAAAAGTTTAAAAAGAGAGCTGTCAGGGTAACCGTTGCTGAAGATTAAGATTAAGGCCAATTTAATTAGCACTGCAGTTGGCCACGCAGAAGCCTGGAAAGCGCATACGGTCTGAAGATAGTACACCTACTAAGAGGAATAAGCCAAAGAAGGAAGCAATGTCCTTCACAGGGGCACTGTCGTCGATCAAGGTAGTGGTGCTAGACAGAGGTTACGCCACAGACCAGTGCGTTGACGTTATGGCCTTATGTAATCTGTAATCTTGTTGTTGACAAAATATGTTTGTAACCTTAATCTTAAACTTTATTTTGTATTTTTCCGTTTCTCACTCAGTTTCAGATTCCGTTCCCCCCACTCTTGTTGATGCACAGGTCGTTTTTCTTTGTCCACTCTCTGTCGACCTTTCGCTCCCGATTTATTTTTGTTTTTCTTTTTACAAAAACCGAGAACTATGTTAAAATGCATTATTGGTCAGTAGTAACTGATTTTGTTAATCTGAAGATATTAAGTTTTACATTAATTTTTGCTGGTATGCTTAAGCGTTTATTTTCACCGTTTTTATAACTTTTACTACCTACTTTTCCACACAGTACAACGGCTTATATAAATCTTAATCTTTGCCTGTAAAATAATGATTTTCAGAACCCCCCAGATTTAAAGAAATTTTTCTTTTTCGTTGCAAGACCAGGTCATCCATGTTATTATGATATTTTTCTTTTTCTTCATTCACAGAACCCCACTTTACAAAACAATTGCTCTAATTCTAAACAATAGTCATTAAAGTTTCTATTTTCTTCATGGCATCTGAAAAATTGAGTTAAGCACCTCAATATGGTCCAAAATATTAAGGCGACCACGGCTTTGAGTAACGAATTCCAGCGATTTTGTCACTGACACACTGTTGCCAGCGTGCTAATAAAAAACTTTATAACCCAAGACCACTGAGACCGAGACGTAATTTGTTCTAAAGGAACTTCACTATGGGGGGCCAGAGCCCCTATTGTCCCCATGGTTCCTGCGCCTCTGCTAGGGACCTATTTTATACTAATTTAGACCTTGTAAAGAGCTAACTAGTGGTGTATTCATACTAATTCGTAAGTTATAGGTCAAATATGCAAACATAGGTTATACCGGTTATATTAGGGCGTCAATTTTTAGTACTTATCTTTCATATTTTTATTATTCTTTCATACTTTTTTGATTGAAAAACTAACTTAATGGCCAAACAGAATTAATATAACGAGTATTCGTAACAGCTGTCATTATCTAAAAGATTTTTTCAATAAAATAATGGAATAATTTGTTAGGCTGTTGCTTATTCTGTATAAAAAATAACTGATTTTTCTTAATAATATTAAGTTCAACATTATTTTTTATTATTAGTACTTACTTCTGAATTTCTTCTGGTAATTAATACACTGGTAGATTCTTCAACGGATAATTTTTTTAAAGTTTTTATTTCTAATGGTTCCCAATAGTTTGATGGTAACATCCAAATTCCAAGCTGAGCAATATTAACAGCATCTTTACATATTACTTTCATACCAATTTCATCTGCATTAACGCCCAAGTGTTCATTCAAATAACTTATATGGCCTTTGTTTAAATCATCCTGAGTAAAATTTTTGACCACCTAAAAGGTTTAAAATTAGTCTGTTGGTTATTTTTTACCTATATCAGTTTATTGAATATTTATACGTTATTACATTTCGAATTATCTATTTTTTCTTAGTTCCTAACTCCCAGAATCAGTTTAAATCGGTCGCTCGTTGAATACGCATCGATAGGTATTTACAGAAAAAAACACCGGTTGCTTATTGTAAGCAAAAGAGTAGTGCCTAATTTGCGAATAAAATCGAACTTTATAGCAGTATACATTTAAAATAAGGCGAAGTTTTCATTTCGAACGTAATAGGTGAAGAGGATCCCCAGATGGCGGGGGACAAACGACATTTATATGGATCCAAATAATGCTAATGGCACCGACATCAACCAGGAATAATCCAAAAAACTATTTAATTTGCAAAAAGTTCATCTGTCCTCTTACATGGTGTATGTCCTTATTCAATGCACAAAGAGGAAAAATCCACCTAATGAAGGTAGGGTATATTTTACATAAAGTTTTTGCCGTCCAAAATATAGTAAGTATCTGAGTGTGGGTAAGCATAGAGTTAGAGCTGAGTTGAAATCTATAAAAGATGCCAATAAATTTATTCATTTATTCATAATAGTTTATTATAAAGAAAAGGTATACTAATAAATATTAACACAACATTCAATAAGAAATATATTTTTGAAAATATTATTTCTCCAGTAACTACTGCAGAGTTATTATATACATACATACGTCCCCAGACAAATTGGTTGCTATATGCAACCCATACATGATTTTGTTAATAGTGTAACATGTATTGTTGAATCTTATGTGCATAAAGTTATCCAATGTTTTGTGCCTAGAAGATGACCATCAAGCTAAAAATCGTCGTAGTACAAAACCATTATTTGCCCACAAAGCAAAAGCATCATTCCTATTTAGAAATATGATAAAAATCCTGATGAAAGTGAATTTTATAGACACATCTCATTATTACCTTGTATTTTAAAAACCGATTAGAATGGTGGTATTAGCATTAATGTCGTTCCTCAATCGCAGTATGGTTATCGGGCTTGTATATACAGTTATACACAATTATATTTCTCTCGAAAACACATCTTGAATAAGTTAATTAAATGGTCTAAACAATATAAAAAGTCTAAAGCCAAAAAAGAAAACTGGAATATTTATTTATTTAATTATTACCAAATGAAAAACCCAAAGTCAATGATACAGAATTTCAATAAAATTTATATTATTATTATTCATTTGTGTATACATAACCTGTACTTTTTTTACTGAATGAAGATGTACAAGATTGAAAGTTTGAAAAGACATTTGTGGGAAGTTCATTTTATCATCTGGATAAAGAAGCTGGTAAAACGAATAAAAACCATAGTATAGTCATAGAAGCCGAGAATACTCTATAAAGAGTATTGGGAGACTGTGCTTCCCATAAACGATAGCAATATTACAAAGTTGGTAGAACTTGGGACACATATTTAGTGTGTTAGAAAGAGCAACGAAAATATTTGGGAAAGTTTAGAAGTAGTTAAGATTTAATGCAGTAGAGGTGCTGACATAGCTTTTGTGCTAATGCCAGTTTGGGTTATGGTTAAAGGATATACCACAAATGTCAAACAAATCACCCTTGCAGAATGGTTATTTCAATAATAGAATTAAGCTGGTTTGACTTTTGGCGCTCCAGTGTACTGAACTGTGCTTTGGATGTATTAAACTGGACCAGATTTTTAGCCCCATGACTAGTGTTAGACTTTATCTATCATGGATACGTTTTGTAGTTCTCCAAAATTTTTTTTTAATTTTTGCTATTTTAATATATTTACCTACTAAAGAATTTTATTATTGATTATTAAGATATTATGAAAATGAACAAAATTAGGTGAAATAATTACAGGAATATATGGCGAAGCAAGAAATTTTAAAACATTTTTTGCAATAAATGTATAAATAATACATACCTTAAGTGTTTTAGATAAAACGATTTTTCCAAAAATTGGCTTGTTAATAATTTCATATAAAACATCTTTGTCATAGGCATAAAGATTGGTGGAGTATGATAGGTGGTCACTTGTAATAGTCACTATTCTTCCTTGTTCCACAATTATTTTCTTCTTCATACTAACATGGATAAATGGAGCAGAAGCTTGAATCTCTAGAACCCCATTAACATGAAATTGACCATCTGTCACCCAAAGTCTTACTTTTCCAAACTCAGGACCCTTATGTTTAAAGATGATTTTATTATTATCTAAATCCTCTTGTGTAAATTCTGTTATTTTTATACTAGTGTTTGCTAAATTATAAAAATATCCATTTGAAGAATCTCTGCACGTATAAACAATTGAAGATGAAGGAGTGTCTAAATCAGCATCGACATATTTTAAATCTTTTCCTGTGAATAATTTTTCTCCACCAACTACAACGTGGAAAACTTTATCAACCGTTCTTACAGGACTATTATCATTTTTTAGCAAAATTTTGATTGATAAATGTCCTACATATTGAAATATCTCTTCGCCCAGCGATAATGCCAAAAATGATAGTGAATCAGTTTCAGTTTCTGAGTTGTCATGTACATAATGTATAATATTATTATTAACATCATCAGATGTAAAATATTTTGAATAATTTGTTTTAAAGTCACCCACTATTTTTTGTAAAAACCCATGCTTTGGTTTTTGTGTTATGTTAAAAGTTAAATTCGATATAAATTGGGCTTGAAAAGATAAATGTGATTGATCAATTACCACTGAAGATCCTTCTTCGACTTCTAATTGTTTCATTTGAACTATAACTTTAGTTTGGTCATCTTCTGATGGAGTATATACTATCGTCAAGTTTGATGTAACATTGTTACAGCCTGGTGACAAAACAACGAAAACAAAGCAATCTTCAACTTGAGAATAAGGTTTTTGATAAAACTTAAACCGAATGTTATGAGAAATTATATCTTCTTGAGTAAATGTGTCGCAAGATTTTAATTTATACTTGGATTCAGCAGAAAATAAGTAACCATATCGTGGTGGATCAGCTAAAACATACTGTATTGACGTTGAGGGTTTCGATGGTTTTGTTTCAAATGACAGATCGTTTACAGAAATCGTCGCTTCCCACTCTTCTTTTAAATGCACTTTATTTAGTGCTGATTTATGTAAAGTGCATTTTGCAAATATTATACGAAACGTATATGGCATTGTTTTGTCCATCGTAATAAACTAAAAAAAATGGTAGATATAGTTTTGATAATTTAACTATCAAGAAAATAGTTGAATAGTAATGGTCAAATAGTTAGTTTTAAAAGACACAATGTTGGTAAAAAACCAAAAAGCACTTACAAAAAGTAGCTGTATGTGTATGGACAAAAACTGGTTCCAATTGGTTTATTTTTTTACAGTGGCGAAGCTTAGGAATAGAAAAGGTATAGTATGTACAAAAAGTACGAGGAGTAATAAACCCTAATTAAGTATGCAAAACCTTTACAGGGAGCACCATGAAATTTTTGATAAATCTCTTACTTTAAATTACATTTCTTCCGTAAATCTAAAAACCAGGTAAATCGACCCCGTATTTGTTTCAGTGGTAGCAAAGTATAGGGTTTCTTCATTGTTAAAGGATTAGCAGATAAACAATAACGCAATGCAGTGGTGTGTATTTTGGGAAAAAAATACGTTTTAAATTATAATATAATAAAAAATAAAAATAAATAATTATTGGAATACATTTATTACTTACATTTTATTCTATATCCGACTCGGAAGAGGAAGAATCGTTGTGGACATTAATAATAATAGGGTCGATTAAATCATCACAAATATTGTCAATTTTCCACATAGTTGCCTCTACTTTGATAACATGCTCGATACAGTTTGTTCAATTTTCCTTACTAACATGACTTACAGCACTCTCAAACAATTTTACAACCTCGTTTATTTTAAAAGTAGTATTTTTTTCCAACTTCCCCCCTTACCTGAGCCCATATTAATTCTATGGGATTAAGTTCACAATGATAAGGGGGAAGTCGAAGAACCGATATACCACGAGAAGAAGCTATTTCTTCTACAATGTAGGTTTTGTATTTATTCTTGTTCATTTTTGCAATTCTGTAAAGTTCTTTCCTTAGTGGATCTTTTGGAAACTTAATATTTTTCGAAATAAGCCACTCCAAAAGCTCTGCTTTACGCCAACGACTTGTGGGCAATGCTTCTCGTAACCGTGAATGGTAACTTGCGTTGTCCATAACAATAACAGCCCCTTTTGGAATCAGATCCAACATTTGAACAAACCATTCCTCGAAGACATCCCCATTCATATCTTCGTGATAGTCCCCCGTGCGTTTTGAAATAAAAGTTAATAATCTCCATCAACAAAACCTTCAGAACTTCCAACATGGACAATGATAAGTCTTTTTCCTTTTCCAGATGGTGGCTGCAAACCTAACGACAAACCTTCCACGAATGCCTGCCTTCCGCTTTTAATGTTTTCATCTTGCCAAGATTTGGAAACTGTATATCCAGCATTTATCCATGTTTCGTCTAAGTAGAAGATTTTCAAATTTTGTTCTCTGGCATGTCGAATGCTTCTTAAATAGTCTCTTCTCCAAAAAACTATTTCCGGTTTATCTATCAAGAGAGATTTTCTATTATGTTTTGTATATCTGAAACCCACATCTTTCAAAAGTTTGCATAATGTCATTCTGGAGAATTTTGTATAGTCCGCATCTTCTTGCACTGATGTCATAATTTTGTCAAGTGTTGGAATTTCCTTTCGTAAGTAAAATCCATGGACTTTACGCCTTAGTCTTTGTTTTAATGACTCATCGATCTCAATTGGTTTTCGGCCTGAAGGAGTTTTAGGGGGTTGAAGAGTTCCATTCTTGCTTTCTTTTAGTAATCTATAAATTGTTGATTTAACAACACACAACATAGCAGCCGTTAATTCCACAATATCATCAACACTTGCACTTGGATCCTTGTTTTTCATTGATATATAACAATTCAATATCAGAGTTTTTTCATTTAAAGATAATGGACCTGTTTTTGGTCGTTTAGATGGTCATTGGCTTATCGACATTGTTTTGTACTTGCACAATTAACATTCAACAAATGTTTTAAATATATTCCAACTGTTTACAATATTATGAAAACCATACAACTTCATACAACTTTACTCAAAGAACTAATACTAAGTACTGATTTAATGTACCTACTTTCTTTAAAATTAATGTTCCCGATAATGTTTCTAAGAAAACTGGGTTGTTTGGAAAATCCCTCTCAATAATCGAATAATCTGTAAATATGTGTAATCGTATTAAGCCGATTACAGTAGGCCACTTGCAATTTAAAATTTCTGAAAAAAATTCCCCAAACACTACACTTAGAAGTAATACAAATAAAAAATATTCATTTTGCTTCTTTGAATTTAATAAAAATTGTAACGATATCTTGCTATCTTGACTTTAATTAATTTTTTAAAAATATATTTCATTGTAATTTATTTGTGACAATATTCAAAGTTTGAATTAATCTTCTTACAAAAAGAACAGAAATATATAAAATAATTATTGTTACAGATAGGTTTGTTTTCTATTATGAATAAACTGTGTTGACTTTATCAAACTTACTAAAATTTTTGTCTCTATCACTTTTTTTATTAAAATTAGTACATCCCGTTACCTCTGACCTAAATCGTATATTCTTTAGCATAGCTGCAACTCATTCGTTCAATACAAAATGTATCTTACGGTATACCCTCTTAAAATATATTTTGGTACGTCTATGAAATCTACTTAAATGAATGATTTATTACTCCTTGTACTTTCTATATAGACTATAGACAAAGTGTACTCAAAAATTTAGAACAAATGAACACTCATGTATAATAAATTTTTCTTAAAATATATTAATTTATTTTAAAATAAAGATTTAATGACACAAAATAATAAACAATTGATTAATTTGTGGAAAATCGGGAGGAAAATTTACTAAATAAATACGCTTTTCCGTTCCGGCATAAAAAAGACATTTTAAAATATGTCTATGCGACATATATCCCTTCTGTTACTTTTTATTATTATTAATATTTTTTCTCTTTACTGTTTTTGTATATTCTTTATATTTTAAGCAATAAATATATTTAAATTTTTGTATTGCTTTTTATAATGGCTGTAGACTATTATGTTGTCTTTATGGTAATTTGGTCTATGTCTACCCAAATTGTATTTCCACGCTTCGCCACTGTTTATTTGTCTATCAACTAAGAGGAAAAGAATAATTCAAGAAAAATGTTAACAACTAATACGTTCTCACATGGAAACTAATGCAAAGATAAATATTTTTAACACTAATAAAAATAAAATAAAATTTTTGTAATAAGTACATATTCCTTTAATTTATACTTACTTGAAACTCGTCAAAATCTGGTTTTGCTGATGTATGCCTGTAACGAACTCTATGCTGCTTCAAGTCGCTTCCAGTAAAAGAATCAGAGTTCTCCCAGACGTTTCCAACTTTTTCTACTTCTGTGACACCGTACGTGGGTTTTTTTATAATACTAAAATATGTCAGGTAATCTGGTATTGCCACATTTGAAGTGAAACTTAAGTTGTATGGTGTAATAACTGCAGAACTCTGATGTAATACAATTAAACCAGTATTTCTTTCCATTCTCCAATACTGAAGAGAAATAGCTACTCTTAATCGATACACAGGGCTTGTTTCAACACCATCAGATACTTGCATGGTTATGTAAGATGTATTTTTTTCTGAGCTTTTGTCATAATAAAGTATCAGTCCTCCATTTACTTCATCTTGTGTAAAAGAATTTATTTTAGAACCAGGTTTATTAGCATTTTCAAAATAACCATCATCGCATTTTAATATCGAGTAAATCAGTTGACCTGCTGAATTATCAGAATCAATCACTTTGAATATTTCTGTAGATAAAAACTTTTTGGTTCCCTATAAAATAATTTAAATTAAAATATTGTTCAATTTCTATATATAACAGCAAATATATGTAATTTACTCACCTTTTAATGTTAATATGTAATTCATGCCCAAAAAGATCTAGAACACATTCATTGAAAAACTTAAAAAAATTAATAAAACGAAAAATATTAATCAATGTCAACTATCAACCAAATCAGCATCTTAAACTAAATTAAAATAAGCTGATTATATTTGAACATTTTTAAATCATTGTTGTCAAAAGAAAAACACTCAATAAGCCAGAGGCAAAAAAATTGTTAAAATCATTTCATGGAAATCATTAACTGTTTAGTCAAACTTCAAATCAACTTATTCTTTTTTTCCATTTTGATTTAATATATATGAAAAGAGTTTTGAGTAGCCTTTAATTGACTTTAAAAAGTACTTAAAACTGATAAAATATTACAGTTGTGTCAGACTATAACATTTTTGTAAATTAGTTAAATTCTATTGTACCATAAAAAATCAATCAATGTTCTTACCAATACTTTGAATTACTATTAACATAACCAGTTTCTTAGTGGAAACTAGTTATTTGACTGACAAGAAATCTAATAATTATCTAAGTTATTTTTTTTATTTATATGAAAATATATATATATATATAAATATATAAATAATTTAGTTAGTTTTATAATTTTCTCCTCGACTCTTTCATATAATTTTTGATAGTATTAAAAATATTATTAAGAAATTTTTTAAAAAGCATTCTACTGTTCCTTATAACATTTAAGTGTAAACAATGATAAAAAGAAACAAACTACAAATTAATATCAAAAATCAGTTAAATTTAAGATTTTTATTATATACATTATTTATTTTCCTTTTGTTATACATTTTATAACAATAATAAACGAAAATTATTTAAAAAATACCACTAAAATTCATGCACATATATAAAAGGTAGTCATTAGAATTAGTGGTAATATAACACAAAACTCATTCAGAAAAGTTCATGCTGTCTCTATTATTTTAAAAATTGAAAATAATACCTGTACAGTCCTTAAAACAGTGGCATCAGAAATATCCAAAGTGGGAGGATCATTTGTAGGAGTAACATCAATGTTCAAACTAAATTTAAACTTGCCTTGTAGATACTCAGGTAGGATAAATGAATCTGACGTTGAAAATTCAACTTCCATTACAATATGGTCATGGTTTTTTTCAGAACCATCGTGAATATAATGTACTCTATCTCGAGCCAGATCATAGAATGTAAATGAATTTTTATCATGAGGCCACATGTCAAGTGTTATACTTCCATGTTCAGGACCTTCCAGAACGAAAAAAGTTATACCAGAATCAATTATTCCATATTTGTGATAATCAAGAATCATGTGTAAGTTTTTGGTTGTTAATAATTCACTTTGTCCTTCTAATACATGTAAAGGTTCAACAGAAAGAAGTTCAAGTTCTGTTGCTAGACTACTTCTTGAAAAAACTTTATAGCCTTCACTGTAATTTACATGCACACAAAACTCTTCTTTACACTGACAGTGAAACGAATCTAAACCTTGCTGAATACAAACTCCATTATTACTACAAGGATTTTGAAGGCAAGGGTAGTGCCAAAGACATCCAGGCATAATACCTTCTGTAACTTGTGCATCTGGTATACCTTTTTTTACTTCTGAAATAGAGAGATATCTTAAACATCCCTTGAAACTTATGTCACATAAATCACAGCCT
Source organism: Ophraella communa (assembly GCA_035357415.1). Classification (NCBI taxonomy): domain Eukaryota; kingdom Metazoa; phylum Arthropoda; class Insecta; order Coleoptera; family Chrysomelidae; genus Ophraella; species Ophraella communa. Next base: position 24,086,145 of record CM068980.1, read on the forward strand.
TTTTGAGAAGCACGAAATCGTTTACTAATCTCTAAGCCACCCAAATATGAAATGTCAGTCATTTGAAAAATACTGTTATGTGCATTCTTTTCACTAGATATCTTTTCATCAATACTTAGTTCTAAAATAGTAGGAGTCATCCTTACAGATATCTTATGCCACTCTCCATTAGCTACTTTGGCATTTTTACCAAATAATTTAGTAATTTTGTCATTTATTTTAATTACAATGTCAATGGAATAATTGTTCAATTCTATTAGTAAAAAGTCTTGTTTCAGTTTATAACCTGTGTTATAAAAAAGCAGTCCATTTTTATTTATAGTTCTTATTTCAAAATTAATATTAAGTTCCTTGTAGTTAACAATTTTATGTGAAATAATGACATATGCATCATCTTCTATAAAGCTGATAGGTTGATCTACAGTTGCATCAAATTCGGCTGCGCAGTTCCATGTTATACCTTGCACACTAGACTGTGATTGTCTATACCTTGCTTGTTCTAAGACCAAAACGCCGTTATATTTCATCTAAAATTAAAAATATTTTTAGTTTAAATCGCATTTAAAATAATTAAAATTTTTGTTTTCGTTTGTGCGCGGGAACTTAGGCCATTTGCATCTATTACAGTTACAAAAAAAAATTACACTTATAAATAAACTTTTTAGAGTTCTTTACATAATTTGCAAATTTTTTAGTATTAATTTTGAGTGTTACTTGAAGATTGATTTGGTTGGATAGAAGTTGATAATAAGTGAGAGGAGGATGGAGGTTAGATTTAAATGGTTGTCATATTATTTATTTAATTATCAACCACTTTTTTTGTGGTGATGAATTTTAAATATGAAATACAAAATTGAAATTATATTTAACATGAAATTTATTAAAAATAAAACTAAATTCATCATCATAAAAATGCCAACAGAACAAAAATTCTAATAAAAGGTAATAGTTTTATTTGAAGAATGTTAAAAAAAACTGACATTAGTGTTTACCAAGAACATAATAAAAATGTTGACATATATTTTTGAGGTAATCTTTACATACTGAAGTGTTTTCGAATCTCAAAGACGAGCGATCAGTAAGTTATATAATACATAACTGAATTGTTTATACATCCATGAATAAATATTATTGATAATGTGATTTTTACCGATTCGCAAATTTATATTTTGGATTTAGGATTATTTACAAAGTAATTACCTTAGAGGTCGATACGAATATTTATAAAAGATAAAACAATTGACCATTTAAAATTTATAAAATTGTAATTATTTGTCCCATAACAATTTAAAATTAAATATTTAAGAACAGCTATATTGATTTGCAAATGAAAGAGAAATACTACTCGCAGGCTAGTTTCGACATTATTGTGTCGTCATCAATAATAGGTAAGTTCTTCTTCTCACCCCGTAGAGAAGGATGCGGGATGATTCTTTTACACTAGTACCGTTGTTCCAAAATAGAGTATCGACCAAATTCCAACAATCATCACGTTTCCTATTGAAATGTAATTCTGTCTGGTGGAGCATACAGTCCAGAATGTAGTTGTTTTTTTTATAAACCGGTTAAATCTGTTTTGGAAGGTGTGTCCCGCAGTTTCACTCGCAAAATAAACAATTAAAAAGGAAAGGAACATTATGCTATGATCAGTCAGAGAGTCGGGAATCGGAAAACAATCACTGGTATCGTTTGTCGACTATTATCAGCAAACATGAAAGTGGTTCGAACCACGATTTGGTTAGAGCTTCTAATACCTTTACTTAACCTATATAAAGCCTCTTAGGAACTCTATGCATTGTGGTGCATTCCATATTATTAAACTAAAGTCGTGGAAATGACTCTCCTAAAAATTTACTTTTGTACTTAGAGTACACGCTCTCTTTCTATAAAGAAATGGTAAGGGGGTACTTTTTAATGATAACGATAGCAGATAATAAAGATTTACGCCAGGGATGTTGCATTTCCCCAACGTTATTTATAGGGTTATTCTGTACAAATATTCGTAACAGCTGTAAATTTAACATCGATGTTACTAAAATCGCGATGTTAAATAAAATTTAACAGCGCGGTTAAAAATCGTATTCTGAACAATATTACATTGCAGCTAACTTCACTTTTATTGTGTTGGTTAAGGCTGTTCTACCGCTTTTAAGTTTACCAAAGCTGAGAGGTCCCTACTCTGTCCCATAAAAAATCTCTGCACGCTGTACATTCGTAACTCATATCACGAGAATTTTACATCCTCTTTCTTCGCTCGATAAGATTGAATATTGTGTCGCACAATATATTCAAGACCTAATAGACGGACTAGCCCTAACCGTGTAGGATTTTACCTAGCGCCGACAACCGTATTTATACTCGATTCGAATACTTTTCATCACATCGATATTATATATCTCTGTAGATCGCGTGCTGTTTGCGGCTTAAGATTGTATGGAATATATTTTTTGTAGGAAATGAGATAAATCACCCACGTTTTCTATTATATATTATTAACATTGCTAAACAATAAACACAAAAAGTTTGTTGCAATAAAGATTTTATTTTCTTATGCATTTTTTATAGTTTGAACACATAAAAAACAAGATAATGTGAATTTTGATTATGTCATTCAACTCGGAATGACAAAAAATTAATCTTTAGCTAACAATAACAATTTCACTTTTAATCTTTTATTTCGTCTATTTTTTAATGTAGAAGCAGAAGACTGCGAATGATTTCCAAGTTCTTGGGATGATAATTTTTTTTGTATGGCGGCATAATAATGTTCCCTTTTATTGTATGATACAGCGGCTGCTTTGCATCGTATTCCATATACACCTCTAACCGAAAAATGGATCTTTTCCCTCCAATAAATTTAGCCACTACAGAGTTATTATAAGTTTCTGCTGCATTATTACTCATGTTTAATATTAAACTTTGTGTGTTTTGCAATAATCTATTGCCAGCAGAAACTATGTCCGCCATCAATCCACAACTCTCCATGTCAGCTACATAATCTTTTTCATTTTTTTCTTTCTTACAGAAATAATCGGCGCAATTGTTATGTCTACCAAAAACATGAAATGGATAATTTTTTATGTCGGCCGATAACTTTTGCACTTGCTCATCAAAACTGATGGTGTTTTTTCGGTGATAAAGGATGGCTGATTTTATGGCAACGCGTAATTGCAAAATTTTTGATAATAGTAATTTCCTTAGTTCGGGCTTTACGTATTTTTCTTTGCTGCTTTTCTTTTTATTTGTAAGTTCTCTTAAGTGTGTACAGTAATTACGTAATAGATGGTTGGTACACTCAACTTTTGTAACAGCCGTTGGACCATACGGTCTTTTTCACATATGGTTTTATATACGCTGCTATCTCCATCACCGATAAGGCGTACGTACTTCAACTTGTGCATAACTACACTGTGTTTGAAGCCTTCCAAAATAATTGCTGACTCCATAGCAGTCGACGAGCCAATCGGACAGTATTTGTCTTTGGAAGCAACGTACAGAACTTTTCCTGTCTTGGCACCAATTATACAAGCCTAAAAAATATATTTTTAATTACCTATAGACAGCAAATAAAAATCAGTTTATATTAACCTGAAAATAAAATTAAAAAAAATACATACCGTTCCTGATAAAGCGTTGTAATTTACTTTGTATGACCGTTTTGACCACACTCCATCAACAATTACTGTAATCAGCCCATTTCCTTGCCTATCAATTTCACCAATTTCCTGGGCGAATTTTAATTCTTCTTTTCCAGCTTCTTGCATGGAGTCCCAAGCTGCCTCATATATGCTTTTAGAAATAAATCTATTATGGATATTATACTGGCGAAATGACATTTGCGGAATGTTCATGATAGCCTGCTGTTCGGTCATTTGTGAATGTCCACATCCTATTGAAAGGGTCGCCAAGACAGCTGCAGAATTTACATTCATTTTCGATGTTTCATCTTCCGTTGAAAGTTTTTTATCCCAACCACACATCTTACACTTCATCGCGAAGATACTTATTAATCCTTTTCTGGTTTCATTAATTATGTCCATGTCCTTAAAACCACAACCAAATAGGGAGTGATTTTCACAAGAACGTAGTTCCCGGAGAAAGTAAGACATGTCGACAATTCTCCTGCAAATAAAAAATACGAGTGAAATTATTACGAATATTACAGAGTATAGTGGCAAAGTCATTTGCAAAATTATTCTAATTGCAATTTTTTAATGCCTAATAGAGAAGCTTTCTTAATTATAAAACTGAGAAACTTTATATCTGTTGCGTTTTTGTTTAAACTATAAATGCTGCAAAACATTTTTTTCTGCAATTTATCTCTTTTAACATTCTTTAGGCTATTTTACAGCAATTTCTGTATCTTCAATTTAATTGGCAGAATATTTAATATTTATAAACTCATATATATCTTACCGGCAAAAATTGTATAATTTTGGATTGATTTAATTAATTGCAATGAAAATCAAATTTAATATGTATATAACATTTTCTTACCTTTTGCTAGCAACTGCACGATTTTTTCTTTTATAATTCAGCTTCTTTTTGCCCATATTTTTACACAATTAAAAACAACTCAGAAACACGAAATAAAAAAAGATTCACAACGAGTAATAATCAAATAATTTATAAATAAATTTTTAAGATAAAGTTAGACTCTGGCAAATTTACTATTTACCGTTTGAGTTAGTGGTGGTGGTGATGTATAAATGTGAGAGAGTACGATATATTTTCAATAATTCCAAATAATATTAATTATTTGAAATGGTTTACCTCTAAAACCCATTAAGTTTTGATTTTAGAAAAAAATTGTAAATAGAAAAAGAATAGAAAAAAAATCAGCTACAATCTGTAGGTTTTAAAAAATTGATATTTGAATTTTGACAAAAATAAATTTTAGTTTTTAATTTTTTTTAAGAAAATGAAGACGAAATATAAAAATATAAAACCTACAGATTGTTTGCAGTTCTCTTTTAAATGTCCCAGAAAAAAATTAAATAATTTTATTTACTAATAACTGAGATATTAGGGAAACGCCGAAAGAGTGCACCGAGAGAACAGCCTTAATATAAATTGTCGACTTTTTAGGTTATCGTTATATTTATTGAAAGATATTGATTATTATTAGTTTTATATATTTATTATTATTATTATGGAATGATATTGTTTATTTTAATTTACTTCTGAAAATTTACAATTCTATCACAAACACAGTTTGACAGTTTCAACACTCCTAACGTCGAATGTTTTGGTTGGCGTTATTTTAACAGCGAAAATGTTACAATAGCTTTGTTCGGGTTTACTTCATTACTGTTTTCAAACTGTCAGGATTCTGCGCACTAAAAAATCCTGTGTTCGGGTTTTTCTTGTACGGTTTTCGAACCGTATAATTTTAGTTTGGTGTTCGGGTTTTATTTCTGACTGTTTTCGGACGATTTGAAAACTGTCAAATCAGTCCGAGGTTAAGAGGGGCGTTTCTAATTTGGTAAGACTGCCTGAATTTAGTGAAAAATCTGGTTATTTTTAAATTACAAGAATGTAGAGTAGATGGCGATAGTGGTTTCAAATTAGTATTTTTATTATAAATTTGAATATTTTTAGAGCTTGTTGACTTTCTTTATCTTAGACAGAGATGAAAATATGAATTTTGCTTCGTAAATCTTTGAATATTTTCACGACACACACATACATTTGACCTTGAGACCATAAACAGATGAAAGATACCTGTATACTTTTTATTAAAAAATATTTTATTTGGATGCACTTAGGAAGTTTGTTGTGTTTCATAGGCGTAACAAATTAATTGTTTTTAGGATTTAAAATATGGATATATAAAAAAAATAAAATAAAATAAGATTTCGGCATTCCTAACAAATAATTAATTAATGAAATTTATTGTACTAACCAGAGTTGGGTCGGATATTGAAAAAAAGTATCCGGATTCCGGATACGGATACTCAAAATGTATCCGGATACTTCCTAGGATACTTTTTTTAAAAAGGGCATAAATTATTAGTATTAAAAATATGTGATGTGCATGTATTTTTAATGTAATATATAATAATAAAAATACATTTGAGGCTATCAGCGCAAAAGTGGTGTAACCCCCGGCACTGCACTTAGAAAAAAAAAGAATTTAAAATTTGCTAAGATAGATTTGTTTTTATTAATTTATTTTTTATTTAGCGCCATCTGTTGTTTTGATAACAAAAGGTGGCTTATTCCACTTTTGTGTTCAAAGTTAATAATGTATGGAATGTAGTTTACACCAAAACTGCAACCAACACAAATAGTGGGTTACACCACTTTTGCGCTGATAGCCTCATTTAATGAAAAACTTTTTCGTGTCACTGCCTGAGCTTTTGATATTGAATTTAGCCAGCGTCGGAGCAGCCGAGTTTTCAAACTTTTTAGGGGGTGTACTTATTTGTACTTGTAGGTACACTAAAATAAAGATATAAATATTAGGATGTCCTTTATTATAATCCGAAAAATAATTTCTTCTAATAATTATAAATACAGGGTACAAGGGGGTTCTTGAAAAGAGAGATATAGAAAATATAAAAAATAAATAACGTACTTATGAAACTTTATAACTTATTTATAGGTAAAAACAAAGCTCCATTAGAATATAATAATATAGGTGTAGTTCTTTTTCACGGGCATGAGGACAGGCATATAAAGAAACCAATTAAATTTTGGCCGACGTTTCGTCGATTTATTTCGACATCTTCAGGGCAAAAACTTATGAAGATGTCGAAATAAATCGATGAAACGTCGGCCAAAATTTAATTGGTTTCTTTATATGAATATCTGAATATCAAAAACAGTATCCGGATACCGGGTACAAAATTTAAAAAGTATTCTGGATACAGCTTTCGGATACATAAAAAATATCCGGATATTGTACACGTATACAGAAGTATCCGGATACTACCCAGCTCTGGTACTAACCCTTACTAATTAAGGTATTTATTAGAATAAATATATTAATTATAATAAAAACATATTACGGTTTCTATATACACACATTTAAGAAAAATTGAAATAAAGTGGAAAGTATATTTATAATTATACCTTTTTTAAAATTGAGATTGAAATGTATTGAGATTGAAATTATTGCAAAAGTGTTACTATAATGTTTGTAAACATTAACAGGTTAGTCTGTCTTCAATATGACTTCAAGTAAGTACCTTGCTAATTATTTACTGCCTAAATAAATAAATATCATTTATTTTTTAGAGAGTATTGAAATTCCTAAATTACCACCCAGATCCATGATTTAATGAAAAATAGAGTACAAAGTAAAGTACACCCTACAATAAAGCTTACCTATAGTTTATTTTTATTTTGAGATACCTAAAGAATTGGGATAAGCTGACTATCAGCAATTGGCCAACAATACTCTTGCAAGTACTAAACATAATTGTTAATGTTATGGGTATATCTTAATAAAACTAATTGTATCATTAAATTATGGCTATTAATTATATTCCAAAAATTTCAACCCCATACTTTGTGCAATCAATTGAAATTAAAATGTATCCAATAGGATACATTTTAATTTCAATACATACATAATAATTTTTTAACTGGTATCTTTCACACAAATGAAAAAATCTTATTTATTTTATAAAGATCCATTTATTTACATTTGAAAGCACTCTCCATCTAGTAATCAGAAGTGATAAGAGGTAAGTTTTAATTTGTTTATTTACTGTTTTAATTTTTTTACAATTAATAGGTAGGTATTATTTATTTTAATATCTATGATTGAGATCTAAATATCAAATTTAGTTTTAAAAGATGTATTGATATAGGTATTTTGCATATTAGATATATGAATTTTCTTCTTTTTGAGTACCTATACCTTTTTGAGTTCATATAAGAGGCGTTATTAGGGCATCTCAGAGAAGTGTTAATGCTACTCATCCTTTGAGCCATCTTTTGTCTACTTTAAATACTAGGATAGACCAGGAAGAATATTAGTATCATTTTCTAAATCAAAACTATTTGATTAAGTTTTGATTATTTTATTAGGTGGAGTATGGTAAACAAAATATTTCTACAAGATTCAATAGGTTACTACTTTTCTAAAGTATTTCAAAAATGTCCTGAAAATACTATTTTAGCAATATACTTTTTCTGGCAACCATATATGTTTAGATAATTACCTAAATTGTTGGAGAAATAAATCGATGGTTTTTAAAATGTATGCTACTGTTTCCTCAAAAACTTTGGTAAGTAACTGCCTACACTGGTTGTATTCTGTTGATAGTAAGAAGACTGACAAAATTTGTAACCGAGTTAGTAATGTTATGAATTATTTTATATTTTATTTCTAATCTTTAATTTTTTAGAACTGTTTCCTCAAAAATTTTGGACCTGAAGTAACTGCCTACACATGTTTTATTCTATTTATAGTAAATAATTAATAATTTTTACTGTTAATTCTAATCTTTTATTTTTTAGAACTCTTTCTTCAAAAACATTGAATCTGGACCATTATAGAACCCATGGCTACATCAATATGAAACCTATTGTGGGCTACTACTATGTGTTTTAAAATACAAATGTTTATTTAAAGGTTCAATTACATTTCAAACATTACCTAATAACATCTGCATATTATTAGTAAATAACAAGTAAATGTATCCAACCCAAATTTGTAAAACTGTTTTAATAAAAATATTAAATATTTGACTGTAAATTTTAATTCTTCACATTATCTAAAGAGAAAGCTATTATATTTATGCATATTGAACATGTAAATAAATATTGTAGAAACCCTTACTTTGTGGACATTATTATCATGCCTATTTAGAAAAACAGTTTAACACTTAGCTGTTAATATTTACATAATATGAGGTTTTAATTTATATATGTAAATCCCTTAGGTTGGGTTTAGTTATTTAACAAATAAATATATAAGATAATGATTAGGTAACTTAAAAGATTAAAAAAAAGTATAAACAAAAATCGGGTCTCTCAAAACTGGCATTTTTACCAATTCGACTAAAATAAGACAACTGTGTTTAAGTAAAAAGTAATTTAGGAAATAACAACGGTTCATAACACTAAATTCCAACAACACTGCACATATCACATTTGGATAATGCTATAAACAATGTAAACACCAACGCAAATTGTGAAAATATACTTTAAAATTAATTTTTTTTAACTTCTGGTAAATTATAAACGAATATTAATATAGACAAATATATATTTAAAAGCAAAACACTAAAATTAATATATTATTTTGACGTTATAAACGAGAAATAAGGTTAGGTTGGTTATGTTAAGTGAAGTTTGGATTTGGAGAATTAGAATCGACATACGTCTTTGAAAATAGCGCCACCAAAACTGTTGAACTAAATTGACAGATTAGTGCAATGTTCAAATTTTGCGTGCAACAAATCTCAAAAAATATATCTTTTTTTAACTTCATATTTTGCTAGTCGCATTCTCTATGCTTTCTTTAGGAGTTAAGCTTCTGGCGTTAAAATTCGTGAACACAAATTGTCAAACTTTTTAAAAACATAACATCACTTAGACACCAATATCTCTTTTATTACAATATAAAACTTAACTAAAAAACCTTATCTCCTAGAGAAAGGTCTAAGCTATATCCTGTTAAAATTTGAATACGTAATTTAAAGGCGTTATTTAGATTTGTTGTTTACAAAATGATTGAAATTTTGGGTACAATTCAGGCTTGCCACCCGTTTTCAGCTGTCACATTTTTGACGCCCCTCTTAAAAGTAAGAATTTTTCGTGGACTAATTGACGCATGCGCTTGGTCATTTGTCAGTCATTGTTTATAGTGTGCATTTTAAATTCAAATTATTCTTGGTATTTTAATTTATTGAATATATTATTATGGATTTATTGGCAGAATTCTCGTCTGATTCATCCTCATCTTTTTCATCATCAAGTGATGATGGATTGGAGATGGTAGCAAATCTTTTTTTTACCCGAATTATTACAGTAAAAAGTAAAAAATGAGAATTATGCCGAAGAAACAGTACCCCCATATAGTGATGAACAGTTTATCCAACATTTTAGGCATGTGGACAAAATAATTTACTTTTTGTATCAGATATTAAAAAATAAGGCGTTCGGGTTTTTTCATTTGTTGATAGTTTTCAAACCGTACATAAATAGTCCTTGGATTTAGTCTACTGCACATCCAGTTGTGCGCAGTCAGCAAATCGTTCTCAAACCGTCCGAAAAACGAAACCCGAATAAAGCTAATACATCGATATAAATTACAGTAAGAGCGTACAGAATAGCATTTTCATAACATTTCTCGACCTTCAAAATTTACAGCGCTGTTAACGCTAACATTTGGCATTTTAAAAAATAAATAACTATTGTTTCATAAACAATTTTACTAATGTTATTCTGACATCTTTTTCTAAAAAAATTAGTTTTAATTATATTTATATTTACCATTGTAAAGAACAAATTTTATAACCTCGTATACATTCCTTGAAAATGGAAATAAATTTTCCGAAAGCTTGAAAAAAAATATAGAGTTTACTTTTATTAATTGCTGCATACCCCAATATTACTGGTTTTATACCTTATTAGTCAGCAAACAAACTACCTTTATATATATATGTATATATATATATATATACATATATATAGAGACAAAACCCCTTTTAGCACCCGAAGGTGTAAGGGTAAAGTATTTAGTTATAAATAAATTTTGTCCATTCTTTTTTATTTAATGCCAACACTTTTCCTTCTTGCCAGCTTTTTCCCCATTTTGCAAAGTTTGCACTGTGTCATCCCATGTTTTCCTAGGTCGTCCTCTTGGTTTTTCTCAATTGACTTTGCCTGCTAGATTCTTTTTACCTATCTATTATTTGTCATTCTGGTTAATTACCCATACCATTTCAAGTGTTATTTTAATAATGTTTCAACACCTAGATCTTCTCTGACTACCTCGTTTCGTATCTTACCTCTTTTTGTGATACCCTGGATTGCCCTTAAGAATTTTGTTTCCATTGCTTGCAGTTGGCTTTCTTGTTTTTTTTTGTCAACACCCAACTTTCGCATCCGTACGTTAAGATTGGTTTGTACATCGTGTTGTAAACTGTTAGTTTCGTTTCCTTAGACATTTCCCTTCCCCTTAAAAATGTGTTGTTCATGGAGTAGTACAGTTTTGTTGCATTTTCTATTCATTCTGCTTCATTTTTACCGTTTTGGTGTAAATTCACTCCGAGGTATTTGAAGGACTTTACTTGTTCTAACGATGTATAGTTAATTTTTATTGAAATCGTTTCTGCCTTGTTTCCTATGGTCATAATTTCCGTTTTAAAAAAATTTATTTTTAGTTTTTTCTGTTGCAATGTCAAGTTCCATAATTCTATATTATGTTGTGTTGAAGCTCATTTTTAATTCTTGCATATACCACTAGATCGTCTGCAAAAGCGCACTCAGTTATGCTAATTCTTTACATATTTCTAAATTCAATAGTAAGAGGTTTTGTTAGGAGCTTTATTTCTTTTAATACATCATTCAGTACTATATTAAAAAGTGTTGGGCCCAGCACTCCTCCTTGCATTAATCCCGCTTTTGTAATAAATACTTCTGGATCCTTATTCCCTGTTCTTACATAATTTTTAGTGTTTTTATAGATGCTTTTTATATTTTCAATGATTTTGTTGTTCACACCTCTTCTTAAACTATCCCAGCTGGCATCTCTTGGTATATTATCAAACGATTTTTCTATGTCTATAAATGCCAGGTAGATGTTGTTATTTGAGTTCTTTTATATCAACTGTTTAATTGTAAATATATGATCCTGGATTCCCCTTTGCTTACTGAATCCACTTTGTGGTTCTTCTAACTGATCTTCCACTTTTGTTTTTAATCGTCTTTCCAGAACTCGCTCATATATTTTCGATGGTATACTAAGCATGGTTATTCCACAGTAATTTTTACATTCTTGGTTATCACCCTTTTTGTGAACAGGCATGAGGTTTCCTATCTTCTAATCTGTGGGTATTTTATTTTCTTTATGTGCTTTATTGAGTATCTCTGTCAGTACTTTGATACCATTTTCACCTAAATTTATCATTTCCGGGGTAATACCATCCTGTCCCGCAGATTTTCCTCTTATTATTGTTTTTATGGATTCTAGAACTTCTTCTGCCGTTATAACGTTTTCTGGTTCGTCTTCTATTGTTTGTTGAATTTCTCTTTGGCTAATATTTTGTGTATGATTTACCTGAATGTACCTGCATTTATACTAGACATAAAGCAATTCTAAAAATGTATCACGCATCCTTATCCGTATACATAACTAATCTAAAAGAAGCATAAAGCATATGCGTTTGTAACGTAACGTAACCATTCATGTGTTTTAATTTTTAACCTAAAAAAATAGCCCCGATATATCTCTTAACTTAACAACCATTATAAAATAATCTTTTTCTTTTTAAATCCATTATCGCATATCACAGAAATATTATTTATAATTTATGATAACAGAAAATGTTATGATTTTTGAGCATACATCATTTTTGTCGCTTAATCGTTGAAAAACGCGATCAAGGAACACAGTAATGGGATACGGTACGTTAGGTACGTGTGACGGATTAATCCGTTTCACGTAACCTAAAGAAACCCACGTATCGCTTCTGCACATGCGCATTACGATACGGATAAGTTGTGTTTTTTAGAACCGCTTTATGTCCCTACTGTTTTCATTTTCTTCAATATGTATAACAAAACAAATAAATATTAGAAAAAAGTAAGAAGAAACATTATATTTGCAGATAATACAAAAGAAAAAAAAACAAATATAAATTTCACTTAATACAAAAAAGATTTCCTAGCCTATTTAAATTTTTTGTACAATAGATCAATTCGCATATCTTTGTACAAGGTACAAGAAATATATCTCTGTACTAAACAAATTTTCGCGAAAAATGCGTGAAAAAGCAAATCTCTTCGTAGACATAATAATATATTAAACCAAACAAATACTACCGGCCTACTCGCCCGATGCATAACGAAATAATTAGTTGTCCCATTGTCTAGAAGAATAGTATTTGTCTTTCGGAGGGGCTTTCGATCGATCCCGAAATCTGAAGCGGCCCGGCTCGCCGAATTAATCAATTCTTTATTATTTTGTGTCATTAAATATCTATTTTAATGATGCAAAGTAATATATTGTTCGATATTGTTGCTCTGGCTACGCTATTCGCTGTAATTTCGCAAAGTATTTGCAATATAGTGGATCCAGAATATTGGCTTGCTGATGATCCTTGAACTAATTTGGATAAATTACAAACAATAACAATAAATTTAATTAACTACAAGACACTTAACACAGCTCACACGGCTGCTCTTAAGCGTACCTACTAAAACATAAGATGACTGACCTGAGAATGAAAACTTCCGAATGTTCCTATTCGGTGCGCGGTCCTCGTTCCGTTCCAATCATTCTGTTCAGGGCTGCGATTTTCGAAATCAATCGACGGTCATCGTACACGACTAACCGCATGCGACGGTCGCATCGAATGAATTATAAATGTTGTATTTTCGACTTCTGACCGATCGCTTTTTCCTATTGCAAAGTTTTGAACGTGGCAACACAGAAGATGTCAAAAATATAATCTCTAATTTTATTTGTTCGGAAATTAAATAACATAGCGGTTGTTTTAAGAGGTGGATTGTCTTAAGTCTTGGGCATTATTATTCAAAAAAATGTCAGGAAAAGTGGCAGGAATAACGGAGAAACAAAAAAAATATTAATTGAGTATGTTAGCGGCACCCACAATTATAAGTGGAAAATTTTCAAAAGTTTTATCATTTAAAGAGGGAGAAAACCATTGGGTAGAAATAACTACCATATTAAATGAAATTCCTCGATCGCAAAAAAGTTGGAAACAATGGAGGAAGGTAGTTATGATACAAATTATATATATTATTTGAGTATAGAATTTAATAGAACATTGTTGTTTTATCTTCTAATACATCTACTACATTTAAATTTATTTGATTATTAAAATTCATAATAGCATGTATTAAATGTAAAACATAAATGACACATAAATAAACCAATACTGAAATTACTAATAACATACAACATTACCGTCGTACACGACAGAGAACATCGACTACTTCAGATCAACCGATGTTATATCGCACACGATAGATTGTGTCGGTCACGGGGATTCAAAAATACATGTTCTTTCAATTTCGTGCGAAAGAGCATGCGACAGCGCATCGCACAAGCTCGAAAATCGCAGCCCAGATCCGATTCAGTGCGCGTTCTGCTTAACAGTCAATGCTCAGAAAATACAAATTATCAACTTCACTTAAAAAACAGCACTGGCAGGTCTAAAACCACTAGTGTTCAGGAAACAGCGATTCCATTTGTAAAAATAAAATATCCAGAGGTATTTTTAGATCAAAGGCTCTCGTGGAATATACACATACAAAATCGACAGAGAAAGCTATATTGTCCTTGGGCAGATGCAAAATAATGTGGAAAGAATTGAGGACTTATCCACAAAATTACCCTATGGCTATAAACAAGGGTTATTAGACCAATAAAAATCTACGGGCCAGTAGTGTGATGACCAAAGAAGCGGTAAAAAGTAGTAATGATGCTGTTGAGTAACACACAAAGGTTAGCGTTCCTATGAGTAATGGGGCCACGAAAACCACTGCTACAGCTGCACTGCAATCTTGTTAACGGTTATTGCTGTATTCTCTACCATAATTCCCAATGTCATCCCCATGTCTCGCAATATTATAGCTAAAACACCCTCAGCCACTTATGCTTGCAACTTAAATTGCACCCTCACTCTTGTGGGAAACAAGGCCCACTTAAATGTTTCTCCCATCTCTGATGGAAACTAATAATTTCAAAGTTCAATCCTCTCATCTCATATCCAGGTGAATTTCTCTTCCTTCCCCAATGCTCAAGTTATAGGTTTCCTGTAGTTCTCCTAGAAGGAATAAAGCAGCCATAGCTCTGTGCCAGCAGCCATAGCTCTGTGCCAGCAGCCATAGCTCTGTGCCTGCACCCATATGAAGTTAACATCTAACTCATCCCCTAATTGAACCAATTGTATGCAGCATTCCAAAAAGAGACTGTTTTGTCACCAAAGCTAGTATTCCATCAACACATCTAGAATCCTTTCAAAGCCACAAGCATATGGGCATTACCACTTTGACATCAAAACTTGCCATTCCAGCAGAGAATATTTATGTTATATATGGAGTCAAAATTTATTTTTTAAAATTACTGCTCCTCCACAATTTAATTCACACAAAGTTTACCTACTTTAATTGCAATACAGTATCCAATACAGTAACAGTCAAACTTCTTAGCACCAAAGTGCTTAGTAATGTTATATGGGTCAGTATAAAAGTAATTGTGACAGTCTATGGGAAAATTTTTAAGTAATGATATGAATGACAGCATACAAGGAAAATTATAAATAATTGTTTAAAGACTTTACAGAAAGAACTGTAAAAATAGCAACTTTTTGTAAAACAATTTCTTGAATACCATTTGTTTGTCACTAATTCTATAGTTTGTTATTTATTCTGAATTTCACTTATTGTGATCCCCCACTAAAAATGTAACAATAACTTTAAAAAATCGGTAAGTTACTTACATCTGATATACAACCTCTAAACTTTTCCATATGTCCAAAAAATATATCAGTGTTGTTTCTATTAGTGTTATCTCCAATAAATAGACCATAATGAATATTAAGCTCAAAAAATTTTCCTGGTAAGTGTTTTCTGTAAAAATTTCAATATAATTATTAAAGCAATAAAACCATCACAAAATAGTTTGGTAAGACATTTAATATATGTACAAATAAAACAGACAGACTAGTACATTTCTTGACTCTACTTTAAGAAGGTGACCAGAAGATTACAGTTTGTAGATATATTAGTTTATTTTGAGTTTTGAGAATACTAAATCTATTCTAATACAATTCTAATACTTAATAAATTTATCCAAGTTTAGGCATATAGATAATTCCATTTCTTAACAAAACAAAAAAATGTATTTGATGACAATGGAGCGAGCAATGGAGTTATTTACCCACAAAAAATAAGGGTTGAAAAGTTAAAACTAACTTATCTTTACTTACTGTACTTTATGGAATCTATCAATAATTAGTGTTAAATTTGCATCTTTTCTCTCAATAGAGACATCATGCCATTTGAGATCATTTAGTTTAAAACTGTCAGGTGATACTACTTCAGCTTCTCCTGAGCCCAAGTTTATATTAATTTTTATTCTCCCATTGTCTAATTGAACAATGCAGTAATCAGTAGTTCCAGCTACCAAAAAAATTAGAGCACTGGACAAATGAGTTTTAAATTTAAAGTGTATATCTGTAGAACTTCTTGCTTCTTTAAAAGGAAGGGCTATAAAGCTGTTGCCATAAAATGAAGCTAAAATAATATATAAATTACTTGTAATTCTCATTAAAAAGACAAATAAGTACCTTGGTCGATGCACTGACAGACTAAAAAATAAAAGTAAAACAAACACAAGATCAAAGCTTTATGCTCCATTATTTATAAACATTATTTGGTTTTGTACAAATGACAATGATTCTAGGTCATCTTCCATCGACATTAATCACCATATTATTTCAATTTACAATATCATTTTCTTCCAAATGTATTATAATACCCTTTATACAAAGAAAATACCAACTCTACCAATAAATACACTCGCCCCTGAGCTTCACTTTGACGTACGACAGTAATGGTTGTGAGTTGACGTCTTCAATTACGAGCACAAACCTACATCAAGAATAGTAAACTTTAATAGGATTGCTTAATCTGCCTAATCTGTCCGCCAATGCTGTGACGTAGGTTGCAGTCCTTCATTATAGCGTTTACCATGATACAACCATTTATAGCGTTTTCGGGTGAAATGATCTGAAATCGCTCCCAGATTGATTGAAAATCTATGTGGCTCGGAAAAAGATTGACACAGTTCTGTGACAGAACGTCATTCACCGAACAAGAGTCGATTCGATTTACTGCTTAAGCAGTTCAGCGACTCTCCTGGGGATCCCCTATCCGCCACCTGGGGACGCTCCCGGTAGGCAACCAGCCCTTGGGAACATCAACCTTAACACAGACTCTAACAGATTTATTCCATTTTCAAAAACTAAAGCTCGCACTTAAAAATAAATAAAAACTCGAGAAGGTGATAATATAAACTATTCGATGTTATCACAGTCTCAAATGGTAGCAAACAAGCACTTCTTAGTCTTCTAAATAACATATGGTTAAACAAAGTAGATCTGGCTCCAGAAACGATATATTATATTATAATACACATACCTAAACAAGGAAAACCTCTAAATCAAGCTACATCCTACAGACCTATCTCACTGGCATCTGGTAGGTATATTTAAGACGAATGCAGGATAAAATCTCATTAAGAATAAACAAATTATATCCAGATTCTCAATTTCTAGAATAGGTTATTTAGCTAATAGTAGTAAATGATGAAACTGTCGAACACATTATATTACGATGAACTTAAAATTTATTTTTAAATCAAGAAATTAAATTTCCCATTAATTAAGAAAATTTACTGATGCTTGAGGACATACTGTATAATAAATTGTATCATTTTGTGAAAATTAACAATATAATTTTGTAAGCAGCAATGAGAGAAAAAATAGATTGTAAACATGAAAAAAAGGGAAAAAGGGAAAAAAGAGAGAAATGAAGAAAAAGAAGAGGGAAAAAAATTTATATAAACAAAAAATTAAAATTATGTAATAACAAACAAATGAAAAACACGAATTAACATTAATTATATTAATACTTACCAACAAAAGCTCAATACTAAATCTAATTTTGATTTGTAAATTTTCTTTAATTGATTAGGGTAGGGTTCTTAATATAAAATTTATTTTAATTTTTCTTATATTGAATTTTGAATAACAACCATATACAGTATCCGCCAAAATAAACTGTACCGAAAATAAAAATAAAAATTAATTTTTAATTTCTGTAATGTAAGTGTTCAAAATGTTCACCATTTTGACGCAAACAAGCTTCATATCGGTTTTGTAAGTCAATAAATATATTTATAAAAAGTGGTTGATGGAACTGCCGAAAAATATGTTATATTATTTCCCGTAGTTCGGCAATATTCGCCGGCGGATTTTCCGAATGAAATATTTTTTCCTTCATTATGCTCCAAATTTATGCGTTAGATCACTTCAAAGTGAGTGAATCGAAAAGAACGCGCACATTACCGATGTGAGCTGAGATTAACTGAGATCTCAGTCAAAAAGAACGCACCTATTAGTAGTTCATGAAACCATAGAACCCGTGCAACGGAATTAGCTGAACGAATTTATATCGAACGCACCTCTATTCTGTAGTCAGACAATACGAAAAAAATTGGCGGTTAAGTCCAGTTTTTATAGCTAAGTGAAAAAGAAAATAGAAATTTGTTATTTAATAAAATTTTACACCTATTTTTTTAACAAAAAATACAAAATATATGTTCCATAATGGCTAAACGCCAAAGTACTCTTTTCAATTATTTTTTATCACCAAAACCAAATCAAAAGGAAAATATCAAGAAAGAAGGTACGTATATAGCGATTATAATTTACGAACTATAATAACAAAACTTAATATATAATATGCTTTAATAACAAAATTATATGATTATATGAGCACTAATATTCTGAAATTATAGTAAATCATTAGGTTCCGGTAATATTTTTTTCAAAATAATTTTTTAACGTTGACTTCATAAGATTAATATTTTAAATTTTAAAAGGCAACGTTTTTGAATATATTTTGTATATATTTAATATAGATTGTGAATGAGAGGTCAAATCTTTTTATATGGTCCTTCATTATAGTTCTTTAAAAATAGATTTTGAATATACTATTTATTTAAACTATGCACAAACATTATCTAGATTTCGTTAGTATTTCTGTATTTAAATGCAACTAGAGTTTTTCAAAATTCTATATTTTGCAAAATTTACACTTGCTATAGTACTATCAAAGTACATATATTGACAAGTTACTTTTTTTTAGATGTATATAGACCATTTTTTTAAATACAACATTAATGTCCTTTAACTTAACAAAAAGTCATGGAAAAAATAGTTACAATCAATATTTTGTTTTTGCCCTCAGTAGTGTATGTTATACATAATTACAAATTGCATGGATTATAAGTAGGTAAATACCTAAAACTGACTCTTTATGTAACTAGCAAAACAAAACAAATTATAGTCAATCAAGCCTATAAGTGTATAAGGTTATTAATTCTTCCTAAGGATTGTAATTTTGTGAAAATGAAAAATTACTTATAAGTTTTTAATTTTAGATTTTTATTTTTGGTGGTTTATTTCACTGAAACTAAATAGTTAAATAAATTATGTATACATGTACAGTATGTAATACATAAAGTTCGTATTGAGATTGCCAAACATACTTTTTTATGTATATGAAGTTTTTTTAACTCATTATTCATTTATTTTAAGATGTTTCTAAAGCTGATGATAATGATGAAATTAAAACAATCTCTAAGAAAAGAAATAGACAAAGAATAGAAGATTCTTCAGATAGTGATTGTGAAAACTCACCAGCTATTAAGAAAGTCCATCTATCAGAAAATGAATCTGAAACTGAAAATGCATCACCAATCAAACATAACAAAAAAAAATCAAAACCCATTATGCAAACTGAAAAATCAGATGAATCTGATTATGAAAGTGGAAATTCCAATAAAAATGTAAAGCATTTTTCTTTTAAAAAAGATCAAAATGTCCCCAATGAAACCATTTCTTCTCATATTTCCAAAACAACTGACATTAAAGATATTCACTCAAGCTGGCTGCATACAACACTAGACTTCTTAAGGCCAGATAAAATTATGGACATAAACAAAAGAAAACCCAATCATCCTGACTATGATTCAAAAACTTTGTTTGTCCCTGAAAGTTATTTAAATAGTGTAACTCCTGCTATGAGACAATGGTGGATTTTAAAAAGTCAGCATCTAGATTCAATTCTTTTTTTTAAAGTTGGAAAGTTTTATGAACTTTACCACATGGATGCTGTACTTGGAGTTACCCAACTTGGACTTTCCTATATGAAGGTATTATATTTTTATCTTTGTGGTTAATTTATTTGATTATGGTACTTTAAATTATTTAAAAGTTGTATCAAGATTGTGAAAAACATACATTTAGTTAAATTTCTATTTTGGCTTGGTTTAACTCTTACTTTTTAGGGTGAATTTGCTCATTCAGGATTTCCAGAAAGTGCTTATGGAAAAATGGCAACTCTTCTTGTAGATAAAGGATTTAAAGTTGCAAGAGTTGAACAAACTGAAACTCCTGAAATGTTAGCTGAAAGATGCAGAAATACTAAATTATCGAAATTTGAAAAAGTTACCAAAAGAGAAATTTGTCAAATTACATCCAAAGCTTCCTGTATTTATACTCCACAAATGCCAGATTGGTCAAATGAATTGCCCTATTATCTTTATGCATTATGTACAAAGGTTTGTAATACTTATTGGGATAAAAACTTTACATTTATTAGTTTTTATATTTCAGGAATGTTCTTCTGGCAAGATACGTATTGGCACATGTTTTGTAGAAACTTCTCTGGGTGTATTTCATTTATCAGAATTTGAGGATGATAAACACTTTTCAAGATTACTGGCCCTGTTTGCAGAATATCCTCCTACTTTAGTAAGTTTATTAGAGAAAAATTTTCTTAGTTAGTGTAATGTAAACAAATCTTTCTTTAAATTTTTGCAATGATAACTGATATGTAAATAATTTTATATTTGTTTTGATTTTTTTTATATTTATTTTATTTTTGTTAATGTATTTAAAAATGTGCATAGAGTAAAGGTACAAAGATAAAACAAATTCTATTGTTTAATTAAGTAGCTACAGGCAACCAAATTTATAAATTGACTTTATTATAAAATGTTAATTAATATTTGTCATAAAATACTTTTAGGTCTGGTTGCATAAACGCTTGTTAACGCTAAGTTAGCTAAGAGCCTGTTATCTTTTGACAAGTGTATGTGCAACGATAGCGCGTGCGCGAGCATTTCAAATTTATTTTATTATTTATTTATTTATTTAAGATGAAGTTGTCAGCTTAAATAATTTTTCCCTTAAACTGAATAGTTAGATTTTAGTTTATTTAATTTCTTTTTAAAACTTACTTTAAGATTTATAAATTAATGGACTTTTACTGCCAAAATCTATAAATAATAAATGATTCTCTTGTTTTGATGGTAATCTGAGATTTTAATTTTTTAATGTGGTTTCAAATGAATATAAAATATAAGCTACTTGAGTAAATACAGAAGGAATTAAAAAAAAACAGTATTAAAAATATAAATAAAAGAGGTTTATTTTTGCTATTCAAATGATATATTCAGTAAATATTAAAATCTCTTGTTTTAATGGTGTAATCTTTAATTTCGATTAACTGTTATTTACTCATAACATCAAAACCAATAACAAAACATAAGTAAATAAGTTAAAATTTCAAAACATATACAATTTTCGCCTTTCCAAAGTCTAGTCTACTTATTCAGTCTAAGAAATGTGACAACGTAGCCTAAGAATTAACTTTTTACATCTCTCGTTGACTAACTAAATTATTCTTAAAAATTCAAATAGGCGCCTCAGGAGTATGTAACCTTTACTAATTTAACATAGATTTAACACGTTGTTAAGTAAGAGAGCTTTGACAAGCCTTTATGAGACCAGTTCATAGTGTTGATTAATGGTCTCACTGATGGAGGTACCACAAATATAATCCAAAAAAAAATATAAAAAATAACATAAAAATGGAAATATATAAATTAGTACAGTTGAGTAGGAACCAACATAATAAAAAGCTGTGAGATATGTTGATTTACTGAAACTTTAAGACTGTAAATATTAATACATTTAGTTAGATTTTTATACAAAAATTAAAACTGTAATGCGTACTTTAAATACAACAAAATAAAAACAAGTGTTTATGCACACTTCTGTTTTAGATTTTAATTGAAAAGGGAGGCCTTAATAAGCAGTTAAATCATTTGCTGAATTCACATTTTAAGGATATTAAGAAAGAATCCTTGATTTCAAATAGTCAATTTTATACTGCATCAAATACTTTGGAAAGATTGTCAGCTGAATGTTATTTCAGAAACAAAGAAGGAGATTTTCACTGGCCAATTTTTTTCAAAACTATTGCTGATGATTGTAAGTATGTTTTTATTGTAATATATACCAAGAATGAAACTCAAAAAACTTGTAAAGTTCCAATGTTAATTAAAATTTTATCATGAATGATAAGAATATGAGAAATATGTTCTTCTTTGATGGGATTAAAATAATGTGACAAAATAATTATACTTCATTAAAAAGCGTTACCCACATGGAAGTACTAGTCACATAAAACAAATGTGGTAACATTTGATTTAGTACTTTTTTATAATTAAAGGTATAGCAAAACCTCACTGTGAGTTAACTACCAGATGCCTTGGTGCCTGTATGTGGTATCTTAAAAATTCAAAATTAGATATCCAAACGTTTTCACTAAAAAAATTTGACTGGTATGATCCTATGGAATTTACAATGAATGAAAAAAAGCAACAAGATTATTTGGTTCTGGATGCTGTTACAGTTTACAATTTAGAGTTACTTGGATCTTCAGGATCGCTGAAACAAGTGTTAGATCGATGTGAAACGGCTTTTGGAAAAAGGTAATTTAAAAAGTGCTTTGTTTTTGTATATATTTATTTAGAATATTTTATTTAGACTATAAAATTTTATGAAATTTTTAGATTGTTGGTTCGATGGATTTGCAGACCTCTATGTGACTCTTTAAAAATTGAAGAAAGACAAAATGCAATTAAATATCTAGTAGACAACTTTTCTTTGTTAAAAAATACTCAGATGATACTCAAAGAAATACCTGATTTGGAACGTTTATTAATGAAGTAAAAAAATCATTACTAATTTTCTTCATTATTTAATTTATTTTTATTTTTAGAATACATACTTATGGTAACAAGTTTTTATCAACAAAGCACCCTGACAGTAGAGCAGTATTATATGAAAATAAAACTTATTCTACTAATAAAATTAAAGACTTTATAAAGACTTTAAAAGCGTTTGAAAAAGCTTGTGAAATTATTCAACTGTTTGAAGGTAATTATTAGTTCATTTTAGGTAATGTAAGCAGAATAACTGTTTCAAAATAATACGTCGTTTCCTGCAGTTGTGCTTTAATAGTTCCTGTAAGTACATCTCTATAGAATTTATCTGATTGCAAAAATTCTTGGTTCTAGTATTCCTGCTTCATGGCATTTCTTCAATATACATAAAAATATAGAGCAGAGCAAAGGGAGATCTATTAGTATATCAAAGAACAAGTGGTTATAGCTCTAGTTATTGATTAAGCATACTTGTCATCACTCTTAAGCAAGTCTTCCATGGCAATATAACAACAAATTCCTTAATTTCGGTCTCATTCCCACATATCTATAATGTCTCATAATAAAGCTTTACTTTGAGAAATACATTTTCCAGGTAATCATTATCCTTCTAGATTTCACCTTATTTTTTTTGTTGGTGATTTCCATTGACATACTATTGGGCATATATTTTTCCTTTTGATTTATAGTGTTTAAGTCGATTGACCAAATAACTTCTGTGTCTCTATTCGTTTCGCAACTTTTTGGATGTGCGTTCTAAGTGGTTTGTAATTGCTTTGATTAGAAATACTTTATTTTTTTCCTTACGTACCTTTTCGGTAGAATTCTCTTTAGAACCCTTTTTTGGTACTTTATTCAGAAGCCACTAAAGTTGTTTCCAATCCGGGCTACTGAGCCTTCTCTTTTGCCCCTCTTTTTCAGGGGTCTATCCTCCTGCTGTTTTAGAAGTATGTTCGACCGTCGCATATCATATAACTTATTTTCGTTTTAGTCGTGTTTAGTAGTTTATAGTTGGTACAATATAAATACCGACCCATGTGACTGATGAAAATTGCATTTTTATATCCATTTATGCTCATTTTATTTATTCTTGTTTTGGATCAAGCCCCACTAATTCTAAACTATTTTTACCAAGTGCATGGTTTTTACTTATATTTTATCTTCAAGAATTTATGAAGTTAATTATATTTTAGATTGTGAAGAGAGGCTACTAAGAAAGTTAACACAATTGCAACCAAACGGACTATATCCGGATATTATGGAAATAATAACTTATTTCGGCGTGAGTTCATTTAATTTAAGCAATTGCAATAGTAATGTATCGTAAAACTACAACACAAGAAATTTTCGTGTTATCTTAAATTTATTTACGAAAAAATTATTATTAGCCGTAGTCAAAAATTCTCAAAGAAAATGCATGCATATTTTAATTAATTAATTCATGTTCTTTATAGAATGCTTTTAATCAACAAGAGGCTGAGAAGGAAGGAAGAATAATTCCCAAACAAGGAGTAGTTGAAGAATATGATGAAATAGAAGTCAAGATAGTTAATATACAAAAAAAATTGAATGACTATTTGAAGGATCAATGTAAATTTTTTGGTTGCAATGTATTATATGTGGGAACAGATAGGAAACGATATCAAATAGAAGTTCCTGATATCAAAAGCCATAAAGCTACTGATGAGTATAGATTAGAAGGTGCTAGAAAAGGATCTAAACCTGCTAAGAGATTTTCCACAGAAACAACAAGGGTACTTTTTGAAATATCATAAACTCATATATTAGCATGTTCAATGTCATTCAAAATTAATAAATCTAAATCCGGCGGATTTTCATTTCTAAGTTACATAAAAAATAATAAATAGTCAATTAAAAACATATTTTAACAATAGCTCTTATAAAATTTCACACTCGCGTTAATACCAAAGTCTTCCACTAAATTCTCCACAATTTGAGACATTTTGTTTTTTTCTTCCTACAGGGTATAGTACTCTTTTTGCACTCGTGAACAATTCGTTTTTTCTTTTGTGGAGAGACAAATCTTCTAAATTTTGACATCCCAAAGATCAAAGAAAGTTGTTTTACGCAAGCAACTTGTAGTATATTGGTAAACTGTTTCCCGTTCACATACCTTCGACGTGACGTCTGGAGCTAACAATACTTCCAATCAGTGGACGTGTGTTTCAGCTGCAGCTATTATCATATTTTGTAGGTGGGAGGCTGTAGTGACCACGAATGAACCAGGTAAAAACCACTCAGCTAATTATTTCTTGGAGCTAGAAACTCGGACATTAATTAACAAAAATGTAATGTATCCGCTAGCTTTTCTTGGGCAGGCTCTGATTTCATATAGGTTGTGTTACGTTTCTGTATTTTATGTCCTATCATTCAAAAGTTTTTAACACTTCCGTTGCCCTTGCTACACTATTCAATGTGTCGACGTCATATTGTTAAAAATTTAGCTTTCATGTCACTGCCAATCTACCTATCTCTTGCATTCAACAAAGGTCCTACTCAATATTTTAGAATTGTATATTGGCTAACTATGATGACATGGACAGCCATTGCAATAATTGCGTCTTCATCCAACACCCTTTACACTACTGGCAAATTCTTTCACAAGAAAAGAATAATTTTTAGTTTTCTACGAATAATCTTTTGGCAACCTTGGTTTAAACGTGCCTTAACATAGACCACAATGTTTATAAGTAGTATTTTCTGTGGTAAACATATTTTCAGTGATATTAGAACAGCTCATAAACTGTTAAATTGTAATTTTAGGAATTATTAGCCGAAATGATGGAAGCAGAGGCAACTAAAGGAAAATTAATTCTTGATTTAAGTAGACAAATTTTTGAAAAATTTAGTGATAAGTAAGTACTGCTCTTAAACGTTAAATTATACTAAAACACGAAATGATGTATTTCTATTCAAAAAATATAACTTGTATAGTTAAATTAACATATTGTAGGCGAGATGAGTTTGATAGAGTAATACAGTGTTTAACAACACTAGATGTGCTATGTTCTTTAGCAGAATACGCCAGAACCTATTCCTATAGCATTTGCTTACCACGAATTTTACCTTTTGCCGATCAGGTAAACACTTTTATATTAAAAATAGCCACATTCGTAAAAAGTGTTCTTTTAGCCCAAATTATTAATTGAGAATGGTAGACATCCAGGTGCCCAAAATATTGAAAATTATATTCCAAACGATACGAAATTGGGAGTAGACGATTTACCAAATTTATTAATAATAACAGGTCCTAATATGGGTGGAAAATCAACTCTAATGAGACAGGTTGCTGTTATTTCGATTATGGCGCAAATGGTAAGTTTTGTTTTAAATAAAAAATTACTGATTTAAAAAAGTCCTAAAAACTCTTCTTGTACAAGTGGAAAGTGTCTTCATAATAACAATTTCTAATGTATAAACATATTCTTCATATTCATATTGTGTATGAACACAATCTAGAGACAATGAAAAATTGCAATATGTTAAAGGCTACTCGGCAACACTTTTAATACTTTTTAAACCTGGATTGCGAATCAAATTATTCCAGTTATTAGAGGTTGTATATTTAATTTAATAGTTTTTAAATAGGAATTTATTTTTATGTTCAGTATGGGCTTAAGTCATCAAACATTGATTTGTGGGTTATGATTTAAATCAGCTATTTTATTACTATCGCACATACAAAAAGGCGAAGAAATTATACAGTAAAGGTGTGACGGGAAACTGATATGATTTAACTTCCTGGAAATTATACTTCAATAGATTTTGCTTATATTGGGAAAACTAAGGTGTTGGATTTTATGTAGAACATTGGGATGAAGAAGAAAATAATGGCTATGATATGCTTCTTTTAATTCTTAAATATAATTATATTAGACATAAAACTGTTTATTTGCAAAATATTGTTTGGAATTTTTATTTTACCAGATTATTGGACAACATTTTGATAAGTGGACTTGCTGCCGTCGGATTTCACTTTAGAGCTCATCTTAGTTGAGTCATCTGTTGGACCACCTCTTCTCGTTGAGTACGTATCCGTTCGACCACCTCTTTTAATTGAGCACTCATCTCTTCCCGTTGGGTACTCATCTTTTGATCCATGAGTTCAGCCCTTTGATTGACTATGATTGGAGAGCTTGGATGCCCCATCCCTTTTGCTAGATATTTTTTAGATTAGCTGGGAAAACTCGACTGGATATCTGCTGGGATAACTCGTATATACGTCGTATATTTGCTGGGTTAACTCATTTTTGGATGGATATTTACTTGGAAAATTCATCTCTTTGGATGTATATTTGCAGAGATATCTGAGCTAACTTGCAAAAGGGATCTTCGAATTCTACCGATTCGGGGTCTATGCATTTATTGATTAAATAGTAATTTCTCCCAACTGCAGATATAGTTAAATATTTTATTAGCTTATGCTTTAAATTTCGTAATAATTAACTACTTTGGATACATTTTTATTTCTCTTTACCCTTTTTCAATTTTTTTTATTAGAATATAAAAAATAGAATATATTATTAATAGATTCACTACCCAAGAGCACAGCAGGCATATGATTAATATTGAAATAAAATATTTCTTTGTTAGAAAACCAATCCTGCACTCCAATTGAAATCGTATCTTCGATATCTAAATATTAGATTATTTATTAAAAACATCTATTTGTTGAACAACTTTTGGTTAATTTATACTATAAAACTCAATAGGCAGTAACCACACAAAATTGGAAATTAAATAATTTTGAAAATACGAAGAAAAATTAAATAATTAACTAGAACGTCCATAAGAAACCATGCACTATTTAAGTATTGCTTTTCTCTCCTGCTTCTAGGTCTCCACTATCTGTCAAACTGATAACTAATGTCACTAAATTGCCCTATTAGTTCTTACAATATCTACCTAAAAATACACGGGTATCATTTTAGTATATGAAATAAAATGAGTTCTCGTAATTTATTTATTTATTAAACGGATTAACCAATTCACAATTATTATAGATGTATTTATAACATTCATAATCAAAAAAGAATATACATAAATATACTTATTAAAAGCTATGAGCAACAATCAAAACATAAATGTTCTAGGTAAAATGAATACCCCTGATTTGGCTTTTAAATTGTGGTAATGTAGAGCCGAAAAAGTCAAGATTTTGCTGATAATTGTTAGCAGTTCTCAGTCTAGTTATAGGTTCATTCCTGCCATGGTTTGTCTGGTGAAATGGAATATAAAACAATTCTGTGTTACGCATTCTTCTGTCGTTAACGTTAAATTTAATTAAGGCCAATAACTCGGGACAATTAATGCGACCACTAAGCATATTGTGTAAACAGCATAAATCAATTTTTGTTCTCCGATTTTTTAAGGATTGAAGATTTAATCGAGTAAGCATCTCATTAATGTGAAAATCATCTACCCTAATTCCCATTTTAAAAGCAAACTGTCTAAGAAACCTATTCTGGACTCTTTCTAATAAATATATATCAGTATTAAAATGTGGAGACCAAACTACTGAATTATACTCTAAGATGCTACGAACTAACGTACAATATAATAATTTTAAGACGTCAGCTGAAAAATGTCTAGATGATCTATTAATAAAGCCAAGCATTTTGTTAGCCTTGGATGTAATTTCCAATAAGTGTTGGTTAAATGTTAATTTAGAATCAAATGTGATACCAAGATCCCTTATATCATTGGTTGTAGCAAGCTTTATATTTTTTATGCTGTAATTATATACTAGAAAGCTGGAGTTTCTTGAAAATGTAATTTGGTAGCATTTGCTTTGATTCAATTCTACCATATTAATATCACACCAAAGAACCAAATTATTTAGATCTTGCTGTAAAATAATAGAATCATGTGGGTGTTTAATATTTTTAAATAACTTCAAATCATCAGCAAACATCTGTCCGACAAGACTTCTATTACATCATTAATAAATAAATTAAATAAAATTGGTCCCAGATGTGACCCCTGAGGAGCACCTGATGTCACCTTTATTACCGATGATATGGAGCCAGCAAATCTAACACATTGCTCTCTGTTTGATAGATAACTTTGTAGCCAGTTAAATACACTCCCTCTTATACCAACCACAAATCATTTTGACAGTAACAGTTCTTGATTAACTCTATCGAAGGCTTTAGTAAAATCCGTATATATAGCATCAACTTGAAGTTTACTCTTAAAAGCTGATAGAATATAATTTTCATAATAAAGTAGATTAGAGGTAGTGGATTTTCCAGTTGTGAAACCATGCTGTTGTGAATTAATAATATGTCGTGTGTCCCAAGATAACTTTTTAGAAATAAGGGAATGCATAAGTTTTGGTATTTAAGATTGTAGGCACACAGCCCGATAATTGGTATCATTTTTCTTGCCAGATTTATAAATGGGTGTCAGAAAACTTTGCTTCCAAAAATCAGGAAAAATTCCCTGCCCCAAACTTAAATTAAAAAGGCTGTTAATGGCATTAGCTAGAATAAAAATACATTTTTTAATACATAAAGTGGAATGCCATCAGGACCATAAGAAAGTTTCCATGGAGCTTTCATAATGGCTTCTATAATTTCCTGAACATTAATATCGTAACGACTAACATTTACGCTATTACGCATGTATGTATATTTTGGAATCTGATTAACTTGCTTAGTTGCATAAACAGTTGAAAAATATTCCCCGAAAAGAATAACTATACAATCGTTGTTGTTCCCCATGTTATCTTTATAAAACATAGAAGAAGGTAATTTATAGGATTTTATTTTTATTTTTGACATGTTTCCAAAAGAAAGTTGGATGTTCTCTATTTTTAAAGTATAATCTTTAAAACAATCACTTCTAATCCTTGAATATTTCTTCCGAAGATGTACAAAATGATAGTAATAACTTATATCACCGGTAGATTTGTACAGTTTATGCATTTTCTTTTTTTTCAATAATTAAATGCTTGAGTTCTGAATTAAACCAATGAGGAAAATTTGATGATTTATATTTTTTACTGGAATAAATATATTTATACCTTCATAAAGAACGCTGTAGAAATGATCTACAGCCTCATTTACATTTATATTATTTAAAAGCAAATTCCAGTTTACTTGGGCTAGGTAGTTATTTAATCCTATGTAGTCTCCTTGTTTAAAATCATGAAAATATTCTTCAAATGCAAGATTGGATTCATTATTTAGATTTAGATAAAAGGAAATAGCTGAGTGATGTATACTATTTTTAAAAAGAGGATCTGTAGGTTCCGAAACTTCTATATTACTAAAACTGGAGAAAATATAAGATCAAGAAAGACACTTCTGCTGTTTGCTATTGTATTGATCTGAAATAAATTGTAGAATTCCAGACCATTTGGGAGTATGCGTGCTTTAGAATTACCAGGACAGTTTACTTTTAATCCAAATTCATCATTGGACCAGGTGGCCTCAGGCAAATTATAATCACCACAAATGATAAACTTACTGTTTCTATAATTATTAAAAATATTCTCAATAATCCCAATGTGTTCAATAAATTTATATTCACCAGACAAAGGAGGCAAATAAACCCCTCCAATAATTATATTTTGGTTATTATTATTTAAGGTAATGTAAAGATGTTCAATAGAATTTGGAATTACTGTAACTGCTTTAGCGGTTACTTTTTACTGCTATCAAAATACCACCACCCCTTGATTTTCCAGTCTTCACAGGATCTCTATCTAATCTAAAAATATCAAAGCCATGCAGTTGTAATTCAGAGTCTTTAAAATCTTAATTTAGCCACGTTTCCACAATTATTATAACATCATATACAGAACTAAGTACCGTTTGACTAAAGTTAAAAATTTTTGTTCTAAGACCACCTACATTATGATAATACACTGAAATATAGTTTGAATTATTATTTAGTTTTTTGACTTACATAAAATTTGAGGAACACCCTGAACGTATTTAATACAAACATCTTCACCTTTTTCTCTTCTTTCGTTTAATTCTTCTTTAAGTTCCTTCATATTTTTCATCTGCATAATTGTCATATCTAAGTCTATAAATACTTTCCTTTACCTTTTAATGTGTTTTCTATTTCTTATAATTGCCATTACTTCGTCTGGATTCTGAAGAATCACTTTTAGTGGTCGAGCTACATTTTTGTTCTTCTTTCCAACTCGTACTGTTTTTACTATTTTGATTTCTTCATTAGTTATTTCGCAAATTATTTCTTTTACATTTTCAACATCTCTTACATTTTTATTTTCTGGTACATTATAGAGCATAATATTGTTAGCCCGTTTCTGACGTTCATGAATTTCTGATATCACATTTTCTTCAGTTTCTTCATTTAATCAAAACAAGTAGTAAATAAAACATTTCTTTGGAGAAAATGTTGTGACTGGAATGTGACCAATTTTTTTGGCTTTTTTTTTAGATTTTCCCAGATCCGTATGTAGACAAATTTGATTTTTTCCAATAAAATGTAATGGACATTGTTGACGGCTTCTCAGATCTTCTATGCAACCATAGCAATAATGAAGGAGCATGCTTATATCCACCTAGAGACAGATTATAGTCATAATATTTGTTTTAGTATAAATATTTAAAAATATCCTTAATTTTTTACCTTCAAAAGCTGCACCAAGCGTTTGTTTAATTTTAAATGGGATATAGGATAACCTGCTTTATGTTTTTATTAGTTTTTAAAACTAATATTAAAAAAAATAGAATGCTAGTAGTTAAAAAAATGCTATGACCCACGGTAAAAAAAGTGTATTATTGTACCTACTTTTCGAACTTGGTTCAATTTACTATTCTTGTTCATTTTTTTTTGAATAAAATATAACTATTTTGTAATTTACGATTTGTAGCAATAAAAAATTTCATTTTCAATTTTAAGGTTCCAAAAAATTCTACTTGTTCCCCAGTTATATTTAATAAGTACCTACTTACTTTTATTGTAATTGTTTCAAATAAACGTTAATTATTTTTGTTTAAATGTAAAAGTATTTATAAATTTATGCACTTTTTGTGAAAATAATATTCAAACATAGACTGTCACAAATAAAACGTAAGATTAGTCAGGCCACTCACTATATATGATATTTACATATTGTTTAGCAGAATGGGTGGTAGTAGGAAAAATAGTGTAAATTATTTGGGTTGTTTCTTTCCTCCCTAGTAGTTATAATGTCGTTATTAAACTGCCAAAGTAATTTAAAAACTATTGTAAACATTTATACGTCTTATTCAGAAAACCTTACAAACTGAACATTTAATATTATATATTTTTTTAATAATTCTTTAAAACAAAACATGAATATCTCCTACTAATAACCTACTCGTCCTACCTTCGCAGTTTTCTGATTGGCTATTGTAGACCATTAAGCTACTCTTTACTGTTGAATATATTAGAGGTGTTAAAGGAAACTATTGAGTACAATATAAAACATCAAAATATAATTTTTTTATGCCAAATTAAATATAAATAATTAGGATATATGTTTTAGGGAAGTTTTGTACCAGCATCAAAGTGTGAACTTAACCTTATAGACAGAATTTTTACTCGTCTTGGCGCTCAAGATGATGTTTCAAACTCTCAATCTACTTTTTACGTTGAACTTTCAGAAGCGTCTAGTATATTACAATATGCTAGCCGACATTCTTTGGTAATTATTGATGAGTTAGGTCGAGGTACTTCAACACATGATGGAAATGCTATAGCAACAAGCTATGTAAATAAATTGATTGAGTTTAAATGTCGAACTGCATTTTCTACTCACTATCATTCCCTTGTTGACAATTTTCTTGATAATTCGAATGTGCAGCTCGGTCATATGGTAAGTGAAAGTAGTAACTTTTTATTTAGGTATTATTATATATTTTTATATGAATAAATCCTAAAACAGATATGAATTAGGTTGTTTAGTAAACATCTACATCCATTTAATGTTGGAAATAAATAGCGAAAAGTATACAGTGGTATTACGAATACATCTAGAATATTCTAACTTTTTTTATCTACTTTTAAATGTTTGTTAACATAAATCTTTCCACACTCGTCTAGTTATTTTTTTGTGCCACAGTTGGTAATTGTTTGCATTTTATTAGACAATTTTGAAATTAACTAAGGCGGTGACAGAACATTAAAGAAACTGGTTATATTGATAACTTATATTATATTTTCTTAAATTATTTATCACTCTAATTTAATATTCAAATCAATTTTAAATTTCAAACTTGATGTATCATAAATTAAATGCCAATTATAAAAAATATTGTTAAAAACTACGCTGCAAGTTTTGCAATACTTCCTGGTTCGTTTTGCAAACTGCACTCGTGTTACAAAGTGAGTCATTTTGTCAATCGTTTTACAAATAACTATTACAATGGCTTCAACATTAAATTTAAATAGGACATCTACTAATTCTTCAAAACTAAGTAGGTTTTGTATTATGTAGTTCTATTAAAATTATATTGAAAATAAAATTAATCCTCGTATACATTCCTTGAAAATGGAAATAAATTTTCCGAAAGCTTGGAAAAAAGTATAAAGAGTTTACTTTTATTAATTGCTGCATACCCCAATATTACTGGTTTTATATATATATATATAGGTATATATATAAAACAAAAATTTTTTCGGAAAAATGCTGTATTATAAAACTCTTCTCCAAAATATCACAGGGATAACAGCCAAAAATACTTTTTTAATAAAGGTTTTAATAAAGTGAACTCTTTTTTACTTGACCAAGCTTTCGGAAAACTTTGCTTCCATTTTCAAGGCTAAAAATTATTTTAAAATTGGCTAGATTGAAAATTACACCCAATTTCCAGGAGGTATGTTATATTTTAAGCACAAAGTTTAAAAATTTTTGAAAATTATTTTCTAACTACTAACATTTTCGTAGATGTATTTTTTTTATGTTAGTAGTTAGAATACAATTTTCAAAAATTTTTAAACTTTGTGCTTAAAATATAAAATGATATCTCCTGGAAATTGGGTTATGTGGTTTTAAATGTTTAATCTCAATTACTAGTAAGTTTTTATAATTTTTAATTTTCAATCTAGCCTATTTTAAAATAATTTTTAGCCTTGAAAATGGAAGCAATGTTTTCCGAAAGCTTGGTCAAGTAAAAAAGAGTTCACTTTATTAAAACCTAAAGTATTTTTGGCTGTTATCCCTATGATATTTTGGAGAAGAGTTTTATAATAAAGCATTTTTCCGAAAAAATGTTTGTTTTTTAACTAGTCAGCCGTGACTACTTCCGACTTCTTATATATATATATATATATATATATATATATATATATATATATATATGTGTGTGTGTGTGTGTACAGTGTTCTTCTTTCTTTACACTTATCCTAAAGTGCCATTTATTTTAGGCATGCATGATTGAAAATGACGAAGACCCAACTATCGAGAATGTAACATTTCTATACAAGTTGGCAACGGGTAGGTGTCCTAAATCTTATGGTTTTAATGCTGCACGACTAGCAGGACTGGAACGTCAACTTATCCTTGATGGTATAGAAGTGGCTAAAACTTTTGAAGAACAGAGTCATCTTCGAAATGTTATACAAACTGTTATGAATTCTAAACGTATGTCAGAAATTCGACAAATTTTAAATTCTCTGCAGATTACAAACAAGTAATGTTCATATTTTTAGTTACCTTTTTTCTTATTGACCTGTTGATAGTTAAGTTTGTTAAGAAATAAAAATTGTAAAAACATTGGAGTGCATTAAAACTAGGAATACCTAACCTAACCTAATTATTTTAAGCAAACTCCTTGGAGTACAGTGATTTCCATTTACTTATTAGATACACGCATACCGAAACCGTTTACACTACCACTACACCAACACACTGTTAACTGCCTGACGCGCGTTTCGATAACCAAGTTATCTTCTTCAGAGACCGAAGGTAAACAGTTTACCTGAAGAAGATAACTTGGTTATCGAAACGCGCGTCAGGCAGTTAACAGTGTGTTGGTGTAGTGGTAGTGTAAACGGTTTCGATATCAGTTTCGCCAACGGTTCCAGATTCAACATTTTAGTTTTATTAGATACACGGGTGTTTCGCGAAATATAGTTAAATAACATATTTAATTTTGGTACATAGGTTTAGAAGTTTTCCATTGACAGTACTAATACGCACAATGAGGCATTGTACAAAGCATCGAGTGTTCCAACAACAGCAACGCTTCGCACTCAAAAACCTTTGATCGTGGATGCGAAGCGTAAGTGCCACCAACTAGTCCACATAAAAGTATTTTTATATATTGAGGTAGTATAATTATTAATCTCCAACATCATGTTAGAATTCCCCGTTCCACGGTTTGGAGAATATACTAAAAATAAATAAGTTAAAAATGATGTATGCAATGGATTAAATTTAGCAAAATAATGCATTTTTTATATTTTGCACTTATAAAAATCTTCATTATAAAACGCATTTGCGTATCGTAATGTAACTTTTACGCACGCAAATTTTTGTTTTAAATGGTTGGCGACATGAGTGAAGTATCTAAAGGCAAGACTATTGACAATGACGTTTGAGGCTAATAGCAATTTATTAATTTTATATTGTTCTTTAAAAAAGTATTTGTGAATATCAATATCATCTTTTAGTTATATAATATATTATTAATGGTATATTATTCATTTTAAAATATTTTAAAACATTAACATTTGATAATTTAAATGTCACAACTGTCAAATTTTATAAATTACACAGTGCTGCCGACATACTTTTTAAAATAAAAATTTTCGTAATTACATAAAAATAAAAAATTAATTTAAAAAATGGTAAAAAGGGCAAAATATAAAAAATATTATAAACAACTTATTTCATATGGCTGTTGTGACACTCGTTCTTTAAAAAACTCATCGCTTCGCGATTCGTTTTTTAAACTTGAACTCGTGTCATAACAGAATTCCATATGAAATGCGTTGTTTAATATACTATTATGGAGAACCAATCCCACAGTTATTCAGTATTACAAAATTGAAATTTCTGGACTAGCAAATATATTGCTTGACAGTTTAGAGCACAGGTTTCAGAAGTACTTCGACTTTTCTTTTCGCCTTCCAGTGATGTTAGGATCAGCCTGTTCTTTAGTATTGCTTTGATCCAGTTATATATTGTAAAGGATATTGCTCTAGATGCAGTGGCAATCTAGAGATAATGCATTATTAAATACTCCTATATATATATCAAATCCCCTTGTATCGTTATGTGTCAGGGTTTTCTTTATTATTTATTTATAAATTTTCTCCATGCTGCTCTGTCAACTGTTAAAGTTATCGCTTCTTTCCAAGATTTTCCTCTAGACTGGTCCTAGGTCTTCCTCTTTTTCTTTTTATCTGTACTCTTGATTGATAGATTTGTTTGTTTTTCCTTTCTTTCGCCATTCGTTGTAAGTGTCCCCACCAGCTTAACTGTTACTGTTCAATAAATTTAGTTATGGGTTGTACTTCAAGTTCTCTGATTTGTGTATTCCTAATTCTATCCAATCTAGTTATATGGGTTCTTTGGTCTCCCACTATCAATATTTTCGTTTTATTAATGTTCATTTTCATACCTTTCTCTTTCATAGTTTCTTTCCATATTTTTAGATTTTTTGTGGTTTTTATTTCCTGCTATTAGTTCCACATCGTCTGCAAAAGTTCCCTCCGATATCTCTATTTTTCAAGGTTCTTATATCCTACTGTCATTTTGTCATTGGTTCACATTTCTTGATTATGGTGTCCATGTGTACTGTGAAAGTTTTTGTTCGTTTCGTATATGTTTTGTATAATTCTTATTAATTTTGTATGAACTCATTTCTCTTTCAGACCGTTCCATACCTTATTTCTAGGTACCGTATCGAAAGCTTTCTCCATGTCTATAAAGGCTAGATATGTGTTTGTATTTTGTGTGTGCCTTTTCTCTATGAGCTGTTTGATCATAAAAATGTGGTCTTGGGTATTTCCTCCAGGTCAAAATCCGCTTTGTGTTTCGTGAAGTTGCGGTTCTAATGTTTTTTTTAATCTGATTTTTATAATCTCTTCTTATATTTCAGTAATCGTATTCAGTAGAGTGATTCCTCTGTAGTTAGTGCAATTTCTATCTCCTTCCTTGTATACTGGTGTTATCAGCGTTATTCCCTATTCTTCTCGTATTCTTTCCATGTTTTGTTTAGTATTTCTAATAGTGTTATACCTGTTTCTCCTAAGTTTTTCATCATTTCTGCTGAAATTTTATCATCACCCGGTGCTTTACCATTCTTTAGAGTTTTTATTGTATACTTCAGCTTGCTTATTTCAATTTCTTCTAGTTTTTCTTCTTCTATTTGTTCTTCAGGGGTGTAATTCTTAAAAATATTCCTCCCATCTCTCAATTATATCTCTTTCGTTTGTTAATATTTCTTGTTGTTTATTCTTTATATATATGTCGGTTGTTTTTTTCTCAGTTCTCCAGGATTTTAGGACTCTGTAAAATAGTTGTTGGTTGCTGTAGCTATTTGTTTCCATTATATTCCCAAAATCCAAGCTTTTTTTCTCTATTCTCTCTCCATTCTAATTTCTTTTCTTTAATATCTTTCTGATGTTTGTATGTTTTAATTGATACATGGTTTTTATCTTTGTATTTTGTTATTTTTATCGTTTTTTATATGCGGTTTTACTCTTGAAACAAGTAGTTGGTGGTCGCTATCAATATCGGCTCCTCTCTTAACTCTTGCGTCCAATACATTTCTTCTTTCTTTTCTTTGCACTAGTATGCAAATCTATTATTGATTTTTCTCCTCTGTTTGGTTGTGTTCTGGTATATTTATGTATATCCTTGTGTGGGTAAAAAGTGTTCGTGATTATTATACCTTGTAGTCTACAGAATTCTAATAATCGTCTTCCACTTTTGTTCCGTGTTTCTTCTCTATGTTTTTCCATTGTTACTTTATATTCTGTATCTTTTTTCCCTACTTTGCTATTGAAATCTGCCAGATACACTATTTCTCTTGCTTCTTCTGTTACTAGGGTTAGGTTCTCCCAGAATTTTTCTTTCTCATCTTTCGGATATAGCTTCACGATCTGATTTGGTGTGTTAGCTGCTTGTGTATTATACATCCCACCCCTGCTGCTCCTCTGTGTTTTTTCTACTCCACTGTATATGAGTATATGTTCATTTCCTAGATTCTTAAATTTATTCTTCCGGTTCCCTTTTTTTTTGTTTCGTTAATTGCTAGTATTTCGAGGCCTTTTTCCTCGAATTCCTTTATCAGTTCATTTTCCTTTTCATTTATTTTGGTTATTTTTGTTTCTTTGTGTACTTTCCTTTTTATTTTTGTTTTACTTTGTATATATTCCTTATTCGTTTCCTTTTTCGTTCCCTGGTTTGTTTGTCTTTAATTTTCCTATCTGTCTTTTCTAGTTTTTTTTGTGCGTTAATCTAGATACTTTTCGGAGCTATTTGTCGATATCGCTCGTTTCTGGCGATCTTTCTTGTGCTGTTCGTTTTTGGCTAATGTTGTTTTGTTTTTGTTTTATTTCAAATTGCTGTACATTTCTTGGGTTCACTTGAGTCTCGTTTATTATTAACTTGTTATATTTAATTATTGCTTTGTGCCCTTTACTCCTGGCAATATTCGTATTGTACTTGTCTTTGTTAGTTTTACAAGGATAAGTTTTTTATCATTATCTTCTTAGTATTTCATCTATTTCATTTCCATAATCAAGGTTAATTTCCATTTTTTCTATTATCTTGTTTAATTTTTCTGTTGTTTCCTTCTCAGTTGCATTTTCTCCTTCATTGACTTCTTTTATTATTATATTTTTGGCTCTAACCTCCTTTTCTATTTTTTCTAGTCTTTCTTGTTGTGTTGCTATCTGTTTTCTGAGTTTGGAGTTTTCCTTTCTCATTTCCTTCATTTCTTGCGCATACTTATCCATTTTATCATTTACATATTATCCTTTAACTGCTGAAACATATTTTCAATTCTATCCATGTCTGTCATATGTATTAATAAAACGTTTTGGTTTCTTGTTTTAAACTTATTCCAGTACAGCTCTGTTCTTCTTTTAATGTTTATGTTCGTTTATCGCACTGCGCAAAACACTCTAGGCCGGTCAACCTGTCGAACCTTAAGGATGTTCTATACCTTGTGTAGACAACTGAAATACGCTAGATGTCGCTAAAGGTAAATTTTGTATAAATTTAGTTTATGCACTACCCATATCCAACAAACCACGCCCCTCTTGTACCTATCCTTTATATTCATCGTAATATTTTATTTTCGTTTTCGAGGCTCTCGATTCGGATTACGGTTACGTATTTTTGTTACATTTAACAAGTAGCTACTAGGTATAAAGCGTTTAACATTAAAGTCAAAGTTAGGAATGATAATATCGACGATCAGCAACCTGCGCGATTGAAGTTGTTATGAGGCATTGTCGGGGGAAAATTAATTTAGTTCAAATATTTTTTTAATTTTGCAACCCAGCAAGATATTTACCTACTGTCAGGTAGGTATATTTGAAGAACAGTAACAATAAAACATTTGTAAGTAATGGAAACCGCTATTTGAGATTTTCAGAAACGGTTGGACAGAGGGCAATAAACGAATTAATATTTAATGGACAATGAAAAGATTATTTGTACAGTGTAAATCCCTAAAATACAATGAACGCTAAATAGTTTAATTTCAGAAAAATATAAATCTCTTAGAACTGAATGTTGTCATTGTTTGTTAATCCAGCAATAAAACAATTTTAAAATCGATATAAATTTACATTTATTATTTTTTATATATACAGGTTTAGGATATTTTAAAATATACAGGAATAATAAAAAATGTGCTGCACGAACATTATTAAAATAATAATTTCAATAAAATAATAGTTTTAGTGAAAATAAAACTTAAACTTACCTAAATCTTTTTAAAAGAATTTTTAAGCTGCAGTAATTGACCCGTTTGCCTCCAGTGCATTTAGCAACTAATGCCATGTATCTAAAAACAAATTTTGTGTTAATAAATTCTGCTGAAGGAATTAATTATTTAACTAACCTTTCAGCCTGATTAGTAGTCTGGTTATATACTAATCTATCAGCTTTATTGATCATGGGTTCCAAAAATTTTTTTATTTGCGGAAAAAATTCGGGTTCATTTTTTTGTTATATCTTCTTCAGTGGTATCCTTTCTGGTGCAAAACGTATGTCTAAAGTTAAATAAAAATGGGTTATTAAACAAAATCACATAAATAAGAACAAAAATTATACCTACAGTTCGTATGGTTTTCAAATACATGATAGGGAGCATTTGCTAAGTCACGTCGTAACATTTCTTCATTTATGTTATTTTTAATAATTGTCCTCACCGCTTTTACTAGCCTCTCAAGACATGATACCGAGTTACTTTTATTAGTCAAACATTTTCGACTAAAAAGTGGAAAGGAGGTATTGGTAGCCAACTTATGTAGTTTGTCACTCAAACAGCGAGTCATATGGTTGGCACATTCAATTTTTATGACTTGACGACCATAAGGCACTTTTTCAATAATATTAGCGTAAACACTAGAATCTCCGTCACCTGAAAAAAAAAATAAAATGATAGGGAACATTCCAATAAGCATTTATCTTTATTTATTTCTCCCAGACAGAGCTCAATCTTTTTAGAAGAAAGTACTAATTAGGAATCGGCTTTTCCAAAAAAAGTAATTATTAATTGAATAACATAGGTACCTAAAATGGATTGATTGGAAGTCCATTCCCAATATACATACCTAAATTGACATCACTGCATCTGACCATTAGTGAAAACGTAAAATTAAAATTGTTGATAATTTACTTACCTATAACATATTTGTACACCAATCCATGATGTTCCACACTTTTACAAAATCCTTCTACAATCACATTCTGTTCCATTCCTGTTGAAGGACCACTATAGTTTAGAGCACAACAGTGTAATTTTGGCTCCAAATGTTTTTCCTTATAATGAAGATGAACAAGTTTTGTTTCGGACTCCTACGTACAAGGGTTTATTGTTTCAGATCCAATTATAATCCCCTAAAATAAGAACTATTTGATAAAATAAATATGTATACGCCACATTATTGTGACGTCACTGTCACCATTGCTTGACATAAGACATAGCATTATATCCAAACAAACTGTGGCCTTATGGTAGTTAGTTTGCATTGAGGTTTTTTGTATTGTGGATTTTCTTGTTTGTTGTAGAGTTTTTGACATTATAGTGCTATATAAACACATTATTATCATTAAGGAATAGTTTGGGATATATTTAAAGAAGTTTTGTTTTGTTCTAAGTGAGAAAAAATTAAAATAATATACTTAACCTCAAAAGCAAACTTTTTTATATAAAACAAAATAAAACTTCTTTAAATACGACTCTAAATATTCCTTAATGATAATAATGTGTCTATTTAGGACTATAATAACTTATAGACCAGAAAATACATGAAATTACATAATATAAAAATCTCCAATGCAAATTAACTACAATAAGGCAACAGTTTGTTTGGATATAATGGCGACAGTGACGTTTCTAATAATGTGGCGTATTATAAGATAAAAATAAATTCTCTTGCCACTCCAGATGCAGAGTTATAGCCATGTCCGTAGCTTCTCTTACTCCACCCTCCATCTACGATAACGGTTATGAAAGGCGTTCCATCAGACAACACATTGCCTTTGCCAATAGCGATGAATTTTTCTTCTTCTCCAGCTTGTTTCATTTGGTGACACATGTACGTTTCCCACGACTAAAATTTTTTAACAATTAATGAAATATTAAAAAACAAGTATTTTTAAGTATAGTTACCTTTTTTACTTCAACAGTCTTGCGAGAATAAGTTTTTTGCGCAATAAAAGGAATATCCATGAAAGAAAATAATTCTTCGCATTGGCTTTTTCCAATACCAATTGACAAATTTGCCCACACAATAGATTGTGTCAAATTTATCTTTTTATTTTCCTGAGGAGGATTGTAAATGATTTTTCAAAATTATCACAATAAAAGTGAAGTCTGGAATTTAAACCAATTGTGGTTTCCTTTTGAAAATCCATCTTTCCCAATGTGCACTTAGCGTGTTTAATTATGATCTCATATTCCTGAAGAACGTGACCTAAATTTACAATTCGACGCCCTTGTAATAATTGCATAATTGATTTGTATGTTGGGTCAACTTCTCTTTCCAACTCCAGTAAGTTTTCCGATGGAATTTCAACCCTTTCATGATTTGTGGTTGCCCACCTACAAATTATAATTATTATTTTTAAGAAACAATTTATTACATATAAACAATTCGATTTATTTACTATCAATAAAATTACTGGCTAATTTGATTTTAATGATTACTTAAAGAATATTAAATTATTTAATCACTTACCTCAATTGATTTAGTCTACGCACTGCTATTGATCTGTTCGTTTTCTTCAACACTTTTGATACACACTTTTTTGCTTTAGCCATTTTAAAAAGATCGCAAAATAAAAACTTTACCACGTCTTAGTAACACACCCTCTCTAGTTTACGAAGTACTGTCGGTCTGTCGAATACCAAATAAATTTATTGTACAGCAGTGGTATATGTTCCATTAAGTGGGAGGCGCTTGATGAGGGGAGGAGCATTTCATTATTTTTCGCTTTCAACTAACAAACTAATAATTAAAATTTATTTCTGAAAATAAATTTAAGTTTTAAAATGATTACTTTACATCTTTACGTGACTTAAATATACGTTTTATGAGTTATTTACGAGAAATAAGCGAATAAACGAATTTTAAATTTTTAAACTGATTTCTAAAGAAAAAAATTTACTTTTTCCAAAAAATCTTAACGTAATTCTATAGATAATTATCAATATTATTTAATGTTAAAAAATGAAAAAATTCTGTAGCATACTTTTTGAACTAGAAGCGAAATGGTTTTGCATTGTTAACCATAGGCAGAAAAAAAGTGTCGAGTACCCTTAAGTTTTTATCCGAACGGTATTTAGATTTGATATTATTTCTATTTGCAGAGTTTTTGAAGTTATTTTAAATGTATTGTTTTAGTTGTTTTTATTTATCACTTACGTGGCAGTCTCCTTAGTGTCTACACTGATCACTTTAGTTTTAATTATTTGCTCGTAATTCTGCAGTATTTTGCGGTTTTTTACGGAGAAAACATTAAACTTGTTTTCAATTTATGACCAGGACCGGATTCAGATATTCAATTATAT
The DNA here is from genome assembly GCA_035357415.1 of Ophraella communa. Classification (NCBI taxonomy): domain Eukaryota; kingdom Metazoa; phylum Arthropoda; class Insecta; order Coleoptera; family Chrysomelidae; genus Ophraella; species Ophraella communa. Next base: position 24,129,390 of record CM068980.1, read on the forward strand.
TGTCATGTATTTTCGTAGCTCCGAACAGTTCAATTATTTCTATATTATAATATTTGGTTTCGAATTGATATAGTTGTTTTTTTTTCTTTCTTTTTTATAAATAAATTAGTACCTTAAATATTCAATCACAATGTCTTGTATTAAAAGCTGGTTTTCTTTTGATTATGTGAATTAAGATTACTTTATTTTCTTTCTCTCTTGTAAAAATGCTTGTGTTCTCATAGAACATTCTTTATTTTTTTTTAATATGAAACTATAATAGTTTTGTTTATATTTCTGCTGTAGTATTACATATTATTAATTATTTATAAGCACTCACTTGTGGCTGATTGTATTGTACTTTGTTCCTTGCTTTATAACGATACTTTTTACTGTGACATATAAAATTTCAATTTATTATTAATACATTTAATTCATATATTGATTCCTCCATATATTTTAATAGTTTAATATCCTAATATTTTAATCTTTTATCTATTCATATACTTTTTTTTGGTATACTCGATATATTAGTGAATGTTTATTTCTTAACTTTTTTGTACGACATGGGTATTTATTCAATCGTAAAAAACCTGTTTGACCTTTAACTATGAAGATAGCAAATCTTAATTTACAATCAATATTTACAGGTTATAATGCTTTCTGTTCTTTAATTATAGCGAAAGAATATGATATTGTTTTGGTATCTGAAACATGGCTGTCTGATAAGGTAGATATCACGCGAATAAAAATCCCAGGTTACTACTTTTTTCACAACAGTCGTAACAATAAAAGGGGTGGTGGTGTAGGTGCTTTTATAAATAATCATTATCAATGCCAGGAGGTAGATCTCCAACTAGACTGTAACGATAACCTGGAATATCAGTTTTTTAAGTTAAAAATTCATTCAAAAAATATAGGTTTCGGAACGTTTTATAGACCACCTAAATCCAGTTTAAGTACTGCCATAGATCATTTTGATAATATATTGGCTTCAGTTTGTCCAGAATATGATTTTTTGAATATGACTAACCCTCATAATGACTGTTTTGAGTCTTATGGATTTAAACAAATCTTGAATGAACCAACCAGAGTTACGGCAACCTCCTCAAAATTAATTGATCCGATTTTTATATCCAATAAAGATTATGTCATTAAACATGGAGTAATTGTTGTTGACAATATTTCTGATCATAGGTTAGGTTATGTAGATCTCAAAATCAATGGTTTTAAAATGAGTCCTAAGTTTGTGTCATATCGTTGTTTTAAACATTTCACTTATGAAAATTTTTTAACTGATTTAAGTTCTATGCCTTGGATGAATATTGTATTTGAAGATGATATAGATAAAAAGATTATTTTGTTAAATGAATATATAATTTCAGTTTTTGATAAACATGCTCCTCTTAGACAGGTAAGAGTTACTAAACCACCAGCACCGTGGCTTACACCAAATTTGAAACGTATTATGAGGGAAAGGGATAATGCCTTGCAGAAATTTAAGAGAACACGTCTCGCTGATGATTGGACTTATTACAAACAACTTAGAAACTTCACTGTGTCAGCGGTAAGACAAGAAAAAAAAGGATATTTGAATTCTTTCTGTGTTAATGGTGATTCAAGGAAAACTTGGAACGCCCTGAGAAATTTAAATGTTCATAGTAAACAAAAAAATTATGTTCTTCCACAATATTTGTCTAATCCCGATGAAATAAACAATTATTTTGCCAGGTATTTTCGCAATGTTAGTAATAATTGTGATAAAAAAATTGAATATTATCATAACAACTGTTTTAAAGATAGTTTACAATTTTCATTCTCCTTGGTTACAGACGTAGATATTAATAATTTAATAAATCAACTCAAAAGTAATGCCTCTGGAGCTGATAATATTACTGCCAGCATGTTAAAATATTGTAGTCCTTTTGTTGATAAATATTTGGCTAATATTATCAACTCTTGTATCCTTAAGTCCTATTTTCCTAACAATTGGAAAATAGCGATAGGCAAACCTCTGCCTAAGTGTAATAATCCCGAAACATTCTCTGATCTAAGAATAATCAGCATTCTTCCTGTTATTTCTAAAATTTTTGAGAAGATCATTTACAATCAGATTTATTCTTATGTAACAAATTAATTCCTGATAAACAAAGTGGTTTTAGGCGTGGATTTTCTACTGGGACTGCTTTGGCTGCAGTAACCGATGATATCATTGCTGCTCAAGATTGTAAGATGAATGTGGCTTTAGTATTACTTGATTTTTCTAAGGCCTTTGATACTATCAATCATGAACTTCTTTGTGCAAAACTTAAATTTCTCGGATTTAATAATAGTTCATTATTTCTTATATGGTCTTATTTGCTTGGTAGGTCACAAAAAATAAGTGTTGAAAATAAATTATCATCTGGTATAGAAATTCTATCAGGGGTACCCCAAGGGTCAATTTTGGGACCCCTATTATTCATTATATATACAGCTGATATCATTAATTCCATAAAAAACTGTAACACACAAGCATATGCTGATGATACTCAGATATATCTAGCGTTCAATATTAACAACTTTAATGAAGCTTCACAAACTCTCAACTCAGAACTTCAGTCAGTTCAACAGTTATCTGTTGAACATGACTTAAAATTAAATTCCAATAAGTCCAAGCTTATATGTTTTGGTACACATAAAGAGTTTCTCAAAGAACACCTTAACATAAACATTTCAAACCAGTCATTACAAGTTGTTGAAAATGCACGTGATTTAGGTATCATCATTGATAGTGATCTTCGTTTTCGCGAATACGTCAAATCATTAATAAGAAAATCATATACTTCTCTTAGATTATTATATAGTAGTCGCCACTTCCTTAATATTAAACTAAAAATACTTCTTTGTGAGTCTCTTGTGCTCAGTAATTTCAATTATTGTGATTTTATTTATTGGCCCTGTTTATTACAACGCGATAAACAACGCATTCAAGTTTTACAAAACTCCTGTTGCCGCCTAATTTTCTCGATTAGAAAAGGCCAACATATCTCTCATAAACTTAATGATTGTAAATGGTTGAATATGAATAATCGTTTTAAACTACATTTGGGTACTTTTGTACATAAAATAGTCAGTAACTTTAAACCTCTAGTACTAATTAATAAATTAATCCCACACTCTCTTATTCACAATAGAAATACTCGCAACAAACATAAATTGTCATTACCAAAGTATCGGACTGCTATGTTTCAAAGATGTTTTACCTATAATGCTGTCAAAATATATAACTCTATTCCTGCGCAGTTTAAATTATTTAACATTAATAAGTTTAAATACAAATATAAATGTTATCTGATTAAAGACCAAAAATGATGCTTGTTTGAATGCACCCTTGTGAATTTGGAGGAATCAATTTTAATCAGTTTCAATTAAATGTGTTTATATGTCTTTTATTTCAATATATATTTTTTGTTCTTTCTGTTCTTCTGTTTGCCGAATTGGCTTTTCTTTATTTTGTAAATGTATATTTTTTGCTACCTAACATGCTTAGTGTGGTTAAGTAGGAGTAGCTTAGCTAGACTTCGCCACGTTGAGCATGATTACTCTATATTATTTTTTGAAAACAAAATACTTGTCAAAATATTTTGAATAAAGTCGTTTATTATTATTATTATTATTATATAAAATACTAACTTAAATTATCACACATAAACTACCTTAAGTGCAATGCACTGTATTAAACGTGCTACCTAGTTAGTGTAATATTGAAGTCTTACGTGCCTTTTTGGAACAATCGTTTTAAGTACATTATATCATTTTCGTAAACCTTATCAGCATTATCGCAGTAAAAACTTTAGAATGCCCACTTCAGCAAATTGTGGGAACTGTTTAAAATCCATACCCACCAGCGAACGAAACCTTCAGAAATGGGAAAGTAGTTATATCACTACAATTTATCCTTCTTTTCTTCCCATCTTTGCCACAATTTTAGGATGTACCAGCGATAGGCAGAATATATCAGAATATTGGAGGTTCTATTGGAATTCTCTTTTTCTTGGACAACCGAACAATTTTACGATCTGAAGAACTGCCACTTTGCTCAGAGGCAAGTGTTATATCTCTTGGAACTGATTACATTTGCTGCAGAGCCGTTATGTTCTTTTAATGAACTGTCCATAAAATTTACTAGTTGATATCCTTGGTAGCTGAGAGTTTTTATTTGACTTTATTTACTTCACGCCATCATTTTTTATAGCGCCTTTATCATAGGGTAACATCTGCAGTTTTAGAATTGATATTTTCTCCACCACGATTAACATCATTTTGAGGCGGAAATGGGCGGTGGGTAACCTCTGCATCAGCAAATGCCATTTCTACAAAAATATTATTATAAGGATAAATTCCTGGTTACTTTGTAACATGTCTATCGCCATGCTACCTTTCTTTAGAATACCGTCCTTACGAACCTTAAAATCAACCCCAACTCACCCTATATTAGACATTGCCTTACCACCGCTACTGAACCTACTCCTTACAATACAACGCACCTAAAACAAAACCCTTAAAATGAATGCAACCCAACCGGAAACATGAAGTACACATTATCCATTGTTTTTTTTATTTTTGTTCTGGAAACTTGAATAAAAATAACAAATATATTTGTAATTTCTTTTAATACTTTTCATATAAAAATATATTTCATAAGCTGAAAATTAGTTAGAATAAGTTCAGGAAACTTAAATTCCATCCATTTATTGTCAATAACACTAATGAGCGAAAAAAACTAAAATTACTTCTCGAAAATATCTAATTGCGTAATATTAAATATAAATAAATAGAAAAAACTTAAAATGTTAAAGTACACTTAAGACTAAGCAGTCAAATTTGATTAGGACAGTAAACATAAAATACTAAGATGCATATAAGGGAGATCACAAAGTTTTAGGTATAAATAAGTCTATGCAAATAAAACAAAGTATAAAAAAATTATTTACAACTTATAACTCTTTTTTATGTCAGAGTATTTTATTTATGATAAAATTATATCATCTGTGAAAAATATTCAGCTTATAAAATACAATAAACTAAACGTATATATACCTAATTTTATAAAAATCTTGTTTTTGTTATTATTTGTACAATTGGCAGTTAAATTATAAAACGAATTTTGTATTTCATTGTAGATTATAGGTTTTTTTTTATAAATGAAAAAGATAAATTGCTAATAATTAAACTGTGAATTAAAACTGGGAATATACTCATTGAATTTTATAAGTTAAGCGTTAATATTCGTTTCACAATTTAGCTACTTGCTGTATACATTTTCTATACTCTGACATTTCTGAATTGTTCTATCTAATATAAATTCTATGTTTTGGTAAATTATTTAAACATTGGAACACAGATTTGGCACCCTAAACTGAGATAGCAACAAGAATTACACCAAAATATAGGTCCATTTGACATAGAAGGGTTGTTTTTTAAGTAAGGTCCGTTGGATGGTAAAGGTCCCTAGTTTGCATACACGCCGCAATGAGGAGCCGTGCCACTTACTGACATCCTTTGCAAATTAACTACAGCCAAAAGCAGCTCTGTGTACCCTTGGTTATGCGTCTTAAAACGTTTTACGATTGTTGAATTCGCCCAAAGCTTGTGAGATACGGTTAGTTCTGGTGGTGGACTACTGAGCAATTTTAAAGAAGCCACGAAGAGCATATCAAAACACCCGGTATGCTGGCAAAAGGAATTTTGCTCCTCAACTACAATGCAAGGCGTCACACTTCTCAAATGACTCGGGACTTAGTCGAATCTTTGGGATGGGAAATTATGGACTATGCACCATACAACCCAGACCTTGTTCCCAGTAATTTCCACTTTTTCTGGTAACCATCATAGTGGGAAGCGTTTCAATGACAACGGAGAAATTAAAGCCGTTAATTCTTAGATGTCAGAGCAGAAGGTAGAATTATTTAAAGAATATTCTTAAAAGTTAGTTGTACTACATGGTAAGTGCAGAATCCAAAAATAATTTTGTTTTACTTAAAAAATAGCGGCCCTTACTTAAAAAATAACCCTCGTAAATGAAAATTGAACGAGTTAGAAAGAAATAATTTTTTCTTAAGTCGACTTATGTAAGTAAAAACTTACAATTGACAGCACTATAGTTACTTCGTACGAAAAGTATACACATTTTACTTTGACCTGTCTTTTATAGGTTTGTTCAAGCAGCAGTCAAATTTGGTAGCAAACGGTTTTTTTACTGGCCAACAAAAACCATTAAAACATGAGTCACTCTCTACAATTTTGGAACTATACTATACATCAAGTACTGTTCAATTGTCAAGAGTTTATTACATTCTATATAGACCTAAGAGAATCATACTGATTTAGGGTCACCTTGAATATGGATTAGGTTGCAAACTTTAATAGTATATTAAACAACCCATTTTATATGGCTTTCTGTTATGACTGACAAGTTGTTTTTTAAAGAACGAGTGTCACAACAGCCTTATGAAATAAGTTGTTTCTATTTTTTATATTTTGCCATTTTTTAAATTAATTTATTAGGTTTGTTCCAACCAAGCACAGAACCGTTCTAGAACGGTAATATTACCACTCACGAGACCAAATTAGAGCACTGCGCAACTCACTACACCACTGCGCAGAAAAATTACTATTTTAGAACGGTTCTCTGCTTGGTTGGAAATTGTTGTAAATTACTAAAATTTTGATTTTAAAATGTATGTTGGTAGTACTGTGTAATTTATAAAATTTGCAGTTTTAAATGTTTTAAAATGAATAATACACCAATAATAATATATTATATAAGTAAAAGATGATATTCATATTCACAAATTTATACTTCTTAAAATAGCAAACTAATTCATAATGGTTTTGACAAATTAATATATCTTGGTAATTTTGTCACTATCAAAGTATTATACTATGAATAACATTTTTAAATCACACATATCTAGTCAGTTGTGCGTAAAATTCTTGCAAACACACATGTAGTTGAGTAAAATTGGGTCTTTCTTCCGCACTCATTGCCCAACAATAAGCCATAACTGCAAATCTGAAAATAAAAAACATTTTTATTTTTTTATTATCTTTTTTTTATTTTTGTATTTGTATTTTTTTGCAATAATTTTTTTTTTCATATTTTTTATGAAAAAAGTCCTCACACCATTACCATAGGGGGAGCCAGCCCAACAGTGAGACAGTTTTTTTTTATTTTAGTGTAATTTTGTTTTTATCCATCCAAAATGAATAAATTAAACGCCAGCATAGGCGTTGACATTTATATTAATCTTTCTTCAAGTGAAATATTTGTAACTTTGAAGTTTGATATTTTTTTAGCAAGAATATAGATAGGTGCATTTGTCTAACTGTAGGACACATATGTCTTGCAGTGAGACACTTTAAATCCAACAGTGAGACAGGGAAAATAAATGAAAATATATAATCTAGCATGTCAAAAAATCTTATTTAGGCTGTTGTGTTTTGAAAAAGTTTATTGAGGATATTATTATTGAGATTAATATATAATTCTCATAAGATAATTTTGACATACTGATTGTTGCGAACATAGTCTATAAACCATATTTATTGAATACAAAAGACAATTCCAAAATAAAAAAAAAATACAGAACATAAAAAAAAATTAGTAAACATAAAAATATAATATCTATCTACCTAATGTCCATTAATCCAAAATCTATCTCAAACGTAAAAGAAGCCATCTGTCGGCTAGTGTGCCCACAAGGAATTGGGGGTGGCATGATGAGCTTCATATCTTTTAAAGCAACAATAGCTTCATCTGGAATATTGGGAAATACAAATTTGCTGGTGCCCTTCGTTTGTTTTCTAAGATACGAAATTTCATACTCTTCTGACTCATTTATTTTCAGGACTTTTCCAACATAATACACCTTCTTCTTCTCCAATTTTCCAGGAAATTCCACGAGCACAAAATCATTTTCTATAGGCTTTCTATGAAGCTCCTCAAATCCATCTGGATTGATTGTAGGACAGTAGCAGTCATCCCCTGAGGATGAACCAAGTTCAAGTTCCTCCTCTGAGCTTTCAGAACTATCTTCAAATATTTGTTTCTTGACCTTTTCTACTTTTTTCACTTCGATTTTATCAATTTTTCTTTTCTTCGTAATACTTCGTTCTTCTATGGCATCTTTTTCGGGTGTGTCAGTAGCTATAATACTTTTGCCCTTTCTTCGTGTATTTTTAGTTTTGCGTTCTCCTGCTTTTGGAAAGCCCTTAAATTCATCTGGGCTTTTAAAAACATCTGTGACAAAATTGCCATTTTTATCATTCTGTTGATTGCTATTTTCAATACTGGTGTCTAAGGTAGCATCATTTTCTATATCCGATATATTTTCTTGAATATTATCACTCACGGATAGTTTCTCTGTTGATGTACTTGGTAGATCGATGGACTTTTTTTGGCTTACATTATTTTTTAAATCGCGATCGGTAACAGCGCTTGGTAGAAAGTCTATATCTGTGAAAACATTGGCATCATATGGATATATACCACACTTTTTGTATGCATTTATAATATTGCTTGGTGTGAGAGCTTTTTCATGAGCAAAGCCGACGCACTCAGCTACCTCATATATGGTGAAAGGCTTACCTGGATGTTGCATCATCCAGGTATCTACAGATGCATTATAACATGTTGAGAACGCTTTGAATACCCCCACATCTAGTGGTTGCATCTTATTTGTGGAATGAGGAGGAAATGTTAGAATTGTTACTCCGTTGTCTTTGGCCAAATTAAGAACACGAATACTAAGATGACTTTCATGATTGTCATAGATTAAAAGCGATGGATTTTCTTTAGAGCTGTTAGAATATTTTATAAAATGTTTCATTACTTCTAAAAAAAGATCGGTATTCATCCACCCACTTGGAGCAGCAAGCCCCAACGTTCCTGATGGGGAGCCTCGTAGCATATGCTCCTTTAGATGCACCCTAGGAAAAACCATTGCTGGTGGTAGGTATTGGCCCGTGGCACTAATGATGCAACAAGTGGTAACCAATGTACCTCTCTCTCCACTTGTTACCTTGCTAACTTGCTTCACTCCTTTCTCAGCAACAACCTTTGCTGATTTTTGAACCGTCGTAGTCGCAGTCTCATCCAAATTGTAGATTCTTCTTCCGTCAGCAAACGCATCAGTTCTTGAATATATATTCTTCAAATTTTGGTAAAAAATTGAAACATTATGTCTATTAAATGACGTCGCACGGGATAAACTACATCCTTCGGGGGTGCGAAGCGACAGTCGAACATGTCTTTGGCGAAAACCTCTCATCCATTTCAGCCCTGCCATTTTTCTTTCATGCCATTTGGCAGGAATTTTCTTTTTATTTTCGATTGCCATTTCATAGGCAAGTTTTCTACAATCGACAACAGACAACCCATAAAACATGCGTGAGCAGCTTATGATATAGTTTTCTAGGGAATCTTCTTCTGCGAATGTAAATACTTTATTAATACTGTAGTTGGGACTCATCCGCATTTGACTAATGTCGTCAACGTCTCTGGCTTTCTTGACATATCTAGCCAATGTCTGAAATGGTATATCTTTCAAAGCAGCTACTTTTCTCAAAGATCTTCCTTCTCTGACCAGATTTACTGCTTCTTTCATTGTTTCCTCTGCGCAATTTCCAATTTTTCTTTTCTTTGGATCCATACTTAACCTGCAAAAAAAATATTTCATCACATTTGTGTGTAGTCGGCAGCCATTTTGTAACCTCACTTATACAATATAATTGATTGAGACAAAATGATCCCACTCTTGTAATCTACATAAAAATCACTTACCTTTAACCTCGGCAGATCACCAAAATACTTTCTTTTACGTCCGAAAACACGAACTGACAAAACTTGAAAATATTTACTTACGCACGTGGAAATTAAATTAATTTAAACGGCGCGTGCATCTCTGCCAGCCGCGTATTCAACACTGTCGGAGATTACTTGTTGCTAAATTAGGTTTCTGCTCACCAATGGAAAACCTAGTCGGTCGCGTGATAAGTGGGGGAAGGACAGAGTCTCACTGTAGGACCTGTCTCAATGTTGGGCTGGCTCCCTACATATTCAACCAATGAATAAGTATGAATTTAAAACTAAAAATCGCCGAAAATAATAATCTTCTTTTATTAAAAAGTACACCAAAAAATTTATAAACTATTTTTTTCTAATTTTTTATCGAATTTTATAAACAAAATGGTTAGATTTAAAAAAAACTTCCAATTATCGTATCTTTTATTCTTATAAACAATATGCTCTTCACGCAAAAGCACTCTAAATAGAGAGGCATTAAACACCTTTTATCAATTTCTTGCTAAAAAGCAATATAAATTGATGGCAGTTTACCTCCGGTCTCCGAGGAAGATAATTTGATTATCGAAACGTGCGTTAGACAATTAAAAGTGTGTTTTGCTGTGTATAAATAAATATGAGTGTAATCCCGGTGTAGTTGCCGTATCAACTATCCATATAGGAGTATTAAACATATGTTTGTGTGGAAATGAAATCTCTTTCCACACTCGTCTAGTTATTTTTGTCACAGTTGATAATTGTGTGCATTTTATTAGACAATTCTTAGTTTCGTCCATTTTCCATAAAATTGGTATTTTTTATATTTTCTTAAATTATTTATAACTCCAATTTAATATTCAAATCAAATTTAAATTTCAAACTTTATCTGACATCATTTTAGTATCAACAACATAATTTAATGAACACAAAAAGTACTAATTGTTGAATCATATAAAACACAAATAAATGCGAATTATAAAAAAATGTTGTGTAAAACTTTTGCTAAAATGACCATTTGTAGCACTCGTGTTACAATCGTTTAACAAATATCGATAATATTAAATATTTTTTTTTTAGTTTTTCGATAATATTTTAAGTTATCCAGTTTAAGAGTCTAAAAATAAGGCTGGATTTACAGAGCCATTGATGGGTATGTCTTCAGTTATTGAAAGAATTAATAAAAAATCACCATTCTTATAAACTCAACTAATACCGAAAACCGTTTACACTACCACTACACCAACACACACACACACACACACACTTTTATATGCCTGACGCGCGTTTCGATAACCAAGTTATCTTCTTCAGAGACCGAAGGTAAACTAAAGCTATGTCTACAAACTAACCTTATATATATATATATAACATTTTTAGCGCCAAATGTTTTCGCGGTAAATGCTTTGGCGGCAAAGCCAATTTTTAGCGCGAAAACATTTTTACAATAAGTTTTCTTATAATAAACTATAAAGTGGACTATCTGGGATAGGTCTTTTGTCCTTATTTTATCTATTTTTACACTTAATAATTTCTATACTTTCAAATGCATCCAACAATCTTTTGTTCGATACATTTTTTAACAATTTTAAACTATCTACATTTACAGAATGATTTTTGGTAAAAGCATGTTCGGCAATACTAGATTTTTCTATGCGTCCATATTTTAGATGAGCTAAATGTTCTTTAAATCTAGTTTTAACCGATCTTTTTGTTTGCCCAACATACTTTTTATCACAATCATTACAACTTATTTCAAATATACCGCTTTTTTCCAGATATTCTCTCTTATCCTTCGGATTTCCTAACAATTGTCTCAGGGTGCTACTAGTTTTGTGAACTAAAACTAATCCCACCGTGCTGAAAGTTGTTTTCAATCCTTTGGTATACTGAGGGATAAATGGTAATGAAATGAATTTCCTATCGTTGTGTTCTCGCTGGAAAAAGGTGGTTTCACAAAGAGATTTCTTAAAACTATGGGGATTGATTAGCTTATGAATTAGTTTTTTATCATATCCATTAAGTACAGCTATATCCTTAATTAAATTCTTTTCTCTGTTATTCTTGTTTTGTTTAAAACAAAAAATGAAAACTTGCCATTTTGTGTTGACTACAGTGAAAAGAATAAATCTATACGTAGCGGTGTCTTTCCTAAAAATATCAAATTATAACTTGTTATTATTTCTTATTACTAATGTGTCCAAAAATGGTAACTGTTCATTATTTTCTAGCTCAAACGTGAATTTTGAATTTAATTTTGAAATGAAATCTTCTACTGATGATTTCTTCGTATTGAAAACTGCGAAAATGTCCACATATCTATACCATATCCTTGGGATTTACTCGAACTCTTGACTGATCTGTGTTTCAAAATTGCTCATAAAAAGGTTGGCTATAAATGGTGATAAACAATTACCCATTGCTGTTCCTTCATATTGTTGATAAACCTGATTGTTGTATTGAAAATAATTTTGATCCATGCATAGTTTAGCTAATCGTATTCAGTTCTAACTTCAACACCCAGATCATTCAAGATGAGTAGTTCTTCTAAATACTGTAAAGTTTGTGGAATCGGTACGCTAGGAAATAAAGAACTAACATCGAACGAAATTAAAATTTCCCCATCTTCTAGAACAACATCTTTAACTTTCTTGATAAATTCTAATGAATTTTTAACTGAAAAAGTCAACTAAGATAAGATTGTTAATTTTAGGGCATAAACGTCTCGTGGTATATATAATAATAATAATGCAATGTAGGTTATATATAAAATAAGAGGAGGGGGGTGGGGTAAATTGCGTTCCTTTAAAGGAAATAAATATATTAAACACTGTTTCAGAAAAGAAAGAAATTGATTTAATAAATGAATTCATACCAAATAGAGTTAATGAAGACGAGGAACGATATGTATGATTTTTTAAACGAACATAATTATGCGTTTCATGTAGATTCTATATCGCTATATAAACTGCTCAATTGAAGTGGGTATTACAACAATCTGTAATTGCCTTTTGTCATTGGTTAATAATAAATCAAAATTCGATAAAATAAGTTAATCTTTGTTCTTTCACGTTCCAATATACCCAAAAAAATAAAACAAACAAATTTTTGATAAAATAAAAGTTACAATAAAACTGAAAAAATTGAAAAATGTCATTTACTGCGCAGGTCATAAAGGCCTTTCACGAAAATTAATATCGTGTGGGTCCACTCCTAGCTTGCCCTAGTACTGTCACTGTATTTGTCATGTTCCTTATTAAATTATTAACTTATTAATAAATTGCTGAGGTATGTTTTCCCATATTCTTTGAAAGGCATTGGCGAGCTGTTCTAGGGTTATGGGGGGCTGTTGGAGTTGGTTTAATTGTCTAGACATTTCGGCCCCCAAATGCTCAATGCAATTCATATCGGGTGAACATGGTGGCCAGTTCATTCTTATAAAACCGTGTTATTCAATGCGATCATTTACAATTCTCGCACGGTGCGGGCGCGCATTATCGTCGATAAAGACAAATTTTTCGCCTATTGCACCAAAAAATGGTACAATTATTGGCTCTATAACCATGTCCCTATATCCTACAGCCGTCATTGTCATATTCATTTTATTAACACCATTAATCAGTGCGGCCATCATAACATATGCCTCCCCACACGCAAACTGAGTCATCACCAAAAAGAGTGGTTGGCGCCATCAAACATTCTTGTATCTGCATGCACGCTGATCCGCAGTCATCCGTGGATGTGAACTACGCCTTCTGGCTCTTAAATTACATGTATGCAGCCTTCTTCTAACAATGTGACTAGATATCACTCTTCCGGTAGCATGCCTAAAGGGTTTCCTGGATCAGAAAATCGCTTGATAGGAAGGCGAGAATCAATAGAATGGCCACCAAGATCACATGATTTTACCCCATTGGACTTTTTTATGGGATTATGTCAAAAATTATTTTAAAAAACTAATCCACATTATTTAAAGAACGAATAACGCTTGCGATTAGATCGGTCACGCCTGTTATGTTAATTAACGTTGGAAGACATTTTATTTAAGATTAGAATGTTGCCACAGAAAATTTAGGAACGCAAGAAATGTATCAGCGGCCTGGAGAGAGACGAGGGATATTTAGAAGCGCTTTTACAATTTTATCACTTATATCGTTTGTTAAAAAGAAATAGTTAGAGAGCCCTTCTAGAACCCTTAATTGAACAAGGGAATCATGCAAGTGTATTATTTCTAATAGAAAAGATATTTTTTTTTTCAAGCGGTCAATAAATGCATCTTTATGTGCATGTATATACGTAGTAAAAGTACGTCTTTATTGATTACTGGGAGATAAAGTCTTTAAAAGGCCATGGGAGATAATAGTATATTATCTATACTTTGTTCACGACTTTCAAATAAAATTTACTAGTAATTATAAAAAATCTTTATTTTATGAAGTAAAGTACAATGTCGTAGCAGCATTATCATTTGAGTTCATACTTAAATTACTCCTTATTTAAGTCAGAACTATCAAAAAGCCAATATTTGATTTTGATGAAAATATTGCTTTTATACCTTTTTTACACAATATTGTTTGATTTTTAAGTTTTTATGTAACTAACACATATTTTAGGACAAAATTATATTTATTATTATAGTCCAAATTTATTTAATCTAATAAAAATGTATTAAAATAAATTCTAACCTAACATAAAAAATATCATATAATCCGCCATCATCAAATGTATCCTATAAATTTGGATTTTATTTTGTTAAATACTTCTTATTTAGCACTATTTAGCAAAATTACAAATCAAAAAGACTGCAAAGACAAAGAAAATTGCAGAATAGCATGTAAATAAAAGTTCATATAAAATACTCGTATTGAATAATCTTCGTGTGTATCTGTGTATTAAGTATACCATATACCAAAGTACATTCTGTATAGGCAACACTTATTACGCGTGTGTGTATTGGAGTGTATGCTACCGTGTTATGAACAAAGAATATTCTCATACCAAGTTTAGACATACGTGCTGTTTTCACGTCATACTGTGTATAATGGTTCATTATTCACTAGTGAATAATGGGTAACATTATACTTGAGCAAGCACATGTATAATTAAGGTTTTATAGCACGGTCGTGGACAAAGTAAATTATGGGCGGAGCCTATGACGTCATAAAGTAAGGTTCATTGAAAATTTCTTAAATAATAATACCGATTTATTGATCAATATTTATACAAAATATTTAATTAATATTTGTCAATTATCCAAATTAAAAAAATATATATTAAACAACAGTTACGTTATTGTTATTGAATATTATTTTCCAATACGCGAATACCAACTACTTTGACATCTGTCAAAAAAAGTAAGATGGCGACAACTATTTCAGTGAGAACTAAAGTTTGTTGTTTAAGATAGGTAAAATATATTTGTTTTATTTTTATTTATTTTACACGCTTAAAGAAAAAATAGTATATATTACACGGAGTAGAACGTTCTTTTTGTGTTTCGTCCTGATTGCAACTTCAGCTTCGCTTCGGCTGCAAACTAAGGACTCAACACAAAAAGAGTCACTTCTACTCCTAGTGATATAATCTACTATTTCCCATTGTATCATTATAAGTATAATAGTTATTATTAACCTAAACAATAGAATAAACAGCAAAATAATACAACTCAACACAAGCATCAAACAAATAACAATCCAATCTACCACGCAAATGCAAATACAACTTTCAAAAAACCAAAACCCACAACCCACATTGGCATAGAATATATTTGACAAAATATGTCTCATGCCACGATACACATTATGTTTATTCGGCATAATTCTCATTTTTTACTTTTTTCTGTAATAGTTGGGGTAAAAAAAGATTTGCTACCATCTCCAATCCATCATCACTTGATAATGAAAAAGATGAGGATGACTCTGACGAGAATTCTGCCAATAAATTCATAATAATATACTCAATAAATTAAAATACCAATAATAATTTGAATTTAAAATGCACACTACAAACAATGACTGACAAATGACCAAGCGCATGCGTCAATTAGTCCACGAAAAATTCTTACTTTTAACCTTGGACTGATTTGACTGTTTTCAAATTGTCCGAAAACAGTCAGAAATAAAACCCGAACATCAAACTAAAATTATAGAACGGTTCGAAAACCGTACAAGAAAAACCCGAACACAGGATTTTTTAGTGCGCAGAATCGTGACAGTTTGAAAACAGTAATGAAGTAAACCCGAACAAAGCTCATGTAAACATAAACAATGCGTCATACAAGGAGCTTCAAGATGGCCGTCGCAAATTTTCCTTAAATTTTTATAAATGCATAAAAATTTTTGATAACCATCTTTATGCCATTAAAATAGTTTCCTTGACAAACACTGGTTGTTTATTATTGTAACAAAAGTCAGTTACTGTTTGGTGTTAGTTAGTTGCCACGATACACATTAACACGGTATGCCACTATTTGGTACCAAGTTCGTCCGTCGCTGGCGAATTAACCATTACCAGCTCTGTCGACATCTTAGAATATAAAAACGAAGGAAGGAGCGTTATACATAAACACCAATAGTCCTAGATGGTGTTTAAAAATGGCGTCAGCAGTTTCCGGTTTGTCAGTGGCGTATCAATTTTAATTTATGATAAAATGTTGTATCAATTTCAAAAATAAAAATTCTGATGTAAGAAAGTTTTAAAACTTAATACATTTTGTAATCCATATTTCTATATACACTTTTATTAAATACATATATAAACATTACATAGCTGAGCATATTTAGTAAATCACTTACGTAAATAAATTGCATATATGTACGTCTCTGAATTCTAGTTTCTTAAATACTAAACAGTACTATCTCAAATGTCAAAAAACCGTCAATAACAATAATGATGAATCATATATGAGGTTCGTTCCAACAAGAGTCCGAAACTATCAGAGATTGTTATGAGCATGCGTATGTGCATTTTAGCGTTCCAACAACAATTTGTGACAGTTTGGTGACTGATAGTAAGCAGTTCCAACGTTACACACAAACGGTTTGAAAACTGTCATAAGAGTTTGTGAATTTGTCACGAACTATAAATCAGACGCATGCGCAAAGAAGATTTGATCATTCGAAACCACGTGTTTGTTCATTTAATTCAACTTTTTCGCGTATTATATATTTATATCCTTAGGAGATCTATTTAATATAAATATGAGTTACACTGGCTCAGATAAAAATATTGGCAACAGCGATTTATCAGACGAAAGTATTGGTGCATTCCACAGTGAAGACGAATCCAGCGATTATCTCGAGGAAATAATTGAGGAAATTGGTGTTCGCCCGAAAAATTCGGAATGAGAAAATATTTTCCACTTGTTGCACTGTCATGTGTTAAATGTCAAACTAGTACTACAGTGTTCCAACAGAACAGTTGTGGACTAGTTTGAAATTTCATAAAATGCGCGCATGCGTAGAAACAAATTTGAAAACAATCCGAAACGCATCCCTGATTGTTTGTTGGAACGAACCTATGGTATTTACAAATGGCCGCTGTGACGTAATTTCCGTCGTAAACTACTAACTTGGAAAAGGTGATAGGCTCCTTCCTTAGTTTTTATATTCTAAGGTCGACATTAAGAAGTTGGCAATTTTGATCCTAACGATACTGTAACGGGTGACAGATGTGTGACGGATGATTGTGACAGATGCGAGAGGAATGCATGTATTTTGATGTAGCTGCTTGCCATAAAGGGTAGAGTCCGTGAATGAGGAAGAAGGTTTTGACAGGAACTTGACATGATTTATAATTATTGTAGGTTGGTAGTTATTCGCGAACATTCTAGTTATATTTGGATTTTAGTAAATAGTTATTTCGAGAAAAATCGAGATGTCAAGTATTTTGATATATAAAGCGGGTCATTCGCGATAGAGTTAGTGTTCGTTCAGCTTTTGTAAAGTTTAAAAGTATAAAGTGACAGTTAGTAATTTGTAACCAGCTGAATTCTTGTATTCTTACAATTTGTAAATAAATTGTGTTCAAAGTCCTCAAAAGTGTTTCAATACTAATGAAGAGAAATGCCTCTGATTTCAGTATTATTGATCGACTTTGTGTTTTGACATTCGATCAGGTGTATGCGTATGTGTATGATTTTAAAAAGTATGTCGGTAGCACTGTGTTATTTATAAGATTTGACAGTTTTGACATTTAAATTATGAAATGTTAATGTTTTAAAATATTTTAAAATGACTAATACACCAATAATAATATATTATATAAGTAAAAGATGATATTCATATTCACAAATACTTTCTTAAAGAACAATTTAAAATTAATAAATTGCTATTAGCCACAAATGTCATTGTCAATAGTCTTGTCATTAGATACTTCACTCATGTCGCCATGTAAAAGTTACATTACGATACGCAAATGCGTTTTATAATGAAGATTTTTATAAGTTCAAAATATAAAAAAATATTTTAAACCACGTGCCTTTCTAAAACGTCAAAGTGACAATTACAAACCAAAGAAATAAGATTTTGGTTAAAATACCTGATAATAAAACGAATAAATCAAGAAAAAATTGTTGCAAAATTTTTAAAATTGCAAAATTCAGATGAATACACAGGACGTTGTTTCCATCGATCCTCTGCAACAATTTTGGTAAATGCTGGAGCAGATTTAGTTGCTTTAAAAAGACATGGGGGATGGAAATCCTCAAGTGTTGCCGAAGGATATATAGAAGAATCTTTCATAAATAAAGTAGCAAATAAAATATTTAGAAGGGAAAAAGACATAGAGGATTCTGTTAATACTATTAGTTTTATTGCCGAAGAAGAAAATAGTAATAACTTTGCTAACTATTCAGAAATAACAAATAAAGAGGAAAGTAACAAAGAAAACTTTTCGACTGGATTACACCCTATTTTTAATAATTTGCACAACTGACGTAGGCCCAGGCCGGGAAAAATTTCCTGTACTGTCCTAGAAAGTTCGTTGCCCAGCAACAAACGAATTTATTAGAATAGCGTAATTTGGGGTCCGAAATTAGTCTGAAAAAATAAGTATTCCGAAACGATTTCAGAAAAAGAACATTTTATTAAACTATAATAACTTCAAATTAAAATTTTTCAACAATTTTGTTTATAATTTTACCAATTCAATTTTAAATTTTCATTTATGTAATAAAATAAAATTAACATTAAAAAAAATCCCACAAGGGGGACTCGAACTTTCGTCTACTGTGCGAGAGCCCGGGATACTTACCACTCGACTATCAGTACAAGGCTTAAAGGCACCATCGATCAAGGAAATAGAGATTCCATTTGTAATTGAGGCTAAATACCTAGGTAAAATATTATTTGACCAGAAGCTGACATGGAATTCACACATCCAAAAAATCACACAAAAGTTAACAATTACCCTTCGGAGACGGTTGTGACGGAAAACATGGGGACTCAGGGTCATAAGATCAATGTTGACCTATGGTTCAGTAGTTGTGTGGCCAAAAACTCAGCAGATTAAGGCTATTTAAACACTTGGTGAGGTTCAAAGGGTTCATGTCTGAGCATCACAGGAACGATTATAACGGCCTCAACGGAAACAGAGGTTTTACTAAACTTACCACGTTTGCATATGTATATTCAAGGAAAGCTGTCAATAGTACATAGATATCAGTAAATAAAAGACAACCATATTTTAGGGCTGCCCGTAGACCAAATGGTGTGTAGCTGTAACTTTAGTAAAATATTTTAGTTAAAGATACAAAAAAAAGAGAACTGGGAAACCGGTTTACCTATAGAAAGAGGACAGAAGTCCAGCTATGCCTAGGGAAAGTTCAAACACCCCATTGATAGGACCTGAACCCATTCTTGGAATCGCAAATACACTACAAAATGTAGCCATCAGCGAATGGATGCGAAGAAAGTTTCTTGAATTATGAACAGGGGTAAGTGCATAAGGGGAAATTCGCAAACTTCAAGGCAGACCTACTCTCATAGCGACGAAAGTCAGCAGGATGATAGTAAGACTATTAATTGGGTTAATTGAGTCTTATAAGGCAGATTCAGATAGACTTATTCAGGTTTTGTCTGGAAGAGAAGAAAACCACAATCCACGTCCTATGCCAATGTGAAGGTTTGACAAGACCGCAGGCTGTATGAAATGGCCACTATCATAGCTAATGAACTTCATCAGAAGGGCAGCGATAGATGAGGTGCTTTAAAATACAAGGACAGAACAATAGATCTGCAAAGGTCGCACTGTATCAGACTGTCATGCCTGTCCAATTTATTATCTATTATAAATTATCTGTGAATAAAAGCTGAGTCAATGCATGCTGTATTTCCACATAATGATAAGGTGAAGACGCATTTGTTAAGTAAACTACTGTATTGAACAATAATTAGCAGTTAGTTTTTTTTATAATACGGAATAGCACCATAAAGGATATTGAAATCTACGAATAAAGAATAGAAAGGAAGGAACGTTGTCATATTTTAATCTAGCAAATAATCACGACGGAAGTCGGCCATATTGAAGAACCAAATATGACTCATTCGAATCGTGACATTTGACATGTATAGTTTTTTCATGCTGTTTTATATATTATTTTCTGATTTAAGTAGTTAATCCAACTCTTGAATGGGAATTACTTTTCATCTGTAGGGTTCTATTTATCTGAATTATTAAAAATTAACAAAATATTTTAATGACAACCACATTGTTATCATAGACGTTCCTTTATTTTTTATATAGACCAACTAAGTCAACTATTTATAATTACCTACTTAGAAGTTTTTAATCTAAATTTATATTCCTACAACTTTATGACGATGTATATTACTGTAGAGATAATTACAAGCGGAAAACAGTTATTATTTTTAATAATTAATACGAGACATAAGTTTATAATACCCTGTGTGTGACACCACTGGTAACCGGAAACTTCAAGTCAGCCATATGCAAGAACCATTGCGGACATCGTCAAATCGTATTATACTCCTTCCTTTTTATTATGTATTCGTAGGTTGAAATATCTAAATAAATTTTGACAACTTTGTAAATATTCACACAATTTCAGAACGCGTACTCGGTAACTCGATAGAGATAGAAACAGAAAAGAAATAGCAAAGAAAAAAATGTCTTTCTGTCAACAAATGCCACTCTCTATGACATTTTTCGTTTATAGAGAAATGTGTAGTATTGAACCTGCAAACATTTCGATTTTTAACCAATCTACCAGTTATGTTGACATCCAAAATGTCAATATTGTCATTTTAAGCTGTTATTACTTATTTTGTTATATAGCGTTGTTTGTTGTTTTTTGTGCTTTTCTATTAATTGAGTGAAATGGGTTTCGAAAAGAGACATCCACGATACACGACAAATGTCTTAGAACTTCCTGAGAGTTTAGAAAATGTTAGCTAGGTAGTTGTGGTAAAATCAAAATTAACATTAATAAACCTACAGATAGGCTTTTATTGACAATATTATAAACTAAAGAACAATGACAATTGCTAGTTAATGACGGAACATAAATACCGCATCAATTATTGTTTATATAGAAAATCAAACCTTGTTTACAAGAAAAATTAATAAAATACTTTCTCAATTTTAATTAAAAATAAATATATATATATATATATATATATATATATAATAAAATTCCAATAAAAAACAATAACCTAACAATGCTTTATGATGTACCTAGGGCATAAACCTTACGTGATATTTGTTTTGATGTTTTGTGCCATAGAAACCACAAATCAGACATAGAAAGACCCTTTTATACTTCTTACCAAACCCTTCTTTCAGTTCGTCATAGTTTGTGACGTCATACACTATTTTGGGAATGTTGAGTATTATTGCATGTAATTCTATGCAAATCTGACAGTTGCCAGGATCGTATTCAGCTAATTATGAAACTAACTTTTATTGCACCTTGGAATTAAAAAAATAAAACATTAGTATTTATGAGATTCTTAAAAATGGAAAAGTTATCAAATAATTGACAAAAAGTTGATACTTTTACACTATATAAACTATTTTAGATTGTTTGAATATAATGAATATAAAATTATAGCGTATTTAACACATAAAATAAAGTAAAATACTGACCTGAACGACAATTGTGACACTTCAGTGTTTGACACTGTAAAGGGGCATTTGCATTACAGTATTTTGCGACAAAATATTTTAATTTGCATGATTGATTGGCTAGAAGTTGGGAGCAATCAAAATACGCGAATATACGTTAATTACTCATAAGCTTTGTATTTATGTCAATGAGAACTGTCACTAAGACAGTACTGATTATTATAAATTTCTGAATAATATTTGGGGCTATAAGTGAACAATTTTTTAAAATATTTATCAACCGACCTTGAAAAGAAAATAGTTAAACAATTGAAAATTATTTACAGTAATGTCATTAATATTATAAAACATTTTAAAGAAAACCAGAAATATTCACTGTGTGCTCCTGGAAATAGATTTAGAAATATTATTTAGAAATCAGACTAGTGTTCGTGAATAGGTACTATCTGTACGTGGTTTAGGTATGTTAAATCTTTTTTAAACTAAAATTCGGTTAACAAAATTTTTAATAACTTCTTAAATTTGATACTAACTTTCTTATACAAGTCCAAAAATAACATAATAATATATATTTAACAATATATTAAATAAAAAAATTAATAATAAACAAAATGGAACAATAAAGCAGGTTTTTTTCTAGACAATAAATATTTAACAAAATATTAATCGGGCTAATTATACAATTTGTAAGATATTTATAAATTTTGAGTTACCAGGTACTGAGTATGGTAATTTTTACAATAATTTTAGGTCTTTTCTTTTTTGTAGAATAATAATGAACTTTGTTATTTCATATTATCCTGTTTATAATATCTATTCAAGTCTTTAAGAAATACTGATTATTTGTACACCTAATTACCATAATTTCTGAGTTATTGTTACAACTACATTATCTTCTTAGAAGTTAAAATAACACATTTACTTGGATAGGATTGTAAAAACTAGTATAATCTGAGTAATTTTTAATAATTTACATTCTATATAGGAGTTGTTTCATTTTTTCTATAAAGGATAAAGTATTTAAGATGACAGTTGCGTTGCCTTTACCTGCTGGGAGGATAACGATATCTTCATTTTTATAGAGGTCTTTTAAAGCTTGTCTTTCTAAAAAAGGTAAATTGGAAGGTGGAACTTTTGAAGTATGGAGAATTCGTGATGTACCTTGCCGTATAATTTCGGCTTGCTCAGAAGGAAGACTGGAAATTGCCTCTTCAGTTTGACAAATAATATGTTCTAGTGAAATAGATTTAGGAGTGATGGCAAAGTTAAAAACTTTTGACAGGGCTGTATCTGAGATAGGGGTTTCAGAAAAATTGTGGACTACCGTGGATGGATTTAATAAAATTATTGCTATATCCTGGTTCTATCTCTTCGTATCGAAACAAAATAATACTTCGATTTTGTGTGTTTTAGTTGATGAGGCTATTTTTATAAAATATTTGGAGACGTGTTTGGAGGCGGTCACGGTTGGGGCGGATGCAAAGATGGCGGTATTAGCAGCATAAAGTTAAATTTGGATGTGCGGGTTTCGAGTGGGAAGGTCGTGGGTGTAGATTAGGTTAAGTAATGGAGCTAGGATGGACCCTTGGGGGACTCCGGCTTGGGGAGTGAATGGTTGGGAGAGTAAAGCGTTTTTCTGAATATCTAAGCACTAAATTACAAGTGCCAAGAAAAATAAAAATTTTGACTTCATCAAACATAAGGAGTCTGAATTTTCAGTATCTCAAAAATTAACTTTATTTATTAGTTTAATTTATATCTCTACACATTCTAAAACAAACAAAAAAATAATACAATAGATTTTTTCCAGCA
This sequence comes from Ophraella communa, assembly GCA_035357415.1. NCBI lineage: Eukaryota > Metazoa > Arthropoda > Insecta > Coleoptera > Chrysomelidae > Ophraella > Ophraella communa. The sequence goes on from CM068980.1 coordinate 24,153,088, forward strand.
GACTGGTTGACATGTTTGCAACAACTTGAAGCATACACCGTTGTAAACTAATGTTTTTCAAACTACTGTTTGTGACATTTTACAAGCATCGGGTGTTCCCCAGATATTGGCAGAGGCACATGCTTCTAGTTGTTACAAAAATTTCAAACAACCTACTGGAACAAACCTAACATTGAAACTTTCGTTGTCTAAAATGCCTTCCCAATATAATTAGAAAAAAGCAAAAAATCTTTGACTCAAGTGTTTTTTTACATAAGTGTTTATTTTAAAAAAAGATGAGATGTAACCAAACAATACTGGCACGAAAAGGATATATCTTACTACTCAGTCATCACTTCCACTGTCACTGTTTTCACGTTTTCGTTTTTTAGTGCCTTTCATATTCTTTATGATTGCCATCATCTGTGCATGTCTATTATCAGTTTCTTTGTTTAAAAAGTTTGTTAGAAATGCAAACTGTTCTTTTCTATAATCCCTTTTCTTTACTTCTAGGGTATAAAATTTTTGTAATAGATCGGTTTTGGTAGGACGTTTAGTAGGTATGTATAAATCTGTTACTCGACTTTATTTTCGAGATTTTCTCTTTACCTTCTGATTCCGGTTTCTCATCCTCGGCTTTTTTTATACCGCTGGTACTTGGTCTATTTATTGAATCTACTAACAAAACCGGAGTACATTTATGTTTGTCCGATAAAATGTCATCAAGTTTCTCATAAAATGGTGGATCTATCTTTCCTTCACCAGTTTGCCGTTTCTTATCAATGTATTTTACATACGCTGCCTGTAAATTAAAAAAATTTTGACGGCATTTCTCTCTACCGTCACTGCTTTCACCAACATGAGAATCCCATATCATTTAGGCGTGTTGCAATTTCCAACCACAAAACATTTTTAAAATTTTTTTTGTCATTAAATTTAGAATTAAGGTTTTTTCTCATCTGCAATAAAGCAAGTGTTGCGGATCGATCCCTCTCGCTTTGCAACTTGGAACTCCACACTTTATTTTTAATTTCTAATGACTTTTTCTTTATTATATCAGTGGTATCATCATCTATGTTTTCACGATCTGTACGCATTGTTCGTCTTATTTCTTCACAGTGTACAGTCGCTAAGGCTGGATCTAAAAAAATATCAATAGTTACCTAGACCAACGCCATATCATACCATTCTGTAATTCGATAGCAGTTTTTATCAACTGTTAGAATGAGATCTTCTATCTAACCTAAGTTGGCTGTAGTTGGGCGTGGGGCTGGATCTTACTGCTAACCTAACTTTCTCCGCATCTGTCAGTATTAAACACACTCTGAGACTGTTTTAAAAACAAATTAACCAGTGAGGTATGTGACGTCACCGTTAGATCGCCAAAATATAAATGTTTTAAACTGTTTAAAATAGGTTGATCGCCGGAAAACAGCTCTAGATTTATTTTTGATAAGCGATTAAATGAATGAAAGTTTCCTAAAAATTAAAAACCAAAGATTGGAAGAAAATTGAACAAGAAAAAATAAAATCTTAAGATAAATATGTACGAGTATCTTTGAAATTCCAAGCTGTTGTCAAACTATTTATAAGTTTTTTTCTTTTTTGTAGAGTAGTGAAAGGTAGGTTAGGTTTTATGTGAGTTCAACGTCCCTTCCACTGTAACCTGAATGATCTATTGTGTCTCACCCCTAGGTTATAGTCGTTCTGTCAGTCCTATGCATCTAATGAAGCTCATCAGGGTCATTGGCGACACTTCCAAGAAGTCCCTGGGCTCGAATTGATGCTGACCAAATTAATTGATCCTTAGTATCTCGAGCTCTCGGCAATTACACAAGATATGCTCCGCTGTTTCATTCTCAACCTGACAGAATCTGCAGTCCGCACTCTCTGTCAGTCCAATTGTTTTCATATGCCCAAGCGACTGTGTCCACTTAGTAGTCCTGTCTGCTCATATTTAGCTACTGTTGAACCTATTTACAATTGTCTTTAAGTGTCTTAAACCCTCTAGCTCGAACCAGTAAGAACGTCTCCTCCGAGCTACCCAGTTCGATGTTCCTCTGGCTATACTATTTGCTATGCCTAGGAATGGCTGCGGGCCTATAAATATTCCAAAAATTTTTAATTTTATCGGAGTTCCGGTCTATATTCAATTGGCTCTAGGTTAAAGAATACTCTTTAATCTATCCGATAAAAATAAAAATTTGTGTGTGTTAATTAGTCGGTCAACACTACCCTTCTACTTTGTTATTATAAATATTCCTTCAGTATCTTTTCTGGCTAGAAGGTATTGAACGGTATCTAAACGTTCAAAGTCATTAATAGCACCTACCTATTGTGGTTGCTGTGTGTGGTTATTGTGATTTTTACGGTTTAAAAATAATTTATATAGTCAGCAATTTTTGTTATTGGTCAACAATGTATGATGTCAGATTTTTACATATTTGTCAAATGGATCAGGACTATTAACATATTTACTTCAATGTTACTGGTCACTGTCACTTTAAAACTGTTTGTGAATAATAAAAAAAATTGCCACATATAAAAATGTGGCTTCTATCTAGTAAGTGCACGTCTCTTTGTCATATCTATAGCCTTGTTCACTACTAAAATAACTATTTACTCCAGTTTGAAAAATTCGTAACAACCGTATAATAAGGTTAGTACCAAAAAACTTCAAGTCATTATAAAAACTCGGGTTGACCAGACCTTAATATTTTTGTATTTTTAGGTGGTTTGAAAAGCACCGTACAAAGAAAATGGAAAATGATATTGATATCGAGTCTCTCAAGGGCCGGTTTGGTTGGGAAATAATATGTAATTTCCATATACCATACCTTTTCAGACCAGACGGTAAATATTGTGCATTGCGCATACTTGACTGTGTCGTATTTAAAAACATACCCCTTCCTATAAGAAATGAACTCCTAAGTTGCACTACATCTCAAAATGTTTCGGCTACAGAAGTTGAATTAAAACTTTTACATGTTATAAATTCTAATCATTGCAACTTCCAGTATGGCACACGTCGATTTGGTAGCAACGATTTATTACTGAACATATCTCAAGCCGTAGAAGTATGTAAATTTATGCTAAGTTGCTATAATCTACTACAGAAAAACAGAGATAATGATTTTTCTAGCCGTTGTGGTTTTATTAAAGTAGATAAAGTGTCTCTAGTACCGTATTGTGTTAAAAACAACGAAAAATATGTACCTGCATTTTATTTTGAAGGCGATATTAATGGTCTTAAAAAAAGCATTATCAAAATGGAAGGATTGGAATTGAGCTATCTTAAATTTTGCTGTAAAATTCAAGGAATAAACAATGGCATATTTGATAGTAAGAGATTGTAAAAATTGTTTTTAACAATTGTTAATTAAATTATGTTTCAGGTAAATCGTGCTCAGTTTTGAGTTTAGAAGTTTTGAAGGAACATTTGGACAAGAATACTGCAGTAGAAGAATTTTGGCCATTGAGAAGTACACAATGTTTAAATAAATTCGCAACTTTAAGTAATATTTTCCATTTAGACAAAAATTTATTCAATAAGAATCAAAATGATATCAAAAATAGAGAAATCGAGAATCCCCAAAACACACTTTCAATTGCCACAAAGGGAAATTTAACCAACGTTTCTAAACAGTCTTCGCAAAAAAGAAATGCTTTCTACGTTGGCCCTTATAATAAAAGCCCATTTTATTCTATACAAAAAATAAATATTGAAAATCGTTTGATTAATTGCATAATAGATAACAGTGATATTAACGATAAATGGGTAACATTGGAAGATTTATGTAGAGAATTATTTTTTAACACACCTGTAATATTCTGTCAAAAAGTATTAAACAATTTAAACATATATGTACGCAAAGCCAATCCTTTGCAGAATCTGGTTCTACAAAATACTGGTTTGTACAAGAAAAATTGTATTTTAACTTTGGTCCAAGTAGAGCAAGTACAACAAAATTTATTGCCCATTAAGAATGGTCTAGAAAACTACAAACATTTACTATTACAATGAAAAAGTTTGAATGTTAATTGACTTTAAATATTAAGAATTTAATTGTTTCCTGTTTTATTATTATAATGACATAAAACTTTACAAATATTAAGTAATTTTGAATATTTATTTATAGGTAAACAATATGCTATACACATTGTATAGTTTTATTCTAAGTTTATATCATTGAGATTAGTCTTAACTTATATAAACTTTTTATTTCTAAACTGATCATCTTAAGTCATAGCAGTTCTGTTCTTTTTGATACAATGTAAACTTCATGAATCCATTTTTATATGAAAACCTTATTAATTTAAAGAAAAATGAAATAATTTATACCGAATATATATCATAGAAATATAGATGATGCAATACTTTTTTAGCAGAGTATATATAAATATGTTTTCAATATTTACAATTACTTTTTAAAATGGTACTAATTCTCATTCTACTATTATAATTATTGCCATCCCGAATTTTCTGATTGTCTACTCTAGGCTATATTGCTAACTCAAAGTCTACGTTTTCGAAGTTTACAGAAGATATTTACTCATTTATTAATAGCTTTGTCAGTTCACTTTTTTATGTATGTATAAGGTTTCAGTATTCTACTTTTAAATTATTTTGAGGAATCATGCAGTTTTCACAGAATGTAGCTTGGATGGTAATTTAAATGAAGATTTAAAATGAATTAAAATAAAATTTTCTGTGGTTTAAATAAATTTATATTTATACTTACAACTCATCTGGGCAATTAATCGGTTGAGCAAGTCGGTAACCGTCTTTCAAATAAGCTGCCATTTCAAATGGATCAATTTCAATGTAGGGTTGCTGAGCAAGGGTGGTCAATTCCCACAGCAACACTCCGAATGACCAAACATCAGAACTAGGCGAAAAACTTTTATGAAGAAGACTTTCAATGGCTAACCATTTAACCGGTCTATTTTCATTATCACCCAGACAATGATAGTCCGAAGGGAACAAGTCTCTGGATAAAGCATTGTCAGCAACTAATACGTTAAGTTTATCGTCAACCCTAAAAAATAATTATAATATAATTTATTTCAATTTTTTCTTATTTGTAATAAAATATAAATCCATTTACTTACACACAATTTCGGGCAGCTAAATCTTTATGTAATAAATGCTTTTTATGTAAATACTGCATTGCCTGAATGATCTGCAAAGCCATGTCAACTACTTCTTGCGTAGTTAAAGTGTGATGAACTCCCTCCGATGATACTTTACATTTTTGCAGGAAAAATTTAAGATTGGTGTAGTTTTTGTATGGATACAACAAAAAAGGAGCCATGTGTTCTTCAACAGATATTCTAAGGATGCTTAATATACTCTTATGGTTTAAGGCATACATAGACATTCCTTCCTGCAATAAAAGTGAAATTTGTACTTCGCTAGCATGGTCTGTAACTGTTTTCACTATAACAGTTTCTTCATTGCCTTCTTCTGTCGTATACGATCCGTGGTATATTTTTCCAAAAGTACCTTCAAGAATTACACTGCTTAGACGAACCCTGCATCTAAAAATGCAAAAATATGTATTTAAACTGTTTCTTTATAGTATATTACATAACGAGTGTGGAAAGTGAAGTATTACGCACGATTTTTCCTACGACCCCAATATTTCTTATTATAATAAATATTTTAAATTTATTTATAAAATTTATTTTAATTGTTAGTCATGTTAAAAATTAGGATTTAAACGAGTTTATATATTGTATGGAAATATAATTAATTAAAATAAAATAACCACCTTTCTCAGGAATTCACATCAAAATTCTTTATTAGATAAATTACATTTTAATTTTTTTGTGGGCTCTATAAAAATTAAAATGGTAAAATTAATTGAAAAGTAATGTAATAATAATAAACGCAAAGATAATTGTAAACAGAAACACAAACATAACTTCAAAAATCCACATTCGACACATGCACGGAACATAAACACAATATAAAAAAGAAGAATAAACTGTTCTTCTTTCTAAAAGTATTTTTATAAAAATAATAATACTGAATAAAAATATGTTTATTTTTAAAAAATTTAAAAACCTATAAGAAACTTTATTCTTACTTTATACAGAAAAATTTGTATTGGCAATTACAATACAATATTTGACAGAAGGAAGATTTAAAAAAAATAAATGGTCCTTGCTTTGACATTCATGTGTTTTTACTATTGATAAATTTGGCGTAAATGTCACAGATCATAGAACTATTTTTTTTTTACTTTTCAATACGTGTATTGATATTTACTTTTCAATACGTGTATTGATATTAGCTACTTTCTTAAGTACAAATAAGTGTGCAAACTAGCACTTTCATATGTGGTCGTAGGAAAAATATATTACAGGTGTAGTTTGAAGGTATATAAGGTTTATATATGTATATAAAAATAAAGTTAAATTTTATTTTATTGATGAAATTTTAGATATTTTATAAAAAAATTAATTTTTTAAAGCTAATCAATTAATTTTTACTCTTCCAGCAGTCTTATTTTCTTGGCAGATAGTGATGGACAAACAGTGATGTCTCTTAGAGTAATTCCAATATTACAAAATAACTTCTTCATTACATGTAATTCCTCGTAATACAACCAATATTTAGATTAACAAATTAGCATTTGGCTTCATAATATTTGTTGTTCATTACAATAACAATGTATTCACACAACTATTTGCTAGCTAGAGGTACAAGTTTTTAGTCTGTTGCTGTGGAACCGTAGGAAGCCAAATGTCATTAATATAATGAAGAGAAAGATAATTATTTGCTTATTACCTTTGAATTGAGAGCTCCGTTATTTTGTCTTGCAAATCTTTGGATCTTTCATCAATAAGAGAATAGCTAGGCATTCTTTTAAAGCTGTCATAGGAAGAAGCATTCACACTAGTCCTGGGTAAAGCAGCCAGAAATGTGGTAGTTGTAGTAGTTGGTCCACTTCCATTTTCAGTCGTCCTTCTAGTTTTGTTATCTTTTATATAAGATAAAATGACAATAAAAGCTAGCATTAAAATAAATAGAACTGCGCAACAAACTGCTACATAAAAATTATTAGCAGAGTTTGTAAACTGTGGCATAGAGTCCATAGAAATATAAGTAGTTGACTTTTCTAGTTCAAGACAGACTTTTTTTCTTTGAAATGTAAGGGTTGTAACGTTTTCTGGTGTCAAAGTAATATTCATTTTTATTGAAATAACAACTTCTGCCTCTACAATTCCCGAACATGGTAGGGCTATTTGAAAAGTCTGAACTGAATTTGGAATTACACCAATATTTGATATGTTTAATTTTGGAGAAGGAAGAGCTGCAGCATTTGATGTATCTACTTCTAGAGAATAATGTACCTACAAACAAAAATAACTTTCAGTTAAAAAGAAGTAAATATATACGTAAATTTGATATCCGAAATATGGAATTAGATATATCTACATATGACAAGACAAAAAACATCAGAAATATACACCTGTAGCTTTGAAAGACAAGTCCACAAAGCATGCGGTGGAGAATACTTCTGCCTTATATTCGTTTCCTTTATTTTACTACATTTCAGTAGAACTTGTACTTTTTGCATTTCGAAAACCTACAAAATTTATCGGGGTGAAGATAGCTCCTAGCTCCTACCGTAGAACTACGACAACCAACCCATATGGGAACAGCGCATAAAAATCCACTGTGCATTCAAACTCGACCACTAACTTGCATGTAAAATTGAACGCTCGCGCATGATAATACATTCAAATACAGGGGAACCATGATAATTAGTGGTTGATAAAAAACATTTTAAAGTTAATTTAAATGAAAATAAAAATAATAAAATGTAATAAAATATTATTTAAATACCAACATATTCTTAATAAATATTCCTAGTGTGCTAAAAATTTAGTATAAGTGAATATTTAACGTAAATTCGGATATTTGCTTTGGAGCTGGTGGGTAAATGGAGATGTCCATGAATGAAATTTTGCACCAAGGTAGAAAAAACAATTCTCTTTCATCTAGTGTATTCACAAGTTATTTACAAACGTTCCGAGTAGGCAAAAAATGGATTATAAGTGAATTTTTAACGCAAACTCGGATATTTTCTTTTGTCTAGTTCTACTGGACTAGTACGAATAATTTTATTCCACTATAATTGTTTAAATCTACCGCCTAGCCTCAGACAGTTTCCTACTTGTAAGACGCAGAAAGAGAATAGAGTAAGAACGATAGACGAAGTGCTTCTTTGTACGAAAGTAGCAAATCTAAAATAGAAATAATCAAAAGTTTTAATAGCACACATTTCACTATTCAATCATTGTCACATTCAATTAAGTGTATTAAATATTCTACAATTTTATTTAATTCAAAAATACAATTCGTTGCCTACAGAACATTCTACGTAGAACTAGACAAAAGGAAATATCCGAATTTGAGTTAAAATTTCGCTTATAATCCATTTTTAGCCTACTCGGAACGTTTGTAAGTAACTTTTGAATATACCAGATAAAAGAGAATTTTTCCTTTCATTCATGGACATCTTCATTTACCCACCAGACTTCTTTTTAAATATGGCAGTAAAAGTAAGTAATTAATTATTTTATTTTTATATAGTATTTTTAAATGTCAAAAATGAAAAGTTATTGTCTTCCCTTAAGCAATCAGAGCAGCGTTGCTAGGCAACACATTACAGTACCTGATACCGTAATGTTCTACTTACCGGCGCCAAATTGATTATAAGGAAGTATATTTACTGGACAGGATGAAATAAATATATTTTTCTACAACCCTATATAAAATGACGTTATTTGGTATAGTAAACGTTCAGCGAAAACGCGATTTCCGTTGCAAGTGAGAGAATATATTTTCGTCTCTAGTGACGAAAGTGACGTTTATATTTTTAACCATTTTTTTTTGCGCTTGCATAGGTATTTAATGTTTTTACGATTTTAAATTATTAATAAACGCAAACAAGAATTATTTTTATAATTAGAATACAACTTTTTATTTAATAAATATATAAATTAAATTGGATTTAAAAACCATTTTTATCTAGTGCCCTGGTTTCATCAGTTTGACGTTTCACCATTTTTATCTAGTGCCCAGGTTTCATTAGTTTGACGTTTCTTGTGAATTGTCAGTTTGCTCTAGAAGTATTTATTTGAAATCATGAGCTCCGATACAGAAAGTGAATTAGATTACAGTCATACACCCGAAGAAATAAAAAATCAAGCAGAGGAAACTTCATTAGATTTACTACCAATAAAATCTAAAAAAAGGCATGAAGAAATATATACAAAATTTATGGAATGGAGAATTGAAAATCACGTAAATTCATTTTCGGAGAATGTGCTGATATACTCTGGGTTGTAGAAAAAGTATAGTGTTTTACTCGTCGAAAGTATTTTTTAAAGCTCAAGAACATGCTACTTTCGTCACTCGTTAAACAATATACTATTTTAAAGTTAAAAATTGTTCTATCTGCTCTCAAGGACGTAAAGTTAATTGATGCATTTGGATTCTAATTATTTAATTCAATAACTACAGTAGGCCACAGAAAATATTAATAACATATTGCAGCTCAATCAAAAATCACCAAAAGAAAAAACGCGAGACATCACACCTCAATGTTCGTTTAAAAATAAGCTATACAGTGAAGAAAACTGAAAAGTCGAGAAAGTCGACACATTATCAATAAAAAGCCAATGTATGCAGTTGATTTTTTAAAACGTTCCGTATGCATTTGACTTTCGTGGTATGCATTGCGTTGTACTTTTTCGTATAAAGTAGATAGACACATGTTAAATAATGGCCGAACCAGTGAAGTAATGACAGGAAGACTCGTTGCAAATGACTGAATTGCCATATTAGACATTTCAGCATCTTGGATTATATCGAGCAAAATAATTACTTGGCAAAAATGATCACTTTATTAGCAGTACAACGAAGAAGAGCTGCAAATGAAGCGGCAGCCAAGTTGCATTATGCTTCATACTCTTTCCGAGTAAGGAAAGTGACTGAAAATAGAACTAATGATACTTTAATTTGCATTAAAGTTTCTATGGGATCGGTCAAAAGAGACTTGAAAATATTCAGGATAGCTTGAAAGCTTTAACAAGCGCTAACAGTCAAGCGGGGAAAAATACAAAGAAACATGCATTATCGGCGTTGTGAAGTTTCTGAACATACAAGAAGTTTTAAAGGTACAGCAAGTTACTACAGTAGAAAAAAAGATAAAGTATACCTTCCTGAAGAATTAAACTTAAAAAATGTGCGATAGGTATAAGACCATCAATCTTTTGATTGACCCATACGAAACGTATCGGAACATATGTGATTTATCCACGCAAACGGAGATAGAGGTTAAGATACGAAAAATTACCTCGAAAAACCAATAATAACACAAAGCTTAAAGCTGAGATGCTCTATCAGCGAAAGAAGAATGTTCGAAAAATGTCCCGGAAGTGTGTTGAAACCAAAACTATTGCCATAGAATTCAATTTTGTACTTCCAACATTCCGACCAATGACGTGTATTGCAGAAGACAACTGACCTTAAAATCAATTGTCATTTTATGCTTATCCTGAAACCACAGGAGGAAAGGACTATAATAAAGTCGTATCATTCCTTCATCATTGTTCAGCTAGACGCTACAATAAGGTAGCTCCACATATTCTATGATTCGTGGAAGTTAGGACTCCTAAATGAAGTGAGATGGACATATGAATTAGAAAATTATAGCTGATCCTCCGGAAGAACTGGTACAGGGGAATTAGATCATGCAGATCCATTCAATTTTATAGTTTTTTTTAATTAATACGAGGGTTGTCTGAAAAGCTTCCGACCTAACAAAGATACTAGACATTTTTTCTTCAATTAATTTTTATTTTTCTACATAGTCTCCTATACACTTCTCCCAGCGAAGCTCCCATCTCTTCAACCCGTCCAAATAGTACTCGGTGTCTTTCTCTGCAAAATAGTTGTTTACGAAGGTGATGGCCTCCTCATTCGACGAAAATCTCTGTCCTCCGAGCGCAACTTTTAGCTTAGGGAACAAAAAAAAGTCGCTTGGGGCTAGATCTGGTGAGTAAGGAGGTTGGTAAAGCAGTTCAAACCGTAATTCGTGGATTTTCGCCATGGCAACCGCTAAGGTGTGAGACGGCGCATTGTTTTGGTGAAACAAAATTCTTTTTTTCTGCAAATTTGGCCGTTTTTCCGCAAATTCTGCCTTTAGCTTGTCAACTAATGACGCGTAGTATGCTCCTGTAATGGTTTTTCCTTTTTGAAGATAATCGATTAAGATAACTCCATGGCTATCCCAGAAAACAGTTGCCATCACTTTCCCAGCCGAAGAAACAACCCTTGCTTTTTTTGGAGCCGATTCCCCCTTCGCAGTCCATTGTTTTGACTGTGTTTTTGTTTCTGGAGTATAATGGTGTATCCAAGTTTCATCTACAGTAATTAATCGGCGCCAAAACTCTGATTTATTGCGCCAACAGAGAGTTGGAAATGTTCATTTGAACACATTTTTGGTCCAAAGTGAGAAAACGCGGCACCCAACGCGCGGAGAGCTTTCTCATGCCTAAATCTTGATTCAATATGTGACAAACACGTTCTTTGGACATGTTTATAGCCTCTGCTATCTCTCTAATTTTAATTCGACGGTTGTCTAGCACCATTTGGTGAACTTGAGCGATATTATCGTCAGTGGTTACAGTTTTTGGACGTCCCGAACGTTCATCGTCACCCAAGCTGGTACGGCCACGTTTAAATTCAGCAGCCCAAAATTTCACTGTGGTAAATGATGGTGCCTTTCAAAAACAAATATTTAATGACAGATCGATACTTGATTTTTTCCATTTTCATAAAAACACTCACATCGACTCACTCAAATGATTTTAAAACAACAACTGCGCGTCCAAAATGGCTGAAATTTTAATTTGATGGATATTCCACATTTCTTCCGTGAGTTCTTCATTTGTGATACAACTATACATGCTCGTTTCACTAAAAAGAGGCCACCTAGAATTTTTGAAATTTTCTAATTTTTATGAACCCTACAAGAAATTGATTGTCATTTGATATTTTGTATTACCACCTCTATTTTGAGTTACACTTCTCATTCGACGTGGCATTAAATTTATTAAATTCTGGATGTTATCCATTATTCAATGAGTGCTTTACGAAGCTGCATACGATTTATTGGAGCAAGTATTGTGTTCTTATGATTTTTTTGAGTTGGTCCCACGCTCAATGGGATTCAAATCTGGCTTTGAGCGGGCCACTTCATTTTTGGCACAACGCCGGTTTCCAGGTATTGAGTTACCATCCTGGATAAGTGTGGCTTCGCGTTGTCTATAAAAATAATGCTTTCACCCAAAAGCCCTGCAAAAGGCTTTACAAGCTTGTATGGAATTTTGGTAATGTATAGGTGAGCCCGATATCTGTACGGCCTTCGAATTAAATACCTGAGCACTACTGAAAAATGTTCAAAAACAGAATAATCATATTTCATGCATTTATCGAAGTGGTAAACTTGATATCAATTCTGCGAACTTTTATCCTTAATTGACCTGTCAGCACCCAGTGACGGTTCTAAAAGTGTTTCTGCATTATGCGAGTTTAGTTACAATAAATTACATAAACTTACAATTATTAAAAAATTCGTCATGCCGTCATTCGTCAATGATAACAACACAATATTTAAAAAATAAAAATATCTCCCATTTAAAATTTAGATATTTTAGAGCAGTATTATTTTACAAGAAAGCGATGTTGCCAAACAAAAAATATCGAAATAAAATATCGGATATACTGCTCTCTTTGTCTTCTCCAAATATTAAAAGAAGAAAACTATTATAGTTTCGAAACTGTCATTATCAAGTTGTAAACAACTACATATTTAAGGTTATTTCTTCTGATATTGTCTTAGACAAGGAAAGAGAGAGGACTGCGCATTGGAATAAATTTATGTAACCCATTTACCACCAAACTATGGCGTATCATATGATTTTTCTTATACGATTATTAAATAATTAATTTCATTATTTCGTATTTAAAAAAAGTTTTTAAATTTATACTGCTCCAAAAAAAAGGAACAATCATTTTAAAACATATTTATTTAATAAATATTACAATTTTAATCCATTTTATCTATTTTAAATATATGTTTTTATTCCACGCCACTGCAAAAATATTACATATATGAGCAAATAATAACAATTAAATGAAAAATAATCTTTAAAACTGAATGAAAACAATTTTCAAAATGTATGTACACTTAACCTAAGTTATCATACATAACATATGTGATTTAGTTAAACATCTATTACCTGAAAGCTGTAATATTAATAAAAATAAATTTCAAGGAAATAGTTTTAAAATACTTTTTACCTATGAAATGAAATTCCTTCCTCTTTTTTAGCACTCTGACTGTTGCACTTATAAACTACACAATTAACCATTTTAAAATGTCTATTCAGGTAATTAAAAAAAAGGTGAAAATTAATAAAAAAACTAAAAAAATACAATTCGACGTTCCAAATTTGTTTACCACCAAACGTTTGAAAATCGGCTTCACTCACACACATAAGGTTTTCATTGCCATGCGCTATCCTCTCTCTTTCCTAGTCTAAGGATATTGTGGTAATAAAATTTAAAAATCTAAACAAAATAGTAATCATGAGTTCTCTGATTATTAAACTTGATAAATCCTGACTTTTCTTACTAGTTTTGATATATGGTATAACATCACAATTATGACGTGCAACACCTTTTGTTATAATTTTACTGTATATAAACTAACTTATTTTATCAATTGATCTAACACTTGAATATGATTGCTGCGACTGATAAAATTGTTTTTCTAAGCTGGTAATTTTAAATATTATGGATAATGGTAGATCTGAAGAAACTACTGCAATCAACCATTGAATAAATATACATTTACTAATCAAAAATAAAAGCAAAACATACCAATTGTCCTGGTGTTAAACTTTCCCATGTGAAATGTAGGTAATCAATATTAGGTGGAACTAGAACAACGAAGTTTAGAGCATACTTATTTATCACTCCTTTTCGAATATAAAAAAGTTCTGCATGTAAACCTACAAAAAAAAATATAAATTTAAACAACCATACAAATTATTATAAGTTTCTTTTATAAATGAGACAATCTTTTATGCTTCCACAAAAAGTGTGTGCCAATGAAACATAACAAAAAATCTACCCAGAAAAAATATGTACTATTGATTGCCTTATAAAATACCCCTCTTCAACTTTACCTCATCACATTTGGTTCAGTGGCACAACCCAAAAATGTCACGCATGCTTCACGATGGTTAAATACCAAAATTTCATAAAATCTTGCAGAGAAATTGTAGTTAATTGCACCATAGTACAGGAGTCAGATAAATGTCTTTAAGTAATCTTTAGAAAAATAAATAATCATTAAAATATTCTTTATCTATGATACATTTCATGTCGAAGGCGGCGCAGAAGGCGAAAATTCGGGGGGCATGATGTGTAACGTGAAAGTTCCGGGAGAATGGAAAAGAAGAGTTATTGGTAGAACGATTGAGCAGAGTATGCTATACGGGGCGGAAGTGTGGGGTGAAAGAGCGAGAGTACATGCAAGGATTAAACCACTACTGACGGTTCGCAGAGAGGGTGGTGCAAGGGTGCAGGACAGTGGGAGAATTAGCAGCAGCGGCGCTGGCAAGATCCTACCCATTGGATGTGATGGATCGAGCCAGGAGATTACAGTGGAAGGGAGCGATGAGAGAGGAAGTTATGGATTGGATGGAGGAGGAAATGGAAGTAAGGTGGAAGGAGTATGAAGGTACGCTAAAAAGAGTAATTGGAATTAGGAGAGAATGGATGACTAGGAAATTCGACGAAGTGAACTACTTCTTGACACATGTGCTGACTGAGAGGAGAGAAAGAATGGGTAGAGGCGGGGGTAAGGGCGAGTTTTGAGGTGGGTTTGGTTGGTAGGCATCCTCTCGAGGGTGAGTCCAACACTGTTGGGTTCTGGATAAGGACCCATCGAACATGAGTTTCCCATCTCAGCCAAAAAAAAGTATCTATTAAAGGAACTTGAGGTTGGCACTATCGCTTGGGATGTTTCGGGATGTGAATAAATTCCCTCCCTATATCGTTATTAATATTACACTCTTTAGAGCCCACTACATTCTTGATCAAAGTTCTTCGGACAAAGAGTCGAAAGGAACTTAGTTGAGGCGAAGAGACTCACTGCACTCTCGAAAAAACTCAGTCGGTAGGTAGACTTCAAACATGGTTTCAACCAGGGCAACCAAAGGAAAGACGAGCACAACAGAAACCATATTAGAAAGAACGCTGAATATATCTTATGGACCGACGCGACGGTCCCGAACGTCAGAAGTGTGCGACCAGTGGTCGGGCAGCTCCGCTGTCAAAGAAATGTCCAGATAGAAATATAGGACATGCTGAACGTGCGAAAAGCCGTTGACGGTCATGACGACCAAGTGGGTACATATTCATTTAATTCAACGGTTTGGTTTGAACTTTTGAAAAATCACATGCCGATCGTACTGACCGTCCGTGCCCACCCCGTGGGAGCGTAACTTTACGAGGCTAGTCCGTTCAATAAGGTAGCTTATACATTGATGTACTTTTGCGCGCCAGTATCCTATTCACCACCTCTGGATCAACTGCATTTATCACCGAGTAGAATAAAGTCGCATTTTCGCGGCATTTTATTACTAAGTTGATTAAATCGACGACAAGTTGATTAAATACAACAATTTTAATAAGTGCATTTTTATTCTTCCTAACTTCTTTGTGAACTGTGTGGATTTGTTTGTATTTTTAATCTGTTTATTTGAACGAAAGACTATAAATCCGACTCTACCAAGATTAACCGAGGATGATCAGACGTTTCTAGACAACAGTGTTGCCAGTGAAACTGTTAACTGTGATATGCATATCAATTAGCCAGTTTTGTCAATATATAATTTTTTCCAGCCACTATTTTAAAGTAGGTATATAACAAATTACAACACTTACAGTTTTTCTAATAAAATTACGAACAAAAATATAAAGCTATTTGATTTAATTGTAAAAGAAAACAAATGATAATGTTAAATAAGCTACAACCAGTACGAGTATGTTGTACCTACAGATATATGTACCTATTACAATCAGAATTTGTTGAACCTATGGTGAAATGTTATCAACACTAAGTATATTAAATTTCGATAAATGTATAAACATGCAGCAGAAAATTGACAAAAACGTTAGAAATAATCAATGGTAATACAGCAAAACGTTGATAAATAGTCGGATATTTTTGTTTACTTCTAAATTTCGAGAATATTTTAATATCAATTTGATGAGACAATTTTGGCTTTAATCAGTTGATAAGTAATTCCAAAATTATATCGACTCAAATTGTAAAACATTCGACAAATTTAGCAACAAAAAAAATAGCAGAGTATTAATCAACGTCATGTTATATTTAGGAACATTATTTCCCGCGAAGATTAAATTAATTTCAGACAAGTAAATTAGATCAAAACTTTATTAACAGGAATACAAAAACACCGAATTTTCCATTTTATAATATATATAAAATTATGACAGAGGTGCGTGAGCAAAAACTGACAGTAATATTTGACATTTTTATGTGACGTTTTGACGTGACTATTTCTCTTGAGAGATAGTCAAGGGTAATATAACAAGACCTTGACAAGACCGGCTATTTTTGTGGTAACTAGATTTTGAAAATATTTTAGTATCAATTTGTTGAGACATAATTTGACATTAATAATCAAAGACTAAAGCCCTCGAGCTAAAGCTCTCGGGCTTTAATCAGATTATCAATGTCAAATTATGTCCCAACAAATTGAAAAATATTCGAGAAATTTATCAACAACAAAAATAGCAGACTATTAATCAAGGTCGTGTTATATTTAGGAAGATTATTTCCTGAGATTTTTTTTATTTAAAAACAATAAATAAGAATAATTTTATTAACACATTTTACACTATAAGACTACAAAGCAAATAGTCGCTGATATTTGATTCTGATTGGTGCGATTTCAAAAAATTATGACATTCTATTGGTTAATTTGAATCGAAATAGTCGCTGATAATTGACTCCGATTGGTCTAAATATTTGATTCTACATTTAGAACAAATATATACAATGTAATATATACCAAAAATATTAAGTTTGGCAACCTGGCAACGAACAAATAATATTAAACAGTTACAACTTAATAGTAAGGAAAGTAATTACATATATTTCGACAATAAATAGGCCATTTGGTACCTATTCGGCACAGAAAATAAACTAAATATTTAAATTAAAATCGAAGAACCGTTGATATAATGAATTAAAACAGTAAAACAAAAAAAACATGTGTACCTCTTGTTTTTTATAATTATTTTTAAATGAAGATTTGAATTAGTTACAAGTCGATAGAAATTATTTTGTATTAGAAATGCTGTTGACACAAATTAGAACTGAATAGGGTATTTTATTTTAATATGCTGTCAAAATTAATGGCATCAATGTGCGGATGCCGTATATTCAATACTCCTATATGGACATTTAATACGGCTAAGAACATCACTACAGTACGGTACCACAGAGTAATAATACGAATCAGATAGCGTTTTCTTTTGAGACCAGAGCAACGCACTGAGTACACACTGAGAGCGAGTTGTGTATTCTATTGAAATGTCATTAGGGAGAGCAATCTGTCACGCATGTTCTTTTGAACAGACTGCTCGCTCCCGATGTGACCTGAGGGCACCAAAAACTGCTCTAACTATTCGACTCAGTGCAATGGTACAACAAATTTACAGGGCAGGACAATACGAATAGGTTAGGTTCAAGCGTTCAACGATCAAGTTCAAGTTGAAATTGGTAACTATGGAGGAGGTAAATAGGTCTTTGTGCAGAATGTATAAAACGTTTCTTTATTGTACTTATTTTATTTTAGTACGCCTGTAATCTCTCATCTTCAGAAGAATATGAAGAAAAGAGAGAATCAAAACCGCTCTATACCTTAAGTTCTCCTTCAACTTATATTCGCCTTCGGTAATTTCAGAAAAAAATTTTTCAAGTACTAATAATAACCAAAAAAGTGCACTATATCAAATGCATTCTTTTGAAATGTCAAAAACACGCAGTTCGCTCTGAAAACGTTCGTTACCAATGCACAGTAAAAACTGAGGTAGTGCAGGAGCAATTTCAGTGCGCACCGAGAGCGCTCAGTTTCTTTCTACTAATCTCAAAAGAAAACGCTAAGAGTATCGACTCTATATGGAGGGGGTAAGCATCCATTTTCAGGTATCGCCATGGCACTTTGGGAGTATACATAGCCGTCCGTTGTGATAGGTAATTCATTTTGTGCGAATAAATCAGTGGTGGCGTTTTTATTGTGTGGAATAGTGTATTTTATATTTTAGTGACTTTCTATATAATTAGTGTTGTCTTATATATACCTTATTAATTGTTATGGTTAGTTTATATATACTTTTTTAAAACAATATGAGTGATATAAGGGGTAGCATGGTTTGTGCGGCAAGAAAGTTTGCAAACAAGAGATATAACTGCAAATTAAGTTTCTTTCGCTTTCCAATAGATTTCAAAAAGTAAGTTAACTTAAAAACTGCTAATGAGCATATGCGTTTAAATATCACTAATTTAAGACTTGAAAGAATACTATAGAACGGGTCACAGTTATTATGCAGCGTGGCCGGCATAGGCCAATGTAAACCTTACGGGCGAATATTCAACACTGTTGCCGCTTTGGTTAGTTTACCACTCGTCTTGTAATTTATGTATATATTATTATTATTGACATATTTTTATTATTAATTATATTATTATAATAATTTAGTCAACATTTAAATCATAATAGTAACACAATGGCAAGTTATATTCCCGCGCCAGTTGGAACCAAATTCGAAGAACATGCCGATATGGCAACGCCGTCGTCCATAAACGCAATGCTGCATAATAACTGTGACCCGCTCTATAGAAGAAATTTAAACATATTTAATAATATTCAGCGACCAAATGTTTGTATTCATAAATCATTGATTTCAACTAGGATTATCGATTTTACACTTAGGGTACCTTACTAAATAAAGATACTGTTATAATAACGTGTCTAGAAAGGTGGCCCAAACTTTATTTTTATTATGAAAAAGGTATTAATGAAAGTTATTATACTAACCCTTACTCTGTGAAAGTCCATTTTACTAAGAACAAGAAACAACGAAAAGGTTGAAGAAAACGGTTATTTAAAAAATTATACTTAACGAAACGGATTATCGTAATAATACAGGGCTGCTATTTTGGTAGCTATGCGAAACCGATCCGTGTGCGGAAAATCACAGCTTTCGATTGAAATACCATAAAGTGGATTTTGGAACAATTGAAAGTCGGTCGTCCACGAATATTGTTAAACGAATTACATCGCATGGGTTAAGTCAAACGAATTGTTGAATTCGCATTCGAATTGATAATTTGTTGACATTATAATAGTTTAGTAGTTTGGGTTTTGCTTATATGCTCGAAGGGGTTTTGTGACATTTTTTCGATTCCGTTGTATTTATTGTGCTGTAGTCGTAGTCGTTTATTGTTTATTATTACTTTATTACTTATTTATTTGATTTTGGGTCTCTGGTTTTCCTAATTATTATATTGGTGTGAAATATCGTTTAATGTTTAATAATTTTAATTTGGCTGCAATAGGTGCTTTAGAGGAAGCTTAAATAGTAGCAAACAGACCACTTAGAAGGAGGCTTTCTTAAACTCAAAATCCTTTGGATGATTTAAGTGATATTAATTTTGTAAAACAA
Source organism: Ophraella communa (assembly GCA_035357415.1). Classification (NCBI taxonomy): domain Eukaryota; kingdom Metazoa; phylum Arthropoda; class Insecta; order Coleoptera; family Chrysomelidae; genus Ophraella; species Ophraella communa. The sequence continues at coordinate 24,172,922 of CM068980.1, forward strand.
TATCGTCTTACTAAAGAATTAACAGAAAATCTAATAGATATGGTAACACCCTATATTGTAGAACCGCTAAGAAGGGATGGAATGAGTATTGCAAGAAATGTTCATTTATTAATAATAATACTTATACATTAGAATTTATTTTTATTTTTTTGCAAGTGGTAGCTACTAGCTGGATATTGGCAGAAACTTACACCATTGTGTAATACCACAACCAGAAGATATGGGTCCCCACCTTCGTAGTTTAAGGAACAAAATATTTATTTTTAGTTGTGGCAAAACTGTTACATTGCTGTGTTGCCACTTTTGTATTCGAATTGGAATTGAACGAATTGATACGTTACTCGCATGCAGTTCGAAAATACGCAATGTGAAAGTTAATCGAAAACCTTCCGCATTCGAATGCTCGCATGCGAATTTATTCGCATGAATACCAAAATAGCAGCCCAGGTATTTTACAACAAAATGCTGAAGGTTATGTATGTGGATATTTAAAAAAATATATTTACTACAACATACATGTCTTAAATGTGAGCAATATTTTAAATACATAGAAAATTAAGTTTAGTCTTGCATATATGTTCTTGCTACTTGCAACTTCAATAGTATATTAAACAACGCATTTCATATGGAATTCTGTTATGACACGAGTTCCAAGTTTAAAAAACGAATCGCGAAGCGATGAGTTTTTTAAAGAACGAGTGTCACAACAGCCATATGAAATAAGTTGTTTATAATATTTTTTATATTTTACCCTTTTTACCATTTTTTAAATTAATTTTTTATTTTTATGTAATTACGAAAATTTTTATTTTAAGAAGTATGTCGGCAGCACTGTGTAATTTATAAAATTTGACAGTTGTGACATTTAAATAATCAAATGTTAATGTTTTAAAATATTTTAAAATGAATAATATACCAATAATAATATATTATATAAGTAAAATATTATATTCATATTCACAGATACTTTCTTAAAGAACAATATAAAATTGATAAATTGCTATTAGCCACAAATGTCATTGTCAATAGTCTTGCCCTCGGTCTTGCCTTTAGATACTTCACTCATGTCGCCAACCATTTAAAACAAAAATTTGCGTGCGTAAAAGTTACATTACGATACGCAAATGCGTTTTATAATGAAGATTTTTATAAGTGCAAAATATAAAAAGTAAATTTATAAAGTAAGATAAACTACTATGTTACATCACATTATACCTTCAAAGTAATCAGATTTTGAAGTAGGTATTTAGGTAAATATTAAGTATTCCTTACTAGTATTATGACTCCAAAGTATACATATTTGCAGTTAAACTCTATATAACTTAGTGTATTATATGCCTTTGAAATTTACTTGACAGTTCAATTACTGGAAAGTTAAAAAAAATCCGTGAAATTACTTTAAGGGCATTTTTATGTTGCAGTTAATTAACTACTTTTCTTTTAACATATGATCCACATGATGGCGTCATGCTGCCAAAAAATTTCGTCATTCTTCAACTTTTTATAGAAAAGATATTAGCGAGTGATGGAAAGACTGTGTAAGCATTAGCAGGGAGGATGCTGAATTTGACAAAGTTATAGTGGCTACTAAAAGTTCCAATGTAAGAGAAATAGATGAAGGCATGAAGGTAACAATAATTACATATAAACATCAGAATATGAGGAAGAAAGTGATGAAGAAGAGAATTTTGAAAGAAAATTATCTCAAGAAATTGAATTCCACGAGAAGTTAAAAAAGTGGTGCCTTAAATATAAAATTACGCATGAAGCAACAAATGAACTGTTGATTTTATTAAAAAAACAAATATTTTACTTGCCAAAAAATTTTCTTTGCTAAAAACTCCGAAGAACCCAGTTCTTAGTCAGTTAGAGAATGGTGAAATGTGGTATCCGGAAATGAAACTCTGAACAATTGATTTTATTAATTTATTTATAGTTAACAAAATAACGCACATAACAGAACAGAAATAACTCTGGACATCCTATTATTCCTATTTATAACAAAACCTTCCTACAAAATCAACGGCGAACTACTTCGCGTAGTTGGCACAAGAGAGCGCTCTACCCAACACTAGTAGGAAGATGGTTGTTGCTCCATATCCGACGCTCGGTTTAAAAAAGGGCTTCAACAAATGTATAAACCAAATCTAAATATCAAACCTGTATTCATATGCATTCCAATTTCCAGGGCTATTATGTTTATTTTTGAAAAAATGAATAAACGTTTTTAAAAGTCTGCTCCCATATAACTAGTAGTATAACTGTAGTTTCTAAAGTAATAGTGACTTTTAGGGCACTGTTTATAGTTGATGTTACTAACTTTGTAGCAACAAACACCTGAATAGCAACAAACACCTGAACATCTGTTTTTAAAGTATATTTGACTGTGCAGTAACAAAGGTTTAGGTAAACATATTTTTTATTAATGCAAATTATTCAAATTAACAGAGTCCTAGAGTTGATTTATTAATAAACAAATTGTTTTAATAGATTACCAAAAATCCCTTAGAATAAAAATATTTTTACTAAGGTGACATTCATATTTAGTTTATTCCAGTTCGGACCAACCACTGAAGAAAATCAAATTTATATTTGTTTTTTTTTAATGATATTCAGTTTACAGGTAGCGCATCTGTAGTAAGTTCATTAGTAGAATTTTATTCTCCAAATGTATTCACAATTTGGAAGGCATTAGTATGATTCACTCAGATCTGAACAACAGTGGTTTTGATGTATTATAAATTGGCACTATAATGATTAAACTAATAGCTATATTGTTGATTTGTATTAATTATTCAACATTGATTACTTTCATGACATTTAATTACTTTCATCCATTAAATTATACTGATATTTAAGTATATTGTTTGTAATCCTAATCTACTTATATATATTTTTTGTTTTTTCCTATATGTCATTTAAAAATTTTTTTTGACAAACATTTTTTGAATTATATCATTTTTAACAGGTATTTAATGGATTTAATGGAAAAATGGATAAGTATCCAATACAAAAAATTACATATTTTATAATAAAATCTCAATGTAAAGTACATTTATTTGTTGTTTAGTTAGCTATGGGTTAATGAAGTAATAATGAAATATATACCTATATTTTCTCAGTTAAAAACTACAAACAAAAACAACAATTAATAGAAGGATTTATATAACGATATATATATCTTAGCAAAAATGTATACTTAAGGATCGAGTATGGATACTTAACAATAAGTAAAAATAAATAGAAAAACTTAATTTGCAAAAAAAATTAAAACCTCTAAATAACAAAGTTAGATTTTATATAAACAAAGATAATATTGAGGATAATGATAATACATGCAATAGATAAGGAAGAATCAAAAGAATGTCTATTTTTAGTAATTTGGTTTGCACTTCTCAACACAACATTCACACATACCAGATAGCTATTCTTAAAATATGAAGATTTGAGGTCTATGGGAACCAATATCAATTAATCGAAACTTGTCTTAAAAATTGCCTTTTCTATTACTCCCAACTTTTAGTAACAAATAGTGGTTATGATGAACCAACTGGTTTATATAGTTTTGCGCTATTATAAGTTTAATTAAACATTAATGTGTATGAAAAATAATGAAAGGTATAGTAATTTATCATTAATTAAGTTAAACACTAACATTTACTAAATCAAAAGTGTGTCTTTTTAGTGGTCATACTATATATTACTTCATTTAAAATAAATACTATTAAAAAGATATGCAATTTTAAGACAGTGAGAAGAGAAAAAAAAAACACAAAACACGCTTACTGTCCCGATCTGCCCACGAAAAATTTTATTACACTCTACTACACAATACCTACCAAACTAGTAAGTAATTACTAACTTAAAAATGTATATTAACAGCAACTGTTGATAATTTACAGTCGGTTAAGAAAACCACACGAAGAATTATACCCAAATATTTTGTGCCGTTTACCTAATTTATTATATAAAAAGCTACAGTCAATTCTATGTATGTAAATATATTTGCTTAAGGTTAAATCAGAGATACCGAATTCTTTCAAGAGTTTTTACTCAAGGGTTGCTTTAATTTTTATATTTATTATTGATGGTCAATCATAATACACATGCGCAATTCTATAATGCTTTTATTAATATAAATACAATCATTTGCAAATTTGCATTACTCACCCAGTAATTTTTGGACTTCGGGAAGATTCAAGTACAAATTTAAATAACCAGTAACCACACAAAAATACAATGAAAACTGTAAAACAAGATGACTTAGTACAAAACTTTTCATTTTACCTAGTTGAGTTAGGTTTTACATGATTAAACTTTTAGTTGTTCGTTACATTTACATTGAACGACAACACAACTGAACACAACACTACATCTTCCCCTTTATTATATCACTATAACACCATCCTAAACACCTCTATTTCTTAGTACGGTATTTACGTTCTTTCAACACCAACGCCCGCATTTTACCATGTGCCACAATAAAGTGTAACGTTGCCAAATCACCAAAAACAGTTACAAAGCCTAATAAACATGGTATGGGCAAATTATTCTTTTAAAATTATTTTGTTTCCAATACAAAATAGGTACCTACAGTGAATGTTTATCTTAAGGTTTTCCAGTCAACTATAAAAATGATTACATATTATTTTTTAAATTTCTAAACATGTAGAAGAACCCACCTCCTAGGTATAGTGTTTTTCAAGAGAAATGGTTGACTGCAAGCCCCTGCTTTAATCTCATTGTGTAGGAAAGAGCTTGTCAATAAACATGGAAAGTATTAAGAGCCGGATTCTAGATAGGTATTTATGTATTAAATTTGTGATTTAATATGATTTTCAGTAAAACAAGTGCCAACCTGTGCTGATAGAGCGTAATAGCGTAAGTATTAAACACAACTGAAGACTTCGAGAAATGGAAACTGCTAAATTTTACCGAAAATGCTTAAAATTTTACCTGCTATGCCTATTTCAAATTATTATAATCCTGTCTCTCGGCTAATCAGGGATGTTTATGGCTGAAATTTGGCATACATAATGGGATTGCCTAAGGTATCTTATCTGCAGTCAACCATTTTTCTTGAAAAACACTATACCTGTGTATAATTTCTATTTTCTTTTTAGAGAATTATTGTTACCTCAAATTTTTACCCTAATCTTAAGCAGCTACTTTTTGCTAAATCGTGCAACACTGTTAATAAGTTTTCAACGATTTTATCCGATGTGAATTCAATGAGTTACCGAGAAATATCGAACTTGCAGTTGTTAGTCCAATAATGCCAATTAGGTATAACTAAATAATAAATAAGAAAGGATGACCAGTTAAAATTTGAAATAAAAATTCAAAATTGGATGAAATCAAAATGACAGATAACGTAATAGGTACTCCCTTGTGTATTAATAATAATAATGGTAGGTGCTCTATGGTACCTATTATGAAATTTCCGCTACAATTACGTTTCCTAAATGGAAAAATGCTTTTTTAAAAACAACAATTTATTTAACAGGGACTTTTACAGAAGTTTCAACATTTAAAATTATATTTCTTACTAATTCTAACAATAATTCTAAGTTTAAATATTAAAATATTATCTTATTTACCCAAAATATATCAAGAAAAACTAAACTTTATGTAAAAACAATAGAGAAATAAAATGACAAATAGTCTTCTACAAAATAAAATAGATATTTCAAGAACTGAAATCGAAAAATATGGGAGTAATTTTTCCTCTTCTTCAGGACTTCTTGATGGCTCGGAATGATTATAATTTATTTAATAACTGTTTATATACAGTTTTTAGAAAGTTACTATTGAAAATTGCAATTATAAAATCTTCTTTGCATATTCTTCTTGGTTTAAACTTCTTGATCCTTTGATACAAATATACAAGATAAGATATCGCGCATGTTTGGGGCGTGGTTAGTGATGTCACCTTGTGACCAGACGCCATTGTTTACAAGTTATAATTTAAAATTTCTCCGGGAAAATATAAAATAAGTTCATTAAAATGCGGTGTGCTGTATAGGGATGTGGTATTGACAATAAAACTAAACATTTTTTGAGTGATATAAAGTTCTTTAGCTTTCCAAAAGACAAGAAAGTGCAAAATAGTTGGAAACATTTATGTAAGCGCGTTGACAATTTCAACGTAAAAATGCCCGTATTTGCTCAAAACATTTCACTTCCAAAGATTACGAGCGAAACTTTAAACATGAGTTGCTTGGATACACCCCAAAAAAATACCGACCCTTAACAAAGGGAACTATTCCATCAAAAAACTTACCTATAACAAGCAAACCTCAAAAAAGATGCAAAAAAGTGCATCTCGTAGGGAAGAGCGCATTAATAATAGGGAAAAAAAGTTAATAGAAACTGTTTTTAAAGAGTAAGTTAACACACTATCATGATATTATTAAATCATATTTTAAGTTGTATGAAAGAATGATTGGATTATGGATAAATAAAATAGGTATTTTGTTTTTGTAGAGTGGATAATTCTGATGCTGTTGATTACGTTGATAAGTCCTATAATTTATTTGGAATTTACTATCAATATAAAAAACAATAGACCTACATTTTTATATATAAAATTGAACAAATGACTAAAAAATATCGAAAATATTTTTGATCTGATTGAAACCCAGAAAGAAACAGGTACCAGATCTGGGGATGTAGTCAGGATACCGGGCAAAGGTAAGTAAAACTATTTGTCAGTTAACGAGCTTTCGAATTTATTTTAAATTCTTCTTCAGGATACTGAATGTTCATTTTTGTTTCATAGTATCATTTGTATCAGTTCAATCAGTTGTCTTGTGTCATTTTCAAAACCTTAATTTGGTTATTTTTAATCCAGTTAAAAATAAAAATACTTTCAAACACCAATTCAACTATGTCCAATGAATAAATACTAGCTGGCTAATTTTATCAACAATTTTAATAAAATAACATTTTAAGCTAATCTTTTTAAGATTAGGTACTTTGAAAATAGAAAAATTAGTCTAAGAGCCCGTGAACCCCAGACCTTCGTTATTTTATAGGTAAAAGCTGAAAGTTTGTCAGCGCATGCTCCCAAAAAAGGTAAAAACGATGGACTATTATGAAGTTTGGGTCACCGTGGCTTTGGCAGGTAAACGGTACTAAAGATAGACCTATCTCGCCATCTCACTCGTACAAAAAAATTAATAAACCCATAAAAAAATAAATAAAATAAAAAAAACAAAAAAGAATACACACACAAAGAGGGCTGAAAAAACCTCCGCGGGGTTGATCCGGGTTGATGCCTAAGCGCTGTGAAAAAAAAATTGAATTTTAATTTTGAGAACATAATAGTAATATTATTTAATGAGCGTATAATGATGGCCTAAATCGCCGAGCGAATAATAGCCATTATACGCGAGTAGAATACAATCAACGATACTATACTTTATCCACGACTACTAAATATTTTTGTTGAAGTTTTATTTTAAAAATTTTGGTTACATTAAATACATACATTTTAGAAACACTATTACTTTATTTTAATCAATATTTCATACAATACGTTATTGTTCATTTGTGCAGAGTAGGTAGCTTTAAAAAAATATTATAATTAAAATAAAAATATACTTATTTAGAACAAAAAATATCACAAGATGATACGATTTAATTGTATCTACTTATTGATAATTGTAATATTAGGACAATTGGTGAAGTTTATCTGTGGTGTAGAATTCACATCAAAACTTTTTTTTTTACAAAACCGCATCAACCTCGAGGGTTATTAGCGGGCAATATTTAAGCATGAAATTAGGTTCCACAGCGGAGGATGTACATTTAAAGTTTATTGTAAATTTTTGTCTGTTTCAAGAAAATTAGGACACTTTCACACTTTTCGGATTTATGTTTAAGGAATTCGAAGATGCTTTTTTAAAAAAATTATTTATTTACTATTTGACAATATATTATACTTTTAACAATACTCTTCAAAATTTTATATTAAATATCAATTTCAAAACTGAAAGATTACATATTAAAGGCTCAAAATCAAAAGATCTAAAGATTCTAAAGATGAATGATGAAATAATGATGAATGAATGAATGAATGAATTTCACAACGCAAAATCTGATTATTTATAATATTCCTAATCTTGTTTACTACATTGAAACTAATAAAAACAATGAAAAAACAATGAGAAATCTTGTAAACAAAATCATTAAGTCATTTTATTAACTAAACTAAAAAAGGTTTTTTAAATTAAACAAAACAAACAAAAACGTTAGTTATTGCGTTTTAACTTAAAATATATCTTATTCTTCTAAGACTGTAACTTCGGTAAGTAATAATTTAAGGTCGCTACCTTCTAGGTTATTTAATTTTCTTCGCGCACTCTATCGCGGACAGTCAATTAACACATGTTGCACTGTAGGAGGAACTGCGCAGGTGTCGCACTGTTTTACGGGCTGTTGTTCCAATACATGTTGATGAGTTAGAGTAGTATGTCCAATGCGCAATCGGTTTATTGCCACCTGGTCGCTCCTCTTAGTTGGTAGGTAAAGTTGATTTTGTATCTAGGGTTTGATCTTCTTGAATTTTGCATTTTCTTTTTCCCAAAGTTGCTGCCATTGATCCTTAATAAGTCTTTTGATGTTTGCTTTTAAATCTGTACTAGGAAGGTTGTTTTCGAATGGTAGCTCTTTATTTGTTATAGCATCTACCGCTACCTTATCGACCTTTTCGTTTTGCTCGATGCCGACATGCGACGGGACCCAGGTCATTATAACCTCTACACCAAGAATTTGAAGTCGAAATAATTCGTCTTAAATATTTGAAAGGATTGGGTGTTTGGGATATAGTTGCTTAATTCCCTGTAGTGCGCTTAATGAGTCCGAAACTATTTGTATTTTCATGCCGATATTATGACAGTGTTTTAAAGCTTGTAATAATGCAAAAAGTTCCCCTGTATAGATTGAACATTGAGGATGGAGTCTGTATGCTCTGGCATCTTCTTTGTGCAAGAATGCAGATGCCACCCCTTGATCTGTTTTTGAGGCATCAGTAAATAGTAGAGCGTGATGTGGATGCTCTGTAATAAGCTCGTTGTATTTGATCTTTAAAAAGTTATTATTATAAGCATATTTGGAGTAAGCATTCATAGACGAGTTTATCTTCGGAATTCGAACTGTCCAGGGTGGTGTCTTTGAAACAGATGAAGTGCATGTCTCTAAGAGTTGCATATCGAATCCTGAGCGATGTAGCCTCTCATACAGTGGTACATTCTTTCTGGTGTGAAAGAGGACGCTTTTGGAGAAGACTGCAGAGTAGGAAGTGTTTTCTCTTTGGGTTGATATTCTTGCAGCATAGCACAAAGAGAGTTGAGTGCGGCGAATATGTAAGGGCGGTTCATTGGCCATTGTTTGGAGACTGGATATTGGGCTTGTTCTAAAAGCACCCAGTGCTATTCTGAGGGATGTACTTTGTATAATATCTAGCTTCTTTAGTAAAGTGTTACTAGCTGAATTGTAACAAATGCACCCATAGTCCAGTTTGCTCCGAATAAGCGATTGGTATAATTTCATTAAACTTTCTGTATCTGCACCCCACGTGTGATTTGACAACACTTTTAAAAGATTGATTCGAGGTAAACAGGATTTAATAAGTTCGCTTATATGTTGAGTCCATTTAAGTTGAGCATCGAAAGTTACTCCTAAAAATCGCACTTTATCCCTTTGTTCTATTCGATTATTATTCAGATAGAGTTCTAGCGTCGTATTTTCGAGCTTTTTGCTAAATACAATGAATTGTGTTTTACTTACTGAGAAACTTAGTCCCGTTTGCCTAGACCATAATTCTATGTTGTTTAAAAATTTTTGAAGGATTTGTTTGACCATGTCCAAGCTCTTACTGCTTGTGTAAGCTATAAAATCGTCAGCGTACAAACCCGCTTTAATAGGCAATCTTATTTCGTTGGTGATTTTGTTAATTGCGACTAAAAAGAGGAGTGGGCTCAAAACAGAACCTTGAGGGATTCCGTTCTGAGTTTTCCTTACGGAAGAATGATGACCGTTGATTCTCACTTGTATTCTTCGATTTTTCAGGAAGTTTTGTATAAAAGCCAGTAAGTCACCTTGAACTCCGCAGTCTTGTAATGATTTTACGATTAAATACTTCCATGTGGTATCAAAGGCTTTATTAATGTCAAAGAATATAGCTACTAATTTTTGATTGTGGATGAAAGCCTCATGAATGTCCTTTTCTAGTGATATGATATTATCTGTTGTTGACCTACCTTGGCGGAATCCATTTTGAATTGGAGAAATAAATTTTCCCTGTTCCAGGTACCACCGGAGCCTATTAGTTAAAATTCGTTCCAGTATTTTACAAGCGGCGCATGTAAGGGAGATGGGTCGATAGGAGGAAGACTAATGTTTTTGTGACTTGAAATATTTGAATTATGTGTACATTTACACTGATTCGTTTGATTTACATTTGTTGTTTTTAACACAATTTAACAATAGTAAATTAAACAACGTATTTCATATGGCTTTCTGTTATGACACGAGTTCAAGTTTAACGAATGTCATAACAGCCATATGAAATAAGTTGTTTATAATCTTTTTTATATTATATTATATTATTTATATTATCATTTTTTAAATTAATTTATTATTTGTATGTAAATTACGAAAATTTTGATTTTAAAAAGTATGTCGGTAGCACTGTGTAATTTATAACATTTGACAGTTTTAAAATTTAACTTATCAAATTTTAATGTTTTAAAATATTTTATAAATTAATAATACACCAATAATAATATATTATATAAGTAAAAGATGATATTCATATTCACATATTCTTAAAGAACAATATAAAATTAATAAATTGCTATTAGCCACAAATGTCATTATCAATAGTCTTGTCATTAGATACTTCACTCATGTCGCCAACCATTCCATTTAAAACAAAAATTTGCGTTCGTGAAAGTTACATTACGATACGCAAATGCGTTTTATAATGAAGATTTTTATAAGTGCAAAATATAAAAATAATATTGATACACTGATAAGTCTCTGCACAACAACAATAACGTTGACATATTTGAGTTAAATTTAACTGTTTCATAAGTTACTTCGGTTTCTAAAATGTTTCAGACGAACATATAAAGGTGTTGATGGCCCAATGTTTAGGAAGTGTTTGTAGCAAAACAATGTAATATTAAAGCTAAATCAAGGAAGCCGTGAATAATGGGTCATCAATCACTACGGTGATTAATGGGTACTATTGAGGTCAAGACTACCTACGGATGTCCCATGCTTTTGTACCAATGTAAGCTATTTTTTTATCAGAATAGTCGGGGGATCTAATCTGTTTTGGTTATCTTTATTAATTAATTTTGGTTTTGTTTCTTCCGTTCACCGATTTTATCGTATATTAATTTTGTAGCTTGTTTATGATTTTCAACGCAAGTCAACGCAATTGCCATAGATGACAAGGATATAGCAATAGTTTCTTTATTCTTAGACGTGGAGTGGGCGTTTAACAACTTGTCTCCTTAGTCAGTGACAGAAGCTCTTAAATGGAAAGGAGTAGGACTATCATGACCTAACTAGGCGAAGCTGCCATTGAAGCAAAGGTAGAAAGAGGAGGTAGACAGGGGGCAGCTGTCAGATGATCTGACAGTCGTAGTAAAAGGACGAATTGCTAGCGTAATTTTAGGGCTGACGCAGGAGGCTCTAAAGAAATTTGACAACTGGTGTGAGGATGAGGAAGTACCGGTAAATACTTATAAAATAGCTGTGGTACCTTTCGCCAGGAAAATATCACTACAAGGCTTAAAGCCACCATCGATCAAGGAGATAAAGATTCCATTTGTAAGTCAGGCTAAATACCTAGGTATAATATTATTTGACCAGAAGCTGATATGGAATCCACACATTCAAAAAATCACACAAAAGTCAACAATTGCCCTTCGGAGACGGAAAACATGGGGACTCAACCCAAAGATAAACCTTTGGTTTTACACGAGTGTCATAAGATCAATGTTGACCTATGGTTCAGTAGTTTTGTGGCCAAAAACTCAGCAGATTAAGGCTATTCAAACACTTGGTGAGTTTCAAAGGGTTCATGTCTGAGTATCACAGGAACAATTATAATGGCCTCAACGGAAACAGAGGTTTTGCCAAACTTACCACGTTTGCATATGTATATTCAAGGAAAAGCTGTCAATAGTACATAGATATCAGTAAATAAAAGCCTACCAAAGACACCGAATGGTGTCTAGCTATAACTTAAGTAAAATATTTTAGTTAAAGATACCAAAAAAAGAGAACTGGGAACCGGTTCACCTATTATAGAAAGAGGAAACTCTTTGGTACACGGATGGCTCCAAAACCGTTGTTTGCACAGGGGCTGGGGTATACGGTACAATACCAAGGACAGAAGTCAAGCTATGCCTAGGGAAAGTGCAAACACCCCATTGATAGGACCTGAACCCATTCTTGGAATCGCAAATACACTACAAAATGTAGCCATCAGCGAATGGATGCGAAGAAAGTCTCCTGAATGGTGGACAGGGGTCAGTGCATAAGGGAAAATTCGTAAACTTCAAGGCAGACCTACTCTCACACCGACGAAAGTCAGCAGGATGATAGTAAGACTGTTACCTGGGTTAACTGAGTCTTATAAGGCAAATTGAAATAGACTTATTCAGGTTTTGTCTGGAAGAGAAGGAAACCACAATCCACGTCCTATGCCAATGTGAAGGTTTGACAAGACCGCAGTTTCTAGAACTTGGAGATGAGAAACCGGAAGCAGAAGGCTGTATGAAATTGCCACTATCAAAGCTAATGAGCTTCATCAGAAGGGCAGCGATAGTAGAGGTGCTTTAAAATACAAAACAGATAGGTGCATAATTCCAAACTATGTATATAGTATTGAAATGCTTCAAAGGTCGGCTTATAAGTTTCCTTAATATTTAATTCTCTAATTATGTAAATAAAATACACCAGCATCAAAATGTTTTCTTTAATATTGTGCAAAAAAATATATAATTATGTTGATAAATATACTTATAACTAAATACAAAAATATATTGCTAAATTAAAAATTAATATATATCAGGACAATCTTTTTGGTTAGTTTTCATAAAGTCATTTTTTGAAATATTTTGTGATTTCAATTTACGGTTGATTTCTTCCATTGTCTCTAATGAAGGCTGCCTTTCTCTTGTTAAAATCCAGGCATTTTCTAAAAATAATAATAAATATAATGTAAAAGGTAGGTATATATTTCCTATTAATATATCTTTTAAGTGTTATTTGCTAAGAACAGGATTAAAGTTTTTTCCAAACAAAACAATGTAATATTAAAGCTAAATCAAGGAAGCCGTGAATAATGGGTCATCAAACAAAAATGTATTAACTAAAAACAATATTCATGAGTTTCCCTATGTGTATATACTATCGTAAGTAAGTACCTATAATTGTTATTTATGATTGCGCTAAATTATCAGTAGTAATACACCACTAGCGATCGAATTTTCGCGATAATTCTTTCGATTTACTTTTAAACGAAGTTTTTTAAGCAACTCGACTATATTACCAACAAAGTGATAGGTAAATACAGCTACAATAATATTTTTGACAGACGTCAAACTTTGCTTTGTGATCGGTATTAGTTACGCCGTTGAAAATACCGAACTTGAGGGACCAGAGACGTCCAAATCTTAGTCAGTGTTTATAAGCGTGGGTAACTCTTGTATATCTAATGAACCACCCTCTGAAATGACTGTTTATAGTGAGCCATCAAGACAATATATACCATATTTTTACGAAAGGCAACTTTGGAACAACCTTGTAAAAATACTCAAAATATTTTCTCGGATTTAGTGTACGCTTTTTTATGGGGTTAAAAAGTGCCTCCAAAAGTTTCCAGGTGCCAAGAACTAACTTTACAGAGAATGGTAAAGAAAGTCAAAATGAAGAAAAAAACTTGTTGCGGAAGTTACAGGTACCAAGTTGGGATGAAAACCAATCCTTGGATATTATACAGAAGAATATTTGGTTGAGTATATTCTCAAAATGGTCTCAACTTTTTGGTTTAGCCATAGGAGATCTATATACAGGGTGATTGATTAGTGTGAGGAAGCTCAGTAGATCTGTTATAGTAAAATTTACAAAAAAAAGTTATTAACAAAAATTGTAGGCAGCTTTAAACTCCACATTTTAAAATTAGTTACAATCTTACAGGGTGTTCCATAAGATGGTGGCACACCAAACTTATGTTTTTTAAATGGAACACCCTGTATTTTATTTTAAATTTGAAATCTGCTTAACTTCCACATCACAACAATGTAAAGTTTTATTATGTTATACTGGGTATTTAAAAAGTTATAACCAATATTACCTGAAAATCGTATCAAGTTTAACCCCCTGTATAATTAAAAAGGAGTATAGGAACATTGATCTATTGCAACCATAGTTTTTTAATAATTGTTAAAAATTATAAAACATATTCGTTTTCATAATATTCGTTAAATCAAATACAGGGTAAGTCAAAATGCTAGTACATTATTTTCTTGGTAATTTTAAATGGAACACCCTGTATTTTATATCACTATCGAAAAGTACTAATATCATACTTCAAATTTTATGAAGTACTCCCTATACCTAAAGTTATCAGTTTTCTAGATATTTTTATTTTTCCATCAAAGTATTGATTTGGTAGATATTTTAACGTTTACCAATAATTATTGTGAGTTGGCCATGATTGGTTTGTCAGAAACTGACAGTTTGACATTATTGTTTATTAATTTAGTAATAGCGTTACAGAAAAGAAAACAATTTATTTCAAATAAATTTTATATAAAATAACCGACTGAAAATTAAGAACAGAGAAAAATAAAAAAACAACAGTAATTTTAACTTATCTTACTTAAGTAAGATGTTCAAAATGACCTCCTAAAACATTTATGCATGCTTGAAAGCGGTCATTGAATGAGTTGCTTACATTATTAAGAATTTGTAAAGAAATATTTTGAAATGCAATTCGGATTCTATCTTTCATATCATCCCTTGTTGTTGGAGGTATTTTATACACTTCGTTCTTAACGTAACCCCAAAAAAATGAGTCCATTTTATTGAAATCTGGTGACCTTGGGGGCCACCTGACCGGTCCATCCCTTCCGATCCATCTTTCTCCAAACTGATCATTAAGTTCACCACGTACTAATTCGTTGTGGTGCGCAGGAGCACCGTCATGTAGAAACCACATTTGTTCACGTATATTAAGTGGAACCTCTTCTAATAATATCGGTAACTGATTTACGATAAAATCTAAATAAATCTCACCATTTAAGTTATCTTCGGAAAAATATGGACCTATTACATAGTTACCGACGATACCTCCCCACACATTTAGAGACCATCTTGTTTGACTATGTGTTACTATGTGGTATGGATTACTTGTTGAATAGTAGTGAAAGTTATGCCTATTAACAGAATCGTTTCGATGGAATGTAGCTTCATCACCAAATAGGACATAATCAAAAAAATCTCTTTGCTCATTAATTTTTTCTAAAGCCCATTCACAAAACACTATTCGTTTCTGAAAATCATCATTGTTTAATTCTTGATGCTTTTGAATATGATAAGGGTGCATCTTGTTTTTAGATAGAATGTTTTGAACAGAGTAGTAACTAAGTTCTTGTTCATGGGAAATGCTCCTTATACTTGTGTGTGGGTTTTCTGTAACTGCCATCAACACACTCATTTCGTTTTCCTCTGTCACACTCGGTTTTGTTCGTTCATGTTTTTCATATTTCACTGAACCAGTGCGGTTAAATCGATCTTTCAATTTTTCAAATGTATCTTGTCTAGGTTGCCGCCTATCTGGAAACCGTTCTTGATAAATTCTAGCAGAGAGTAATGAATTTTTATTGCATTCCCCCAAAATCCAGATCATATCTACCAATTCATTAGTAGTAAAATTCATTATTTCTAATTTAAATTAAATTGATATTGTTGCTAATAATAATTGTTGCTAATTTACGGTGTACCACAATACTGAATTAATAAACAATAATGTCAAACTGTCAGTTTCTGACAAACCAATCATAGCCGACTCACAATAATTATTGGTAAACGCTAAAATATCTACCAAATCAATACTTTGATGGAAAAATAAAAATATCTAGAAAACTGATAACTTTAGGTATAGGGAGTACTTCATAAAATTTGAAGTATGATATTAGTACTTTTCGATAGTGATATAAAATACAGGGTGTTCAATTTAAAATTACCAAGAAAATAATGTACTAGCATTTTGACTTACCCTGTATTTGATTTAACGAATATTATGAAAACGAATATGTTTTATAATTTTTAATAATTATTAAAAAACTATGGTTGCAATAGATCAATGTTCCTATACTCCTTTTTAATTATACAGGGGGTTGAACTTGATACGATTTTCAGGTAATATTGGTTATAACTTTTTAAATACCCAGTATAACATAATAAAACTTTACATTGTTGTGATGTGGAAGTTAAGCAGATTTCAAATTTAAAATAAAATACAGGGTGTTCCATTTAAAAAAACATAAGTTTGGTATGCCACCATCTTATGGAACATCCTGTAAGATTGTAACTAATTTTAAAATGTGGAGTTTAAAGCTGCCTACAACTTTTGTTAATAACTTTTTTTTGTAAATTTTACTATAACAGATCTACTGAGCTTCCTCACACTAATCAATCACCCTGTAGAATGGCATACACACTATACTATCCATAACTTCCTGTCATTCTATTGGTTTACTGCAAGACTGTTTGTTTGTTGCACTCATTGCTTTTGAAACTCCCTCCATCCACGTTTTTCTTGGTCTTCCTCGTTTTCTTGGTATTCACTCCAGGATCTGTTTTTATAGTCTGTTGTTATCAATCCTCTGCATCTCCGATTAGTAAATACTTGGTTTTCTTGGTATTGAGTTCTAAACCCCACTTTTTAATACTCTTCTTGCGGATTTCGGGTTTGTAAAGCCTACTGAGGAGTTACCTGTCTAATAGTATATGGACATTACAGCTAAACAAGAAATTTAAATATAATAATCTTTGCAAGGGAAAATAATGTATCTATCATATAACTTGCAACTCATTCGGCACAAAAACTTCAATCACTAGAAAAAACTTTTATAAGATCAATAAAAGTTTATTACAGTGAATAAACTTGAATATGGATATGAATAAATAGTCCTAACCCAATTTGATGAAGCAGAACTATTGTGAAAAGCTTTTCTGAAATGCCAGGCAGCAGAGATAGCTATGACTGGGATTAAGATAACAGGAATCCGGCTAATAAATAAAAACATATCAAATTGAAAGCGAGAAAACCTTGCGGAAATGTTTTCTTCTGAAAATATGCCAGAAGATCAAAAACCAAGTTGTTCTAAAGACCCAGATCCACCTTTAAGGAAAACGATTAACGCAGTAATTGATTCTTTTAAAAATACATTTCGGTTAGAAGGTCAAGAACCAATTAATTCTAAAAACCCAGTACCACTATTGCGGAACACAATGATCTCAAGAACTGTGCCAGAAAACTTTTCAAAAACTTATCGTTCTCAAGTTATAACTCCGTATAAATCAAAAATTGAATTTTTAATTGAGAATATAATAAAACGGAAAGAAAGAAAATAAATGAGAAAATGATGTTACAGTTGGATCAAAAGAAAATGTAAAGAGAAAGGAGTAAAAGCTGACATAAAATGTAAAAAATCCCAAGAGATGAACCAAAATCAGATTCAGTTCAGATGATTAAAAGGAAGAGAAATTTCTGCCCGCTGAAAGTATTCTTCTGAAAACAAAAACATGTTTATTTTGTGAACAGTTTTATGATGCTACTAGTGTAGAAACATTGATTCAATGTTCAATGTGCAGTCTATGGGACGGAGCTGAATAAGACTCGCGTTTGTTAGCATGTATAAATTATTTGTAGTCAAATTTAATATGTAAGTTTCAATAAACATATGGGTGGCTCATATCCGGACCAGTTTCTCTATTTAAACAAACAGAGCAAGCTAAATAAAAGCGTTTAACCTTTAAAAACCGTCCCAAAAAGAGAACTTTTTAGTATTGACACGATTGCTGTATGCAGTACCAACATTACCTTTGGTCTGCCTTTGGTAATACGGTTACTTACGTATATTCAGGAATGCTAAATCCACACAGGACCAAACGATTGAATAGTTGTCATAATCTGTTCCTAGAACCCAGTATGGTGCATCAAATGAAACTGAAAACATATTATCTTTAGTTTTCTTGTAAACTTTAATTACAATTATCTTAAATGGTGATGGTGCTATTTTAAAATCTGTTATTTGAATATGATATTTATTTTCTGAAATCTACATTAGTTGTAGAACTATTTTAGCTTTGTTGATTACTTTTAATCTTATGAGAATACCATACATATTTGAAAAGGTCGAATTTTTATCCACGACTTTTATATTTTCCTCTAAAATATTATTTATTTAGAGGCCGTGGATTCTGAGTAGACCTGTGACGTCAACCGGCGCTGTACACAAATTTGTGTTTGAAAATTGTCCTATTAACTATATTAATAATTGCAGCCCTTACTGATTCATTCTGGTCAGTCCGCCGTTTACGTCGTATTGTTTCTCTCTAATGCACCGCTGCCATTCAGTTGTGCGCAACTATTTACGACGTCACGGGTCTACTCAGAATCCACGGCCTCTATAACAACAATTGAAGACCGTGGTGCAAGAAGGGGATAAATACCAATATGTAAATTTTTCAGGTGAAGCAAAAAAAGTTTTATTTTTTAATTTAAAATTTATGCTGTTTATGAAGTATGGCTAAACTAGTACCTACAAGAGATAGATATAATTTTAACAGCATTATAGAGCCAAATAACAATAATATTAAGCAAAAAGAAAATGTGGTGCAATAATGGGATTAGTTTAAAGTTTTTTAAAAGGCATTTTCCAGCAGGCGCAAAAAGGGGATAAGTTACACTAAAACCATTTGCTGCAGAGAAACTTTATTATTAAATGTGAATCAATAATAAAAATTAATTACTTGTATTAGTTGTGGTTATAGGATGAAGGAAAGACTGCTCTAATTACTTTGTCGACGTTTCGGCATAAATTTATTGTCTTCTTCAGGTCAATTAGTTTTATTTCAGGGTAAACTAACTGCCAGATATTACAAGTCCTGAAGAAGGTAATAAATTTATGCCGAAACGTCGACAAAATAAACAGAACCATTTAAGTAATAAAAAATGCCTCAATATTATTTTATTACACTGCACGCACAACAGTTTGTCGGTGACTACGTGACTCGGGCCGTGTACCGGCCTTGTTGCCGGTGCAATAGAGGGACGGAAATAACCACATATAAAACCTAATTGAAAATATGGTGCAAGAACGGGATAAGTTACACATATCTTATCCCTTTCTTGCACCAGACCATACCACGGGATATGTAGTTTGTTCTTATAATTCAGTATCTATTACTCGTACACATCCCATACTTGCACCAGGCAAAAAAAACAACATTTTAAACCTAAGTAAGCACCTATCTCACTTTTGCAGAATTGTGCACTTATCCCCTTCTTGCACCAGGGTCTTCAATTGTAAATTAATTCTGCAATGTTTGATTCACCTCCAATCCATTGCATTTTATGCTGTTGTTGACTAAATTGCCAAAAAATAGTAATTATGGGCCAAGGTAGAAAAGTGAGTTATTATTGTAATGTATTATTGTTGTGTTGTGGATCTGAGACATTTAATACACTTATCTACCGTGGCTCATATATTATTTTTTTCACTACTTACATTTTACTTTTAGAAAATATTAATTTTTAAAAGTAATGAAAATCGAATAAAATAAAATTGGATAAAAAATGTTTGCTGGTTATGGAAAAAAATACAGAGCAGAAACAATTTATTTAAATGTGCAATTAACAAACGAACAATTAGAAAAATTTAATGAAGATCCAGACATGTTAGTTTCTATAACTGATGAAGATGTATTTCCACTACGCATGCTGTTAATTATTTTATTATGATGTCCTTCGTCAATGTTCAAGTACGGTTTTACAACCAAATCGTGACATTTTGAAATATTGAATATCGAAAAATATTGAAAATATTGAAAATCGAAATGAAACGAAATGTAGGTATCCATAGCTACATGATTGAGTGAAAACACCCCATGGGATCGGTTTTTAGTATAATGTTGGTTTTATTGGTTGTATTCAATCAGATGACCACAAATTAATTGATTTCATTGGATTTCTAATTGAGCAAAAAATTTCAGAAGAATTCTTCTTTGCCGTATAAAACGGTTCTTACTCTATAAATGGTGTGTCTGGGTGGGACTCAGCATCAACCCCACCAAAACCACACTAGTAGCCTTTACAAGGAAAAAGAAACCTAATCTAAAAATCATAAAAATAGGGGAGAACATCGTCGAGTGGAAAACAGAGGTAAAATATCTAGGGCTAATCCTAGATAGCAGGTTACTCTGGAACAAACACGAAGACGAAGTAATACACAAAGCAACCAAGGCCCTCATGGTGTGTAGGAACATTGCAGGGAAGAACTGGGGATGTAACCCACGTATCTTGCAATGGATGTACACAGCAATAGTGAAACCATTAATCACATATGGGGCAGTGGCTTGGGGCGTAAGGGCTAATCTGAATACGACGAGGAAAAACCTCTCGAAGATTCAGAGACTAGCCTGTCCATGTATCACTGGAGCAATGGGAACTTGCCCCACTGCTGCAATGGAGGTGATTTTAAACTTGACCCCACTGCACATTCTGCTAGAAAGTGTAAGGAAGAAAACCATATATAGAATGAGCAAAGAAGGAATTATCAGGGAAAAACCTCGATCACTTCATTTTGATCAAACTTGGGAAATGCCCCAAGATGATATGCCAAAGAAATTCAACTTTGTGAGAAAATTCATTACAAAGTTGAGTAATAAATCTGAATGGGATGAAGACACCATACATAATTTAAACCAGAATACCATAAAGTGGTATACGGACGGTTCCAAGCTAGACGAGGGAACTGGGATAGGTGTTTTTGGACCGAGAGCCAAATACTCAGAAAGCTTGGGCACATACCCGAGCATCTTTCAAGCAGAAGTCCGCGAAGAGATTGTGATCATGTCGGATAGTCAAGCAGCCATCAAAGCGCTGAGCTCAAATATAATCAGTTCCAAGATGGTTTGGGAATGCCTAGGCAAACTAAATGAACTAGGCCAGAAGAACACTGTCACCCTCCTATGGGTCCTGGGACACATAGGAATAGAGGGGAATGAAACAGCAGATAAGCTGGCAAAAAAGGAGCTGAAACCCCACTTTTGGGACCAGAACCATCTTGTGGGATCAGCAGTAGAGTAATCTTAGGAAAACTAAGGGAAGAAATGGAGAAGGAAAAATCCAAGTACTGGAATCAGCTGGAAGGACTGAGGCAATCTAAGATACTACTGGGGAACTATGACCAGAAGAGATCTCTTAGCTGCCTCAACCTCAGTAAAAAAAGGCTCCGAATTCTAACGGGAATATTAACCGGGCATTGCCGGTTAAGAAGCCACATGAAGAAACTAAGGTTAGCAGATGAAGCTAAGTGCAGATTCTGTGAGGAAGAGGATGAAACCTCAATACACATACTCTCAGAATGCCCTGCCTTGCAAAATTCTAGGGCTAGATACCTAGAAGCACATGAAATAGAGGAAGGGGATCTACCTGATTTGAAGCCCGACGATGTCCTAAACTTCCTCTGGAAAATAGGACTCGAAGAGCTGCTATAGGTCTGAGAAAATATCAGAACATGGCAAGTAAGGGGGGACACAATAGATCCTATAGGTCGCAGTGTAATTATCACCCCTAACTCATACATACATACTCTACAAAACTGAAAAAAAGAGCAGGAGCAGTTAAATTATTAAATTTTTAAATCTAAATCACAGGTTAAAATAGTGGAATGCCATTGTTTGTGTATAGAATTCCCAGTGGTTACTGAAAACCATGTAAAAAAACAACCAATCAAATCCATTGCGTATATTCATATTATTGCCAACATTCCTTACCTGTCAGTTAATTAACTAGAGGATAAACATTAGAAGAAAAACCAAACTTGACCTTTATCTGCAGGTTATCTACTATTATCTGATGAATACTTAACTAGCGGAAAACCGTTTGCTACCAAATTTCACTGCTGCTTGAACAAACCGATAAGTATTAGTTTATTCCATTATTTTAAGATTTTAGTTCATCTTTTGACAGAAGTTAAGGTTAAACCACAGAATTGCAAACCATAATTTGATTTAAGTATCCTGTGGTTCAATTGATGTAACAGAATTACATATGATTTGACTATTCTGTGCTGATGTATTTGTGCTTGTGCTTTATGGGCAGGAAAAGTGTGTCGTCAAAATTTGTGTTCTATGTTGTCGAACAGTGAAATGTCAACGAAATGATTCCAAACGTCAACATTAAAAATCTCCAAAAGTAACTTTTGTTTGACTTATTTTATTAATATTATAATACATTTAAAATATAACGCATCATCATTAAATACATATAATATTTTGAAATTCAATTTTTAAAGTACCATTTTTTGGTAAGCATTCTTAAAATTTATGAAAATGCAAAACTTTGAAGGTCATGTTATATTGTTCGTATATATACTTTAGTGATATGTAAAACATATTGAAACACTTGTGAGGACTTTTAACACAATTTATTCACAAATTGTAAGAATACAAGAATTCAGCTGGTTACAAATTACTAACTGTCACTTATTACTATTAAACTTCACGAAAACTGAACGAATACTGACTCACTACCGCGAATGACCCGCTTTATATATCAAAAAACTTGACATCTCGATTTTTCTCGAAATAACTATTTACTAAAATCCAAATATTACTAGAATGTTCGCGAATAACTACCAACCTAAAATAATTATAAATCATATCAAGTTCCTGTCAAAACCTTCTTCCTCATTCACGGACTCTACCCTTTTTGGCAAGCAGCTACATCAAAATACATGCATTCCTCTCGCATCTGTCACAATCATCCGTCACATTCATCCGTCACACATCTGTCACCCGTTACACTGCCCCCTCCTTAGGTTTATTCCTCCCGGAATGTGATAACTCTCCGGAGTAGACTTCAGGGTCATCTTCGGAACTGGTCGAACCCTCTACCCGAAGTTGCTGTAACTCCCTACTGTGGTCACCCTGATATAACGCCAACCTATCATGATGGACTACGACGGGTTTTCCCTTGGGGACTCTAACAATCCTATAGATCACATCATTGATTCTCTTTTTAATCAAATATGGACCTTCCCACTTCTTTTGAAGTTTCGGACACACACCCCGTTTCCGTCGAGGATTATAGAGCCAGACCAATTCCCCAGGTTCATAAGTGTTTCCTGTTGCTCGTGAGTCGTAGTACCTTTTCATCCGGTCACTGGAGAGTTGTAGTTTGTGGCGCACCAGTTCATGAATATTTTCGATCTTCTTCTGAAGATCTCCGACGTATCCTTCACCGGTTGCTATTTCACCTGGCTTGCTCCCATATATCAAATCGCAAGGTAATCTAGTTTCCTTACCAAAGAGGACTTTCGCAGGTGTCTGACCCGTAGATTCGTTGACAGCCGATCGGATAGCCATTAAAAATAGCGGAATATGTTTATCCCAATCTTTCTGATGTTCTGAGACCACTTTCGATAAATAATTTGCAATGGTTCGGTTCATTCGTTCAACCATTCCATCAGACTGTGGATGCATCGCTGTAGTTCTAGTTTTATGGATACCTAATCGTTTGCAGACTTCTTGAAATAGCTTACTTTCAAAATTTCTTCCCTGATCTGCGTGCAGCTCCAACGGTACCCCAAAACGGCTAATGAACTCGTTGACCAGAATATCGGCCAAGGTAGGGGCTTCTTGGTTGGGAACAGGGTAGGCTTCCACCCATTTAGAAAAATAATCCATCACAACGAAGATGTATTTATTTCCAACCTCACTAGTTGGTAGTGGCCCCAACACATCTACGGCGATTCTTTCGAATGGACTTCCGACAAGGTATTGCTGCATCTCTGCTTTAGGTTTACGATTAGGTCCATTGCTAGCAGCACACGTCGTGCATTTGCGGCACCATTCTTTAACATCATTGGAGCAATTAACCCAATAAAATCTATACCGGACTTTTTGCAGCGTCTTTGTAATACCTAGGTGTCCTCCAGATATGTCATCATGAAGCTGTTTTAAAATTTTCGGCACCGTACTTCTTGGGACCACAATTTGTTTCTTGATTTCTGAGCCGTCAAGGTTTTCAACTATCCTTTTAAGAAGCCCTCCGTCTAAAGCCAAAGAATTCCATTGGGCCCAATATGATTTTAAGACCGGAGAGGAAGATGATACCTCTCGCCATAGGGGACGCTGATCCGTTCTTTTCCATTCCAGGATCTTCCTAATAACGTGATCGTTGTTTTGTTCCTCCTCCATTCTGGAGCTTCTCGTTTTGTTCGAGTCGACTGCAATTTGTGCAATTAGGTGGGCATGGCCTTCGAGAAAGTGCATCGGCGTTACAGTGCTCAGTTCCAGGTCTATGTTCGATTTCAAAATCGTATTCCTGGAGTTTTTCTAACCATCTTGCTATCTGCCCCTCCGGATTTCTAAAGCTCAGTAGCCACTTTAAACTGGCATGGTCTGTTCTAATTAGGAATCTTTTGCCATACAAGTATTTGTAGAAATGTTCCACAGACTTCACAACTGCGAGGAGTTCACGTCTCGTTACACAATAGTTTCTTTCGGCTTTTGATAATGTCTTGCTAAAATATCTTAGAACTCTTTCTTTTCCGTCTTGACGTTGTGAAAGTATAGCTCCGATTCCCACATTGCTAGCGTCGGTATCCAGAATAAGTCTGCCCTCAGGACGAGGATAAGCGAGAACAGGGGCCGAAGTTAATTCTTTCTTTAAAAATTCAAAGGCCTTTTGGCATTCTTCACTCCAACAAAATGTGTTATCTTGCTCAGTTAGTCTCGTTAAGGGCTTGGCGATGTCTCCAAAATTTCTAACAAATCGTCGGTAATATGAGCAAAGACCCAGGAAGCTGCGAAGTTGATGCTTATCAGAAGGGACCGGCCACCCTTGAACGGCTTGAATCTTGGCGGGGTCTACAGTAACGCCATTCTTGCTTACAACATGTCCCAAATAACTGACCTGTCTCTGGAGCAAGTTATATTTCTTAACATTCAATGTTAGATTGGCCTTTTTCAGTCGTCGAAAAACTTCTTCTAGGTTAGCCAAATGTTCCTTAAAATCCTTACCCATTATAATAATGTCATCTAAGTAGACCAAACAAGATTCCCAGGATAAACCTCGAAGAATAGTTTCCATCAACCTCTCAAAGGTAGCAGGAGCATTGCATAAGCCAAATGGAAGGACGGTGAATTGCCACAAACCTGATCCACTAGTGAAGGCGGTCTTCTCTTTGTCAGAAGGATCCATTTCAACCTGCCAGTATCCGCTCTTTAAGTCTAACGTAGAGAAAAGGGTAGATCCACCTAAGGCGTCGAGGGCATCGTCAATCCTCGGAAGGGGATAACTATCCTTCTTTGTAACCTCATTCAACTTCCTATAGTCAACGCAGAACCGCATTGATCCGTCTCTTTTCCTTACCAATACAACGGGAGAAGCCCACGGACTATTGGAGGGTTCAACTATTCCATCCCGAATCATTTCTTGGAGGGCCTTGTCCGCTTCTTCCTTTTTAACTTGAGGCGCAGTCTCCAACTGGTAGGCGACATCTTCCTAGCCACAACAACTGTCGGCCGTACCACAGTTTTTGTAGCTCCAGTATCCACCAGCATGTTGTATCTCTTTCTGTCAATCAGGGCTTCGACGTATAAGCTGCCTGCTTGGTGTTTTAATATTGCTACCTTGACCGTAGGAGGGGCTTTGCAATGGTTTGGGGTCGATGTCGCCCTCCAGGAGTCGACCCTTTTTAGTTTTTCTGTTGGGAGACGGTAGCAGAAGACGTCTCCTTGCGTGGACATGAGTTTTTCACGTGCCCTAGTTCTCCACATTTCCAACATCGTATAGGTCGCCGTCTCCTTGTGGGTAATAATTTCATTAGCCGTTCCACTAATCCATCGACGTCGCTGGCGGGTGCTATCACGTTGTTGTCATCAGCAGTCATCTCCCTTATTCGTGCAACTCTCCGTGATGCTTCCGTTGCCGCTTCAAATTCAAGTGCAATGGTTAACGCGTCGACAAGGTATTTCGGTCGGGCCAATCGCACAGCTCTTTGTAACTCCGGGTCCCTAAGGCCATCGGTAAAGGTTTGGACTGCTAGACACTCCAGAAACTCTTCTGCTGCTGTCGGATAAGCAAATCGAACCATTCTAGCTACCTCTGTCTCGAACTCCTGGATAGATTCTCCACTCTTCTGTTTACGGTTCTTCAGCTGTGTTCGGTACACGGGTTGTAGGTGGGTCTGACCATACCTCATCTCCAGGCGATGTACTAGTAGCTCGAAGTTGTCAGATTCGTTGGGCTTAAGGGAATGCAAGACATTCAAAGTATCGCCTCGCAACGCTATGGTTAGCCATATTGTCTTCTCCCTGGATGACCATCCGTTTGCCCTGGCCGCCGCGTGGAATTGCTTGACGTAGTTGGACCACGAAGTTGTTCCATCGAAGGTAGGAGGTTTCATTGTTGATCGCATCTGTGCAGTGTCTCCGTCTCCCCGTCGTTCGACATCCACGCTGAAGGTTTCCATTCTCTCCGCATCTCCTTCGCCGCTGTGGACGTAGCGATCTTGCCGAAGGACCTCTATTTCATTCTGAAGTTGCTGAATCATCGCATTCATTTTGGTATCTAGTTCGGTTACTTGCTGGGATTGCTCACAACGTAAAGTCGATATTTGCTGGGATTGTTCATTTCTTAAGGTGGATATTTGTTGTGAAACATAGCTTGACAACTCTTCACGCATTTGATGGACCAGTTCTTCTTGTTTCTTCATCTGCTCCTCTTGCTGGCTCTTCATTTGATCTTTCAGCTCTTCTTGTTGACTGGAAATTCTAGTGGCAAGCTCGGCTAATTGTTGTGCTTGGTCTTCTTGCTGGTTTGTCATCCGGTTGGTAAGCTCTTCTTGCTGGCTTTTTATTTGATCTTTCAGCTCTTCTTGTTGACTGGAAATTCTAGACGTAAGCTCGGCTAATTGTTGTGCTTGGTTCTCTTGTTGGCTGGAAATTCTAGTGGCAAGCTCGGACATGGCTTTGTGCATAGGATCTTCAAATTCCACCGAGTCAGGGTCAATATTTATACTTAAATAGTACTCACGTAATCTGTTTATTAAAACAGTTTTTCCTCCGGTGGTATCCAAATCCAATTCTTAAAATTCTCTTCTGAGCTCAGCCACCAACAGTTCACGTAACTTCTTTCCAGGCATTCTTGCTTCTTCACCCCACACCTGACACCAATTTGAAACACTTGTGAGGACTTTTAACACAATTTATTCACAAATTGTAAGAATACAAGAATTCAGCTGGTTACAAATTACTAACTGTCACTTATTACTATTAAACTTCACGAAAACTGAACGAATACTGACTCACTACCGCGAATGACCCGCTTTATATATCAAAAAACTTGACATCTCGATTTTTCTCGAAATAACTATTTACTAAAATCCAAATATTACTAGAATGTTCGCGAATAACTACCAACCTAAAATAATTATAAATCATGTCAAGTTCCTGTCAAAACCTTCTTCCTCATTCACGGACTCTACCCTTTTTGGCAAGCAGCTACATCAAAATACATGCATTCCTCTCGCATCTGTCACAATCATCCGTCACATTCATCCGTCACACATCTGTCACCCGTTACAATATGAATGAACAGTTACCAATGAAAAAACAGTAATTAACCCCCAAAAATCAATAAAATAGTCAATAACACATATAAAGCACTTAGACTACGGTGAGTCAGTTATCTTGTCTAGCTTATTGTCCAGTGTTTACTCATAGTGAGGTTTAAACCAGTTCGTCAAAAGTTTATAAAAGTGAGCTCACGATAACGTGATCTCACGTGAACGGGTTTCGGATAGCCGTCATATTTGTAAATATCCTCTTTCTCTAGTTCTCAGAAATAGGTGTAACGTTTATTTTCAGCTTTAGGATATTTTTGATTAAATGAAACTGTTTTCTGTATCTACATATTCGCTTTGATATGTTTTCCTTCTCGGTTCTTTTAATTTGTATCTAAAACTTGATATGTTGTATTTCTGTCTATATGTTAACATGGGCTTAACCTAAGTTATGTGTAGAACCAAGTAGGTAGTTTAATTGTAAACAAATTCTCCGTCTTCTCCTTAAATCCCTGTTTTATTCTCATATCCATATATTAGATTGTTGCCATGTAAAATTTTATTCAGACTATACGTCAGCCAAATATACACCTGTTGGATTATCTGTTGTTTTGACTTTTCGAATGACAACTTTGACATCCGACCATAGAGTAATTTTAGCGTCTTACGCTGTGACCTCCGTTGTCGAACAACTTTATATTTGTCGTATGTTAGCCCGAAGCTTTGTGTTCTCTTCGCCACCATCTATACGGCGGAATGGTGCAGGCTGTGCCAACATTAGACGTAACACCTTCGTCAATATTTTAAGACACACGCCGTTAGTGGCAGTTTGGTAGGTACTATAATCTACTCGGGCCCCACGTTGGGCGCCAAAAATGTAACCTTTACTTTTTATTACGTTAAACAGTTCAACTTAAAATAATGACTTAAAGCTTATTTATTTATATTAAATAAAAAAAATAACTATGTCTACTTGGTCACAATAGTTTTCGGTTGCTCCGGATGACAACCTTCGGCCTTCGACGTCGCTCAGAACGGAGAAAGGTGTGGTCCTTCTATTCCGATGTTCCGGAAGATAATAGTAGACAACGTAAAATATGGGCGCCAACTGGGTCTCCCACAATGGCCAAGAGAAGAACTATCCCCCCCAAAACCCAGTAAAATGAGAAGGGAAAATAAAAGAGCAAACTCCCAACTATGTACCGATTTAATAAATTTTAATCCAGTTTAATAGATAATTAATGTACCTGTATTTCAAATACAACAACAAATCTACAATTTAAACTACCATATGAACAAAGTTTACCCCCCCCCCAAATTAGAAACCCTAAATGTCTAGTACACTCTACAATACATTATAGCATCCTAACATTTAGTGGCAGATTAATGATCATTTACTAACTTAAAAATAAATTGAGTATAGGTATGTCAGTATAAAAGTGTTAACCCAAAAACAACTATTATATCTATCACACAATGGGTCTAGGCGTTGGTACCAAGGCTAGGACACATGCGCAAGTTGAAAACTACTAGTTTCAATTCATAAATGAGTAATTATTGTGTGATATTAATCACCACCTTCACAATTCATCGTTATACCTGTTAAAATTTAAATCCAATAGGAAAAAAAAAGAAAAATATTAACCCCAAATCCCTATCATACATTATGGGCCTTTTAGCCCCTTCCTTCTTTTAAAAGGAACACAAATGGTAACTTAAACCAAAAAAAAAACCTGATAAGTCCATACTGCTCTGTAATGGAACGAAACTGCAGCCAGCTAACGGAAGTCTGTCTCTTGCAAGTTCAACGGGTCAGAAAAATCTCAACTCCAAGTAAATCTTGAGCCCGGAAGTAGGACCCTTTTTTTACAGAAAGGGTCTCGTTGTTCACAGCTTCTCTAATTATGGGCCAGTCAAACAACACATCATAGACATGAAACCAGCAGAAATGAATGTTCCCAAATGCGGTGAAAATAGATCCTTCTTTAGAAGTATGGCATGGGTTCCAACAATATCAAATTTCTCCCAAAACTACCAATTTGGAGACAAAATCATAACCCAAAACTACCACTATTTCTGGGAAACACAAATCTTGAAATCCCAATAATGGATGACCTACCAGTCATTAAAAATAAAAAGATTTGTAGTTAATTCACCATTAGGGAACGTTCTCTTCTCGAAGGGCCTCTTGTCAAAAAAACAAATTTGACCCACGGACACCGATAATACACGGAACATAGAACGTCGTGGTCGACAGATGAGTCTACACCGTTCTGCACCAGAGCGTGTTCTGTGTGTGGACCAGTGTTGAGAATGAAACCCATCACAGAAAACATGACCTCGAGCTACACAAACCCTAAACCTGCCCCTAAACATTCTGAAAAGTACTAAATATCGTGAAACCTCCATCTCGACGTCCACAGGCATAGAGCATGTGGCTGTCAACACGTTCTGTGTACGATACTGGTACTACCAGTGTATAAACTAGGTCAGTGTGTCAAAACGTTAGGGTGGGTTCAGATGCCGGAAATCACTCTATCCATAAACCCAACATGTAGAACATAAACTAACATACGCTCATAACTATACAATAAGCATACCTAACTAGTAAATTGGGTATCTAGAGAAACAATTCCAGATAACCTAGTAAACTATAGCATTTACCAAACTGAAACTTTTTAGGTTTTAACCAGGGGGACAATACAAAATGGACCCCAGTAGATTATAGTACCTACCAAACTGAAACTTTTTAGGTTTTAACCAGGGGGACAATACAAAATGGACCCCAGTAGATTATAGTACCTACCAAACTGAAACTTTTTTAGGTTTTACACCAGGGGGACAATACAACATGGACCCCAGTAGATTATAGTACCTACCAAACTGAAACTTTTTTAGGTTTTACACCAGGGGGACAATACAACATGGACCCCAGTAGATTATAGTACCTACCAAACTGAAACTTTTTTAGGTTTTACACCAGGGGGACAATACAACATGGACCCCAGTAGATTATAGTACCTACCAAACTGCCACTAACGGCGTGTGTCTTAAAATATTGACGAAGGTGTTACGTCTAATGTTGGCACAGCCTGCACCATTCCGCCGTATAGATGGTGGCGAAGAGAACACAAAGCTTCGGGCTGACATACGACAAATATAAAGTTGTTCGACAACGGAGGTCACAGCGTAAGACGCTAAAATTACTCTATGGTCGGATGTCAAAGTTGTCATTCGAAAAGTCAAAACAACAGATAATCCAACAGGTGTATATTTGGCTGACGTATAGTCTGAATAAAATTTTACATCTAATATATGGATATGAGAATAAAACAGGGATTTAAGGAGAAGACGGAGAATTTGTTTACAATTAAACTACCTACTTGGTTCTACACATAACTTAGGTTAAGCCCATGTTAACATATAGACAGAAATACAACATATCAAGTTTTAGATACAAATTAAAAGAACCGAGAAGGAAAACATATCAAAGCGAATATGTAGATACAGAAAACAGTTTCATTTAATCAAAAATATCCTAAAGCTGAAAATAAACGTTACATAGGAGATCAACCCAGGAAATTTAACGGTTCAGAGAACTATTTAGGGATATTCGCACTGACTCATAAATTAAAAAACTCAGAGTATGAGGTATTTTACGGAATCGCAAATAGGGGACTAACCTATTTTTCTTAATTTGTAAATGGATTAAAGCCGGGAACACATTGCTCTGATGCTACACCACACCACGTCATGCCACGGCATCCGACGCAACGCCATCCGACGTGGTACAAATCTCCACTTGCCTAAAGCCGGAAACACATTGTTTGATGCTACACCACACCACGCCATCCGACATCATGCGTCAGAGATGTACCTTGTGCACACTGTTCTCACGTCATGAGTCGACGCGACCCTACGTTCCATATTGATAGAAAATGAGACCAGTTTGAGTTCAGACACTAAGGCGAGTAGTAGTTCCTCAGTTGAATGGGAAGAAGAACTAGAATGTTCATTTTCTCAGCAATTTCCTCCCAAGATTCTCCTCTCATTCTGGTCTCTATAGTGCTTGCTTTTTATATTATAAGGACACTCGTGCTTCCGAACCAACTCAATGAATAAAACTTCATCGAGTTTTGCCGCTATTGTATATATATGATGCCAGCTTCGCGTGCACACTGTTACTACACCTTACAATGCGGTGTCACGCGACGTGATTTCATATGATGAAAAGCAGGCAAGTGGAGATTCGTACCATGTCGGATGACGTAGAGTCGCGTGGGATGGCATCAGAACAGTGAACAGTGTACACACAAATATAAATATGCATTAAAATCCACGATGTCAGATCCTTCTGACGTTGCGTG
Organism: Ophraella communa; assembly: GCA_035357415.1. Lineage (NCBI taxonomy): Eukaryota > Metazoa > Arthropoda > Insecta > Coleoptera > Chrysomelidae > Ophraella > Ophraella communa. The sequence continues at coordinate 24,205,182 of CM068980.1, forward strand.
GTGTAGCATCAGAACAATGTGTTCCCGGCTTGATTTTCATCATATGAAATCACGTCGCGTGGCACCGCATTGTAAGGTGTAGTAAAAATGTGCACGCGAAGCTGGCTTCATATATGTATACAAAACTCGATGAAGTTTTATTTATTTAGTTGGTTCAGAAGCACGAGTGTCTTTATAATATGAAAAGCAAGCGCACTATAGAGACCAGAATATGAGAGGAGAAGCTTGGGAGGAAATTGCTCATGAAATGAACATTCTAGTTCTTATTCCCATTCATCTGAGGAACTACTACTCGCGATAGTGTCTGAACTCAAACTGGTCTCATTTTCTATCAATAGGGAGTTAATGCTGCACATCACATACATACGTAAACGTATCTAATGACAGCTACGCATGCGCCGTTTAAATTTTCGTTACGATACGAGATACGTTCGACGTAAAGATACGGATTCCTACGTGGACCCAAGAACGCGGTAGTATCGACCCGATACACGCCGACGATATCCGAAACGCTGCTAGATATCCCGAACTCCGAAATAAAGAAACGAAAACGAAGAAAAATCCTAACTAACCTGCAAATCCAGTTGTTTTTGTTTTGATAACCATTTTTATGACCATCATAATCTGTTCTTATCTACACGATCACAATGCAAGTGAATAATGTAAATCGTCTATCAGGAGCAGGACGGGTATATTTTTCAAATGAGGACGATTTACATTTATTACGGGGCAAAACCCTTATGAAGACAGTTCCAGATGGAATATAATTCAAAGTAACTTAATGAAAATCATGGGGAAATTCATATTAACTAGAACCTTGAAAGTGAAAAATTTAGTTAAGAAATATATAGAATTTCAGTAAGTTACCTATTGATGTGTGCCTTAACTGTTATATTTCTCATCCTGGTAACGACGACGTAAAGCGGAATTGGTACATTTACGCGAAAAAGATACGTTTACGTACCCTGTGTGCCTTAACTCCCTATTATCTAACGTAGGGTCGCGTCGTTTCGGATGACGTGGCAACAGTGTGCACAAGTTACACCTCACGCATGATGTCGGATGGTCCACAGAATAGATTTTGATTGTATAAATCTGTAAGTTGCAATTGCTCATCTTCTACGTCTCCATCTTTTTAACTTTTTAACTGACATTGGACTCGTGCATACTGATGACTAGTAAGTACTCTCCATTCCTGTCCGCACAGAGCCACGCTCTTCCTTTGATCGGTCGTCGAAAAACCGATAGAAAACGGATAGCTACACGCTTCCGTGAGTCGATGACCACCTCCACCTCCACACATTGAAAATTTCGAGTGTCTTGTGCGTGTCTCGCTCGTGTCGCGTTCCTTTAGGAAATACGAGGAAACAATTGTTTTTTCTCGAGGTGTTCTTGTTTTTTAAAGAGTAATCATCTCATTAAAAATTTTATGTTCCCTATTCAATATGAATTGTACCTTTTACAACTGCTATTATGCTAATTATGTATAAGGAAGTACATAATAAGTAAAGGACATTTCATAAATTATCATAACTTAATAAAAATTAAATTAAAATTCTTTTTATTACTTGCATATATTATTTTTTTTATGTTTAGTACTTTAATGAAATAATCGATTTTATAATTATATTTTGACATTATTATACGTTACAGTGTACTTACCAGGCAATGAAGGAAAATTAACTAATAATTTTGCTTCTCCTGTTTCTGACGCTAGCCTAGCAGTTCCTTCTATGACGCTTTGCCTATTATTACTGTAAAATACAAAAAATTATTATACAAAGTAGTTTTATTTATAAACCTGTTTTTGAAACGTTTTTTTTTTTAATATTTACTCAACCTTGAATACAAATAAGTGTATTTTTTGTCCAGCAATATTATAAATAGCATAAAGATATTTATATTCGTATATGTATATAAAAAATATACTTCACTGTCATATTGGCAATTATCAAGTATCTTTAATAAACAATACATTTTTTATTAATATTATTTTATTGTATTTTATTTATTAATTTTCTTCTTAAATAGCTTTTATTTCCAATTCTTCTATTTAGGTATGTTAATAGTTATTTTAAATATTATCAAAAATTTCCGATAAAGACTGTATAATAAAACTATTTAGATGCATCAAATTGGTGTTTCATTTAAGAGGATTGGAATGTGATATCCATTCTTACAAACAGAACACGCATGGCTGAGGTAGTAATAACCTTTCCCAATTTTTATTTTGTTAACTATATAATTTTAAAATGTAAACCATTTTAAATTTCATTTTTATTTCAATTTTTTTTGTGATATTTTTCCTTTTTCTTTCCTTTTCTCTTTCTTGGTGTAATCAAATGGTTCTTCACTTCCTCTGATTAACATCTACGCTTCTTATAACCTCAACTCTCCAAGCAACAATTAATCTCGGATAGAAGTTTATGTTCCGAGGAATTTTAAGGCCTATTCAGTAAAGCACCATTCTAACTCTAATCAAACTGTTGTTAAAGTGGACTACGTCAATGACTTTCTGGCTTCCGTTTACAGGCCAAGAACAGACGCGACACCACCACCAGGGAGGTAACTGGTGGACTTGGACCAACTTTGCAAAATAGACATTACCATTGGTAATGCCCACCACGTGCTATGGGGATGACCTAATATCAATGGAAGAGGTCATTGCATGACTTTATTCTAGACAGAAATGTCAGTATTTTAAACAAAGGTAACTCTATTAACTCGCGTAGTTGAACAATAGCAGATACCATCTTAAGTAAATATAGTTAAATATATCTAAACCAATCCTAAACTGGTGTGTATCAGACGACATAACAGGGTCAGATCACCGGTGGATAACATTTGACATAAATCTGTCTATCAAAACTAGAGGCCCATCAAGTGTTTCCAGAAAGATTGACAAAAACAAGTTAAACACCAAAAAGCCCCTGTGAGCTCTATTATAATAATTTACGACATTCATAGAGGAATCAACAAAGGCTGTTGTACACACTGACTGGTATGTCAGCGAGTGAGTAATTAAAGAGGACAAGGTGAAATAGAAAACAAATGATAGAGGCACTATGTAAAGTAGGTACGAGATACCCCCTTAAATACTCAAGGTACCTTGCCAAGTTAAAATTACTTTCGATAAAGTAGGGTCCGATGATTCGATTTCTTACAAATCCAGCTAATACATTTACATTTTGCGGGTATTGTGTGTGATGCTCACGCTTCCAGTGGGGTTTTCTTATGCCCAGTATCTACCATTCTGGCGGGTAACCTCGCCATTAAACATGAAAGGCCTCATCAGAAAAAATGTTTTTTATGAAGAGAAGGTTTCGGGTTTTTCATCTTCGTTTTCAGTCGCTGATTTAGGTTGGTATTCATAATAGGGTCCGAGGCTGTATTTTTTGGATTATTTTTAGATGGATGGATTATTTTTGCTACACTTTCATTCGTTTTGAGCCAATATTTTGAATCCGCTGATTATGTGTTCAATATTCTCTGATGTTTGGTTGCATAGTCTACATTTGTCAGATTTGATTGTAGGATATTTTATTATGTGTTTTCTGTATTATTCTATCCTGAATAGCACAAATATAGCCTTCAGTTTCTGAAAAAAATGTTCGTATTTTAACCAATTACTGGATGCTGTTATGTCTATGTGATTTTGAGTAATGGTGATAATATATGTACCGCGTAGAGTTTTCTTTTTCCAGGTTTCTATTCTGTTTTCATCTGCAACTATACAATTTTGGTTGTCTATGTTTTTATTGTATAGGTTTAGTGGTGTTAGTCCTTGTTAACTATGACTCGTGTACTGTACTGTTTGCGGCTTTTTGGTGGAGAAATCTAAGTAGTTGTTCTATTGTTTTGTGTCGAATGTTTGTGAAGTCTATTACACCTCTTTCTCCTTTAGCTCTTGGTAGGTGAAACCTTTCTTTACAGCTCATTGGGTGATGATCTCTGCGACTGGTAAAAGCAGTTCGTGTCATTCTGTTTAGCTTTTCACGGTTCGTTTTTGTCCATTTTGCGATGCCTATGCTATATGTTATTATTGGCGCAGCGTATGTGTTTATTATTATTAAAAGACTTATGCACTTACTCAGTTTTCGCTAGTAATATTTACCTATCCCGAGAGCAAACGAAAATGGGATTAGGCTCAAAAATTACATGTTTAAGAATTTAGCTTTTTTATCCACCACCACAATGTCGGGTCGATTATGCGTCACCTGTCTATCGGTGATAATGGACCTATCGTAGTAGAGTCTAAAATCTGCATTCTCGAGCCCTGTCTGTGAATTATACTTATAATAGGGTGTAAAGGTATTTAGCAGTCTATATTTGTTGGCTAGTTTCTGGTGGATAATGCTTCACAGTTGGTTGGTGCCTGCGTAAATAATTCCTGTTGGCTATGAGTTCTGAAGTTTGTTAGCACTGTCTTGTCTGACTTGTACGATGTAATAGTTTTGTCCCTGATAACAAATTTTTTCTGATTGTTAGTACTCGTATTTATAACCTCATCCTAAATAGCCATCAAAATAGCCGTTACTTCGAACCTGCTTTTGTTTGCCGTCGTCAAAGACTGGATAACCACTGTTGCACAGACGTTATTACTTCTTCATCATTGGAATGACGCTTTTCCGCAAATGCGTCTTCAAGAGCAGAATCAAATGATAGTCGCTAGCCGTTTGATCGGGACTGTATGGAAGATAGTCGAATTGTTCCAAGCCAAATAAAGTGATGAGCTCTTGCGGTCGATTTTCTGAATGTGGACGAGCATTATCGTGGAGCAAAACGATGCCTGTACTTAGCATGCCACACCTTTTGTTTTGAATGGCGTGGCGCAGTTTTTTTAAAGTTTCACAGTACTGTCTGTCCCAGTGAACATGATTTTCCGGGCAGAAATTGTTCTGGACAAATTGCTTGAATTTGACTTTCCTAGGGGTTATGGCTTAAAAAATCATCGCCCTCGTTACTGTAACGCTCGAAAGCTCAATGCACTGCCCAATCGTTTGGTTTTGTGCTCATCATTCAACATTTTCGGTACCCACCGTAAACACAGTTGCCGATAATTTAAACGTTTGGACACAATTTCGTAAAGAACACTTGATACAGCAGGAACGAAAATACGAAATTGTGAACCGTCTGTTCTCTTTCACTTTACAGTCCACTATTAGAATGAGATCATCGGTAATTATTGAAGGTCGCCCACTTCGTTCCTCAGCATAAACGTTTGTGTGACCATCTTTGAATGCCCAACCCATTTTTGCACCACTTCTACACTCATAATGTTTTCACCATAAACTTTACTGATTTGAAGATGAATGTCAATTGCTTTTAAGCCTTTAGCACAATCAAAATCCATGTGAAATAGCCAAAAGTCGTATAAAAATAAAATTCAAAATCGCCGAAAATAATGAAAATCACGAATCACTGCACACGGTCGTAATAACTGTAACAGAATGATTAGGACACAAAAGGGCCTACTACTATAATTCAAAAACAGCATTACAATGTTGGTAGACTCTTTGTAATATTTAAACTAATTTTTTATAATGTAGGACGAAATCGTAAGCGCTCCTACAAACTTATGAATCCCTATTGGTTATGGATATCGCAGCTGACCCTGCCCACAATCTTTTAGGTTCAATTAATTCTAGTTTAAATTTATCAGGCTACTTTTTTTTTACAAGAGTACACCGGCCGTGTGGGATTGTGAGCTTAGTACTCTTCCCACCTGGGGTAATTTAGTTTTAAAACTCGACATTTTCCCATTTTCCCCTGGTAGCCTAGTAACTCGGACCCATGGGGGCGTCACTCCCCAGTTAAAAGAATAACCCCGTGCGAGGTATAATTAACTACCTTGTACGGGTTATTATTATTTGAATTTGCATTTTTATTCTGATTTTTTTTCCTTTGTCCTATGTGTTTTGCTAGGCTAATTTTCGTTATTTTTTTGCCATAGAATTGTTTTTTCCTTATTTTTATGTAAAATGATGGATAGAAAAATTGGTGTCCCTCCCTATATAAGCAAAGGATGAATCACTTTTTATTAGTAAGTGATTAATTTTTATTGCGCCGCTGTTTAAACGATATACAGTGCGGTACTATGCTAGTGTTGCATTGCAATGAATTCAATTATGAATGTAATTCTGATATTGAAACTGTCTTTTAAAATTAATAAAGCTTTATTATAATGAATTAATCATTCATATCAGACCAAATTATTAATTAATAATTATTATTTAATAATACTCAAACTTTCCTTAAGATTATCCATCGCAGAATATACAAGATATATGAAGAGAGAGTAGCAGACACACAATTTGGCTTTATGAAAGGAGTGGGAACAAGAGACGCACTGATCAGTATGCAAGTACTATTCCAACGATGTAGAGACATGAGTTGCGACGTTTATACCTGCTTTGTGGACTACCAAAAGGCGTTCGACAAAGTCCAACACCAGAAGATGATGCAAGTGCTAAAAGACAAAGATCTCAGAATTATACAAAACCTATACTGGAATCAGACAGCCACCATAAAAATCAACACTGGAGACGAAACAACAGAGGCAGTTAACATTTTGCGGGGCGTACGACAAGGGTGTATTATCTCCCCTCTGATATCCAATCTGTATTCAGAGGAGATATTTAGAGAGGCTTTGGAAAACGATGATATTGTAATTCTTGTAAACGGTGAACGACTGAATAACATGCGATACGCAGATGATACTGTCATATTTGCAGATAGTATAGAAGGTCTACAACAGCTTAAGAACAAAGTAAATGAAGTAAGTGAACGATATGGGCTAAAAATGAACATCAACAAAATAAAATTAATAGTTATAAGTAAAAAAAGAAGAAAGATAACAGTTCAGGAAATATTCGAAACGAATAGGCACTAAAAGAAGAAGATTACAAGAACAAGATTACAGGAAATTGTTTTAACTTAAAGTATACAAAACTAATAAATAATCTCAATAAAATATCAATAAAACACCAAGTCAAACCACAACAAATTTAATGGTGAAATTATCAAATTTGCGACTAGTTTCGGTCTTAGACCATCATCAGGCTACAAATAAAAGATACAATAAGGCAAGGACAAGAACTATAACAATAATAAATAAATATTAAATATAAAGTTGGACAACATAAGTAAAATGAGTAAGGCATAAAAGTAGTAAAGGAAAGAAAAAGAAAAGCTTACCTATCATGCAAAAGTAGATACACTCGTACAAAATTAAAATTAAAAGTTACATCAGTAAAGTATATAGGTTGTATAAAATATAAAAAATATAAAAATTTGCGGGGTAAAATAATACAAAAAAGATATATAGGGGAAAAATAGAGGGACAAGACAGGATTTTATTTTTTAAAAACAACTAAAAGGTCAAAGGAAGGAAGTGAAAAAACGAAGGGATTATAACATTGTCATCGAAAGAAGAAAAGGAAACAAACGAGAAATAGAGGAAATAAACAGTGAAGAATAAAGTTAAAAATCATCTTTAACATAACAGACTAATTCTATGAGCACTACAACATGAAGTACCTAGTCGAAGTATACAACCAAACTAATTAGCGAGTAAAGAGCTAACAACAACATTCAGACAAACAAGAAAAAGAAGAAGAAGGCATCAAAACAAGTCACTTAATAACATCAAAAGGTAAATTTAAGAAAATGTAGTTCTCAATAGGTTGTATTTGTTCATTAAGACAATTGACTGAGTCATTTAATAAAGAAGATCCAATCTCCAAAGATTCTAACAAATTCAACCTATTACCTTTGTTACAAGTATGTAAAAGTTTGATGTCGAAATAAATAATGTTTAGCCTAAAGATATAATAATATAAACATAAAGAAAACAAAAATCCTAGAGGTATTACGACAATACTGTAAAAAAATACTGTAGAACAATTAAACAAATTATTATATAATTATATGATAAATTGTGCTATTTGTCAAAAAAATTAGTATAATAGATTATTAACAAACCATTAGTATTATTAAAAACGCCCTTGAAACCTTTAATCAATATTCATATATATATATATGTAAAGGTAGTTTATTTGCTGACTAATAAGGTATTAAACCAGTAATATTGGGATATGCAGCAATTAATAAAAGTAAACTCTTTATACTTTTTTCCAAGCTTTCGGAAAATTTATTTCCAATTTTAAGAAATGTATTTAAGGATATTAAATTTTGTTGTTTACAATGGTAAATATAAATGTACTTAAAACTAAATTTTTTTAAAAATAATTTTTAAAAATTTAAAATTATTTTTAGTGTTAAGTATATTTATATTTACCATTATAAACTTAGTAAATTAACAATTAATAGTATATTTCAAAATTTTAAATGATTTGACAGTTAAGGTAATTTGACGTAGGTACCTAACTAGTCAAGAACCGAACTATTTTTAAAATTTTTATGAATTTATTAATTTATAAAAACAGGATGAAATAAAATATAATACGATACATGGTCGTAAGGTGTTATTAAAGTACTCGTTTAGTAATACGTCACTCCCGACCTTAACGTATAATACTATTTTGTTTATGTTATATAATATAAACATAAATAGAATAAATAATGAAACTCAACTGAGAGTATGAAAATTAAATTTTATTATTCTTTTTAAAAAAAAGATATATTTGATCCTCTGATTTAGGTTGTATGTCAATAATATTTTTTGTTTGTAATTCATGCAACAATTGAATAATTGATACACTTATTAAATTTCGCACCCTTTGCCTATACCAATGTTAAAATATGTGGAGGTTACTTACTATGTTTGTATTTGTTGATTTTTTACGTGTACAGTACCATTGCTATTAAGAGAATATTCAGCTGTTACACACTTTCCTCCAAGCTCAAAAATAGCAAAATATCGTTTTGCTTCATACCATTTTCCGCCGTACTAAAAAAAGTCAGCAATAAATTTAAAATAAGAAAGCTGTAAAAAACATCGTTTAGTTCTTTTTTTATAAAACAGGCTTTTATTTATCCAAAAAGGAAATTAATGGGTTAAAAACGGCTCTATCTATAAGCAACGCCTGAGGTAATACCTTTGTGACAATCTCCATTATATCTGTTGTTAAATAAAGATACCAAAAAAAGTTATTTACAAAAATAGGAGGCAGCCATCAGCTTCATATTTTAAAATTATTTACAAATATACAAGGTTTTCCTTACCCCTATATTTTATTTTAAATTTAACAAACCTCTTCACTTCCTCTTTATATTAAAACAAAGTCGTTTTGTGTTATACCAGGTATTTATAAAGTTATCACCAAATTTAAATTTATAGTAATAGTGCATAAAAAATTTATTGTATGACATTTTTCCACCTTGTTGCACAATATAGGTACTATATTACTTACAACTTTTCTATGGTACACTTACAACACGAATGCGGCACGAATTTTTTCCTCTTTCCTTACACCCTTCTTAACCTATTCTCACTATTCATTTTCTGCTATTATTTTTTTTTGAAGCAAAATTGCATTATCATTGTCTTGAGTGTAGTAGGTACAGCGCCTAATGTGCTAATAGTAGACCAAGTTTCTTTATTTCTATATTTTAGCTTGAATAATTTTATGTTTATAATTTATTGTAAGGGGGACTTTCCGTTTATTGCCAAATAAATCAACTTTTATGTTATGTAAAACCTACGACCCTGACAATTATGTAAATATTTTTTCATGGCTCATTTTAGTTACTTTATGTTACTATAGTTATTGTTGATTATTATTATTAGGTAATGTTTGAACTTTGTTTTGCTACGTAGGAACAATTAAATAATTAAAAATGGAAACTTGCAGCTTAATGTTTGCCAACAATACATACCCTTTTAACATCAAAATCAGTTACAGTTTGGACATTTGGACATGGGCCCGCGAAAGGAATTTGTGCTGTAGCGATTTTGACAACTGCTAATATGGAAACGATTAAAGTAAACATTTTCGCAAATATTTATAAGAGCGCAACTATAAAACATTAATCACTTAAAGTAAACAACAAATTATGTTTTAGTTACTGGTTTCACAACAATAAAAAATGTGCGTATGAGACCTCACAAGGAAGTTGAAATACTAAATAAACTTAGCAGTGCTTTTAATTGACTACAAAAAATACCTAGGAGACGCGATAGTTTATACTGAGCCGCCTAAACATGTAACGAGCACATTTGAATTTGCTTATCACCGTTTGGGTTCAAAGTTCAAAATTTATTTATTATTTTTTTTATTTATAAAAAATCAGGAAATTATTTGGGACAGAAAACGATACAAAGAATAATACCTACTTTTTAAACTTTCGTAAAAAATGTTTTGCATTTACAAGGAACTGTATAAGTTGTGTAATAAGTATACATTATAAAAATACAACATACTTAGTAGGACAATATATTAACTCGGGTTGCATTTGATAAACACTGGTCTTTACTTTTTTTAATGTTTACGTCAAGCTCAAGGACTTAAAGTTTAATCTCGCCAAGTCACACTCTTTCAGTCTTCAACGCAACTTTATAAAAAATTAAAAACATGTCTAGTATAACTATTACTCTGTAAAAAACCCGTTACTTCAGCAAATTAAGAGGGTTTTTTTGTGAGTTTCTTTTTATATTAATACATTATTTTTATATTTTTTTATATTTTCGCGCTGAGATTGTAAAAATAAGTTATGTTATTGTAAAGTTTATTTATTTTTACAGTCTAACTAATATTAAATATATTTCTGCACTAAATAACTTACAATATATTGGTTATATGTTCATAATATAATTTATTTGTATAACGTCTGAACTGAAACTCAACTCACTATTCCACCCCATTCGCAAAGCTTCTATCGCGGTCCGACAGTTCGTAGCGCAAGTAACCTTCATTTAGCGGTGGTCTTAATCTCTCCAAAAGGAAACTAGTATCACATTGCCCCCTTGTTAAGAGATAGTTCCTCCTGCAATTTTTTTTATAGAGCTGGATGTTGATTGTATCTATAGTCTTGGTTATGATCTCCCTCAAACGGTGCCAACCGTTCCATGTACTACCTTTCCATTTGGGATATTACTTATGATTATTTTCTTAATAATATACGGATCCTCCAAAGACCTTGTTAGCTTCGGAGAGTAACCTTCCTGTCTTCTTGGATTATTAAATCAAACTTTGTCTCCTTCTTCGAAACTCCCTTCCGTGGCTTGAGTATCGTATCGTATCTTCATTCTGTCACTGGTGATTTAAAGATGTGATCGAACCAATTCATGCATATCGTCCATTTTCTCACGTGACTGGATTACATAATTTTATCCAGCTATATCTTCCCCAGGTCGTCATCCAAACTCAAGGTCACATGGTAGCCTCATATCTCGTCCTAAAACGACCTTAGCCATTGCAAAGAGTGAATGGTACCGATCCCAATCCCGCTGGTGGTTGGACACGACTTTTGGCAGATACTTGGCAATGGTCTTATTCATTATTTCTACTATTCAATCTGATATTGGATGTAATGCAGTAGGTATTGTTTTCTTCATTCCTAGACTGTAGCAAATTCCTTTCTACCTTGGGCACTATGGTACTCTAAATCGATTGTCTTATTAAGACATCTGCAACAGTTATGACCTTTTAATTTGGAATGGCGTAGACTTCAACCCATTTCGTGAGATAATCCATAACCACCCACATGTACTTATTTCCATTCTCACTCGTCGGAAATGGTCAAGTAATCTACAACAATCGTTTCGAATGGGCTACCGACGTTATATTTTTTCATGGGAGGTCACTGATCTTCTCTCTTTCATTAGCGCATTTACTTTAAAACAGGATAAATTTCTTGTTCTTCTCTGCTTTTAGTTGTGGACCAGTAACATTAATTACAGTTGTTCGTAGTATTACGGTTTCTTTGGATTCTGTTTTGTTGCAATGGGTGAATTTTGCTGGGTATGAACTCCTGGATCGATATTCGATCCTAACGTCGTACTCTTGTAATCGTTCCATCCACCTGGCAATTTGACCTTCAGGGTTCTTGAATTGCATCAATCATTTACGTGCTACGTGATCGGTCCGGATAAAACATTTTCTATAAATAGTAAAGGGATTGATATATGTTCCACGGTCTTCACAACTCTTCTCATAACGCATTAATTTTGCTCTGGCTTAGAGAGCACTTCACTAAAATATCCGAGAACCCCTTTTTGCCAAACTTGAATCTGAGAAACAACTCCTCCAATTCCTACGGTATACTGACATCAGTATCCTAAATAAATATTACTTTTGATTGTGGGTAGCCTCATATCGGTGCTGTTTTTAGTGAGTTTCAAAAGCCGTTTTACAGTAAGTCGTGTTAATGACTTAGCAATATCTGCCAAATTTCTTATGAACCTTCTATAGTACGTGCATAGCCCAAGAAAACTTATTTGAAGAAATTGATTGTATTAACCTTTACTTTGTGAAAGTCCATCTTACTGAGAACATTAAAAATAGAACTTTTTAAACAATACTTCCACTATTTATTAAAAAAATTGCTTAAATTCAATCACAGCTATTTAGCTAAAAACTAGCATCGTCAGATTGACTTAATAAAGTTACATTTTGTTTGTTTTGTGGCTAGGTACCTGATGTTGATTAAGTAGTTAAAGCTAGACCAAGTATGAAAGTAACGACATAACAATAAGCCTAGATTTTATTAGCCCTAAGGGATTATCCTGGATGTATTTCCCTCTAAGATCAGTATAACTGTGCAATGATATAGAAAAACAAGGAAAAAACTATATCATGCTGATCTTTACAACAACTTAATATATTTGTGTTACTTTATATCTGTATAAAATGAAGACTCAATCAAAGTAAACAGTTTAATAGTGAAGAACTTCCAAGATTTATTTGTTCATTAACTACCTACTTTAAATTGTTGATCTGCTAGATGTCTTTTTATTTCAAGTTCCTCAAGAAAATCTAAATTTGGTATTTATCACAAATGTGTAGTATTTGAATGTCATTGGTGTGTATGAGTGAGTTTGGACGTTCAAGTAGGTGTTTTGCATAATTTGACTTATTTGGTTGTTGTAATCTACATATATGCTCTTATAAGTGTTCATTAAACCTTCAAACTTTCTTTGTGTTTGACCTATATAATATACCGAATTACATTTTGGACAATTAATTTATAAACACTAGATTTTTTAATTTATGTAATTTTGTTTTCACATTTATCAATTTTGTGCCAACATTATTTTGTGTTTTAAATGATATTAATGCTGATGTTGCCGAAGATATTATTTTTGAAATTGTATTGGAAATATATCCACAATATGTAATATTTTTATAACTTTTAATTTCCTTAGTTTGTTCTGGAAATATTAGTTCTAGTGACATTTTTTCTTCTTTCTTATTAATTAATTTATTTATCAAATGTATTGGATAGCCAGATGTAGCTATTTGTTTTATGTTCTTAATTTCTTTATCAAAATTATTTTTGTTCATTGGAATTGAAAATGCTCTATGTATCATAGATGCTGCTAATTTATGTGATATAGAATGATTTGAATTATTTAGTATGGTTACATCTTTTTGTGTTGGTTTTCTATATATTGAAAAATTTAATTTTGCAATTCTTAAATCAAAAAAATTAATTAAATTATTTACTTTAACTTCTAAGGTAAAATTTTAGGATGCAAGGTATTAATATAATTAAAAAATATATCTAACTGCTGTTCGCTACCTACAAAATCTGCTAACACATCATCAACATATCTACACCAAAATTCAATATTGTTTTTATAACCAGAATTAAAGAATTAAAGATGATCCATAAAGATATTTACTAAATTTGGAGAAATAAGACTTCCCATTGAAAGACCTTCATTTTGAATATACTTTGTTATCAAAAGTAAAATAATAAATAAAATAATAATAAAATATATCGGTCAAACACAACGAAATTTTGAAGTAAGGTTTAATGAACACTTAAGAGCATATAGATTACAACAACCAGATAAGTCGAATTATGCAAAACACCTACTTGAACATCCAAACTTACTCATATCCACCAGTGACAGTCAAATACTACACATTTTTGATAAAAAACAAAATTTAGATTTTCTTGAGGAACTTGAAATAAAAAGACATCTACCAGATCAACAATTTAAAGTAGGTAGTTAATGAACAAATAAATCTTGGAAGTTCTCCACTATTAAACTGTTTACTTTAATTGAGACTTCATTTTATACATAGATAAAACTTAATTGTAACACAAATATATTGAGTTATTGTAAAGATCAGCATAATATGGTTGTGGCCACTGCTTGATGGAAACAACTTTGTCCTTATCTACAGCCATGCCTTCCTTGCTGACAACATGACCCAGGTAATTAACTTTATTTTGGATCTAGCTGGTATAGTCTTTCCAATATTAATTGCTAAAATCCATTTTAAAGTGTCATACAGACTACCAGTCTAGAGAGAGCTGGGTTCCGACGATACAGAGTGGATGTTTAACGAGAGAAATATGTTGTTTTCATGCCATTCTTTCTACTTTGAAGCCTAGTAAACTAACTCACTATGTATGACACTTTTAAATTGATTTTAGCAATTAAGATTGGAAAGACTATAACCGCGACGTCGTACGCTAAGATTTTATTTTATGCTTAGGTTTTGAATTAAGTGTATCTTCAATGTATGATTACGATAAAATAGTTAACATCATAATTATCAATCCTTTATCGTTTACTGCAATCCCTGACAAATGACAAGTGAAAGTTTCAGCTAGTTTTTACATATAATCTATAAACAGGTTAATTTTAATCTTTAATCTTTACTATTGATCAACCGTCCATCAAAGTGTAACCAAATAAAAGTGTGGAGCTGAAAACAACCAAGCAGTCTCACTTACAGTGAGCCCTATTAATACTCATCAATGATAAATTGTATTTTTCATTAGTTTACAAATATAATAATGAGATAATTCGTTTTTTAGAGGCCGTGAGGGCAGCGCACCTTTAGCGAGTGCAGTAGCGTGACGTAAAAGGCGTGCATTCTACAAATAAACTCTATCACAACAGAAATAAAGTTAAAATTGTTTTGCAGGTCTAAAGTTGCGCAACTGAAAAGATCGTAACATTATCGATTGCAAGTAGTTAAAGTCAGCTGACTGTAGACGCTAAATGTGGCTTGTTTGCAGCACTAACTTTCCAACAGGAACTGTCCGTGAGGAAAGCCGTCTTCGCTTAAGTCTATTCCGGGCATCCTAAGTATTTGTCCCCGAGCTTTGTAATGGTCATAGCGAAACAGACTCTAAGAGGAAATTGCAATCTCTTAAATTCAAATGGGTATTCTGATTGATTTAAAGGTAATTGTGGTATATCCTTGTCAACATACCGTAATAATTATGACATCTATGACGTTACGATGGACGACCTTTATTTGTAGTTTGGTACAGTTAAATAATTTAGACGTGAGGGAGGAGGGAGATCGTGAGGGTGGAGTCCAGATGGGTTAAGAGTATTTAGAAACTCAATGGTATAATGAACAGTATCTTCAGAAATTTATTTTTCCTGTGTGTATCTTGACACTGGTGGGGTCAACAGGCTCTCCTTTAGGGGTTAAACCTCCAAAAATGCTGAAACACGTTTTATTTTTACTTAGTAGTCTTTTTGCCAAGTTTGAAGCGAATTGCATATGAAATGATGAATTTCCATACCAACTTGAAACCCCTTTTTTACCCCATTCTGATTCGATAATAAAAAAAACCTTTCCTAAATGGGTGGTAACATTACAAAAGGAACCACTAATTTCATGTTTCCTGCTTCAGTAGTTTAGGCTTTGCGTTGATGTCAGGACAAACAATTTTATTTACACTGTGTCCGTAAAGTATGGAACAAATTCATTTTTTGCTAAACAAGCCTTTTCAAGAAATAATCGGGAAACACGTCGATTTTTTATTTTAATATTTGGTATTTTAAAATATAATTTTAATATTCTGGGTGAATTACTTTCGACGGTAAACCCGTCGAAGTGTAACCTAGTTTTTCTCTAGTTCACATTTTCTTTGACTCGTTTGTGGTGATTGCTATTACATGATATTTTTTTTGTAAGCTTATCAGGGATCTGGTTTCGCATTGTGAAAGTTTCATAATTTAATACCATATGACAAAAGAGGTAACAACTTTTTTTTAAATGTCCATGGTTCACACTTCCCCCTGCAGTTGGGGTAAGTGTAACCACGGAACATAGCTCTTGCAGATTTATTCATTTTGGGGGCAAGTGTTAAGCACATAAAAATACAGAAAAATTGCACCATTTCAATTTTTAATGCCTTTATTAATAAGAAAGCTATAAACTTTTTAAGATTAAAGATACAACCCAGCAAAATCTACATTAAAAATAATATTTCCTCTTCTGTCAGCAGGTTCTGGTATAACTCTAATGTCTTCGTTTACTATATTGTCTGAGTCTTCTATCTTTGGCCAGGAGAAGCTATTATTTCTGTGATTTAGAAACAGAACTTTCCATACGTTTCCATTTTTGTTTTTAATTTGTCCAATAAAACGTTTGATGGTTTTCTTTGAGCTGTATTCTACAATTACCCAACTTCCTACATTAATTTGGGAAATGCTCATCTCCTCCTCTTCATCCTCTTCGAATACTTCTGGGTCAAAGTCAACTTCCGAATCTATATTTACTGGTTCTGCCGATTCTTCTTCTGAACTTGAGCTGCTAAAATTTTTTTGTTGTGGCTTTTTTGCCATTTTACGTTTCATGGTTTTTTCCCTTCCCTTTGCCTTTTTTTGCGTTACTTTCCTTTCTTTCTCTTCTTTTTCTTTCAGAAATCTGTTTAATACTTGGTTTGAAGTAATCACCTTAGTACCAGGAGCTACCCTCTTCCTCTTTT
Source organism: Ophraella communa (assembly GCA_035357415.1). Taxonomy (NCBI): domain Eukaryota; kingdom Metazoa; phylum Arthropoda; class Insecta; order Coleoptera; family Chrysomelidae; genus Ophraella; species Ophraella communa. The sequence goes on from CM068980.1 coordinate 24,222,054, forward strand.
TAACTGATGGAGCATCTTTACAGGACTATCTCATGGTACTCAGTAATAGATCTTCAAAACTTAATTTCGATGTACCTACTTACTAAGTCCTGCCTCAGAAATGTTGGGGTCTTAGTTTTCTGCATTACTGTTTATTTCCATTCTGTCATCTGCCTCTATTATTTAAGGCTCAGGAAGGTTTACAACTTGATTCTTTAGAGCAGTGTTCTCTTCGTTAATATGGGGTATTCCATGATCTCTTTCAACTGTTGTTTGAGTAATTGAAGCCTGTTTTTGGGATGCTTTCCATATTTTCAGACTCTCAGGATGGTATTTGTCCTCAGAAATGACGTTGCGATTAAAAGGATGAATGCCAGCCTTTCGAAATCCATTTTTGATTATTTCATTATTGTCGAAAACTCTTTTTTTGGAATTTTCCTGCCTGTATTGTGTCTTCTTCAGGTTGCAAGTTTCTGATCCCAGGTATCCTTTACATATTTGAAGACAGACAGATCAAGGGGTTGCAGCAAGTGGCCTTGATGAGGTGGCAGTTTAAGAACCGTGATCTCGTTTGCAAGTGCCACCTCTATAAGTGATATGTTTATATAGGTACTATGTGCATCGTATATCAACAGAACTGGCCTGTCCGGTCCCAGTAGTGGAATAAATGTTTTTTGAAAATAATTAAGAAAAATATCCACCTCCATCCAACCATTGGAACTGGCTGCGTAGGCAGTTCCCGGGAAAGATCTATTCTCGTCAGGTAACCATGAATCCCACACATTTTTCCCCTTAAATATAAGAGGTGGAGCTTTTGCATCTGATGCGGAAACTGCAGAGTGAACTGTGGTATTTTCCCTACCTGGGTCGGAAGTAGTTCGTGAACTTGGTTCGCCTTTGTCTCCAACAACTTTGGTTTTCTTCGGATCATGTGACAGGGATGTTTCATCCAGGTTCCACTACAGTTCTGGCTTTTCTTCTATTTATTGATAATAAAAGGATCTGTCATTTTCTTTCTTGAATATTCTACCGCTTGTGGCTTTTTAATACTAAGATTGTGTCGTTTCTTGAACTCAGCAAACCATTCATCTCCAGGGATATTATCTTTAAACGGCGTAGTTATTTTGTTTTTACTAACAAAATCGCATACAAGACCAAGAACTTCTCGCCGAGATAAACCAAAACCCCACTGTTCCATTGTCCTCAACCCCGCAGCGAATCTTCTCTCATCTTCTGGTGAGATTGCTGTTGGCCTACCTTGTGATTGAATTTTTTGGCCACGAACACCAGTCACGTGGTAAAACAATGTGGTCTTAGGTATGTTATACAGTCTATGTGCCCTATATATCGACAAAGCTCCTCTCCGAATCTCCGCCACTGCTTCTGTCAACTGAGCTTGGCTATATTGGGTGGCTCTATTGCTTTTTCTTTTGTAGGTCCTCATCATTCTCGTGACTATAAAAAAAATCAGTTCGTATTCTAGGTATCTTCTAACATCTACAGCCTAATGTGGAGGTGCACAATTCTGTTGAAACCATAAACTTTCATCAAAACCTCTAGGATTACGTCTGCTGGGAAACAAAGTACGTAAAGTAGGTAAGAGATATCCCCTTAAAAACTAAAGGTACGTTGCACCGTTTTTAAATTACCTTCGATAAAGTAGGTCCGATCATTCCAGCCCATACATTTACCTTTTGCGGGTATTGTGCGTATGATGCTTACGCATCCAATGGATGTTTTCTTTTGCCTAGTAAGTATCTACAATTCTGCCATTTAACGTGAAAGTGGCCTCATCAAAAAAAGTAATGTTTTAGATCAAGAAAGGGTTTCGGTGGCATTTATCCATTATTTTTTTGCATATTAAATTCTTTTATTAGGATCATCTTCGTTGTATTCCTACACAAGTTTGATTTTATAAGAATGCCGTTTTTCAAGCTGTAATCGTTTTTGTATCGTTCTTTTGCTAACACCGATACCGCGACTAACTTTAGGCACAAAGTGTGCTCAACTTTTTAAAAGTAAGTAAAACATCTAATACTGTAACAGCATTTACAGAGGGAGGACCTAAGTCCCAGGTTCTCGAAATTTCTTTTCTATCTGACTGACTGTTGAACGCGTTATGGGTATTTCTGGATATTTGTCATTGAACAAATTGCACACTTCCATTCGCGATTCTCTAAAAAGTAGTTCAATTTTTTGTTTTATAATTAACTCCATTTCTACTTCAATTTCTACATCTAAGCAATAATTAAAACATTCACGAATACCAATAATATTGTAGTACTAAACTGTCATTGAACATCAACATATTACAAAAAAAATACTGAAATTTTACAAAAAACTTGTTTAGCTAAAAAATTAATTTGCTCCATACTTTACGGACACAGTGTATATTCAGATAAGTGGCATTTCTTTTGGGGTTCAATATTAGTTGGCAGCCTGAACTGTTTTAAAAACATCTTTTAAGTTTAGATGATCTTCAACTGTTTCTTCTAAGACTATGATGTCTTCCAATATAACCCTTTTAACAGTTTCAGCACATTTTCCATAAGCCTTTCAAATGTCGCAGGAGTATTACACAGTCCGAATCGTATGACATTAAATTGCCATAGGCCGGAACCGGTGATTAAGGCTGTATTTTCCTTATCTACTGGGCCCATTTCTACCTGCCTGTAGCTAGACTTCAAGTCTAAGGTAGATAATAATTTACTTCCAGCCAAAGTGTCCAAGGTGCCATCAATTCAAGGTAGAGGATAACTGTCCTTCTTGGTGAACAGTGTTCAGCTGACCGTAGTCTACACAGAACCATTTAGTTCCATCCTTTTTCTTGACCAAGACTACCGGAGAGACCGATGGGCTGGTAGAAGGCTCTATCACCGCATCCACCTTCATTTTTTAACGATCCTTTCAGCTCCTTTTCTCTATTCGATTCAGAGAGGAACCAGCAACTGCAACCATGTGTTCGAACTAGTCATTGGAATTATCGGAAGTGGTCCTCTGCTTAATTATGAACGATACTGGTACCTAGGTTCCCATTCTTGCATTCCTCTTGATTGTGATAGGGTGATCATTGATATTTGTAAGTTGTACTGAAATTTATCTGGCAAAGTGACCTTTTCTTTTCCGATCAAAATTCCTCGGCTAACCTCTTTATCAAGGTTCCAAGGTTTCATCATGGCAGGTTTTCCTTCATCAACAGTTCCTTGAAGTCGCGACACTATGATCGTTTCACTTCTACCAGGTACCACAGTATTCTCCTCTACAGCTGATGAAGGAATACTTCTTCAGCACCAAATTTAATAACTCCGTTTTTGAAATGCAGCTGGAAACCATGTTTGTTCATTTTGTCCATTTCTAATATCACATCTTCCTCGATATCAGCGATAATGACAGTATGCGTGAACTTTTCTGTACCAATTCTGATTTGAACTTGAACTTCTCCAGGGATGTTAGCCCTTTGACCTATGGCGGTCCGCAGCATTACTTGCAATATGAAAACCAATATAAGTAAGTAGGTATCTTATCCTAAATATATATTGCTATCATTTTGATTAATATAATCCTACTAAACTAGTCCATTGTTGTTTGCTTGTTTTACAGATTGCCATTAATCAATAGCAACATTAGCTAGGAAAATTGGGTTTAGATTCTTACCCACCAAAACTGTTTGTGTTATTTTCTATAGACTGCGACAATTTCGTGCAGATCTAAAAAGCATCCAATTGGATAGTGTCAAAAATTGATTGTGAATCGACGGTATTCAAAACAGAAAATCTTCGATTTAATACAGGGCACTGTTCCCAGATTGGCATTAGGTGCATTTCGTCTATCATCATATAAATCATTATGCAGTACGACAGGTATTTTTCCATAAACAGAGCAGCTATTATAAAATTACAGAGCTTATATAGCATTCCAATTTTAAAATACTATTTAAAACTTACATCGTTTACCTATATTAGCATAAATCAACTGATAAACATTCAGTTTCCTCTTTGAAAAAAATGAAAATGACTACAAGATAAGAATGTCTACAATTTAGCAGACTAGAACTAGAACGCATACGTAATCAATTAACGATTATCCAGACTCTCAAGTTATATATACCGTTGTATATAAAACAACTAATCATGTTGCTAGTAAATTTATACACAATAATGAGGCCAGCTTATGTAATAATCGTATACTATAGAGCTCTATACAATGTGGCAGGTCTTATTATATGCTGGCCATAATTCTTTTAAATATCACACACTGCCCAGCAATAATCCAATCTATACAATCACATACTGTCAGATGAAGCATGAATGTACTGTAAAGCATCTTCTGATAAAATTTGATAAATTCAATATGGAACATGAAATTTAACATTGGTTCGTGTCTAGCCATAAACGAAAAAAAAAATTGAATAAAACACTACCTGAACATGTTGCATTCCACGCCTTTTAGGAAACCACCGTATGCTTCAAAATATTCTCCGGTGTTATTAGTGCTATGAGTTAGTCATTCTGACATTATTATTATCATCTATTTTGAAACGATATTGATAGGCTCTAAAAAAGCCATGACCCGTTAGTAGTTGGGTCAGATAGTGAGTCACATCTCCATGTCTCCGTGTACCCCGTTTTCTGTGGATTTTAACTCTTCCACATCTATCAGCAGGTCAATGGGCATCACACCAGCAACCACGCATACAGTCTCGTGTTAGACATTGCGTGGTATGCATGGAGCACTTCTGCAGTATCCCGTTGTCATTTCACGAGCATGACATTCGGTGCTTATGGCTTCTGCCCAAGTCGGGGCTGCATAAAGGTAACATAACAGAGTTAACAGCAGTAGACAGGAGCTTACACCAACTTTGTCTTGGTCCTCCGATGTTTCGCATAAGCCTTGTGAGGCGAGATATGTGCGATGCCTTGCGGTGACGACGTAGATGTTTGTCTATTTGAACTTCTAGGTACCTTAGTGATGGTTAAGATGGAATGTCTCTTTTATTTGCTAGAAAATAATACCACTTCTGTTTTGTGATGTGCAAGTTTAAGACTACTCACTGAAAACCATTTGCAGATAATAATCAATTTAAAGACCAAAATAATACCTATTGTTATTGGGCTTCAATTGGTTTTCAGAAAACCATAATCTTGAAATGATGCAGAAGTCTGTTGTGTAATAAGAATATAAATAGTAATAATAATAATTTCCTTCCCTTTTCACCGGTCTAGGGCAGTAAATCCCTGTAATAAATCCGAAATCTTAATAAGATGAATGGCTCATTTAAAATGTGATAGCTACCGAAACCCTCGCTCATATTAGACCCTACTGTGGTAGGAGTAAGGCAGCACTGCTATACAGACATTTTGTTCTTTTCTACTCATATTATATGAAGTCTCCAATACGTTAAATATTAAAAGGCATTCGTCTTTAAAATACTATTATCAATTGGCGTTTTTGTCTGAAATCGCTTTTTTATCTTTTCTAATCTTTAAAAACTTATATACATATATTTCTATATATCGTCGCCTTGGTGGTGAAAAGAGCTAAGTCACATTTTTGGGTAAATTGAGTTAACAACAAGTCAATGAAAAAACGTTAAAAAATACAGTGGTGAAGAAAGTTAACTAATACTTTAGTTGTAAACTTGAATTCCTTTAAAGTGTGAAAGAACCTAAATGAAAATACGCATATTTCCTGCAATGGTGAAACTTCCTTAAGCGGCATATATTTCTTCACCACTGTGTGGCTTAGCTCACTTCTCCTCCAAGACGACGATATATAGATTTACGTCACCAGTCTAGTAAGTACACTTTTACAGTACTGTAAAAGTTTACAGGACGTGTGACTTACAAATTCTAATTCATACTGCCAAAAAACACAAAAGAACAGTGAAAAAATAAAATATTAATATATTTATCAGCATTTGCCAATTTTTAAATCTGCATTCAATGCCAAGATAGCTGGTCTGTAGTTGGTATCTAAAGAAACATAATATTATTTTTTGAATAATATGATTACTGTCAGTGATTGTTATTATGCGATTTTTTTTATTTATCTCATGAAGCCACGGGCATCTGATACCCAACAAATTGTCGTCCCGTTTATTGTTTTGCTGTTGAATTTCAATAAATGTATATTTATACAGAAACTAACAGTTGGAAAGCTCCAGGAATTGATAATATCCAAAATTTCTGGTACAAAAAATTTGACAGCTTACACGAGATAATCGCATCAAAATTTACACATATTCTTCAACATCCAGAAGACATTCCAGCCTTTCTTACTCATGGTTTAACTCATATGCTTCCCAAAACAGCTAACACACAGGACCCTTCACAGTATAGACCAATCACATGTCTTCCAACGCTTTATAAGATACTAACATCTTGCATTACTAACCGAATTTATAGACATGTCGACCAAAATAACATCTTGGCAGAGGAGCAAAAGGGATGTAAACGTGGTCACCAGGGATGCAAAGAACAACTTGTTATTGACTCTGTGATCCTACGGCAAGCGCAAAAGCAATGTCGCAACATATCGACTGCTTTTGTAGACTACCGTAAGGCATTTGACAGCGTACCACATTCCTGGCTCTTAAGTGTTTTAAACATCTATAAAGTACATCCCACCATAGTTACTTTTCTTGAAACTTCGATGAAGCAATGGCGAACAAGCCTTCAGGTAAACATTAATGGACAGTATATTAAGACTAACGAAATTGTTATTCGCAGGGGAATATTCCAAGGTGACTCACTTAGTCCACTGTGGTTCTGTTTGGCAATGAATCCACTGTCTACCATGCTCAATGACACAAAATATGGCTTCAATCTTAAGACTAATAGAAACACCAACTGCACCGTTTCCCATCTTCTTTATATGGATGATATAAAAATTTTTGCTGCTAATCAACAACAAATTGAACATCTTCTGGATATAACCGAAAGGTTCTCCAGTGATATACACATGGAATTTGGTTTAGATAAGTGCAGAACCTTAAACATCGAAAAGGGAAAAATTGTCAATGGAGATGTGGCGCTGCCTAATGGAGATATAATCGCTGCCATGCAGAATGGGGAAACCTATAAATACTTGGGATTTCAACAAGCCAGATTATTAGACCAAAAACAGTCCAAGTCCAAAATCAAGGATCAGTATACACAGAGGGTTAGTTCATTACTAAAATCGGAACTGAACGCAGGAAACCTTAATCGAGCAATTAATACATATTCCGTACCTGTGTTAACTTATTCGTTTGGGATTCTAAGATGGACAAAAACTGAATTGGAAGATATTCAGAGAACAACAAGGACTATGATGACCAAGTACAGATATCACCATCCAATATCGTCGGTATTTAGAACAACATTGCCGAGAAAGGAGGGAGGAAGAGCTCTATGTGACATAATCAATCTACACAATAAGCAGATAAATAAATTACGAGACTTTTTTATTACTAAATCAACATCATCTAATCTACACAAATTTATTGTAGGAGCAGATAAAAATTATTCCCCTTTAAATTTAGCAGGTCCTAATGTGGATTTAGAAGTAACAACAGATGCTGAGAAACACGTAAAATGGGCCCAAAAAGCTCTACATGGTCGACATCATCACGACCTTAACCAACCACACATTGACAAAATAGCATCAAATAGGTGGCTTGCTGACGGTACCTTGTTATTATTATTATTATTATTCATAAATTTGAGCAGGGGTCATAAGACCCATATGCCCGTAAAATTACAGGAATATATAAACTAAAATTAACAATTATACAGAAAATAGAAAAAAAAAATAAATACGCAAAAAAAATCAAAATATTCATTATGAAAACAGATATTTATCCAGCCTATTTTTAAATATGTTGACGGATGAAGCATCTACAACTTCCATTGGAAGACCATTATATCGAAAAAACTCGATTACTTAGAAAGTTTTGTCTTGTTTTACCTAAAAATGTTTCCTTTGACAGTTTAAACTGGTGTCCACGAAGTCGATTGTCATTTATTTTATACATGCCGTTCAAATTTCCGTAGTTATACTTAAGTATTCGGAAAGTGATAATTAAATCACCTCTAAGTCGACGCAGCTCAAATGTGGATAAATTAGCCATATTTAGTCTTTCAGAGTACGTTGGTCTTATGCGACCGAAAGACATCCTTGTACACCGGCGCTGAACGTTTTCAAGAAGATCTTTGTCGCGTATTAATTCGGGACACCACACAGTTCCACAATACTCCAGTAATGGGCGAATGTACAGTTTGTATAAATTAACTGAGTTTCGGAATGAAACTTTTGAAAAAGTTTTATTTAAAAGATATAGTTTACTGTGTGCCTTTTTACAAATACTTGAAATATGCTCCGACCAGCCTAAATTTTGATTTATTGTTACACCTAAATCACTATAAGAATTCACTGGTCTTATTGAGATTCCATTTAAGGTGTACGACAGACAAGGATTATTTTTACCCATATGTAGAACTACACATTTTTCAACGTTCAGAGGCAACATCCAGTCTTCACACCACTTCGATATAGAATTCAAGTCATTTTGTAGTGTTTGAAAGTGCACGATCGGATCTGAAAATATTTTTGTATCATCAGCGTAGAAAGCTTTGTTGCATTTAATATGAAATTAAATATCACTGGAATATGCTATAAACAAAAGTGGGCCCAACACGGATCCTTGAGGTACACCACTCAAAACCAATCTGTCAGAAGAAAAGGTGTCACCAACTCTAACACAAAACCTCCGATTGGTTAGATAATCATCAATCCACTCAAGTAAGTCTCCACGGATACCGAGGTGCTCCAATTTATGTAACAGTCTTCGTTTTGGCACTCGATCGATCGCTTTCGCAAAATCCAAGTAAATTACGTCCACAGGGATTTTTTTATCTAATGATGTTGTCCACTGATTAACGCAACAGAGAAGGTTGGTCATTGTAGAACGACCTTTCACAAATCCATGTTGATCTATTGGTATTATTTTTTGCTTGAGTAGAAAGTTGGAAATTGCCTCTGTAATTATGGACTCCATGACTTTAGAAACAATAGGTGTAAGGCTAATAGGACGATAGTTATTAGCATCTAATTTATTACCTTTTTTAAAAATAGGTGTAACAGATGCAGTTTTCCATAGTGAAGGTAAAAGGTGCGTTTTGAATGATAACGACATAATAATGGATAGAGGATAAGCCAATGCATCTGAGCATTTCTTCAAGAATAAGGGTGAGATCAAGTCTAAACCAGGAGATGAATTGTTTTTTAGATTTTGAATATGATGGCTGATGTTTTCAGGAGTAAAGTTTATGTATTCGAGAGATGAAACAACACGATCGGAATAAATTTTAGGTAATGGATATTGAGGAGGTTCAAGTGAAAAAACTTTTGAAAAGGTAGTGGCGAGAACTTCCGCATTTTCAAAACTATTTAGACAGATTTCCCACAATTATTTTTTAAAAAAGGTACAGAGACTTTAGATGTCAATGAAGAACGAATATATTTGTAAAGTTTTTTACAATCAGTGCTACTTGCTATGTTTTCTTCATACGCTTTACGAGCTTCATTGAGGGATTTTTTCAAATCTTTAGAAAAATTGTTGTGAATTTGTAAGTCGTTTATTTGTTTTGTATGTCTATATTTGCTCCATAACTTTCTTTTGTGTTTTATCAGGGATATAAGCTCTCCATCAATCCAAGGTTTTAAATTATTTTTATTCGCATGTCTTATAGAAGTGTTATTTTCTTTACATACATTTGTAACATGTAAGAATGTTTCCCATAATATGGAGATATCTTCACTTTCGCCGAATTCTTTGTCCCAGTCAATGTCAGCCAGTTGACGATTGGTCTTTTCAAAATCAATCATTTTATATACCGTCTTATTAACATTTTCTTTACAATAATGTGAACTGAACTGAATATGCGTAGTGATGACTGCGTGGTCAGAATTACCTACTGGAGAACTAATTACAGGATCAGTTAAAAGTTGTGGGTCATTTGAAAAAACTAAGTCCAAAATAGATGGCAAGTTATTGATTCTGAAACGAGTAGGTTCAGTTATTAGTTGATGCAGATTGGAATTAACAACAAAGTCTGTAAATACATTTTTTGAAGTTGATAAGTCGTTGGAGGTTTCAGTAATAGGCCAGGAAACATCTCTAAAATTAAAATCTCCAAAGACAACCAAGTTTTCCAGTGCAGACAACGTACCCAGTGTATCAATAAGAGCTGCATCTTGAGTTAACTGAGAATCTCCGGGCCGATAAATACAAATTATATGAGCAGAAAAAAGGTTATTATGACAAATTTTTAAGCCAAGAATTTCAATATTAGGAACATTAATATCAAGAGGAGTAACGGAGAAACTATTGGTAATTTCCGAAGACAGATAAATACAAACTCCTCCTCCGCGACGATTTTGTCGGTCACATCTAAACAGGGTATAATTAACAATATTGTACAATGAATCGGAATCTTTCGATGTTAACCATGTTTCTGAGATGAGAATAATTTGAGGTTTGAGGTTTTCAATATTACATAACAGTTCATTAAACTTAGAATTAAGAGTTGCCAGATTCGTATAGAAACAGAGCCAATCATAAAATCGATCAGTTGCTGAATTACTGACGAAAATTTACAATCTTCGGGATGCCCTGTATATATTTAATAGTTAAATCCGGTTCTCCATTGGTTTTACGTGTTTCTAGTTCAGATCTTAGATTCTTTAGGTGTTCAACTTGGAGCGGCGTTTTATCATCAACAATAGTAAGGTGTTTTAAAGAGGCGTTTTGCAACAGTTTCTTTTTATTTCGTAGAATATGTTTAGCTTCTTGTTCATTTGGCATAACAACCTTTATCATTCTGGGAAATTTGATATTAGGTTTTGGTTTGCCGACTCTAAAAAATGTGACAGGTGTTGTGGTGCACATCACAGTATTCAAAACATCTTTTAGGATTTTATTGTCGTGATCCTTTTTCTCTTGAATGTCCCCTGTGATTTCTGGTATCCCTCTAACAAAGACGTTCTTTGCTCGGTTTAAACGATCGACGGCTTCATTGGCAATCTCATCTTTAAATTTTGGAGTAGATAAATGTTTAACAGTTGATAGTTTATTTTCTATTTCTTCCAGTTTCACACTAATTTCCGTAGCTGTTTGATCTATTGCGTTAATCTTGGATTGAAGATCGTTTTTAAAATCCGTTAAAAGTGATTTCAAATTTGCAAAAACTTCTACATTCGAGCAGCAATTATTACAAAGAATTTTTATTCCACGTAGTTTATGTCTGGTGACTCGATCATCCGCTTGTATATCCGTACATGCCAAATGAATACTATGCTTGCAGGCATCGCACTGAAGTTTTGATTTTGAGGATTCTCGGTCGTCGATCGCTTTCGAGCAATTAGCACAGCTGATTGGCATAGTGGGAGTGATAAGAGAAATAAACAAACTAAAACTGACTGACCTTGCAATTGATGATTAAATCAAATCTTACTTTTGATGCACTTTACAAACACACAAAGGTTAGCACTTGTATTACGAATACTTCAAGAATAGAATTATGTAAAAAAAAACTTTTAAAATCAAGCTTAACTAGACAAAACAGAGCTGAATTTACGAAGAAAAATTGTTCCCAGAGACTGAAGGATTTATGATGGCCATTCAGGATCAAGTAATTAATACGAACAACTACAAAAAATTTGTTATCAGGGACCAAACTATTACATCGGACAAGTGTAGACGGTGCCAACAAACGTCGGAAACCATACAACACATCACATCAGGATGTTCAACCATAGCCAACACGGATTATTTACGCAGGCACAACCAGCTGTGTAATATTATCCACCAGAAACTGGCCAACAAATATGGACAGCTGAATACCTATACACCGTATTACAAATACAATCCACAGGCAGTGCTGGAAAATGCAGATTTTAGACTCTACTACGATAGGTCCATTATCACCGATAGACAGGTGACGAATAATCGACCCGACATTGTAGTGGTGGATAAAAAAGCCAATTCAGTGCTGCTAGTCGATGTTGCAGTTCCAAACAACAACAATATTTTGGAAAAATATAATGAAAAGGTAGCAAAGTACACCGATCTTGCTATAGAAGTAGGGCGGATGTGGCATGCAGAAAAAGTGGAGGTGGTACCGATCATCGTATCATCAACTGGACTTATCCCGAGAAGTCTTGAAGATGGTCTTAAAAAACTCAGTCTTCATAAAAATACTTTCATTGATTTGCAAAAAGCGGCAATTTTAAATACATGTCACACTGTTCGAAAATTTTTAAATATGTAATCTTTGAGCCTAATCCCATTTGCGTTTACGCTCGGGATAGGTAAATATTACCAGCGAAAGCTGAGTAAGTGCATAAGTCTTTTGATAATAATAATAATAATAATATTCTTTATTTCATATAAACATATATATGGTACATACGAACATTGAAAGAAAAGACGTCAAACCAAAAAAACAATACTTTTACTGATTCACTTCAAAATACTCATTCAAATCATATGGTTCCAGATTTAACAGTAATTGTTTCACTTTCTTTTTGAAGATCCTATGCGTTGTGATAGCCTTGAGACTATTTGGTAATTTATTAAATATTCTGATGCACATATACGAAGGATTTTGTTCTGTGAGAGTTAGTCTGTGTATAGGGAAGTTAATGTTAAGTATTCGTGTATTATAATTGGGATTCATGTTATGTTCTGTGAAATCCTCTTTGTGCTTATGTAAGAATGTTAAACATTCTAATAGATATAGTGCAGTTACTGTTAAAATTTGTTTTTCTTTAAATAAACCTCTGCAGGATTGTCTGAAGGGCATTTTATAAATAGTTCTCAAAACTCTTTTTTGTATAATGAAAATTCTTTGTAGATTCTGCTCTGTTCCCCAGAACATAATTCCATATCTCAAAACTGACTCAAAATTTGCATGGTACATAATCTTTACAGTTTGTTCATTCATGTATTTTGATGTTGTTCTGATTGCATAGATGACCTTGTTCAATTTTTGATAAACGGAATCAGTCTGCCTATTCCATTTCAGGAAATTATCAATATATACTCCTAAAAATTTTGTATATTCTGTGATTTTTGTTTCATCACCCTGCCAACTTATACTCAATGGTTTCTCTTTTCTACACCTGTCAGTACTAAATATCATTAAATTTGTTTTATTTTCATTCAAAAGTAATTTATTTTTATCGAACCAATTCTTCGCTCTTAAGAAAAAAACATTTACCTGTTCCTCGCTATCTTCTGCACCAATTATTAAGTTTGTGTCATCTGCGTAATTTACTACTGTTTCCTTAACGTTCTTGGCTATGGTGCATAAATCATTTAAGTAAATTATGAATAAAATCGGCCCAATAACACTACCCTGTGCAATTCCTGTTGTGTTAATCACTAAATCTGAAATTTTTGAAACCCCATCTTTTGTGATTGTTACCCTTTGGGCTCTTGAAGATAGGTACGATCGAAACCAGTTGTGAGCTTTTCCTCGAATTCCATAGGTTTCAAGTTTTTCCAACAGATACTCTTGATTCAGCGAGTCATATGCCTTTGATAAATCTAGGAAAATGGCTAGTGCTAGGTTGTTATTTTCTATTAAACCCAAAATACTTTTGGTGAACTGAAAAATGGCGGTTTGAGTCGACCTACCCTTCAAATATGCATGCTGGGTGTCTGTAAAAAAATTTGTAACTCTCAAAAAGTAAATTAGTCTGGAGCACATTGCTAATTCGAACAATTTCGAGAAGGATGGTAGCAAATTGATGGGCCTGTAGTTTTGTATTAGCTGAGGATCCCCACTTTTGAACAGAGGTTTAATAAGAGATTGTTTCAATTTATTGGGAAATACACCTTGTCTGAATGAGCTGTTGATAAGAAATGAGAGGATTTCACAAATCTCTGATACTGCCAACTTAACAATACTCAATGGGATTTCGTTATCTCCACTGCTGTGTTTGTTCTTAAGAGATCCGGCCAGTTCAATGATCTCTTCAGGTGTTGTTGGTCTGAGAAACATTGACCTGTCACATCTCCCCAACTGACCTACATCGAATGGCACATTCTCCAAGTTTTCAAGCATTTCTGACACTATTTCATTAAAGTATCTATTAAAGGCATTTGCTATAACTTCTGGTTCTCCCTCAATTTGACAGTCCTCCCTTTTTGAATTTTTTCCGTTTATTTCATTGCAGATGGCTCACATGGTTTTATTCTTATTATCAGATTTATTTACCCTTTCTGTATAGTTATGGGACTTAAGTTGTCTGAGAAGTTCATCATATTCTTTTTTGCAGCTTTTATATTGATCACAAAATATCGGATTCTGTTTGCTGAGGGACAAAAATATATCCAAACGCTTTTTACAGTCTGTTACTTCTTGATTTTGTGGAAAGTGTTTATGTTTTTTATTTTGTACCAGCTTTAATGGAAAGCATTCACAGAAAATCCCATGAAAAATTGACATAAATGTATCCCACTGTTTATCAACATTATTTTGGACATCGAAAACCAAGTTCAAATCTTGTTCGTTAAGCCTAAGCTTGAAGTTATCTTTGGCTGTCTTGCTAAAAAATCTACAATATTTAGGTTTAGTTTTACAATACGCTTCAATTTCAAAGGTAATTTTTTGAGCTCGATGGTCTGAAATATGTAGTTCTAACACTTCTGTATTCCATGTTTCTAAATTTGTGAATATATTATCTATACATGATTTCGAGTGTGCTGTTACTCTTGTGTATTCATGGATAGTTTGAATCAAATTAAATGAGTTCATCAATGATATAAATTCGGTTTTCAAGTTATTTTCATCCTTCATTTCTATGTTCATGTCTCCAACTAAAATTATATGAGTATTTTCTTCGAAACATCTTATTAAAAGTTGTTCCAATTTTTTAAAGAAAATTGGTATACTTCCATTTGGAGGTCGATAAATACAAATAATAACATATGTTTTTGTTTCGAGCACACACTCGGTCACAGCACATTCAAAACTTCCCTGTTCTGAATACTTCGATAATTTTTCCCTTGGTTTTCCTTTGACAGTATTGTGCATGTAAGCATATAGTCGCTCCCCCATATCCTTCTGGTCTGCAGTAACTTGAGACAAGTTGGAAGTGGTTTATAGCTGTGTTTTCCAGTCTGGTTTTTGTTTGTCAATGTTCAGTTAGGCATAATACTTTACAATTTAAATGAATTTGTAAACTGTGTTCTATTCGATCTACTGCATTTCCGATAGATTGTAGGTTTTGATGAATCAAGCTGATAGTTTTGTGTTTTTTTATGGATTTCTTTGCCCTGCTGGACCTCTTGTTTTTTATTTTCTATAAAAAATCTCCGCCTAGTTGGTTCAGAAAGTCTTTGTGCTTTGTGAAATCAAATCTTCTGATGCCTACTCCGCTTGACCAGAAATCCGGTTTGTACATTTCATCCTTTTTCGATAATGGTGCTGTCACTACATATCTTCGTAGTCGATCTTCTGTGGTTGGGATTTCTTTCACACTTATTCCATTTTTATAACCTGGTTTATTGGTAATATATTCTTTTATCTTTTCTTCTGTTGCAGCCCTCTTCACTCTGTATAAATAAAGCCATACTTTTCGCTCTGGTCCTAAGAATTCGAAAATATCGCTTGGACCTTTGCCAATATTCTTTTTGTATACTCTATTTTGTTTGTTTTGTTTTAGATACGTGACTTCCACGAAATTGTCGTTGTTGTTTGGATTATTATTGGTTATCTGTCCGCTGTTTGGATTGTTATTGTTTACGATGGTTTTGGCTGCAATATGTCCATAAGTTGGCTTTTGTGGTATTTGTTTTTGGTGAGCCATCTGCTCCTGAAGTGCTAAATCACACCTTTGGACATTAGGCATCTGCATTGATGTTGAGTTTAATTTACTCCTCCTTTCTGTATCTGGTTTGCCTTCATTTGACGTTCCTGGTTTATCGTTCGAATAGTTTATGTTTTTTGCGCTTTTATTAATCTCCATAGGTTGATAATTTATTCTGTTATTTTTTTCCAATATCGCCACTTTATCAAGCAATAAGCTGTTATTGATGTTCAATATATTATTTTTGTCTCTTGTTTCTTCCAGTAATTCTTTCAAATACCTGATTTCTAACAGCAGCATTTCTTTTTCGCTTACGTTGAATCGCTTTTGATTTTGTGTGTTACCGGTTTTTTCACAGCATATCACTTTGTTTTCCGATAATACCTTTAATTGTTGGTTTCTTTTCGCGCAACTTTTATGATAAATCGCGAAACAGTTTATACAAACTTTTACTCCACATTTTTTGTTTTCGCAGCACTTCATAAAGTATTCGCTCTCCGCTTTTTCAGAGCTGTCCGTCAATACATCTTCATTGTCAGCCATCTTGAATAGTCAGTACATAAGGGTTTTAGGATACAGTATGAAACAAGAAATTTTACGATATTGTCTTTCGTTAATATTATCTGGCTCTTAAGACTAATAACAACCGAAAATGTGATTTCATCATTTCCGGCCAAAATTCGTTATTGCATATTTATCTTTAACTCTTCATTTAAAACTAAACTACTTAGGATTGTATTTATTGATTTAGAATAACTGTACCAAAAATCATAACAAACTACTTAAAGAATGAAATAAAATGGGTTTCTTAGAAAATTTAAACATCATAAAACCACCTTTTTTCCTGAATTTCCACAAATTATCTTTTTTTGCTACGCATATTTCGTTATCCTATATTTCGTAATGTTAGTCAAAGATAACATTATTTTAGTTAGATAAACACTTTAAGTATTTACTTAATTAATTTTTTGTACACATATTAGAGTACTTTGTTTTTGTTCAAATAGTAGGAAATGGAAAATTTTTATCTTATATTTAAAATACTTACTACTCTGTCAGAAAGTAAACGGAAAAATATCAAAATATATAAAATGTTAAGAATAATAAAAAAACTCTTTGTTTTAACAAAACTTCCAATATTTAAACAAAGAGTTTTTTATTATTCTTAATAAGATGAACTTCCAAAAAGTAAGGGTTAGTACAATCAATTTAATATAAAATGTTAACTATAAAATAGTATACTAAACAACGCATTTCATATGGCTCTCTGCTATGATACGAGTTCAAGTTTAAAAAACGAGTGTCAGAACAGTCATATAAAATAAGTTGTTTATAATATTTTTTTTTATATTTTGCACTTATAAAAATCCTCATTATAAAACGCATTTGCGCATCGTAATGTAACTTTTACGCACGCAAATTTTTGTTTTAAATGGTTGACAATGACATTTGTGGCTAGTAGTAATTTATTAATTTTATATTGTTCTTTAAGAAAGTATTTATGAATATCTTATGAATATGAATATCATCTTTTACTTATATAATATATTATTATTGGTGTATTAGTCATTTTAAAATATTTGAAAATATTAACATTTCATAATTTAATTGTCAAAACTGTCAAATGTTATAAAGTACACAGTGCTACCGATATACTTTTTAAAATCAAAATTTTCGTAATTACATAAAAATAATAAATTAATTTAAAAAAATGATAAAATGGCAAAATATAAAAAATATTATAAACAACTTATTTCATATGGCTGTTGTGATACTCGTTCTTTAAAAAACTCATCGCTTAGCGATTCGTTTTTTATAAACTTGAACTCGTGTCATAACAGAATTCCATATGAAATCCTTTGTTTAATATATTATTATATATTGCCATTTTATCAATTTTTAAATAGTTTATTATTTATATGTAAATTACGAAAATTTTCATTTTAAAAAGTATGTGATTTATAACATTTGACAGTTTTTAAATAAATTATCGGATTCCGACTGAAGCAGTCAACGAGTAAACATATATATTTCTCGTTTTGTATTGTAGTCAGTAGTAATTAAACCCACATTAGTTCATGTGTTTTCGTTTTTTTTTTAAAGTGCTATACAGTGCGAAACAAATAAATGGTCGTTTGGTAAGTCGATTTAAAACAATATAATCGGCGTAAAAAGCGCGTTACCAGTATTCCTGGTATTTAATATTTTGGCATCCAAAATATTAAAATAAATAATGGCAACCTCATCCAATCAACCATCACAGTCAACCGGACTCAGCTTCGCAGCAGTCACAAAAAACTCACCTAAAAGTAACCAAACACAAACTTCATTCCCGAGCAGAAACCAGGCTATTGTCATGAATGCCATTCCTGACGTTGTCCTCTTCGATTACATCAAGGCAATCGGTGAAATCGTTACTCCCAAAGCAATCTCATTCGCTTCTCGCATATCAAACCACCGCATTTGTATCTACCTTTCTTCCGTTACCATTGTTGATAAATTAATTAAAACCCACCCCTCTATAACAATAAACGATCATATTATACCAATCCGTAGACTTATCTCACCTGCTAAAAGGCTACTGATATCGAATGTATGCCCCTCCATCCCCCATGCACTTATCGAACATGCTCTTAAAAATAAACTTGGCCTGCAACTTGCCTCGCCCATATCCTTCATACGTTGCGGCTCTCCCGATGATGAATACTCTCACATTCTTAGTTTCCGACGCTCAGTCTATGTAATACCCGACAAGGAATACTTTGAGTTACAGACTTCGATTGAAATATTTTTTGAAAACACAAACTTTAGAATTTTTATTTCATCTGATAAACTTGAGTGTTTTCTTTGTAAAAAAACTGGACATACTGCTGATTCCTGTCCTAATCCTCCAGAAACATCTTGCAACCTTCCTCCTCCTCCCTCCTCTAGTAAAGAAACCATAATCTGCCCTCAAGAAGAACTTTCCTTACCCTCTTCTCCGATAGAGGAATCTCAAGTAAAAACATCCAACATCCTTCCTACCGAACTACCTCAAATTCAAACCAATTTGCAATCCAAATCTGGTTTTAAACGAACCCATTCCACAGACACTAGCCTCGAATCTCCTCCCGTACCAGTGTCCAACAACCCACCTACTCTTGACCTTGAACAATCTCCTTCGGCATTAACCTCTGACTTTGCTAAACCTAAACCAACTCCCAAGAAAAAACCCAAAGCGGATACCAAGGATAGCTGCAAAATAAGCTCCATCTCACGCAACGCTATTAATAAATTAATTACCGACAATCCTTCAAATTTCTCACTATCTTCTACACAACTCTTGGCATTCCTTGAAAACTGTTTCGGAAATAATGATCCTCTACAAGAGGCCTTCAACTTCACCACCAATGTAAAAGCCCTTCTTGAAGACCTTGCACAAATACACGCTGTTACACCGGAGAGATCGCTTAAAAACCGCATTACCCGCTTACAAAAAAAGATTAAACAATCATTAAATCCCACGGATGCAGCTGAAATCTCAAGCCTAGCGTCCAACAATTCCACAAACTCCTTCTCCGACGATATCGACTCTTATTAATACTCCTTTCACTTATTATATCTATTCATTTTTCCCATTTTATAGTAATTTATTCCTTCTAATCTGTCTTCTAAATTCAGTATAGTACAATGGAACTGCGACGGATATTATCCGCGCCTCGAACATATACAATATCTCATCTCTATATATCGACCCGACTTTCTATGTTTGCAAGAAACTAATTTTAAAACGTCCAATATACCCCAACCCAAAAATTTTGAAGGATATCATCGAATTAGAACGAACTGCAACAGAGCCAGCGGATGTGCATCCATATTCGCTTCTAAAGACCTATTTTCCTCTCTTCTTCCTCTAACAACTGATCTAGAAGCTGTCGCTATAACGACTTACTGTCCTAACAAGCTCACGATATGCTCCGTATATATCCCACCAAATCATCATCTCAAAGATGAAGAACTTCTTGACTTATTTTATCAACTCCCTCAGCCGTTTATTATCACAGGTGACTTTAACGCTCACAATAATATGTGGGGCTCTATCAATACATCTGGACGTGGTAAGGTAATTGAAAGAATTCTCAATTGCACACATTCATGTCTTCTGAATACAGGAAGTAACACTCATTTCAATATCTCCTCAGGCACATTCTCTGCTATTGACCTCAGCATATGTGATCCCAAGTCTGCCCCATTTTTAACATGGCAAGTATCCGATAATCTTTTCGACAGTAATCATTATCCCATAATTATTTCTAACAACCAAACCGAACCTGTGTCTGTTAAAAGCTATTGGTGCTTAAACAAAGCTAACTGGCCCGAATTCTCAATTTCCGTCGATAACCAGCTATCTTCTGTAGATTTTTCAATTGACAAAAACCCTGATGATCTTTTAAAACTGATCACCAACTCTATATTGACATCCGCTCAAATCAACGTCGGTAAAAAGACCTTTTCACCAAATAATAAAGCAGTGCCTTGGTGGAATCCTTCCTGCAAGGCTGCAATACATGATGCCAAACGAGCTCTATACAAATATAAGAAGAACAACACCTCTGATAATTTACTAAACTATAAAAAACTAAAGGCTAAAGCTAAATACACAATCAAACATAGCAAAAAACTATCATGGCAGAATTACATTTCTTCCATGAACGAAAACATGGAACCAGGACAACTCTGGAAAAAAATCCGTCAAATTCAAGGTCACAAAACTAATATAAAAATAACCCGTCTTATCTCCAAAACATCGGAAGTTAGCACTGATAACATTCCCAATATTCTTGCAAACCATTTCCAAGAGAAGTTCACAAACAAAAATACTACCAACAACCCTTCTATCAATGTTACTTTTCCTCCTTGCAATAACCCACTACTTTCTGAAGATTGTCAACATATCAATTCCCCTTTCACTATTCACGAACTAACATTTGCCCTATCTAAATGTAAAAATAATGCTGCTGGCCCTGATGATATACCTTACATCTTCCTTAAAAAATTATCAATGTTTAGCCTTTCTAAGCTTCTTATTCTTTACAATTATATTTGGAGTTCCCATTATTTCCCTGCTCAATGGAGCCAATCTATAATCATACCCGTTCTCAAGCCTAACCAATCACCCACTCTCCCTCAATCTTATAGACCTATATCTCTTACATGCACTTTATGCAAATTATTTGAAAGAATGATTAACAGACGCCTTTTATGGTTTCTTGAAAAACACAATATTCTCCCAATAGAACAATCTGGTTTTCGTCGACTACGCTCTACCAGAGATAATCTCGTACTTCTCCAAACACACGTTTCCACTGCAATTAACAACGGTCAAGATGTAATAGCCGCCGTATTTGATGTTGAGGGTGCGTTTGATACAATCTCTAGTCACGCTATTCTTAATAAACTTATCCAATATAACCTCACAGGAAATATATACACATTCATTACTAACTTTTTAAAATCCAGAAATTTCAAGGTTTCTGTAAATAACTCCCTTTCTGCTCCATGTCTCCAATCCGATGGAGTCCCCCAGGCTCAGTTTTAAGCTCTACCCTCTTTATACTAGCAATCAACCAACTCTGCACAAACCTTCCTCCCCCAATCAAATGTGCTCTGTACGCTGATGACATTATCATATACTGCCATGGCAAATCAAATTCTTCTACCTGTAAAATGCTTCAGCTTGCTATAAATGATCTTCACAGAAAAATTCTACCTCTAGGGCTCACTCTATCACATACGAAATCAAAAATTATTAAATTCAGTAGAAGAAAAAATCCCTTCACTCCTCAAATTACAATCAACAACTTTCAACTACCTGTTGTTAATGAGTGCAAAATTCTAGGATTGATATTCGATTCCAGACTTTCTTGGAAACGACATATACAAGAAACAAAAGGTGCATGTCTAAAAAGACTAAACATTATAAAAACCCTTTCCCATCTTCATTGGGGAGCGGAAGAAGCGACTCTACTCAAAATCTATAGGTCAATAATTCGTTCTAAATTAGATTACGGTAGCTTCATATATATGACTGCTTCCAAGACAAATTTAAACTCCCTCAACGCTGTCCACAATACTGCCATCCGCCTTTGCCTTGGTGCATTTAGATCTAGCCCTTCCGCAAGTCTTTGCTGTGAGGCCAATGAACCTCCCCTCTGGTTAAGAAGGCAATTTCTCCTTTCCTCATATGCTGCTTCAGTATCCTCAAATCCCTCCAATCCTGTGTACTCCATTATAATGTCATCATATCAGTTAAACGTCAACCTCACTTCCAAGCCAATTATCCAAACTTTACCACAGCTACTATATCCTCTTATTAAAGAAATTAATCTTACCCTAACCATAGCTTATCCTTTCCCCAAAACCCCACCTTGGGTAAAAACCCTGCCTATAATTAATCTTTCACTCAGTAAATTTAACAAGGAGACCACTAATAAGGATATCATACTCTCTGCATTTCGAGAACTGATAACAAAGCAACAGTATAATGAAATCCTATATACTGATTCTTCTAAATGTGAAACCGGAGTTGGATGTTCTGTAACCACTGGACGAACACCGATAAGTACCTATAAACTACCCTCTTCCTGTAGTATCCACACTGGCGAGTTATTTTCCATTCTCCAAGCATACAAACATATTCAACAGCATAAAAATTCACATATTGCCATCTGCACTGACTCATTAACTTCTTTACAATCCATAAATTCTTTGTTTACCAACCATCCTATCGTTCATGACATACACGATCTTCATCAGCTACTCGTAACGCAACACACAACAGTTACGCTCATATGGGTCCCCTCCCACGTTGGGATCTTTGGAAACGAAAAAGCTGATTGCCTTGCCAAAGAAGCTATTTCTTCTTCCCCGATGGTGAACGTCCAAATTGCTCAAGACTTGAAACCGGTCCTTAAAACAATCAATTCAAGAATCTGGCAAAA
The DNA here is from genome assembly GCA_035357415.1 of Ophraella communa. Classification (NCBI taxonomy): domain Eukaryota; kingdom Metazoa; phylum Arthropoda; class Insecta; order Coleoptera; family Chrysomelidae; genus Ophraella; species Ophraella communa. The sequence continues at coordinate 24,244,871 of CM068980.1, forward strand.
TCACTGGAACCAAGGCACTACCACAGCACTTCATGCAATACAACCCAGTATTAAATACTTTACTTGTCCTGACTTATCCAGGAAAAATATGTCCATCCTACGAAGACTACGAATTGGCCATACCCGTCTCACACATGGCCACTTAATGTCAAAATCTACACCACCCAACTGTCAACATTGCAACTCTGTAGACAACAGCATCCAACATATCCTTATTGATTGCCCATTTTTCACAAAATCACGTCAGCAAAATGATTTGAAATCCAATCTCAAAGACATCCTCAGCTGTACCTCTCAAATACGGAAAGTGATCAAGTTTCTCCAAGAAGAAGATCTCATTAATAAAATATAATAATTGTATTGTCTTATTCATATATCTAACTGTAACTCGTGCTAATGGTCTAAGTTACCGCAAGCACGTAAATTTAAATAAAAAAAAAAAAAAAAAAAATTATCAAATGTTAATGTTTTAAAATATTTTAAAATAAATAGTACACTCATAATAATACATTATAATATGTCTTAGCTTTTTTATAACAGTATATATAATGGTTTCATTTTAAATGGAAGTCAAGGATCATTCCTAGGTATTTTATTTTATTTGATATTTTATATATATTATCAAATATGTCGTTTGTTGATGTAATAATATCCAGTTATTAATATGGTGGTAAGCTAGTGATGTTGGAGGTAAGAGGTAGTTAAATGTTTTTTTGGAATTTATTGTTAGATGTCTACTTTGAAATAAACTGATAAATTTATTATAATCTTGTTGAATGTGATTTCTCAAATTCATCCAGGTATTGCCCATGCAGAATACGACGGTGTCATCAGCAAAACTTGCGATCCCCGGAAAAATATATCATTGAGATATATATTAAACAGAACAGGCTCCAATACTGTTTCCTGAGGTAATTTGTATTTTATGGCTCTACATAACAACATTTACACAGTGTATTCTATTGCTTAGATAACTTAAGAAGTTTGTAACTCCCCTGAATTCCACTTTTTCTAGAAGTGATAATAGTTTCTTGTGGTCAACGGTATTAAATGCCTTAGCCAAATCGACAAAGATCACAATGGATGGTTTCTTTTTTGTCCATTGCATCATTTATTGTTAATCTGATAAAATGTATTTTTTCAAAGATCAAAGATATTACTCAAATTGGACTGTAGTTTGCTGCTTTTATAGCATTTCCATCTTTAAAATGTGCGGTAGTACCTATTTCTGTAATTTTTTAGTATTTTGGAAACTTACCATCGTTAATAGATTTATTGATTAGAAATGATGATATAAGAGCTATTTCTTTACTCACCTCCTTAAGAGTTTCCGATTGAATGTCATCTAACCCTGGCGACTAAATGTTAAGTATTCCTAAACCTTTGGTTTAGTGGCCAAAAATGAAACTCAGCTAAAACCAAAATGAGTAAAGTACAAAGTCTTACCTGTGTTGGAATAACTGGGGCAATGAGAACTACACCTACGGCAGCGTTAAAAACACTACTGGACCTTCCACCACTACATTGCATAATAATGAGTAAAGCTAGGATAGCTCTAACCAGACTGGAAAGATCACCAGACTACAAGGCAACTTATGTGGAAGATGACATCTGAAAAATGCCAACAGACCACATGCTAACGAAATACACCTTCTCTAAGTAAAGCGAATAAATTAAGTCAGGCAAATACATCCCTGTGTTTCAAGCAGAAATCTACGCTATAGTTGGTTGCGCAAGAGAAAATAATATGAGAGCTTACAACAGAAGGCATATCAGAATCTGCGTCAGCTAAGCTGCCTTTAAAGCCTTTCTTTAAGGGTCATCCAGGTTGATATGGGTTTGCGGCGAAGAACTTAAAAGACTGGCGACCCAAAACAGTGTTACACTGAAGTGGGTACTAGGATATTAAGGAATCGCTAGCAATGAGACAGCTGACGAACTAGCAAGGCGAGGATCGTCAACTCCACTTAACGGACCCGAACCTGGCGTAGGCATTCCTAAATGATCTTATCAGGGCATAGGCATAGCAGCATGGTTTAAAAAGAAATAAAAAATTACTGGATGAACACGCCCAGACGAATACATAGGAAGAAATTCAATAAAGAATCATATGAAAAAGTCTCGGAAAAAGTAGTAAAAGAACTGCTCATAATGAACAGGAATAAACTACGCGTCACTACAGGATTACTTTTCTACAGGACACCTGCGTAAATTAGGGCTTTATAACGGAGAACTTACTTGCATACGGTGCAAAAATCAAACCGAAACAGCGCTACACATACGATGCCACTGCTAGAGCCTGGATCACAAAAGGCAGATATTATATGAGAAACCCTAAATGACCCCAGAAGACGTCTACCTCCAACAAGCAAAGAACCTGTATAGGGAACTGAATTTCTGGACAGGTCGCAGTTAAATACAGGAGACTCCACAATAAGCCCAAGAGGCTGAGGTGGGACCAGTGGAACCATGGAAAAAACCCTGGCGACTTGGTAATTTTCAAACTAATCATTATTTCTATTAAATCTTTGACATCGGTATCTGTTGTTAATTTGTGGCTGCTTTATTTTGTTTTTTTACACTTGTTTTTATTTTGTTCTCCATATTCTCTCCTACGCTTGTAAAGTGCTGGCAAAATTCATCTGCAATTTGTTTGGGGAGTATTAAAAATTTGTTTGTTTTGGTTTAGAATTTCGCTTATTTTACATTTTTATTTTTTTTGTGTCTAAGATCTCTTCAACACATTTGCATACATTTCCAGTGTTCCAGTTTTTTATATTAATAGCTTGATTTTGCTTATTTAACAAACTTAGGTGATTCCTGCATGTCCTAAATGTTAATACATTATGTTGGGTGTAATTAGATTTCATTATTTTAAATAATTTATATTTTTCGTCAGTCGAAGCAATAAGAATAGATGAGATCCACGTTTTTCGCTAATCTTCTATTTTTAATTGTGTAATTGTTGTAGACTTTTCCTAATCGAATTTAAATTTATTTATAAATATTTCTTTGCATCGTTGGGGAGGATTCAGTTAGCTACACACGATACGCAATACATTATCGCCTTCAAAAAGTTCGCAATAATTAATGTACGTATTCATACCATATCACTCGAAAGAATATCGGTGGAATTTTATCTGCAGCAACATAGACTGTTGATCGCTATAGATACATGTTGCTTGAATTGAACATACACGTTTTGGTTTCTTTTTATGCAAAATTAACGAAAGGGAAACGACCCCTATGAAAAGGGGTAATATACGCGTTCGCAAAAATAAGAAAAGGACATGCAATATCACACACCTGTGATATTTTTAAAAATGTACAGACGTAAAAATTTAAGCAAGATTAGTTTATAGAAAACTATCAATCTTCGTGAATAAATCACTTTGTTTGTTCAATTTGTTCAAGAAATATTATCTTTTGATAAAATAATTGTAAAAAAGTTGTATGAGTTACATTATTCATGCAACCAAATATACACATATGTATGCTGTCAGTTTTAACTAAAATGTAATGCAATCATTCATGGCATTCTTAAAATCCTATATGACTTCCAAGTTTAATTGAAAAAATTGGGTTTTAAATCACAATGACAGCCGTTTCGCTAGAACGAAGAGTTTTTTATTTTTCTTAATAAGATGGAATTCCAAAAAGTAAGGGTTAGTACAATAAACTTAATTTGAACTATAATACTTTTATTAATTAAACCAAACGTATAACCTATAGATTGTTTAAATATTGCAACTAACACTGAATATTTACAATTCAAAGAAAATCATTCTAGACTTTCAAGTTTAAGACTGCTGTGTACAAATACTAATAAGTGTGCAAATAGGTATTAGACTATCCAAGAATTGAGTAACCCAGTGTATAAATAATATCATCCGTATATTTTAAAAAGGCTATCCATAAAAAGTACAGTCGAAAAAAATTTACTGTCCGTTTGTTACCACATGCGCCACGAATTTTGTAAGTTTCAATAATAAATAAATTTACTTTTACAAATTCATGGCGCATGTTGTAAAAAAACGGCCATTCAAAATTTGTAGTACTTATATTTTATGTAAAAAATATCATTGTGAAAAGATATATACCATGTGTATTACAATTAAAGATTTTTTAAAATACTGATTTTTAGAAATTTCAAACATTTTTCTATTTTTCTACCCGATATTGATGTTAGTGGTTAAATTTTAGTATTTTAGTTGGGTTCACATATTTCACTGTTCAACGTAGTACACCCACCATCTTAGATTCTTAAATGCGGCAAAGTAACATTTTATATTATCTAAGTATGTAAATAAAACATTTTTAATAAAAAGTTCTAACCCAAATAGGTTTTTAAAAAATTGTAATTTACCTGTATGACTGCTAATTTCTGAATTATAATACATTATATTGTTTGTTGCCCCGCGGCCTCATGAGATTTGCCCAAAATGTCCTCAGCAATGAAAATTTCGTGAAAATCGGACAATAATAATCACTGAAAGTATCATATTATTTAAAACGTAAAATGCAGGTTCTTACCGAACTAGTAACGTAAATATCTAATATAGTGCCATCATTTTGTCATTTTCATTAAATAAAATACACCTCACTGGCATTTCTACGTAAAAATGAAATTCCAAACAAATAGATGTACCACAAATTTGACCTTTTATACACCCTTAAGTGGTGAACACAGTGTAAAAATTCTTGGAATTTTTGGTTTATGTTATTTTTGAAAATCTTTATTGAAGTGGTGAATTAAAAAAAATGTTAGGAAAATTGGATAAATGAAAAAATATAAATAAAAAAAATGTTTTATTTAAAACATTCATGCGTCACTTTCAATTTTGCTACTTAGTAAATATAAAATAAATTAAATAATTTATATAGTCTTGATTTACCTATACATATTAAATTCTACTATAAATACACCAGCATTTTATATTTACTCCGAGGTTACTGAAGTAATATTATTTTTATTGAATTCGGCTGTTTCAGATACAAGTAGATTTTCAGGTGCAGTAACTGATACTAGAGGTACATTTTTTAGAGAAGTACTGCTTGCGGGCGTAGTTACTAGCAAAATATTTGTATTTTCTTTATTGTCATTATATGAGTGCACTAGATTATTTTCTTGTCCTTTTTCAGTTAGTACTTCTTCAGACTTTTTTTCGTTTTCTGGAACAGTTTCAGACTGATTGACAGAATCAGGTATGCTTTCTAAATTATTTTTTTCGCCATTTTGAATATAACTTGTCACTGTATTATCTATTTTAACTTTAACTGGTTCAGAAACAAAGGAAATGGTTTTTACTACTTCATCTTTACTTGCATTTGCTGGAGGCATTGCACCAGCAAGTGTACTTTTTTGTCCACTAGTACTCAAATGAACATTAGGAGATATTAAAATGTCATCCAGCAACTTAACTTTTTCGTTTTCATTTATCTTGTTTAAAACTTGTGCATTTCGTTGGGGTAATCCGGTAGACTCCACTATTGTAGATGTGCTAGTAATTCCATTAGCTGCGTTGAGATCAGAAGCTGCCAAAGCACAACCTTCTTGGTTTGTTTTAATGACAAAATTTCGGCTTATTTTGTATTCATCTAGGATACCATAAATTTGCTGAAGGACTGGATTCGGTGGTAGACGTTCTCTTGTCATAGCCCACACGCTTTCTAGAAAAAATACTTATAATGAAGATGCTTGTCTGAATGTTTAGAACGGAAACTTAAATAATGACCCCTATATATTCTTAATTTGGCTGTTAAAACCTTCTGAACCGGATTGAGGATTTGATTTAAATTTTAAAACTATAATTTAATAAAACCAGTCAATTATTATGTTTATAATACGTTAGGAATATTTAAAATTGTCGACTTACGCGTATGTATTGGTCCAAATCCACTACAGCTCCAAAGAACTGCGTAGTTATCATAATCAGTACTAAGTACCAGAATATCTGCTTGAGAGTTTAATGGTGTAGTATTATACTTGAGGGTAAATCTGCCCTCACCAGTTCTTGAAGTAAGTTCCATGTTACCTTCAACAACTCTTTTAATTCCAGTCCTATAATATTAAAACAGTACTTCTAAATAAATGTTCAGATGGATGGCTATTAAAACATTTCATCCTATTACCACTTAATGTTTTGATTAACAATTATGCATATTCCAACATAAATATTTTTTACAATCTAAATATATTTTTTAATTTCAGAATTTTAAAAGTACTCGTTTAATTTTATTGTATATAGCTAAAATTTATATTTGATAAATTTAATGACCAAGTTATGGTATCGAGAAATTAACTTTAATTTTCATTAAAATGATAAGGTGGATACAAACAAAAAGAGGATGATACTTTAAGGAATAAAAAATACTTACAAGCTATTTGTTACTTCGTTGGATACATATATTTTACCACTAGGACCTCTAGCATAGTCTGTTACGACACATCGTGCAGCCACTTTTGTGAATTCAAAATATCTTTCTGTTTCATACCATTTTCCCAAAAAACTGTCAATATCAAAATCTGCCATGGGTACATATTTAGGACAAAATCCAAGATTTGGTACCTGAGCTCCTACGAGGATCAATACACCGAACAAGAAAAAGCACACGCGGATCATATTTAAGTTTTGGAGCTTCTTTATTCACGAACAGTACTTATAGACTCGATTTTAACCGCTATGACATTTTTATTGGCTTGATTACTCTTTCGATAATTAATAACAGGCAAACGAAATAAACTAGTCTACCGGTTAATGAATTAACTAAACCTTATTCATTACAACTTGTGTGAACGGTGCTTTGGTGTATATTTATATTTACTGAAAAAGGGTAATAACCGAGATTGACCTAGCAAACTACATCATGAAATGTAATTTTTGTCACGCCTTTGGTCCAGTTTGGTGATACCTGATGGAAAGGAAGACCTGGGAAATCAAGTTTGCTAAGTGAATATAAACAACTTTGAAATTTTTAATCAATCATTGCGAATTTACGCTATTTACATTATTTTATTTTGTTTACGATTTTTTTTATCATGTTTCTTTTAGTTTTTTATGATTATACAAAATCACAGCAATTCAAAAAGATTTTTGTGCTGTGACCCATATTTTCATAATTTTTAAAGTGAGGTTTGAAATAAAAATATTAGTATAAAAATAAAATGTATAATTAACAAAAATACAGCTATAAACTTTTGAACCAATTTCTGCAATGTTATTAGTTATAATATACATAAACTTTGGTATGAATTCTATTCTATTATATTTTAACGTTTGACGCAAATATTGTTAATTTTATCACAAGATGTTCGTATGTTTAAAAACTTATCTGTTTATTTTTTAACAATATAAAAACATTTGAAACAAAAATCAACTTGACGGTGTATCCGGATCATGATCGGATATTAGATATAAGAACTGAAAAGCAATTGCTAACAGAGATATTCCTAGGAGATCACCTGTCGACGTTAAATAAGGTATTGCTGAGTTATCAGGATCTATCTTTCTTTTCCACATCCAATGAATCATTATGTACGCTACATAAAGTAAAGTAGCAACTTGCATAATAGCAGCGCATAAATAAACCACTACAAACCATGAACTGAGTGATGTATCACCATTTTTAATGTAATCTATAGTGTATATAAAAATTAGGTGACCAGGTATGACCATTGACATAAGAACTCTTGTAGTTCTCGAATGCATCCCTCTTCCACAAAAACAAGTAAGAGGTGATATAAAAATGACTGCATCCTCATCTACATTGTTGTCTGCTGCCAGTATACCAAGTTCTGCTTGTTTATGAAGAGCTGTTGATATTCTACTTGCTTGTACAGCTACCAGATTACCTCCTACGCCATTTATTACTGGTTGAAAGACTGCAATACCTTGAAATCTTGATACCATGAAATCCAAAATTAGGCCTCCCATAGAACTAATCATCATGGCACCCATAACTGGAGTCCACCCATGATACAGGACATCTCGTGTTTGTAAATTACGTTTGGCAATCCAAACCCATAAGGGAATGGCTAAAATGTAAGCTACTATTATCAAAGGCGCTAACCAATCCTGAGTACCTAAAAAATGCATAATTTTAATATTCTCGTAATATCCATACAACAATACACTTTATTTTTTATAATTTGGAATATTGAAGAGATCAATGTTCTCGGATTTTTATGGGGACTAGAATCTTATTTTATGGTATAAAAGTATAAATATTTTAATAAATGTGTCGAATGCTGCTCCCACTCAATCAATTGTTTTTGTTCGAGCCAAAAACATTAAAAAAATGATATTAGTTTTTTTTGCATTTTTTACTATATTTAATGGTACATCTTCACAAAATTTGATTAATTGAGGTGATATCATTGTCCAAAAATTATTTTTTTTAAAAGAAGTAGTTTTTTTATTGAATTGATTTTCTGTCTAAAACTGTTATTTATTTTTTAATATTTAATTTAGTGTTTAGTTTGCACCTAATATTTTTTTACTTTGTTATTGTACAATTAAATTAAAAAGACTTCATAATTATGACAATTACTACTTTAAAAGTATTGCGAAACTTTTTGTGTGTGTTCTACATTGCCAAAAATGCTTTTTGCATAAAATATATGTCATGTTGTATATTTTTAAGGAAATAACTGTGATAGTGTGCGAGAACATGCTACATCAGCATATATGTAAAATTATAATTTAATACCTTAATTTATATAGATTTACAAATATAATTTTAAAGAACCGACTTAATTTTTACGTAGGCAAGTTTGCAATCATCCGCGCATGTGCATCATATAAATGATTCTGAATATTTCTTTCACGAATAAAATATCTCATAAGAGCAAAGCAATTAATTGCACTGCGAAAATTGCACGTCGCCATAACAACACATTTAAAATGAAAAATGGACACAAATTTCGCGTTTTGGCCAACAGACAGTATATATTATGTCGCTAATGTACGGAATAACTTCATTATTTCTAAAATAAATAAAAAAAAAATTCTTGAGTGGTGACCAGCAGACTACAAATATATGTAGGACACAGAAGAAGAGTACCTATAAAAGAAAAAGAGAAAAATTAAACCAATCATTTGGAAGGAGTAAGATGATAAAAAGAACACCCGGTAAAAGTATATTTGACAAGGAGAGTACAGAAGAAATAATGATTAGCATGATGAGAGAGTTAATGGAAAAAAGCAATGATCTGATGGATGAAATAAAAAACTAGAGGAAAGAACAAAGAGAAACAAACAAACAGATAGCTAAGATAAAAGAAGAAAATGTTTATATGAAGGAAAAAATACCGAACCTTTGAAATAAAATTGAAAGCTTAGAAAGAGAAAATAAGAAGAGAAATCTAGTCACATCTGACTATATGACTGAATGTTGTGGAAGTGGAACGAACAGCAGCATACTTTAATACAAATACCAAAAAATTGATTGACAAAAACTAGGACAGTCTAAAGTCTAAAGGAAACGATTCAGGCAACCGACAGGACATGAATAAATAAGGACAAAGATAAAATAAGTGAAACAAAAAGCTAATGGCAAGATTTGGGACATGGAATGTGAGTACTTTTAAGAAGGGGAATATAAAGATTGATAAAAATAATGAAAAAATACGGTTTTCAAATAATGTCTCTGCAAGAAACTAAACAAAAAGGAAATGGTTTAACGAGGTTCGAAGATTGTACCTACAATGTTTAGCAGTGGAACGGAAAATAAAAGAGTTTTGGTACAAGTTTCATGGTCAGTAAAAAATTGTCACACAGAGTTATTGACTTTCAAATCTTTAATGACAGAATCTGTCTTTTGCGACTAAGAGCAAATTACAGAAAAAAATTTAATATAGACGTACATTTTCCAACAGAAGGAAAAAATATGGAAGAAAAAGAAATATTTTACGAAAAATTGAACCAAAAAATTAGAAAAATACCAATATATGATATAAAAAATCTAGTAGGCGACTATAACGCACAAGTATACAGGGAAGAAATGTTTAAGAAGACTACAGGAGGTCAAAGTATGCATGAACAATCCAATGAAAAACTACAGGTAGAATTGGCAATAGAACAGAACATGAAAATAGTGAGTACTCAATTCTATCACAAAAATATTCATAAAGTTACTTGGGTATCTCCTGATGAAGAACAAAGAATCAAAATTACCATGTGTTAATAGAAGATAAACATCAAATATTATGCGTAATAGACACAAGAAGCTACCGAAGAGCATATGCAGATAGCGATCATTTTCTAGTCATTATGAAAATGTAAAAGGAACTGCCAACAACATCAGGGATAAGAAAAGAAAACTTAATATGACATAGTTTAAATAACCAGATCCAAAAATGAAATGCAAAACATCTTTGTTAGATTTGAGGGAATATAGCACGAGAATGCGGACTTTGCATCAGTGAACAAAAAACAAAATATATGCAAATGTGTGAGAATAAATATAGACCGACAAACATCTTGTCAATAAAAATGAGTACGGGAAAAAATACTATCATTAGTTTGAACATTTAATATAACTTAATTGTTTTTTACTAACAGTTTAATGTATTTTAGTAAATAAACAGTTTTAGTTGACCCTTAGAAATAAATATTCAAATAATTACATCCTTATAATATAAAGACGACCAGAAGACTTCTGTCTTGAAACACATGGTTGCATTTAAAAAAACTTCCGATTACGTCACCACGTTAATACTGGTGACGTAATGATCGTTCATCTACATCATGTTGGATTTTTTCAAAAGTTGATTGTTTTGGAAATACTGAACTTATCTTGAACCATTTCATGAAAATTGGATAATGACAATCACTGACAGTATCATTTTACAAACTTAAAAACAATAATATTATGTTTCTATGTTTATCAACTACAGGCCAGCTATATTGGCTTTGAATGCAAATTTCAAATATAGCGAACGCCGATGGATACTTATATTAATATTTTATTTTTTCAATATTTTGTGTTTTAGGGTACAGTATGAAATAAAATGTTGTACGTCACACATTTAGTAAACTTTTATGCTACATTCGAAATCAATTCTTCAATATAATCAAAGTCGTCAAAATTTCTTGCAAGTTGCAAATTCGACTTGCACTTCGTGCCGGCCATGGAACATGCGCAATAATTCTTGTTATTTGTTTTTTAACTTATCTGACATTTTATAACCCTTATCAGATTCGTCCTAGAGTAGTTTGTAATTGGAAATGCAATGTAACAAAAATTCATCATTGAATTGAGGCTACACTTCGCGGGCCAAGTGGCACTTTGGCACGCCAGTCGACAAGAAATTTTCCATTTAAAATAACTTCACAGTCGCCTTTAACACATGTGCATTCGTACCAAAATAATTATCATTATTCCTTCAACAAATGGTCAGAGACAACCCTTATGGTTGAAGCATAATTTGGATTTAATTTTTATAGCAGTATATATACCGGAGTTTAGTAGCGATGGACAAGGCGGAATATCAATTCCAAGATTAATTTTTGTTAGTCATATTACACTGCATTTCCAATGGATGAGTTCTATACAAGGGAAATGCTGCCAACAAAACGAACAAAAAAATACTGAAAAAGGTTAGTCCCATAAGGAAGCGGTTTTTCCAATACATTTTTGGTTTTGCTTATATATTTTGGGCCCCTTTACCACCCACGTTGTACCCGAAAAGTATGGAAGTCTTTTAAGATATTTTTAATTTTGAGTAGGTATTTTACATCTTACAGTTGACGAAAAACTAAATGTCAGCTGTCAACACTTAAACGTATCGTTAAGGTATTAGGGCGGTATTATTCATTATACAGCTTCTTTTGTTTGGCTTTGTGTTTCTGAGTTAACTGATTTTTGTTATTCTACTTTTATTGATTTGTGTTTCTCTGATCTGTTTTTTTATTGCAAATACCTCCGAGAAGAATTATTCTACCCAGGTACATCTGTCGGTAAAAGCACTATAGAATCCATGTCCAACTGAAATATATTACTAGACTAAATAGGCTATAAAATGTCTAACTCTTCTCGAGGACATTTATAATAAAAGCAGATCAGATTAACACAAATCACCGTTTATGTGTTGACAGCTGACATTTAGTTTTTCGTCAACTGTAAGATGTAAAATACTCCAAAGTAAAAATATCTTTAAAGACTTCCATACTTTTCGGGTACAACATGGGTGGTAAAGGGACCCAAAATATATAAGAAAAACTAAAAATGTATTGGAAAAACCGCTTCCTTATGGGACTAACATTTTTCAGTTTTTTTTGTTCGTTTTGTTGGCAGCATTTCCCTTTTATAGAAGTCATCCATTACAAACCACTCTACGAAGAATCTGATAAGGGTACAAAATGTAAAATATATCAAAAAACAAATAACAAAAATTATTGCGCATATCCCATGGTCGGTACTAAGTGAAAGTTAGTAGCTTGCAAGAAATTTCGACGACTTCAACTTCAAATATTGCGTTGTGAACGATCACACTGAAATAATATATTTGCTTAGCTTGCATACCAAGTGCCACTTGGCCAGCGAATTGATTAGGAATGTAGCCAGCCTTACAGTAACAGTATTTGTTTCGAATTCCGGACTCGGCTATCGCCTCGTAAACATCTTACTCAGTTGTTTACTTACCGGGCTAGTAACGTAAATATATTTTGTTTATTTGTGTAATACAGATTTTACAAAAATTATAATTTTGTTCCAAATTTTTATAGTAAATTTCACAGAACAAAAGTATTAGCTACAAACATATTAGGCGAAGTAGAACTCAATGAGATCTCTAGCGTAAAAATTGTTATTGTCGCAACGAGTCAAATAACCCATTTTGCATTGTTTTTGTTTTACCTACCAATATGCAAGTCATTGTATCAGTGATAAACTTAAAACTGAATTTTCCAATTCAACTCAACTGTCGTCATTTAGAGGTAATATTCCTTATATAATCAGAGATATTATGGAAGAGGTCATGTTATGTGGTATTAAAGATTTAAAATATTTCTCAAACAAACTTAATTTCCCTAAACCTAAAATTAAACAGGTAATTGAACGCTTATTACCTATAAAAATATTAGGATTCAAAATTTAGTTTAATGACGTAAAATACTAAAACACTACCAAATAAAAAGCAAAAGTTTTACAAACCTCTGACTGAAATAAACAAAACAGCAAAATAAGACCAGTTAAATATATGGCTTGTCCAGTATAAATATAATTGCACGTCACAGCTGTCAGAACGGGACTATGTTGCCAAGCATTCAAAATAGTATTAGAATCTAATAAATGTCAAACGAAGTTTCTCTAATATTCTTCTTTTTATTTGATTACAATACTACACCATTTTTGAATGCAGCAACAGAGCGCAATTTTGCCAACATCTAAAACATTTTAGCACGAGGTATGTTCGTTTGAAGTTTATATTTTATTAGTCCAGGAGTTGTATTTGATATAAAATTAATTACGTAACCTTTCTTAAAGCATTTATTTATTATTTGTAATAACTTGCGGCCTACGAATTTAAATATTTAGCAAATTTACAGTGAAAAAAGATACTGATTGACAGTAGCAAACGAACGAAGGAAGTCAAACCAACAGAGCGATTTGTTCACTTTGATGACGTGCACTTATATTTATACTGGACAAGCCATAGGTACTTATAATGTTTATACGGCAGCTGATTTGTTTTATTCGTTGCTAATGACATTGACATTTCAGAGCGCCATTTATTAAATTCTACTTTTCCCAATACAATAATTAAGTATTAAGCAAGTTCTGTAGTTATACCCCAGATGCAGGGACTACAGATCAGAAGGATTAATTGAATTAAACTAAAGGTACAGATCACTATTAGTCAAAAGTGTCAAATGTCATACCTATTTATTTTTGTTTTCTGTTGTTGGAGTGTGCGATAATTTGTGGTTAAAAAATAATCAAACTAATTTGTGATTTTTGCATTCAATTTAAATCAAAAAGATCAAGTTTTTCCATTATAAAAAAATACAAGTTCTTAAACATAAAACCTAACCTTACAAACTCAGATTAATTTCTTTGATCTGCCAAAATACTCAGAGTTAAAAGATCGTAATCCGATTGCTCCGATTAAAATTGCCGAACGGTCGAGATTTATCTCCCCTACCAACATCTAGATGTAATAAACGAACGATTTTGATAAGTCTGACTGGTCGGATGTAAATACCGAACGCAGCTATTATACATGCCAAAGAGGATATAAAATAAAAGAGTGTTCAATATCATAGAAATAATCGGCACAATTTTTTATGTCAAATACTTGTAGCAGTGCCGGTGACTACAGACGGAACTACTGATAATGAAAGCGGAAATCTGACTTACCACCAATTTGAATTTAAAATTCGACCTCCATAGTCCTTTTTGCTTTGCTTATATGGAACATTTAAAATTTATTTTATCTATATAATTAGTTCCGAATTTTTTATAGGATTTGCAAAAAATTTGTTTATGTAAAGTAAATAGTTTATAACTATTCATTAAAAATTACATACATTTCTTGAGATTTAAAAATTTATTTTTTTGGAACCTTTACTTTTGTACTTGATTAATTAGTACTCATAGTCTACTTAACATTTAAGAAGTTTGTCTAATTAGAGTAAGTAGTTTAAAATTATCCAACTTATTAAACAAACTTTTTGCAATAATTCCTTTAAATGTTAAGTGGTGCTGAGTACTAATCAGTTAATTACGACAGTAAAAGTTCTAAAATAATAAATTTTTAAAATCTCAAATATATATGTAATTTTATAACATAATATATAATGAATAATTATAATCTACTCACTGTTCATAAATAAACTTCTTATAATTCCTTTAAAAATTTTGAAAATTACGATAAATTCAGTACATCTATGATACAACCAGATATGTATAACAATGGAGGTACAATGGACTAGTTTAGTGATTTTTTTTTATATTTGCATCTTATAAAATAGGTTTTTAGTGGTTCAACTGTACAAATAAAAATTTTATAAAATTAATCCTCTAGCCATAATCGGCTTTTGAAATTTAAATTTAATGGTAACATACGTCACAAGTGGTAAGTGACGTGTTTCAATAAGATTGGTAGAAAATTTGCGATGTTGTCGATATGCTTTAATATTAACCGAGAAACTTATCTCTCTCTCTTATTTGTTGTCATTAAAAAGAGATAAACATATCGATATTTTTGTTCTCTGATTAACACTTTATCAAATAAAGAGTAAAACACTAAACAAAATATTCTGTCATTTTCGTTAGTTTAATTTGTTGTTTGGTTGTGTTTGGTTTATTGTTTGAGTTATTTTGTTAAATTTAACAAGTTATTTTAACGTGTTATCAAAAATGTTTTCTGGATTTACCAAAGCAGATTCTAGAAATCTACCACGAGTAGATTTTCAAATGGTCATGGATTTTTTTTCTTCAAATACTCAACATTATAGTGCCGAAATAAGAAATGTTAAAACAGTGAGGTAAGATATATTTTTTTCAAAATTAATGGAGTTAACTCTTATTGAAAAGAAATATTAATAAATATATTTAAGAATAATTTAATTCATTATGTATTTTATATATATTTTTCTAATTTATTATTTATAACCAATATTACAAAAATATTTTGTACAAGTGTTTTTGGCAAAAAACAACCTATATTAAAATACTTAATATGTATCTTTTAGAACATCTAAAGAAAAGTATGGAGACAATGCAGTAAGTTTTGTGCAATTGAAAAGAGAAGGGTCCATTTGTACTGTTAAGGCCAAAATAACTCCTGAACACAAAATACATAAAAAGTTATACAACGTTGAAGTCGTTATTAATGAAGTTCAGGAGCAAATTCTTAGTTCTACATGCACTGACTGTGCTGCATCAATGGGTAATAACTATTTTTCATCATTACTACTTTAAATTATTTTACTTTTGTAAATTCTTCATAAAATGTGTACCTATTTAAATTTGAATGAATAACACTTTTATTCCATTTTTAGGTGGTTGTAAACATTCTGTGGCAATCCTCTTTTGGCTTCATCGTAGAAGTGAAGAGCCTAGTGTCACATCTGTTGAATGCTATTGGAAGGCATCAAAATTATCAAAAGTAGGAACTAGCCAAGCATTTATGTCTGCAAAAGATATGGCTAATTCAGAACCTTTTTTAAAGGAAGATAATGTTAACCTGAGAGAAAATTTTATAAAAGTTATGGGGAAAAATTCAGGTGGCATTTTTGACTTTTATTATACACCTGAATTATGCAAATATAATATACATAATTTAATATTAAATTATAAATCTGAGAAAACAATATATTCACCTGATGACTTTCTGCAATTCGCTAGAATATCCATGGGAGATAATTTGTCATTTGCTGAAGAACAGACAAGAGACCAATCAAAATGTTCAAATTGGTACAAATTAAGATTTGGTAGAATAACAGCATCCAAAATTTTTGAAATAGCTCGATGCAAAACAAAAGATGGATATCTTTTAGAATCAATTATGGGTGCAACAAAACCTTTTGAAACATACTCTGTGTCAAGAGGAAAACAATTAGAAGATGAAGTTTTAAAACAAGTTGAAAAGAAGCGAGGAATAAAAATTAAAAAATCAGGTTTGTTGCTTTCAACTAATTACCCTGTTTTAGGAGCCTCCCCAGATGGGTTAAGTGAAGAATTTTGCATAGAGGTTAAATGCCCTAGCAAAAATAAAACTGTTGGTAATTATGTTCAAAGCAACAATATTGTTAAAAAATATTTTTATCAATTACAGCTACAAATGCTATTTTCTAATAAAACCAAAGGTTTATTTTGTGTAGCTTCTCCCAATTTTGAAGTTGACAATGATGTTACAATTTATGATGTGACATTAAATAGGGAATCCATAGAAAATATTATTGATTTAGCAATGCTATTTTGGAAAGATGTTGTTTTTAATACTCTAATGAATGGTTAAATTCGAATTTTTGTCTATATATATTTTTTTTGTTTAATAAATTTAGATGAGTTCTTACTTGTTAAACATATGTAATTTGTAAATAGCTTGCCTGATAAATAAATTATTATACCATAAGCACTGTGTTTTATTTAGTGATTGGGGATTTATGTTTAGGTTAATTAAACACATACAGATAAATATAAAGCAAAACTTTCACGGTTTATTAAAAAATTTTTAAATTCATGAGAACCATGGACATACATGCCATGATAATATACATTACTACAGATTAACATAATATATATTTTGTTTTTGTTGATTAAATAGTACTGGCATACCAGACCAAGTAGTAGTAATAAGAATATTAAAGCCTAGATATTAGTCTATTGGTAGGGATTTTCCTGGATATATTTATTCCTAAGGTCAGTATCATTAATAACAGCTGTTTTGAAGATGTTCTTGGAAACAGCTGTCATTGCATTGAAATATTATATTTTTTAATAAACAGTGGAAGTTTTCTGAACATTTATTTATTGGATGTTATTAAAATTCGATATATCAATCTTGCAATAAAATGTATTTTTTAAATAAACAGTCGAAGTCTTAAATTTCCAAAAAAAGTGAGGGCTTCTACAATAAATTAATTTCATAAAAAAAATATTTATACATTTTTTTATTCAGAGTGATATAAAATTATATTAAGTTTAAAAAAAAAATGGTGCTGGCAAATAATTTATTACTAAGTTTACAATACTGAGAACACTTAATAACTACAATTTAACAAAACTTATATAATTAATTTTTTTATTGACAATAGGTGTTTCAAGTAAACACTCATATCAGATTGTTAAACAGTTGTTTGTTAAGTGTTTTAAGGGTTGGTAAAATAAATTTATAAAATACGTGATAGTTTAATATGTTTACTTAAAAAAATATAACAATACATAATCAATCTAACAATAATTATTTAATTAATGGACCTTGAATGTTAATAATTCCACATACAATAATAATAATTTCATCTAAAATTTTTAAAAAGCTTAAATCTAATCTGGAGTGGATATCCACCATTTTAAATTCCCTAATTCTTTTTATGATTCTTTCAATATGAATTCTAAGTGCTGCAATTTGTTTTGCACTTTTCACCTCTTGTGGGGTTAATTTTTTACCATCTGAAACAGTTGGTGGTCTCACTAATTTACAATTTTTTTCAGCCAACTTCTCTTCAATGTGTTTGAACCCCCTGTCGGCCATTATATCACAATTTTTAATGTTTGTTAAAAACCCACTAACATTAACCAAATTAGTATCTGATATACGCCCTCCATAACCACTAGATATATAATTAATAAAGCCATTTGGTGTTCCACTTACTAAATATTTAATGGTATTACATTTTTTGTATTCCGACCATGAATGGCTCTGATGTAATGAATTGGTTGGTTTTTCAATTTCAATTTCAAAGCAGTCTATAATAAATTTAACATTACTATACCTATAAATAAAAGGTATTGGTAATACATTTTCAATATGTTGAAATGTGGGAAAAAAAATTAAATGCTGCAGCACTTTAGCTATTTTTGGTACTCCATTAATAAAAATCTGCTGTACTCTAGTTGAGCTCAGACCAAAATCTAAAGCCAATCTTAAGTAGACATCATCAAGATGAATTTTTTTTAAACATATTAATACATCTCTATATGAGATTGCTTCATTACAAGTAATGAAATTAGTTATTTTATATACATAATCGGGTATGCCCAAATAAAATTTTGGGTTTTTCTCAATAATATATAACGTAGTTTCCATTCTTTTTTCCATCATTAATTTTTCTTTTTGAGTACTTAGTTCTTCTTCTTCTGAAGAAGAAGATACCTCAGTAGGAATGGAAGGAGAAGATACCTCAGTAGCAACGGAAGAAGAAGAACTACTTGGTTTAATATTTGTTGTTGTTACTTTGTTCAAACACCCTGTATCTTCTTTAAATAATTTTGATGGACCAGCAACACAAATATCCTCAATCTTCCTCTTTGAGGATCTTTCTTTAATTAAAATATTTTTATGTGGAACTACTCCTTCTTTCAATATAATCTTTGTTCCACTCTGAAGCTGAACTCGTAAAAAGTTTGTTGCATCATTTGGTAGCTAAAAATAGATATATATTGAAATTAATCATTTTAAGCAGCTTACAAAGCAATTCTTACATCAAAATGATCCTGACAGCAATAATAATTTCCACCTCCTGTAGGAATGTTTTCCTTTCCTACTGTTGCAAACCACAGCTTACGTTTTTCTAAAGCTCTTGGAAGAGTTAAGAAGATCTTTTTGCAATTAGATGATTTGTTTTTGCAGCTTGGTACAAAACAAGTTTTATCTAAAATATTACAAAATTATTATTAGTTATTTTATAAGTTTTAGATGACTATTAATTTAATTTGCATTTTGAAACTTCATTTAAAGAATCTTGAAACATATTACTCACTATTAGAGTACTAGGAGCAAAAAACTTTTAATACTTATAATCAATATTTAATTATTTAAGGCTATTAAAAAATATATTACATAAAAAATAAAAGGAATATTAAAAATTAAAAAATCTGCCTACAAATTTATTTTTAATGCTTTAAAACTTACCAGTCATTTTTTCATATACAATACACACTCGATTAAAGTCTTTGAAAAATAGTTCTCACACAAAATTAAAATCACTCGGATAAAATAAAACACCATTAAACTGTAATCAACAAATGCTAAGAACAAGAACAGTCTGATTTGTTTGTTTATTACAGATAAACACGATTTTCTCTCCTGTCATTATATCTTGTCAACTGGTACAATCAGTTAGTCACAGAACACGGTGTTTTGTGTCGCCAATTCTTTGAGAATACTTGAAACGAACGTAGCTAAAATATGACAACGTTGACTTTTAAACACACTTCATTATTGGTTGTTAGTTGGCGCTACGTTTAAATCTTACTAATTATTTATTGCTAAATTTTACGAAATGAGAAAAATTACTTGCAAAATGAATACCAATATAAGTAAGTAGGTATCTTATCCTAAATATATATTGCTATCATTTTGATTAATTTGATCCTACTAAACTAGTCCGACAGATTTCTGCTTTCTTCAGCAGTAGTTCCGTCTGTAGTTACCGACACCGCCACAAGTATTTGACATAAAACATGCCGGTTATTTATATATGGTATCGAACACTTTCTTATATGTATCCTTTATTATACATGTTAATGTATATGAAATCATTATAAAGCCAGTTTGCATCTCCTTAAATTTTATAGTACATGGCTTAATTTTATTTTATACAATAAAGTTAATAAATAATAGTTTTCTCGCAGCGGCGAGAAAATATTTGTTCGTATACTTAATTTTGTTATAAAAAATTAGAGCATGACCATAACATGGAAAGTAAACGAGATATTGAAATATTGTATAATGTGTCGCCGACATTTAGTGGCATTACTATTTTAGTCTAAAAGGTATTTCACTAATGCTAAAAGTTTTTATGTTTTTCTTTTTCTTATCTAAACGCACGTATATGAGATCTCATTAAGTGCATTTTATTGTTAAATGTCACTCACAAGGAATGTCGATAGGGTGATTTTTGACGTTTACAGAAATATATAATAATTATTATATAATATATCAAATGTATTTTATAATATATAAAATTGTCATTATATAAGTTTAGGCCAGTTTCAGAAAGAACCGATGAATGGAGACCGATGGAGAACACAACAGGACCTCTATTTTCGAAAATATGATGTGGTAGATCACTGGTGATAAACTGTCGATCCGTATTTTTAGACTACCTATGTGATAACTAGCATCACACTTCGCCTGGTGAGAGCCAGTCGAAGCAGTGAAACATGCGCATTGTATTCAGTCGTCAGAGTATTGTCAAAATCACATGTTTGTGAGAGTTATTGTAATTTCGTTTTGAACCTGTATTTTTGATAAATAAAGAAATATAGTCTTCCGTGGTCTGATTCCTTATTTTTGTGCCAAAAAGTTTTTTGGAGCAGATATTTGTGTAGCCAACTTGATGGTGGCTGATTTGGAAGAGGTTAAAATAGCCAAAGCCGAAGGCCTACTCGATCATGAGGGATTTTTGTTGTTTTTTTTAAGTATGTATGTTTTACGTCACAATTATTTCATTTTTCATAAATATAACTAGGCAACGTTGCGATATCAAAAATACGACCTATAAAAGGTTCTGCCACGGATAGATCATTTCCCTACTCACTTCAAATCACACGTTCGAAAATAGGGGTCCAGATCATCGGTCGCTGGTTTTCAGTTTTCATATTTACGCGTATTATCATTTACGATCATGTTGTGAAAAATCACAAAGTAGTGGATGTTTTTTGGTAAAAGTTTGCTAATGCGAAAAAAATCTATATTCTACGATTTTATTAAATGAGTTTAGAAAGCCCTATAGTTACCCTTCCTCTGTCCGGTCCTGTATGAAACGGATTTTATGGTTTACGAGAATTCTATATCTATAACGAAATCCGGAAAACCGCACACAATACACCTATCTCTTTATTGAATACTCATCCGCAAATATTTTTGAATTTTCCCCTTCCACTGCTAAAATAGAATTACTTCTTGCCATAGAACACAACGCATTGCTACCCAGGAATACCACAATTTAAATGAAAAAAACCCTTTTAGCTGTCAAAAGCTAGCTTCTATTTGCCGTATAGCCGCGGCAGCCCAGGCCATAAACCACAAAAAGGAGGATGAAGACCTGATAATGAAGTTTTGTAGGATATATTTTATATAGAAGGAAGAAAGGAAATGTTATGTGGCTGGGGGTGCATCGACATCTGGGTAATAAAGCACCCAAAATTATTTGTATTTTTATAATTCCATTTCTTTAACAGTATGGTCTATTTTTTAATGAATTTTAATGGTTTATTGGTAGATTCACATGACAAAGGAATTAGTTTTAAATATGGTATTTCTTGTTTTACTGCAGTGTGCTATTATATTTTTGATTGAGATGGGGGATTTACAGAAGGGGCAATTTGGAAGAGGTTATTTCTAAGGAGGTAGGACTGAGAAATGTGAGAGTGACATCTTTTTAGCATTGTGTTGTTTCTACTTGGTACATCAATAAAGTGGGAATCAAAGAAACTGTTTTATAAGTCATAAAATTTATTTTTACCGTTATCTTTTGACCATTCGCTTTGCATATGGGTATGGATTATGGGACAGATTGCATTTAATTCTCATGAATTGTATAAAAGTAAGAAAGGGCTACCATATCGACACTTGCTTGTTTGGTCAGTTGATCTGCCATATATATTTTTAAAACCAGAAACCCACATAAGTGTGATATCAAGATTTGTGATTTCTTAATTTGCAGATATGTAATAGGTGTTATATTAGAATAGAAATCGCGAGGTTCAGAGAGAGACTTTGTATGCATTGTATAGAGTTTACGGAGTCTGAGATGGTTACTGTAAAAGTTGTATTTTGTTTTAATCCGTTGCACGAAGTCAGATTTAAAGAAATTACTAGGATAAGAAGGTTTTTCAAAGGATAGAAATTAAAGATTAACTGATACAGATACAGTCTAAGGAGAGCTTAAGAGCTGTTGGGAGAGGGAAAGGAAATAAAATTGTGGAAGACTTTTGAATAAAATGTGTTTGTTTAACAGTGACAGAATATGTCACTAATTGGGTCTGCCTTAAAGAGTCTAGGGAGTGAGAATTTGTGTTGCTCTGTAGACTAACCACAGGTGAGGTTACGAAGGCGCCTGTTGACAACCTTAATGCTCTAGTTTGGATTGGGTCTACTCATTTTTTGTATGAGGGTCTAGCAGAGTTATATATGAAACTATCTTACAAAAGTTTTGGAAAAATCGTACAACGATATATTTTAATGAGGGTTGGATAGTCTGAATCCCAAATGTAATGGATAAGTATTCCATATTAGACTGGAATAAAAAATTATACCAATTATTTTAACATTGTATTTACTGGAAATATCTTCATTGTTAATTGAAATTGGGTTCATTTTATTTCTTCTACACAAATGAATGATTTGTTGATGGAAAAGGATTGCCAGGTCGGTAATGCCCATGAATGTAGGTTGTTCAGGAATATTTGAATTTATCTTTCCGAAAACTAGGGGTACTGGAAGTATTATACCATAAGATCGTCAGCAGACATTCTATAAGAAATTAAAGGGGAAACTTACAGATAGGATAAATAAAGTAGTACTAACATATCATTGAGGTAACGGTTTCGGAGGGAGATAAATAATTGTTAATCTAGACTTGAAAGGATCTATTTTCTAAGAAATAAAGATGACTAATGAAAGATGTCCTTCAAACCCTAGTTTTTTTAATCAAGAGATTCACAAAGTATCATAGCCATTTGAGAAATTGACAGAAGCCGCAATCAAATGGTGTTTCCTTTGGAGGGGTGATTGAATCAATATCAAGACCTGATAGAGAGCGTGCAACGTTTGCGCCGAAAGCCGTTTTGATTATTATCCAGACGAAAAAATGTGGAACGCTTCACGATTTTGGGTGTCATCCTTGCGCAGAAGCCGTGCTAATCTTCTCTGTATCGTTCCATTTTTATATAGTATATACGAGTATACTGCCGAAGTAAGTACTATTTTATATAGAAAGGTGAAATTAAGAATAATGGGGAATTCTATATGAAAAATAAAATTATGTGCTAAGAACTGCGGCTATATATTTAGACAAAATCGTTTTTTCAGGTCGTGGATCTTTTTTTCAGTCAAATATACTGATCATTCATTGTGTGTCTCACAGGCAGCATTTATATTTTCAGATCTTTTTGAGTTAAAGAAGTTAAAGAGTTTAATAGAAAAATAAAACAATTGTACAGCTGATATTTATTACTTGACTGTTCTTTGGCGTGTTTAATTAAGTAAATTTCCAACAAAATCAATAATATTGAGCTTCCTAAACTTTATAACGATACCCACATTGTAACTATTAGTTTTAATTTCTTTTAATTTTTCTACATAAAATTACAAAGGAAAAGTATTTATTTGTTTAATCAAAAAGATTTGGGTACATATCAAATGAAATCAGATGAGGATACGTACCAAAACTAGATATTTTCTGATAAGTACCTACTATGCACCTAAAAATACTTTTTAAAAGTTACAAATAAAACGTTAATTATTTTATAATTGAATTTCAGATAATCTTTATCATTCCCATTTTATGACCAATTATATCTTATTTTGAATCGTATTTATTAACTGTCAACGTTCAAATAGCTCATTTAACCTTTCTTTTTTTTAAGACGTTTCTTTTAAATTATAAGTAGATCTTTGCGTAGCGAAGCTAAGTCAAATTTATATTTTTTTGACAATGTGAGCTTTAAACAGTGTATATTATTTATGTAATAAAACCTACGTAACACCATTTACACTACCACTACACCAACACCCATTTTTTTACTGTCTAACGCGAGTTTTCATAACTAAGTTATCTTCTCCAGAGACCGAAGGTAAACTAAAGCTATTTTCATAAACTAGTCTTATACATATTACAATTTTTGAGCTAAAATGTTTTCGTGGTAAATTCTTGCAGGAAAAGTAAATTTTTACGAGCGAAAACTTTTTTACATTCAATTAATATTGTAATATGTATAAGTTTAATTTGTAGTAATAGCTTTACCTTCGCTCTCTGAAGAAGATAACTTGGTTATAGAACGAAACGCGCGTTAGACAGTAAAAAATTGCGAGTTGGTGTAGTGGTAGTGTAACCGGTGTTCGGTATCAGTATCGCCAAAGGATTCAGATTCAATACCTTAGTTACGATAAAACATAAATATTTACCTATTGAGTCGTATAACATTGTCGCAACCCATGACAATAATGTCAGTGAGGTAATATCTCCTAAGCTGGCTGCGATAGGAGTCGCCACATTATCAGGATTTATATGGCAATATCTAGAGAGTACTATAACACCGGCTGTTATTAGCCCCAACACAAAACTTGCTATTGAAACTGTTACTAAGCTACTGGCACATAATAGATAAGCGTGATCCAGTTCAACATCGTTACTTTTTATGCCACCCATTACAACGGCTACTAGGGCACCTAGAAAACCAACTACTATCGCTTGACACTAAAAAATAAAAATTAAATGTAAATAAAAGTAAATTGACTAATGAAGTTGCAGGTAGATGGGCTAGGGGCTACCCTCAAACCAAGAGATAATCATGTAATCTGAGAGGAGCTCCAATTTAGAATATCCAATATTGATAAGAAAATTTAAAAGGAGAGCATTACATGTTCATGATGTAACGAACAATTTGATCATAACATCGTAATGCAAATATTATGTGACAGTCTAAGAGCAGTATATACTGCAGGCTTGGAATACAGTTGGAAAGAGTATGTTTGAAATAAATATAAGCAAATTCCGTCTAATATGATGAATAATAAATGAATTTACCTTTCGAGGCAACTAAATTACAGTAATGATAGACACGGGATATTAAGACTAATAAAAACCAAATAATGGGAAAAAGTACATCATCTGAAACAATATTAACAGTGATAAGACGACCTTGCTGTAAAACATGGAGGTGCATGAGGTGTTGTACATACAATGTGATGCGAAATCCCATATTTATAAATGAGACGTTGCTGAGGTGGATAAAGAAAAAGAAAGGAATACAATTATACTAATGTGCAGAATGTACATCAACGGTGGTACTAAAAGCCCTTGTAGTATGGACCCGAAGTTAAATATATAGGTACTTGAAATATATATTAGAGCAACAAAAAAACGTAAAATAAAAGAATAAAAAGAGAAAAAGTATAATGTAATTATAGGATGAAACTCAGGGTTGAAATATGTCAATTTTTATACAAATTATATAAAATCTGATTATTTGAATTATTTATATGTGAGAAGATCTGAATTTTTAAGATAGAGTTTCTTAATTATTGCATGAATAACAATTTACCTGTATTAACGTTAAATTTCCAACGATTATATTTATTTTTTGTTTCGCTGTATCCATATGGCCTAAATTAGCTTGTGTTGAAAGGCGTGATGCTAAAGTCATTTCTAAATTTCCTTTTAGTCCTAAAAGAGCGGGAATTAATATAACTAGCTCTGTTATTTCTTCGAACACTGGCCAATGCTGAAATGAAAAAAATAAAGTTTATAAACTAGAAAACAAAAATTTATAATTCTAGGAAATAAAAAGAATAAATATTATGAGCTAAAAAGAAATACTACAAACAGGTTGTGTCAAACTTACGACAAAGTTTGTGAGTTGTTTTAAGAGATATTAAAAAAAGTTCTTAACAATAATAGTAGACGTCTCTAAGGGCCATATTTTAAAATTTTCTAAAACAATAGATTGTTGTATAACTCCCTTACAAACCAAACATATTATTTTTTAAATGAGAATCCCTGTATATTATATCAAATTTGGCCTGCCCACATTATTTGAAGCATTTGATATAGGGTGTTGATATGTTATATAGAGTCCTTCAAAATGAACTCGTTGTGTGAAAATCGTAGATAAATCTGTAGTTTATTGTACGATGAAGAAAAAACCTTTATTTTGCCTAATAGAGTTTCGTAATATGATACAATATCACCGTATTCTATTAAATATTAATAATTTTTGTATACAGAGTGGGCGGAATATTTGAATTTATAACTTTAATTTTACGAAAACAGAGTTATTTTTTAATGTTTATTGTAAACCATAATTATTAACCTATTATGTAAAAGCAATAAACGTTGAATGTAACAAAAAAACCTAAATAAAAATAAATTTTATTAAACAATTTATTCTATATATACCGAACTTTCGTAACACCCTGGGTACACCCTGTATAGTGAATGAGCAATTTAAAAGGTAAGAATAATAAAAGCATTATATTTACTTGAATTTTGTCTAATACTAATCCTGCGAAGACCATCCCAAACCCAGCGATCAGAAAAGGAATAAAAACTTGTATAGCTATAGACAAATAAGTTTCTTGAATCTGTTCTCCTTGCTCTTCATAAATCTTTGTTTCAACAACAACATCGGGTAGTCTGCCATTATCATTTTCACTATTTTCTTGAGAATTAACTAAAGTTATATCCGTATCTAGTGTGGAACTTGCTTCGAAGGCACTTGAAGGGCTGGGAATTTCCGGGGGAAGAGAGACAGCAGGGAATTTTTTTGAACTTGTTTGTTGAACATGGTTGATACTGCCCATGGCTTCTGTTCCATAGTTTTCTCTTCTGAAAATGCATAAATCTATATGAATATTTTTAATTTATATATTAAATTTTCAATTTTCATTCATTTCAAGCTGACGGTCATTACTTGTCAGTTTATTACTTGTCTAAATATATGTCTGTTATAATTTAAGAACGTTTATAATATATTATTAGATAAATATCAATTATATTTATTTATTTTATTTTATTTATATACAACTAAAATAATACTATATGACGCTAAACGTTAAAATCAATTAAGTATGCAGCTACTCAGGATGCTTATTAGGTATTATTATTAAACAACATAGTAAAAAACGTACATTAAGATTCATTAATTATATGAGACAATCACAATGAAAATAATAATGCAACAATGCTTGATGAACCTGAAATTTACATTTATACCATAAAATTAAACGGGAAATTATGTCTATTTATACATTACATGAATACTATTTTCTTCTCTCAGTGTACATACGTTAATTAAGTACTTTAGAGTGACAAAATGTGATTCTTCATTTTGTCGTTAGTTTAGTAGGCCACTGTAATACTCTCAAATTAATAATACAAGTTAAAATACATTTTTACATACCCACATGCATTGTCTTCTGCCATTATATACTAAATGTACGTAGAAAAATTATTATTTAGGGAAGTTGTATTGTTATTTCTTTTGACCTTGCAAGGATAATAATTTGCTATAAGACTCGTGGACTATATTTAACGAAAATTGAATAATTATTTTAAAAATTTTAAATCGCGTTGTCAAATTTATTATTTCAGTGATTTAATCACACCTAAAAGTATTTTTATTTTGTAGTAAATTGCTTCCATACATTTATACAGAATGTCTCTCAAAAAATTTGAAATTGTTACGGTACATTTAAGAAAATTAAAAAGCAGTAGCACATCTTATTTTTAACTTATTAATTCTTAAAAAAATAATTTTAAATTTTAGTTTACCATTAATAAGAATATGTTATAAGAGGAAATAAGATTGGCAAACATTGTTTCAAAAGTAGATTATGCATTTGAAAATAAGACTTATTAAACGCAAACATAGTATGTTTTATTTTTTTTCCAAATAAATAATCATCAATATAAGCACTTTAGGTGTTCTTGAAATATTCATTATTTATAAAAGTTTAATTAAACATATTTTGTTTTATGATTGTTTCTAATTCTTTGTTAATTTATTAAAAAATTGTTTTCTTCGAAATACTATTACATACTTAATTAGATTAAATAGATTTAAACTTATACGGGTTAAAAAGTTTTTAATGCCGTTGAAAATGTTTTATTTTTAGCCATCCTTATATACTGAGTCCTTCAATGCAACAATCAATTTTGTCAGTCGGTCATTATCTAGATTAGTTTAGTGATGAAGATATATGACAGGGAGTAGATTGTTCAAGGGAAATCTCCATTGCGTATAATAAAATGTCTACCTAAAACACGAATACCAGATTCTTATTAT
Organism: Ophraella communa; assembly: GCA_035357415.1. NCBI lineage: Eukaryota > Metazoa > Arthropoda > Insecta > Coleoptera > Chrysomelidae > Ophraella > Ophraella communa. Next base: position 24,273,554 of record CM068980.1, read on the forward strand.
ATTGATGGAATTATACAAAGAAACATTTACAAAGGGTGTTAAATAGTTGTTGTTGGTTGTCACTCAAGGTACAGGGAAAAGAAAATTATTGTACATAAATATTAATTTTAATTAAAGTATGATCCAATTTTTTTCTAAAGGCTGGCTTTAGGGATAAAGTGATAAAAATATATAGTGATAAAAAAATTAAATATTTAAAAAATTAACTGAAGCTTAGCCAAGCAAGATTTTGCTGTATTTTTATATTAACATTCAAAAATAAATTAAATGGACATTATATTATATATTATCATAATTTTGTAATCAAATATGGAAATTAAAATTTTTTGATGTGGGGATTACAATTTCTAATTAAATTCTTGTTTTAACTGAAGATAAAATAATATATTTGCTGAATTTTACAAAACTCTCAAGAAATCTTACCGGCATATGACCGGGAAGCATTTCATCCAACTTTGAGGATTTCGATAATGTAAATATAAATAAAATTGTCTACTAGATACACCTAAACCAAAACGAGCTTTTTTATTTTCTTATGCAAGGATGACACACTTAGTTCTGTTAATAGAATCAAGAGACAAATTTAAGATGTAATTTTGACCTAGTTAATATAGTAAGAAGAGAATATGAATAAAATGATTACCAGCTACATCTTGTGAGTTTACTTTGACTCACTGTCACTGTCATAGATTGAGTTAATAAGAATGTTCAAGGCCAAGGAAAACTGGAAGTCATTGACGAATAGGTCATGTTTTTATGTTTTTTTTTTGATGATGCTAGGGCTATAGTAAAATAATTAAGAATCTAGTATATTTTTGGTAGTTCGATAGCTATAGTACATAAATAAATAATTAAGTAAAGGAGATATTCAAATCAAAAGAAGTCATATTTGATAACTAAAATGGAATTGAAATATAAGGAACATATATTGAAATTGTATTATACCTACGTTGTATACATTACTTCATTATCTTGCGATGGTCTTGCATGGTCAGTGATATCAAACAAATCAGTCACAAGGACTAGCAAACAAAATGATTTATTTATGTTAAACTTGGATCACAGTCTGTAACTTTCTAATCAAACGGTTTAAAATTGTAAAACTATGTGATTAACTGCTAATAATCATTTATTTGGGAAATTCCTAATTATACAGATTTAACCGGTGCTAGAAATTTATAAAGGAATACATACTTAAGAAATGAAAAATTTAAAAAAGTTAAAAAATACTTAATAGATAATTTGAGTAATAGTCAAGATTAGAGATAATAGCTTACCATATGAAATAATGATGTTTGGAATTGAAATTTCAATAATGGTTTATTTATCCTTTAAACATATTTGGCCACCGGAGCCCTTTCACATGTAACTCGACTACATTCTGTGGAATACTGTCGTCTATACAGAAATATTGATTTTGTCTGGTCTTTTCAGACTTTCATGTATGATGACAACCAGACTTGCGCGAGTAATAAGCTTTAATTTTATATAAAAAAAGTAAAAATAGAATAAATTAATACCTATTCATATTTAGATATTTCCTATGAATAAGTAAATATTCTTAAAAATTACTTTTTGTCAAGTATGAATGTTGACCTTAAATTTCTAAAATTGTTCAATTTATTAATAGAAAGTTTCGAATTGTTATTATTCCTACTGGGAAAATCACCATCTAAATAGGTACTTAATATTGCTTAGCAGATAATTCAATGACTAATTAAACATTATTTCATTGATGTCGTTTTTAAACAATATTTTATTAATTTATTTTTAAGATCAACAAAATTGATGGGGGAAGAAACTCACAACTGTTGACAAACTCTTCTTCAGGAGTAAGTAGGTCTTTCTCTATTTCTGTGTCCTATTGATATACATTTGTATGGATACCAATAATGGTAATGTCCCTTTTAGATTTTCTTAGAGTATGGCCAACCCACTTCCATTTTCGTTTTGTTACAATTTTTATTATTGGTTCATGACCTTCCAGGTGCCATTCGATATTTTTTAGGACCAGAAAATTTTCAATAGATTCCTTACGCATCTGTTTATGTATGTTTGGATATCTTTGCCATATTGTTTTATTATTGCTCAAGTTTCGCAACTGTTGACTACATTAATTTTGGTTTTTGTATTAAGTTGTGTTTGTGTCGATCTCCACATATTTGTTGGAACAAATTGGAACTACAAAAGCTTTCATTACTTTTGTGATTCTGTGTTTTATAATATATTTCTTTTCCTCCTTTCGTGGTTATTAAACTACCCTGTTAGCACAATTCTTCCACTCTTTCCATTTATTTCTGATCTATGTATATTTTCTAGCTTGATTCTTCCCTACTCTCTTTTCTGTGGTTTTGTCTTTGTTGATGTGTAGCCAATATTTTGTGCTTCTTCTTGTAATTTATGTATCACTCTCTTCATATCCTTTATGATAACCAATGTTAAACAAACGTAATCTGCATATTTTAGAATGTCATCTGCATATTTTAGATCTGAGAGTTTTTTTATTTTGTAGGTAGGTCCACTGTTATTGGTTTTTTTAATACTTTGATTTTTGATTTAGTATGTAGTCGAGGCGGATATTTAAAATTAGAAAGGATTTAAACCTCTTTTACCCCTTTCGTAACTTTGATTTTGTCGCTTTGGTAATCTGTATATATAATGTGGCATCTGAATATGTTAATTTTATTATTAATTTGGGTGTTATTAGTTTAGGTACGGTTAGGTTAGGTTCTATGTGAGTGGTCGTTCAACGTCCCTTCCACTGCAACCTAAAAGATCTATTGTGGGTGACCACTGGATTATAGTTGTATAGCCCTATGCCTCTGATAAAGCTCACCAGGGTCGTTGGCGACAGTTTCATGAAGTCCTTGGGCTCGAGTTGATGCAGACCAAATTTATCGATCCTGGAGCTCTCGGCGGTTACACAAGATATGCTCCTCCGTTTCATCCTCACTCTCTATCAGTCCAATTGATTTCATATGCCCATTGAAGCGAATTTGTCCAGTCAGTAATCCTATAATTATTTCAGCCGCTCTTGAGACCTCTTTTTAGAGACTTCTTCCTACCTACCGCCCTTGAGCGTCTTTAATCCTCCGATCTACCCAGTTCGATATTTTTCCTCTGGATAGGCTATTCGCTATGCGTACGAATGACTCCGGGTCTATAAATATTCCTTCAGCACCTTTTTTAGCTAGAAAGTCAGCTTTTTCGTTCCCATTTAATACAGGTGTGCCCAGGTGCCCAAAGTAAGGTGCTTTGTTATTTTTCCCCAGACCTATTAGATCCTGAAGGCATTTCCAAACTAATTTGGAGTCTATCCGATTTGATTCCAATGACTTTAGCGCCGCTTGGCTATAGGAAATGATTTTTATAGTTTTTTTTCAACAGTCACATTTAAGTATCTCCTGCAACACATCTCCAATGTAAAAACCTCTGCTTGGAAAGTTGTGGATAGGTTATCCAAGTTCTAGCTCAGATCCACCTTTGATTTCCCTCCATGTAGCCCAGCTCCAACACTCTTTTCAGTCTTAGAGCTGTGGGTAGTATTCCAGTTTCCTAAAATTTCCTATATTCTTGATTGAAATTGTCAAAATCTTTTGTGAAATCAATAAAAACTAATTATAGATTCTTGTTCTTTTATGTTGTTTGCTCTATTATAATTCGTAGCTTGGCTATATTTAATTTATACAGGACTTCCCTCTTTTCTTATTCATTTCGCATTTGTTTTTCTAACCTTTTTTTTATTGATTTATCAATTATATTGGTCACTATTTTTGTTATTCCGTTTAATAGCGTTATACATATCCAATTATTGCATTCCGAGATGTCGCCTCTCTTTGGCATTTTAGTGATTATTTCCGTTTATCCAATCCGTTGGAATTTGGTCTTAATTAGGGGCGTAATTAGTGTTAAGGTACTCTCTATATCAGCTTTCCAAAATTTTCCCGATATGTTGTCATCTCCTGCACTTTTTTACAATCTATTTAGGTTATTCAATTTGGTATGCTGTAAATATGATTTAAAATCCCGAAATCTTTTTGATTTATTGTATCTAAGGCATCATTCGAATGTACACAATCCCTATCCTAACAACATTATGCAATAGATTAATGAAGTTATATTAATAGATCAAAGTCTTTTTGCAGATGATCGATTCAACAAAAACTGCTAGTGGTGTCTAGCAACTGACTGACTAATAAAGAATTAAAAAAATCCAGGACCGTATTAGTGAAACTTTGTGAGACTCCTTCATATTGAACACTTCACTATGTTTATGAATGTTGTAAAATCTCATATACTTTCTTCAGAAAGCCTAGACAGTTAGACTTGGGTGTTATTATTATGATTTTTATGTGTAAAATACATAACAATACTACAGCGAATAAAGGATACGTTACCAGATATTAATATATCTGTATGTAACAGTTTTAAAAAATGTTTTCTTAAATGTATACATTTATTAATTTATAATTACTGTTTTATTTCTAATTTTAATAAACTATTTTATTTTCTTTCTACACTTTGGTACTTAACACTTTTCAATCTTTTATTTGTTTTAATCTTGCAGGTATTTTTTCTCTTGGCAACTCAAACAATAACTTATTCAGATTTTTTTTATCGTTTAATCATTGGTTAAACAGGCTGTTATTGAAAGAAAAAATTTAAAATACCTATCTGGCCCAAGATAGTAATGACTTTTTTGCCCTACTGATTTAGGCATCAAAGGTATGTATGATTGCCGATGGAAAGCAAAGTTCTATTTGTAAACTGAGAGCAACATAAGTGAAAGAAGAATAACTGACGACAATCCAGTAATTTTGTTTCTTGGTATAGTATACCTAAAATAAGTTGCTACAAAGGGTACCGCCTAGCGGCAAATTTTGCTTTGTCGGAACATTGTCTCCATAGGCGTGTACGTCCGTGTGTATTACAAATATTGTCGATCACATAATCGTTTTTTAAATTAAGCGTTTTTATACTTTGTAGTAATTCTTTCTTTGTCGTTACCTTTTCCGGACTAATGTTCCTATTTTTCATAAATTCTAAAATATCTGCCTTCTTTGAACTAGAATTTGGAATTTTATTTAATATCCCCGAATGATAGGAAGCATTGTCCATAACGACTACTGAATTTGGAGGAATGTTGAAGCTGCTCTTGAAACCATTTTTCATATAAATCTGGAGTCATATCCTCATGATAGTCGGCTGTACATTGATTAATATTTTTCGCAGACAGTAGTAACGCATTTGGTATAAAACCGTTTTCACTTGAAGAATTATTATACGCTTTCCTCTCGAACATGGCGCATTTAAACTACACTTTTAAGACTGATCTACCCAGCCATACTGAACAGTATCATGCGTGTCAAACCAAGTCTCATTTAGATAAACTATATGCCTTTTTAATTCACGATACTTCGTTATTTTATCTAAATACTCTTCACGGAGTACAACAATACGCTGCGATTCCATTATAACCATTCGTTTATCTAATTTCTTATAATTAAAAGCGCATTCTAATAGTATACCCCGTAAAGTTTCTAAGCTTCTATAATTATAAAGGTTCAAAGGAAACTCAAAGTCTATCCCACAACTATTTATTAAACGTTGCAACTAGTTTCGGTCCTATAGGACCATCATCAGGCATAAAATGTCATGAGATAAAAGAAAACACAGAAGATTAAAACATAATTAGGAGGTAATAATGAATTTGTTATAACATCTCAAAATATAGAAACCAATATGGAAAAAGTGGGAACAAAATAATGTTACTTTTAAGTCTAACTCCCGGAGGGAGAAATAGGGAATATAGTGGAATATATCAGGAAAAACTGAAGTCGAGGAGATATTTGGAGTAATAGCAAATCCCAAAAATAAGAGTTGCTTATACGATTTAATCGTAGTGAAATTAAAATTGTGAAGGAATTTTGAAAGAAAACTTCTAAAAGAAGTGAACATCTTACATTTTACAGTGAAAGTATTTGGAAGTAAATGAGGATCCAAAAATGGAAACTCATCATTCCCATGTGGATGGAAATTCTTAAAAGGAACCTCCAACCAAGAAATTATTCCACAAAGAAATAATAGAGGAATAATTAGGGTAAAAATCATAATTAATTTCCATTAAAATAATGGGATGCAGGAAATTTTCAAAAATTTTTTTGAAAACTATACTGAAATGGACAACACTGACCACTACCATTCAATACCAAAAGTCAACTAATTAGTTGGAAATTGGAATTGGAAATGGAAATTAATTATGATTTTTACCCTAATTATTCCTCTATTATTTCTTTGTGGAATAATTTCTTGGTTGGAGGTTCCTTTTAAGAATTTCCATCCACATGGGAATGATGAGTTTCAATTTTTGGATCCTCATTTACTTCCAAATACTTTCACTGTAAAATGTAAGATGTTCACTTCTTTTAGAAGTTTTCTTTCAAAATTCCTTCACAATTTTAATTTCACTACGATTAAATCGTATAAGCAACTCTTATTTTTGGGATTTGCTATTACTCCAAATATCTCCTCGACTTCAGTTTTTCCTGATATATTCCACTATATTCCCTATTTCTCCCTCCGGGAGTTAGACTTAAAAGTAACATTATTTTGTTCCCATTTTTCCATATTGGTTTCTATATTTTGAGATGTTATAACAAATTCATTATTACCTCCTAATTATGTTTTAATCTTCTGTGTTTTCTTTTATCTCATGACATTTTATGCCTGATGATGGTCCTATAGGACCGAAACTAGTTGCAACGTTTAATAAATAGTTGTGGGATAGACTTTGAGTTTCCTTTGAACCTTTGTGTTTCAACCCACATTTGAGTTATGGATAGCTTACAAGTTCTATAATTATAATCAGGATAATCTCGTAATTTTCCTTTGAACGATTTCTAAAGTCAGTACAATATTTTCTTAATATAAATTATAAACCGTTCGCTTTATAACATCTTTTGTAGCATCGTCAACATTTGAAAATTTTGGTTTTTTTGTTTTTCCGCACCTGCAAATGATCTAAAACGTCACCGCGCTTAATAACCCGAGAAATAGTGTAAATAGAAATTTTAGTTAAGGTATAAATTCGCTTTATTATAACTGCATCTGATTTTTTATTATCTTCATTTTTCAAACACTGATACATATTTAAAATAACCCTCTGACACTGAATGTGTAAATCTTTATTGCAAAATTCGCTACTAACCTCACCTGTTGGCGATATCATATCTTCTGAATTTTAATTTTGATCTGGATTTCCATTTTCTGATTCAAAAGGTCTCCAAAACGCTGCCATAATATATGTAACTAATTTAAGGTTATCAATTAATATGGGCAAAAATTACAATACGTAAACCAATTATTAAAAATGAATTACCGAAACAAAGATATATCTAAAGTTAATACTTAACTGTCCCAAATAAAAATCTGGACTTTCCGCCTCGGCACTAGACGCTGACTTTATGAGTTATATAAAAACTGACACAAAAAAAATAACCCCCAGACCCCTGCACGCAACAGAATACAGCGGACCATTAAAGACCGTCAACAAGTCGCGTGCGTTCTCCACTTGTTTTCGCGCTGTACAACTACCAGTCTAGAGAGAGCTTGTGTTCCGACGATACAGAGTGGATGTTTAACGGGACAAACATGTTTTTATGTCATTCTTTCTACTTTAAAGCCTAGTAAACTAACTCACTCTGTATAACACTTTTAAATGGTTTTTAGCAATTAATATTGGAAAGACTACATAGTCGGTCACTTGAATAGAGCCCATTTTTATTCAGAATAATTTTCAAAAATCTTTTTTGAAGAACCTCCAGCGAGTTCAGGTAGGTTCTGCATACGCATCCCCATCCCCACCCCATAATTCTGTACCTTATATTAGACTACCAAACTTTGATATACTATTCTCTTCTGAGCGAGTCTTAAAATTTCTGAAAACTGCCGAAGTCCATAATGATATCGACCTTAATTTTTTTAACAAGTAATTTGCATGGGAATTCCATTTCAGATAACTGTCTATAACTATAACCAAATATTTACTTTTTTTCACACACTCAATTTTAATGTCCTCTTCAACCGTAAGTACCTCGTACATCTATGTTCTTCATTGTTTCCAAAAAGAGGAAGTGATCAATGGCATGAAATGCCTTTCTTAAATCGATAAATTCACCTATTGATGGTTTAATATATTTTATTTTGGATGGTCTAATCCATTTTGACCTCAGCTACTACGTCTGTCAGAATATTTATAAATTCATTAGTTGTAAAGTGATCTGTTATATTCGTACCTATATAAAAATACGTAATGGAAGAATTGTATATTTGAAGTTTTTGCATCTAATAAATGTGTGATTTTTTAAACTCTGCTTTGGTCGGCATATTTACTACCGGAATATATCCAGACCCGTTAAAAACATCTAGATATATAGCTATGTTGGATCAATATTAGTCAAAAGATAAAGATCAATGTTAACACCTCCGATACATATAGAAACATCAGAATCTTCTTTATCTTGGTCCAGCCTGGTGGTTAGATTATTTATAAAGCCATACATATCTAGATCTAATAGTGATCTTTATAATATGTTCCCGTCAAATAAAAATAGATAATAAAATATAGCATAACAAAAAATAAAACTTTGTCCAAACTTAAAGACCGAACACAGGCAATGTACAGCAGAGCTGTCATTTATAAAATACTTTGGTTTGTCGTCGTTATATAGACAAACAGGCCAAAGGACAAAACAAAAGATCGTTCAACATAATGGTAGGTCTATACGACTATTGTGTGTACAGGGCCCGTATTCTTGACTAAGGGAGTGAAGCTTATCGAGAGAAGATATATTTTGCCTTTGTTACTGTAATGACAAAGTAACCAAGCAAAATAAAGATAAATAATATGTTTTCTCGTGAAGCTCTACTCCCTCAGTCAAGAATAAGGGTACAGATATCTGTATAGACTTAAAGTCTGATTAAGGGTGGGTCCACACAATACAGACTATTGTTTGTACATAGTATGAGTAAAAATATTCATGTAAATATGATGACGAAATGTATGTGCAGACTTTTATAATAACGACTTTTGTTTGCACTGATTTGTTGCGCTGACAAAATTGTATAGAAGTTGGTATATCAAAAGAATTTAAACAAAATATACTTCTGCAGTTTATTATAAAAATTGGCCATGAGTTTGATTATGGCAATGTTTAAGTGTTGTAGAGGGTTAACAAAAAATAGATTGTTTCTTGAAATGTGTCTTATAGGTATTGAAGACGCAGAATTTTTTGAATTATGAACCTGACAAAAATGTAGTAAAATTTTAGGTTTAAGTGTAGATTTTAACTGTACCATAAACATTTCTTTTCATTAATTAATTAAAAATTTTAATTTTACTGGCAATTTTAAATAACTTCTTTTTTTATTGTAATGTTATTAACTTATAATTCAAAATTCGTAAGTACTTGTTTAAAATTGTTGAACATGTTTGACTATTGCGTTAATTAAATTGTAGTGCACTCCTGATAAAGCTAATTATCATTAGAAAAATAAAGAACTGTTGATATGGTTTGCCTCATGCATAAAGATTTAATATGCCATTTTAAAATTAATAATTTGGTAAATTTTGTTTTGTTAACAAAACATTATGGTCAACATTTGTCAAAAATTGGAGTAAATGTCAATAAACATTTATTAGTTTTAGAAAAACGCATGTAATGAATTAACTTTTGTAAAGTGCAGAATAGAAAGTGTATGTGTTGGATTAAGAAGTATTGGTGCCAGGAGATAAAACGTTTGACTGTTGGTTGATTTTAAAGCTATAGAAGTTTATCAAAATAATAAAGCTATAGCAGTTTGATGTTTTTTTTGGGAAGAGAGTTTTTGACGAGATTAAAAGAACAATTTTGAGAAAAATTGGGAAATATTATTTTAAATAGGCAGAGAGTTAAAAAATAGTAATTATGCGCCAAGGTAGAAAAGTGAGTTATTATTGTCGAGGTCTTTAATAGATCCGAGACAATAATACACTTTTCTACCGTGGCTCATATATAATTTTTTTCACTACTGGCATTAAATTTTTTAAACATTAGTTTCTAATACTAATAAAAATTTTTAACGGTTCACCAGTCACTCCCGTTTCACATAAAATGCAAGACAACAATAACATATCCAATAATTTTTGTTTTGATTTGATAAGTATAAGTATTGTGTAAACATCGCTTTCAAGGTGCATGGATAAATCAATATGACTATTAAAGTTTTTAAAAATGAACAACTTTACTACCTCAACAAAAGTAAATAAAGTTAGGTTCAGAGTCTAGTAATGAAAAAAATAATTTAAAGAAGCAATTAAAACCATTATTTAAAAGAAATGAAATTAAAAAAAAAGAACTGAAGAATAGCATTCATAAGTAGCTGTTTAATGGTATACAAAGAAACTAGCTGATATTGTAAAGCAAGAAAACAGCTGGAAGACTAGGAAGTTAAACTGATTGAAGTGAAGGAAGATCGTTAATGAAGTGAAAAGACAGTAAAAGGACAATAAGCGGTAGATAATGTTAAGGTAGTTAAGTTAGTTAAGATAATTAAGTTAGATAGGTAGATAGATAGAAGTTTGTTCTTAACTTTTTTAAATTCAATATAAAAAGGAAATTTTGATTTTGGAGCCAGAATATCCTGATAAATAATTAAAATAAATTTAAAATTTAAAAGCTAATATATATAAAAATAATAAATATATATATAAATGTTATATGCATATAGCTTGCAAAAATGTTCACAAAATTTTAAAATTTTTCATTAAATTGATTATTAAAATTTTTTTGGTAATTTCTTAAAATTTATAAACGATTACCGTTACTTAACAATAACTTAATATATGGAAATCTTATAATTAATTATTTTAATGTTTGGAAATTTAAATATCATTATTTTTTAACTTTGGTAAACTTGAGTATATATTCAACTACGGCATTTTTGTAAACTGAATATATCAAAAAAGTCTTTACAAATCAACAGCCGCCTTTTATAAATAGTACTAGACAAATTTTGACTAATTTCATTATATTTCTAACAGCCATCATTATAATGAGGAGACATTTATGGAATTTCTGTAGTTTTTAACAGTGACATACACTTCTTTCTTCAATAGATGTCACTGTAATTTAAAACATGCATTTTAATCATAAAAATATAAATAAAATGGTTAAAAAACATTCATAAAACTTAAACACTAAAACGGCAACCATCTTGTATAATTACTATGAAATTTTTTATCGGTACCTTTAAAGCGGCAACACACACACACCTGTCGCAGGGGAGATCTAGGGTGCAAGATGGCAGTGATCCTAAATCGCCTCCTTGATTGTAACGTGTGTAGGTAAGCAGGGGCGATTTCCTAGATCGCCTCCTTTGCAGGGTGGCAGGGTGCGTCGGAACTTCCTGCTTCCTAGATCGGGTCCAGCCGCCCTGCCACAAATCGCGTTGGAGCGTGATCGGGTGATAGGGCCGATTTCAAGCCGTTGGGAATGTTTGTTTTTATTGTGCAGCTCGCTGAGGTAGATCGAATATAGTTATCCTGGAATACAAGAGCGTGATGTTTGGACGCGGGTTATAGAAGTCTTTAAAACCAGCCCCACATGTAGGATAAAAAAATAAACATTATTTCAACAGGGATATGAGGCCAATTCTTCATCCAGTACTTCCATTTTCATTTTTTCTGCGGTAGCTCTACGGACGCAGCTAAGGGAAGTTTTACTACTACTTTACTGTTTAACTAAAATAAACTATTAAACAAATCTAGATCACTTTCTGTGACAATTACAATCCTAAAATTGTTTCGCGGAAAATATCCTGCCTAGAATTGCCATAATATACACCAACATATATTATTTTTTTGCTGATTTAAATCACATATTCTCTTTGTCAAAAACATAATCGAAGTCGTATTTAACTCATGAATAAACTAATTAAAAATATAATTTCTCTACCTGTTAATAATTCAATTTTTGTATTAGACATCAATAAATAAAACAAATTAGTAAAATATGAAAGAAAATTTAAAATGCAGTGAACTAGATATTTAATAAAGATGCATTAGGTAGGTACATACATATTACAAAATTTCTATATCAAATGGAAATTTTGCCAATCCTCACTCAACCACACATAAAAATAAGTAAGAAAAATGCAATTTACAATAGAATAGAAGAAATTTAATAGTATGTGTTTGCCATCTAACAAGTTATGGATTGGGTTAAGATTTTTAATACAGTGCTCAGACTAATATATAGAATAGGGGATAATAAAATTTATAAATAAAAATTTGAAAAACAGTTTTCCATGTTGGGTGGTTTTAGTAATGGAGACCAAATTTCACAAAAATAATACAATGGACCGCGTTGGTCAAGCGCTTTTGCATCAGAAGGTACAGCTTGTATCTACTATTTCCTTTTATAACAACAAAAACTGTGCAGTTCTGCGTAATAATCGATTTATGACTTTTACATGAAATATTTCCTTAAAACACCATACATATCCGCTCAACGTTCTCAACATAGGTCATTGGGTTAAAAAAGAATTAATTTGTATAAAAATTTTTAATATATATTAAAGTATTAAAAAATTCAACTTTCAATTATTTTCTTCATCTACTTAAGAATTTTTTGTTACTTTGGAAAATTCTATCCTGGATTAAATGCATTTAACAATTAACACGCATTAATGTTGTTAGGAGATTAAGACCTTTTTTGGGACAATCTGGGCACGTGTAACTATAAGAGGAAATTATTAAATATTGATGTTAATTCGAGAACCATTTTTGTAGGATGGTTGCTCAGATATGCTGAGAAGAAGGCACGTCTCCGTCTGGCGTGAGCTCTACTACATATAATTAGTTCAACTCAGTAGCATGAATGAAATGATCCTATTGCTACAAAGACTCATTAACTATTTATATTTGCATTTACGCTCGGGATAAGAAGAGCCAAACGAGAATCTTAGAGAACGTTCTGCCAGAGTATATCGGACATATTGGCCAGGACTAGAATTCATAAAATTCTTTTCAAGAATCCAAACCAGAGGTCGTGTCTTCTCAATAGACAGGATTAAACCTATACCGAATTCAAAAAAAAGACTGTTACAGAACCACTTCCCCTGATCAACAGTTATTCAGACGCACAGACGAACTTCAGATATAGGACTCAACTTAGGAAGTAAAGTTGGAAAATGTCTGAGAAAATTATTAAACGGTAGAATGTGAAGTGTGGTAATAGCCACTTCAATCCATATAAATCTCCATTCTGACTTAGCAGGCAAGGCAGGATGAAAACTTAACGCCCTATCTAAATCTTACCACTCCCACCACTGCCATCTAGGTTTTAACAGATCATCCTCCACTTTACATTTGGTTGGAGAGGCGATAGCTGGTATATTCAGAAGACTAATGAAATGCCAGGATGCAGAGCGGTACCAGAACCAGAGCAGGAGAGATAATAAAATCATCCGGCACTAGAGACAGTACCAGATGCAATGCAACCTAAATACAACTACCACAAACCATTTAGCATCCTATCTCCAAGAAGGGGTGAACGGGAGACGAATAAATCGAATCTAATAATGACTGTTTGTACACGGACGGTTCTAAGACCGAGAACGGTGTTGGAGATGGGAGACCAAGGTTGAATTTGATCCATAAACTTGAATTACCTGTACACAATTTTCCAAGCAGAGGTAACTTTACTTTCGGCACCTGAAGATACTGGGATTGAAAGGAACGAGACAGCGGACTTTCTAGCCAGTAAAGGTGCAGAGGAACAATATCGAACTGGGTAGATCGGATGAGACGTTCTTACTGGGTTTAAGGATACTCAAAGGTATTGGAAGAGATCTCTCTCTGATAGTAGGGGTGAGCTAAAATAGATTTTTTAAGTCGTAGTGGAAGAGGAGTTGATCAACCACTCACATAGAACCTAATCTTTAATTTTAGACTAAAATAAACCTAAAGTTTATTGTCACGATTATTGCAAAAAGCTTTGTTACCTTTTCACTCTCTCAAATACCTAACCAATCTATGTGTGACCAAATTTGGAATAATACTCATATTTTATCCATGATTCAATTCAAAACAAGGCCATTCATCTCATAGATGACTTACTTATCTTATAAATACATTAGGGTTTAAGGTAATATATTTTTTCTCTCACTCGAAAATATCATAGAATATTCCGAAACAAAAATCAGAGGCGGAGCTTCTAATTTTTACTTGAAGAGTTCTGCCTCTGTCAGATTTTGTTTGGACATATTTTTGTATTTGCGTTTTTGTGCCTCTTTTGGCACACTCTAGTTTTCTCCATATTTTTATCTGTCGTCGTTGACTTAATTTCTTATTATTTAAGGAAATATACTCTTAATAATAATTATTCAAAATAACATATCAACCACCCCACCAGCACCTCTGTGTTAATTAATATTTCAATCCTTTATGGTTTGTAAATTATCACACTGAAAATCATTATCTTGCACTACATAAAAAAGTCATTAGGAAACTTATTTTTAAAATAAAACAATAACAAATTATGGTGCGGCTAAATATGTTTTTCCTGAAACTTATTGTAATAAACTTAATCAGTTTATCTTGTTAATAAAAATTATTTACCGTACGTGTACGTGAAACGTGAATTCTGGTTTTAAAACAAATATTGGCGAAAAAATAAAAAATATTGAGAAATAATATGAAGACGGCAAAGCTTTATTTTGTTTGAAATCTATTAAGGCATGTTTATATGTGGTAAATAATAGTTGAAAAGAAAAATTTCCACCTGGTTTAGGAGCAAAACAACCTCAAATTACTTTTTCCACTAGCGGTAAATGTTTTATAGATTTTGCGCCAAAGTATTATGCTGCAGTTATTGATGTAGATACATTTTAATTTATAGACTACGTAATAACTACGCACTAATCTACATTCACATGACTTCGCAATATAAAAATTAAATGCAGCTATGTGCTTACAAAAAACTAGAAAAGTTGTTAATGATATTTCTTAAGAATAAATAGATATGAAATGTTAATAAAACAAAACGGTTTGAATATATTAAGTTAATTTTATTATTAATTACTTTTAAAGTATATAGCTTACCCTGTGGTCATCTGCAAACTTTTTGGTTCCAGTTTTCGTAACAAATAGAAAAAACATTTTCAAACATAATTCCAGTGCTTAAACATTTAAAACAGTCACTTTATCGAAAAAACGGAAACTAGACGAAAATTTTGTTAAAAAGTGAGTAATGAGTAAGACCGAATAATAGAAAAAATAATGACACCTTTTCAATGATATGCCTTACTTCAAACTGCCTTATGCGCAATTGTTCGGCAATAGCTCTAGTTATTATGGTCATTATACTATTACGCCCTCAGTACGTTTAAATGCGTGAAAATGGCCCCTGAATTTGCTATGAGCAAAAGCCTTGGTTCACAATTTCCCATCGGTGTCCGAATACACTGATCTTCCCGCATATCGTTCCTTCCGTGAATTTTTGTATAGCTCGGTAAACGATGAAAAAAATGTCACACTGCTCTACTTTTATTTTTATTTCTACTTCTGCAAGTTAATTGACAATAAAAACCAGAGCGTAGCTATTATTATAAATTTGCCGACTGTCTCTCTTATGTAGATAGGTAAATATCAAATAAGAAACGCATAAACTAAACCTTGCGTAGAAATATTTTGGTTAAGAATACTTTAATATTTATTAAATTTATTACTACATTCTCAAAATTTTCTAAATGATTTAAAAAGGGTATTTTAGAAAAATGTTTTAATTTTTAAATAACTCTTTACTAAACATTATGAACTAATAAAGAAATAAGGAGAATACTATTTCCAAATGCATCTAACATAAAAGCCAAAACGTTTTTATCACACTGTAATATATGCCAGATATGCATGCTCCAATCCTAATTAAGATTTAAAGATTGTGAACTTTCTCTACACCATAGTTACCCCTATAATACAAATAAATTCTTTATTGCTGAAGATAGAAAGCTAGTCCAGAAATTGGTGCAATAGTTCAAGTTTATCATGAAAATCCTTATATACTAAAATACCTAACCTTCGATTCACTCCAAATTTATTTGGTGCTTTAATAATATTATTAGGTATATTATACCTAATGTTTTTTGCAATAAAACGAATTTATTAACTCGGATTATTGAAAGCCGTTTTTTTTCAGTTAAAAGTTTTTTCCTGGTCTACAACGTGTTCAAAATATTTAGTCGCAATTACCTAAATTTCCACGTCGTTTGAAAACATACATAAACATCTTGATTCCGCCTCTTAAAGTACGTAATCGTTTTTATAATAATAATAATTTTAACGCAAAATTAAGCATATTTTTGCTAGGAAATTTGGTAAATAAGTCATTATATTGTTATTGACGTGATTATAATAATTTAGGCCTTTTAGCGCTTCATATTATGTTGAACTGAATTAAACTGCACACATTTTGTTCATTTAAGGAATATGTCTTTAATGTTTAAAACAAAAAAGCCATTAGAATAATAATAAGATTATTTGAAGGGAACATGTGGTATTCAACAGTTTAAGAATTTAATTAAATACATCAATTTTTGATTTGGCTATATTTTTCTTAGTAGGTTCAATGCCAAAAGAACCAGTAACTCTAAATTATTTAAAAAAACAGATAATTTAAGAAATATAATCATTTTAAAAATAAAACAAAAGCAAAAAAAAATAGATGTTCTAATAAACACTATTTCGTCCAAGTACTGCTTGCCAAAGTAAAAGATATAATGAGAATTTTTTTTATTTATCAAATTATTTTCTAATGGGTTCCTACTTGATCATACAAAGTTTCAAATTTATTACAGAATTTATTATACAACGCGTATATGATTGTATTAGATACGGTTTTTCTTATTGCAACGGGTTTCTTAAGAGATGGAGACTATACAGAAGGTGACAGACTTTAATAGTGAGATATATTCTAATTTCTAATAACTTAGAATGGTTTCGGATAAATTACTTTATTGACAGCGTATTACAATTGACATATCAGGGAAAAACCTAGATCACTTCATTTTGATCAAACTTGGGAAATGCCCCAAGATGATATGCCAAAGAAATTTAACTTTGTGAGAAAATTCATCACAAAGTTGAGTAATAAATCTGAATGGGATGAAGACACCATACAGAATTTAAACCAGAATACCATAAAGTGGTATACGGACGGTTCCAAGCTAGATGAGGGAACTGGGATAGGAGTTTTTGGACCGAGAGCCAAATACTCAGAAAGCTTGGGCGCATACCCGAGCATCTTTCAAGCAGAAGTCCGCGCAATCGAAAGATGTGTGGAATTCAATATTGGAAGGAACTACCGTAGACAAGAGATTGTGATCATGTCGGATAGTCAAGCAGCCATCAAAGCGCTGAGCTCAAATATAATCAGTTCGAAGATGGTTTGGGAATGCCTAGGCAAATTAAATGAACTGGGCCAGAACAACACTGTCACCCTCCTATGGGTCCCGGGACACATAGGAATAGAGGGGAATGAAACAGCAGACAAACTGGCAAAAAAAGGAGCTGAAACCCCACATCTGGGACCAGAACCATCTTGTGGGATCAGCAGTAGAGTAATCTTAGGAAAACTAAGGGAGGAAATGGAGAAAGAAAAATCCAAGTACTGGAATCAGCTGGAAGGACTGAGGCAATCTAAGATACTACTGGGGAACTATGACCAGAAGAGATCTCTTAGCTGCCTCAACCTCAGTAAAAAAAGGCTCCGAATTTTAACGGGAATATTAACCGGGCATCGCCGGTTAAGAAGCCACATGAAGAAACTAGGGTTAGCAGATGAAGCAAAGTGCAGATTCTGTGAGGAAGAGGATGAAACCTCAATACACATACTCTCAGAATGTCCTGCCTTGCAAAATTCTAGGGCTAGATACCTAGGAGCACAAGAAATAGAGGAAGGGGATCTACCTGATTTGAAGCCCGACGATGTCCTAAACTTCCTCAGGAAAATAGGACTCGAAGAGCTGCTGTAGGTCTGAGGAAATATCAGAACATGGCAAGTAAGGGGGACACACTAGATCCTATAGGTCGCAGTGTAATTATCACCCCTAAATCATACATACATTACAATTGACAACTAACTATCAAACATGAACCCAATATAATTCTAGGCTAGGGTTAAGCTCTATCCACACCTCCCTCAAAAGTTTTATTTGGATAACTATAAAAATAACATAAATTAATTTAGTTTTCTAAGGTATCTTCTATTTCTGACGTATACTCGACCACTTGCACATTTTATTAAATATCTTCTATGACTTTTAATTTCCAATATTTCTCCAATTTTGTCCCATAATTTAGTTTTGGCATCTTGCACTCGTACTCTAGATCCCACTTTAAAAGTTGGTCTTTAGCATTTTTATTATATAGATTGATCAACTTGCTATGTTGTTCTGCTGCTCGTTTGTCGCATACCTCTGCAACACTTTGCCATTTTTCCTTAACGATATCTAATAGCATGTCCAAATAAAACTTGAGCAGGTGACCTTTCATCCGACTTTGGCGTATTCCTCCACTCAATTAATCCTACAAAAACTTGTCTTTGTCCAATTCCCTACACTTCTATTCTATTCTTTATCAATCTCTTCATTGCTGTTACTCCTGCTTCTGCATGTCCGTTACTTTGTGGATAATATGGGCTAGATGGACAGTGCAAAACGTTCCATTTTTTAGAAACGATTTAAACTCACTTGAACCAAGTTGTGGTCCATTATCAGTTCGAAGACGTAGCGGAACTCCAGTATATGAGAAAATCTTTCTCATATCAAGTATTATTGAAGCACTGCTCGGATCCCTGGTCCCGTAATAGCATACAGGCCATCCAGATAATCTGTCAACATACACCATATATTTCATTCCTCCACACGGAAAGAGATTAGCTGATACATCTTGAAACGGAAATGCTGGAAGCGGAGCGAACATGTAAGTTTCTTTTTGTAGAGAAGGTCTAGAAATATGGCAATTTGGCTTCAACTATATTTCTGATGTCGTTATTCATATTTGGCCAGAACACTGTTTGGCGAGCACGACGCTTTGTACGCTCAATTTCTTGGTGCGAGTCATGTAATCTCTCTAATACCATTTTTCTACAAGATGCAGGTATTACAATTTGACATCCTTTAAGATCTAAACCATCTTCGTAACTCAATTCATCACGGATGCTCTAGAATGGTTTTATTGATATATCTAACTCACTTTTGGACTCCGGAAATCCTTTTTTAATGATTTTTCCCAGATTGTCGTAAACAACATCCTGCCTAGCACATTGTTTCATATACTCCAGTAAAGAGTCTTTTATGTGAGATGTTCTTGATAACTCTTCAGTATTGTCCACCAAAGCAACTTGCTGAATAATGAAAGACTTGACGTGGAGACTAGAATCTTCCCCGAACATTTCCTCATCTAAGGGGATATTAACTGGTGACCTAGACAATGCATCGGCGATTTTGTGTTCAGAACCTTGTGTCCATTTTGCAGTGAAATTGTAGCTCATTAATTTCTCTTTTAATCTTTGTATTCTTGGGTTTTCTATCATGTCCAGCCTATATGAATTTAAAATTGGCAACAATGGTGGAATTGATATAAACCTTGTAAATACAAATTACAATTTTTAACTGACCAAACTATGGCCAAAAGCTCAATTTCAATCATAGCATATCTGGTTTCTGGTTCTGAAAGAAATCTGAATCCACAATGTACAAGTTTCCAATATTATCCCCATGTTTTTGGAGAAGAGCATATCCTAACCCATTAATACGTGATGCGTCGGTATGTAAGGATGTCTCAAGGGAAGGATCAAAGTGAGCCAGAATAGGTGGTTTAATTAAAGCTTTCCTTATATCATCGACTGCTTTATCATGTTCTATCAACCAATTAAATTCATTTTTGGGCTTATGTAAATCTCTTAGAGGACCAGCTGCACCACTAATATCTGAAGAAAAACCTCCAACTGGTTTACCATTCCCATGAAAGAACGTAATTCTTTCAAGGAGGTTGGCTTTGGGAATTTTTGTATTGCTTCAACTTTCTTTTTGTCAGCTTTGATGCCATCTTTTCCAACTAAATACCCAACATATTCCACTTCAGAACTTGCAAATACGAATTTGTTCGGATTAAAAGTAATAATTTTTTCTCTACATCTTTGTAGAATTTGTGTAATCTTTTTATAGTGATCAGAAAAAGATTAATTATATATTAAAACATCGTCTACCACCTTTTCAATATTACAAATATCAGCTAATGTCTCATCCCCTCTCCTACAAAACTAATCGCCTGAACTTGCTAGCCCCATTGGTGCTCTGACAAACATATAGCGACCCCAAGGAGTCAAGAATGTTAGTTTTTTAATTTCTTTATCTAGTTCAATTTGCCAATATCCATTTGTTAAATCCATGGTTTAAAAGTATTTGACAGATCCGTTTATGTTTGAGACTGCCTCCCATGGGTATTTAAATGGATGAGTGGGTCTCTTTATAATTTGTAAAGTCAACACATATCCTAATTTTATTATTTTTCTTTTGAACAACTACCAATGGACTAACAAAATCTGATGTAGTTTCTTGAGCCTGCTTTATTATTCCTTTGGCTTCCAATGAGTCTAATTCTTCTTTGGGAAGGGATTCTTCTTGGTGAAGTAATGGCATATGGCAGGGCGTTTTCTTTTAAATGGATATGAATGAGTCTACCATCCATTGGTTTTAAAATTTTATCTGAGGTAAATATATCCTTATATTCTTCTAATAAAAACTGCTTGATCTTGTGGCATTCGTCGGAACTTGTATTTTCCGGAATTGTAACTCTTAATGCACTTTTAATATCATTAGCGAATAATGTTGCAGGAAACTCTGGATGGATTATACCAAGTTTTATTAAAGTTTGTCTATCAATCAGAAGCTCTTTAACCCCTGCGCAGATATAAACTTGAATATCGACAATCCTCGTAAAATAGCCAATTTCACATGACAAATATCCCAAAATATTTAATTTTGACTTCAGCTGATTCCAAAGCTAAATTGGCACGTCTTAAATTGTTTATGGAGTAGTTAAGCTTCTTCATAAATTCAACACCTGCTACACAAACTTCTGCATCTGTGTCCGGAGTAGACAAATATTCAAAACTAATGTTAAAGTTTACAGATTTAATTTTGGCATTTATTTGACGTAAATTTTGTATGTTGTTTATAGAATTCATTTGCAGACAGCCAATCTTAAGATTGTCGCAATCTCCTGAATTAAATTCTACGGTTTGAACATCTTTGGTTAAACAGCAATTAGTAAAGTGACCTTTCAGTTTACACTTGTCATTTGTGCTGGACAGTCGCGCAACCTTTTATGCCACGTATTGCCTTTTTGCCACTTTTTTTCTTTGAGGACTTTTGACTTTTTAATTGTATATTTGAGACTACTTTGGCAGATGCTTTCTTCGTTTTAGCCGCTTCTTCATTGTCACATAATTTAACTACATCTTCCACTATAGCTGTATCGGGTAATTTTCGGCATTTTCTTCTGATATTTACATCAAATAGTGACTCTATCAAATGATGTGTTAAATACCTATCGTAACAATGTGAACATGGATTTGTCATCTGAAAAAGTTTTAGTTTTTCTCTATAGAATACCGGAAAAGATTCGCCTTCTTCCTGTTTTCTGCTCATAAATTGACCTCTTCTCAGTCGATTGTTTTCTTTTTTTCTGAAATATCCTCCAGCATATTTACCAGAATTTGTATTGACAAATTATTTCTATCTTCACATTTCATAACCAGTCTAACAACATCAGATCTAACTCCTGATTTAAAAAAAATTACAGAAAGCCAATACATGTTTTCCTGTCGTAAATTATAACTTTTGAAAAATTATATAATTTTCAAATTTTCGTCGCCAGTCTCTGAATTAGGAATAAGTTAATGATTCCACATGTTTTTCAGGATTGGGAACTGCGTTAGACAGATGTATTCCAGACATTTTTGATGAAGCCGAACTAATAGTAATATTTTGAGAGTTGTTTTCTTGAGTAGTACTTGTTCTGTCTGTTCCATTTTGTTTGGGGCTAATTTGAGACAAGAGAGATTCAATCATATTTTGCAAGCAAGAACACTACTTTTGCATATTATCTTCTATCCGCAGTATAGCATCATTAGTATTTTTCTCTAATAATTTTTCGGTGTGGACGAAACTGCATCTTGTAGCAAGTTAATTCTCTCTTGTGATTGTTCCTCTACTTGGTTCGAAACTGTAGACCGCAAACTCTTCCTAGGCACTGTCCAATTGGAATTTTAGGTTTGTAATTACGATCTATTCAGTTTACGGTGACTGCGCCATGAGATATATTCTAATTTCTAATAACTTAGAATGGTTTCGGATAAATCACTTTATTGACAGCGTATTATAATTGACAACTAGCTATTAAACATAAACCCAATATAATTCTAGGCTAGGGTTAAGCTCATTCCACACATAGGAGCGACTTAGCTAACCAAGAAGAATACAACCAAAAGATTTCTAGAAATGACCAAAAAAGAACGTATACCATTGAATGGGATTATAACTCGTCACTGGGGTCTTCAAAAACAAATAACGTATATAACTGACATGCCCCCGTTGTGGCATTAATGTCGGATCATTGACACATAAGATTCGACTTGGGGAGATTTTATTAGTCAGTGATCCAAGGGAATAGGATTCCTAAACCTTGAGAGAGCCTGGCTATAATTCGAAAATGTTATATGAAATAAGCTGACCTTAAAACAAAAGGCTATCAGAAGGGACGTGAAGTAAAGAGCTAGCCAAACTCAGAAGAAGAGTTAGGCAGCTCTTCAAGCAGAAAGTTCTATTACAGTCTCACTTACGTGGGTCTCAGTCCACCAAGACCACCAAAGACCACCACCAAAAGATAACCCACCAAGCTTTTAACCAAAAGAGTCTAGGAGAACAAACAAGCACTTAGCGAATAGAATTTTCACAACCAACAGAATTAAATGGAAAATTAAGAGTTTTAAATCACCAGGTAAGAACGGAATTTTTCCAGCCTTGCTCCAAAAGGGGTTTGATCAACAGCCGTATTTTCAAAGGCTATTCAAAACCAGCCTTTTCGTACAATACACACCTAAAGCCTGGAGGGAGGCACAGGTGGCTTTTATACCCAAGACAAGGAGATGTCCCATTGATGATCCAAAGTCGTATCGCCCCATAAGCCTAACTTATTTGCTCCTCAAAACTATGAAAAAATAATAAATTATCATATTAGAAGCAAAAATCTTGCGAAATTACTGTGTTAAAAAATACCATTTGCTTATCAAACAGGTAAATCCACTATAATTGCTCTATAATAACTGAAAGCATAGAGAAGACAATAGTGTCTAAAGAGATAGCTCTTTGCGCTATCATTGACATAGCTGGACTTGCTGCAGAATATTTGGGAAACATGGAACTTGAAACCGAAAGATAATGTGTGACTATTTTTATATTTCTTCATAACATTAAAAACGAACTCTCACTTTATCTGCAACCCTTTGTTGAATATAGGTTAATGCTAAAGATGGATTATCTTGTAATTCACATTTACAAGTATTAATTACTATTTCTTTGATTCTTATACCTATATGATTCTTTTTAAATCTTTTCCTTCAAGGACTTAGCAGTAAACGTTGCTCATTTTCATCCGCAGATATATTTTTTTACAATAATACTGAAATAACAAAATGTGCATTTTCAAAATTGACTCACCTACTTACAGGAATTATTAAAAAAAGTTTTTTAACGTGTTTATTGTCTATAACATACAAGTTCTTAATGCTTTCACTCTATCAACACAGGACGTAACGATTAAGAAATTTAACAAAAATAATACAATCAACTCAAAAAATTAAAACAACTAAGTAACCTTATTAAGAATAATGAAAAACCCTTAGTTTTACCAATACCAATATTTATTTAAAAAATTGCTTTCTTAACTTTAATGACAACCGTTTCGCTAGACTTAGCATCGTCAGATTGACATATTGAAGTTACATTTTGTTTGTTTGTAGCTAGGTACCTGATGTTTATTAGGTAGTTATAAGGCTAGACCAAGTATGGAAGTAATAAGACATAACAATATTAAAGCCTAGATGTTATGAGCCCTAAGGGATTATCCTGGATGTACTTCCTTCTAAGATCAGTATAACTGTGCAATGATATAGAAAAACCAGGAAAAAACTATATCATGCTGATCTTTACAATAACTTAATATATTTGTGTTACAATTACGTCTTATCTATGTATAAAATGAAGATTCAATCAAAGCAAACACTTTAAAAGTGGAGAACTTCCCAGATTTATTTGTTCATTAACAACTTTAAATTGTGGATCTGCTAGATGTCTTTTTATTTCAAGTTCTTCAAGGAAATCTAAATTTTGTTTTTTATAACAAGTGTGTAGTATTTGGATGTCATTGATGTGTAAGAGTGAGGTTGAATGTTCAAGTAGGTGTTTTGCATAATTTGACTTATCTGGTTGTTTTAATCTATATGCTCTTAAATGTTCGTTAAATCTTACTTCAAAATTTCTTTGTGTTTGACCTATATATACAGCATTACACTTTGGACAATTAATTTTGTAAACACCAGATTTTTTTAATTTAGGTATTTTTGTTTTTACATTTAACAATTTTGTACCAATATTATTTTGTGTTTTAAATGATATTAATGCTGATGTTGCCGAAGATATTATTTTTGAAATTTTATTGGAAATAGTTCCACGTGTAATATTTTTATAACTTTTAATTTCTTTAGTTTGTTTATTAGGTTTAGTGACACTTTCTGTTCTTTCTTATTAATTAATGTATTTATCAAATGAATTTGGTAGCCATTAGATGTAGCTATTTGTTTTATGATATCAATTTCTTTATCAAAGTTAATTTTGTTCATTGGAATTGAAAATGCCCTATGTATCATAGAATTATAAGCTGCTAATTTATGTGTTATAGGATGATTTGAATTATACGGTATGGTTACATCTGTTTGTGTTGGTTTTCTGTATATTGAATAATTTAGTAAATTATTAATTTTTTCAATTTTTAAATCTAGAAAATTAATTGAATTATTTTTTTCAACTACTAAAGTAAAATTAATTTTAGGATGCCAGGTATTAATATAATTAAAAAATATATCTAACTGTCGTTCGCTACCTACAAATCCTGCTAACACATCATCAACATATCTATACCAAAATACAATATTGTTTTTGTAACTAGAATTAAAGATTATGTTTTCTAAATTATCCATAAAAATATTTGCTAAAATTGGAGAAATGGGACTTCCCATTGGAAGACCCTCATTTTGAATATATACTTTGTTATCAAAAGTAAAATAATTTTGACTAATGCATACATTAAATAAGTCAATTATATCTGATATTATTCCTGGATGGATATTTCTTTCATCTAATAGCTTTGTAACTCGAACTATACATTCTTTAGGAGGTATTTTAGAGAACATATTAGTTACATCAAATGAAACTAACTTAGTATTATTTTGTAATTTACATTTATCTAATTTTTTTATCAAATCTAATGAATTTTGTACTGAATATTTAGATGAGTGGGATCGTTCTTTAGAATTTTGACATTACTTGACATTATGAAGTCATTCACTTTAGATTTATAATCTTCTCTTTTTAAAATTACTGTGGAGTTACCTTTATCTGATTTTGTAATGATTAGGTTATTTTGATCTACTTTATTTTTGATTGATTTTAAAGCTAAAATGTCATTTTTAATAATTTGACTTTGACTTTTAAATTTATCTGGTTTAATGTCACTAAAAAGATTTGCTATTTGCATTTTTTCATAAATAAAATTATTTGAATTAGTTCTCAAAGCTATTTCAGAATCTTTGGCTAAAATTTCTTTTATATTATTAGTAAATTTAGGTGGTATGCAATATTTTAAACCCTTATCTAAAAATTTATTTTCATTATTAGAAAAAATGGTTTCTGATAGATTTACAAACCGAGGAGCAAAATGTATTGGTACATAAGAATTTACTGTGTTATTATGTTGTGTAAATTGTGTGTTGGTGTGTTGTGAATTCATTAATTTTTCTAATTTACCTATCTATTTTTTGTATTTATCGTGTTTCAAAATACTGACCTGTTCTCTAATTTTGTCATCTAAGCAGTCAAATTCTACTGAATGCATTGAAAAAGTTAATTCTGAATGAACAGTTTTAATGTATATGTCTAGAGCATCTCTTATTTTAAACCACTTTCTACTTTCCTCTTTTATCCACATTTTTTGTGCTTTTTTAACTACTTTTTGTGCTTCTTTTGATTGAGTTTTACATTTTATGTTTACATAATTGGGTATTAAATTTTTCTTCAGGCATTCTTGGTTAAACCAGATGTTTTGGGATGCCTTACACCTTTTCTCTTGTAACTTCTTATATAATCGGGTTAATTCTTCTCTCGAAGATGTTTTAATTAAATTGATTGTACTAACCCTTACTTTTTGGAAGTCCATCTTATTAAGAATAATGAAAAACTCTTCGTTTTACCAAAACTTCCAATATTTATTTAAAAAATTGCTTTCTATAACACATAAATTAGCAGCTTATAATTCTATGATACATAGGGCATTTTCAATTCCAATGAACAAAATTAACTTTGATAAAGAAATTGATATCATAAAACAAATAGCTACATCTAATGGCTAGTTGTTAATGAACAAATAAATCTGGGAAGTTCTCCACTTTCAAAGTGTTTGCTTTGATTTTAAATAAATATTGGAAGTTTGGGTAAAACGAATGGTTTTTCATTATTCTTAATAAGATGGACTTCCAAAAAGTAAGGGTTAGTACAATCAATTTAACAAAGTAACCACCGGAAAAACTAAGTACGTCTCTGTTAGCCCAACTGATAAAACTAAACAATTATTGTTTCGTCACCTACAAAGTTGTTTGTTTACTACGTTGGTACCTTTGATTTAAACATAGTGTAGTAATTATGTGTATTCTAAAATTATTGGTATTAATTAAAAAAGAAGACGCAAAAATTACCCAACTCGCTTTCTGTTCTAATTGAAATTTTCATTACACAGAGGTACTAAATAAACATTTATGCTAAATTTCAATAAAATAAATTTAATGCTTCGTGGTGTGAATGATGAATAGTAAATTTGAATCTTTTCCATCCTATGAATACCGTAATTCTATGAAAGACACGGAAAGGACCACGTACCTTCTAGGCAACACCACGCGTTGTCAATATATTCCTTAACTTGAATATTCTACTAAATTGGACAAAAACTAATACATGCAAGAAAAGTAGCTATAGTTATGGTAATTAGTTTTTCCGAATAGAGTAAGTAGAGGAAGTATACAGCTCAGCTCAGCTATGGCTAAATAGATTAGTAAAATGTTCTAAACAAATTGCTGCTTTTCAAATATGAAGGCACTCTTCCAAATTTGATCACGATGGTGCTGTAGCGATAGAATTACTACCCTAAAAATCTATATAGTTGTATAAACAATCCCTCCGAAGGCTCCAGGAATTTTAAACATACCAATACATTATTTAAAAGTTTTACTAATAAATTTATAAAGAGAGTTTATAATTATAAGTTTTGTTACCCATGTGTATCATACAACTTCTGATTCGTTGTTGAACTTTCAAAATTTCTGGATGGGGTGGTTTGGTATATTTAAATAATATATCCAATCCTTGTATAAACTTTTTCATTGCAATAAGTAACTGTTTTGTATTATAAATATTTTCAGCTTCTGGTAAAATTTGGTCCAAAACCTAAAGCAAAAAAATGTTTATTTCTCCCTAAAGATTAGGCTATATTTGTATAAAAAAATAATTGAAAATTGTACATTTCATTTCAATGTGTGGTTAGGTTGGGTGTAGAAAAAAATAAAGAAGTGAATGTAAATCTTTACCTAAAGATATACAGAATGGGTGTTTAGTCATTATTATGTGGACTGGGTTTAGGGCAATACTTTGGCGTCAATAGCCGTCTTCACGTATGGACCCTGCTGAACCAACCATTGTAGCTATAGGTTTTTTTAGAAAATGAAAAATTCAAGCGGTGTTGCAAGGAAAAAACTTATTAAAGCTGGGTATCGAACCATTAAAGATCACAGACACAAACATTTTTACATTACAAATAGATTGAAAAGTCGAGACTCTAAAAGGGTTCGATCATAGACAAAGACCACAACAGCAGAAGCTGAAGTCGCTGCTATTATATTATATATAAATATCTATATAATATATAAATATATAATAGGCGATGCCACAGAATGGTTCAGGTCCCATTAGTGACATACTTGCTGCCCTTCTGACAGGCGTATCTGCCAATTCATTTCCTTCTATTCCCGAGTGTCCAGAGAGCCATAGAATAACTGTGTTATTCATGCCCAGTTCGTTCAGTCTTTCTAGACACTCTAAGACTAATTTAGATGTTATAATACTG
Organism: Ophraella communa; assembly: GCA_035357415.1. Lineage (NCBI taxonomy): Eukaryota > Metazoa > Arthropoda > Insecta > Coleoptera > Chrysomelidae > Ophraella > Ophraella communa. The sequence goes on from CM068980.1 coordinate 24,302,103, forward strand.
GAGTTGAGTGCTTTAATTGCTGCTTGACTGTCAGACATAATAGTTATGTTCTGTTTACAGTATTTCTTTTCAATGTTGAATTACGCACATTTTCCAATGGCGTATATTTCTGCTTGGAAAATGGCAGGATGTAAGCCTAAACTCTGCCTATCTGTGATATTACTGTGGAATCCCCTTTATTTTTTTTGCTTAACTTTACCATGAAATTTCTTGTGAAGTTAAGTTTTTTTGACATTCTGTCCTGGGAAAGTTCCCAGTTTGGATTATGTTGAAGTGACTTAGGCATATGACTCAGATTTCCTTCAGTGACCATCCTTTGGAATGTCCTTCTTCTTACATTTCCTACATGAAGATGTAGAGGTGTAAGGTTTAGTATTGCTTTCAGTGCCGTCGTTGGGCATATTCTCATTGCTCCTGTGATACACAAACATGCTAATCTTTGAAGTTTTGAAAGGTTTTCTCTCGTCCTCAGATTAGCTCTTTCTCCCCAGACAGCGGCTCCATAGGTGACTATTGTTCGTACTATAGCTGTGTAGATCCAATGCAGTATTTTTGGTTTACATCCCCAACTTTTCCCTGCAAAGGATTTGCATATCATCAAGGATTTTGTGACGTTCCTTATTACTTCTTTTTCATGTTGGTTCCAGAGTAGGTAAAATGCCTAGGCATTTTACCTCTATTTTCCATTCTAATGTTGTCCCTTCTAGCTAGGAGTTTCTTAGATTTAGTTTCCTTTTGCTGGTGAAAGCAATTAGACTGGTCTTGGTGGGATTGATGTTGAGTCCCACTCTTTGGTGTATTCTAGACCTGTCTGTACTATTTCACACAGTGTGTGTTCAAACAGTGCCTCTGGCATATATGACAATATCGTCGGCATACCCTTGGCAGGATATACCGAGGTTTGTCAGAGCGCGCAAGAGATCATCTACTGTGACGCTCCACAAAAGGGGTGATAGTACTCCCCCTTGGGGGCAGACTCTTTTTATAGAGATGGTGATTATGTCTTGGTCCATATCCATTTATACTCTCCTTGAAGTGCTTTCTTTACCACTTCATGAGGCGTGTTATCAAATGCGCCTTCTATGTCAAGAAAGACACATATCATTGTTTCTTTACTGGCAAGCGTGTCTTGTATCTTGCTTGTCAGCCGTATTAGAGCAGTTTCTGTAGATTCTCCTGCTTGATACGCATGTTGTTAAGGATGCAATGGTCTCCTCTCCAATATTTCCATCCTAAAGTAGCTATCAACCATTTTTTCCCATCGTTTTTAAAACAAACGATGTGAGGCTGATAGGTCTTAAGGATTTAGGGCTCGTTGTGTCCCTTTTGGTATGAAGGTGACCTTCGCCCTTCATATTTCTGGTTGTATCCCAGTTCTAGGCAGTTTCTGCTAACCCTTGCGATGTGTGGCAGTAAGTAGTTCCTCTTGTCCCTTCTGTAAAAAGGTATTCCAGAGTAATATCGATAAAAAAAATAAGAGCATCTTAACAATATCATCTAAAAAGCAAAATTCTAATTGGACATACATGAGGCTGTTTCAAAAGAAACATCTGTAGTCTAAATCTGCGGTTGTCAGATCCATCATATTTCACGAAAGCAGTACTAATTTGGGGCAACAGAAAGATGCAGCAGGACAATTACATAGTAGCAGAAAACATATCTGCAATGAGCGTTTCTACAGTTAATTTTAGGTTTATACACTTAAACCTTTACACATATGGAATATTGCTATGTAAAAGGTATATGGACCAATGCAGGCTAATATTTTGATATTGGACAAAAATGGAGGATTCTGTATGTGAAAAAGCCAAATAGAATAAATTCATTATTTCGGTTACTGTACATATTTATACAAAATTCCGAAACACGTCAAATTTAAATTCTAAATTGACATTCTTGTGAAAATTTGATCTCTAGCTTCAATCCCCTTTGAGTAACAGTTGAAACCCCCAATTTTTTAAATAGAAAGTATGGGCTTGTGATATATCGTTTGATAGGTTTCTTCATTATCTATCCAAAAATAAGAAGAAGAATAAAGAGATCTTTCAAACGATATATCACAAGCCCATACTTCCCATTTAAAAAGTTGGGGGTTGTCATTCAAAGGGGGGTGAAGGTAGGGATCAAATTTTTACTTTAAAGAATGTCAATTTATAATTTAAATTTGACGTGTTTCGGGATTTTCTATAAATTCCATTTGGCCTTTCCACACTGTACAAAGGGGCAATTTTATTAATAAAGCCACCTAATTTGCTTAACTGATGGGACTATAGGTCCAATTACCAGACTCACAAGAATGGAAAATACTTTAAGTAGAGTTAACAACGGATTTTTGGCAGTTTCACTAAACACAGAAATAAAAGTTCTACATTAGTATACAATAGTAACAAACTGTAGGCATTAAAAAATCAACTTACCATTAGACCTTTTATATTCGGAAGAATACTATTAACATTATTACAGTACTCGCAGGTAAAAAAAGGATTATCTTCCATGTCCATCACAAAAACATAAGGACATTTCTCTGTTTTACAAGGAATTCTTATTTCGTTTTCCTTCATTTCATTAAACATAGGCCACATTTCAACACAAGGTGTACATAGACACTCAAACCAGTAATTATTTTTTAGAGTTATTTGCCTATCTTTTAATTTCATTGTTGTATAAAGTGGTCCATAATTTTCGTATATTATATCTCCAACTTTAACCGGTTTTATAGTTCTTACTACCATTTTACTTTTAATATTATATCTAAAATTTAAAATAAATAATAAATAAAAGGAATAGTTTTATGGCACTGATGCAAGTAAAAAGACATTAAAAAATTAAAAAATGTAAACATACACATTAGTTCGTAAAATATTGATTATTAAATTTCTGTGACACCCTAAGGTGCTCAAAGATGCTAATCTGTTTAACATATACCTTGTTAAATCCGGGTAATCTGTCTAAAAGTAAAATGTTTTTTCTAATCAGTAGGTAAAATGACTAGGAATAGGCTCAGGAGGAAGCACAATGGCCCTAATGAAGGGTATGAAGCTTTTGTACTTCCCTCCTTCTTAAAACCCTTTCAGTCATGAGTTTTTGTTTTCAAAGATAAAAATTTTAAACTTTGAGGTTAGGGTATATGATTTTTTTAAAGATTTATAAAAGAAAACTTTTGTTCATAAAAACAAAATTTTTCGAAAAAAATTCGTGTTCGTTGATACGAACGTGGTGACTCGTGACTCAAAGAGTCGCGGATCTTAAAAAAATACTCAATAAATCAGTCTTAAAGGACATATTTATTTTAAATGAAAATCAACGAAACAATTGCGTTCACGAACAATACATAAATGAATTTTCCATTTACTACAACTAATATGCGTCTTTTTCAGACAGGTGCCATTTTTACACCTTGCGCCTTGCTGGCTCTGGTCAAATATGGGCAAATGATCCACACCGTCAAAACTAACATCTCGTATTGGCCTTTGCTCCATCTTCAATTTTTTACTGTTTGATGGACATCCTTTTTTTTTCATTGGTATCCCTGAATATATGAGGGCTTCTGCAATGTACATTCTAAAACTAATCAAATCCATTACCTTGTTCTTGGGAATTCGCATTGTTTTTCGCCTTCACCTACTATATTTTGTTCCTCAGTGTCAGGTATTTGTTCTTCAGATCCTTCATCATTATCTAAAATTTATTTTATTGTCTAAACATGGTATTATTTGATCAATATTTTTTATCTTCTAATTGAAGGTTATCAACATCTGAGGTGACCTGTGACTTCTGTAATTCCTCGTCATCATCGCTCATAACTTCGATATCTGGCATATTACTGACAATATCAAAAAGTTCAGCTTCAGTTAGTGGGTTATTGGATATGTTTTCCAAATAAGAAATCTGAAAATAAAATGACGTTTGAGTCACCATGTTCGTTTAAAATAACACATGATTTTTTGTATGGAACTATATGGAATATCTAATATTTTTCATGTTTTTATACATACATGTGAAAACTAACAATTAAGTAAGTATAAAATAATTTTAAAATCAGATTTCAACTTACCTAACAAGTTTAAACACAAACGAAATATCACAAATTGGAGCTAACCTCAACGCACGTGTTACCATGCAAAAATCATCAACCAAACTGAGCTAATCGGAACAAGCGTGACACTATGTCGTAGTACCTCGTACAGAGACGATGTTCGTTGAGACGATCATGGTGACTCAAAGTGTAAAATTGGGATCAGGTAGCGTTGGCACTTATGAGTAGTTGATGTTCGTTTAAACAAACATGGTGACTAAAAGGGTTAATTTACAAATACTAATTAATTTCGTCAGCTTGTATTTTACTTTTCTGCCTCCCTTTTAGATATACATGATTCACATCCGAATGACAAAATAGGTGTGTGTCCATTGATTTAAACAAATTAGTTTTCGTTTTATTAGAAACTTGGGTTTAATTTCTGTTTACTATAAAACACAACCTTAACTTCGCAGCACAGGACCGGCATACTTACTTATGTATTTACTGAATCACAAGAAAAGTATAGATTATTATGCCCAATGATTCTAAGTATAAAAATAACAATAATAATTTTAATTATTTAAAATCAATTTTATATGCTTACCTCACTATACTAGGATCACAAGAGTGATTAAAAAGTGCTAATGTTGGATAAAGCCCTGCTCCAATCATAACATTTTCATATGTATTATCGGCATTGTTAATCAACGAAGAATCTGACAAATTTCTAAGTTCTGACACTTCATGAGCATTAAACTGCAAAATCTGTAAATGTCTAAGAATCAAACTACCAAAATAAACTTCTTCTTCTCTTAAAACACCATCATTAGTTTCGAATGGAAAATATTTTCCGAATTTTAATAACCTCAGTAAATATATACTCATGCAAGTAAAATGGAGAAGTTCTTCTTTCTTTCTTAGATGCTCATTTCTGCATAAGAAAAATACATTATCATAATCATCATATCTATATACCTTTTTCTTAATAACACTTTTCTTACAATTATCTTTTAGATAATCTTTTAATTTATTTTTTTTGTCATTAAAATACGTATAATGTTTTTGAGTAATTATTCTTAGAGCCAAAAAACAGTTAACAGAAGCTCCTGATTTAAACAGTGAGTCCTGAATTGCACATTCTACTTTATGATAATTTTTTTTGGCTAATCTTTCACATATTGTACTACAAAAGACAACATTTGCACATGTTGAGCAAGCTATTGGTTGTTCTACAGAAGAAAAACAAAACTGGCAGTTAGTCAAAGCATGTTCCATATCTACTACTGCACCATGCGCATTTTCTTCAAGAATAATAGTCCCTGTTTCTATATCTTCATTTGCTACAGCGTATCTCCCTTGATAAGTATCATATTCAAAATTTATTTTTGGATGAGCAGCTATATACTCTTTGCCACCTATAAAACTTTCGGATTCTTCTGCCAACAACATGTCATGTTTAGGAACAAAATTTATTTTAGTCTGTCTTGCTTTTTCAATTTCTTGTATTTTTGCCTCTACAGATTTTTCATCAAGTTTAGTAAATTTTAAACTTTTTAAAGCTTCGTCATATGCTTCCGAAGCCAATTTTTCATTTTGTAGAGCATCATAACACTTTGCCTTTCTGATCCACACCTTATACTTCAAATGATCGGGATAATATCCTATTTCTAATAAATAATCAATGTCGTTGAAAACTTTTTTATATTCACGCAATTCAAAATATGTTGCGCTTCGATTAGATATTATTATGGTTAGAAGTTCTCGGGACTCATCTGGAAATAAAAATAAATTCTTAAATGCGATAAAGCAAATATAAAATAACTAGAAACATTCACCTCCAATATATATGCAATTGAAAATAAATTTAAGATTTATCTTGTAAATGAAACTTAACTTCAATGGTCACACACAAATGAGAAGAATAAATAGGAAACGAAATTAAAGAATTGATAAACGGCAAACCCCAGTTAATATCCTTTATATGTTAAAACAATGTGTTCAGAGTAAGTTATGCTGAATAAAAAAGAAAGTGATGCCTGAGGATTAAAATAAAAGAATAACGAAATTGATTGTATTAACCTTTACTTTGTAGAAATCCATCTAACGAAGAATATTAAAAACAGAACTTTTTAAACAAAACTTCCACTATTTATTTAAAAAATTGCTTTTTTATTTCTAATTTCTTATTTGTTAACTTTAACGGTTTTTGATGGCTTTTTATTTTGGTTGCTATGTGTAACATGTCTATCGCCATGCTACTTTTCCTTGGTTTACCGCCCTTAGGATCCCTAAAATTAATCCCGACCCACCGTATATTAGACACAACCTCATCACCGCTACCAAATCTACACCGTACAATAGTACGCACCTGAAACAAAACCCTTACAAAAACGAACGCAACCATCCAACCGAAAACCATTGTCAACCCCCTTATAAATTAAGGCACACTCTCTGTATTGTCCCTGTCTCTTGACCATAGCCAGACCAGTCAGACGAACAGTTATCATCTGTAAATTTTTTGGATGTATCACAGAAGATACAGCCGCTAGTAGGAAGAGATATACCCGCTAGTAGAGATATACCCGTTCGTACGGAAGGACGCGGCAAGAATACCGCTAAGCAATCCATCCTTAAGTAACTACTGTGGCAGTTCTTTCCCAGTGACATAGATGTAACCAAATGTTGTAGCAGTCTTTTATGTGACGTAGATGTATCCGAATAACGTAGCAGCCCTTTTTTATATGAAGTAGATGTAACCACCATCCGCCAACACCACAAGTACAAGTATCCAGAGTGAACTAACCGAGCCCACCGGACAACCAAAAGCTCAAAGATAAGTTTTTCAATCCATAAATAGTTTCCGTCTATACCACCTTTGGCAGAATTACAATTTTTTCAAATAAACAAATAATCTGTTTTATATCAGTTTTATTTATATACCCACTGAATATGTCTTAAGGGTGTAGCGTGTTCTGTTGTCGTTAAGAATAGTTTTCTTTGCTTTCAAATTCAGTTTAATTACAAGGTGTTTCTATCTTTTTCACCTTAGTTTTTGTGTAGTTTTAGTTGTTTAATCGTAAACGTATAAAAAGATAGTGGCGTCCTTAACCTTTATATACCACCAATCCTTTCTATAGTAAACATTAACTTGGAGACGAAACGAACCACTCCTTAAGAGTATAGAGTAGTTACAAATTGACTCCCTGCCTTTTTGGGAACTATTATTGTTACATATGTTTTCTATAAATTTAGAGTTTTTTCTATTTTGTTAAAGTTTACTGTATGTTCAAAAATTTATATTGCTCATAAATACAATCTAGTTACGGGAGGGTTGTAACTCGATTGATTGACCAAGTGGTCTTCTGATCAGTGGTACACCTTGGGTTACATTTTTTACCATGATCAACAAAATCTTGTTGCCTCTCGAGTTAGTCAATCGACCAATAAATTTAAGTTCTCAGTACTGACTCTTTTACGATTTTTTCGTGATCTAGGGTACAGATTTGGGTTTGGAGATAGCATTTCCATCTCTGTAGTTGTTTTATCTTTAGCAAACCGTTCATCCCTAATTTTTAAATGATTCTAAAACTTAGAGGGAAAAGTAGAAAGACTTTTCTATTTTTAATTTTTGTATTTCATTATAAAAGCATAAAATTGGTATTATTAATAATTCTCATTAGTAACCTTTGTACGAGTAGTTGAGGAGATATAAAATTATAATAATAATAATATTGTTTCCGAGACATTGATGTTTCTTTTACAACAACGTTATTATATACAAAGTCTAACAAACGGGCTAAATCAGTTGGTAATAACTCATTTTGAAACTGATGGTTTGAATTATTGCCCAATTAAAATAACAAGTCGAGTCGAAATTTTTACAAATTGAAATTTGTGTATTATGTACTACTTGATAGTTAGATTGGTTTAGATTAGATTATCTTATTAAGTTGTATAAGCCAGCTAGACTTCTCAGCACTTCTCCCTACCAAGATCTTTTCTGCCCTCCTTAGTCTACTTAAAATCTAGAACGCCAATACTTTTAGCAAAGTTGAGCAGCTTTCTAAAGGGCATACTCCTAATTTGATGGGGAGTCAAAACAACTCCTTGGAATTCAAGCCTTTTGCAGAACAATGCTAGAAAACCTACTGTCAATTGTATATCTTTTTTTATATTATAAAAATATTCATTATAAAACGCATTTGCGTATCGTAATGTAACTTTTACGCACCCAAATTTGTGTTTTAAATGCTTGACATGAGTGAAGTATCTAATGACAAGACTATTGACAATGCCTTTTGTGGCTAATAGCTAATATGTGAGTATAACCTTTTACTTATATCATATATTACTATTGGTGTTCATTTTAAAACATTTGATAATTTAAATTTTAAAACTGTCAAATGTTATAAATTACACAGTGCTACAAACATACTTTTTACAATCAAAATTTTCGTAATTTACATACAAATAATAAATTAATTAAAAAAATGATTAAATGGCCAAATATAAAAAATATTATAAAAAAATTATTTCATATGGCTGTTGTGACATAACTATTTATCTGTTGGATTTTCTAAAAAACCTTGAAAACAGAGAAAAATTTAGTGTAGAAAAGTCTACAATAGAATAAGCTACTAGCAGTATTTCTATTCTTCACAGCGTGAGTTTTAAGTATGGGATGCCTTAATTATCTCGGAAACTAAAAAGACCTACTGTCAAAAACTTATTAAATAGTTTAACGAAACTGTTACAGTAAAACATTTATCCAAATAGTTAATGTAAATGTAGCAATAACTCCGGAAATATGGCATTAGTTAAGAGTACGTTATGGGAAAAATAATCAGTATTTCTTCAAAAGCAAAAAATATACATAGCGAACCATTCAAAATAACAAAGTTCATTATTATATATACGTAATCCGAAAAACAATTACCAGCGGTCGGCAAAACTTGACCAGGAATACGTCGCAACCCAAGAAAAGAAGCGCATGCGCTCTGACACCTCTGAGAGAAAACCCGTAAGAGGAAAAATGCAAGGCATGCCGCTAAAGCTATAGCTGGTAAGGTACGTGAGGATTGTCACCAAGGGTTACGGAGTAGATTTACACTGCAATCATAAAACTATGCTCACCTACTGCGTGATTGTCTAGGAAGTAAAAAACAAAACAGCGGACAGTCGTCCACAAACTGGATCGATCAATCTCAGAAGGACGTACAATGGACCAAATGTGGCCTATGTGCAATTGGGACGACCCACCCTTCAATAATTGCAGATACAGATACATTATATATACGTGCAAACCGCTTCCCAGATAATTGAAGAGTTGCATACTTACAGTAGAAAAAATTGACCTTTACCCTGACGTCACTAACAGTGAACAGTAGTAAACACAAACTTTACAACCTGTATATACGTATGTATTGAGATGATTTTATTATCTCAATAGAGAATTAAATTTTGAGTTTTAATTTTCAATTTACTAATTATTTATAGGGTAGGGTTCCAACAACAACTTTATTTTAATTTTTTTTATTATTTTGAATTTTAAATAGTTCCAAAGTCAACTAATGCCTAACTAATTCCTATCTAACTAAATCCCTATCTGCTACCTATCTAGTTTTAACTAATTAGTTAACAATCTTAACTAATTAAACTAACCTTAACTACCGCTTATTGTCCTTTAATTCCCAATATTCTTCTCACTACTTCTGTACGTACACCAGGTTACCATCATTTTCTCCAAAGATCCACTTTCCGATACTTTTATCTTCCTATTCCTTTTTATTTTATGCTGTTTGTCGTTTACTTCTTTAATTTTGAATATATTTACTTTTCAATTGACAACTTAAACTATTTAATTTTCTCTTCTCAAATCTCCAGTCATCAAACGTTACAAACTCTCTTTTCAACAAAAAATCATCACACTGGTACAGCTTTCTGTATTTTAATAATTTTCTATAAATAACTACCTTCTTTGTTTGTTTATTATTTAAAACGTGTTCTATTTGACTTAATTTTATAACTTTTTACTTCTTCTTGACTTTTTGTATTCCTCCTCCAACTGTCAAACTTCCGATCCCCCAACTTTCTTGATCACTATCACTACACTTTTTATCTACACCTTAGAACATAAAATAGTAAGGAAGGAGTTTGTGTTATATCTACAATGTTAAAATCTGGCGACGGAAGTCGGTCATATTGGATAACCATTTATGACTCATACTTTGTTTACAAGTTATAAAAATTTATTTTTCTGTTAAAAATTTGGATTAATTATTTATTGGTAAGTAGCTATTATTATAATAAATATACATTATATATACGTAAACTATATTTTTATGTTTAAATTAAATTATTTGTATTGATCCCTAACCTATCTACTTAAATTGACATAGGCGTATCAATAATGAAAAGAGGATATTTTATTTTAATTATCATTAATTTACAATTTTTTAGTTAATCTCATAACTGTATATGTCAATTATTTTTATGTCTATGGATTATTATAAAGCAACGTTGTACAATAAATGTATTTGTGTATTAATTAACACATTATTACATTCACAGTTTCCCACGGGATGAAAATATTAGACGGAAATGGTTAAATATTGTGGATAAAGATAACTGGAGTCCAGGCAAAAATAGCTTTTTAGGCTCACAACATTTTACAGAACAATCATTTGATAGAATTTCTTCAGCAATTGTTTTACTAGTACCAAATGCTATACCTACAATTAAAATCGCAAGAATGAAATATATAAGTAATTATTACATCCACAAATTGCTTTAATAACATTGACCAAATCTATATTTTTTCTCAAATCTATTTACAGATATTTTACTTAAACATATATTTCACTAATATATACCTTTTCTATGCAGGTAAGTACTAACGACCCTTATGCTGAAGAGATAATAAATACTAGCAGTGAAACTATTTCACCAGTTCCTGTTCCTGAAACTCTAGCATCTACTTCTGAAAGTCCTCGTAGGAAACAACTTATAAAAAGCATCTGTGTAGTATACTTAAAAACAAGAATTTATTATATATGTAAAAGTAAAATAAATAATGTAGAAAAAATTAGACATAACAATACAAGAAATAAATTTCTATAAGGTGCAGTCAACAAAAAAATTGAAAAAGTGGAAAATTGTTTCCACCTGCACCCAGGGTAAGGAAACTTAACAGTTTCCATACCAAGCTTGACCGTTTTCTATCAAAAAACAACTACTTCCTGGGCTATATGCCCCAACGGACATTGAATTACATTCCAATAGAAAACGTGATGGCGACCGACTTCGTCAATACTTGGAACCATCTCTATGGATTTGCAAATTAACACGAAGAACCTACTCGTAGACCGGTTTCGACATTATGGAAACTGTTAAGTTTCCTTACCCTGGGTGCAGGTGGAAACAATTTTCCACTTTTTAAAAATTAGACATGTTTACACAAAATTCAATTTAAGGGCCAATGGTGGTAGAATGAAAAATTTTAATTAAAATTGTGTAGTATATAACTGGTTTTATTTCCTTAAATTTAGTACCCCCATTTTAGGCAATGTTATACTATTTTTTCCCTCTACTTTCCTTATTAAAATGGTTATGTTAATATATAATGATTAGTGTCCATACTGAATAATAATAGGTATGTTTCAATAAGGACATTATTTTTCTACAAATAAAAATATAGGACGCCACTGTTAAAAAGTAACTTCCGGTAGCCATTTTGGATAACCATCCCGGTCACCTGTCCTTGAACGAGCAATACTTCCTTACTATTTTATTTTCTAAGATCTACACTTAAATTATTACAAAATTCAAAACATTACAATAGTTTTCTTAACCTAATAAATTATTTTTTGACTTTGACAGTTTATTTTAAATTATGACGTTTCACAAAATAATAATAAAACTAAAATAAAATTTGATGTAACCCTTAAAAAATACACCTTTTCAGTATATACCTTGTAAGTATGACGTCAGGGTAAAGGTCAATTTTTTCTACTGTAATACTCACTCTATATAGTAGTGCATGTTTCACAAAAAAAATATTAGTTATTTACGAACAGATATAAACAATTACTATAACATTTTACTTTTGTTTACTTCTTTCCGAATTTATATTATTATTATATTTGTATTATATTCTAATTAATATTTAATATTCTATTTAATATTTTGTATTGTATTTATTAACTCATATTTATGAAAAATAAATAAATGAATTATGAAATTTAAAAAAAAAATATTTATAAAAAGCACAATTAATATATAAACAGCATATTTGTCAAACATATAATGTTAAAATGTTAAAAAATCATAAACAAAACATACTTAAATTCAAACTAAATACCTGAATTTTGAGGGCACTTGATAATTCCATTATTGTAACTTTTTAACGCGTTTATATAATCTTTCTTAGCAAAATAAGAATTTCCTTGTTTTTTTTTCTCTAGCGAAATGTTTAGGTTTTTACCATTGAGTTTGGTTATAGTAATTGGTATTTTTGTGGCAGCTTCATATAAAAGTAAAATTCGAGAATCTTCATCTCTGGTTTCATTGAACTTTACAATGCAATCTTCAGATATTTGCCCTATTGCATTCTCACAATACTTTTGAAACAAGCTGTAGTCATTATTCTTTACATGAACCTCGCTCATTTTGTATTAAGTCAACTAATTATAGTACGACATGCTATACGTTTTCCGTCTCGTATAAATTTAGCTGAACTTTTTGAATCTATTTTTATAAATTCTTGTCCCTCAGTTTCAACATTTCACTGTTAACTATTGTACGGTAAGTCAGTATTTTAATTTAGTTAGACAATACCTATATACACAATTTACAAATTAACAGATAAAAAAGATTAATATTTTTTAATTCAAAAACGGCTATTGTTAATTTCAGTTTTTTCAGAAAATTGCTCTAACTGTACTCTGTATAAAAGAAAAATAAAAAAAAATTATTTTGAAACCCTCTTTATATTGTATCTGTTAATCTTTTATTATTAAAATATTATATAATTCACATAATCCACATACTTAAAAACAATATACCGCGCAAGAGAGAGGTCCGACAGCCCGAGTATAGGGCGCCGCCATATTAGACTACCTTTAAGTACCGGCTTGGCCCAGAAGGATCCAAATTAAAATTTTTATGTTTAAATTTTTAATTCCAAAAAGTAGCGAAAAAATATTTATTAATTAAAGAGGAAAATAATAGTGAACCACAAAATTTAATTACATTTACAAAGTGTTTGTTAAAAATAGGAATTACATATCATTTTAAATAATAAAGTACAATTAAAGGAAGGGTTGTGTTTAGTGTTTTTAAATAATTTAAATTAATACCCAAAAGAATTAAATCCCAATCCAAATACATAATTGAATAATATATGATTTTACTACCAGTTAAAGTGAAGTTTATCAAACTTCAAATACATTAACATCAAACAAATTAATACAAAATACAAACTTCCACAGTATATTGACAAAATTTAATATTTTTAAGGTAATGACAGCTGTTTCAATCAAAATCATCGTCAGATTGACATATTAAAGTTACATTTTGTTTTGATTTAGGTATTAAATAGTGTCAAGACTAGACCAAATATTGAAGTAATAATGTAAATTATTGATAAATGTTAAGAACATCAATAATACAGCATCCGCCAAATAAATAAACAGTACCACATATAAAAAAAGATTTGTGAATTTCAAACAAGCTTCATAACGTTTCTGAAGATAATTAAAAATATTTAAGAAAAGTGGTTGGTGAAAATGTTGAAAATAACTTATTATTCTTTGCCGTAATTCTCCAGCAGTTTCTGGCGGATTTTCCAAGCAAAATATAAAATCCTTCAATAAACCCCAAATGTAGGGCATACTGAAAATCTGGGAACTGCAGACAATTTCAATACTTTTATGCTAAGATTTTCGACAAAATCTTCTATATTAAAATGCTTGGAACACACGCACTTAACACCAAGTACTTCTTCAACCTCTAATGCAGACAGCCACTTATTTTGACTGTCTTTATCTTTGGGTAACCTAAATTGTACAGTAATTATAAGTCATATACTTTATACATAACTAATTACCTATGAAATGTTATTCCTGAATTTTCTTTTGTCATCCGACTTTTAGCACTATTTCACTAAACAACTCATTATCGTACCTAATCTCTGTCACTAAAATTAAAACACAATACAAACCGAATTTTCGCAATAAGTTCAAAATCACTATAAGCTGCTATAATCATATAAGCACGATGGTCAATGATCACAATCGCATAAGCCGGTCCTGAACCTAGATAAACGGTCACAATTACTACTTTGTTTGAGGTTAAAGCAAGCAAACCCCAGAACGAGTTTGCTAAATTATCATTGGCTGACACAGGCAAGAGTGTTACACAGATTACTCTGATCTACACTAAAAAACAAACTGAAATTTATGGTACTAACCCTTACTGTGTGAAAGTTCATCTTATTCAGAACAATAAACAACTAAAAGGTTGAATTTAGATAAGGGTTTAAAATATTGTATACCACCCAAATTTACTAATAATATAAAAGAAATTTTAGCCACAGATTCTGAAATAGCTTTAAGAACTAATTCAAATAATTTTATTTATGAAAAAATGCAAATAGCAAATCTTATTAGAGACATTAAACCAGATAAATTCAAAAGTCAAAGTCAAATTATTAAAAATGACATTTTAGCTTTAAAATCAATCAAAAATAAAGTAGATCAAAATAACCTAATCATTACAAAATTAGATAAAGGTAACTCAACAGTAATTTTAAAAAAAGAAGATAATAAATCTAAAGTGAATGATTTCATAATGTCAAGTAATGTCAAAATTCTAAAAAACGATCCAACTCAAAAATTTTCCAACCAAATAAAAGAACATGTAAATAATTCAAATTATACCTATATTTAATGACTATGATAAAAAATACCTAATTAATAAAAATCCTCAATGTCCAGAATTATATGGAACTATTAAATTACATAAAGAGTCAAAACCGATTAGACCTGTAGTTTCGTATGTTAACACTCCTAATACTAAGGTAGCTAAAAAATTAAATACTATTCTAAATAATTATGGTTACACATCTAAATATTCAGTACAAAATTCGTTAGATTTGATAAATAAATTAAATAAATGTAATTTACAAAATAATACTAAATTAGTATCGTTTGATGTAAAATATGTTCTCTAAAATACCTCCTAAAGAATATCCATCCAGGTATAATATCAGATATAATTGACCTATTTAATGTATGCATTAGCCAAAATTATTTTACTTTTGATAAGAAAGTATATATTCAAAATGAAGGTCTTCCAATGGGAAGTCCCATTTCTCCAATTTTAGCAAATATTTTTATGGATAATTTAGAAAGCAACATCTTTAATTCTAGTTACAAAAACAAAATTGTATTTTGGTATAGATATGTTGATGATGTGTTAGCAGGTTTTGTAGGTAGCGAACGACAATTAGATATATTTTTTAATTATATTAATACCTTACATCCTAAAATTAATTTCACCTTAGAAGTTGAAGAAAATAATTCAATTAATTTTCTAGATTTGAGAATTGAAAAAGTTAATAATTCATTAAACTATTCAATATACAGAAAACCAACACAAACAGATGTAACCATACCATATCATTCAAATCATCCTATATCACATAAATTAGCAGCTTATAATTCTATGATACATAGAGCATTTTCAATTCCAATGAACAAAAATAATTTTAATAAAGAAATTGAGATTATAAAACAAATAGCAATATCTAATGGCTATCCAATACATTTGATAAATAAATTAATTAATAAGAAAGAACAGAAAGTGTCACTACAACTAATATTCCCTCAACACCCTAAAGAAATTAAAAGTTATAAAAGTATTACATATTGTGGAAATATTTCTAATACAATTTCAAAAATAAAATCTTCGGCAACATCTGCAATAATTTCATTCAAATCACACAATAATGTTGGTACAAAATTGTTAAATGTAAAAAAAAAATTACCTAAATTAAAAAAATCTGGTGTTTACAAAATTAATTGTCCAAAATGTAATGCTGTATATATAGGTCAAACACAAATAAATTTTGAAATAAGATTCAATGAACATTTAAGAGCATATAGATTACAACAACCAGATAAGTCAAACTATGCAAAACATGTTCTTGAACATCCACATTCACTCATACACACCAATGACATTCAAATATTACACACCTGTGATAAAAAACAAAATTTAGATTTCCTCGAAGAACTTGAAATCAAAAGATATCTAGCAGATCAACAATATAAAGTAGTTAATGAACAAATAAATCTTGGAAGTTCACCACTATTAAACTGTTTACTTTGATTGAATCTTCATTTTATACATAGATAAGACGTAATTACAACACAAATATATTAAGTTATTGTAAAGATCAGCAGGATATAGTTTTTTCCTGGTTTTTCTATATCATTGCACAGTTATACTGATCTTAGAGGGAAATACATCCAGGATAATCCCTTAGGGCTAATAACATCTAGGCTTTAATATTGTTATGTCTTATTACTTCCTTACTTGGTCTAGCCTTAACTACTTATCAACATCAAGTACCTAGTTACAAACAAACAAAATGTAACTTCAATATGTCAATCTGACGATGCTATTTCGATAGCGAAACGGCTGTCATTGCATTTAAAGTATTTATAGAATAAATAATTCAACCTTTTAGTTGTTTATTGTTCTGAAAAAAACAAACTTGTCGCATTGTCTATCTGCTTTTATTCCACGTGCAGTAAAATGCGCAGTAGGAGTTTACTCGGTATATTGTATCGCAAAATATAGGGTTTAGTAATATGGTAGAAATAGCCGGTTAGACCAGGGTACTTTCGAGATTGGATCAGATCTCAAAATAAATCTTTTATAGCGCATATTCAAGAGCCACTTTAGGCTAGGGTTCTGCTACAAAATCTCGTTTGATAAATCTTGACAGAATTAAATACAAAGTCTTAAAAATCACCCCAACTGCGTCTCTGTTGACCGAATGCAATGAACCGCTTTTGCACATAAGACGAGTTTACTTAGCCGAAAAATATATTCTTAAATGCAAAGCAAACAATCAAAACTCGTTATTGTATATAATTGCATCAATGGCAACAGAAAATCTAATCAATAAATGGTGAACCCCAACATTTACCATTTAAAGGGTATGCCTTTCTTCAAGACCAACTTGGACGTGTTCGTGTTTAAGCCCGTAATTCAGCTTCCCAAATAAGATAGTTTAAACATGTGCAAACTCCTAGTACAAGAAATCCTTGAAGAAAAGCAGTCATCCTATATAATATATATGGTTCCAAAAATAAACTGGGAATAGATACCGCTTTATACATCTCCAAGAGCAAGGAATCTTCAATGTTTAAATTACCTTAGGACTGCTCTATATTTACTGCTCAATTAGTAGCAATGGATTTACAAAAACGTATAAAATGTCCAAGATTATATAATATTATTCAATTCCAAGTCTGCACTATTATATTTACAAAATCGCACAAAACATATTTATAGTAACTTTTTTTTATTTAATTTAACGTGCATAAGACAGCTATGGCCATTAGCACGAATTACAATTCAAAATTACATTACATATATATGATAACATATTTCAAGACTGAAAGCTTACACTAATATAAACATTATACGGTAAAAGTTTTTTTTTACATTAAATTTTGTTAATAAGTTGTTCTTCTTCTAGGAACTTTATCACTTTTCGAACTTGATCCGCATTATTCAGAGTCTCTTTGTAGTTAGACTTTATACCCAGTTGTAGACGTCTCGTAGCGAAATGTGGGAAATCAACGAGAATATGCTTGATGAAGAGCTTTACGTCGCAATACTGACATTTCGGTGGAGGTGATGATGACATTAGGTAACCATGTGTAAGTCTAGTATGTCCTATACGTAGTCTTCTTATCACGGCCATATTTTTCTTCGATAAATCAGGGCAGAAAAATTGATGCACTGTTGGTTGAATTTCAAGAAGTAAGCATGTAATTTGATTCCAGTGAATTTGCCAGTTGGTACGATTTGTTTTTTTAGGTTAGCTTTTAGGTCATTATATAGTTGGATATTTACTGTTACATTATCAGTTAAGGCAGCTTCTTTAGCAAGGCAATCGGCTTTTTCGTTACCAACAATCCCAACGTGGGATGGGACCCATGTTATTGTGACTGTTGTATTTTGTCTTCGAAGTTTTTGGTATGTATCATGGATATCTTGTACAAGGGGATGGTTAGTAAATGGATTATTAATAGAATGGATGGAGGATAATGAGTCCGTGCATATGGCTATTACTGTATTTGCAAATCCTTGGCTATGTTTGAAGGCTTGTAAGATAGCAAATAGCTCACCTGTATGGACGCTACAACTAGAGGGAATTTTATATAGTCCGATCGATCCTTTTACCGTAGTTACGGAACGACCCAACTCCAAAATCTGTCTTTGAGGCATCCGTAAATAAGACCACGTTGTATTTTTTATTATTAAGCAACTCAAGAAAGGCTGTTCGAATAACATCAGAATGGGTTTCATCTTTTTTAAATTTGCAGAGGGAGAGATCGTATTGTGGAAGGGATTTGTTCCATGGAGGAGTATTGGAGAGAGGGCGAGTTCGTGTTTGAGATAGGTTTACGTCTTGAATCAGTGGTTGTATAAGTTGAGGAACAGAACGTATAATAAAGTTATATGGAGGGTTGGGATGATGCTGATGTGGTATTAATATAGAATATACTGGATTGGAGGGATTGGAGGAAATCGTGGCAGTGTAGTTGAGAAGGAGGTATTGTCGTCGGAGCCAGAGTGGGGGTTCATTGCCTTCACAGTAAAGACTTTCAGCTGGGCTTGACCGAAACGCTCCAAGGCATAGGCGGATGGCGCTATTATGTACTGTGTTTAGGGAGCGTAAAATAGTTTTTGTTGCAGACATGTAAATAAAACATCCATAATCAAGTTTGGAACGAATAAGGGTTCTATATACTTTTAGCAAGGTAGTTTCATAGTAATTAATTTGTATTAGATATAACAAATATCTATATGCAGTTACACAAATTCGAGGAATCGGTTTCATTTATCTGGGTTAAGGGTCACGCAAACATACCAGGAAATGAAACATGTCAATTAACTCCGGATTACTACTAGATGTATTATATAAATTGGACGTTGTTCCACTAAGAAAAAAAGTATTATCTGAAAACTGGGATGTAGAATGGTCCAACTTCTGTAATAAGAGCTTTTATTTTTAAATATATCCTACACGTTCCCCAGTTCCTTTCTCGGAACGAAGTCATCCCACTAGAAAGGTCAATACGATGCCTTTCAGATGTATCACTGGACACACAGCTGTTAAGTCTAAACTTTTTAAAATTAAAACTACACAGAATTTTGTGATTGTGTTGAAAGTCTGGATAACACAGAACATTGTTTAGTTGGATACCATCATAACAGTCAAGCAAGTCAGTTCCCAATTCAGTTAAAAGAAAGCGTACCTCTCCCACAAAACATTATCTCTCTATTTTATATTGCCTGCAGAAACCATTTTGTGGGAATTCTTTAACGTACATTTTGATAGCAAAATATAAATTGTTGATCGTCGTTCAAACATGCAACTTTTAAAAAATATATTATTGATATTAAATTAATTGATAGGAATAAAGCAAAAATTATCAATATTAATAACATTAGTGATCGAAATTTCGTCTGTCGATTTACTTCTACACGAAGCTGAGTGACTTGAAAATAGATGTTGGGAAGTGGTGTTTTTTTTTAGTGTGTGTATGATGAGGTTTATGAGATAGTATCTGAAGAGGGATGTGAGATTACGATCTATGCTGATGGTGTGTGTCTGGTGTGTACTCCAAATGGAGAGGCGGAGATAGAAAGAAAGACGGGGAAGATGGGTAGAAAGATTCTGGGGAAAATAGAGCCTTGCGGATTGGAAGTAAGGAAGATAGAAGAGTGGGATTGCTCGTAAAGGGACTAAGCAAGACGAGAGAAGTAGGAATGACGGTGAAGATTAAGAAAACTCTCATGGAGGAGTCGGTGAAATATCTAAGTGGGTGGTAGGATAGCCAACCCATTCGAATATACCCTCATCTACCCCTCCCTTTCAATAAAGTTAAAAGAAACGACCTTGATAGTGGCCGTTTCATATAGCCTGCTGCTTCTAGAAACCACAGTCTTGTCAAGCCTATACTTGGTACAGGAAGTGGATTGCGGTTTCCTCCTCTTCCAGATAGAACCTGCATAAGTCTATCTCTGTCTGATCTTTAAGACTCATGTGCCTATTGAGCCTGAAGTTTCCAGTTACTGACTTTCGTCTTTGTAAGAGTAGGCCTGCCGTAAAGTTTGCCGAATGTACCCTTATCCACTGTTTGAACTGTCTCTGTCAAGGGGTACCTTGACCATTTAAGAGACGTGCCATGGTACCCAGACAAGTGTTAGCCGATTGCAGCTTCACACCTGATTGAGAGTACAAATGCTCAATTAGGTGGGAAGCCAGTGTAGTAGACCTAAGTCCTCTTCGGATTCTGCGATTAAGAGCGCATCCTTTGCGTAGTGCAGGCTATATATACAATGTTTATTCAGTCTGCATCCAAGGCCGCATTCTTCTACTGCTTTTATGATTTTGGGCTTAGACTATCCCCTAGCGGATCCCTGTGTTTTTCTTTACTACAGTTATTCATTTCTTGTTGACTCTTAATTTGGTAATATTGTCGTTGTTTAGATATTTATGACTTTAAGGTATTCTTTGGGTGCCCTTTTTTCTGTGAAAATACTCAGCTAAATACGAACGAACGCTTTTGTCAAGTCGACGGAATATACAAATGCGGGTTTGAAAATAAATATAGTATCTACTGTGGATCTTTTTTTCCTAAAGTCTTTGTATAGTCATAAGCTTTGTTCGGGTTTACTTGATTACTGTTTTCAAACTGTCAGGATTCTGCGAACTAAAAAATCCTGTGTTCGGGTTTTTCTTGTACGGTTTTCGAACCGTTCTATAATGTTAGTTTGGTGTTCGGGTTTTATTTCCTGACTGTTTTCGGACAATTTAAAATCTGTCAAATCAGTCCAAGGTTAAAAGTAAGAATTTTTCGTGGACTGAATAAAGCTATAAAGTTTTGAAAATGAAATCCGTCCCCTTCTTACAAAATTATGATGTGCGCAGAATGTTTTAATTAAAGTGATAGGCAGATCCAAGTTCATATTTACAAAAATTTATTGCAATGAGCCTTACCTTTGGAGTACATCCTATTAAGAACACTAAACAAAGAGCTTTTTAACACAACTTTCACTATTTTATTAAAAAACTTAATTGTCACTGACAGTTGTTTCGATAAATTATTCAACTGTCAATCATTGACTCTTTGACTTATATAGTTGTTGCTGTTTCTTTACACATGAGATCGGCGATTCGATTCAGAACTTGTACTGAGTAACCCATTCTAAGGCCCGCCACTCACGTACAGTTTTAACTGACAGTTATAACTGTACGTGAGTAACTATTTTGGCCACAGTTCAACTCTAATGTTTGAACTGTACAGTTTAACTGGCACTGTTCATTTAGTTTGCATCTACAGCTCGGACACCGGCCCAGTATCAAATTATAGAGTGTGCATAAATATGTGGTGTAAACAAAACTAAGTTATTGTTGACTTTATCGAGCTATATCGATCTGAAACTTGCTTATATCAAATTAAATCTGCTGATTACCATGATCGTGCAAAAAAAGTTGCAGCGTACGATCAATTCTCAAAGAAGTTGGGGGAACTATAACCTGGTGCCATAAAAACAATGTTATGGCAAAAATAAACAGCCTGAGGTCAGCTTTCCGCAATGAGCGAAGCAAAATTAAGGATTAAGGATTAAGGAGTCTGGAACATTTGCAAACAATATATACAAGACACCCCAAGAGTGTGAACTTCAAATCTAGACAGTGAAAGTGAAGAGTTAAGTTAAACACAGTATAATTATTGTATAGTATGTATTTATTTGTTTTTAATATCTCATTACCTGGCCATGGGAGCTTGTCATCATTCATGAAATAGGTCGTGAAATTATTTTTTATTTGCCTCATTACAAATATTTCCAGCAAGACTATTAAGTGGAATCACGTTTGATTGAGAACTATCGCAACCGATAGAAATAATAGACCCGTCATAACTATTTTCTTGATACATGTAGTTAGCAGTGGGATATGTACTAGATTGATGTTTAATAAAAAAGTTGTGCAAACCACAAGCAGCTATTACTACGTTCTATACATTTCAATGTTCTAAATTAATTAAGGACTGAAAGATAAGAAACCGTGAGGTAAGTATCCCAAAAGCGTTTTTGACAGCTTGTCTTGCTCGAGATAATCGATAGTTAAAAACCTTTCTTTGTGCCGAATCTGTTAGTCCTTGCTGAAATGGCTTCAAAATACCAGTTAGTTCTAAGGATTTCGCATCATCCGCAACAAATGCATACGAAACATTCTTGAAATCAGAAACATCGTCAGACTGGTGGATAATTAAACTCTTATTCACCAGCCTTTCAAAAAAAGATATGTTCTGAAGGACACCTCCATCGGAAATCCGTTCTTTTGTTTCAAAATACACCAGTATGAATCTGTATATTTCATCAACTATTGTTAGAAAAACCATGTTTGCCTTTTTAATTATCATAATAAGATCCAGAGTTAGCAGAGGAAATTATATCAATGTGTTTGCCATCCATGGCATTTTAACATTATCGTAATATTTTTTTAGGAATCGGCTAATAAACAGCAGCTTAATATACTTGCAAACCGTAATTCCGAGATTAGTACACAGCTACAAAACATCACATCACATCGGAGTGATAGTTGAGAGCAGAGACAACCAAATGATTACAAATTGAATAATTTTTCATATTTACACCAGGTGCATACTTCATGCCCATGGATAGTTTGTCACGTGTTTTTTTCTTCATTTACTATTCTCTAGCATCAACAAGTAATATGTAAAGCATGTTGCGTACCCCAGTAGTACTAATGCGCAAAGCGTGTTGCCTATCTGGGTTTGTTCTGTGGTTTAGGGAGAAAGGTACTTTCGTTATTAAATTTTGCTTAGGTTAAGTCCAGATATTACGTACGTGAGTTGTTTTAGTTAAACTAATACATGTGTGTCTTTTAATTGGATCTCTCTTTAAATTTGTGTATGTGTAGTCGCCAATAGGTGCCTTGCGGTTGGTACCGACGATTAGTTCTATCAAAGTTTATGTTGGAATATTGACAGTAGAATTCTTGTCACCAGTAAGTGGGTCATTGTCATTTTTCAACGCATCCTGGTCGGTGTTGGTGCTTAGAAATATTATTCTTCTTTGGTTTGTATTTTTATCTTTGGCAATTTGGGACCATCTTAATTGGATTTAAAAAGAAAGAAAGGGACACTAGTGACCCGAAGAGCTGTCTGAACACCGATTGGAACACCTCAGGATCACAGATAAGCTCTTATAGAACATTTTTTTGTATCTCTCTATTGAATTTATGTTTAACTATTTGTAGCGTTGATTTCATTACTCGGTACCTTCAGTACCAGTACTGAATTATAATTATTGAACCATTGTGTCAATTTCATTGTTCGAACCCTACTGTATGAGCAAAACTCACAATTATTACTGTTTATTATTTTTTTTTCATATTGTGATATTGAAGACCTAAATTGTGAAGTAAAGTAATTTATTTCTTTTATTTCTATCTTGTTTTATTTGTCTGGTTCACCATATCAGTCTACTATTTGTTTATCTTGGTAGTTCTCTGCTAGTGCCTTAAGACTCAGGGGTTTCTGGCTTTAACCGTAAAGCCAGTGGCGCGGACTCAATTTTTTTGTATTTTTACTGTTTACCTCTACGGCTGAGCTCGGGCATAATTTGCCAGTAGAGAGTTACCGCTAGCTGAGTATTACCAAGTTAATTTATTTTCCTACCTTCTTTTTCTTTACTAAACTCAAGAAACGTGGCAAGTTGCTAAATCCTTGACCTACACAAAAACATCATAATTTGTCACAATTTTGTGATGACTTCAATATGTACAAAACTTACCTCTCATTATTAACAGGAAAATTATGCAGTTTCTCTACATCTTCTTGACTGCTTCCACAAGCAATACAACGTCGTACTAAAGGCATACCGAATGAACGTCAATAGCTATTGTTACACAAAAACTAATCACCAAACAAAAGTCTAAAATAATCGTTCTACAACCTACTGTTAAACAGTTTATAAATAAGAACTCTATTTATCGAAATTCTAAAAACGCCACAAAAAAAACACAGTTAATACAACTCGTCAAAACAATAATGGCGACTCTTAGACTAGGAAAGAGAGGGACAGCGCATGTCAATGAAAACCTTTGATTGTTTGATTGAAGCGTTTGATTGAAGCCAAGTTTCAAACGTTTGACTTATGTTTGGTGGTAAACAAATTTGGAACTTCGAATTGTATTTTTTTAGTTTTTTATTAATTTTCACCTTTTTTAACTACCTGAATAGATATTTGAAAATGGTTAATTGTGCAGCTTATAAGTGCAACAGTCAGAGTGCTAAAAAAGAGGAAGGAATTTCATTTCATAGGTAAGAAGTATTTTAAAACTATTTCCTTGAAATTTATTTCTATTAATATTACAGCTTTCAGGTAATAGATGTTTAACTAAATCAAATATGTTATGTATGATAACTTAAATTAATTGTACATACATTTTGAAAATTGTGTTCATTCAATTTTAAAGATTATTTTTCATTTAATTGTTATTGTTTGCTCATAGATGTAATAGTTTTGCAGTGGTGTAGAATCAAAACATATATTTAAAATAAATGAAATATTGTAATATTTATTAAATAAATTTGTTTTAAAATTGATTTTTCTTTTTTTGAGCAGTATACTAAATATAAAGACTTTTTTAAATTAGATTTGTAATGCAAAATAATGAAAATGATTATTTAATAATCGTATAAGAAAAATAGTATGATACGCCTATGTCAATATTGTCCGCCATTAGTTTGGTGGTAAGTGGGTTACATAAACTGATTCCAGTGCGCAGTCCTCTCTCTTTCCTAGTCTAAGTGGCGACTGAATACTTTGGCAGTTGGCACGTCCACAGAGTATATAATACAAACCAGAGTATCGACTCGCTGTCGGCACCTTTGATGTTTATAAGACAAGACCGGCCATTTTTTGGGAGTATAAACCACAAAACAGAAAATTGGTTGGTCTGTTTTGTGGTAACCAATATTCTGTTTTGTGGTATAAGCTCAGGGGTTGTTATTATAAATAAGACCTGTACTTGAAATTTTTTTTTATTGTTATTTTAGAAACATAGAATTTGTTTTCAACAAGATTAATAGTATTAACTAAACGTTGATTTATTTGTTTTTAAAAAAAGTAATTTCTACGCAAAATAAATGACCGAGTATGTATGTCTTGCAAGCAATTTTCCTAGTTAGTAAGAAAGGATATCAATAATTAAAAAAACACACATCAATCTGTATCTTTATCAGATACAGAACACTGAGAAGGAGTACATGCATTAGTAGTATTTATTTTAATGTTATTTAATGCAAGTAACATTTGTTCCGCATCTCCTTCGCAGTTTTCTGTACCTAATTTAAATAGATTAATGCACTTTTCCACACAATACAAACGCCACCACTGATTTATTCACATACAACCAACTGCCTACCTTAACCAAAACTAACGGCGACGGCTATGGATACTCCCAAAGTGTCATGGCGATACCTGCAAATGGATGCTTACCCCCTCCATATAGAGTCGATACCTTAGAACATAAAATAGTAAGGAAGGAGTTTGTGTTATATCTACAATGTTAAAATCTGGCGACGGAAGTCGGCCATATTGGATAACCATTTATGACTCATACTTTGTTTACAAGTTATAAAAATTTAGTTTTCTGTTAAAAATTTGGATTAATTATTTATTGGTAAGTAGCTATTATTATAATAAATATACATTATATATACGTAAACTATATTTTTATGTTTAAATTAAATTAATACTTTGTATTGATCCCTAACCTATCTACTTAAATTGACATAGGCGTATCAATAATGGAAAGAGGATATTTTATTTTAATTTAATCATTAATTTACAATTTTTTAGCTGTATATGTCAATTATATTTATGTATATGGAGTATTCTAAAGCAACGTTGTACAATAAATGTATTTGTGTATTAATTAATACATTATCACAT
Organism: Ophraella communa; assembly: GCA_035357415.1. Lineage (NCBI taxonomy): Eukaryota > Metazoa > Arthropoda > Insecta > Coleoptera > Chrysomelidae > Ophraella > Ophraella communa. The sequence continues at coordinate 24,328,420 of CM068980.1, forward strand.
TCACAGTTTCCCACGGGACGAAAATGGTTAAATATTGTGGATAAAGATAACTGGAGTCCAGGCAAGAATAGCTTTTTAGGCTCACAACATTTTACAGAACAATCATTTGATAGAATTTCTTCAGTAATTGTTTTACTAGTACCATATGCTATACCTACAATTAAAATCGCAAGAATGTAAGTAATTATTACATCCACAAATTGCTTTAATAACATTGACCAAATCTATATTTTTTCTCAAATCTATTTACAGATAATTTACTTAAACATATATTTCACTAATATATACCTTTTCTATGCAGGTAAAGACTAACGACCCTTATGCTGAAGAGATAATAACTACTATCAGTGAAACTATTTCACCAGTAACTGTTCCTGAAACTCTACCATCTACTTCTGAAAGTCCTCGTAGGAAACAACTTATAAAAAGCATCTGTGAAGTATATTTAAAAACAAGAATTTATTATATATGGAAAAGTAAAATAAATAATGTAGAAAAAATTAGGCATGTTTCCACAAAATTCAATTTAAGGGCCAATAGTGGTAGAATGAAAAATTTTAATAAAAATTTTGTAGTAAATAACTGGTTTTATTTCCTTAAATCTAGTACCCCCATTTTAGGCAATGTTATACTATTTTTTTCCTCTACTTTCCTTATTAAAATGGTTATTTTAATATATAATGATTAGTGTCCATACCGAATAATAATAGGTATGTTTCAATAAGGACATTATTTTTCTACAAATAAAAATATAGGACGCCACTGTTAAAAAGTAACTTCCGGTAGCCATCTTGGATAACCATCCCGGTCACCTGTCCTTGAACAAATAATACTTCCTTACTATTTTATGTTCTAAGGTCGATACTCTGGTTTGTATTATATACTCTGTGGCACGTCACACTTCACATTTACCACCATTACCATAAAAAAAAATTATGTTCTAACGTTTGACGTTGTGTCAAAAATTCCATGCTCCTAGTGTCATCTCCGCTAACTTTCCAAAAATAAGACAGAAATGTGACATTTCATAAACTTGTGAACTAAACAAGGATAGAGCTAGTAGGACTGTTTTATTGGACATTCGAACAAAAATGTTCATTTACTTGACCGTCTCTTTGGTTGTCTCTGGTTGAGAGGCATTTTATGATCATAATATGATCTATCTATTTACTTTGGTCTTATTTTTGCGATTTAAACATTTGCAATGTAAAAAAAACAATATACTGAAAAGTGACAACAACAAAACAAAGTTTGAGGTAAAGTAGTGAAATTCACGAAGCATGTAGAGATGGGAATTAGATGCGGTTTGAGGATTTTAGGCTCTACTGTGGTACTAACCTAACACGTGTTTTAAAGCACGTAATTAAATTCAAATAATTTCTTTAATATTGTTAATTTTTTTATTTCATTATTCATTTATTATAGTTATGGTATGTCTTCTCAGTTGTTCTCTGATGTCGAACCTCTGGTTACTGTGATGATACTGGCAGGTTGGTACCAAAGTCAGTTCCTCAGTAAGTTGAAATTGAACTGTATTTTTATGCCACATTTGTTTTATTTCTTTGTCTGGTCTTTTTTTTCTGTAATAATACTTCTTTTGAAATACCTTTTTGCTTATTCGTTTTCTTCTATAGGCCGTGGTTGTGTGGTATACCGTTGGTTATCTTCTGTTGTTATGTGGTATTTTTTATTAGGGCTTGGTGGATTTGCTTACATATACGTTGTCATGGCGATGGGTGTATTCGTTACTTGTAAGTGTAGTTTATCCACTAATAATTTGTACAATTATAATTATCAAAAGATTTATGCACTTACTCAGCATTTGCTGGTAATACTTATCTATCCCAAACATAAACACAAATGGAAGTAGACCAAAAAATTACATGTTTAAGAATTTACCTACAGTGAGACATGTATTTAAAATTGCTGCTTTTCCTAAAACAATAAAAGTGTTTTTATTAATTCTAAGTTTTTTAAGACAGTCTTCAAGACCTTTTGTGTTGAGTCCAGTTGATGATACGCTGGACGGTACCACCTCCACTTTCTCTGCATGCCACACCTGCCCTACTTCAATGTCAAGATCGGTATACTTTGCTATTTTTTCATTATACTTGTCCAAAATCTTGTTATTCGTCACTTGTCTATCGGTGATAATTGACCTATCGTAGAAGAACCTAAAATTTGCATTTTCGAGCACTATCGCCTGTGGAGTGTGCTTATAGTAGGGTGTATAGATATTTAGCAGCCCATATTTATTGGTCAATTTCTAGTGTATAATGTTTCAGTGGTTTAGGTCATGATTATTATTTATTTATCTGCTTGTTGTCTAGATTTATTATGTCACATATAGAGCTCTTCCTCCCTCCCTTCTCGGCAGTGTTGTTCTAAGCACTGACGATATTGGATGGTGCCCAAAAGGTATCAGTTGTAACAGAAGTAGATGTCTATTGTAATAAGAATCTTGTAAAGGAAAATAATCCAAATAATACTTGATTGTGTTAACCTTTACTTTGTGGAAGTTCATCTTACTAAGAACAATAAATAACTGAACGGTTAAACTAAACTTTCACTATTTATTCGAAAAATACGTTTTAAAATTCAATTACAGCTGTTTCGCTAATAACTAGCATCGTCAGATTGACATATTGAAATTCAGTTTAGTTTAACCATTCAGTTATTTATTGTTCTTAGTCAAATAATACTTATTTGATACTATTATTTTGACTACCAAAAATAGATACATAACCAAAAATAAACTACAATAAAAGTCATTCTTCAGGAATAAATATATAAAATTATTGTTATGATAATAAATAAACATTAAAGTTTTTAAACGTTTTCCAATAAATTATAAGAAAAATCTCAAAAGTAAACGATATCATAGCAAATTATTGCAAAATTAAGAGTCTTCAGAACCATAAGAGTTGCAATTCTAACAAATGAAAAGAGGATTATGCTTGCACATGTAGAATGTGCCCATTATCTCCACGGTCGGCACTGTAACCAGTCTTTAGGTCCCGTATTCTTGACTAAAGATAAAACATATGTTCTCTCGTAAAGCTCTACTCCCTCAGTCAAGAATACGAGTCCAGAGCTTGTATTGTAAGAATCCTTAGGTTTGTTCCAACCAAGCAAAGAACCGTTCTAGAACGGTAATATTACCACTCACGAGACCAAATTAGTGCACTGCGCACAAAAATTACTATTTTAGAACGGTTCTTTGCTTGGTTGGAACAGACCTCTTGTTTCCTTATCTTTATATGGAGCATTCACCAATAGGCACATCAATTTAATGTTCACCAAACAAGTTATTTAACCTTTAAGACAATTATTTTTATATAATAATTCTTATTTTTTAAATGTCTCGTTTATTATCTAGTTCACTGATAAAAAAATTTGATGGACAAATGTAGAAGGGAATTTTATGTCTTTGCATCTTACCTAACCATGGTTACGTAATTTTTTATTATTCAAATAGTTCTGCAAACATTGATCTTAGCGTAAAAATGATAATGACCAAAATTGTGGGAAATAAAATTTCCAAACAACTTTGGATACTCCAATTTTTAGTCTAAAGTTGAATAAATTAAAGAGTTATTAATTTTAGAGAAGCAAAAAAAATTGAACTTCAAATCAAGTTGGCGGCGAACGCACAGGCGGTATTGTACCGAAAAAAGAATTGTATACTTCCAAAACGTTAAAAAGAAATCGCTGTTCCGAATTTTTTCGTTGTCAATGAACTGGCCTAATGGTGTTTTGTAGATTACAAATGCCAAAACATTGTTGAGAGTCTAATAAAATAATACTGCGTCGGTTTTCGCGCACTATCTCAGTAAATATAGAACATTTTCAATTAGCTTTTAGAATACAATAATGTATACAATGTCATTGTATTCTAAAAGCTAATTTTTTTAAATTATACTTGGAAGTTAAGTTCAAACGATTAGTTGTTTATTATTCTTAGTAAGATGGACTTCCCCAAAGTAAGGGTTTTTTTCCGGGCTGGGATGGAAAAACTCATGTTCGAACGGGTCCTCCTCAGAACCCAAAAAGTGTTGGACTCATCACCGCTAGGATGACACCTACCAACCAAAACCATCTCAAAACTCGCCGTTGTCCCCGTCTCGGAATCACTACCCTAGCATACTTCAAGACGAGCGGCGGTCCCTCACACACTCTCCATTTACTCTGCTACTCAGAAACATTCTCTTCTCCTAACCATACTCTACACTGCCTAACTAACCTCCACTCATTTCCCCTCCCCTCTCAACATTATCTCCACCACATTTTCCCAATATGTATCTCCCATCCATTTTCACATTTTCCAGACCGTCGGTCCCAATACCGACCTCAGGCACTCCCATCTCCGTCCCACACCTCCGCTCTCTCGAGTCAACCAAAACCCGCCCCGCCAGATAATCCTTTACTAAGTTAATTAACCCCTCCCCCACTCCAAGCCTTGCCAAGGCACCTAGCACTGCCATTCTGCTTACCCCCTTGAACGCATTCCCAGCGTCGAAGAATACAAGCAAGGCCAATTTTTTTTTCTCCAACTGCCCTCCCTAGAATTTTCCACCAAGCTCATCATTCCGCCCAGTGCAGAAATACATGACTTCCCCTTCACAAACCCATGCTGGTTTTCCCCTAAAGCCCCCAATTCTTTCCACTTCCTTCTCAGAGTAAGGGTTAGTACAATGAATTCAATATATTCTATGTTTTTATTCCACAAATTTACGTTTAAGCTCACACAAAAATGTTAGAATAGTTTTTTTTGCCGTGTAAAATGGTTCCCAAAATTACCGCTAAATGCCCACACGCCGACGTAGTGGTTCCGAACACGACCGTGCTGCTCCTGACAGAATTTAAGTACTTGTAACTCGAGTATAAATTCCATTTAAACAAAAGCAAAAAAAATTAGCCAGTAATTCTTAGAATGTATGCTCTTGGTCTTTTAATCCATATAACCTATGTCCAGTGTTCTTCGAGGCATTGCAAACATCTTTTGTTTTTTGTTTAGGCCGAAAATAAATCGGTGTAAAAACATATATTTTAAATATTTTTAACAAAAAACCAAATTACCAGTCAATCACTGTGTTAATGACATTATTTATCAATCGGAAGTTGTAATCGATATAAAGCAAGGCTTAATTTATTGTAAGCAACAACTCGCATACACCAACAGTTAATAAAGTATGTCTTGTTGGGTTAACATTTTTCATAAGTTGAATCATAAAATTGTTTATTTAATATACGAATAATGTGGTGAACCGTTCGATCAACATGAAAGTACCAAGTTTCTTTTTGTCGGCGTTAGGTAATGATTATTTTTATACTTATTTATATAAATAGATAATATATAATTTAAGGAGTTATCATGGCCCATTAAAGCAGGGCCGAAGCCTTTTAAAATAAAAAAAAAGTGACAGAAATAACAGTAGGATTAATCCCATTAGAAAAGAAGGACAATATGATAAATTACGGGCGATCCGATTTCGGGAAGTGAGAGGGGGTAAGTTTTTAGGGGTAAAAATTTGGTTTATCTGGATTTCCGACAAAAATACAAGTTCTGTACAAAAAAATTAAATGGCAAAGTTGTAGGTACTAAAAAGATATACAACATTTGTATTAACAATTTTTTCTTAACCTCAAAATTTATGTAAAAAACTCAAATAACCAAGTTATTGATTTTTTTTATCCTTTTTAAAGAAAAATTATTTTCTTTGAATTTTGGTGAAAGCATTTTTTGTCCCAAATATACCTACTGTAATTTAGTTGATTTAAAATATTTATTTTTTCACCTTATTTTGACTTAACATCAAAAAAAAACCTTGTACGATTTATATCGTATATTTATATTTTTTTAATTTTTCTACGACATGAATGTAATCCGAATTTAATAAATAAACTTTTTAACCGAAAAAAGGGTTTTATCATTAGTAGTAGTGCTTCTTTGATGTTAAGTCAAAATTAGGTGAAAAAATAAATATTTTAAATAAAATAAATGACAGTATATTTTGAACATTTCATAGGAAATAATTTTCTTTGAAAAAGACAAAAATAAAAAACCAATATTTGAATTTTTTTTATTTGAATTTTTTACATAAATTTTAAGGTTATGTGAAAAAATTGTTATTACAAAAATTGTAGATCTTTTTATTAACTACAACTTTGCTATTTAGTTTTTTTGCATAGAACTTCTATTTTCACAGGAAACCCAGATAAACCAATTTTTATCCTTAAAAACTCACCCTCTCTCACTTCCCGAGCTCGGATCATCCGTAATTTTTTTTATCATTCATTTTTATTATATACTCCTCCTTTTCTAATGGGATTCTACCTACTGTTATTTTTTTTTGTTTCAAAATTTTTTAAAATCACCGCTTTCTACATAGTACCTTGATTAATTTTGTTTTCATAATGGTAAATAAATAACTACACACTTAAAACTATTATTTTGTTGATTATTTTTTGACGTTTCTCGAAACCAATAGATATTTTCAATTTTAGTAATTCATATACGTTCTAGCAAATCAAAACATTATTATAGTGGGAATAATCTACTTACATTATTCCAGCGAGAATAATTCAATGTACATTGTTTTTATTGAATGACAACCAAATCACAACGTATTTTCTTGATCTGACGCGTCTTTCATAAATTTTCAAGAAATTTGTAAAATGAATCCCAAACGTTTCAGTGAATCATCAGTCGATGAAATAAATAATATAATCATTGAAAGTGCATGTAAGAATACCATGATAAGCAGCGCGTCGATTTGGAAACAATTCCAATTATTTGGCAACAGGTTTGAACAAAATCTGTCAAATTATTTTCTAAAAGTGATTTTGATTGTAACGTCAAAAATAATCTATCGAATACCACACGAGAGTTCGATAAATTAGATAATAATTCTCCAGGCATTTTCTCAAACTTGTTGCCATCTGGCAATAGCCACTCGAGCCCTTTGGACTCTAAAATCTGTCGAATTATTTTCAATTTATTCTCACTCTCTTGTGATATTACTACAGAAAAAAATTTTAACTATAAGATGTCAGAATGACATTAGTAAAATTGTTTATAAAATAATAGTTATTTTTTTCAAAATGCCAAAGGGTGCTTAATTATTTTTAATTAAATTAAACTCAAAGAAGACATTATAAATTAAAAAAAGAATTTTTTAGGATACAAAATTACTCATATATACATATTTTTCATAATACGCCACATTATTGTAACGTCACTGTCGCCATTGCTTGAGATAAGTCATAGAATTATATCCAAACAAACTGTGGGTTTATGGTATACTTCTTACCAAACCCTTTTTTCAGTTCGTCATAGTTTGTGACGTCATACACTATTTTGGGAATGTTGAGTATTATTGCATGTTATTCTATGCAAATCTGACAGTTGCCAGGATCGTATTCAGCTAATTATGAAACTAACTTTTATTGCACCTTGGATTTAAAAAACAAAACATTAGTATTTATGAGATTCTTTAAAATGGAAAAGTTATCAAATAATTGCCAAAAAGTTGATACTTTTACACTATATAAGCTATTTTAGATTGTTTGAATATAATGAATATAAAATTAATTTTTTTACTTTATAGCGTGTTTAACACATAAAATAACGTAAAATACTGACCTGAACGACAATTGTGACACTTCAGTGTTTGACACTGTAAAGGGACATTTGCATTACATTATTCTGCGACAAAATATTTTAATTTGCATGATTGATTGGTTAGAAGTTGAGAGCATTCAAAATACGCGAATATACGTTAATTACTCAGAAGCTCTGCATTGTTTTGATATTGTTTGAGAAATAATCACGGAACTACCGTTTTTTCTGTCGGCTACAACTTAATGTGTTAGAAAGAAATGAATAAACTATGACGAACTGAAAGAAGGGTTTGGTAAGTATAGTTAGTTTACATTTAAGTCTTTTGCATTATGCATTTTCTTGTTTTTGGTAGAGTTTTTGACATTATAGTGCTATAAAAACACATTATTATCGTTAAGGAATAGTTTTAGTTATATTTAAAGAAGTTTTATTTTTTTCCAAGATGAGAAAAAATTTAAAATAATATTACTTAACCTCATATAAAACAAACTAAAATATAATGCTTTGATCTATCTCCTACAATGGTGACAGTGCCGTTTTTAATAATGTGGCGTATTACTATCAACATAAATGTCAAATTTACATACATGTATATATGGCTTGTCCAGTATAAATATAAGTGCACGTCATCAAGGTGAACAAATCGCTCTGTTCGTTTGACTTCCTTCGTTCGTTTGGTACTGTCAATCTCGTGTCAATCAGTATCTTTTTTCACTCTAAATTTGGTAAATATTGAAATTCGTAGGGTGCAAACTATTACAAAAATTACAAAAATTATTTATCGGAAAGCATCGATTAAAACTAATTTGTATTTTATTAGCAAAAGTGTCCCATTGCTTGGTAACATCATCTTTATCAAATGAATAAATACTATTCCCATTTTCTTGTTGTAAGCTGCTTAAAAATACACATTTATTTTGATCATTAAAAAACCGTTTTGTATTTACATTAGATGTTAAACAAACATTGTACATGAAAGACAATTTCTGAGCATAATGATCGGAAATAACAGTATGCAATACCGTCCCCTCAGAACAATACTCCAAATTTGTCCAGATATTATCAACACAGGAACTTGTACTTGATACCCTAGTGTACTCATTCAAGTCCCCTGCGATAACAATATCACTAAAGTCATCAACAAATAAATTAATAACTCTTTCCAAGTAAAGTAATAACACATTAAAGTCACCACATGGTGGTCTATAACAATGAAATTATAATAAGTTTTGAGCCATTAATTTTAGCACAGCACTCAAAATGACCTTCCACACACACTAGCAACCTGTTACTTCTTTTCCCAATATACATTTTCTTGCATAAATTGCACTGCCTCCATGGCACCAGTCTCTTTTTCTTGAGTATGATGGAACTAAATTGAAATCATCTATGTTATAATAATTTAGTAATTCTTTGGACTTCCAGTGCTCAGTGACACAAAAAAACATACAGTCATTATGTTCTTTTATTAACGCTTCTATCATGTCCCTGCAGTTATCTATAGACCTAAGGTTTTGATGTATTACACTAATGACCTTCTGTCTTTGTTATATGTCATTTAAAAGATGTGACCTTAATTTTTCGTATTCCATTTTATATACTGGGCAGTTTTCTTTATCCCAAGCAGCATGATTTTTATCAATAATTTGTTCTGGTTTATTCTCCTGGAACTTTACGCAATTTACGCAGTAACGAGTTTTAGATTTGCATTCGCTAACATCGTGGTTGCTACTGCAAATAGGACAGGCTACCAGTTTATTGCAATTTCTTGCAGAATGATGAAAACCATTACGTTTAAAACATCGAGGCACATCCAATGCATCATAAACCCTGCAGCTATCATAACCAACAAATACAGCATTTCCATGCCTAATAATCTTATCATAACATTGTTTGCTTACCTGTATTGTAGCTTGGTAAATATCTTTGTTCATTTTTAATGGCACTATATTTATGACTCTGCAATAATCAAGTTCATTAAATATGTCTGGATTACATTTAATTAGTAAATTTTTAAAATCCGACTCTGCATATTTACTTATTAGACCTACTATGCGCAATTTAGGCTTTATTCCAGCAGTCTCTCTAATTGTATAAGAATTTCCAAGTTTTTCTTCGGCCAATTTCTTAAATTTTTCATTATCCTCAACAGTTTTACAACCAATTACTACACCTCCGTCCGTAATTTCTCTTATTTTCGCCAACTTATTTCGTTTTGAAAAGGATTTACCTTATTTAATAATTCCATTTTTGTTTCTTGCACTTGTTGCCCAGTATTTTTTGGTTGAATTATAACTGCGGGATTGGTTTTATTTTTAATAAGAATGTTTTTTGTTTTTATCAGTGACATCTTTATTCTTTAAGATGCTATTTAACTCCAGTTTCATTGTCTCTATCTGTTTTTCAACAGCTGCCATACAATTTTTAATTTTAGTTTCTACCACATCATTTATTTTTGAATGATTTACTGAAATACAATCTTTTAAGCATTCACTACATCTCCAAAGCAAGCCCGGTACCGAGTTTAAGGCTGATTGATTTTTGAAATACAAGCTGAATGAAATACATTTTTACAAAATTCACAATTTATTCCAGGTTTCCCTCTGCTTATTCCATTTGAACATATTAAACAGTTTTTATTTACCATTTTGCATTAATACAATAATTTTCAGAATAAATTTTTAATCTGGCAACACCGCCAAGAAATTTATTGGCAAGAACGATGTAGAGACGATTACAAAAATATCGCGACAGCTCCAGTAAAATTCGGCAATGTGGGGATATTCGCCGACGATCTCCGATCGGCACGCAGTCGGAGAATTCTAGTAGAACAATTGCTAAGCGGATTCCGTGTGCGGTGTTTGTTAGTCCCAACAGCGGCTGGCCACTGGAATCTATTTCTCGAACTGGGTAATCGCTAGCGTTCGAGTCGACGGTAAAGATAGGTGGGAAAACCGGAGCTGTCGCGATACTTTTGGAATCATCTCTAAATAAAATAATTAAAAAAACAAACAAGTTTCAATCAAGATATAAATTCACTTTTTTGTTGTTCACTTTATTTCAAGTAATGGTTAATCACTATATGTACAGCTTGCACTATATTTTAAAATTTTTAAATCTATTTTACTTTAATATTAAAACACTTAAGAATACCTACACTAAATCTTAATCAAACGAGCAACGTTGCCGTAAAAAATGCTCAACAGTAATTTTAAAAAAGATTATAAATCCAAAGTGAATGATTTCATAATGTGAAATAATATCAAGATTCTAAAAAACGATTCCACTCAATAATTTTCTAACCAAATAAGAGATCATGTAAATGATTCAAATTATCTATTTAATGAATATTTATGATAAAAAATACCTAGTAAATAAAAATCCTCAATGTCCAGAATTATTTGCTACTATTAAATTACATAAAGAGTCAAAACCAATTAGACCTGTAGTTTCGTATTAATACTTAAGTAGTTAAAATTCATTATATGTAATTTACAAAATAATACTAAATTAGTATCGTTTTGATGTAACTAATATGTTCTCTAAAATACCTCCAAAAGAAAGTATAGTTCTAGTTAAAAAGCTATTAGATGAAAGAAATATCCATACAGGTATAATATTAGATATAATTGATCTGTTTAATGTTTGTATTAGTCAAAATTATTTTACTTTTGATAACAAAGTATATATTCAAAATGAGGGTCTTCCAATGGGAAGTACTATTTCTCCAATTTAAGCAAATATTTTTATGGATAATTTAGAAAGCAAAATTCTAGTTATAAAAACAAATTTTTTTTTGGTATAGATGATGTCTGTGTTTTGTAGGTAGCGAACGACAATTAGATATATTTTTTAAGTATATTAATATCTTGCATCCTAAAACTAATTTTACTTTAGAAGTTGGAGAAAATAATTCAATTAATTTTCTAGATTTAAAAAATTGAAAAAATTTAATTATTTAATATAAAGAAAACCAACAGATGTAACCATACCATATATTTCAAATCATCCTATAACACATAAATTAGAAGCTTATAATTCTATGATACATAGAGCATTTTCCATTCCAGTGGACAAAAGTAAGTTAGATAAAGAAATTAATATCATAAAATACCTAACTACATTTAATGGCTGTCCAACGCATTTGATAAATAATTAATTAATAAGAAAGAACAGAAAATGTCACTACAACTAATATTTCCTGAACAGATTAAATAAATTAAAAGTTATAAAAATATTACATATTGTGGAAACATTTCCAATCCAATTTCAAAAATAATATCCTCGGCAACATTAGCATTAATATCATTTAAAACACAAAATAATGTTGGTACAAAATTGTTAAATGTAAAAACAAAATTACCCAACTTAAAATTCTTGTGTTTACAAAATTAATTGTCCAAAATGTAATGCTGTATAGATAGGTCAAACACAAAGAAAGTAAGATTCAATTAACACTTAAGAGCATATAGGTTACAACAACCAGATAAGTCTTTACTTTAAACTTTAAACACCTACTTGAATATCCAAACTCACTCATAACACCAATGACATTCAAATATTACACATTTGTGATAAAAAACAAATTTAGATATAGATTTCCTTGAAGAACTAAAAATAAAAAGACATCTAGCAGATCAACAATTTAAAGTTAATAATGAACTAATCTTGGAAGTTCACTGTTAAATTGTTTACCTTGTTTGAGTACGATGTTTGTAGACAACAAAAAATAGACCCAAACTGAATAAAAACAAAACGGAGTGTCTGTCAAAAACAGATGTCAGGTCACAGAGAAATAATAGCAGATAGACCCTCAAAAGATTGGGCCAATCCACCTTCCTTGGTCAGGAGGCCTCTTATGTCACAAAAAGGAACTCCGTTCCTGGGAACAAGATCTACTACGATCTCACTGGAAGAATACGCCTGGACTGAAGCAAGCTCATGAAAGAGCAAAGTGCTTTTTCGAAATGAGCAAAAAAGAGATAAAATCGGAAAGTGAAAACTATTGTTTCTGCGAAAGCGCTAAAGAAACGGCGAAACGTATACCATGCGAATGCGTGGCATTGTTCTGCAAAATGGCGGAGCAATCAGTAAAATTTGTTCAACTAACTGAAAATTACACATGTTGAAAGAGCAACCTAAGGTTTTCCTTTTATATAAACAAAAATACAGGATTTACATGCTTTATCCTCATGACGTTGCTTTCCGACCATAGCGGACACATCCGCTGCTTCGTCCACTGATGCTTCCTCAACTCCAGTTTATGAAAATATTTAAAATAAATAGCAAAATATAATCGTTTTATTAATAAATATATTACTTACATAACCGTCATCAAGTTATAAAATTTCTTTCTTCTGGTCTAACACATTTACGAAAATTCGTATTTGATTTTTGAATTTCAGGACCCACAATTAATGTAAAATATTTAAAAAAACTTACTTATACGACCTAACACAATGTAATCTAAGATATAAAACTCTTAATCTAATGTTAATTAATTTATCTATGTTTGACCCTGTTCTCAAGGATATTTAAAACTGAATCTTAAGGGAAACCATTGAAGTCAATGATTATTGTGGAAACGCCTTACACACCATTAACTAAAAACTGGAATCGGTATACCAGTAGGGTATACGGGGATCTATACAAAACCAGCCAGACCACCAGGAATGCTAGATGTATTTTTTTTAAATCTATTACTTATAAACCGTACTCTTTTTACCAATATGTACCCAATAAAGATTTTAAATAGAGAAAGTATTTGACACGGCTAGCCATTTACTAGAAATATTGGAACAAAGGGGTGTAGAGAAACAGTTTAAACCCTTGGTTATTTATCTTTAAAACGCCAGTGCGTACAGGAGGTAGGCTAAGTGAGTTAAAAGTTGTTTATTAACTGCAGAACTTTATACAGTATGTGGTGTTTAATACTCTTGAACGATCTTTTAGAAATTGTATCTACAGGGAAGGTGACTTGATTTGCAGATAATACAGCAACTGTATAAACAGATACTTAAAAAAAGAAAATAGAGATAAAACGAGGTTTTCCAAATATCAAAAAACTTTTTATATGGCGAACCCAAAACGTATATCTACATTTTATCGTACTCAGCGTCTGCGACTGTCATCCCAACAGTCGTAATATAAAGGGTTAATTTTTTGTCGTAGATGCTGAAAATCGAAAAAAACTTGATGGGCACAATACACTCAATAAAAGAATGGGCTAGTGGCTCACTTGAGATATTCATAATTCCAATCGCATAAGATAGAGGCAAATGAAGTAGACAAGAGGAACTTGGAAGACAATAATTGGGAATAAAATGATAGCAGAACCAAATCCTGGCCAATGCCAATGTAGTCTCAGAAGATAATTTTTCACTGAAATATGTAAGTTTTGAAAATCTTTATGCTTACAAGGATCCTAGTTATGGCTTTGCATACTATCAAATAAATTTGGATAGAATTAGACCTAACCCAGTTTCTAGAATAAACAGGGAAATAACTTTAAGGCCCAATATTTTCCCCTCTGTATAAATAAAGTTATCCTGAAGATAAAATATTATCTGGTACGTACTTTCACCCTCAGTTAGTCTTATCTGACAGATAGGATCCTCCACCGAATAACTTATTCTAGTCTAATCTGCGCAAGGGATATAATTTTTAAAATTATTTATCTAACCAAATACCTTCATAAATAAGACACAAAAATTACAATTTATCTTTAAAACCTAAAATAATAAATACCTTTTATCGTTGGCAACCATGAAGGTTGCCTCCGTTTTGTTTATAATATGCTGTATATGTGTCGGTTTCAGGTTAACTTTCGGTCAAGAATTACCCTAAGGTACTTTACCTCCTCCAATTGTATTGCTTTCCCCTAAAGCCAAAGTGGGCCAAGTTGTCTCCTATTTCTTCATTTGGTAAAAGCTACTGTTTGAGATTTAGAAGAATTGATCTTTAAGTCCTCTTCATCTGTCTAATGTCTCACTATATTAAGTGCAATTTGTAGTCGATTTCTGGTTATATTATGGAATTTACCTTGGAATAAGATTGCCAAGTCATCTGCATATCCTATGGTATTGTGTCCTTTGTGTAGAGTTCTAATGATTTCATCCATAATCAGGTTTCACAACAGAGGAGACAGTACTCTCCACTGTGGGCATCCCTGGTCGCACGAATTACCATTACCATTGTTTCCCCCAAGAGGGTTGTTTCTATCAGCCTGTTTTCAAGCATACCATCTATCCACCTGCATCGATTCCGTTTCATCTCGTTGCCTTGGCTATTGATCTATAGGAGGTGTTATCAAACGCTGCCAGTAGGCCCTCTTTATTGACTAGTACAGTTTCAGCACTTCTGACGAATTGGTCTCTGTGGATTTGAATGCTCTATAGGCATATTGATCTCGGTGTATTGGTTTTGTTGCCAAAATACCGTCCCTAAAATGTCTGTCGAGTTTTTTCAGAGTCTTTAGTACGAACGACATTAAACTGATTGGTCTCAGAGCTTTAGCCGTTTTCTGTCCATATTTTCCAGGTTTTGGTATAAATGTCGCTGTGATAAGTCAGTGGGATGTATCCTAGAGCAAGACTTGCTCTGAATAACCCGCATAACCTGTGATATAAAGGAAACCCTCCTGTTTGGAGTAATATTGGATAAATCCCCTTAGGTCCCGGTGATTTATATGGTTTGAAGGTGTTTATAGCCCATGTTGTCTTCTCAATATCTCGCCACTCTCCAGCCTTCTCAGGAAGCCAATTGCGGACGATTCAGTAATCCAGAAGATTCCTGCTGTGTTGTAATAAACACTGAGTCTGGGAAGTGTAGCCCTAAGTAACTCTTCCATGGTATATTTTCCGTTGTATTTCTTTAGAACGTGTATCGTTTACTTAGGACCTTTGAGAGAATTTTTTGCAGTCTGACGCATTCGTGAGTCTGTTTAATTTTTACACGGTGTCTCGTCCAGGAATCTCTTTCGATTTCCTAAAGAGTTTGTTGTATTCAGTCATAGCCTTTTTGTATTCAGTCCACTCCACTGAATGTTCTGTAGCTCTATTGAACTTTTTGCTGTGTTGTCTGCGCGCTTCAGCAGGTTCATTAGTTCACCAGGCATATTCCTGTTGGATCTTACCTTAACTGGTCGGCAGTTGTTTTCGAATGCCGAGATATTAGCTTCCTGAGTATGGTCTGCTAGTATCTCCAGATCCATAGTTTTTTTTTATATCTAACCCAACCCGATTTAAACTATTATCTAGTTCCGCATAATATACTCTCCAGTCAGTTTTCTGTAGATTGCTGTAGTATTCTAATTTCAATTCGGTACCCGTAATATCAAAGTATATTATGTGTGATCTAAAAAGCTGTTCTCCTCAGATACATTCCAGTTTCTTCCGAAATTACTTATAAAATTAGTACTGATCGTAATATCTATAACCTTCTTTCTATTTGAAGTTACGAAAGTTTGTTGCCTATATTTAATACGTCTAAATTGTTTGCCGTAATAAATTCTAGTAAAGACTCACCTCTTTCATTGGTATCCATACTGCCCCAGGTCCGATGATGTGCATTGCCATCGCATGCTACCAATAGCTGCATATTTTTCCTCCTGGAGTGATTTACCAATTCCTCGAGTTCAGTGGTGGAGGCCTTTTATCGCTATAATCCATGTTCTAGGTTGTTTCGAGATTCTGTCATGTATCAACTCACCAAGACCTTCCTGTCCCATAAACTTACCTTGGTTGATCCATAGTTCTTGTAGAAGGGCCACTTCAAATTCCGCTTTTTGCACAGCAACTTCCGCCAAGGCCAACTCCCTGAATTTCTCAACCAACGAGCCTCCTCTCCCCCAATACTCTGAAAGTCACCTTATTCAGCGTATAGTAAGCCTTCATATGTCTTCTCTCCAAGGTCCCAAAGGAGACCTCGTCAACAGAGTAAGGACTCCTCCGCTAAATGTTAATCAGATGAACTGCAGGCTCGTGTCTCGCTTCCCGAGGGAGCGGCATCGATCGCTTTCGCCATCCGAATTTCTTGAGCGGCCTCGCTGTTGGAGCCGGTCTGTGGTGGTGGTCTACTCCTCGGCTTCTTCGCAGGTCGTGGAGTCTAAGAATTCGACCGGTTTTTCTTTCCCTTATTGCTGGTGTTGGGTACCTTTCCTTCAGGAGTCTGCCTTTTAAGCTTCTCCAAGTACCCTCCGTCATTTTTCTCTCTCTGGCCTGCCTCCTTTTCTGGGACCCGAAACCTTCGATCGTCGTTGGTCTTTACCAATTCCAGCGATCTTCTTAGTGATCGTTTCAGTGGTTCCTGCCGTACCACCTGAAGCGTCACTGTCGCTACCAAAAATGGTCATGTCTTCATCGGAGAGCCTAAGTTCGACTTCCCATCATGGTCAGTTTTAGATTTTTGTTTTTTTCCATAAACGTCCCACGAGTCTGGGGGAAGAGGTGTGTCCAGCGCTGTGGTGCCCACTGCACAAGGTTAAGGCTAGTTACTACTAGAGTTTCGTCTGGTGTCCTAGAGGAACCATTCGTGACACTATTTAACCCTAGTGCCATTCATCTCTCGGTACGATATCTTACACCTTAGATTAGAGTCTTTTCGATCCGCTGTGTTTTGCGAAAATAGAGCCATCATGTGTAAGTACACAGACGGTCTGGAGTATAGCGTCCTCGAAGGTTTGTCGTTCCTTCTCCGCTATTTCCGGTGGCAAGAAGCCGACATCTTAACCCCCTTTGGCCACCATACTACCGAGCCGTAGCTCACCATAGGTCTTATAACATGTGTATATAACCCAATTTTTCCCGCACATTCTCCTACATGTGTTGAAGGACAATGTACATTTATTTGTGATCCTCTATAGATGGCTATTCCAAGTATACTTTTGGTCAAAAATGACTCCTAGGTATTTTGCCTCGAAAATTTCTCCTTACTGAGTATCAGTGGTCTAAGACCATGTTGCACTCTTTTTGTCGTGAAGTTGACAATGGTGGTTATTTCTGCATTACTGCTAGACCCTTTTTTACACCACCTGTCATCAATATTACTAGCGCTTTGTGCCTGTTCCCAGATGATCTCTGTAATTTTACTGTAAGCTGATAAAAAAGTTTAACCGAACCAGCGCAAAAAATATTTATTCAAATCAGGCCGCAGAAAATCTCCATCATCTGAAAGTAAATGTTTAGATATTTGTGTCATGTTAGAACACAATCCACACTTGGGTACTAGACAAATACTAACTGTATATTTCTTTTACTTGATAATACATTCCCTCTATACAAGGTTAGTCCAAGAGTTGTCAGAAGTTGTCTATACTACAATATTTGGCTGCTACATGATGGACCTCCAGCTATACATGTTAGGTAAGGGAATACCTATAGATAATTTGTTTCCCAGTAGATGAATTGGAAAGGAGTGGTTTTATCGAAGGACCCCTGTAAATATTTATGAATTAAAGGACAGGATTACAATGGAAATACGAAGAATTGAGCAGTTAGAAATATTGAAAAATGTATTACATCATTTTAAGAGATCGCATGGGTTCTTGTGTTGAAGTAAACGGACCTCATTTTGAGCATCTTCTGTAACCGCCCTTACTTTACGTTTTCTAAAGTTTTTAAAAATTTTTCAGTTATACTAGCTTATCAACGACAGTTCTATAAAACCTTTATACATGTGCTTCCTCAAGTATAATGTTACCTATCTCTAGTGAATACCTATTATAGGTATTCACTGTATGACGTCACAACGGCACGTATGTCTAAACTTGGTATGAGAATATTCTTTATACTTTTTTATCGGTATTGTTTGATAAGTTTTTATAACTACACATGTTTTAGAACCGAATTATATTTATCATTATAATGCCAAATTTATTTAATCTAATTAATAGAATATTATACAGGGTAACCCGAAGAGGATAGTCATAAATTATACCACAGATTCTGCGGTCAAAAATATGTTGATTGAACCCCACTTACTTATATACAATAGTGCACACAAAAAAAGTTACAGGGTGCTAAAGTTAAAAATTTAAATAATTTTTTTTAACATTATTCTAAAACGGTTTAACGTTAATGTATGAAAACTTATAGGAAATACTAGTAGAGAATACCCAATAAATTAAAAACAGTTGCATTCAATTATTTTGATTTATTTTATGGACGATACAGCCACCCTTTAAAATGCCAATTTCAATATTGAATATTTAAACTACATTTTCACAAATATTAAAAATGTAAAATTCAAATAAGAATTGACCATTAAAATATAAAAAAACAATTAATGGGTAAATAATAAAACCTATAAAAATAAACATTTACAACCAAAATCCCGTCACCGTTGGGATTCGAAACGCCGGGCGTAAACTTACTTGAAACCAACTACCGATGTTTAACAAACCATGCTATGAGACACTGTATACACTTGCTCTTTCTAGTTAACAACTGTCAATACAATTCAGATGTTTTACTTTAGTCCCTTGAGATTAAAAGTGGCATTTTAGTCCCTGTAACCTGTAATTATAGTAATAGTAGGATTAAAGTAGTACTTCCTACGGTGTAAAATAGAAATTTAAATGTATTAAAATAAAATCTAACCTTAAAAACATACGTAGGTATACACATATATTTAATGCTCTTATTTGGACAGTTTCTATAAGTGGAAGGTGTTCCAATATGGTGAAGCAGATAATGTATCGTTTGCTCTCAAGCAGGTAGCCTCAGTCAGTTCTGTGCATATTTTGTGCGCATGCAGCGAAACAGAAAAAAACAGTTGAGTAATAGTATATTAACCAACGCATTTCATATGGCTTTCTGTTACGACACGAGTTCAAGTTTAAGAGTTTTTAAAGAACGAGTGTCACACAGCCATATGAAATAAGTTGTTTGTAATATTTTTTATATTTTGCCATTTTACCATTTTTTAAATTAATTTATTTTTGTATGTAAATTACGAAAATTTTGATTTTAAAAAGTATGGTGAGAGGAGAGCAATGTGTAATTTATAACATTTGACAGTTTTGAAATTTATATTACCTATCAAATGTTAATGTTTTAAAATATTTTAAAATGAATAATACACCAATAATAATATATTATATAAGTAAAAGATGATATTTATTTTCACAAATACTTACTTAAAGAACAATATAAAATTAATAGTTGCTATTAGCCACAAATGTCATTGTCAATAGTCTTGTCATTAGATACTTCACTCATGCGTAAAAGTTACATTACAATACGCAAATACACGTTTTATGATAAAGATTTTTATTAGTGCAAAATATAAAAATGTGTTTTCGAGATTCCTCAAGCATACGCTGTATGCATAAAATCTACCAACGCGAGAGGGAAAGAATTATTGTCGGCACCGTAGTATAGTGATTTTCTTTGACGTATCAACATCAACTGTCCATATAGGAGTATTAAATACAATAGTGATTATTATTACTGGTAAATTTTATTTGAAGGTCGTGGACAAAGTATAGTGTTCTACTCTAATAAAATGGCAATTATCGTATCACTCAACGCTATTATTCACTCAGATAATTTACAAGACTCGATCTTTGTGAATTATATGCTCGTTGAACAATATAGGATTATTAAATTATAGTTGCATTAATATAATATTTTATCTTGTACGGTATTAAATGTAAATTTAGAAGCTATAAGTAAGAAATTATGGCACTTAGGTATAGGGAATATTACATAAAAAATATTAAGTATTTTTAAAGGATTTTAGAAATAAAAAAATATACAGTTTTATCTTTATCCATTTTAAATAACAAAGCTCCTTATATTTTGGAAAAAACTAAAAATCTGACAACAATGTAAATACCACCGGGCGCAACCGTTTCTCATATAATTAGGGCGTTCCATATTTAAAACCCACTGTGTATAAACGTTATTATCACGTTATTATCTACAATACAAGAATAGCCAATCCTAAAGCAAATAAAATAATTAAAATTTACTTTAGTAGATTATATTTAAAGATATAAGAAATATATATGCATATATAATATATTTATAAAATAGCATACTAATCATGTGTGTATATTTTTTTCTGCGCCATCTATTGATTTGTGATTAATACAGTTTTGTATCTTTTCTTCTTTTTTTATCCAAAGATTTTTGCTGTCTTTTGTTGTTTTTCTTTATAAGAATTTAAAACGCAAGTTGGAATAATGATGGAATACTCGAGGTATACATTAGGGCTTAAGAGTATCTCACATTAACCTTTGATCGAAATTCTGAAAATATATATTTTATCAACTTTAGTGGTGGCCGAATCCTATAATAGTAAAGGCAAAGGGTAAACGTCAAAAAATGAAGTGCAATATAATTTATTTGATATTTTGCACTATGTTTACTGTTTACGTATGGTTTACGTGTACAAATTTTCGTCCTAAATATTAAATGTGAAAATGTCAGTGGCAATGGATTGTTCAAAATTATTCATGTAAAATTAATCATGAATTTTTTATTTAGATACTGCAATGGAGAAAATTACCAATAAATTAAATTTGAAACATAGGAAGAAACAGTATTCTAAAGCAAACAAAATGCCTGATGGTGAAGAAGGAGATATCGTAAGTACTATTAAAATTCATTCAATTAAAAAAATAGATATGAATAAACAGATATTCCACCTGTATACTCATAAATAACCTGTTTAATGAACTAATATATTAACTATCAAATTCAGAGTATGTTTACCAATCTACAAAAGCTTAAATGAGCTAGAATTCATTTTACATGAACCTATTTAATCACAAACTACACCTTTTTAGAACTGGTAATATTTGTTATGTATATCATATTTCTTTAGTGCTCTCTTAAAATTATAAGTCTGTAGAAACGAGGTAAAGAAATTAAAATAATGCCAATAATTAAAAATTTAATGTAATGTAAATATTCAATTCTCAGAAGCCTTGCTGGGTTTATCTATAAAACCAAATTCAAAGAGGACATAAGATTTGTTAACCCTTAGGTGTTGACACCTAATAATGTGTGCCAAAAGGAAAAATGATAATTTTCAATGTCCTACACTATTTTATCTCATTTGCATCTACTAAGCTTTTATATATTGTTATTATTGAAAGGTTCCTAATTTGGCATCTAGTGTAAAATTTATTGTAAATGCTGAAATAGTAATTATGAGCCAAGGTAGAAAAGTGAGTTATTATTGTCAAGGTCCATTAAAGATCATGATGCAAAGCTTCTAGTTCCTTAATAGATCCAAGACAATAAAACACTTTTCTACAAGGCAACCAATAAAATATCCAATAATTTTTGTTTTGATTGCTTTAAAAATGCATGGATGTCATTTGATTTTTGAATAGGTACGTGAATATGACTATTAAATAAATAAGGAAAAATATTTTTTCATTTTGTCTTTGCATCAGTTAACCTCACATTCTGACATATGGAGATTTAGTTCTAATCAAGTAGTCCCTGTATTTTTCTACCTTGGTTAAGAATGAACAACTTTACTACCTCAACAAAAGTCAATAAAGTTAGGTTCTACTAGTAGTGAAAAACAAGATGTTATTACATAAAATACTTTTATTATTGCTTTAAAAAATAAATTAACTTTGTTTCTTTCTACAATAATTTTTAAATAAGTAATTACTTGTTGATACATAAAACTATTCTATTTATCAAATAAATTTATGTTTTGTATCTATTAATGATTTTTTAGGTAAATAATAACTTTTTACTTATCTTTCTTCTTACTTGATTTTATCATAGATTTATAATAATAATAATAATAATAATAATTATTTCGACCAATATAAGTTACTATTGAATTGAATTTATAAATAAAAATACTACTTTTTAATTAGAGTGAGTTTACTTTTGTAAAATGTATTATAAAGGAAAATCAAATCGATAATATGCATTTATTTTTATTTTAGGAAGAGGAAAATGAGTTATCATCAGATACTTGTGTTCTTCTCAACAGTGGAGAGATCACTTCTAAGACTGATAGTAGTATTGATCAAAAGGAACCACTCTGGGTGACAGCAATACAGATGTTTATTCCATTTCTGTTGGCGGGATTTGGAATGGTTGCAGCAAGTTTGTTACTAGATAAAGTGCAGCATTGGCCAGTGTATAGGAATGTTAGTGAAGTGTATATATTAGTACCTGCCCTTTTAGGTTTAAAGGGAAATCTAGAAATGACCTTAGCTTCTAGACTGTCAACTCATGCTAATATAGGACATCTGGATGTATACAATCAGAAGATTAGTTTGATAATAGGAAATCTTGCTTTAATATTATGTCAAGCCATTGTAGTAGGATTTCTAGCATCTGTAGCAGCAATCATATTTGGTTGGGTTCCCACAGGGGAAGTAAATCTTAAACATGCACTTTTACTTTGTGCCAGCAGTATTGTTACTGCATTTGGAGCAAGTTTTATTTTGGGTTTAGTAATGGTGGGTGTTATTCTTATATCTAGGTATTTTAATATAAATCCAGATAATGTTGCAACACCTATTGCAGCAAGCTTGGGAGATTTAACAACACTGGCTTGTTTGTCATGGTTGGCTTCTATTTTTTACCATACAATGGATGTACACCCTTATCTAACATCAAGTTCTATTGCTTTAGGCTTACTTTTGGTACCTATTTGGGGCTGGATAGCAAGCAGAAATGAACATACTCGTAAAGTCTTGTTTAGTGGTTGGAGTCCTGTGATAACAGCTATGATAATTAGTAGTATAGGAGGTTTAATTTTAGATTATACAGTGTCCCAATTTAAAGGTGTAGCAGTATTTCAGCTAGTCATTAATGGAGTTGGAGGAAATTTAGTAGCTGTACAAGCCAGTAGAATATCAACTGAACTCCATAGTATTTCTCAGCCTGGTCACTTACCCCCTAATATGCAGATTTGCATAAGTCCATGTACAGCTTTTTGTAACAAAAAGCAGTCCAGTCATGCAGGTACTGCTCAGATGTTAATGCTTATGGTAGTACCTGGACATCTTATTTTCTCGTATACTATAAGTTATCTTCAAGCAGGTCACACTTCATTTACCTTAACTTTTATGGTGGTATATTTATCTGCTGCATTATTACAAGTTTTTTTATTATTATATATAGCCCAAATTATGACATTAAATATGTGGAAATTGGGAATAGATCCAGATAATTCAGCTATTCCTTATTTAACATCTATAGGAGATTTACTGGGAACTTTACTTTTAGCATTAGCTTTTCATCTACTTTATTTTATTGGAGATAGAGATAGTGATGTGGGTGACTAACAAGACATTGATAGTGTCCAGGTTGTATTTTATAAAAGCCATACTTGGGGCCATACACTTACATATTTTGTGATCTTTTTTAATTGTACAAATCATGTTAAAATCAAAAAAATTATAAATTTTAGGTGCTATTATATATTTCTATTAAAATTATTTGTTTTTGATTATCTATGCTTTAAAATTTTAGATTCAATGTATCATGTATCATGTGAAATTATTATTTATGCTTCTTTGAAATTTATTAATATATTAATTATATAATATTAATACAGATCAAAAAACAAATATTAGGTTAAAGAAAATCAAAAAAAGAATGATGTTAAATAAATTTAAAAATACTTTATAAATAACAAATACCTAAGGATGAAGTGGTGAAATGAATTGAAATAACAGGAAAATAAGTTGAAGTTTGTATGGTTGATACAATATAAATACCGATCCACATGAATAAGATGTTAAATGGAAATTGTATTTTTTGTATATACATAATGCACGTGTGCAAATTTTATTTACGATTTAAATCCTAATCCTTTTGACTTAAAGCCTCTTATAGAATCTTTCTAGTTATCTTCTACATTGGGAGATGAAGAAAGTCCACTCTTGAACTTTTGGAGTATTTTAAAAGAAGATATTTTTTAAAATTTAATAAACAAATACGGCAGAATAACTAGAAGAACAAACGCAAAAAGTGGTCCATTTAACATTACCAAATATCTTTTCGTCACTTATGTGTGCTGAGTAAAACAGGTTGTTATCTGACCAATAAGTAGGTACATAGGAATAATCCTATAATTGGAAAATAGACAACTTTATGTGTTACACTTAAGTTTTTATTATGGTGGAATCTTGTTGCTGAAGAACCTAAGAATACATTTTTCCATTTCAATTAATTAATTTCTTGACATTCTTCTGTTTAAAATAATGTTCAATTGAAGTGAATTAAAGCATTAATTCCATAAGGTTATTTCATTACATATTATAAATTATGTGAATACTTATTAATTAGACAGTTTTAAATGGTTTTCAATAATTACTTAATTTAAATTGAAGAATTATTTTTTATAGATTTTTATTCAAGTGCGCTTGTACTTAACTTGTGCACTCTGCTAGATTACAAGATGACTTGAAAAAGATTATGTACAACTGGCAATTTGTGGTCATTTCTGTCGTGATCTTTGATAATTTCTCCCAAAAGTTTTAACTGCGGCTGCTGCAATTATCTTCAGTGGCATGGTCGAAGTATTCCTAATGACGAAAATAGTTAAAAAGAAAAAAATATGAAACGCAGAGATTTATTCTTAAATGTGAAATAGCTATTTTCAGTTATCAACTGGGATTTTTTTATTTCCAGGTTTCAGTAATTTGGTTAATTGCTTCCTTAGGTCCTTTACACAACATTTCTGGTCTTCAGTAGAATTTTTTTTATCAATGACCCATCCAAAAATAGTCTAAATCTATTCCACGTCCACTTTTCTTCTAAATGATTTAACATGTGTTTAAATATCTTATTGAATTGCGTGTAGACACCTATCAAATTGTCGCTTAATATATTTAATTACTGAAGTAATTTGCCATCCACTCATTTTTTTCATAAAACATTTAAAAGAGTAAAAAATCACTAATGCAATGTTTCTGTTCATATTTCAAAAGAGATCTTCCACTTCTTCCCCTCTCAGATGACATAGATTAATTCCTAGGCTTTCCTATTGGTTGTGTACCTCCGTTACACATTGCAAAACTAAAAAGTTTTTAAAATTCATAATTTCACACAACCAATACTAATAGCATTCTTTTCATTTTTTGTAATAATTTCTAGCGTTTTTATTTTATATGACCCACAATATCTACATATTATGTTTATACTATTGGTTTCAAGGATGATTGAATTCAGAATAACGAATATAACAAAATACTAGGTTTCAAAATAGTATATTAAACAACGCATTTCATATGGAATTCTGTTATGACACGAGTTCAAGTAACGAGTGTTACAACAGCCATATGAAATAAGTTGTTTATAATATTTTTTTATATTCTGCCATTTTATCAATTTTTTAAATTAATTTATTATTTTTATGTAATTACGAAAATTTTGATTTTAAAAAGTATGTCGGTAGCACTGTGTAATTTATAACATTTGACAGTTTTAACATTTAATGCCCGTATGCACCGTTGTCACTGTAAACGAGGATTAAGTAATCCAGATTAGTGTCGAGAACCTAAGATGCTATGCACCGACATCCAATAAAACTCGATTAGTTAATCCGTGTACACATGACAACACCGCTACAATTTTGCGTTCTGAGATTTTTAAATTTATTTACTTGGAGAAATGTAGTTTCTTTATGGTTACTATCGATATTTGTCTTTTTATTATCTAAGGTTTTTATTTAATGTAGTAGAGTCGTTAGAAGTTGTAAAGATAAAGTTTAAATTAATTCATTGGCAAATCATGGAAGAGAACCTAATTTCGCTGTGCAAGAAAAAACTCACTTATTTAATGTTATTTTGCATGAATACCTAGAAGTATTAGAGGATAAAAACAGACATCTCTTCAATTTGTCGGACCAAAAAGTTAGGTTAGAGTCAAAAACTTCGATTAAACCATCCGTATTGACATTTCATTGGATTAAACGCCCGAACTCGAGCGATTAAAGATAAACTCGTTTAACAGCCGAAAAAGTGTTGGTGCATAAGAAAATGTAAAGATAATCCGGATTAAGCGTTTATCGCGATTAAACTATGTTGGTGCATACGGGCATAAATTATGAAATGTTAATGTTTTCAAATATTTTAAAATGACTAGTACACCAATAATAATATATTATATAACTAAAAGATGATATTCATATTCACAAATACTGTTTTAAAGAACAATATAAAATTAATAAATTGCTATATTAACGACAAATGTCATTGTCAATGGTATTGTCATTGCGAGAATACATCCAGCGCCGGATTCCGTTATGAGGCTAAAATAGGCCAACAGAAATATTAGTAGGTGTGGCTTGGATATTTGGCGCACTTTTTCAATTTATGCTTTCTAGGCTAGAAAGTAAAAAAATATATAATAGACCCATCTCGTTAATGGCACAAATTGAATACTCGTGCGCGAACCAACTCCCACTCTCGTAGTTCCCCATAAATGTTCGTGCCCCTTATAAAATTGTGTTGGTATGACATGCAATAGTAATCAGTAATCCGAAGTAAAGTAAATCCAAAGAGAAGTCTAGGTACACACACAAGTCGTTAATATTAAATACACAAAGACAAGAAAAACACAATAACAACTAGCAAGCGGCGTACACGAACGAAATAAAAATTAAAACTTCTCCTTTTTGTGGTTTATGGCCTGGGCTGCCGCGGCTATACGGCAAATAGAAGCTAGCTGTTGACAGTTAAAAGGTTTTTTTTCATTTAAATTGTGGTATTCCTGGGTAGCAATACGTTGTGTTCTATGGTAATAAGTAGTCATATTTTAGCAGTGGAAGGGGAAAATTCAAAAATATTTGCGCATGAGTATTCAGTAAAGAGATAGGTGTATTGCACTGTAAAAATGTATTATAAAGGTGTATTTTTTTATTATGCCAGGGGATAATTTCAGTTTTTTTTTAAATAAGTTTAATTTAATTAATATACATGTTTTGGTTATCAGTAACTAAATTAAGGGTAAAAATACTGAGGATTTTTTATTACTAATTTTTTATTTCCATCCTCCAACCTCCGAGAGTTGAAAATATTTCATAGATTTGGGCAAATTATTGTAGTTTTAATCCATAATGAAATCCAGTTTTTATAAAATATTTATAACTTGGCCATCTATTCCTATCTGCTAAAGCTGTGTTGTAGTCATCACAAGTTAGCTGGATATTGCACTTAATCATTTCTAATGCTGTTCCTGCTGTATGTCCATTCTTGTAGAGACGTAATAACTGTTCTCTTACATCATTACTAACTTTCCGAAACCGCAAATAATCTGAATTGCCTGATTGTGTGTTACAATAAGAGTGGAATTTTTCTTGTATGCCCATGTATTTTTTTCTAATAAGATGAATTTTTACTGTTAATTTTGAAGGGCAGTTGGTATTTCTCGTTTTAATTTGTGAAGATGTTTCGTAAGTTTTTGAGCACCGAGTAAAGTGGTGACATCTAAAATTAAATTTAAACTTTATATGGTAAATAAAACTTTTTAAATGTTTACTAAATAATTTTAATAATCTCAAAAATTCAATATATTATGTATAGGTACCAATATATCATTTAAATATTTCACTTAAGTTTAATCCGTTCGATCCTTAATAACCGAATTATTTATAACGTATGATGAATTGGTTAAGTTTTCAAACTCTGTTAACCATTTACCAAACACTTTTTTGTTCGTGCAATTAACAAAAAATTGCAACTGAACGTTAGGGAACTTATCTTCACCTTCTATTATCTTTTTCTCCATAATTTTTGTTCCCCAGCCAGGTGGCAAAACAGACTAAAAAATTGGTAGATTTAATAATTAATAATTGTTCTTATTACTACCTATACGCCAAAAATAGATATTTGATTTGATACTCACATTAATGAATTTTTCATTTAACGAGGAAGACACAAAGTTTTCCATTTACACGTTACCTAGTTAAAATTTTCCACAAAAAATCAATACCTTTTGTTTACCTACTTTTAAAGACTATGAAATGAAGACAAGATCAAAGGAAAACAATCATAAAATAATAAAAATAAATACCTGCTTAAAACCTTAAAAATTACTTTCAGTTATACCTAGTTTAAACGTCACGTAAAATATCAACGGTAGGAACTCCGCCCACAAGCATCATTTTAATTGGCTTATTTTAACCTCATAACGGAATCCGGCGCTGGATGTATTCTTGCATTGTCATTAGATACTTCACTGATGTCGCCAACCATTTAAAACAAAAATTTGCGTGCCTAAAAGTTACATTACGATACGCAAATGCGTTTTATAATGAAGATTTTTATAAGTACAGAATATAAAAAATTATTTTCACTGTTTAAGTAAGGTATATCTAAAATTTTTTGCTTCGTTTGCTTCAAACTATTATATAAATCACCGATTATTGTGGCAAATATATAACTAAAATTCCAGAGTTAAAAAATTACGCACCAAGAAGTTTCACGATTATTAAAAACTTCTAAGAACAAATAATTTTTAAGGAGTATTACGAATTTCGTAATAGTTGATTAAATATTTAATTTTAAATGGAATAAATAAGAAATATTAAATTTGTCTAGGGTTCATTTTCACTCGATGTGACCCAGTCATAAATGCACGCCTATATTTAAAAATATTGAAATTTCAAGGTTAATCTGAAATCCATCATAAAATTTTTATAACCATAGGTTACACACCACTGAGTTACGTATTTGAAAATCTATACATTTACATACATAGTTTTTACAAAATAACTATCAAATGAACAACCCAAAGTCTATGTCACAGAATTTTATTCTTTATGTTGATAGAAAACAAAATAGCAACTAGTTTCGGCCTAACATTGAGGCCATCATCAGGCTATAAAAAAGATTATTTTAGTGGTGCAAATTAAAAAGAAAAGAAAAATCATACCTTAGTTTAAAAATTAATACAAGTATATAAAGGCCACAATTAAAACATAAAATTATAAACAAAAAAGAAAGAAAAGGGGAGGGGAGGGGCGAGTTCAACATAGACATATAATGTTACCTTAGACCATATACAAATAGACGTCAATGGGTTAAGTTACTTTGAATTATATTCCATTTGGAACTGTCTTCATAAGGGTTTTGCCCCACAACCTCCCGTAATAAAGGTAAATCGTCCTCATTTGAAAAATATACCCGTCCTGCTCCTGATAGACGATTTACATTATTCACTTGCATTGTGATCATATAGACAAGAACAGATAATGGGTACGTTCAGAAAACACAACTGATAACTCAACCGTTGAGTGAGCGCTCAGTGAGCAACGAATGCTTGACGTATGTCTGCTGAACGACTATTTTTTGGAAGGTATAGAAGTAGATCATATTGATACTCTTTGGAATATTGAGAAATTAAAATTAAGGCTAGAAACAATTTAATTCTTGCATTATTAGATGATGGCGATGTAATTGACATGAACCGAAATATTATAGTCCATGTATTAGAAGATTTACAGGAACCTTTATGCGATTATAACGTGAGAAGATGAGGTATTCGAGGAAAAAACCGAAATTACTATGAAGAAATAAATAATATTAAATAATCTTTGTTTACAAATACTAATACCATAGATAACCCACAAAAACATCACAATCTGTTGTGCTCAGTGATCGCAATTGAAAACCGCTCAGAAAAATGGCGTCCGCTAACCAAACATGTTGAGCTTGGATCACTGATCAAATTGCCTTCAAAGAAAATTCACTGAACAGTTGTACAACAGTTGTGTTCTCTGAACGCACCCAATGATGGTCATAATAATGGTTATCCAAACAAAAAACAACTGGATTTGTAGGTTAGGATTTTTCTTCGTTTTCGTTTCTTTATTTCGCAGTTCGGGATATCTAGCAGCGTTTCGGATATCGTCGGCGTGTATCGGGTCGATACTACCGCGTTCTTGGGTCCACGTAGGAATCCGTATCTTTACGTCGAACGTATCTCGTATCGTAACGAAAATTTAAACGGCGCATGTATATAGCTGTCATTAGAGACGTTTACGTATGTGGGTGTGTTCGGAGAGCACGCTTTTAAGCTATGTAGCGCCAAGCGCCATATTATAACGCAAACGAAGAATAGTACTAGATAGCGCCAATTGTCGCAAATAGCGTGCTTCATGGACACACCCTGTATGTGATGTGCAGCCTTAACTCCCTATTGTAACTCTTTGTCGCATGAAGTTCGTGGAGCTACGGAATGAGGTGTGTGTGCGGTACTGTTTACAAATAACAAATACCAGCGGCGCCAATGTCTTTTAATAGGTAGCAAGGTCTTAATATAATAACACAAGGTTTTAACTCTAATTAAAATGCTTAAATCATAACTTTAACCCAAAATTAATACAACAACGAAAACAATACCACAATTAGTTTATTAACAGGGTAAGATTAATGTTTACATATGATTCGCAATGTTCCATGTTATAAGAGACAGTGCAGCTGTAACGAAGTTACTTAAATTATGTTTAGTTCCGTATATTCCAATGACTCCGCACTGTATTATTGATTAAAATAAAACCGGATTTTGTTGAAACGACGCGCAACTGCTAATTAGTTAAGTAGAGGGGATACGGTTGGTTAAACGGATCGAAAAGAGAAACATTTTTGGAAGTCGATCGCCAGCCGTCTAAGAGGTAAACACGTACGCTCCGAGAAAACCGGTAAGCAAATCGAGATATTAGGAATTTTTCTAAGTCCGAGAATCATAGTTTTGCGCATGTTTCTGGTTAGAAGTGGGAGAACCGATAGCTAGCTAGGGATTTCAGAACAGTTAGCAAGGCAGTTGATCACCGACACGAAATAGTGCCACCACGTGCAGTCCTGAGCCGCATTAAGGAGAACCGGTAAGAAATACTTAATAATTATTTAGATTGGGGAGTCGGAAAGAATTCCGATATTGGAACTCTGCGCAAGTCGTTAGATAGGAGTGGGAGATCCGTTGAATACATAAATCCGTAGATCATTAGAGAGGTCAGTTAGCTACCAGCCGTTTATAGTGCCGCCACGAACAACTACTGCTCCGTTTTGGTAAGAAAAGCTTTATAATAGATTTGTAGAGTTTCAGGTTCTATTCTGCCGGCCGAATTCTTCATATACACAAACATAAGTCCGTATTCCGAGTAAGATATCTTAGGTGAGGTATTTTTGCCCTTGCTATCCCGCTGATAAGGAAGGCCGAGTGCCGGGTGGGTATCACAGGTACTCCGGCAGTTTAGTAATCTTTATTTTGCGTCGGAGACACTAGGTGGGTATCACGAGTGTCTCCAACGGTAGTATACCCTTATCAGCCCGCTAGTAAGGAAGGCGGAGTGCCGGGTGGGCATCACAGGTACTCCGGGCGTTTAGTCATTTTCCGTTTTCCCTTGTTATCCCGCTGATAAGGAAGGCGGAGTGCCGGGTGGGTATCACAGGTACTCCGGTAGTTGCGTAATAGTTTTTGTGCGTTGGAGACACTAGGTGGGTATCACGAGGGTCTCCGACGGTAGATATACCTTTATCAGCCCGCTAACAAGGAGGAGGAAGTACTAGGTGGGTATCACGAGTACTTCCCAAATTCATGAAAAAAATAATAGAAACCGATCCTAAGATAATTTCCGTATAGATAATATGGCAATCCGGGTTTTCGTAGTCTCAAAGAATAGAACCTAACCTACTATCATAGGAGTTTGGTAGCAATTTGTATGTACCCCGCATGTAGAATATCCGCTTGGTAATTAGACCGCCCGCTTTTTGTAAAAACCGCTTTCGCATATCACTCCGCCGTGAATAACCCCGCATTCATCATTCACCCGACGCATGGTAGCTTTTGCGTAACATTCTTTGCACACCTCCACCATCCCCGTTAAAACCCCGACCTGTAACGAATTTGTATATTTATTTGTTGTTGTTAATAATAAATAGAATTTAGGAAATATTGTGTATTTTTTATTCCACTGTGCGTATTGAAGTGTGATTGTTATAGCCGTGAAACTTCAGGTATCCAACCCAGCCGGGTAATTAAAGCCTACCCTTCTGGCCGCCCCTTAAGTAGGTCAACACCATAAAGACCCCTGGAGTATTTCTTCTTCACTGAAGCTGCCCGAGGAGTGTCCTTCGGCACTTAAAACCGAAGGTGGCGCCCGAGGCAATCCGAAACCTGCATTAAGGTGTCAAAGAAGACGTAGCGACGCGAAAGTACGTCACACAGCCGAAGATATACGAAAACAACCGAAGAAGTTTTATTCAAACGTGGATATGTTTGTAAACATATAGTCATAGAACACAACAGATAGTTATTTTTGCTTCACAACAAGGACAGAAAATTGACGTCTATTGTATATGGTCTAAGAATTGAATACTCATGCGCGAACCAACTCCCACTCTCGCAGTTCCCCCTAAATGTTCGTGTCCCTTATAAAATTTTGTTGGCAAGCCTATTAATCCGTATTTAAGCATTTTAATTAGAGTTAAAACCTTGTGTTATTATATTAAGACCTTGTTACCTATTAAAAGACATTTGCGCCGCTGGTATTTGTTATTTGTAAACAGTACCGCACACACACCTCATCCCGTAGCTCCACGAACTTCATGCGACAAAGAGAGATAATATTGGCTTCAGTTACTGCGTACGAAAAGTATGCACTTTTTACACTTTTTACTCCGAGCTTTCTTTCTTTTATTGGTATAAATACAGGGTCAGAATAAAAAGTGTATAAAGTGTAAAAAGTGTATACTTTTCGTACGCAGTAAGTATATTGTTCAGAAAAATGACGTCACAGCCAGTCTATTTGTATATGGTCTAAGATTCAATTTGAGCCATTAACGAGGTGGGTCTATTGACTAAATAAATATTAAATTCCAAACGTTGATTTATTTGTTTTTAAAAAAAGTAAAATTGGTTTTTTGGGTTAAATAATTACATATAAATAGAATTTCTGCGCAAAATATATAAATGACCGAATATGTATGTCTTACATGCAATTTTCCTTGTTAGTAAGGAAGGATATAAAAAAAACACATCAACAGCTTTAACACTTATTTATTTCTCCAAATTAACAATTTATCTTTATTTTCATTACTTTTAAAATTTCTGTTACATTTAATGGTAGTGTATAGTCTTAACCTAAAATATAATTTTTTTACATAAAGTAATGGAAAATTTGTACAAGGATGTATAAAAGTTTCATTACTACTAATATTTAATATAGTTTGAAGAACATGATCTTTTATTGCCAATTCTTTAAATAGTTTTTCAAAAATGTTATTTAGTTTAGCAATAAATATAATAAAACTATTACCAGGCATTAAAATATTTCCATAGACACTATTATCTTTATTTCTATATGCTTTAAATAAACAGAATAAAGCTGAAGCATCTAAATTTTCAATGGATTTAGAATAATGCTCACATTGTATGTTGTTGTAATGTTGTAAACATTTTTTTATTAAATATCCACTTACAGAACACTGAGAAGTAGTATTTATTTTAATGTCATTTAATGTAAGTAACATTTATTCCGCATCTACTTCGCAGTTTTTTGTACTTGAATTAAATAGTTTAATTCACTATTCCACACAATACAAAAGCTACCACTGATTTATTCACATACAACCAACTGCCTACCTTAACCAAAACTAATGGCGACGGCTATGGATACTCCCAAAGTATCATGGCGATACCTGCAAATGGATGCTTACCCCCTCCATATAGAGTCGATACTCTGGTTTGTATT
The DNA here is from genome assembly GCA_035357415.1 of Ophraella communa. Lineage (NCBI taxonomy): Eukaryota > Metazoa > Arthropoda > Insecta > Coleoptera > Chrysomelidae > Ophraella > Ophraella communa. The sequence goes on from CM068980.1 coordinate 24,362,732, forward strand.
ATATACTTTGTGGCCACGGTCATATACAAATAAACGTTGTTTACTTTCAATATTTGCCCTGGAACGCCATATTGGAATTTTTATTTGACAGGTTGTTGGATTGCCTAATTCATATATGTTATTTCTGCTTATGGATAAGTTTATTTTGTAATCAGTAGTCTAAAGTAAATCCAAAGAGAAGTCTAGGTATACACACAAGTCGTTAATATTAAAACACAAAGACAAGAAAAACACAAAGTAACAACTAGCGGCGTACACGAACGAAATAAAAATTGGAACTTCTTTGCGGTTTATGGCCTGAGCTGCCGAGGCTATACGGCAAATAAAAGAGCTTTTGACAGCTAAACGGGGTTTTTTCATTTAAATTGTGGTATTCCTGGGTAGCAATACGTTGTGTTCTATGGCAAGAAATAGTCATATTTTAGCAGTGAAAGGGAAAAATTCAAAAATATTTTCGCATGAGTATCTATTCAATAAAGATATAGGTGTATTGGCTTTCTCTGATAACTGTGACTATAAGTACAATAGACTCATCTCGTTAATGGCTCAAATTGAATAGTCATGCGCAAACCAACCCCCACTCTCGTAGTTCCCCCTAAATGTTCGTGCCCCTTATAAAATTGTGTTGGCAAGACTCTCAATCCGTATATTATTATGCATAAGACCATAAGAGGTTAGTTCATTGTTTATTTTATTTGAGTGGATCTGTATTTTGTTTTTTTGGACCATCGCAGTATTTTTATTGTTATACGCACTAGTAAAAATAATCGAAATAAAATTGGAACTTCTTCTTTGTGGTTTATGGCCGGGTCAATCCGTCAAATAGAAGCTAGCTTTTGACAGCTAAAAGGGTTTTTTTCATTTAAGTAGTGGTATTCCTGGGTAGCAATACGCTGTGTTCCATGGAAAGAAGTAGTCATATTTTAGCAGTGGAAGGGGAAAATTCAAAAAATATTTGCGCATGACTATTCAATAAAGAGATAGGTTATTATTGGGTTGCACAAGTAAAATCAATTTTTACAAATTTGAATCGTACTAATCTTTAGAGTTTGTTTATTCAGGGCAGCAAAGGTTCATCCAATTCATAAATTCAATTTGGATAAATTTTTGCAGTGGCAAAAATATAACAGTTAGCAGTTTGGTTTAAGGTTATGTCAATGGTTTTGATCTTTGTAAACTACATCAAACCTCTATAGTTGTAGTATTGATGCTTTGTATAGGCATAGGGTACAGTGTTACAGTATTCAGTGCAGTCACGGCAATATCAAGTCATTTCGCAACCTGTGACAAGGATTTTGTGAACAAGAATACCTTAATTCTATATTATAATTTTATTCCAAATTTTATCCTTCCTTTTCAAATTTTTGTACTGCCCTTACCTCCATCATTAAGTCATTAGTGTTCTGACAACAAACTTATCAAAAGTTCATTATCTACCTTGTATTATCGCCCTAACGCGGCGTTGGTTAGAATCACACCTTAAAATATAATATAAAGATTCAAATGGCATTTAAACAACTAAACAACCGGTTGACAGTTCCATCTGTTGACGGTCGATTTTGTCTATATTCTAGAGATAACAGATAGTAGTAAAATAACTTTATACATTTAATTTATTGCCCACAAGATGTCGCTACAAATTAAAATTGATTTTTTAAGGGGGTTTAGTGACCGCGCATATGACTTTGATCAGACCTTCGGTAACAATAAATATTGAGTTGTGTGTAGGGACTTTTGGGTGTTGTTTCATGGACGTTATCTGTACGTATAATAACCATTAAAAACATAATCAACTAGCTACCTGAGACCTTTTTATTAAACTTTGGTTAAAGCATGATAAATGTTTTTCTTTTTTTTTACGTTTTCAAGCACGTTAAATTAATATTAAAAATAAAATAAAGCACGTGGATTATTTGTTTTTGCTGTCAGAATGTAAAAATTTTCCCAATGAAAAGACATGTAACAGTTCTATAAACAGTTTTAAACTACTATTGTGTTGCGAAACATTTTTTCAAATTTTACAAAGCTATGTACATAACCACTTTAATTGTCTACTGCTTAATTAATTATATAAAGTATTACCTATACTGCATAAATAAATATTGCATAGATATGCAATACAATATGTTTCTGAAACAATTCTCTAATTTTAAGATATGATTTTGCTATCCATTTTTCAATATTTCTCATAACTATAGTTTGATACTAGTAATGAAATTTATATACCTACCTTCATGCAGTATTACAATTTATTCATTATGCTATAAATATTATACCAATGAAATCAGGGGTGGCTCCAGGATTATTTTTTTAGGTAGGCACTGTTAAAAGGGGAGCAGCGGTCCCACTCAAAAATTTGTTGAAATTTAAATGTTGCATGGTGAGCTTTTTTTCACTTTTACTTTTGTTACACGCGGAATGTAATTGTATCATATTCTGTATTTAATTTTTGTGTTAAATTAAAGAGAAAAAAAAATAAAAAAAATTGAGAAACAATAGCTTTGCAATGATTTAAATGCACAGTAATTTTATAATTTCGGAATACTCTAATTTGCTGTTAATTTTATAACCACCCCTAAAAATAAATGAAATGATATACAAATTCTATAGCTTTGTAGCTATAACCTAACTATAGCTAACTGTAGCTATGACCTAAAAAATTTGCCTACACCATTTTCTGTAGACTGTCATAACTTTTTTGTACTCGTTTGAACGGGTTTTGAGCTAGAACCTACAACTAAGAACTGTTCCCAGTTCCAAGTGTGTTAAAGTTAACTTTTGATTATTATAATTATTATTATACGTACTCTCAGTCGTAACCATTGTGTAACGTAACGTAGGTACATGAAAATGTTGCACGAGAAAGTCAGAAAGTAAAAAATTATTTCTGTAAATGTACAATTGACATGTATTTTAAATTTATCATATAATTAGAAAAAAGTTGGACAGACCAGAACTATTCTCTGGAGCCGCTAAATGATTTTGCATTTTGTAAGTATATTATTATTGTGCCCGAATAAGTGATTCCCCAGTAGAAATGTTAATTATGGGTTAAGAATCGTAAGAAGCTGAAATATGGAAAAGAGTATAATTAGTTGGATATAAAGTTAAAAAGCGTTGTTAAAGTTAGATTTTAAAATATACTTTGGTACACACTTTTTGTTAGTTAAAAATTTGCAGATATGAAATAACAAATTTTAAGAGGCTGTTTATTTACTTTTCAAATATATTTGTAAAATCAATAAAATTGCCTAGTACATTCCGAAAAAATGAAATTTTGTGAATCAATCTAGAAAATAAATCTCTACGTTCTCACCTATTTGATTTCAACAAGTATTCCACAAATAAATAGGTTAATTGTCTTCTTTTGATATTTCAGCTGTAATAAGCCCTGTAAGGATAGTTAGGTATCTATATGATTAAATCTGTTATTAACCCATTAGTGCCTGAGTACATATTTTTGTCGATTTTGGTTATTGTTCAAGGAAGTTCCAATTGGCATTTAGGTTCACTAGATAAACATGTTTTATATTTATTTTTTGTTTTAGTAGATTTTTTTGACGTATGATAAGTCATATGATAGGATATGGGTAGGCTCTTTGAGATATGAGAGTACAGTACAAAATAATGTATAAATGCCTTAATTAAAGTTTTTTAATTGATTCAAATTATTTGAACTACAATTATTGTTTTCAAGTGGACTAGTTATTTTGATGGTGTATGATACAAGCTCAAATAGTTGTGAGGATGTAATCCAATATTACATTTGACTCAGCAAAATTTGGTACATTTCTTACCACAACCCCATCGTCTTTGTAGCTTGTTTATCAACTAGATGGCCGATACCGTCAAATCTCATCTCTTGCTGAATTCTTCTAGTGCACTTAGGCTTAGGTCCAGCTAAATACACTGGAGAATTCAGCAGAGAAAGCACAATCTTTCGTATAAACTGAATAAGGGTTATTTTAGGATGAGAAAATCTAAATAATATCCACAGATTGATAACTGCGCTGTTTGACCATCATCATGAACAGGTATACTGTCCATTGGTTGTCTCAATACAATGTTTCCAATGTGACGAATACTGTGGTCCATGTTATCATCTCATCAACCACGTCACTTTCGTTGCCATCTACTTGTGGAAATATTACCAAATCTAATTGTTCACATCTATTTACTCGTGCATAATTTTCATTATCCAAATTTAGCTCTTCTAGATAATTCAAAAGCTCTTTTTTATTTGGTGGCTGCAACAGAAACTTCTATATTAACTAAACCTCTTTTTCTACAAAATCAATGTATGAAGAGTAGGTAACTTGTGCCTATATCAGATGCTTTAAGACAGAGACAGCAACTAAACCAAGATGCTTTTATAATGATTAAACATGGTTTGATACTACACATGTCACCCTGGCAAAAGGCATATTCGTCAAGAAACTGTTAGACAGATCTGTAGAATAAGGGAAAAATATTCATCCTTGGAGTTCCATGAAAACACTACAGTTCAATCGTTCGAAGATTGGTTAGGTTAGGTTAGGTTAGGTTAGGTTAGGTTAGGTTAGGTTAGGTTAGGTTAGGTTAGGTTAGGTTAGGTGTAGTGTACGGCTGTACCCCAGATATGAATTGTCTGTTATATTTTCTAACATATTTTTTTACTTAATTTCCTTCAAGCTATGATTCTTAAAAATATTCCTAAATTGATACACAAACTTTTTTATTGTAACTAATTACAGATAATTTTGTTGCTTAGGGTCCAGCTACTCCCCTCACGATATGCGTTTGTTTTGTTATTTCTTATCAGTTCATATTATTTTTTCAAAATATGAAATTTATTGTACTAACCCTCACTTTGTGGAATTCCATCTAACTAGGAACAAAAAAAAGTATTCAACAAAACTTCCACTTCATTTTTAAAATAGTATATTAAATAACGCATTTCATATGGGCATCTGTTATGACACGAGTTCAAGTTTAAAAAACGAATCGCGAAGCGATGAGTTTTTTAAAGAACGAGTGTCACAACAGCCATATGAAATATTTTTTTTTATTTTGCCATTTTATCATTTTTTAAATTAATTTCTTATTTTTATGTAAATTACGAAAATTTTGATTTTAAAAAGTATGTCGGTAGCACTGTGTAATTTATGACATTTGACAGTTTTGACATTTAAATTATGAAATGTTAATGTTTTCAAATATTTTAAAATGACTAATACACCAATAATAATATATTATATAAGTAAAAGATGATATTCATATTCACAAATACTCTCTTAAAGAAGAATATAAAATTAATAAATTGCCATTAGCTACAAATGTCATTGTCAATAGTCTTGTCATTAGATACTTCACTCAGGTCGTCAACTTTTTAAAACAAAAATTTGCGTGCGTAAAAGTTACATTACGATACGCAAATGCGTTTTATAATGAAGATTTTTATAAGTGCAAAATATAAAAAATATATTTTAAACTCATATATCAATGGTGACCAGTTTATTATATAAAAATATATATTTTTTTGTTTTATTTTTAATATTCCCCAATTATAGTATTAAAAAAATAATAATTACCCAAAAAATGGTGGGCTACATTTGGAAACCACTGGTTTAGGAAGGTTAAGAACTATCTTTTGCTAAATTTACTCAGATGCTTAGGACAACGGAAAATATTCATGGTTGGACTACCATGAAGATACTACAGCATAATTGATTTGAAGATTGGTTTAAGAACCATCTATTGCCATATGTACCCATAAAAACTACAATAGTAATGGACAATGCTAATTACTAAATCAGATATATGTAAAAAACATGTGATTCGAACTTTCGAAGTTACTAAAATCATTTAAGTAATACTACGAAAGAGTAATATGTGATATGGGGCATACAGTTTTGAGCATTTTTGCATTTTTAACCTTATCTATTGAAGAGAGAACAAATTGGTCATGAAACAAACTATTTTCCAATACAGTTTTCGGTTTAAAATTTAAATTCGTTGGGAATTTTTTTTTTATTTTTTAGTTTTAAGTTTTAATCGAAAGGATAAAACTTTTTGACGAAAGTTTTTTTCACATTAGTTGTAAAACTCCAATTTTGCAGTTAAGTTGTACGATGATGTATACAGCTGTTGACTTTGTACTATTAATAGATCCCATTGAAATGGCTCATAGTTAAATCTTTATTATCTCGTTATAAAGTGCCTCGTGTATCTAATCTTAATTGTACAAACATGTTATTAAAATTAGCAGCACACTTATAAATTATAATAACATAGCACTGTAAAAATTGTTTTGACAATATTTTAAGTACTTAGGTACTATTTACTTTTAATTAGTGTTAATCTCATCATAAATTAAAAGATCTTAATAGAAATAGCTGCTTATTCGGATATTGATATATTCATTTTTATTTTAAATTATAAAGTTTAAACTCTAGTTAAACTTTATTTGTCATATAAAAAATCTTTAGTTTTGGAAAAATATGCAGTTAAAAAAATAATGGCAACGTATTGTTAAAAATAGGGCAGAATTGAACAACCATTTGGTTTTTAAATCCTAATATCTCCTAGGCAGAAAACGTTTTAACCAAATATAATTAAAAAACAAAATACCTACATCAAAAAGATCGCGGTTGTACCTTTTTATATGAAATGGGGAAATAGAATTTTTTTTTTGTTTTACAGTTGTAATTGTTAAATTAAAGGTTATCGAATTCTTTAAATAAAAAATGGTCATAAAAATATTAATATTATAAAAAAATCAACTGGATATTACACAGCGTCAATCAAGTTTACCTATCCTTCCAATGTTTTGTAATGTAAAATGTAACTAAAAACTCAATTTCGAATAATTGAGAAATTTCGTACGTTTATACGCTGGGCGTCCATAAACGCAATTGTGTAAACGGGTTGGCTTTGCCTGAGTGAACATGCAAGAGTTTGTGGTTGACCCCAGCCGGTGGACACAAACCAAAGGAAACTCCCCACAAATATCAGTGTGGTAAACCAGTTCCGACATCATATCAAGTTTTTGAAATAGCGAGAACAAATTTAAAAGGAATTGAAATAAGCCAAACTATTGCGTATCTAAAAAATATTTTTAATAACTATAATTGTAATACCAACCAGATACGTATATCTGTTTATTAACAGTCCACTAATTCAAACACAGAATCATACGTAAAAGTTACACAAACATATTATTATTCATTCGTGGTTACTTAAATCAGTGGAGTTAACAATACCTAACAACAACAATACCTAATAGCAATTTATGAAGCGAAGACTTTATAAACAAATTTCTTGTCAACAGCAAAGGAATGATAAAGGTCAATAATGAGCTACTTCCTGTTTGTAGATTAATTACATTTATTGAAAGATTGCTACTATCTTACATATGCCATTTAATACTAGAAATAGTAAAATTAAGACTAACATTAGGTATCTTCCTCATTTATTTTTTTTCGACTTGGCACCCTAGCAGCCTTACTAATAAACGGAGTATAAATATTTATACCGAGAATAAATATTTTATACCGAGAATAAATTCGGAATAGACAAAATGTCTACTAATAAATATGGAATAACTTATACTCGGAATAAAAACTCGGTATAAAGTTATACCTACCCTAAGCCTTGTTTAAGTGTAGCATAACCTAAAAAATATGTTTGCGATAAGGTGTAGAAGCTGTTGAGGAGGTTATTAATTTAATAAATATAGATATAAATATGGAAAATGCAAAGAAAAAGAAAAGTTTTTAAAAAAAGAATATACCCATTTACAATATACTCTAATAAAGAGATTTTTAATTTATGTTTTGCTAGAAATAAGTAAAAAGTGATCAGTTAAAGACATTTTTATAATAAAACCTGCAAGGTTAGGTAAATTTCGACCAATTTCACAAAGAGCTTTTCTCAAACAAAATTTTATAAATTATAAAGCAAAAAAATCTAAAATAATACATAATCATTTGTGGTGTAACGTTTTACGTATTCGCCTCTCACGAAGCTACTGCGGGTTCGATTCCCGACGACAACACTTTTTTATTTTTTTTAATACCTAGTCATGTCATACTGTCATACTTCATTTAATTTTACAGTGTTCCATGTACTTGTGTATGACTTGTATCGACTTTTGCTACGTTGCCAAATCATTATTTTAGAATAAAGAGGGAATAGTTATACCGAATTTATTCCGAGTTTATTAGTGAACAATTTATACCAAGCTTATACTTAGAATAACTATTCTAAGTTTAAATAAGGAATAACCTAAGAATAAGAGATTTTTATTAGTAACAGTGTAAGTCTTTTACATATCACTATTATATAATGTATACCTACCTTATATCAATTCTCATCAATTACGATAACACACCTTATCCTATATGTATTTCTTATGAAAGCCAAGATATTAAAATATACAGAATCGTAAATTCATTATCTCAAAATTAAACATTAAAAATGCATGAATTAATAATTTGATAAAACATAAACACTGTTATTAATAAAAGTCTCTTATTCTTACGTTATTCGTTATTTAAACTTAGAATAGTTATCCTAAGTATAAGGTTGGTATAAATTGTTTACAAATAAAATCGGAATAAATGAATTATAACTATTCTTTCTTTATTCCAAAATATTGATTTGGCAACGTAGCAGACGTTGACACAAGTACATAGAACAGTCTTAAATTAAATGAAGTATGACAGTTAAAAACAGTTTGTAGTTAATTTAAACTATAAATTGTTGAGTGTGAAAAGTTTTGTTGTGAAATTCTTAATGTGCTTTCATTGTCTGTTTCACGTACTTATTAAATAAACCAATAATAAGGAGTTCTAGTCAAATTCGGATTATTGATAATGTGATAATGTGACAGTTAAACGTCAAATATAAATAATCCCGCCGTGTAAGCATTTAAAAATAAGTAGATTTGCGATAAATTCCATTAAATTATTCAATGAAAACATTGATGTAAATGTGCCGAAAAATATAAAGAAATTGAGAAATATTTAAGGACTTTATGTTAATACTGGTTTAGTTAAATATGTGATTTTTTCGATGTCAATATGTTTCTTGTTTATAAAAAAATTTCTTTTTTGATAATTACATCTAATTCAGCCGAATTTTAGATCTTTTACCATTTTCTTTGTTTGAGAACAAAAAAAATCCACTCGTGACTGAATATATTTTATACTATATTTCTATATTTTATTTGACAACTAAACTGAGTGCTTAAAGAAAACACTACTTTAAAATCAATTATCTCCCAATTTTTTTATTGAAATCAGTTATTCGTGAAGAGAAGGCATTTTTATAAAATCATCTTTTTTTGTAATAAAAACAGCCTTTGCAATACGACGACATACATTTGTTTGTCAGAGTATATTGTAATTGGGTCTATTTTTTCTTTTTGTTGTATTTTCCAAATTTATTAAATACATAACTTCCTCAACAGCTTCTACACCTCTCGTAGCAAACATATTTTTTAGGTTATACTGCACTTAAACAAGGCTTAGGGTAGGTATAACTTTATACCGAGTATTTATTCCGAGTATAAGTTATTCCATATTTATTGGACATTTTGCCTATTCCGAATTTATTCTCGGTATAAAATATTTATTCTCGGTATAAATATTTATACTCCGTTTACTGGTACGGTTGAAAGAAAATAGGAAAACTACCGTTTGTGAAAACGTGATAAAAAAACGTGGTAACAACTTAACACCAATCGGGTAAATAAAGTGAGAATTAATGGTTTAGACCAGGGGGCTCCGACCATTTTAACTCAAGGGCCACAGGTAAATTTTTGGAATATAGGTGGGCCAGCAATATTTCAGGTCTGAAAGTCGTTGAGAGCTTAGTGGTGGTTTTTGAAAGTTTATTGCGTTAGTTTTTTTAAATTTCTATGTTTTACTTACTATCGCTCAAGGGTTGATCGCTACTTATTTACATTAGTTAGTCTTACACCATTTAGAACATAAGTGGCAAAAGAGAGCCGAAAGCTATTTTTATTTAAAGGTAAAAATGCTTAAAAGGAAATATATTATCAGATAAAAATAACTTTTGTTTTCTAGTATGCTAATTTTCTGCGGGCCGGAAAAAATCCGTTCGCGGTTTACACTAAAAACATACTGAGGAGACACTCGCAACACAAAAACACTCCTACTTATTCCATAGGGATATTCTTACTACATTAAAAACACAAAAGCAAGACACTATAGTTAAAAAGTTATCCCATGAAAACTGCAGACTTTAAAGAATATTGAGTTCTTTTACTTAAGAGTCAAAAAAGCTAGTGCCAGGTCACAGAGGGATAATAGGTAATGAGAAAGCTCATAGACTCGTAAAAGAGGGGGCTTGGTCAGGAGCCCTTTTGTGGTCTCACAAAAAGCCACATCACCTGAAAGAGCAAAATGCCTTCCCGCATAATGAACAAAAAATTTATAAAATTTACAGTAGATCTTCTCACTGGAGCCTGCCCTTTGAGGTATCGCCTCAAAATAATTAGCCAATCGGAAAATGAAAACTGTCGTTTCTGCGAAAGCGCTAAAGCCGAACACATGCTATTCGAATCCATAGCATTTTATGCAAACCACTTAAATTACTAGGAGTTGTTCTGACTCGGTATCAAATTAGGAAAGCTGCTTAACTTCGCTAGAAGTATTGCCGTTCTACAGTTCAAGTAGATTAAGGTAGGCACAAAAGATCTTAGTAGGTCGAAATGCGGAGGTACAGTACATTCATACTTATTCCGTTCTCACTTCTTAAGTCCAATAAATGACCCTTTTGTCCCGAATTGTCGGCTGGCGCTTTAGCCTGCTATAAAATTTGAACGGAACAGGGTGAAATTTATACTTTTTTTAATGATGTTTGCACATTTGTATATATCTATCAATATTTCAATTGCTTCTCAATGTAAAAGTAAAAAGTCCACTCCGGCCCTGCCGGCCGGTAGGAAGATTTATTGGAGGCAATATAATCGAAGTCCTTAAGTCAGAACGGTATAAGTATGAATGTACTTTACCTACGTATTATTGAAAATTAACTGTAAAAGAATGACAAAATTATTCTTTGACAGGGTTGTTGTATAAAATTTTATAACTTCCCATTTTCCTTGTAAAATGTTAGTGACCAGCTCTGAAGGTAAATTAGTAAATAACGATACTTTATACCTATATAATCTTTAATTTGTCTCGGTAGAATGTTTTCTGTTCTGCAACGCAACAATAATATTCGTATATTGTGATATCAAGCCAATTTGGAAATAATATTTATCCATTGTTTTAATAGTTTTATGGTATGTATACCATAAGTTTTCCTAATGCCTTGATGAAAACCCATCACTAATAATATATTCATAAAAAAATACAATAATTATAGATAAATTTAAAATAGCAGTAGGTGAATAAATAATAATCTACGAAATACAAATTCTATTTGTTTGTAGGTATAAAATGTACTAAAAATACAATAAATAATTAACACAAACTAAGCTTTACATAATATAAAATATAAAGCATATTTAAAATATATTCGAGCATAATTGGTAGTTTATTTTTGTCCAAAAACAAGTAGGTAGTCTGGGGGTGTTTGTAATATCGTTTTTAAGTTTCTTTTAGAATTGTTTTATTTAAGTTTTGGGGTTAAGTATTGTAAGTTTTTGGCCCTAAGAAACAAAAGTTTCTTTGCCCGATTGCTTTACGCATAAATGGCACTACATATTCATTTCGGTTTGTTGTTTCGTAAATATGGGATTTAGTTACTAAATTTTGTTTATTTAAGTATTGAAAGGTCGCTATGCTAATAAAAAATAATTGTTTGGGATCAAAAATGTTTGATTTTTCATAAAGCAAATCTGTGGAATAACGCGATGTTTTATTATAAAGTATTTTTATTAGACGTTTCTGCAGAGTTTCGATTTTTTTTAGATGCACACTTGCACAACCTCCCCATGCGATATTACCGTACCGGAGATGTGGCTCAAATAGGGCGTGGTATAGCATCTTTAATTGTTTTCCATTAAAAATATCTTTGATTTGTTTTATTTTATAAACTACGCATCGTAGTTTTTTTAATTAATTGTTTATATGTTGCTCCCATCTAAGATGATTATCAATTGTGAAACCTAGGTATTTGATGTAATTTGTCGAATTTATTTTAATGTCATTTTGGATTGTCAGATCATTGTAATTTGGAAGGTGTGTAGTATAACTACAGAAAGGTAAGAAAAAAGTTTTTTAAAGTTAATAGAGAGGAGCCTGTTATCAAATCTGAGTTTTATTTTGGGTAGGTCATTTTCAATTTTCTCTTTTAATTTAGACCAAGATTACGGTGTCGCCAGCAAAGCTTGCCTTCCGATGGAGTCAAAAACAAGTTATTAATATAAATTGTAAGCACTGGTCCCAACACCGTTTCCTAAGGAACTCCACAAGCAATAGTTTGTTTGTTACGGTAGAAGTCACCTATTTTAACTTGTTGAGTCCTATTTGTAAGATATGATTGAAATAAGTTATTAGCCGCGCCTCTTATGCCTAAATTCTCTAATGTTTCTAAGAGCTTCTCATGATTGACGGTATCGAAAGCTTTTGCCAAATCTAGGAATACTCTGATACATGGTATTTTATTATCAACAGCTTCATAAATATTCTGCATCAATTTTTAGATAGCATCTTGGGTACTTTTTCCTTCTTGAAACCCAAATTGGGATTTTATTTAGAAAATTTATTAACCGATTTTTTATTATTTTTTCTAATATTTTTGCAAAGAAATTAATGCAACTGGCCGATAATTTGTCATTTCCGAATTATCTCCATTTTTTAAACCGGAATGATTGTTCAGTGTTTAAAAAGTCATTGATTAACACATTATTAATTTTGATTTTAGACCACATCTTTTTGTCTTTTCATTTTATGTTAATAACATCTGAAATTTTTAAAGGCGAAAAAATTCAAAAAATCCCCTCAGAATTTAATTATTAATCCGATAATCCAAACTCCATATTTTTAAATTTTTTAACTATTAACAGCAATGGCGTTTTCTATGCTTAAGTAAAGTGTTTTATTATTGTAGTCAATAAACGTGTTTATACAATTGATGCTGTTAACTATTTGAAATTTATAAAACATGACCAGAGTTGTTTTAAATATCTTTGTTTTTTAATAAAATGTAGGTTATATTTACTGCTTGCAGTTTCAAAACGTGATAAACACGAAATCGAGGTGTGCGCCAGAATATAAAAAATTGGCACTAAATCTGCATAAATTAGAAACGGATGTTTGTGTAGAACAAAATAGAAGTTGTAAATAATATTGTTATGAGTATTTATAACACATGATATTTTGAAATTTATGATATTTTGGATAGTGGAAAATCGCAAAGGAGTGAAAGTTTAAGGCTGTTTTATCGGTACACTCTTTCAGCGTTTCCCTAATATCTCGGCTATTTATGAATACAATCGTTTCATTTTTTTGCAGAGACATTCACAAGAAACCTCCGAACAATCTGTAGGTTTTAGATTTTTATATTAGGTTTCTGTTAACTAAAAATAAATAAAAACTATTATTTCAGTTTGTCAATTTTCAAAAATCAAAATTTTTTAAACAGATTGTTCCTTATTTTTTTCTATTTACAATTTTTTTCTAAAATAAAAACTTAATCGAGTTTTGTGGTAAATCAATTTGAGAAAATAATATAATTTGGAACTATTAAAAGTATCTCGCCTCCTTGCTACATTTTTTATTTCAATACTTTTTAATGGGTTTTAAGATTTAAAAAAATCAGCTGAACGAATTTTGACCAAAAATCGAATATATGAAAATGTGATAATAATTAGAAGTGTTTAAAAATCAAAAACCAGTAAAAAGGAGAAATATCTGATTAAAACAAAAATTTTAAATAGGTGTGAAATAGATCAGTGTCAATTATTATACAAAATATTAAAAGTCTCTGTAAGGAATTTAAAATTCCTTGCAAAGTAAAAATGAATAAAATAATTGTAATAAATTTGTAACTCCGGGAATCTTCCAGTGGCCCAGCTGCCGCTGAGACTATAAAACACCGCACACAGAATCCGCTTAGCAATTTTTCTACTAGACTGATTTTTACTGGAGCTGTCGCGATATTTTTGGAATCGTCTCTACCTATAATATATTTCCAAAATTTTTACTCTTTGTGTAACCATAACTTCCTGATATTTGAGTTATTTATAAATAAAATCATTTTATTTGTCTAGTAAGGTATTTAATAAAAACATTCGATTAATCTATAGTTTGTAATTTTTATTTAGATATATTTTGAGAGATTAAAAAAATGAACAAGTAAAATTTTGTCTAATATGAATTTTTGGAAACTATAGATTCCTGATATTTTCTAATTAATTCTTAATTGATTTTTTTTTGCTAAAATTAAAACATAATTTTGAGATAATGAGTTTCGAAATATAATTATTTAGAGCTGGTGTAAATCAATCGTCCTCTCTAATATTCCTAGGTACTACTACATCTACATCAAAGACTAGGCTAATCAAAAAATCAAAAAATAAGAGTGAATTTGCCAGTCTGTCTCCCGGTTTTGAGTGATAAGAAGAATTGTTGCTTGTTTATTTCTGTTTTTTTTTCTCGTTTCTAGAGGTTTTTTAACTGTTGTCTCTTTCCTAGTCCAACTTGTCACTTTTCCGGTCCCAAAATTTTAATTTTGATATTCGTGGAACCCTCAGGATGAAAAAATAAAACATATGCTCAACGTCGGGCTTATTGTTTGTAACTCACATCTACCCCCACCATGCCCGCTTGTGTTTACTTTTTTGACATTTTGGTACCTAATAGTGATTGAACCTTTTGAATCGAACCGTGAATGTATTGGAATACTATTGCTATGGAAAAGTACGGCCATACAGGAACCATTATAGTCATAACATTTTTCTTTCCCAAGAAATAAATTATTTACTTAAATAAGTTGTTTATGGCCAATGCAAGAAAATAATATTTCTTTTTCTTCTATGAATGTAAAAATTATTTTAAGATAAAAAACATAGTTACTTAAGTGATTTTATGCTTTAAAACCAAATAACAAGTCAATTTGTATTATGTTACGCCTCTGTGATATAAACAAACCTCGTCCCCCCTTCTACATGCTGTGTTGTTTATCTAGCTTACAAACAAATGCTGTGTTAAAGGGTATATCGTTATACTTATCTAAATTATTATTTTTCATCTGAGATTAAACCTAACAGTCGAACATTTTATTTTGATAGAAATAAAGTGTATTTTGTAATTTACATACGTCTTGTTGCGTGTAAATGATTTTAATTAAAAAATTGAATATTGTTTGGTACCCTGTATAAACAATTAGTTTGTTAATGGTTTAAATCAATGAATGGAAAATTTAATTACCTTTCAAATGAGCAATCACACAAACCCTATATCCATTTGACACATTCTTCAATTACTTCATGACGCCCAGGTGGATTGCGTCACTAGTATACATACATGTCAAAAATTATAATGGCACAGGAGTGGCAATGCCAATTGGTGCCGAGCAAAAACAGGAGCCGTCTTTCTATTTAATAATCATTACCTATATTTTCGAAAACCATTATAAATTAATACACATTAATAAAACATTAATAAACCATAAAAACACTTATATAATTCAATAGAAAAATTAACTGATCGAACCAGCAACAAATAAATAATATTAAGAATAATAAAAAAACTCTTCGTTTGAAGATGAACTTCCAAAAAGTAAGGGTTAGTACAATAAATTTAAATAAATAATAAACCTGGCGCGTTGTATCCGTATCTGTGATCTACATAATGGATAATGAATTTTCTAGAATTAATCCACCTTTTATTACATAATAATAATAATAATAATAATAATAATAATAATAATAATAATAATAATAATAATAATAATAATAATAATAATAATAATAATAATAATAATAATAATAATAATAATAATAATAATAATAATAATAATAATAATAATAATAATAATAATATTATTACCATAATCAGTACTACATCAGTATTCAGTATAAAGATATAATAGTATATTACGTAACGTGTGTGGTAAATAGCATCGTCAATCTGACGATGCTAGTTGTATAGCGGTACGGCCGTCATTACATTTAAAGTATTTTACGAATAAATAGTGAAAGTTAATTCAACCTTTTAGTTGATTACTATTCTTGTTAAAAGAAGTTGGTTGATGAAACGGAACAAATATATAATTTCAAATAACTAAATATTAAATGCAATCTTATATCTAATAAATGTTATTTGCAATTTATATGTAGTATAAAATTCAACTTTAATTATGTAAATAAAATGCCGACGTCTATTGACAGTTACTAAGTGGTTGCCAGGAAAGCTGTGCGATTTACTTTTTAGAACTGTGCGTTTCCTTTACCGTGTGTTATAAGAGGCATCTTACGTTGATTGAGGACTGTGTGTTTTTGACCGCTTACAGGGGTGGTCGTAGGTAAAATGAATTTACTCATTTGTTGGGTTCCGAGGTCGTAAATACACTTTTAACCATATTCAGGCAGCACCATTTTATACAATAATTTTATATCCATCTTTGGATGTTTCCTCAACAAGTTACAGAACTTAAATTTAGTTACAAATAATATAAGACGGAGAGTTTTTTTTGATATTGTTGATGTATAGATAATTTTTTCAAATTGTATTAAACGGTAGGAGTTGCTTACAGAATCCTCAGTAAGTAAATTACATTAAAGAAAATAGTGAAGGAAAAAGAGAAGCAATCGGATTTAAAACAAAAACTGAAAATTAACATTTTCAAAAATTCTTCAGTCTGTTAACATAGTTTTTAAAGTTCTTCAAAGCGAAATGTCTATCATTGTATGTACATGGTTCAAATTTATTTCATAATGTTTACGAAGAACAAATTAATGAAATTCAATGTGAAGCTAGAGAATATAAATATAATAATATGTACTTGTAGAGGTTATTTTCCATTATTTTCATTATTCATAAATTCTGGAAAGCCGCAAGTAATATTTGTTAGGTGATAAGTTAATAAATGTTCTTCCTCATAGGAATCTATTAACATACCTAATTTGTTTATTAACGGAAATCTTACAGTGCTTTATTTACGAAATAATTGATTAGGTATTTATTGTGATATCCTGTCCATAACATTGAATAAAACTATGGCGTTAGAAATAAACAAAATTATCACATCCCGTTATGTATCGATTAAATATTTTTATACAATACATTTGAAATGAATAATACATCATTTAAATTGTTGACATATTTTATACGCAGTATTGTTAATGATGTTTTGAATTTTACTTAATTTATGCAGTTATTTTTTATTAACTTTATCGAAATGAGAGTAATGCACTTGCAATAAATAAATGTATTATATATACAATGCCTTTTATCTAAAGAATTGCCGGAATTAAGATTATAAGCATCATAAATTACAGAAATTGTCTTTTTTACTGTATGTAACCCAACAAATTGTTCAACAACATAAATATTTATTATTATTATTGTTTGAAAATGTAACTATAAATAAATTTAAAAATAATCTTTAATTTTAATGATCACTTAACTTGGTGATTTACATCAAGAATTTGGAAACTATTTAAAATCAAAGTAAATATTTTAGTAATGAACCATAGATTAATCTGGTCGAGAAGTCATTTAAATCGGATTTGGGTTACACCGATCCGAAAAATCTGATTTTGGTGTCAATCGATTCGAAATGACAAATATAAAAATGTTCCTGAATATCAAAATCCGTTTTAAAAAATTTCCTATTGTTATTAACAATTTAAGATTTTAAAAAAAGATAGTTTACATTTTTGCTAATAACTCATAAATTATAATAGCTAGAACAAAAAACTGAACGGATTCTTAAAGGGCAGGAAATTTCTAAAAAAAATGTCCCTACTCCCCGAATTGTAGCTCAATTATTTATAGGTCTAAATTAATGTTGAAAATGGCATAAAAAACGGGCGGCGCGTCACCGTCGCAACGACCAAATGACATAAATTATTTTTTTTTCAATAAGTAAATATTAATAAAAAACATTTTTTAAATTCTAGCACTAACAGAACATATCAGAGAACAAATTTCTGCAGTCAAAAAATTTTTTCCGTTATTTTTCACATTTCTATCCATTTGTTAATTGAAAAATTACATCTTCATTGTTACTAACTTTAAATTCGTTACTGTGAGTAAAATAAAAACACAAGAATTTTTTTTACCCTTGGAATCCTTTATCATAAAGCTACTGAACAAAGTTACATAATAAAATTTTTAAATTTTTAAAAATTGAAATTGTTATTAACAAGCAAAGTAAACAAATGCGATTTTAGATGTGAAAAATTTAAATTTTTTTAAACAATTGTTTACAGTCGTTTTGAATACGCTATAAACAATATATATCCAATTTTTTTAAATGTTTGTGACCAATTGTTTAAAAAAATTTTATAAATAAATGGCTTAACAATTTTTGAAAAAAATTTTTTGCCATTTTATTGTTTATTAAAAACCATAATTTTAAAAAAAATTTTTCTTTAAAAAATTTTCTAATTGTTAATTAACGTTTTTGTTTATTAACAATTGTTTAAATTTAATATTAAGAAATGAAAAAAATCCTAAAAATCATAATTTTCTCATCTCTACAAAATGGTATTTTTTTGGAATTTGTGAGTTAATTATTTAATTGTTTATTAATTAAACAATTTGTTATAAACAATTGCATCAACAATGAATTTTTTTTAACACCTCACAACATACTGAATACCATAGTATACGTTTAATTTTTTTAACCCTTGGAATCCTTTATCATAAAGCTACTGAACAAAGTTACATAATAAAATTTTTAAATTTTTAAAAATTGAAATTGTTATTAACAAGCAAAGTAAACAAATGCGATTTTAGATGTGAAAAATTTAAATTTTTTTAAACAATTGTTTACAGTCGTTTTGAATACGCCATAAACAATATATATCCAATTTTTTTAAATGTTTGTGACCAATTGTTTAAAAAATTTTTATAAATAAATGGCTTAACAATTTTTGAAAAAAATTTTTTTGCCATTCTATTGTTTATTAAAAACCATAATTTTAAAAAAAATTTTTCTTTAAAAAATGTTCTAATTGTTAATTAACGTTTTTGTTTATTAACAATTGTTTAAATTTAATATTAAGAAATGAAAAAAATCCTAAAAATCATAATTTTCTCATCTCTACAAAATGGTATTTTTTTGGAATTTGTGAGTTAATTATTTAATTGTTTATTAATTAAACAATTTGTTATGAACAATTGCATCAACAATGAATTTTTTTTAACACCTCACAACATACTGAATACCATAGTATACGTTTAATTTTTGAAAAAAAATTTTTCACGTTTTTTTTTAATTTTTTAAAAAAACGTGGAAAAATGTATGAGTTATTAGCAAAAATGTAAACCCCCTTTTTTTAAAATCTTAAATTGTTAATAACAATAGGAAATTTTTTAAAACGGATTTTGATATTCAGGAACATTTTTATATTTGTCATTTCGAATAGATTGACACCAAAATAAGATTTTTCAGATCGGTGTAACCCAAATCCGATTTAAATGACTTCTCGGCCAGACTAGATGTGTTTCTCCTAAAATAGGTATACCTATAAAATGAATCGCTACTTTAATAAAAATAGAACATCTTATTTGTTTATGCAGAAACGGTGTGACACTTAGTTGAGATTGCTACATTTGTAGATCATTAAAAATGTTATTATAAAGATCAAGTTTCTTGAGATTTTATAGACTCTTGGGAAGTCCAGTTGGAGTTGTAAGTGCTAAACTTTTCTATTATATTTGTTGACAATTATTTGTAACTGGAATATCCACTAACAACTGATTAAGCTTTTTTACCCACAACTACAATGTCTGGTTGATTATTCATCACCTGTTATTCGATGATAAGGGGCCTATCACAGTGGAGTCTAAAACAGGAATTTACCATAACTGCCTTTGGGTTGTTTTTATAATAAGGAGAGTAAGTATTAAGCGGTTCAGATTTGTTGACTAGTTTCTGATGGATAATGTCAGTGTAAGAACTCCGGGTTGACATGAATTTCTCATTGATACAATCGTTCTTTTTTATGCGCATCAGAGAGAAATGATACATTCACTGCATCACTATTAGGTTCAATTGCGACTCATTTCTGTCGAAGTCCAGTTGACTTTGTTGATTCACAGAAGGGTTCTAGTTCATTAAGAGGCTTCACTGTGCGTTCTGGGGTTGGTGTGTTCGCTTCTTTGTACCCTCACAATCGTAAGCTGGTTTTTGTTGTCAACTTCTATCAAGGCTTCTATGCACTCTAAGACTATCCTCGAATTTACCTCCATTGCTGTAAACGCTTATATTGCCGATTAGCTGTCTGAAAATATAGTAATTTTACTTGTATATTTTGCTGTTGATTTCAATGGCTTCGAGGTTAATGACAACTATCTCTGCCTAGAAAACTATGGTATACTGCCCTTTATTAAGAGATTTTTTTCTTTTTTTTACTATGAATAAATCGGTTCCTGTCTTTTCTGTGTAGTAGTAGTATTCTTTACTCCTATGTTCTCTAGTGCTTGTGTAATTAAGTTTACCTACAAGTTAGTACGTTGTATAAAACGTATATGTAATAGTATGTATTGCTCATTGCTATATTGCAATATCTGCCTTCCTATACTGTAAATAATAAGAATAAAAATAAAAGCAGAAATCGAAGCTAGGAGCAGAATTGGAGTTGTACAAGGATATACAAAGTAATAAAAACAGTACTACTATAACAAGGAGATGAAAAAAGTCTAAAATATTTAGAGTTATCATGCGGACGGTGTAAGATTCACTATGCAATTCTAGTGATTTACTCCTGATAAAAGTAAAAAAATCTGCTGTAGGGCGTATGTGCATGATTTTCCTTGTAATTGGAGAAAGAGAAATAAAAAGCTAGTTGGACGGGAGATTTTTTAAAAAAAGCTAAAAAAGAAAAATTTTTCAGGGAATTTTTTGTTCTCGCAAACGCCAGAAATAAATGCGCGTTATATTTTCTTATATTTGCAATTTCAGTAATATATGTTTACTTGCTTATGTTTAATGCTTAAGTGAAAATCTAATTAATCTTTAGTTGACAACCGTTCGTAATCCTACCATAAAGATTAAGTACATTTTTTAATTTCCAGAAAATATGACAAAAGGTTAACAATATATAATATGAGCAAAATATTGTGGGGTTTAATTATGTTAAATCTATAAAATTATATTTTCTTAAAGTATTTGTGTGAAACGTGTTGCCTATAGCGGTACGCCTACGACAACAATATGATCTCCCACAATATTTTCTTAAAAAAAATATGACGCCAATGAAATTAAATTAAACCAAGCTGCTCAAAGCAATGAGACTCTTAAAAATTTTTATGATTAAAAACAAATAACGAAAAAGATACTTAAGTAGTTCCTCCGGTCACTGTATGACGTCACCCGCTCAGGTTACTGGTGTAGGTTCAAATTCTGCGATTATTCCCTCTAGTCAAATTCTGTGTTTTGTGAGGTTAAAGTTCTGAGACGTTACAGCTGATTGAAGTAAATTAAGAAGTGATCGTTCTCGTTAAATAAATTTCCAGATTAATTTATGTTTGAAATAAACAGAAATTCAAAAGAGATATTTATTGTTCAATGTCGCTAAAAGAAAATGTATTAGAAAGATTCCAAAATGAATTGGGTTTACTGGTGAGTACAATTTATACTTTTATTCCTATGAAATGTACCTTAAATAAATATATAGTGTGTTCTTAGTTATAAAACCGTATTCTTTAATTGAAATGTATGGATGTGAAAATTCCTGAATATCCTGTTTTCTCTTCCAAGAACAAACTACATCAAAGTTGTAGCACGTGCTAATTTAAATAAAACCTTTATAATACGAATAAATTTTGACAATAAATATGGATCTCGTACAAATGAATTAGTGATAAAACAAAAATTAGTATGAAATTCTACAGTTCATCGAAAATGTTAAACATTGAAATAGAGCAATAATAATTGTTGAAATTCTAGAGTTTATCGAAAATGTCAAATATCAAAATAGAACAATAATAATTGATATCACCTTAAAAATGTCCAGAATTTTGGTTCATGCATGGATGTTGTAGAGTCCTGGTACTTAACTCTTGCTAAATATGTGTTGGAGCAAAATTGGCCCCAAATACCTCAAATGTAGAATCCTTACAACTGCTGTCACTTTCAAATGGACAGGAATATGTTCCTTAAGGCTTAAATAACTTGCTTGCTCTCCTGGAACTGCTGGTATTGGATGCCAATACACTTTGGCCCCAATTTCTTGTCAGGTATGTTAAATTTTTTTATGGAAATACACTTTTATATCACACTTTATCGTTTTAAGTATTTATCTTGCATTATTATGCGTTAATTGTTTAATTTTACTTATAAAAATTTTAATTTTATCAGGACAAATTTCTTACCCTCCTTTCGCTTTCAGGAACAAAAAACAAGAGAGAGATTTTAGATTCAACAGAACCATGGTTACCGAAAATTCTTTTGTTTTCCCAGCTTTCCTTTTGAACAAAAATAAATAAATTTATGTTGGCAATGAAGGCAAAGTTACTAAAAATAATATCAGTTTTTTTATGTTGGTGACTGGTAAGCTCAAATGATGTTTATTGGAACCTTGTTGTACAGGGTGATTTTATTTTAGTGAGATTTGGAATTCTAAAATTATTCCTACTGATTTTGGGAGTGATCACAAATTTGTCCTTAACATCTAGAAATTAAAACTAATCAATTATTTTCAAGGTACAATTTAAGAAATTTATAAAATTTATGGAATAATTATCTGGAATAAATTAAACTCAACTTGTAGTTTTGCTATTATCTTTCTTTCTATTAATTTAGTTGCATAAAAAAATCGAACAAAGACTTATAATGATTTTTAATTATTGTTTCCCCCCGAATGTTGTACACCAATTCAGTATCTTTTTCATAATATTTATAAATAAACATGCTCATTTGTATACTACTTCTAATGCAACCGTAACAATTTCCCTGAATTTTCTTGTAATTATTATAATTGGCTTTGTCAATCTAGAATAATTCAGGAAAATTCAAACTTAAATTTATTTTAAATTAAATCAAGTTAACAAAAATTAATTAATGTGTGTTTTTCTCACAGACCAAACAAATTAATAGACATTATTAACATTGCTTTACCTAAAACATTTTTTTAAAATAAAACAAATTAGTTTTCCTTCTTTAACATGAGAATTTCCGTACTGTTCATGATTTTTGGTACACTTTGACTGGGTATTACTTTTTTTTTTTATTGAACATTTTACATTAAAACTCATTTATCTATCAGTATTCATAATAGAATCTTTACATACGATTCCTCTTCTCATTAATATTTCGTCATGTGTCCACACACAAACGTGACAATATTTAAATTATATTATTATTCTCATATCTTGAAAATTTTCCTGAGATCTTTTCTCTCAGAGAAACAATTTTTCCTTAGCTCACCATATGCCTTTGACAAATATAGTGAAGTCACATTTACTTCTTTTTATTTGAGGTACTTCCTCAACATTTATAAATCTCAAAATATGTCCTTAATGACAAATACTTTGAAAATCTCTTTATCTCTTTAAGTTCATTAGAATAGAACGTTCCCACATTTCACCAGTCATGACACCTGTATCATTTTAAATTATGAAAGAAAACAGAAATTCCCTTAAAAATAATTTTAAACAGAGTAATTAACATAATTGTAATTGTAACATAACTAAATAACCATTAATAAATTTTATGTTTTAGGTAAACACACCGAATTTTCATCAGAAGAACTCACATATCTGAACAGCTGTGTAACATTGAAAATTCCTCTAATACTTTTACCAAAGGATTCTTATGTGAATGCAAAATAACTGGAATACTGACCAGTATCCTACCATCTTAAATTTTATGTGTTGAACATTTTCTACTAGCAAATATAATTTTTTTTTTTTTTTTTATGAGCTTGTTTAACAGGGGTTTGAGAGAACTCAAAAATTGGTTCCCCAATTTTTGTTATTTTTAACCAGTACCATTTTGCAATAAAATGTACTTGCCAATGTGGAAGTATATTATTGAGAAGTGCATTTAAATTTTGTCTAGAATTTGTACACCATACTACAAGTAAACCATCATCCGATAATAAGCTGTCTATTGGTAAACTCTTTAAATCTTCATTAAACATAATGTTATAGCCATCTGATGTTTTTTTTCTTTTCCTCCAATTATATTTATTCCACCAAGGAGGATCTCGCAGAGTTAGGTCAAATTTTCTTTCAGTTAAATATTTGTTTATTTCGCACACATCTTTACTGTAGAATTCAGTGTTTTCTGGAAAGATAAATTTTGTTCCATTTATTTCTTTGATTATAGCTGGTCCAATATTACTTCCATGAACACCTACAACACTAAATTTTTCACACATAGAGATGATATGATCGGATGTTTCAAAGGCTTTTTTATTATCTAAACAACTTCTCTTTAAATTTTGTTCAATCTGTGGAAAGAAATGGCTAAACTTTTGTTTAATATCTTTTTGTTTTCTTATTAGTTCTTCAAATTCATTGTTTGGTTCTACTATTTTTAATGTCGATTTGAATTTGTTGTGTTTTTTATACAATTCTTTGATATTTAATAGATTTGAATTTAATGTGTAATCTCCATATGAATTACACAAGTTTTTGTATTGTTCATGAGAAATGTATAAACCAATCTCCTTTCTTACTCTTGTCTCCAACTCCTTGATTTCCCTTATATTTTGTTGTGTGATCCTTGTTGAGGATTTAATATCCTTTTCTGTCTCCCAACCAATTTTTTCTTGAGCCTTCTTCACAAGTACCTCTGCATTCTTTAAGAATTCTCCCTGTATGTTTTCTTGGATGAAATGTATCTTTTCCTTCTGCTTTTCCATCTCCACTTCCAAAATGTCCTGTCTCCCACTTAAATCTTCCACGTTTTTGTCAAGTTTCTCTTCTATCTTCTGTAATTTCCTTCCAATATCATTTGTAATTTCTGTCTTCATCTTAATAAGATCTTTTCTTAAATCTATCTTGTCCTTCTTCATTTCTTCTTTTTGTTCATCCATCTTCTTATTCATCTTCTTCATGTCTTCTTTCATCTCTCTGAAGAAATTCATCATCATCCAATTTTGGTCTTGATTGGTTGCTCCCGGTGTGGCTTCTCCACCTGCGAGTCTGTCTACCTCTTCTGCTGCGTTGTCCGAGACATCATCCCCTAAGGTACTCATTGTCTGATTTTCTGTCTCTTCCCCTGTTTCCGAGACATCATCTTTTTCATGGTCCATCTCTTGGTTTGAGGTTCTTTCCTCCAAAAGAAATTGGAAAGTTTCTGGATCCTTTTCCTCCTCGATAAGAGCTGTCTTAAGTCTATTGAAAAGAGTGAATTTAATCCCTTCACTGCTTAAATTTCTTTTTTCCAATTCTTCTTTCAATTCCTTTACTCTCAACTGGCCTATAGTCTTACAGGACTTGTTTTGTTCCATTTTGTTAGATTAAGTTGAAATAGAGTTTTGAAATCAGTTTTAAGTTTTAATTTAAGTAATTAGACCTAGATATTACACCCAATAACAATGATGTTTCCCTATTTCAGGAATTGTACTGAGTTTTTGTATATAGTTAAATATAAAATTTTTCAAAGAAAATCTTAGAATTATTTTTCTCAAGCAATGTTAATATGATTCAAGAAAAATACAACTGAGCATTTGTTTACTAAAATTCTAATTGTCTCTGAGTAGTCTGGAACAATCTAGAATTATTACTCTTGTTTTTATTTTATGTAAACAATAATATTTAATACAATAAATCTTTAGAGATGAAATTTATATTAATTTTATAACGCCCTACGTTGGGATCGACATTAATATTGTGGGGTTTAATTATGTTAAATCTATAAAATTATATTTTCTTAAAGTATTTGTGTGAAACGTGTTGCCTATAGCGGTACGCCTACGACAACAATATGATCTCCCACAATATTTTCTTAAAAAAAAAATATGACGCCAATGAAATTAAATTAAACCAAGCTGCTCAAAGCAATGAGACTCTTAAAAATTTTTATGATTAAAAACAAATAACGAAAAAGATACTTAAGTAGTTCCTCCGGTCACTGTATGACGTCACCCGCTCAGGTTACTGGTGTAGGTTCAAATTCTGCGATTATTCCCTCTAGTCAAATTCTGTGTTTTGTGAGGTTAAAGTTCTGAGACGTTACAGCTGATTGAAGTAAATTAAGAAGTGATCGTTCTCGTTAAATAAATTTCCAGATTAATTTATGTTTGAAATAAACAGAAATTCAAAAGAGATATTTATTGTTCAATGTCGCTAAAAGAAAATGTATTAGAAAGATTCCAAAATGAATTGGGTTTACTGGTGAGTACAATTTATACTTTTATTCCTATGAAATGTACCTTAAATAAATATATAGTGTGTTCTTAGTTATAAAACCGTATTCTTTAATTGAAATGTATGGATGTGAAAATTCCTGAATATCCTGTTTTCTCTTCCAAGAACAAACTACATCAAAGTTGTAGCACGTGCTAATTTAAATAAAACCTTTATAATACGAATAAATTTTGACAATAAATATGGATCTCGTACAAATGAATTAGTGATAAAACAAAAATTAGTATGAAATTCTACAGTTCATCGAAAATGTTAAACATTGAAATAGAGCAATAATAATTGTTGAAATTCTAGAGTTTATCGAAAATGTCAAATATCAAAATAGAACAATAATAATTGATATCACCTTAAAAATGTCCAGAATTTTGGTTCATGCATGGATGTTGTAGAGTCCTGGTACTTAACTCTTGCTAAATATGTGTTGGAGCAAAATTGGCCCCAAATACCTCAAATGTAGAATCCTTACAACTGCTGTCACTTTCAAATGGACAGGAATATGTTCCTTAAGGCTTAAATAACTTGCTTGCTCTCCTGGAACTGCTGGTATTGGATGCCAATACACTTTGGCCCCAATTTCTTGTCAGGTATGTTAAATTTTTTTATGGAAATACACTTTTATATCACACTTTATCGTTTTAAGTATTTATCTTGCATTATTATGCGTTAATTGTTTAATTTTACTTATAAAAATTTTAATTTTATCAGGACAAATTTCTTACCCTCCTTTCGCTTTCAGGAACAAAAAACAAGAGAGAGATTTTAGATTCAACAGAACCATGGTTACCGAAAATTCTTTTGTTTTCCCAGCTTTCCTTTTGAACAAAAATAAATAAATTTATGTTGGCAATGAAGGCAAAGTTACTAAAAATAATATCAGTTTTTTTATGTTGGTGACTGGTAAGCTCAAATGATGTTTATTGGAACCTTGTTGTACAGGGTGATTTTATTTTAGTGAGATTTGGAATTCTAAAATTATTCCTACTGATTTTGGGAGTGATCACAAATTTGTCCTTAACATCTAGAAATTAAAACTAATCAATTATTTTCAAGGTACAATTTAAGAAATTTATAAAATTTATGGAATAATTATCTGGAATAAATTAAACTCAACTTGTAGTTTTGCTATTATCTTTCTTTCTATTAATTTAGTTGCATAAAAAAATCGAACAAAGACTTATAATGATTTTTAATTATTGTTTCCCCCCGAATGTTGTACACCAATTCAGTATCTTTTTCATAATATTTATAAATAAACATGCTCATTTGTATACTACTTCTAATGCAACCGTAACAATATATGTTTTAAATTATTAGTCGTTTAAAAGTAATAATTTCGATTTTTTTTTTTCGCCAATTACCTAATACAATCCTTTTTAACAGAAAAAAATCGAAAATGTTTGACAACTTACGTGCACATGGAATATGTGAACAAAAACCAAATATTACATAAATCAAATATTTAAATATGTATAGGCTACATGTATTTTTAGTTCAAATGGCCAGGTAAACTGGTGAACTTTGTTGCTTTCTTCGCCAGTTTTTAAGGGTATTGGGACGGCCTCATACACTCTTCGAACTAACACTATGAGACTTGACAGCCAAGGCGGATAGTTCTTTCGTTATATTCCTTATTTATGATCTTCCTCAAGCACCTTCTCTTGAAATACGTAACCTTTTTCAGGTTTAGGACTATTTCCTTTCTGATGCCTGACTCAGTAGATATCTGCTCCTGATCCATTCGTCGTTTTTGAGCCGTCTATGTACCAAGTTAGGTGTTTCGCATATATTGTGGCTCACCTGTGGGTCATTTATTTTTGTCAGATAAACTGACGATATGGTTTCTCCATGTCAGTGAACCTTATACTCTATCTGGCACCAAATTGATGATGTCAACATCGGAGATATTTGTGTATTTACATATTGGATTGTATGGATATTTGCAAAGGAAGCAGATTTAAGATTACCTCAAGAGCAGACTTTTTCAACACTTTGAAAAAATACACTAAATTTCTTTTACTTTTCGTATTGCCCTATTGTAACTTGTAAGTGAAACCAAGTAGCTTTTTCTGTTTCCTGTGCGTTTCAATACATTTTACAGTTTAGTTACCTTCTTTCCTATAAGATCAAGCTCTTGGTTTCATCAACAAGCATTGGTTTAATTTTTTGATTATAGGACAGGCTTTCTGGTTATAATGGCGCTCTGTAAAGAGTGTGTCCCCTTTTTATAGGTTACAGTAGTACTACGTCTATTATCATCTAAGATGAAGGATCTGATACTCTCCAGTTTCTAATCTTTGACGATATTGAGTGACTGGCTAGGGTTATATCTAGTACTTCCTTCCTATGGTTTTTACCCCTTCTTTGTTGGAATGTTGGCCTATTTTCATGATTCAATATTTAACTCTTATTCAAACAAAATTCAATAGACACCTCTTTGATTGTTATTTGTGCTCCCCCAGACTCTATGACCTGTCTACTCTCAGTATTCTGCCATCCTCTTCTAGTAGAATAGATCAAAGAAACGAGAAGCAACGTACTGCAATGATAATTGTAATAAACAACCGTTATTTAACTCAAGTGAGTTTATATAAGGGGGTTATTTTAAATACAAAGAAAAATTGATGACCAGAGGCATACCATACATCAGCAAGGTTTTGTCTAGTTAGACCGAAACTATTGTTTGATAAAAAGAAAACTTTTTTATAAGTACCTATGTATGGATCATGCTTCTTTTAAATAGCTAATGAAATCAGAGTAATGCAAGTGCTAGAGTTCAAAATTGCAAAGACAATGGGACGATCTATATGATGAAAAGAAAATAGTTAAAATTGTTATAAATAAAATTCAGGACCTAGATGAAAGTCAAAAGTAGTTAAAATAAATTGACCTGTGACTTTCCAGTGGTAATACTACTAGAGAATTTTCACAATAAATCTGTCGATTTACTTCTAAACGAAATTAAATTGCTTGAAAACACCACTCGTTCTACGGACTCGTGCTGTTTTCTCAACTCAGTTGAGTTTATAAGTAAAAGACAGACTTATAAGATAATTTCAATCACGAGTGGTATATTGGGGACTACATCAGGAACAAAGTGATAGGTCAACACAACAACAATACTTTTTTTTCAAACGTCAAACCTTGCTTTGTTGAAAACAACGAACTTGATAGACCAATCAGAATCGAAAGACAGTTGGTGTTTTCGCGATAACACCAGGTGTCTTTGGCTTATGATTGGTGAAAATTTTAAAATTTTTGATATAGTCAGTCTAATAAAAAAACATTTCAAGTTATATAATATATTATTAAACACAAACAACATTTATTAATCGTGTTTTAAATAAAATCGTTAATGATGTTTTTTATTTTCTCAAACATTTCCAAAGTATACATAGGTTATTTTTACTCAAGGTCAATGTTTTTCACATTATTATTAATGTATTCATTAACTGTAATGAGCATTAATTTAAAGTGGCTGTTTGTTTATTGATACTGAAGAAACTCTTTATTCAGCACATAGTATTTAGGTTTATGTCTCATTATACATTTCCGATTCCATTTTAACCTATATCAAGCAGGATATTTCAACTGTTAAAGTCATGAGTTATTATGATATTAAAAAAAATTTAAAAATGGATTTAAAAAAGATTCCATGTAATACTTTTAATAAAAAAATTGATAGTGTAGCCATTTGAATTATATCTGGAATTGAAGTGAATTCAAAGGGTGATTATCAAAATAAACATATCTACCGCTTATTTACCTATCACGTTGTAAAATAATGATGTAGGCATGTGTTATCATTAAAATATTGTAATCACTAAGTTTAAGGTAATAGGTACATAAATGTTATAAATACATAAAGTTTTCTATAACAAAAACTAGTTATGTTCTAATTATCCTTTAACAAAAAATCTCTCCTCTGCAAAAACCGTTTTAATTTGATAATCCAAACGAAAATCTTATTCAAATTTTTTATAGATATCTATATAAATAAAATATTTGCGTACATATTTATTTCCTTTTCAAAATATAATGTACTAATGCTTGAAATGTTTCAGATATATATGTCTAAAAAATATTAAAACGTGTACCTATTATGCTTACTTTATAGCGTATGCCATTGGAAAAAAAGTTTGACACTGGTTGGGTGCATTCAAAAAGCGCACTGGTGCAGTGTCAATTGATTGTGCATTTGACCTTGAGGGCGAGTGTCAAATTTCTTATCGATTATGTTAGAATTTTTATGTTGACGTTAATTTTTATTTACAATTAGAAAAATTACTAAAGGGACTCCAAAAAGCCATTTTAGAATAAATACACAGTTAGTATGTTGTGGTTTTATTTATTTAATTATTATAAAACCATTTTACACCTTTCCATTTATTACAACATATAGGCTATTTTGTATTGTATTTTTTTTTAAACAAATAGGAATAATATTTTTCACTTTATTTATCATTTATTTATTATTACTGCCTTGAAGAAAGCAATTTTGAAACAAGCAATAGTTCCTGCTCTTTATTTTCATGTAAATTTTCTTTCATATATAAAATAATTAAAATTATAAAAACAAAAAACACAAATCGGGTAGAAAATCCAATTCTACTCTCCCGCCAAATTCTCTCTAGAAACTCTTCATGGTCTATGTAGAAACTGGTGCCGCACGATCACGAGACCTCCGCACTCGTGCTGCATTTTTTTCCCAATGGAATTCGCTAGTTGATCATTAAGTGACGAGCTAAAATTTAAAGTATTTCAAAATGATGAGTTGCAAAAATCTAGTCGATAATAGAATAAAGCGTAATCTATAGAAAGTCAAAATAATTCTAAGCAATTGATTATTTGAAAACACTTATCCAAAAAATTTACTCAATACCTAAAAATTTAGAAGTATTTTGTTTTCCTTTACAAGAATCAAGAATCTTAAATATAAAATAACATTTGTAAGCCCTTCATATAAATTATTGTTCCTTGTGGTGCTTACATTTATTGATATATTTTTCTTTTTTTTGAAAAATAGTTCGAACAATAAGAAATAAACCAAATTAGTTCCTAAGTATAGGGTAAGAGTTTTAATTATTGTTGTGTTCACATTTATTTATTGCATTTGAAATTTGACTTGACTGCTATGTGAAGATGGTAGGAACTACCGAAGAATAGGTAGTCGATTTAATGTTAACCAAACAACCATCTCTCGGGTACTACGAAGGTTACTAGAGAAAGGAGATCATGCTAGCAGAGCAGGATAAGGAAAACATTGACTCATACCAATCCAGGATCGTTTTCTAAGACTTTCGGCTCTTAGTGAAATGTCGTAGCCTATAAATTCAACTGTGCAAGGTACATGGTCTACAAGTGACTGCTGAGAACAAGTGTCAGAGAACAGATAATTGGGTTAAGGCTAACTGGGAAAGTGTACTATTTACTTCTCAAACATCATGCTATCTGCATGGTAGAACAAACTGTACGCATGGTAAAAACTTACGCATGTGTCAAAATAGCTGGGACTTAGCTAAGACAGTAACCGAGAGAAGGTTGTAAATGTATTTTTTACAATTTTCAACAAATTTTCATATTTATTGCATTTTTTAATAATGTATTAATATGTGATGTTAGATATTTGACTGTAATAATGTTAATAAAGCAACAAAAATATATCCTTTCACATATTTCCTAAGGACGATATTTTTAAAAAAGTGTGGCATAATTGGAAAAAAATCTTCAACATGAGTTGTTAAATTACCTTCCAAAGAGGTAGTTGAAACCCGAGGCTATTCTAACGTTATACCTTTAAATACCAAAAAATACATTATAAATACTTCTTAGTTAAATGATTAGTAGTTTGTAGCTCAAATGTTCAGTTATATTAACTTTAGTTATTAAAATAGAAAAATAATTAAATTTTAAAAAACCTTACAGTTTTCTTCTGTAATATTGTAAATCTCTGATTTAACAGATTATTTTAAGAAATATTCCCCTTTTATTCAATAACTTGGGAAGATTTTATTTTAGCTTTACATTATCTTTAAAAACCGTTACATATAAGTTTGCTTGCAGTTTTCAACATTGTGTGTCAATCAATTTAAACTTTTACATGTTAAGTATATAAGTAAACTATCTTCTTGAATCACTTTATGTATTGGTTAAATTAGATGAAAATGATGAAGATCGATGAAAATGGGTGCAGTGGTTTTGAATTTATTGTGAACAGTCGAACGCTGCGGATAAATGAAGT
The DNA here is from genome assembly GCA_035357415.1 of Ophraella communa. Classification (NCBI taxonomy): domain Eukaryota; kingdom Metazoa; phylum Arthropoda; class Insecta; order Coleoptera; family Chrysomelidae; genus Ophraella; species Ophraella communa. Next base: position 24,395,480 of record CM068980.1, read on the forward strand.
GAATATCATATTTTGTGTTTAAAAAAACTCCCACTCTCTCAGCTACGTCATGCGCGACTTTGATGAATTTTGTCTGCTTGAGATTTATACCTTGCAACTTTGTTTTATCACGTGTTATTTGGAGGATAGTCCTTTATGGTTTGGGAAGGTATTTTTTGGATAGCACGCACCTCCCTAGTGGTCATAAATAATAATTATAGCTGCAAGGTACATACAACATGTAGTACCTTTTAATGCAAGATAACGCCAGGCCACTTGCTGCACCCCTTGTCAGAAATTACATGGAAGGGGTTAGAATTAATACTATGGAATGGGCATTCCGTAGTCCAATCCAGCAGAACAAATCCAGTCCAATAACCTGGAAGAGGTAAAGTTAATTCAAATCTAGGAAGAATTGAAGTCAGGAAGTTATTCGCGCGAGAGGTGGAAACACTCGATTTTGAGAACATTTTTTTCATTTTTTAGCTTGTTTTAATTATTGTAAATTTTGAATTTTTCTTTTATTTCTTATAGAATTTTTATTAAAATCTTAATGACGTTTTAAAATTATAATAATGAATTATAGAACTTTTAGAATATGGAAGCTTGGCTTTTGATTTTTTTTATATACATAAAACCAATTCACCGAGTTGTGCGTTAATTTTTTTGATTATGTGTATACTAACTCGACCAAAATGTTAGGCATATTTTTCAAAAATATAAAAGTAACTATGATTTCCATTCAAAAAAACATAAATAAAATTTTTGCATGAATCACAGAAAAATTTAACATATTGATTGATTTCAAATATTATATACTGAATAAAAGTTAAAAATAGATTACTGTTATCATATACTGAAATTTTTTATTTTTAAATTATACGTAATAAAACAATAACACTGTTTTCAATGCAATGTTTTCAAGTGATAAATCATGAAATGTTTTTTATTTATCTTAACATTTATAATCTAAGTAGTTAAATGATAAATAAATAAAAACCTCGTGCTCTGACAAGGTATTTTTTATCTCAAAAATAAATTTTTTTAACAAAACCAGTGTGTAAAAAATCTGATCTTAAATAAAATGTACAGTTATGACATTTAAATAAGTGATTTCTTGTTATTTAGAAAGATAGGCATAATTAATATATTAAGAACATTAAACATTGAAACTTTTGAACAAAAACTTTCATTTTTTTTAATTAGCTTTTTTAACTCAATGGCAGCTCTTTCTATAAACTATCATCGTCAGATTGACATATTGAAGTTAAGACTAGATCAAGTATTGAAATAATAAAACCTAACAACATTATTTCAATACTTGGTCTAATCTTAACACTACTTAATCAACAGCAGATAGCTATATTGGAAAAACAAAATGTAACTCCAATATCTCAATCTGACGATGATAGTTTATCGAAAGAGCTGCCATTGAATTAATAAAGCTAATTTAAAAAAAAGTGGAAGTTGAAAGGTGTTGAAAAGTTTCATTGTTTAGTGTTCTAGGTAAAATATACCACAGAGTAAGGTTTAGTACAATAATCTTCATAAATTTGAGTAGGAATCTTGTCGATGTAGCTCCCTCTATCGGATTCTGTCTAGGGCCGCCTCCTTGACCTTCTTATAAGACACGATACTAAATTTCACTTTTCTTTGACTTTGTCTTATTTTATCAGGTGTCCATTATTTAATGCATACTCAGGATTCTCATCTAATACCTTCCCATTATCCGCAGTACTTTAGCCCTCTTAACACAAAACCATCCGTTAAATGTTTTGCCATGGTCTTCACCTGGACAGCTTTCCTGGTTATATTGTATTCATTCTCGGGCAAGTTTCGGCACACTATAAAGCCGGCTCTAGTCCAAAGTATTTTGAGAATGATCCTCTTTTCGTAAGCTAATCACTTCGTTCTTTGCCATGCATTTCTTGATGATCTGGTAACCACACAAGTGATACAGTATTGCATTCCGCCGTGTTCCTCCAACCATTTCCACACTTGTCTTTAGGGTCTTATTATGTTCTCGGTTGCACAATGCAAGATACCGTATATCTCTACTTGAAATATTTCCCGTCACAACCTTAAGTACTGACTTCAAGTCAGTATAACCCCAAAGTATTTTACTTCACTCATCAGGTCTATTCTTATTCCATTTAATATTTCCTCTTCATTACTCCTTTCAGCAAACTGTATTAGAATGACCAGATCATCTCTATAGCCTAGGATATGAGATTAACCGTCATTGCATTGTCATTGAAGATTTTTTATTCCATTTTAGACCGTCCATAACTAGATTACATAAGAGGAGAATTAAACATCTCTGCCAACACCGTACCCGTATTAATGTTAAAATATCACACGATTTTCTCAGCACTCAATCTACCTACGCACCAGCAACTTCTATACCTTTCAGACTAATCGCCTGTGTGAAACATTAGTTAATAAAGTCTCGTTTTCGTGAAGGATCCTGGTCTATAAACACAAATGATATTAGACGCGGTTTCAGGGACTTTTACTTGTTCTTATTTGAAGTTGTATAAAAAAAATAATAAAAGTAAATGATTCTTTAAATATGTCATGGTACAACTACTGGAGTCAGATAGGGATATCAATAAGACTAGGACTAGTGATATTATGCACTTGAAAGTATCTTTGGACTTTTCTTTTGAAATAGTGCTTGTGTGCCAAATTCGTTTTTTCCTCAATCTAGGGTTAGTACAATAAATTTATTTATTAATATTTCATATTGATATGCTATATGAGAGGCAAAAGGCCCGTTAGTTTTCATCGAGTAGTGAGATTTTAAGTAGGTACACCAACCAAACATAAAAATTTTAGTATAATAGGGATTTCAATATTAAGTAACTGATTTCTTAATTATTTGCAAATAAATACCTAGATATTATTATTTTTAACGACCGCAACTGCGGAAAAGCCAAATGGAAAATGCAATATTTGCATTTTCCATTGCATTAATAGGAAAAACCACCAATCAGATGTGTTTTTTCAAGGATTGTTTTTCTCATATTGATAAAAAAATGGTCATTTGGCATCGGTATGTCGTTCACAAAAAAAAACGATAATATCAAAAGTAAACATGCTCATCATTATTTAAAAACGGATTTTTCTTTGTATAATTTAGAATAAAAAACTAATCCAATGTTAGTTCAACTTAAAATTGAGGATTACAATTACATTTTTCACTTGGAATCATTTTATAAACAACATTTTAAAAATAAAATTCTGTTTGAAACTGACAAATTATTTAATTTATATAACGGAGACCAAATCTTCCCAGTTGGCTATGTTTTGAATGCTCATGTAATAACAGGAGCGTCAGATCCTCCTTTGTTGGGCCGTGATATTTTTAATTTTTTTATTTAAACAGATCAAGTAATACATGCCTAGTGATTCAAAACGATTATTAAAAAATAACTCCTTGTTTGATAAGGAATGATATCTGTAAAGATAAAACGTGATATTTCTCCAAAGCGCTACCATTCCCATTTGCAATAAAATAAGAGGATCGTTTACAAAATTTAGGAGTTATTGCGCTTGTAGATTATAACCCTTAAGGTACTCCGATAGTACCAGTAATTTTATAATTCGCATTTGTGGAAATTTTAAATTTAGAGTAAATATTTTCATTGAAATAAACCAATTTCCAATACCACGAATAGAATAACTATAAGGTTAAAATTCAGGATGAAGTTCACTTTACAAAATGGGATATGGCAAACGAATTTACTCAAGTATGATTGAAGGAAGAATCAAAATGTTTAGCGGCTATAGTTACCCATAATGGTCCCTTATGTTAATGACTCATTAGTGGTATTCTTTCGTACCAATGTAACTAATCTAAATAAGTTCAAGTAATCCTTGACTAATTCTTACGGTTAAGATGAGTTCCCCACCATCTGAAAAATTTTGATTTGACATCTCATCTTTCTCATCCAACTTATCTAAATGAAGAGCAAGATTAGTTGGATTGGTTTAGACTTTCCTAACCTCAAATTTTTAAGTGACAGACTTCATTGATTCTGATTCAGTTTTATGGTTTGTTTTCATTGTTTAGGGTAAGGATAATAAATTTTGTTAATTAATTTATAATAATTATTGAAATAAAATTGTCATTTATTATGTATATTATTATATAAAATAATTATCGGATGATTGACAATAAAAAAGGAATACATAACACAACTTCAATGCTAAAGGAAGCAGAAATAAAAGTGAAATAAAATGGGGTTGTTTACACTCGCAATTTGACATTTCTGACAGCAGTGACAGCTGACTTAGTAATTCTGTTCTTTCGTTAAAAACTTAAACTAATCCAACTCATCCTCTAGATTGGTTGAGTTGAAGTAATCCTACATTGGTTTGGATTTTTGGATTGGTACGAAAGAATACTAGTACTCATTTTGACGTTATATAGGATTTTAAAAATGTCCCGAATCTATGCATGATATTTTAGTTAGGCTAGGTTAAATCTGACAGTTGCCAGAATCGGAATCAGCCAAATACGTCGTTTAATATGCAACTACCCGTCAACACTATATAATTATACATGAGTTCTATGTATCTATGTTCTATATATCTATTCTATCACGGACGTACCTGTTTTTCCATTACCTCCAACTTCTTGCGTTAGACAGAATTCGGTAAACTGTGACGCACTGAAAGAAGGATTTGGTTTGAATTATACAAGGTAACATAAATGTACAAAAATGTTAATAAACAAATCCTAACACAATTCTTCAATTTAAATAATAAACTTCGAATTATTGTTTGTAAATCAAAATAATGCATATCTAAGCCTTTGGCCACTGTTTGCCAATCTATCAATAACTCATTGTTCATGAATTGCAAAAGAGTCGGAATATATACAAACTATAGTTTTTAAACCAATATCAACTATTCAAAACTCTAAGGGGGAGCTTCAAGTGCGCCACTGAACTAAATTCACATGTGTTTTTATAAGGTTGTAAGTAGTAAAATAGGTCTGTTTGTATCGATCATTTCCATTGGTTCGATTGTTTAGTATTTGTAACGTAGGACAGCAGTTAGAATTAAACAACTGGTCGAATGGAAATAACCGATACATGTACCGATTTCTCTTGTTTTGGAACCGGCCTTATGTAAAAAATAGATGTTTTAAAATAGATTTTATTTTAGTGTTGAAACTATATTCATACATTAGTAATATCGAGGTAACCAGTACTGTCAAGTGTGATTCCATAATAATAAAAATGGCCCTTGCACTATTTATAAATAAATGTGCAACGAGTGACTAGGCAACAATGTTCCCTGACAATGTGTTCTAACCACCCATAGTCACTTTTATAAAGCATTGCCAGATTGATGTTACAGCTACATTAAACATAAAACCAGAGAAAACCTTAACAACGTTTTCTCTGCATAAAACTACGCGCATACATTTACTTCTGTATTATTAAGCCGTTAACAATTAAGTAGGTATATAGTTATTATATGTAATATATTGTACGCGAGTAAGATATAGAATAAGTGCCTAGGTACCTATATCCTCGGAGAGCAACTTGCTTTATAAATTAGAGTCGGCTGTATAACTATATTACAGAATTTGGATCTTTGAAACATCCGCTGGATTCATTAATATAAAGAAATTTGAATTAATTTTCAGATTACATTGGAAGGTCTATTAGATCTAAATCAATATATCAGACTCTAATATATTGACTCACTTTAGACCTTAACTAGTCTTGATATATCAATTAAAAAAATAATACAGGTTAATTACATACAATAGATATTTGGGTTTTTCTGCGGATACGCGAAAGCTGGCAACGTCGACAATAATTTGTGACATTAGCTTATCTAGAAAAGTATACTTGGCCATTTCATAGTTATCACGACGACAACACGTGGATCAAACTCTTGTGATTCATGTAAACAAGCTCCCATTTCCAGTAAATACGAGCTCAAATGGGATATTCTGTTAGTGTTTTGTTATCATTTGAGACAAATAGATGCTAAATATTTTATTTAAAAAGTTGTTTTGAATTGTGTTTTAAATAAATTGAGTATGTTAAGTGAAACCTGTATTACAGATTATCATAAACGGTGAGATTTTTATTGTACTATTATGGTTGGTTAGTTGGTTTATTATTTTTGATATTGAGGTATATATTTACTTTAGCTACTTCTGGGTAATGAATGTTTTATTTTTTACATTTGCTTAAATTGAATAAAGTTGTGTTAAAGTATACTATATTAATTTTGTGTACCAAGTCCAATCATTTCAATTTTTCTTCGTAAAAATTATTAAGAAAAGTAGACAGTCTTGTTCATATATTTAATTACAAACATCATCACAGTATAAATTTGGACGGTTTTAAAAATTGTTTATTTAATGTCTTATATGATGTGATAAATAAAACAGGAATTTTTTTAATGATGTTTATTTAACTATAATTAATTCTACCATTTAATTCCCCAGTTGGGCACCTTTACCTTGCAGTTGATATTTAATGTTTATAAAATAGTTTTTGTATCTATGACTACAATGACCGGAATTATAAAGTACGAATTTCAGTTCAAAATGTTATACGATTCAAATTAAATTCCTTTATAATGTCAACAATCAATATTATAAAGGCACAAAGAAATGGAAAAATACGCTTCATTTAAAAGTTATTTAATTACGTCCAAATATACTTATATACCTACCTAGATCAGGTTTTAGTTTTCATATTAATTTTGATTTTGAGATTCAAAATGAAATGTATTCTATATTTAAGGTCTGTTCCAACACAACAGAAAACGGTACATGTATCAGTTATTTCCATTCGACCAGTTGTTTAATTCTGTGCTCCTAAGTTATTAAACAATTGAACGAATACATGTAGGTACGTTTTTCTCTTATGTTGGAACAGACCTTTAAAATACTTATAATACTTAATTATGCCATTCATAGTCCAAATTGATAGTACAATTTACATTGTTTAAGCCATTTATAGAATGAGTAATAAAATTAAGTTGTGCTGTTCAAACAAATATGAATGTAGTACCTACCTACATGCAAGCCTTTGTAATCGATATTATAGTTGAGTGATAAATATAACATTACATTTGTCACTCAACGATATTGTTTATTGTTTGAATATTTTTAAAATCTCATTTATAAACTGAATTTAACGAATTATATAATTAAGAATAATAAAAAACTCTTCGTTTGAACGTCAGACGACGCTAATAATCTTAGCGAAACGACCGTCGTTGTAATTTAAAACCTAATTTTTCAAATAAACTTGGAAGTTACGTTCAAACGAAGAGTTTTTTCATCTTCCAAAAAGTAAGTACTTAAGTAATTAATGGTTTATTATGAATATTATAGTGCTTTTTGAAACTATACATTTTTTTAAAATTGAATACCTACCTATGCAAAATTTAAATTAATGATAAAAAAATATTCTCCACTTGTTATTTCACATAAAATTTGTTCTTTATGTAGTTTAAGGTGAAGGTAAAATATTCCGTATTTCTGATAAGTATGATTGTATTAATTATGAGATATTATAGGTATTAGCCATTCATGTTTATTAGATACTCAAGACATTTTGATAGCATACAAATAATTATACCAAAAAGGCGCTATAGCAAAATTATAATTAAATTTAAAAATAATTTAAATGAACGAAAATAATCTACTTTTTCTTATAAGAATTCAAGTATTAAGTATTAAAAATTCTCCCTTAAATACGTAAATACGCTCATATACATTACCAACTATAGTCCGTCTCACCTTGACTTTGCAGTACAGGGAACATAGGGCAATGCAATCCTTATGGGAGTTTTTAGCGCGGCGATGCCGATTTTAATTTGAATGCTAATGACGTATGTCATGATTTTGTCATTTTAATGCGTTTGCCCACAGATAAGAACAACTTAGTTTCAATTCTGGAAGCCCCTTGAATGTTTTAGTCATTAGTGTGATTATTGTGCCGGTTTTTTACAAATCATATTCTGATGACATTTGGCATCGCTGTTGGCCATAAGAGCCTGTACTGCAAAGTCAAGGTGAGACGGACTATAGGTACCTACCTATCCGACTTTATAATTATATCAAATAAATAAATGTTTTATACATTTATTTTTTATTTTATACTTTGCCTATAGAGTACCGAATTATAGGTGCACATATTTTGTTAATTTGTTTGGAACATTAAACCACAATCCTTTTTTAAGTTTTTATTTCTTTCAACGTAATCAAGAACTTTAGTTTTTACATGTTTTGGTCCCTATCTGGCACAACTAGACAATCTATAATATTTTGAAGTTTAAGATCCATTCACAGTAGACCATGTCCTTGGTAAAATGTGAAATTAATAAAACATTTTTTTCACTACTAGCATTTGAATCTAACTTTATTGACTTTTGTTGAGGTAGTAAAGTTGTTCATTTTTAACCTAGGTAGAAAAAAACACGGAATGTAACGTTTACTGTTGCAAAGACAAAATAAAAAATTATTTTTTATATTTTGCACTTATAAAAATCTTCATTATAAAACGTATTTGCGTATCGTAATGTAACTTTTACGCACGCAAATTTTTGTTTTAAATGGTTGGCATTGACATGAGTGAAGTATCTAAAGGCAAGACTATTGACATTGACATTTGTGGCTAATAGCAATTTATTAATTTTATATTGTTCTTTAAGAAAGTATATGTGAATATGAATATAATATTTTACTTATATAATATATTATTATTGGCATATTATTCTTTTTAAAATATTTTAAAACATTAACATTTGATAATTTAAATGTCACAACTGTCAAATTTTATAAATTACACAGTGCTGCCGACATACTTTTTAAAATAAAAATTTTCGTAATTACATAAAAATAAAAAATTGATTTAAAAAATGGTAAAAAGGGCAAAATATAAACAATATTATAAACAACTTATTTCATATGGCTGTTGTGACACTCGTTCTTTAAAAAACTCATCGCTTCGCGATTCGTTTTTTAAACTTGAACTCGTGTCATAACAGAATTCCATATGAAATGCGTTGTTTAATATACTATTTACGCATGCAAATTTTTGTTTTAAATGGTTGGCAACATGAGTGAAGTATCTACTGACAAGACTATTGACTATGACATTTGAGGCTAATAACAATTTATTAATTTTATAATATTGTTCTTTAAGACAGTATTTGTGAATATGAATATCATATTTTGCTTGTATAATATATTATTATTGGTGTATTATTCATTTTAAAATAGTTTAAAACATTAAAATTTGATAATTTAAATTTTAAAACTGTCAAATTTTATAAATTACACAGTGCTGCCGACATACTTTTTAAAATCAAAATTTTCTTAATTTACATACAAATAATAAATTAATTTAAAAAATGGTAAAATACCAAAATATAAAAAATATTATAAACAACTTATTTCATATGGCTGTTGTGACACTCGTTCTTTAAAATCGCTTCGCGATTCGTTTTTTAAACTTGAACTCGTGTCATACTAGCAAGCCATATGAAATGCGTTGTTTAATATACTATTTTATTGCTCATTTAATAGTCCACCTACTTATTAAAAAATGAAAATCAATTGAACTATCCATGTATTTTAATAGCGATTTTAACAATACAATACTTATTATCAAATAAAAACTAAAATTATTGGATATGTAATTTATTGCAATGTCACTGTCATGTCATGTGAAACGAGAGTGACTGGTGACACGTCAAAAAATTTTATCAGTTCTAAAAATTAATATTTTTAAAAATATAATGCTAGTAGTGAAAAAAATGTTAAATGAGCCATGGTAGAAAAGGGTATTATTATCGAGGTCCATTAATGGGCAATAATAACTTACTTTTCTACCTTGGCGCATAATTACTATTATTGTATGGTTCTGACAATGTCATAGTCCACTAGGCATGGGATCCAGTGAAGGGCACGCTTCAGGAACGGTTTTTTTTGGGATAGCGCTTTTTTGTTTATTTCGGAAATGTTGTTATATAGGGTGTGTTCGGAGAGCACGCTATTTGCGCCATTTGGCTCTATCTAGTACTATTCCTCGTTTGCGTTATATGGCTCTTGGCGCTACATAGCTCGAAAGCGTGCTCCCCGAACACACCCATAGTAAAAGGCGTTAGGTGTTACTCTTTTTTGTGATGAAGTGTCAAATAGGTATCAAAACATTTAAAAACTAAACTTCTTGATACGCTACCGAAAGGTTGAAAGAAATAAAAACATAAAAAAGGATTGTGGTTTAATTTCCAAAACAAATGAACAAAATAAAGTTAATACACCACAAGGAACATACACATTTACTTATATTTTTATGTTGTTATAAAACCAATAAAATAAGAATAAAACTAATTAATTATAAGCTTTAATAAAGACATGTTGATAGTTTTGTTATATTTTTATAGATTTCAAAATATTTATATGTTTAAACTATATTGAGCTTGCTAGTATTTTAAACTTGTTAACATTGCTAGGCATGCATAGGGTTTTCTTATTTTTTTGAAACGTTGAATGAAACATTGGCTTCCTGATTGATAAGAAAATATAAACTACTTCATAAGAGTTAAAGTAAATATCTACCTACACAGCCAGCGATATTTTTAAATTGTTTATTGAAGGTTAGTTTTATGATTTGAGATTGTGTAATTATTAAAAAAACATTTCTTATTTTTTTCTCCAAGGTTATTTGTGATGGAACTTGTAAGTTAATTTGTGTTAATTGATATAAATATTTTGTTGGTTCATATCTCGAGTAAACAATAATTAATAAATCAGTAGATAAAAGTATTTACCGAGGAATTTACATTACCAATTTGTACTTTTCTAGAACTATGTGTTGACATTATGTAAGGACCATGAAGCTACACCGCTTTTCTCATTTCGACCTTCTTATCTATTTTGGTAGTTCTCTCACATTCGCACAGAGTGTGGTTAAAGGTTTTCTCTTCTTCCTAAAAAAATCTACACTAAGGACTCTTTGCCAGTTTTAACACAAGCATATATGAATTTTCTGGTACTGCTCCTATTGTGCTTCAACAAATACTCTCTTTTTTGACGTGGAACCTGTTATGAATTCCTTCTCCTGTCTTACTGCAGGTAATTAGACATGTGCAACTTAATGATTGATTTTGTTAATATATAGAAGATTGCTAGTCCAATGTTCTTTCTCGGGATAGTAGGTCCGCCTCTCCGGGCTAGTAGGTCGTCTCTTCGTACCATTTCTACTCGCTGTCGATTGGTACCCACGCAAATGTTAGCTTGTTTTTGTTGCTTACTTCTACCAAAGCTTCTATGCAGTCGCGGCCCGTATGGTTAGTAGTACTTGGATTGGTGGTCCATTTTTCCAAGTTGTAGACTTGTTCCTTACCAACCATAACGCTTGGCAAAACAATTAATTGCATTTATGTGTTTTTATTATTATAGTAATATAAGTTTTATTTAAGATGGTTTAAGTTTAAATGTGTGTCAACCGGAATACTTAAATTTTATTTTGTTTCAGAGAAGGCAATATGAACAAACTGTGTCGTCAAGTTTCTATAGAATCTCCTGGTCCTATAATCAAAGATTGTGTGTTCAACTTCGAAGTTCCCGTACCCGATGTACCCGCTGATGGAGCTAGAATTCGGGTTGTATGTGCAGGAGCTTGCTATAGAATGAGAAATAGATCTCCCTCTACATCTAGTGTTTCATCTATTTCCAGTGTTCAATCTACAGAGGATACAGGCTATAGTCCAGCTCACCATGGTATGCGAGACGGTGCTTTGTTTCCTGGGTATGAAGTAGCTGGGGTTATAGATGCGTTGGGTTCAAATGTGTCATCAGATGAGTTTAAAACTGGTACTCGCGTTGTATTATATCCATATGATGGTATTCCACATGGTTACGCTGAGTTCATCGTCGTACCAGATTTATCTTATTTAGTTAAAGTTCCAGAAACCCTATCGCTGAGTGTAGCTGCTATGTTGCCCACAGGAGCACTTTTGGCAAAAAACGCTGTCAAAACCGCTCACCAACACGTAGTAGAACTACTCAAAGATAGAGCAGTGGATCATATTGTAAGAATCCTTATTGTTGGTACTGGAGGACTTGCCTTATGGGCTCTTAGAATTGCTGAACATCATTTTAAAACTCCCGAATATAATAATAGAGTTAAAATCACCGTTGCAACTTTAAAAGATGAAGGTTTAATGATGGCTGCAGCCGAACTTAAACGGTAAGAAGTTAAACACATTTAAATTTTGTATTTTTTTAACATATTTAGTAAATATCAAATATGCATTTGCTAATTCAGTTGGACTCTTCAAATTTAATTTCTAAAATATCTAGTTATACGAGTACAATTTGGGTCATGTAAAAATACGTGTGGAATCTCAAAACTAATCAGCCAATTGTAGTAGGATAGTTTTTTAATATAGCTTGCCTATGAATTTATCAAACGAACGCACTTTCAATATCAAGGATAGCAGCAACTAATTTCTGTCAGTTGGAAACCGTCTTTGAGTTTGAAGAAGAGTGAGTTTATCCATAGTGGACCAGTGACGTCGGAACCCGAATTGAAAATTTGAAATGATGTTACATTTCTCAAGAAACCAAAGGCGTGTATTTATAATTTGTTAAAAGAGTTTGCACATGGTGCAAGTAAGAGATAAAGGGTAAAAAGACTTGATTACAATATATCTTCTTGATGGGAATAATCATAGACTCCCACTATTTATCGGGAAATTGTTAAGAGGTCTAGATAATATTGTATCAATTCAAAAGTCTTATAAGGGAAATATGTGCTAGAAGAGAAAATGGAGTATTAACAGAAGAGATCCTGCGGATCGATTGATTTGGTAAAAGGATCAAAAGCCAAAGAGTAACATAATATTCTTATTTTCAAATTTTTCCACAAAGTGAAGTGAAGTGTATCCGCAATGCTACGATTATCACAAACTAATTTACCGAAAACCGTTTACACTACCACTACACCAACACACACTTTTATATGCCTGACGCGCGTTTCGATAACCAAGTTATCTTCTTCAGAGACCGAAGGTAATGGTTATCGAAACGCGCGTCAGACATATAAAAGTGTGTGTTGGTGTAGTGGTAGTGTAAACGGTTTTCGGTATCAGTTTCGCCACGGTTCCAGATTCAACATTTTAGTTTTACAAACTAATTTGTCATTGGAAATGATGACTATATTTGTTCCGAATTTTATTTCATACTTCATTGGAACTGGTCTTAATTTTGCTTTGGCATTCAGTTACTTATGTAGTATAACGTTTTCAGGGTATTTTTACGTCGCAGCCTATTAAGAGTAGATACTTTGCCAGCAGAAATCCACCAGAGAGCAATTTTGTGGGTAGGACAGAGAACTGTTTTGCCTATATGCTTTTATGCTACAAGAGCAATGGATTCGGTGATCATTTTGAGGTCACTATTTATATTTGCTGAAAAGGCAAGTGATGAGAGGACTTTTTCGGATTCTATTGTATAATTTGTTCAGTTCGCAGTTTTTAGGTGCGTGTAATAGGTTCATCATTGTAAAGTTACTGCTATGAAGATCATCGGATAAGCTCCATGAGAGAGACAGGGCTTACTTGAAGACACAAATACTAAAGTCAATCGTTGAGAAGGTGCTGGATGATTTGTTAAAGTTTGTATGCTAGTTGGTATTTAACAAACAGGCCCTAGTTACATTTAAAACATTTTCAGCAGCTGCTTCTTACAAAGGAGCAGTTAGATCCTCACAATGTTAAAGTCACCCACAAAAATAAAGTGTTGAGGCAGTTGCCAATTCTTCAATAAGCTGTTAATTTGTTTGGAAACTAAGAAGCGATGGCAATAGCTTCCAGGTTTGTAGATAATGGTAGTAAACCTCTTCTTTCCATGGCTTTTATTCCTTTTTGCCATTCTGATCTGGGTCTTTCTTCCTCCGTTCTACAGGCTGTCATGCAAAAACTTCTACCATATCCTGCTGTTGAAAACTTCAGTAGAACGTCTCAACAAGCCACTATTCTAAATTTTTTGCTATCTGCCCAAATAAACAAAGATTTTAAACCAAATTCCTAAACCACCATGCCCGTTTCTACCATGTCCGTTTTTGGTATTCTGCTTTCTTCCATTCGTTGCATGTGGCCCTACTATATCAGTTGTTTCCTCTCAATTTCATCTAGGATGGTATTTTTAACATGCATATTATTTCTAATGACATCATTTCGGATGTGTTGTATCCTTGAAATACCGACTTGAATATTTTTGTTAATGACCTAAATTTCCCCACTATAGGTTACACATTTTTCGAATATCGTCTGATAAATTAGTTTTTTTGTCTTTTCTTAATAGTTTTGTTCCACAGATATGGGTTTAGTTGCATTATTATGGTCTTTCCTTGTCCTATTTTCCTTCGTATGTCCGTTTCGTCTTTACCGTATTGTGTAATCGTTATCCACAAATATTTGTAGTGGTTTTTTTTATTAGGCTCCCTTCTATATATAAATGTATTGCTGCTCCCCCAATGACCATATATTAAGTCTTTTCTAAACTGATGTCTAGATCCCATTCTTTATATCCGTCTAATTTTCTGACCATATAGCTGGCGTCTTCTTCGTCCTCTGCTAGTATTCATTGGTCGCTGGCGTCGTCTTCTTCCCCTGCCAGTATTAATTGGTCATCAGCAAAGAGCAATGTGTGAATATGTTCGTAACTTAATTTTATACCCATATCTTTACACTTCTTCATCCATTTGCATAATGCCTGTTCCAGGTACACTTTAAATAGAGTGGAGGATATTGCGCACCCTTGTCTTAGCCCCTTGTTAGGTTTGAATGGTGTCGATAGCCGAGCTCCTATTTTAAATTAGCTTGTCGCTTTTTTGTATATTCTATTGATTGCTTACATTTTTCGATGCGGTATCTGTGTCCTCGTTTGGTGCGTATACTCTTATAATTTTTATTTTTTAATGTCATTTCAACTGTAACGATTCTTGCGTTTACTGGGTTCCAATCTTTAATGACCTTTCTAAATTCTTGTGTACCAATATACCGTTTCCTGCTTTTGCTCTTTCCCTTTTTCAAGCCCGCTGTACAGAAGGATGTATATATACTAATATAAGGTGTTTATATTAGTTTCCACTTTCTTTCTTTTTGGTTTCTGATACCACTCATGTCTATGGAGAGTCTTCTGATTTCTTTAATTACTTGTTTTTGTTTATTATTCCATCCTTGAACATTCCAACATCCAAAATTCATTAACCTTTTTCTTTGCCTTGTCGATTCTCCAAGGTTTCTAGATTTAATTTTTAGCGACCATATGCTTTTTTAAGGGCCAGGTTGCTGGCCTGACGCCTACACTTTCCGCCTTTACCCGGGCTTGGGACCGGCAGTGGCAACTGCCTCCGGCGGATTAAATCGTAATTATTTAATTTACCGCACTTTACGTAAACAACCGGTGAGGTGATATGTAGTCCGTTATCAGAAAGAGCTTTATCAATTTTTCTTTTCAATAGATGTTCTACTTGTGCTGGAGAAGATAAATAAATGTAAACACGGCCGTAAACAATGCATGACGCAAAGTAGACTTTCTAAGTGGATATAATGCTTTTATGTATTCAAAAAGAACTGACTTGGAAATAGAGGATAAATAGGAGTAGGAATTGGGAGAGCTTTTGAAAGAGTAACAGCAGCATATTATGATTGATAAGGTGCGTTTCTCGGAAAAGATGTGGTGAGTTGAGTTGAGATCTAGGCTTTGATGGTGGTAGTAGAATTATTGATAACAGTATTGACGTGACATGTGACGATTTTGGATACCTAACGTGAATTTGTGTAATTGTAAGTCAGACTACCAATATTCGGTGGAGAAGTGGTTACGACTGTAAATATATATATTTTCACTAATGAAGCATTATAAAAACGGGAACATCACACGTCTGCTTCTATCGAAGATTAAAGCACGCTACTCATAATGCGTGATACGGTGCGACGAAGCGCTGATACAACGCCTGATGCGTGATGCAGACAAATTGAAACGTAGCCCCCTATTCATAGTGCATGATGCGATGCGACTGACGCACGGTGCGATTCATTTTTACATTGGCAGTACGGGTAGATTGAATTTTTCTCAGTCGAGCAAAATGGATTGGGAAGAAGACATATATACGTCATTTGTACCTGCAGATTACTTTTCTTCTTCAGTTTTTGTACGTTTGAAATAGCGTCTCCGTTTTTTTTTCTTTATTTCGTTTACATTAATTTGCCTAGCTGTAGCTATTGTTTGATAAACATTCTGAACTTTATTTCGATTCCTCTTAAACACGAATGACTGAATATTTTTTATTAAATCCCTAAAGAATCTATCCGTCCACAGTTGTATTGCAATTTAAACTAGTTAAAACAAATAAGTAAAAAATATAGTTCGATATTTAAAAAAATATATATTTTAGCTGAGTTTTGTATGTTTATTTGCAGCGTTAACATCGTACAGTGGAATGAAGATCTTTACGAAAAGCAATTGATAGAAAGAACAAAAGATGCATGCAGTGGCCTAGTAGACATAGTTATTGATTTTGGAACTACCTCAAGATCTTTGCATAGATCTCTACAATGCCTTAATACTGTAAGTTATCTTATTTAGGATTTAAATCCCAAATAAAATTTGCATAATTGGATAATATACGTACAAAAATATTTATTTATATTTATTTATTTTTATTCCGTAATGAGATATAAAAAGTCAATTTTGTCAATTCTTTCTATTAAAACGCTTAGGGCCGGTTGCATAAACGCTTGTCAAAGCTGTTACTTAATTAACAACGTGTTAAGTCTATGTTAAATTGGTAAAAGTTAAATCCCCATGAGGCTCATGCGCTTATTTGAATTTTTAATAATAATTTGGTTAGTCGACGAGAGATGTTGATTCTTAGGCTACGTTGTCACATTTCTTAGAGTGAAAAGTAGACTAGATTTTGGAAAGACGAAAATTGTATATATTTGAAATTTAAACGGACTTCATTATTTATGTTTTGTTACTGAATTAACTAGATCCTTGACATAGAGATATTTTTAATTATTTTAACGGTTTATTGGATTTGATTTAAAACAAGAGATTTTAATATTTACTAAATATGTAATTTGAACAGCAAAAACAAACCTTTTACATTTCTATTTTTAAACTGTTTTTTTAATTCCCTATGTATTTACTCGAGTAGTTTATATTTTTTTATGCATTTGAAACCATATTAAAAAAATTAAAATCATAGATTACCATCAAAACAAGAGAATTATTTAGTATTTATAGATTTTGGCAGTAAAGTCCATTAATTTATAAATATTAAGGTTCGTTTTTTATAAACAAATTGTATAAACTAAAATCTAACTATTCGGTTTAAGGGAAAAATAATTTAAGCCGACAATGCACCGTCAACTTCATCTAAAAAACAATAAATTTGAAATGGTCGCGCCTGCGCTATCGTTGGCCATAGACTTGTCAAAAGATAACAGATTGTTAGCTAATTGAGCTTTAACAAGGGATTAGGCAACCGGAACTTAATATTCAATGTTTTGTGCTAAATGCTAGCCAATCATTCCGTTTTATACTGATAAAACCACTAGTCGTTTTACCAGTATTGATAAAATCGTTAGAACTGTCAACAAGTCAATAACAATATTGAATAAATAAATTTCTTGCTTACAAGTGACTGTAAATCAACATTCATTTATATTATCTAAATATTTTAAAATAAATTTTTTTACTATTATCACAATTAAGTTCATCTAAACGACAATAAAAATTCAAATAGGTAGGTACTTTAAAACTAACCTGATTCTGTATTCATTTAAAACTTTTAGATAGGTACCTACAAATAAATGTGGTCTTGTAGGTAAACGTCAATAGTAGATATGCCTAATAATTCTTATTTTGGCAATTTTCTCTCAATATGAGTATGTAAATATGTATATAAATAAATATTTATTCATATTATAACTGTGTTTTTACGGTGCTGACGACAACTGACAACTATCAATACCATCTAGTGTACAGGTTACATCCATAGGAAGGGTAGCGGCATTGATAACGTCATTAAAGTAGCGCCTGTTAAAGAATGATATAGATTTATAAAACTGTCATAAAAAGAAAAAAGAAATCAATTCAAAATTTGCGAGTTACCAATCCCAATTACTTATGCTGCTAAGCCGTAACCGGAACCTTGAGAAGATATTATTTGTTAACATTATAGAAAAATCAAAATTTTATGAGTATTTTCTCTTAAAAAACAATATATTTATTAATATTATTATGTGTAAACCCACTTCCTTTCTGTCTCTTGATTATTAATGTTTTAATAAATTTAAATTTAAATCTTCATATTTACTTTTTATAGTTAAAAACGCTGTCTAACAGCGAAAATAGAATTAGTGAAAAGATATCGATGAATTATTAAATATAGTGGTTTTTGTATTTTAGGCAAAACTATAGAACACCCTTTGACGTACAAACATTGTATTAAAAAGATCAGTCTCTGTTTTTATGTTATTGTTTTTTATTATTGGATCTTATTTTTAATATTACCATATAATTGTAAAAATATTTACTATAATAGGTATTATTTTTTAGGGAGGTGTAGTTTTGGTTAGTGAAGAAGTCGCTGAACGACTTTTGCCAAAATTCTCAAGATTGATTCATGAAAGAAATCAAAAAATAGAAGCTGTAGCTCCAGGTTCCATTGAACAACTTCACCAATTAGTACACTACGTTTCTCAAGGTGATATTAAACCACCCCCTTTCACCGAGTTCTCAGCAGATGAGGCTTCAACAGTAGTGCAAAAATTGTGTCAATCTGAAATACCCGGCAGAGCCATTTTGCGCTTTTACGACATTCAGTAAAGTGTTCTAAAAATTTTATTAGTAACAAATGTAAACTTTTACTTTTTGAAAAAAGTAACTATTATTTTTCTAAACGGATAACTGTTATTTGTTAGTAGTTCCATTTTGCTACTTTACGGAGTCAAATTATCTAGATATAAGAGAAACAAGAATTGTGGATACAATAACAATAATGTGGTAGGTTTCAAATGTGCGAAATTTAAAAAAAAACTATAAAGTGGCATGATCGTTACTAAAACTAAACTTGCTAACCCTTGATACTGTCGTATTTATACTTAGTACTGATAGTAAATTATTTGAACTTAAATATTTTTATTTTTGTATGAAATAATTTTTTCGCCAAATATGTTTTGTGATTAGTATTATTAAATTTTTTAAGTTTAGCTTATTACAAGCTTTGGTATTGCTGTTAATTATTGATGTAGGAAAGCATTTAAGTATTAGTGCTGATTCAAGGTACAGGTCATGGAAAGAAATGATTGATTCACTATATATTCCTACATCTAGAGTTTTTATCATACTTAGGCATAGATTGAAATTTAAGAAAATTTGTCTCCAGGGCAATTTACTCCATATAAAGATGTGATAAGTTTGTATTCTTAATTATTAGTGTATATTTTAAATTTATATTTAAACACAACATTTTTGTTTTAAGTTTATTTGTATGTGTAAATACAATAACAACCTATTTAATAAATCATTTATAAATGTTCATTGTTTTTCATTTTTTTCTGCAAACTTGTTTTGTTTTTCAGAAACATAAATATTATACCCTGATATAATAAATTAATTTAACTGTCAAACAACAAAAATAAAAACGTGATGACTATATAAATTAAAATTAAGTAAATCATCTATTTTTGATCCATCTGTGTAAATTTACTCATATTCGGACCATCTATTGTGTACCTATTGTATATTGAACAAAGTTGTTCACCGTGTTTCTTTTATATTAAGAATATAATAAGGAACTTGAATATTAATTAGATCATAGTTACTAAGAAGAATGAACAACTAAACGGTTTAGTTGTTTATTGTTCTTAGTAAGATGGACTTCCACAAAGTAAAGGTTACTACAATCAATTTCATTAGATCATAGTTGCTAATGTAACAGGGTAGTTTGTGATTTCTATAAATAATATTTTCAAACTGTTAAATATGTAGGAGACATAACTAAATTAGGTTTTCTTTGAGGTACTATTTCGTGCATATAATTTAGAAATGAAAATATCGCTTAGGTATTACTTCCTAAGCCTCAGAGATGGTTTTTCTACTTCTGTCATATATTTATTGGGGTACTTTTAAAGCTCCTAAAACCAATCGTGGCTTCTGTTTTTTACCTCAACAGCGGTTAATTGCTTACATTTAACATTTCCATAAAGGAAGCTGCCACAATCCAAAATAGATCGTATTAAGGATTTATTGAAGATAAGAGGTATGTTGGGATCTGCTCTCCACTTTGTATTACAGAAAGCCCTTAATTCATTTAAAGCCTTTTCACATCTTTTAGATGCGTGATGATTATGATCCTTCCACGATAGATTTTGATTTAGTATTATTCCTAGGTATGTAACCGATCATTTATACAGATGTTAATTGAATCTTTATGTTATTTAGTGGGTTATAAAGTTTTCGTGTAAATGTAGGTATATAGTACTGATTTTCCTGCGGAAATCTCAAACCCATTTTAGCTAGTTCATTCGGTAACTTGGTTGTACAGCTCAGGTGTTTTCAATTGTTCTATTTTCTGAATATAATCAAAAGAGATCTGCAAACTGTACTATTCTAATTTTAAGTGGTATAATTTTCAGGAAATCTGCAGAATATAATATAAAGAGAATCGGGCTTAAGATACTTTCTTCGGGTTTTGGGTATAGATATATGTTTTGTAATTTTGACATAGGTACAGTGTCACTAATGTATGGAATAAATTCATTATTTCCAAAATAATCGACATTTGAAAAAAATCCAAAGACAGGTGAATTTTAATTTTTGAATCTTAATCACATGAGGTAGATGTGACGAACATGACGTCACGTTAACGTGGCAATTTTTTTAAATGAAACCATGTGTCTCAAGACATATGAAAGTCTTCTAATCGTATTTACAACGATGTAATTATTTAAATATTTATTTCTAAAGGGTCGACCAAAACTGCTTATTTACAGAAATACAGTAAATTGTTTGGTAAAAAATAATTAATGCCTGTATGCACCATTTTCACGTTTTCTCGTAATTAACTAACCACGTCTAAGTATGTAATCGCGGTTAAAAAGTAGATTCGATGCACCAAAGAATTTTGCACTTAAATTAGCTAATTGTGATTAAGTAATTATGGCCAGCTGGCAACCTCGCAATTTTCCTAGGAATCCGTCATGTCTGTCACAATTTGATGTTGATTGATGTGAAGGTTACGGACAAAGAGGCTGTTTCGGGATTCGGGTGTTTGAAATTTGTTGTAACTAATAACATTACATATTATTTAAAATAATATATTTCGATTGTACATAAATTAATGACAGAACTTCAAATCGAATCTTCATGAAACATGTTATTCTTAACTACTAGATCTCATCAATAAATATATATAAATAAAAATAAAATAAAGGCTCGATTACAGAACACAACAAAATTATAAATGTCAGCTTCAATTTATTTTCTTTTGTTTTAAGAATACAGTTTAAAGTGCAATTCCACATAGTTATTGGAGACATAAAATTGCATAGGGTGTACTTATCATAAGTTAGGGCTTCAACCTCTTCAAGAAGACCTACCTTTGTTGGTTTCGTGAGGCGAAAGAAACTAAGGTCATCCAGGGCTTCAAAATAATTATCTCTCTCATTCCAACGCCTACGAAACCCATTTAACACTATGTCATCAATGTCTAAGTTCATCATCAAATAATAGGTCTTCCACTTCCATAATTATTTTTCCCTACCACAGTTTATCACTACTCACTATTGACAAAAATACATGTAAATGAAATCAGAAATCAGAACCAAACAAAACATCCTAACCTCACTTATTAACTAACCGCGGTTTTCTGCGTAAAACTGGTAAGTATGTCAAGTAGTTAGAGACAATTATGAATTAGAGGGTTGATATTGAATATATTGAATACTCCGATCTGAAACCTGTGATGTTCGTAAACATGGTTGGTGGGTAAGTGATCCATGGTGATCCGTCACGTGACCTCAGTGGATCGGGTTGGCAACCCGGAGTAGGTTTCCGAAAATGCCTTATATTTTATTTCTAATCAGGACCGCACCTATCTGATGTGTACATGTACCATAGGTAATATAATTTTTAATATATATACCATTAGTTTACAATATAAATCACGAGATTGTAAACTATCAAAAAATTGTGAACTGAACCATTTACAATTTAACGCATTATTTTTCGTTAGTTTATAATCTGTCCTTAGCAAACCATCAACATGTAAACGAAATGACAAGATTGACAATCTGCTTGATATTGATTACCCGTAAAATTGTGAATAGTCCCTGACTGGTAGGTTTAGTAATAGTTTGTGCTATAGCATAAAGTAGGGAAACAAATAGAGGGATTGAATACAAGGAAATACACAAATACTCTGTTCCGGATTCAGATTGCTGGAAATGATAGGAAACCAGTGCGGTAGACTTTGTCTGGACCGAGTGAATCCCACACTCCAGTGGAAAGTAGGTTAAGTACCGGGGGCTTGGATTCAGGTTTCCAACAGAAAAAAAGGATAGTTCGACAAATAAGATTAGTATACAAATAAATGAAGACTGCAGACTTTGTACACACTTTCTAAAATTTTTGGTGAAAAAACGGTGGTTTAAAAATATGGAAGAAATTAGTTTAAATGGTTTTATGTACTGATAGAAAAAATTTGAAACAAGTCTATTAGGTACTTATCTTATTCTCACAATTAAAATGAAGTAAGTACTATTTCCTTGCTTCTCCTCTGAAGTATAAGCATCCCTCATGAAATTTTAAATGAAAAAGGAAATCGTGTGGCACCTTGTTTAAAAAATATTTGATCATAATGAAACAAGAAATGCCCGAGGAAATGCCACATTAATTTGGTATATTTTTGTTATTTTACAATTAAATAAAATTTACGTAAGTATTGTTGTGCGAGTACGCCCCTGGCGCTATGACCCAGATGCGAAGCAGTCAGATCACGCGAGAATCTTCGAGAATATACGGCGTCCGATGAGCGAAGCATCTAGACTCGATACGATCGAGAATAGACTGGAGTATGCTGGAACAATACTTACCTATATATAAAGGACCGATTCGAATATTTTAGTTAGTTAGTTAGTAGTATGTTGTTGGATAAATGCGAATGTAAATATTGTCTTACATAAATTAAAGTATTGTAAATAAATTGTGTTATATAAATTAAACAGTGTTAGTGATTTAAATAGTATAGAAATAAATTAAAAAGACTAGTAAAAATAAATAAACGTTACATTGGTGTCAGAAGTGGGATATTGTAAATAAATAAGGTAAAAAAAATAATAAATAAATATGTCGAAAAAACTTTGTGACTTGAAAGTGACAGAATTGCGTCAAGAGCTGGAGGATCGTGAATTGGAAACAACAGGAAGGAAGACTGAGTTGTTGGAGCGGCTTAAGCAAGCATTGGAAAATGATGGTTTAGATCCAGAAAATCATATTTTTGTAGACGACTCTTCTGCTACAATTATTTCTTCATTAAATAAAGTTTCTTCCGATATGTCTTCCTTGAAGAGTGATATCTCTTCCGATATGTCTTCTTTGAAAAATGATATTTCTTCTTTGGAAAACAAAGTTTCTACTGATATGTCTTCTTTAAAAAATGATATTTCGTCTTTGGAAAATAAAGTTTCTGCTGACATTTCTTGTTTGGAAAACAAAGTTTCTTTGGATATTTCTTCTATGGAAAATAAAATGTCTTCATTTGAAAAAAAAATTGAAGAGAAAATAAGAGAAATGGAAAAGCAAATGGAAGAGATGGAAAAAGGAGGTAAAGAAGATATGGAAGATTTAGGAGAGGAAAACGAGAACGAAATGAGAAGCTACAAAGTGGAGCGGAAACCGAAATTGGAAGGCAACGAAAGTTCTGTTCGTGTTAAGGCCCCAACCTTTGACGGAAAGATGTCTTGGGAAAATTATCTCAAACAGTTCGAAACAGCTGCAAGAGCGAACGGATGGTCCCAAAAAGAGAAGGCAATAAACCTCACCATCGCTCTGAGAGGAGACGCTTTGGATGTTCTTCAGACCATACCAGTGGAGGACACAGATGATTTTGAGCAACTGAAGAAAAGCTTGAACATGCGATATGGTCACGAACACTTGGAGAACTTGTACCGATCGCAGTTAAAGACTCGAAAACAGAAGCGAGAGGAGACACTTCAAGAGTACGAAGTAGATATTGCCAGATTGGTAAGATTTGCTTACCCTTCAGCTCCAGAACAAATGATGGAATGTTTAGCTATTGAAGCATTTCTTGATGGACTTCGTGACCACGAAATGGCAAAGACACTCCGTTTAGCTCACCACAAAACATTAGTTGACATCTTGTCTGCCGCGCTTGAGTATGAAGCGGCTTCGAAAGCTTGTGGAGGATACAGTAAAGTAAGGTCCGTAACGGAAGAGGAAGATGAAAATAAGTTAGACCAATTAGTAAATATGATGAAGAACTTTACTGATAAGAAAAAGAAGAAGACCATCAGGCGCTGGAATTGTGGTGAAATAGGACATGCTCGCAATTCATGTAAACGTCCTGGGGTCACTACGAATCAAGAAACTACTCCACAGGAAAAACTAAAACGGGCCGGCCTAGAGGGGCCAGCTTCGACCCGGAACGTTTCCAAAGACCCTCTCATATTAATAGCCTCTTTGAAATGCCGCGACGACAGTGTATATGTAGACGGTGAAGTCAACGGTAAAAAGTATACACTATTGGTGGATACTGGAGCGACCAGAACGATTATACGGCCAACAACTATAAATAGCCGTAAGAAGCTTTTACCAACAAGGCTACGACTGCGAACTGCCACAGGTGACAGAGCTAACATCCTTGGAGAAGCCCAGGTTCAAATAGGAATTGGCTCAGAAAAGTTCACGCATACTGTTATTGTCGCTGATATTGAGGAAGATGTCATATTAGGAATGGATGTGATGAACTTACATGGTTTCCAACTGGATTTCAAGAACAGAGTTATCTAAGTCGGTTCTGAAGAAATATTCCTTCATCCATATGAGGACAAAACCGTGCCAGCCGTTGTCCAGGAGGATACTGTGGTACCTGGTAGAAGCGAAACGATCATAGTGGCCAGACTGCAAGGAACTATTGACGAAGGAATACCTGTGATGATGGAACCATGGAACCATGATGAGGAGGTCGGTCGAGGAATTTTGATAGGAAAAGGATTGGTCACTTCTGCTAAAGAAATTCCAGTACGAGTTATAAACGTCAATGATCACCCAATTACGATCAAGAAAGAGACCAAAGTTGGAACCTCCGTACCAGTAACATCTATAATGCGACAGACAACTATTCCCGATAATTCCAACGAGAAGTTTGAACAAATGGTGGCGGTTGCTGGTACATCTTTAAACCGAGAAGAGAAAAGAAAAATGAAAGATTTTCTTCATCGGTATCGCAACATTTTTGTACCAAAGGGAGGTAAGACAGGACGTACCTCTGCTGTAAAACATAAAATCGACACGGGTGATGCCAAGCCAATTCGTCAATCAGCTAGAAGATTACCACAGGCGAAGAGGCAAGAAGCTGAAAGGATTGTCCGAGAAATGGAAGAAGATGGAGTGATAGAACCTTCTACCAGTCCATGGGTCTCTCCGGTAGTCTTGGTCAAGAAAAAGGATGGAACTACGAGGTTCTGTGTAGACTACCGTCAGTTGAACAATGTTACCAAGAAGGACAGTTATCCTCTGCCTCGAATCGACGATACCCTGGACACTCTAGCTGGAAGTAAATTATTTTCTACCTTAGATTTGAAGTCTGGTTATTGGCAGGTAGAAATGGACCCAAGAGACAAAGAAAAGACAGCCTTTACCACCGGTTCTGGATTATTTCAGTTCAATGTCATGCCATTCGGACTATGTAATGCTCCTGCGACATTTGAAAGACTGATGGAGAACGTATTGAGAGGGTTGTCTTGGAAAACGTGCCTGGTCTACTTAGACGACATCATAGTCTTGGGGGAGACATTCGAAGAACATCTGAAAAACTTAGAAGATGTTTTTAAAAGACTTCAAGCTGCCTAACTGATGCTAAATCCAAAGAAATGCCAGTTATTCCAAGACAAAGTTAATTATCTGGGTCATATTGTCAGCAAGGAAGGCGTGTCTGTAGATAAGGACAAGGTTTCTTCTATCAAACAATGGCCACAACCAACTGATAAACATCAAATAAGAAGTTTTCTTGGTCTATGTACATACTATCGCAGATTTATCAGAAAGTTTTCAGACATTGCTAAGCCATTAACACGCCTTACAGAGGAAACGAGAGAGTTCTGCTGGGATGAAAACTGTCAAACGGCTTTTGAAACTCTGAAGAAGCATTTAACCGCAGCACCGATATAAGGCTACCCACAACCGGAAGGAGAATTTATTTTGGATACAGATGCCAGTAATGTCGGAATTGGAGGAGTCCTTTCACAGATTCAAGATGGACAAGAGAGAGTCCTGGGTTATTTTAGTAAAGTACTCTCCAAACCTGAGCGGAATTACTGCGTTACGAGAAGAGAACTTTTGGCAGTTGTGAAATCGGTGGAACACTTCTACCAATATCTTTATGGAAGAAAATTCTTAATCCGGACGGACCATGCAGCCCTAAAATGGCTAATGCAGTTTAAGAACCCTGAAGGTCAAATTGCCAGGTGGATCGAACGACTCCAAGAGTACGACTTTAGGATCGAACATCGAGCTGGGATAAGTCACAGAAATGCAGACTCCCTTTCCAGAAGACCGTGCCCAGAAGAGTGTTCTCACTGCAGTAAGACAGAATTAAAAGAAACTGCAATACTACGAACAACTGTAGTTAACGACGACTGGGCACCTACTAGAATTAAAGAAGAACAAGATAATGATCCTGTTTTAAAGAAAATGAGGGAATGGAAGATAGAAGATCGTCGACCTACTTGGCAAGAAGTGTCAAAATTCTCTACAGTCCCTAAATCATATTGGGCTCAGTGGTCAGAGTCTTTCATTTTGGAAGGCGATTTATTAAAGAGAATAATTGAAAATGATGACGGTTCCGTTAACAGAAAGCAATTAGTTATACCAAAGAGTAGAGTAGCCGAAGTACTACGACAGTTACACGACAGTCCATCAGGAGGTCATCTTGGTGTCAAGAAAACCCTGCAGAGAGTTCGTGAAAGGTTTTATCGGATGAATAGTTCCGATGATGTTAAGGATTGGTGTAAGAAGTGTACCATCTGTGCTGCTAGTAATGGACCTCAGAAAAGAGGAAAGGCTCCCATGAAACAATATAACGTTGGTAGCCCATTTGAGAGAATTGCTTTAGATATTGCTGGACCGTTCCCCACTACTGAGAATAAGAATAAATACATGTTGGTGGTGATGGATTATTTTACGAAGTGGGTTGAAGTCTACGCCATTCCAAATCAAGAGGCAGCAACTGTCGCAGACGTGCTAGTAAAGGAGTTTATTTGCCGATATGGAGTGCCCTTGGAGATTCACAGTGACCAAGGAAGGAACTTCGAAAGTCAACTCTTTCAAGGAATTTGCCACACTTTAGGAATGAAGAAAACAAGAACTACAGCATTGCACCCACAATCGGATGGAATGGTAGAACGCATGAATAAAACCATTGGCAAATATCTATCAAAAGTAGTATCCAATCACCAAAGGGACTGGGACCAGTATATTTCGCTCTTTGCAATGGCTTATCGATCCGCCGTCAATGAATCAACAGGTCAAACACCAGCAAAAGTCTTGTTTGGACGTGAGATGAGGTTACCATGCGACCTCGAGTTTGGATGCCGACCTGGAGAGGATATAGCTGGAGAAGACTATGTAATCCAGTTACGAAGAAAAATGGACGACATGCATGATTTGGTTCGCTCCCATCTTCAAGTTGCCAGTGACAGGATGAAGAAATGGTATGATACCCAAGCTATAGAGGGATGTTTCCAAGAAGGTGACAAAGTCTGGCTCCATAACCCAAAAAGACAGAAGGGGTACTCACCAAAGCTACAACAATCTTGGGAGGGTCCATACATCATCAAGAAAAGAACCAATGACGTCATATACCGTATAATAAAGACTCCGAATGGAAAACCTAAGGTGGTACACCGAAACCGACTGGCGAAATTTGAAGGAGATCAAAACCAGGAAGAAGAAGTCGTAAACCAAGTCCAAGATACACCCGACCTTGCTTTCGAAGAATTTATGGGTGCATATGGAGGTACTGGAAAAGCTAGATACGGCGTGACTATTGAGAGACAGCAAGACCTGTTCACACTTCCTGATGACTACTTATTGGCCCATAGCGTTTCCGCCACTATCAGCGACGGCCGAGGATTAGAAGTTTGGTCGATTGTCAGAACTTTGAAATCAGTTACCAGCCACTGGGAAGGCTTTGATACTTCGAGATGACTCCCGTTGCCTCTTCTATCTGATTACCAAGAATACCTACCAAGACCAGCCCACTTATCGATATATATGGGAATCATTACTTAACTTGAGAGAGCACGTATTGAAGTCCAACATACAGAAGCTAGCCATGCCAAAAATAGAGTGCAACTCATTGGATTGGAGGGTCATCCGAAATATGGTGGAAGTAATCTTTCAAGATACCGAAGTCCAAGTGTTGGTATGCAGCCATTCGCCCCGTGTCCAGCTGACATCAAAGACCATTCCATGTTATTTCCATGCAACTGGAAATTGTAGACGAGGATTCAGTTGCAAGTATCTCCATCCAGTCTCAATTCCTTAAAAGTTCCAGGAGGAACTATCTCTTAAGGAGGGGGCAATGTTGTGCGAGTACGCCCCTGGCGCTATGACCCAGACGCGAAGCAGTCAGATGACGCGAGAATCTTCGAGAATATACGGCGTCCGATGAGCGAAGCATCTAGACTCGATACGATCGAGAATAGACTGGAGTATGCTGGAACAATACTTACCTATATATAAAGGACCGATTCGAATATTTTAGTTAGTTAGTTAGTAGTATGTTGTTAGATAAATGCGAATGTAAATATTGTCTTACATAAATTAAAGTATTGTAAATAAATTGTGTTATATAAATTAAACAGTGTTAGTGATTTAAATAGTATAGAAATAAATTAAAAAGACTAGTAAAAATAAATAAACGTTACAGTATATTGTCAGTAGATGAAAAACTGCATTTTTTAAACTACTTAAGTTCAGGCTTAAGTAGTGTTTCTTGTTTTTTGATTCAGTTACAATAAATTCAACGAG
Organism: Ophraella communa; assembly: GCA_035357415.1. Taxonomy (NCBI): domain Eukaryota; kingdom Metazoa; phylum Arthropoda; class Insecta; order Coleoptera; family Chrysomelidae; genus Ophraella; species Ophraella communa. The sequence continues at coordinate 24,424,803 of CM068980.1, forward strand.
TTGCGGTTGCCTATCTACTTTCTACGTGTTCCCGACCATATTAGGGATGTTGTTTTCTATCCTCTCGCCAACTAAATTATATTTTAGGCGGCCAGTTGAATTAAAAAGATTTCCTGCAGATTTCATAATGAATAGCTAAAGTCGACTTTACCAAAAGGAGACTACATTAAAGCTCTCATTTACTCTCATTTGGTTTCATAATTAATATTAAAGTAAGTATTTTTTTAATTGTTAGAAATAAATGTCATATTTTGGGACTTTTCCGTTTCTATTTTAATATGAAACGTTAAGTTTTATTTGGAAAAAATGCATATTTTGAAAAAAAAAGAGAGTTCGCTAATTTTTTTTGAGCAGAAGAAATCAGTTTAGAATGTAGAATTCAAAACAGTATGTTTTTAAGCGAAAAAGTTGGTAAAAATCAAGCTCATCATATTTTTCGATGGTCTGTTTTTTTTTCTGTATACTTTTGGTATTTTAATATAAATAATTCTTCATCAAATGGACTTGAACTAGAACTAGGCGTTTTAAAATTATTCATATTATTATTATGATCTATGATTAAACGAACACAAAACTGTGTGGAAAAATCGATACTTTAATTTTAAAGGACCCTTTTGGCTTAAATAATACTTTAAGTTGGTCATGAAATCAATAACCAACAATATGTATAAAAGTATACTTTAATGTTAAAGTATTCTTTAAAATTCTTTATGAAATCGGCCGTAAATAGGTTAGTTTCTATGTTTCTAATGTTTTTAAATGTTCGTTTCGACTCAAAGATTTTTATGCTTCATAAGAATTACCATCATTAAGGTAGGGATGAATAAAACAAAATTTAAAATGAAAAGTTCAAGATAAGTAGTAGTATTCAATACCGAAAATTTAAGGGAAAAGCAAGCCAAAATCGAAGAGACTTGCTTTCAAAGAACCTTGAATATGTTGATTTTCAACGAGGTCCTTTTTCAGTAAATACTTATTAAAAATTCAAACTCGCCATCAATTCAAGACGAAACAGAGAATTCGAAAACTTTGAATCAAGAAAGACTTTCAAATTCTTGCAATTCTATCTTTCAAAATGGATTTCAATTAGACATTAGACTTCGATGAGCTGATAGCAGAGCAATACTATTTTTTTCATAGCCATTTTACATTCACTTTTAATAGGAACGCATTCTGCCAATTTCCCTCCCCTTGCATTGTGTCGTCCGGGGCGGCCACCACTCTTACCCCCCTAGTTACGCTACTGTATATAGTAAATACAAGGTGATCCAACGAAAACTTAACACCTCGATTTTCCGACTTTAAAAGTAAAAAAAGCGCTCGGACGACCCGTCAATGTCTGATTCGAGGAGGAACTACTTTTCCGCACTTCGTTTGAATAGCGATGAGGAAGAAGTGTTGCGATACTCTTTTTTGAAGATCTTAACGAGTACTACCTACCTAATCCTGAAATTTAGCTTCAAAATTTCCATCGATGACGAAATTACAGGTAAAAGTGAAGTACTTACTTTCGTGATTAGTTTTTTAAATGCTGGAAACGTGAAGTAATATAAGTTTCCTGAATACGTTGACCTACATTACTCAAGATTTCTGTTGTAATTTGACGGCATTCATTAATGATCCGAGCTTGTAAATCATTCAGTGATTCAGGCAGGGTAGCGTAAATCTTGGATTTTAGGTAATCCCATAGAAAAAAGTCCAGGGGAGCCAGATCTGGTGATCTGGGTGGCCACTCAATACGCTCCCTTCATCTGCATTCTCCAATACTTGCACTAGGGCTGGATGAATAGGGTTCTCCAATAGATTTAAACAAATTTCACCAGTGAGATTAACGATTATGTGATTTCCATAAATACCCGTCCAAACATTTAATTTTTGGGGACGCTGTGTATGCACCTCATGAAATAGTTGTGGATTTTCATCTGACCAATACCGACAGTTATACCGGTTTACAATGCCGTTAAGGTAAAATGAACACTCGTCCAGAAAACAGTTATCGAACATGTATTTTTGATTATCGTTAATCATTTCACTGACCAATTCACAGAACTGAAGTCAACCTTATTCAGTTCCTGAAGCAATCGCATATTAAGGATGGTATTTATGTTCTTTCTGATACATGACCTAGACAGCCAGATCCCTGACTTCGTCTCTTTCCTGCAACCTCTTTTTGTTTCCGACTTAACCAGTAGCATCAAATTTGTCAACCAGTTACACAACGTAAGCAGCGGATACCTTTTTTCTCGCATTTCGTTCGTTAAATAATGTCGTTGTTTTTCGCACCGAGTCGTCATCTTTTCATTCCTGGCAACCAAAATATAACCGTTAATATATTAGGCAATAAGTAGGATTTGTTTATTGTTTTTCTGTTGAATTTCAATAAATGTATATTCATACGTTTGAAACCTATTAGTTTTTAATATGTAGAAGCCCGTCAAAGTCAAATTTTATTACAGGATTGTAGCACGTAATGTAATATATTACGAGCTACTATCAGGTAAAATTCTATTTTCCAGATTTAAATCTAGTATGTAAAGGTATGTTTAAGGGTACAGAAGGAAATAAATTAAATTTACTTTACTATAAAAGAAATTCTAAATACCTACAGCATTTTAGTAGGAAAGTAAATTTAAGAAACATACAGTTTTTTCTAAAAAACCTATAATTCTTATAAAAAGTGGAAAATTGCTTTAGTTTCATCTACACATTACGTATTTGAATTCGTATTTCATATTATAAAAATACAAAAGAATATTAATTTTACATGACTAATAAATATGACTAACGGATACAAATAGTATCAGCGGTCTAAGATAAAACAATATTTTTTAGCCATACCAACTGAAATTTTCACACTGAAGTTCGCTCCATAGATAAGTATACATGTATTTATAATTGAAAGTTCGCTCTTTCAGCCTACGTCGCAATTAACGCAATTTACAGGGCGTGGGGTTCTATTAACAGAGAGAACGTTAAAATTTTAAATCCACTTGAAGCGGAGAGTTGTGTGTTGATTATTTTGAACCTTAACGCCCTGTGAGGCCAGCCTGACTATTTAAAAATTTCAACATAAAATTGTAAACATTGACGTGAACTGTGTTTAAGAATGATGTATATTCATTCTAGTTATTACCTTATTAGAAATTGAAAAATTAGTGTTGTGACACATGGAGCCTAACGTTGAAAAATTGTGTGTAGATTTAAAAGAACTATTAGAAGGTAAATTTATATATAATTTGCAAATTCAATTTTTGTAATTAAAACAACTTATAAGTAAATCATAACTGAAAAAATCATGTAGTTATACAAAGATATTACTGATGCGATGAACTGCAAACGGCCTTACAAATTCATATTTACTTATTTTATCAATCACGCAATTTTGGAAATATTCAATGAAATATACATAGTGTTTTAAAAAGATATACCAGGTTTATGAAAATATTACAATTTATAACAATAAGTAGTATTATTTAAAATTGGTGCAAGGTTAAAATTATATACCATATAATAATAATACTAATATTCAAAATTTTGAAGATATAAAAGTAAAATTTAAGGTGAGAAATTTTAAGTAAAACTTGATGAATTTTTAAATTATTTAAAATTAGATATTTTCAAAAATTAGTACCTATATACTTGATTAATCATGTTTTAACATTTTTTAAGACATATGTACATTTTTCTCCAACGAAAAATTGGGAAAGCTATCAGCTAAAGATCAAAAGCTAGCCGAATCTTTGATCATCCGCTCCAAAAAGCAATTGCAAGAAATATCTAAAGTTCAACCACAACCCAATGAAGATTATGTAATTATGAACAATCAAGGTATTGTATTATTGTTTTTTTATTTTTATTAAAGAAACACCAATTTATATTCATTTGTCAATAGAGAAATTTTTAATTTTAACAATTTTTATAAGAACAAAAAGCGATTTCGAATGGCTTTGTTGGTTGGTTAATAGTTAACCGGTCGGTTCATAAACCTTGGTTGGCTCTGACCCATTCGAATTCTTCGTAAACAAATTGGTTGGTTAAACGGCTCTTAATCACGTCATTTCACAAATATTTGTTTACAAGTGTATTTTAGTTCAGTTTGTTTTTGTTTAAAATGGAAACCAAGTTTCATAAAATGCTAAAACGCAAAGCAGCTGCAGCCCTCTTATTAGTAGATGATTCATCCCATTTTAAAAAAATATTTTTAATAAGTATTCAACATTTTCATCATTTATTAGCAAACATTTGTTCTCCCATCAAAATCGTCTTCCATGAGTTCCTGAGTCGATATCATTTTATAGGGATGCACTTTATTTTCTTTCAATGTTTAATATCGATGAATGGCTGACATTAAATGTTGCGGATCCTTGTCTACTCGATGTATGTGGGTTTTCCTCAAACTCAAGCATCACATCTAATTTTATATCATCACTCAGTGCATTTGCAGCTGTTTTATCCATCTGCTTTGCAGGTCCAAATTCGCGAAATTGTTTCTCTATTTTACTAATTGTTACTTGGGATATAGGCCGCAAATTCAGAAATTTTTTCATGAAATAGGAGAGCAACTTCCATTTGTTTTCAAGTGTTATCTCCGTAACCAATCATTTGTAAAACTGTTATTTTATATATTTCTGTTAATTTAACCATTTTTATGAATTGCAGTCAACGAAATTCAAATTATAATATATAATTACAACATCCTGCAGTTATAATTATTACAAACCAGTTTGCTAAGCACAACCACAAACACACCGCACTTCTCAAAACCGTTCTAATTTTTTATTCTTTCAGTTCTTTCTTGACATCTGTTGAATCATTTACCCTAACCTTTATACAGCAGAGGCTAAATCTTAAGAAAAAGAAGGAATAAAATGACAGAATTAGGCGTTGCCAGATACTCTCTTTATTTAAGGATTCCTTCGTGAAGGCAGGCTTAAATAATGATTATGAACAGGGGAGACCTTAAGGCATCCCTATATATAAGACATCCTTAAGCACACCTTCAAGTACCGACTAAGAATATGGCCCTAAGCTTCTTCGTCCATGCTAGGTTCCCTGGTATGCAAAATTGTTCCTCAGCTTTACTTCCACCTCTGTTTTTTGAAAACCCGTGAAAGAAAAAAGTTACTATCGCACTCCAACTTAAAGGTCTTATAGAAACCCAAGAAACATTCATAAAATAAACAGTTGTACAATTAATTAAAATTATTTTTGATGTGAAAACTTGTTTAGCTGCGTTGGACACTTTTTGGAATAGAAAAATCTTAAAGTTCCAAGATACCCACATACAGCTGGCTTTAGATAAATTTGATTAAAATATTTTCATTTCTTAGAACCGTTTTACACGGCAAAGAATTATGCCGAATATTTCCCTCATATATAAAATTTCTTCTAAGAGCAATGCAATTATTGAAAAGTTACAGCGTTAATTGCACTGCGAAAATTGCACGTTGCCATAACAACACATTTAAAACCGTGTCGCTAGACGCTAGTAAATAACACAAATAAATGTCAGAAGATAAAAATGTCGCGTTTTGGTGAAATACCAAATCCAACAGACAGTTTTTCTTTATTCGTGAAATATTCCAATGAAGTACATTCGTGCATAAACATGACCAAATAATTTTGCATTCAAGCATGATATCTTTAAACAAATTGCATTCGATTATTTTCATATTTTATGAAATCTTGCAATTTTTAGATATCGCGCTTTCTTGCAAAATTATCTGTAATTTTTATGCACTCGTGAAATTATAACTGAAAGTTACTCTGTAATTTATCCTGAAAATTTTTGTGTGTGCTTTACACGATCAAAAATTCTTACAAAAATTTTCGGATTAAAAAATTTGAACATGTTTTCTTTATTCACAGAGAAAGTGCGTTAAAATGGACACAATATTATTTTTCTTAATTGTCAACATTTTGTAATTTGAAACCCACAGAACACTAAATAATATATGTAATAGTATATTACGTAACAAGAGTTGTAAGTAGCCCATTATGCACGAAGTGAAAAAGCTTCATGATTGCGTAATGGCATTACAGCTTTTGTGACGTACTATATTTTTTCTACGCCCTGTAAAGTGCTCATAATATCATCACTTTCACTACCAACAGAAATTGTATAACGTGTTGCCGACCTTTAGAGGCATTACTTTTTTTAATTTAAAATGTATTTCGCTATTAATAAAAGCTTTTTTATGTTTTTAAATTGACTATGAGTATAAAAATAGGCCAAATAAATTAGTACGTAAATAAAAATTTCATTGCCATTGGATTAAACAAAGAATTTTAAGTTTACTTATCTAAAGTGTATGGTATGAGATGTATGTGAGTGTTAAATGTCACTTACAAGAAATGTCGACAGTGTGATTTTTGACGATTTCAGACATGGGCGTAGAAAAACTATAAAACATATTAGTGTTATGTGTAATTCTTTGTCGTGTAAAATGGTTCTTAATTGAATAAGACTTTTATATATATAGAACAAAATTAAATAATTGAAAGTACGAAGATCCCAAGTAGGTATTATAACCGTAAATAATATGGATATGATTAATTGCTATTTCAATTGAATTTTATTTATATTGTGTCATTATCTTTTAATATATTTGATTCATAAAATAATTTTTGAATAAGAAAAGAAACATTTTTGACTTCTATCGGTAGTTTCTAAATTGTTGCCAATCTTTTTAACTGATTTTAGTGGACTTAGTAATGGAACCCGAGCAGGAACAGAACAATTTTTATTCTTCGGTGGAAATTGTCACTACTACCAATCAATCAACAATATTGCCAGATATAAATCCATATAAAGGTAAATTGATATTATTTGTCTAATGTATTACCAAACTATACTACGGTTACAAATTAAATTATTAAAAATATTATTGCATTAAAACGAAATTATTGTGGGCAGATTGTGATACTATTTATTTTATCATCTGATTTAATTATTATTATGCAGCTAATAATTATAAGGTAACGACTAAATGTTATATTCACGTTTTATCAGTGAAATATAAAAAATTGGAATGAAATTCTACATTTATTAACATGTATGAAAGGCAACGCAACGCACACCGGGATATTTGTGAGCCGGAAAAAAGGTAGCCAAATGAAAGTCATCGTATGGTAAAGATAGTTGTGAACTGTTGACACAGATCAAATTAAAGGCCAATTTATAAACTTGCAGTTGCAGTTGCAGTTGCCGTTACCGTTTCCGTTGCTGTTTGACGTTGCAGTTGCCGTTCGTAGTGTCAATTTATAAACTAGATGTTTGATGATGACTGAAGTTCGGCCAAAAAAAAAGAGAGTTGGGAGATTTTTGTTTATTGTTTTTGTTATGAAATTTGAATTTTCGTGAAGTTTTATTAAGGATTTTTGTTACTAAAATGTTAGTAACTGGTTGATATAATGGATGACGATATGAGGTTTATAAAACTCCCACGACATGAAAGAGAAAATCACAGCGGCATTTCTATCTGTTAACGTTGATATGCTGACAAATGAATTATTGGAACTTAGACTGCAGCATTGCATTGATATTAACGGTGAACACCTTGAACATTTAGTTTAATATTATATGGTTAGAATTATACTTTTGGAGCCTTGTTTTATTTAGAATAAATTGTTTATTAAAATTTATTATTTTTAAGGATTGTTTGTTACATTCAACGTTTATTCTTTTCACCTAATAGGTTAATAATTATGGTTTACAATAAATATTACAAAATAACTCTGTTTTCATAAACTTTAGGTATAAGGAATGCTTAACAAAAATTAAAGTTACATAATCGAATATTCTATTTATGATATAAAATACAGGGTGTTCCATTTGAAAGAAGAGAGAAAATGAAAGGTACGAGTTATCGTCCACCCTGTATATAAAAGGGAAAATAATTAATATTTAATATAATACGGTGATATTGTATCATATTACGAAATTCTGTCAGGCAAAATATTTTTTTCTTCTTCAAAGTACAATAAGATACAGAGCGTTGATTTACCTACGATTTTCACATAAAGTTAAATTTTTTAATATTCCATATTCACTGCCTGAGTGAACATTTGTCTAAAGAATATTATTTTGGATTTTCAAATAATAATTCTTCCATTGTGTACGATCTTTCAAAAATTCAAGCACCTTCGAGAACGTTAAAACTTTACGACGAAATGCGTCACAAAACAACCACAAACGGTATAACTAAAGCGGCGGTCACACGGCGCGTGGTTCGTCGAACCTGTCTGGACAAACCACGAAACACAGACCGTCTGACATAGGTGATTTGTATAGCTCATGGTTTGTGATACGTGGTTTGCAAGCTTCTATCGGTTGTCGAAAATTAAGCGGGAGTCAAAGGAGACGAACCAATAGGTTCGCGCAAAGGTTCGTACAGGTTCGTCCAGGGTCGTTCTTTCTCGAACCGATCCATGAAAAACAAAACAGGACGCTGGATCATATCAGTTGTTCTGTATTATTCAAAAGACAATCATGTCTTGGAATAAAGAGGAAAATATAGAATTCATTGAAGCTCTTCAATTAGAAGATATTATGTTCAGAAATAGGTATTAGGTACTTCACTGCCGATATAAAATATACAGATTACTCACATTTCTCGATTTTTCAGATGCGATGCTATCCACCATCTTTTTTTCTTACGCTTTAGTTTTTTTGCAGTATATGACCACTATGAATTATGCATATGCAGCAATAATTTGCTGTCTTCTATCCATGGCAGCAATAAATGAACTAGTCACTGCGCTTTCAGGTTCGAGCGAGGGTTCGAGATTTTTAGGTAAAACTCCTGATGTCACGAATCTGGACGAACCACATACCGTGTTGACACCCTTGCATGTAAAATGGCGAATGGTAGCGAACTACGAACCAAGACCTTGGTTAGGAGTTTTTGGACCGAGAGCCAAATACTCAGAAAGCTTGGGCACATACCCGAGTATCTTTCAAGCAGAAGTCCGCGCCATCGAAAGATGTGTGGAATTCAATATTGGAAGAAACTACCGCAGACAAGAGATTGTGATCATGTCGGATAGTCAAGTAGCCATCAAAGCGCTGAGTTCAAATATAATCAGTTCGAAGATGGTTTGGGAATGCCTAGGCAAACTAAATGAACTGGGCCAGAAGAACACTGTCACCCTCCTATGGGTCCCGGGACACATAGGAATAGAGAGGAACGAAACAGCAGATAAGCTGGCAAAAAAAGGAGCCGAAACCCCACATTTGGGACCAGAACCATCTTGTGGGATCAGCAGTTGAGTAATCTTAGGAAAACTAAGGGGAGAAATGGAGAAGGAAAAATCCAAGTACTGGAATCAGCTGGAAGGACTGAGGCAATCTAAGATACTACTGGGGAACTATGACCAGAAGAGATCTATTCTAACGGGAATATTAACCGGGCATTGCCGGTTAAGAAGCCACATGAAGAAACTAAGGTTAGCAGATGAAGCAAAGTGCAGATTCTGTGAGGAAGAGGATGAAACCTCAATACACATACTCTCAGAATGCCCTGCCTTGCAAAATTCTAGGGCTAGATACCTAGGAGCACATGAAATAGAGGAAGGGGATCTACCTGATTTGAAGCCCGGCGATATCCCAAACTTCCTCAGGAAAATAGGACTCGAAGAGCTGCTATAGATCTAAGAAAATATCAGAACATGGCAAGTAAGGGGGGACACAATAGATCCTATAGGTCGCAGTGTATTTATCACCCCTAATTCATACATACATACATACATACAAGACCTTGGTTCGACAAATCACGCGCCGTGTAACCGCGGCCGCGGCAAGACTGCTGCAGGCATTTCTACAAACAAATTTGGTTCAGTCTTCTCAAGCTTTAGTGCGCATGCGCTAGGTGGCATAACGAATGAAATTCGTATTTTTCATTCGAAGTAAAAGGCTGATTTTCATTCGGCGATTTTAGGATTCGCGGTTTTTGTTGAATTTTTGAAAGATGGAAGAATTATTTGAAAATCAAAAATAATATTCTTTAGAAAAATGTTTACTCAGACAGTGAATATGGAATGTTAAATAATTTAACTTCTGGCCGTTTTCATAATTTCAGTCATTAAAGAATTTTCAATTTTGCTCCAGTTTTTAATAAAACTGTCGATTTCGCAGGAATCTATCAAGTAGGTGATAATTTTTTTTTAACATCAACGAACGTAGCAAAAAATGTACCTACTGAGCACACAAAAAGCTCATAAAAAGCCCATAAAAAGTAGTTAGCCATACTGTATATAATTTATCCCACCTACAAAAATAGTATAAATAAATAAGAAAACATTACAATACTTACGTGCTCTACTAACTTAACGGTAATCTGGCGGGTGGAGGTTTATGATTTTTTCTTTAAATAATAGAGCCCAAAAATAATCGCTTGGGCCCATAAAAAGTCCCTAATTTTGGTTTCTGGCATTTTTATTTTTTATGTATGTATACCACAACATTTATATATTTTTTATTACTTGATTGCCTTCTAAAATGTTCTTGTTTTTAATTATTAACATTTAATGTATTTTTAAGATTTATCTGCTAAGGATGCATCAAATAATGTGAAATCAGGATGGTTTTTTATGAAATGGAGGTTTTTATTAGGATTTGAAAAAATGAAACGAGTCTACGGAATTATACACAACCACTGGCTATTGATATATCTATCTGAAAAGGATTTAAAGCCTTCATGTACTATTAATTTAAAACATTTCGTAGTGAAAGGAAATGATGGAAAAAAAAGAAATTTTCAGCTACTTTGTACAAAACCAGATGATAATAAAGTATATCATGTAAGTAAAAAAATAAATGTATATTGAAGTATTGCATATTTCTCTCAGTTTATAGCTCTTACTTATAAAGACATGTTACAATGGACAACACAAATGAAATTATCTTATGATTTGGAAAACGATATAGACAATCTTAATATTGACAGAGAACGAAAATACTTAAATACTACAGAAAATGTGTCGCTAAGTGGTGACGATTCTGATGGAATATATGAGCAATTAACAACGTAAGTATAATAGTATTAATGCGTAATTGACTCCTTAACCAATACGTTACGTAAATTTTGTCCAAAAATATGTGTTAGTTACATAAAAACTTCAAAATCAAACAATACTGGATAATTTCATACATAGTACTTGAATTAGATATGCTGAATTCTTTGTACAAGATTGCGGAATTTAGTTTTTAATGCGTTAAAATAAATTAGCTTGCAAAACTCTTTTCTGGAATAAATTGGTGATCACATCAAATGATATTACTTTATGATAACAATGTTTCTTTGGTAATAGGGACTTAAAGCAATTCTAAAAATTTATCACGTATCCTTATCCGTATACGTAACGTAAAGGAGATACGTAACTAAGCAAAAAGAAGCATAAAGCAAATGCGTTTGTGACGTAACGTAACCATTCATGTGTTTTAATTTTTAACGTAAAAAATAAGCCCCGATATCTACCTTAACAAAATAATGTCGTCATTGCCACTGTAAAATAATCTTTTTCTTTTTAAATCCATTATCGCATGTCACCATAGAATAAGCATGTCACAGAAATGTTTGTTATGATTGATGAACAGAAAATAAGGTTATGATTTTTGAGCATACAACATCACTTTTATCGCTAAATTATTGAAAAACGCGATCACGGAACACAATAATGTGATACGTTACGTTAGATACGTGTGACGGATTGATACGTTTCACGTAACGTAACGAAACCCACGTATCGCTTCTGCACATGCGCATTGCGATACGTATACGGATACGTAGTGATTTTTAGAACTGCTTTAAGTCCCTATTATGTTTATTAATGATAGCATATATGTTTTTTAGGGTGAACAAACCTGTCAACAGAACCGCACGGGAATCTCCACATTTGAGATTTCATACATTCCCAAATTCGAAGCCCAACCTCAGATCTACATCAACCAAAGTCAAAAGGCCTATAAAGGTTCCACCTCCTATGATAAAATCATCAGATTCGGTTAACAATTCTTCAGAATCACTAGTTTCTTATCATGAAATATTCACAGAACCAACCATTGAACAAGTCAGCAGTAACAGTACCAAAAGTTTTGAAGATTCTTTTTCTGATAACAGTGAAGATTCGTTGTATGAAACTTTTGCCTGTGCGAAACCAACAGTTACCATTTTAAATGAACCCAAAAGTGATACATCTAAGAAAAAAAATGTTCCCTTGCCGGAGTTACCTGTTCAAAAATAATGTCAAGAGCCAAGAGTTTTTGGAAATATTAATATTGATAAAAACTGTAATTTCTTGAATTATTGAGCCATCCACATTTACATATTCTTACAAAATCATATTTTAAGAATTTTCTTATTTTTGAAAATACGTCCGGTTTTTTTTAATATGGTGGCACTGTGATGTTTGATATTAACGAATTTATATTATTATAAATATATTGCCCGACAATCATTTACAAATAAGTCAAATACTTATTACCAATCCCAATACTTGTTCACAAACATGGGGACTATTTGTATTTACAGCAGTATTCTTTTGTAGAGTTCGTTTTGATTATCCCATTTATCTATATTAATCATATCCTAATAGCAACGGTAAATTGGTGGAGTCCATCCAAAAGCAATAGTTGCATTTGTATTTGACTTCTGAAATTGCATTGACAAACTGACAATAACAAACTAAAGGATGCCTTACACCAGGGCCGTGCATACTTAAGCATGCTGCTAGACATTTCTGTTCGCTCGCCGAGCTTCCCTTCTCTTCGCTTCGCTTTGCGTATAAGTATACGTATTCCCATAAGAAATAATGATATATAAAATAGTTGTTTCCCGTCGCTTCGCTTCGGGTCGTACAAGTATGCTTCGGCCTTAAATACTATAAATGATCTAGGACATCGTATCTGCGAATACGAATAACATCGCCTAATTTCAGGACTATTCGGTGGTGCGTGCAAAGAGCTACGTCTACTGCTAGCCGCAATCTTTTCTTCATATTTATTTAAAGTACGTTTCACAATAAATCGTTGACTTGGTACCTGCTCTTAAGGGATTACTAATAAAAGGTGGTTAATATTTCTTCGAACATTTACAGAAAGGTATTATTTATTTTTGTCCAGGAAAATATATACGTATACGTATATATTTTCGTATACGTATATATAGTTTCAACAGTTTTGTTTAATTTCAATTAATAAATAAACTTAAAATTTGTTTGTTTGATTTTAAAAAATTTCGTGATTTTTTTTACAAAATAAATTTAAGTTTTAGTAAATGTTACTGAGTTTTATTTAAATCTATTTTGAAAACCGGATTACGGATCTGTTAATGTTTACTGTACAGTGAGAAATTTATAACCTTTCATTACTAATCCCCTAAGGTCAGGTACCGGAGTCAACGAATTATTGTGAAACGTACTTTAAATGTAAACGTTCACAGTAACAGCGTTCAATCTACGTCGCGTTCAAGCCTTCAGGGCCCTTATTCTCATCGTAGGAGTAAAAGTGAGAGAAGGGAACATTCTATCACACGAATAGGGAGTAGTCATATTTCTCTCGATCGGTCAAACCCGTATTCTGAACCAAAAGAAAGAGACTGACTTTGTTGCCAAATTTATCATAGACTACAGACATTAGAGCTACTTAGTAGTTAATACAATACAAAAAGTAGGCAACTGAAGTATATCCTATCTGTCAATTTTTGTTCTTTGTAGTGTTGTGTTTGAAGAAGTGGCATAGACTTATATATTCTTATTTTAAGATTAGTTATTTAGAATGACATTGTACATTTGTCTTGGTGGATTATTAGCATCAGCTTCAGCTTGCAACATGTCATTATTAATTTGGTTCACACCCATTAATTTTCCTCTATATCTAAATCCATTATAATTTATATTGATACTAAGTACGTGTATCTTATAGTAAATACCATAAATGTATTCAAAAATAAATTAAAATATCAACTGCATCAACTGAATAAACACAATTGCAAAAACACCAAAAACCAAAGCTGAAATATATAACAAAATTTAAACAAAGTTGATAGAAAAATAATTATAATTATAAAAAACACAGATCCTACGACAATAACGACATATAAAATCTATAAAATTTAAAATTTGGCTTTACGCTTAGATCATTGCTTTACGGTTATGAAAGATCAATTTGTAATCACTGCGTATGCGATCCACTTGAAAATACCCGATTCTCTTGGTTCATAGTGAGAGAACAAATTCCATCGAAAAGTTGTAGGAAAGGAGTAGCATTCGAATGACTGAGAATAGGGTTATCGTGATTTCGATAGAAAGATGGCGGACTTTCCTATAGGAATAATCATATCCACTGGATGAGAATAAGGGCCCAGAATTGTTTTTTTGGAGAGTCGATGATAGCTGTGACAATGTGAAAAATTAAATAATTTGAATTCAGTCTTGAACGTGACTTCGATCGAAACAAACGAAGAAAGACAGAATAATATTTTTATTAACAAAATAGTCCTTAAATGAATTTCGCTAGCAAAGTTGGTTGCTCTATTATTTTTAACATATAAATGTAGTTGTACATTGTTTTGTTTATTTAGTTCTTCCATGACGCGAATATAATCTTGATCATCATTTCCATCAGTCTCTTATCAAATTGCGAAGTGTGCAAGCACATTTTATCACGTCTATTGATGTTTCTCGTTTCAGTAAAATACTGGTTTCGAAAATTCGGAACTTCTATATGCATCTTCAATACATTTTTGAGAACTTAAATATGTTTTCAAAGGATATGCTTCGTCGCCTATTAAGACAGTTGAAATTGGGAAGTGCTCTTTCTGGGGATCTGTTGAATCGGTTAATCTCTAACATACAAATTATGGAGTGTCGAAGACTTGAGTACGCCTCCATCGCTTTCAGAGCCCCGCGAGCCTACTTCAATGGTAATACATTTCTTTTTCGCATCTGCTACTCCCTGCAGACCTATGGAATAATATTTTAGGTCCACCCAATACTGTTCCAGTATTGGGTGGACATTTTATTTGACAATGTTTACCATCTATTGAACCAAAACAATTTAGAAAGTTCCATAGAGTATTATAGTAATCTTGGATTATCTCTTCTAGTTGTTGTTCATTGGGAACAGGCATATGACCTCTTGTAGCTCATTCCAAATATTTCGACAAGTTCCTTTAATTATTTGAGAGGCAGTGGAGTATCCAATTTTAAATTCATGTGCTAAATGCTTGTGCGTCGTGCCCGTTGTTAAAAACCTAAAAAATTGAATGGATGATTGAAATATTCTCTTTTTATATTTTCAATTACAAATAATCATCTATAATTGTTACATTTAAGAATGCAAAAATAAAAGTACATTATGTAGGTACAGTGATTGGATATAGGTATATTTATTTGAAGACATATCAATAAACTGTAAATATAAATGTTTTAAGGTTTTATTGAATTTTTAGATAAGGATAACTTAAATAACAAGTAATCTTCGAACAGTTATAATTTTTTAATGTTAAGATATTTTCCTCCTGGTTCTCAAAATGTCATGTTTGAAAAAGGCATTAATAATTCGCAGCAATGAGAAAATTATGATGTAGATTCTGAAGAGGAAGAACACCTTGATGGAAACAGTACTCCATAGATGAAGAAATATCAATAAAATCTCCGGCATCTGTAAGTGCGGTTTCTGCAGCATTACTGCAAGAAGGAGGAAGATTATCATCTGCGTCAACATCTTCCACAATATCTGGTAATAAGAGTAGAAAAAGATTATGCGATATAAAAGATGACACATTTTTAGAAATAGAAAACAAAAAGTTACATATCATATCATGAAAGAGGTAGAAAAACCTGAAAACACGAAGGTTTGAAATTTTTTAAGAGCTACCATACATGAATAAAATTAAAAAATCCTATAAATGATAAAATTCCCCAAGATAGGTAGGGGAGAGTGTTGTACCTTAGGACAATACTAATTTTAGATTTGGGCAACAAATAAATAAATAGTATGTAGAAATTTCAGAATATATTTATTAACGCATATTATACGAAATGAAATCTACCGGAAACACTAATCGTTCCTTTAAACGTTCTGATCCTCCAACCACTGTTGGGTTTGGTAACTTTTTAGATATATCTGATTCGATGATTTCGTAAAGGTCTTCATTCCTTACAAATTAGTTAGTATTCATTATCTTTTTTAGATAACCAACTTTAAAACATTTTTCTTCCAAAATCTTTTTTATTTCTACTATGTATCAATTCTACTAAAGCAAAGTCTCCCTCCTACTTTTTCCAAATAACTGCATTTGGACTTCTTTTTTTTCTCTTTAAATACTTCATTTTGATTTAATTTTTTTCGGGGGTTTCCGTCAATATTCTGGATTTTTCCTTCTTCCTTCCTCCTTCGGCCTTCCTCGGAGCACCTTTGGATACGGCTTTATCACTTCAAGACTCACATAATTCACGTTCCTTAGAGATATATTATGATGTTGATGTGATGGTCCAGGTTCGTCAAAATTTTTGAGCAGTTCTAGAACTGACCAAAGACTAACTTTGTTATCCGTTACAAAGGCACTTAAAAATTCGTCTTTACCAAATATTTCCGTAGTTAAAGGATAAATGCCCGTTGCAGAAAATACTTTTCTAATATTTCTTGGGTAAGGGCTTTAGATAGGCATTCCCGACAATTTTCGAAATTTGGTACAGGATAATTGGTTTTTCTGGATTTTGAAGCATCGATTCGCTAACAGCCTGATTGTAGTAAGTCTTATAAGGGCCAAACTTTTCGAATACTTTTCTAATATTTCTTTGGTAAACGCTTTTGGATAGGCTTTCCCGACAATTTTCGCAATTTGGTACAGGGAAATTGGTTTTTCTGGATTTTGAAGCATTAATTCGCTTACAGCCTGATTTTAGTAAGTCTTATAAGGGCCAAACACAGTTCGGTCGAACTATCGAACACTAATAAAACTGGGTTGTCCTTTGATGGTTTTACATGATCGATGAAGTGTCTCATGTACTGAATGAATTTTTCTTCGTTTGACCAACCTGAGGCATTGAAAGCTTCAACATAGGTTCTTTAAAATAAACTCTCAGAAATATTAGCATTGGTTGTACGTGGTTTCCTATAGCAATTATACCGGCAATCATGGTTACATTTATTCCTCGTTCTCCCGGTCATGCAGCCTACTTGTTTTACTCCTTTGGGAGCTACAATGTGAGGTGGAACGTGAACAGTGGTATTTTCAGTTTCGTCAACATTATAAATATTGCTTACTGAAAATGTATACTTTTCTTGGCAGGTTTTAAGTTTTTTAAAAAATTTACCAACGTTGTTTTTGTTAAAACTGGTTTAACGCGACAGACTAGTTCTTCTGGTTTTCTTAATGATAATTGCGTATGCCGTTTCATCTAAGCCACAAATGGCGACAAATGCTTGGATCGACTTGCTAACTTGCCACTTTAAATCCACAACAAAATTAATGAAAATATCTCAAACTTTAAGGGGATTAAAATTTAACATTCTATGGGCCACATAATACTCGTAAAAAGCACTGCATATAGAAAAGGACATGCTACTTCTATCCTGTTTGAATATAAGTACAGTAAATTTCCTACCAATAGTATTTAAACTCGTTTTGATACAATTTGCGCCTGTTCCATAAACGCTTGTTAAACCTATTAGGCTAAAATTATGTTAACTTTATGTTAATTCGGTGTTAAATTAATTTTTGAGTTGCATAATAGTACATTAAACAACGCATTTCATATGGCTTTCTGTTATGACACGAGTTCAAGTTTAAAAAACGAATCGCGAAGCGATGAGTTTTTTAAAGAACGAGTGTCACAACAGCCATATGAAATAAGTTGTTTATAATATTTTTTATATTTTGCCATTTTATCATTTTTTAAATTAATTTCTTATTTTTATGTAAATTACGAAAATTTTGATTTTAAAAAGTATGTCGGTAGCACTGTGTAATTTATGACATTTGACAGTTTTGACATTTAAATTATGAAATGTTAATGTTTTCAAATATTTTAAAATGACTATACACCAATAATAATATATTATATAAGTAAAAGATGATATTCATATCCACAAATACTTTTTTAAAGAACAATATTAAATTAATAAATTGCTATTAACCCAAAAATGCCATTGTCAATAGTCTTGTCATTAGATACTTCAATCATGTCGCCAACCATTTAAAACAAAAATTTGTGTGCGTAAAAGTTACATTACGATACGCAAATGCGTTTTATAATGAAGATTTTTATAAGTGCAAAATATAAAAAACTATATAACACATTGTTAAGTAACATTATGTCAAACCTTTGACAAGTGTATGTGTGACGATAGAAAATTTAACGGTAAAGGTGTATTTTGGGTCACCCTCTTGAAGCGCGTGCGCGGATTTCAAATTTGATTTTTAAACGAAGTTGACTGTGCGGTTGACTATCGGCTTAAACCGAATAGCTAGATTTTATTTTATTTAATTTGATTAAAAAAACGCACCTTAATAATTTACAAATTATTGGACTTCTACTGCCAAACTCTATAAATAATTAATGATTGTCCTTGTTTTGATGGTAATCTGTGATTTTAATTTTTTATTGGTTTCTAATGAATAAAAAATATAAACTAATAGAATAAATACATAAGGAATTAAAAAACAGTATTAAAAATAGAAATGGAAGAGGTTTTTTTTCGCTATTCAAATTATATATTTAGTAAATATTTAAATCTCTTGTTTTAATGGTAATCTGTAATTTTGATGAACTAACTGCCATATACTCATAAGATCAAAACAACCGTTAATAGTATATTATTCAATGAGCGTATAATGATGGCTATTATTCACGAGGTGAAGTTTGCGGCCTAAATAAGCGAGGGATTTATAGCCATTATACGCGAGTAGAATACTACATTTTATCCACGACTACTAAATATTTTTGTTGAAGTTATTTTAAAAATTTTGGTTACATTAATTACCTACATATTTTTAGAAACACTATTACTTACTTTATTGTAACAAATATGTGACAAAATACGTTATTGTTCATTTATGCAGAGTATCTTTAAAAAAATACTATAATTAAAACAAAAATATATTTATTAGACCAAAAAATATCACAAGATGATACTATTTAATTGTACTTAATGATAATTGTAATACTATAATAATTGGTGAAGATTATCTGTAGTATAGAATTCACATCAAAACTAATGTTTTTGTGACTTGAAATAATTGAGTTTGGTTTACATTTGTTTTTTAACACAATTTAGCAAATAATATTAAAACACTGATAAATCTACGGACACGAACAATAACGTTGATAGGTTTGAGTTAAATTTGATTGTTTCATAAGCTACTTCGGTTTCTAAAATGTTTCAGACTAACATATTATTATATCAACGTGCTGATGGCGTAGTGTATATACTTGTAGCTCACAATCGTGAGTATCCGAGTGCGAATCGCATGGAGGGCCAGGATTTTTTTATTCGTTTTTTTTTAATTGTACAGAATTGAATTGAAAATATTGGTTGTAGCAAAACAATGTAATACTAAAGCTAAACCAAGGAAGCCGTGATTAATGGGTAATATTAAGGTCGAGCAAACAGACGTATTATGAGTTCATTATGTATTAGTCGTGGATAAAATAATGTAAAATATCTCTTTAAATATCATTATTTCAATTATGTTAATTCAGTAAGAAAACATAAGTAACGAAGTCCGTTTAAATTACAAAACATACAATTTTCGTCTTTCTAGTGTGCTTATTCACTCTAAGAAATGTGACAACGTAGCCTAAGAATCAAATCTTACCTCTCTCGTCGACTAATCAAATTATTCTTAAAAATTCAAATAGCTGCATGCACCTCAGGGGGGTGTATCCTAAAATACACCTTTACCAATTTAATATAGAAACTTTTTGTTAAAGTTAACACATTGTTTAGTAACATAGTTTTAACAAGCGTTTATGCAACCGGACCTTTATGTATAAAATATTTGTTTTGATTGAGATTTAAATAATTTGACAGCTATGAAATAAATGTAAATAATATTATTCAGACATGCGGATAAACTAAAATTATTGAATTTAAAAAATTGTTATTATCTAAATTGAGATATATAAATGCTGTATTAGAAAATTTTGCAAATGTGACGCCATATATTTGTATATTTATGAATGTGAACAAAACTTTAATAAAGTTAAGTTCCCACAACTGAAAAGTAATTTCATTTTTCCTCATTTATCTAAGTCATTAGTTAGTTTATGGACATTAAAAAACTATTTTACTCAATGCTGTTGCTGCACAAGAAAAAAAAATAAAAAAAGTGTAAATACAGAGTAATAGTCACTCTACACTCTGCAAGTAAATAGCGATAAAGATTCCCTTCTCTTCGCTATTTCGTTCTCTGTAACTGAGTTCGGTGGTTTCCGAGCCTAGCTGAATATGAGCGAAGATGCATAGAGAAGCGAATGATGAGAGACACTTCAAGGGTCTTTCTATTTAAGAGACCTATACTCTGTTTTATCCTACTCAATGTGTAAGATTTTTCATTTCTTTTCAGTTATATTATTGTTATTATTCTCTATCAGATTGACAATCACGAACCTTGTCGAAATATAGCCGAGAGGCGCTAGATATTCTCTTACACAGTACCGCTTATCAAATATAGCGATTCGTTTGCTAATTCTTTATCTCTTTCCTTAAAATACAAATTACAGCGTGCCAGTCCAGGGACTTTGACGATGAGCAGAATGGCCAGTTTATCCTTGGAGCATGGAGAGGTGATAATGATATCATTAAAGCCATTGCAGAGTGTGCCTAGACGATCACGGCTTCCTGCCGTCAAGTATTTGCAAATACTGATCAAGTTTCATGGCAGAGCGAATATTAGGATACATCGAATAGTAATGTTGCTAGTTTGTTGAAAATAATATTAATTCCGTTTATTTTTATATTAGGTAGGTACCTATTATTTTTTGTTGATAAAGAATTGCTAATAAATACTCACCAACGTATCAAAGACTCTCTTAGATAGGTATATATTTCATGTAGGTACCTAATTTTTACTGCTGGCTACTTTTTTTCTGTTGTTTCGATATCTGTATGGCGTCAACACACCGACAAATTACCAACAAGGCGCCATTCGTCCATTCCCTGAATCATTTTCTTTGATGGTTTGTCCAAAAACTAACATTCCGGGGAATCACCGAATAACGCTTTCCATCATCCTCCCTATTTAAAGATTCGTGCATAAACGAATATTGAGTAGCGGGCTTTGGCTAATTTAAATATAGTAATTATCTAGTGGCAGACAGTCAGACTGCAATAAGTGGCGTATTGGACTGAGCAATATGATTACGTGTATAGTTTGTTCAACGATCCTTTGCCGTTGCGTCATACTTTGTCCAACTTTATCTCTCATTTATGAACGTATTTATTTCATGTCGACCTGAATTTTATTTATTACTTTTGACAGTTCAGTTTTCATATTTTGAATTGTGCGGTATTTTTGGTAATATTCACCATTTTCAATTAATTTTTAATGACAAAATGTCTTTCCGGTATAGTGAGCAAAGCTTAATTTTGAAGTTGATTAAGAGAAAGAGATGCTGGAATGCTGTTTTTACCGTTAAATGCAGTCTACAACCTAAGTATATACCTATATTATGCAAAATATAAGTGTTTATTGATTTGATTTTATTAAATTTTGTAGCGTGTTGCTAATGATCTAGAATTATCAATTAAAAATTAGTTACTAGTGGAATGGAAACAAATAAACATTACGGAATCAAAGTTGATCCATTTAATTTCCTTCCTTTTATCATAGATCTGAATGAATCGAACTCCCGCAATGGTGATTAATATGATTTTGTCAGTGATGAAGTTTAGACTTATTATTTTATTATACTTATTATTTACCTTTTTTATCCCATTGTTCGTTCCTTTTTCCTGGGAGTACTTAATAAATTAATTTATTTCCTGTTTTCTCCCATTCTTATATACATATGTTTTTTTTTGGATTTCTGAGGAATACTTACCAAATTGTTTGTAACAATGACAGACAATAATCACTGTACATTTTTTAAAAATATGAGATATTCTATCTAATTTAAAATAACCTTTGGGTTCACTCAAAAAATATAATCGTATAATACATTTTTTATATATACAATTGAAAAGGAGATTTCTCGTTGAGACAAACACACACACACACACTTTACCATGCATAATTTTATCAAAGAATACACTAACATAATTGGTGTATTCTTTGTTACGGTTGTCTCGTAACTTTTACCCAATCGGTACACGGCATGCCTTGACGTCACAAGTATGCTGATGTCTTTCCCAGCATCTGAAATGTAATGGAAATAAGGTTTTAACCAATAATTTTTGATTGTCAGGCATGATAACAAAAAAAAATTATTTTCAATTAAAACATAAATGGGGGATGTATTAAATGAGCGACATCACAAAACTTTTGCACGTACAGTGCGGTAAAATATTTTTAGATCAAAATAAATACAACTAAAGCCAAAAAAACAGTTTATTATTAATTATTGCCTGATTAAAAATTTAAAACTACATCGTGCCGTTTCGGAAGTGTTCGACCATAAACACCGGAACACGAGATTTATATGTTACCTATTGTTTATGTATAATTTTTAGGTATACATTACTGATTTTCTCATTTTTTTCGACAATTTTGTAGCTTTCATCGGTGTCACGCTCAAAGTACTTATTACTCTGCCAGCAGATTCTGGCATACTGGTAACGTAGACCATGACGTATTGACCGCCATGTTGCCAGTAAAGCGAGGCAATAATTTTCCTTCGATTACGTCATAATCGGTGACATATTCTCAATTATCTTGTGGCTCTTCGTAGCGAGCAAATAAAGCACACTGACCAGTTTAATGATTTATTGTCATTAAATAACATAAAACTTAACCAAAACTAAAATAAACATAGTTATTTTTTTATTGTATGTCCGAATCGCGCCTTTTTCATGTTGACTGTCATCCCTCGCACACCAATATCATCCGTCATCGGCTCTTGTCTGGCCTGCACCTTCTAGCATCTAGCACGGCAACCGGTGTGTGGGTAATTGTGGCTACATAACCATCCGCCACAGTGCTCTCCTCCAGTGAGGAGCCTAATGGTGGTTGCGAGCAGTCCTGAAATGCGAAAAGCTGTGCCCGGTTGGCGTATGAATGTTCTTCCAGCAGCTTATGGGATGCGGGGATGTAAGGCGGCTTCAGTCGATCCATTGATATTCGCTGGGGTTCATTCCGGACATCCAGTGTCAGGAACTTATCCTGGTGGTCCAGAACTCTGCATGGTCCTCTGTACGGAGGAGTCAGTGCGAATAAACACATGTGTTGCAGATTACCGGTCTGGGTGAACGTAAGCGGTGCGCCTGGAGTGATTACTGGGGGGCATTAGACGAACGGGTCCCATGGTCTCACGCAGTCGTTGGACAAACCTATGTTCATCAGGTGGAGCAGCACTAGGGACCAGTAGTTGTCCAGGAAGACGAACTGGCGTACCATAGACTAATTCTGAGGCTGTGCATGAAATGTCTTGTTTAAAGGTGTTACGTAGGCTCAATAGTACTAGAGGAAGGGCATCGGTCCAAGTTACAGAGTCGGCAGCTATGAGCGCGGCTTTAAGAGTGCGATGGAAGCGCCCGATGCACTCGTTTGATTGTGGATGGTAGGCTACACCCCTAATGTCGTATTGAGTTGGCTCTCGAACTGTCTACCACGGTCTGTAATGATTGTTGCTGGATATCCATCCTTTCAGAAGCTAGCATGCTACTATCCCCGCGCTGATCTCGGTGATTGGGATGGCTTCAGGCCACCGTGTGAAGCGGTCAATGATTGTCAACAAGTAGCGATGGTTCTGACTAGGAGGGAGGGGCCCCACGATATCGACATGAATGTGGGCAACCCTTTCGTCAGGCATCCCTAGCGGAGCTACCTGTGACAGTGTGGCGTCCAAGTTTGGCACGCTGGCATTGGATGCACTCCCTGGACCATTCCTTGATTTGGCGCTTCGTTATGCTATAAAAGCCGCTCAGAGATGACTCGTAACGTAGCAGAGTATCCTGGATGAGATTGTGTATGCAGCTTAAGGAAAACATCGCGTTGAAGGCGGCAGGACCATATACGCGGATATGACCTTCTTGGATTTCACAGAGGGGTCTTTGACTGTCTGGCAGGACCATTCGTTAAAACTTAAGCAAGCTAGCAGGAGCTGCTTCAGATTTTGGTCCGTGTTTTGGGAGTCAGCTAGCTTGTCGAAATCCAAGGTAATGGGTGCTGCAAGTGCATCGATCTCGGGTCGTGAATGGCAATCTGCAACAATATTTGCTGCACCTTTAACGTGGCGTTGAGAGCTTCCCAATGAATTCCAGTTGGTGAATCTGCCTTGGAGACTGACGATCATGTCGTTGCTGAAAAGCATATATCAATAGTTTGTGATCACTGTAGATGGTGAATTGTACGCCCTCAAGGAAGTGGTGAATGCTGCAGAACACGGTTAAGAGCTCACGGTCGTAAGTACTGTAGTTACATTAAGAGAATTTTGACTTTGGTGAAGGCGTTAACTGCTTCTACAAGTAGTTCCAAATGTTGCTGTCCCTTCTTTTGGTTGGATAGAAGTTCTGTTAGTGGCATAAGTTCGGTTGCTGCTCCTGGTAACCAACGTCGATAAAAGTTAACCATTCCCATGAAACAATGGAGCTGTCGGTACGTCTTTGGCTCTGAAAATTCCCGGATGGCGAACTTTTGTTGGTAGCGGTCGAATACCCGTTGAAGAGACTGTTACACCTAAAAAGTTAGCCTCACTAATACTGAACTTGGATTTTCTTTGTTAATCTAAAGGTCATTTGCCTCTAGCATTTAGAGGACGGTTGCTCGTGCTAATCTGTTGAAGTTGATGTTACAAGAATATCATCGATGTAGACGTAGACGTAGATGGTCTAGGTACCGCTGTAGCGTCTGGGCCACATTCCGCAGGCCGAAGACCATGCGTAGGAATTTGTAGAGGTCAAACGGTGTGGTTACGTCGATCTTCTGATGTGTTCAATGGGACCTGGTAAAAGACATGTGTAAGATCAATAGTGGAGAATATTTGCTTACCATGTTTGGCAAAGTCCTGAATGTGGGGTATAGGATACCGGTCTGGATTCGTGACAGCATTCAAGCGGCGAAAATCTCCACAAGCTTGCCACTGTCCGTTAGCTTTTTGCACCATATGTAGCGGGCTGGCCGAAGGCGACTTTGATGGTCGAAGAATCCCTGCTTGTATCAGCCGGTTGAACTCATCTCGTGCGATTTGCAGACAATCTGTTGTAAGTCGTCAGGGTTTTCAAAAAAGTGAAGGGCCATGGGTATCGATCAAATGCTGGATCCTTTCAGGGCTATCCCGTATGTCGCTGGATCGGTCGTAAGGATGGGCAGTAGATAAACCCACTTCCAGCTTCTTCACTCGGCGAGCCACGCATGTGATGCTGTTTGGATTGGCTGAACCTAAAAGGCACTTGTTGCGCATGTCTACGGATATACCGTGATGTATTAGGAAGTCTGCACCCAATATAGCAGTTGTTACGTCAGCCACGATAAAGTTCCACAACATATTGTACTTGGTTGTGGTGTACTGCAGATTTTTCGTGGTAGCGTGCTTAGGTCAGCCTTGGTGTCGATAAGGAACTGCAGCTGTAGCATTTCGTTAGTTATAAACAGGCGACGTGTTTTACCACTACTGCGCTCCCTTGTCGTTTTTTGGAAAAGTACAGGGAGGTCTGCACTTTTTGTCTGCACTACCTTCTTTGACAGGGCGCTTACTTGCTCACTCAGCTCAGTCACCTTTTCCAAGGTGGATTTTTCTTCAATAGCCATAAGAGGAGGCTGGAGCTGCGGATGTACCTGTCAGCTTTCTTAGCAAGGTACCCAAGGTCACCATTAAAGATTGAAATTACCCCTTGTATTTGTTTAGGTAATTGGTCTAGCGAGAGGTTTTAAAGCATTTGTGGGCCTACATCGCCGGTAATCTAGTACTTGCATGTGGTGGAGGAGCTGGGTTGGCTTGAGATCACCCAGGGTCATTTCCATAAGCAGGTGAATTTTTTTATCAGTATTAATTAATACCATATTTCTCTAATTGTCTAGTTTTTAAGTCTTTGTAAGCCCTACCTTGTAATGGATTTCCTAGAATGTCTGGAACTTCTTGTAGTACTTCGCTATTTAGACAGGTCACGGTCTGAACGAATTTGCACTGATCAGTAGTTACCCGTGCTTGTCGAAATTGTGCTTCGAGTCATAAGAACCACAGTTCTGGTTCTTTACATCAAGATTCTGGTGCTTTTATACCAACACGGACGATAAGTGTCTGATCATCGTTTTGGCTGGGGGTGGCATTGGTGGTTGTATTTAGCTCGATATCAGTCATGGTTCCAGGCGTAGCCATGTGTAATGTAAGTTTTGAGGTACTACACGAACGAAGGATACTGAGTAGGAGCCGTTGGGACTGTTTGAAAAACGAGTTTATGTAACCTTAAAAGTCGCTTCACCACTCACACGCTTTTCAGGGTCACCAATGTGGCTCTTCGCGGCGAGTAAATAAAGCACACTTACTAATTTAATGATTTTTTTGTCATTAAATAACATAAAACTTAATATATCGAAGGTACACATAAACATAGTTATTTTTTATCGTCTGTCAGAATCGCGTCTTTTTCATGTTGACTGTCATCCCTCGCGCGCCAATATCATCTGTCATCAGCTCGTATATGGCCTGCACCTTCTAGCATCACGGCAGCCGGTGTGTGGTTAGTGGTGGCTACATAACCATCAGCTACAGACTCGTAACAACCACCAGCAATTTTAAACAAATATGCACCAAAGAATAAACACCAGAGGCGTATCTGTATTGAGGCGTATTTAATTAAATATTTAATTTTAATGCCTGTATGCACCATTGTACAATTTCTCTGATTAAGACTTTAACCGTGATTAGATAATGTTTTTCTTATGCACCAAGCCTTTTTTCTCCTAATCCGCAATTAACTTTTAATCGCCCGATGGCCTGGGATTAAGACTAGATAGCCGCGGTTAATTAATAAGTGAGGTTAGGATGTTTTGTTTGGTTGTGATTTCATTTACATGTATTTTTGTCAATAGTGAGTAGTGAAAAATAATTATGGAAGTGGAAGACCTATTATTTGATGATGATCTAGACATTAATGACATAGTGTTAGATTGGTTTCCTAGGCGTTGGAATGAGGAAGAAAATTATTTTGAAGCCCTGGATGACCTTAGTTTCTTTCGTCGCTTCCGCCTCACGAAACCAACAAAGGTAGATCTTCTTGAAGAGGTTGAAGAAGCCCTAACTTATGATAATAGAGTGTAAGTATACCCTATGCAATTTTATGGCTCCAATAACTATATGAAATTGCACTTTAAATTGTATTCTTAAAACAAAAGGAAATATATTGAAGCTGACAATTATAATTTCAAACACTCGAAACCCGTAACCTTCACATCAATCAACATCAAATTGTGACAGACATAACGGATTCCTAGGAAAATTGCGATGTTGCCAGCTCAACCCAGCTGGCCATAATCGACTGAGAAAGTAGTGACGTAAGTGTCAAACCAAATCATTCCAAACAACTTTTTTTAAGGTATGTTTTATAGTTGTTATTAACTATTTTATTGTATTTTCTTGATTTTTGGGAGTTAACTACTGTTTTTTCATTGGTATGTGTTTATTCATATGATTTACATATCACTAAAGTAGATAGACGAATAATTTCCGTAAAAATATTATAACAACCTTCAAAGTTGTGCATTGTCATAAATTTTAAGAATACTTACAAAAATGGTACTTTAAAAGTCGAATTTGGAAATATTTTGCTTATATGTATTTAATTATGATACTTCCGTTATATTTCAAAGTATAATAATAAGAAAATAACTCAAACAAAAGTTATTTCTGGAGATTTATAATATTGCCGTTTGGAATCATTTCAGTTCAACAGCATAGAACACAAATTTTGACGTCACACTTTCCCAGTCCATTACCAAATCACAATTAGCTAATTTGAGTGCAAAATTCTTTGGTGCATCGAATCGACTTTTAACCGTGGTTAGCTAGTTACGCGAAAACGTGAAAATGGTGCATACAGGCATAAATGAAATAAATAAACATATTTCATTTGTCTAGGGTCCACAACGCAGTTACTCATATTATAGTTTTTTTACATATATTACAAATATTCACCAGATCTGACCATGCCATTTAAAAAATGGAAATTTCAAGGTTAATCTGAAATCCATCATAAAATTAGGAATGAAAATTTACAAATTAGGCACTGAAATCTTCTTTAACCATAGTTTAAACACCACTGAGTTACATATTTGAAAATCTATACATTTGCATACATAGTTTATACAAGATAACAGAAGATAACTATATTTGTTAAACTGTTCCAAAACTGACTGATCTTTTTTTACCTGTGAAATGATATACCGGTTTCATTTCTTCCGCTATTAGGTACTACTAGAATTGTAAGATGTGCAGTTTACCTAGGTTTTTTTTATTTATATTTACTGCATCAACCACCAAGGGTTATTGTTATTACCGGGAGTTTTAACTAACAATTTTTAAAATACCAGGTTTATACAGTATTTATACACAAAATAGTTCAAAATTCTCTTAATAATTGCACAAAATCGAACGAGCACCAAAACTAATGTAGTACACCAATAAAATGGCGGCCACTCGAAAATATGCATCAATTTCGATTCATATGCATAGGTTGGCATCAAGAATGATAAACATTTACCAGGATTGCCTAATCGGCCTGATTTGTCCGCCAGCTGTGTGACGTCACTGCAGTCCTTCATTATTACGTTTACCAAATAAATGCATGGAAATAATAGGAATTAAACAGTAGCCGTTTTCTTTCGGACCGGATCAGTTGATCACAACGCGTTATGTTTCATTCATCATGTTCTTTCGTTGTTCTTTCGCAGTTTGATGTTTGACAGTTGGCGGATTATGATTTGAAAATTTCTGAACATACTGAACATTTAATTTTTATGATTACTTTGTTTGGATCGCGATATCCTAACCCTAGTTCTTTCAGACGACAATATTCACACAATATTAGGTGCGTTCTTTTTGACTGAGATCTCAGCTCACTTTAATTGAAGTGATCTGATATAAAGTGATGTGAGTAAGCACCAAAAAGAACGACAAACCCGCGACCTACGATTTCTTGCTCCCCACCACTTTATTTTCGACTCAATTCTAACTGATACCCCCGCATAGCACATTCAGCATCGGTAAAGGGGGAGGAAAAATCTCAGCTCACTTCGAAGTGAATGAATCGAAAAGAACGCGCACATTACCGATGTGAGCTGAGATTAACTGAGATCTGTCAAAAAGAACGCACCTATTGAAACATGTTCTTCTGAACAAACGGATCGTGATCTTGAAATCATGATTCGATTGAGTTGCGAAAGAAAACGGCTAGTAATGACAGTATTTTTATGATTTCTGAAATCACGAAGTATAGAACACAGGAGTCTGAACGTAATGTTGAGCGAATGGCCTCAGTTTACGGGACAGATTTTTTGCCAGTAGAGTGCGCCACTCTTTAAGAAGTACTCGTTTAAATTATTACGCGGCAAATCTTGTTGTTATTGACACCTCTGTGGAAAAAAATACTCTGAGAAATGTGGAATTTCCGTATTCGCGTGCTAGTTCATGGTACAGGTACATGTTTACATGTAATAATAATAATACTAACGGTACGTCCCGAATATTTGCGCTACCAGTGGCAGAAAAGAGAACTATAATCTGGGTATATTTATTGCGTACATGAATACTATGAAAAACCCGATACCGTTCAGACTCCTGTGTTCTATACTTCGTGTCTGAAATACTAACGTACCACTATTTGGATTTTCAAGATTAAACACTTATAATTTATAATAAATATTCCCATAAAATCGTTTTAATACTTATATTTAATTAATTTATTGAATATTAAAACGTAAAATAAAAAATGTATTCACTATTGAATTAACGTTGACACTCAACGATACTAACCAAGCAATGCCCAGCCAAGCAGTGTAACACATGAAATGTAAAAGTCCGAACTGGAGTTTAAAAGAACAGTTTTTTAAATATTTTTCACAAAAATGCAACGTACACTAATGTATCCACAATAAATACCAGTCAAAATTTTGAATATTTTTACAATAAATCTAAAAACGACGATTGAAAACGACCTAAAATGCACTGTCAAGATAGGAATAATACGGCCGAGGACTGCAGTGACGTCACAGGCCACTACGTGCGATCGATTTTTTGCTTCGAGCATATATACTAACGTAGAGACAGCGTCCAAATGAGCTTTGTTTTGTATCAGGGGGGGAAAATAAATGTCATATAGTGTCCAGCAATCTCATTGGTCCGTTTTGAATTTGCGTGTCAAGTTGAATTGTCACATATGTCATTATTGTCAATTTGTTTTGCATTTAGAAGTTATTTTTACAATTTAATAGTGTTTGGATATTACTTTTAAAGCCATTTTTTAAATTAATTTGAGTATATATTATATGGTGAGAGGTTGTGTGATTTGTATATATAAATATGAAAATGAATCATCAAGGTCGTTTTACAAGTAAATATGCATTAGCGTCTCTTATACTTGTTTAAAAATAGGAAAATGCATAAAGCAAATATACCGCCATAATATTAAGAATACTGAAAATCTAGAAATTTATGCCATAAATTCAACTTTCTATTTTATAAAATATCTTATGATTCCATGTAAATAATTATTACTATTACTATTACTACTTAAATTCAAGTCTAAAAAATATTTTGTTACGTTTCAAAATGTATTATAAAGGTATTAATTTAAAACCCCCTAAAAATGATACGACACTGGCTGTAGTGTCTGACAGTTTCCCCTCTGATACAAAACAATCACTATTGCATGCGGTCTCTACGTTAGTATATATGCTCGAAGATTTTTTGGCGAACGTACGTCTTATGGGATTAAGCAATCCTGGTAAATGTTTATCATTCTTGGATTGGCATTATGTATCCCCTCTTTTACCTAAGAGTAAGAAACGAAATTATATTACATTTGACTACGTAAATAGTTGAGATTGTAAATACTACATAATTTTTAACTACTCTACTAGTCACTAAAAATTTTATAACCCAGCTCATTTCGGTGTATTCTTTGACTGTACTACAGCACAGAGTATATAATACCACAGAGTATATAATACAAACCAGAGTATCGACTCGCTGTCGGCACCTTTGATGTTTATAAGACAAGAGCGGCCATTTTTTGGGAGTATAAACCACAAAACAGAAAATTGGTTAGTCTGTTTTGTAGTAACCAATATTCTGTTTTGTGGTATAAGCTCAGGGTAGTACTAAAAAAAATGTTATTATAAATAAGACCCGTACTTGAAATTTTTCTTTATTGTTGAGATAATTGTTATTTTAGAAACATAGAATTTGTTTTCAACAAGATTAATAGTATTAACTAAACGTTGATTTATTTGTTTTTAAAAAAAGTAATTTCTACGCAAAATAAATGACCGAATATGTATGTCTTGCACGCAATTTTCCTAGGTAGTAAGGAAGGATATCAATAATTAAAAAAACACACATCAATCTGTATCTTTATCAAATACAAAACACTGAGAAGGAGTACATGCATTAGTAGTATTTATTTTAATGTCATTTAATGTAAGTAACATTTGTTCCGCATCTCCTTCGCAGTTTTCTGTACCTAAATTAAATAGTTTAACGCACTTTTCCACACAATACAAACGCCACCACTGATTTATTCACATACAACCAACTGCCTACCTTAACCAAAACTAATGGCGACGGCTATGGATACTCCCAAAGTGTCATGGCGATACCTGCAAATGGATGCTTACCCCCTCCATATAGAGTCGATACTCTGGTTTGTATTATATACTCTGTGATAATACAAACCAGAGTATCGACTCTATATGGAGGGGGTAAGCATCCATTTGCAGGTATCGCCATGACACTTTGGGAGTCATGATACAAATATACAAGGTATGATATCTAGTGGTTCAAAACTCGTCCGATCTGCGCATGTGACGTCATTGGTGGTATTCTATAGCGCGTTTCAATGTTGATATATAGGAATTTGATATTTATTTGGTCAATTTATTGTTTAAAACTTTTATTTGTTGGTTATTTAACATTATTTATCAAAACAAAATTCAAATCATACATGTATGGCTTAAAATTAAGAATAAATAAATTGAGAATTGTTAAATTATATTTAATTAAAGGGAACGATGGTAGACGTAGACTAGGTAAAATAATTAAGTAATTAGACAAGGTATAATATAAAAATATAGGTCTATTGTTTTTTAGATTGATAGTAAATTCCAAATAAATTGTAGGTCTTATCAACGTAATCAACACTATAAGAAACATCCACTCTACAAAAACAAAATACCTATTTTATTTATCCATAATACAATCATTCTATCATACAACTTAAAATATGATTTAAATAATATTATGATAGGTACTGTGTTAACTTACTCTTTAAAAACAGTTTCCATTATTTTTTTTTCCCTATTATTAATGTGTTCTTCCCTACGAGATGCACTTTTTTCTTTATTAAGATTTTGAGGTTTGCTTTGTAAAGGTAAGTTTTTTGACGGAATAGCTCCCTTTTTTAGGGGTTGGTAATTTTTTGGGGTGTATTCAAGCAACTCAAGTTTAAAGTTTCGTTCGTAAGTGAAATGTTTTGAGCAAATACGGGCATTTTTTACGTTGAAATTGTTAACCAGCTTACATAAATATTTCCATTTTGTACTTTCTTGTCTTTTGGAAAGCTAAAGAACTTTATATCATTCGAAAAATGTTTAGTGTTATTGTCAATACCACACCCGTATACAGCCCAACGCATTTTAATTAATTTATTTTGTATTTTCCGGGAGAAATTTAAAATTATAACCTGTAAACAATGGCGTCTGATCTCCAGTGACGTCACTAACCACGCCCCAAACATGCGCGATATCTTATCTTGTATATTTGTATCATGTTTGGGAGTATCCATAGCCGTCGCCGTTAGTTTTGGTTAAGGTAGGCAGTTGGTTGTATGTGAATAAATCAGTGGTGGCGTTTGTATTGTGTGGAAAAGTGCATTAAACTATTTAATTCAGGTACAGAAAACTGCGAAGGAGATGTGGTACAAATGTTACTTACATTAAATGACATTAAAATAAATACTACTGATGCATGTACTCCTTCTCAATGTTCTGTATCTGATAAAGATACAGATTGATGTGTGTTTTTTTAATTATTGATATCCTTCCTTACTAACGAGGAAAATTGCGTGCAAGGCATAAATATTCGGTCATTTATTTTGCGTAGAAATTCTATTTATATAATTATTTAACCTAAAAAACCAATTTTACTTTTTTTAAAAACAAATAAATCAACGTTTAGTTAATACTATTAATCTTGTTGAAAACAAATTCTATGTTTCTAAAATAACAATTATCTCAACAATAAAGAAAAATTTCAAGTACGGGTCTTATTTATAATAACAATTTTTTGTAGTACCCTGAGCTTATACCACAAAACAGAATATTGGTTAGCACAAAACAGACTTTCCAATATTCTGTTTTGTGGTTTATACTCCCAAAAAATGGCCGCCCTTGTCTTATAAACATCAAAGGTGCCGACAGCGAGTCGATACTCTGGTTTGTACAAGAACGATAAACATTTACCAGGATTGCCTAATCGGGCTGATTTGTCTGCCAGCTGTGTGACGTCACTGCAGTCCTTCATTATAACGTTTACCATATAAATGCATGGAAATAATAGGAATTAGACAGTATTTTTATGATTTCTGTAATACTAACGTACCACTATTTGGATTTTTAAGATTAAACACTTATAATTTATAATAAATATTCTCATAAAATCGTTTTAATACGGCCGAGGACTGCAGTGACGTCACGTGCGATCGATTTTTTGACGAACGTACGTCTTATGGGATTAAGCAATCCTGGTAAATTTTTTATCATTCTTGTGGTTTGTATTATATACTCTGTGACCACAGCATGATACAACAAAGTAAATTTGTTGTATCATGTGTTCTACAGGGCCCGTATTCTTGATTAAAGAAGATATATTTTGTCTTTGTCATTGCAATGACAGAGTAAACAAGCAAAATAAAGATAAAACATATGTTCTCTCAAGAATAAGGGACCAGGGGTGCTATTCTCGAGTTTACACGAAAATTTTCTCATACGAAAGTATTCTCTTAAAAATATGCGCATGCGAATTTAAATCCGTATTCTTGAACACCACTAGAACAACTTGATTACGTACACGAATATCCTTCGTGTGACTAATCTGACAACACTGTGTTAAAGCAGTGCATCCATCCTAAAAACAAGTTTTACTTTAAAGGTTGGTGTTGATGTTGGTAATATCTTCGTTTTCTGTTAAATTTGACAGCTTTTATTTGTAAGACGCCCATACAGTGATGATTGTTCTATCTCGGTAAACATACCTTTAGTCGTAACCTTAACCTTACCTTGTCTTCTCGACAAACTTTAATCTTATAAACTGATTTTTGATTATAAAACCTATAGATTAAGTTATTTGGTTGAGTTTATAATTATGTCGACAGCTGCAAAAAAAGTTAGAACGGGTAATATATCCCAAGAACAAAAAGAAGCTCTTGTAGAGTTTATGGAAAGGAACGTGAAACTGAAAACGGGAAAATTTGATAATACTTTCACCTTTAAAGATGCCCAGAATCTATGGATTAATATTGGAAATACCTTGAATAGTATACCAGGGGCCAAAAAAGACTGGCGTCATTGGCGTAAGGTGAAGTATAAGGATTGCTTTATAAAATTTTCATTTATACTTAGATTAATCTTATTTTAGTAGACTTGGCAAGACTTAAGAACAAAAACAAAATCCAAGCATAGTCAAATAAAAAAACATAGGGAGCAAACGGGGGGCGGGGAGACGATAAAAGAACATTTAAATCCATTAGAGGAGAGAATACTAGAAACAGTAGGAAATACTTCCATCCTGGGCCATCGGGACTGTCAGGAATCATTAGTTAGCATAAATATTACTGATGAGGGATTAGAAATTCCAGAAGTGACAGAAGAAATTTGGGTTAATGAAGAAGATCACAATTATTCAACAAATCTTGAAACTGAAGTTATGCAAAATGATCAAGAATCTAATCTGCAAATTATTGAAGAAGCAGATACTGACACTATTATAGAATCTAGACAAAATATTGCAGCAAATACAAATAAAGGAAGACCCAAAAGAGCGCAAATACTAGAAAATACTGTAAATGCAACAAATAGATTAGCTGATGAATGTAAAACTAAAACTCATATTAAAAAAAAATATTATGATCAAAAATTAGAACTAATGCGTGAGGACATACTTGTCAAAAAACAAATAGCCAGTGCTTTGGAAAAAATTGCTGGGAAACTGTAGAAAGACAGTTTAAAGTTGATAAATATTTAAGTTTTTATTTTTTGACTCTGTTTTGTTTCTTAAATAATTTGTTTCCTTTGGTTTTGTTAATTTTGAAGTTTATAGTTTATAGAATTATTTTAGTTTATTTATTTTTATTTTTTGTTCTGTGTTATTTATAGATATACACACTATATTTAAATAAATAAAAATTATGCTAAACATATAGTGTAAATTAATAGTGGAGCTTGTTTGTTGAAACTGAACATATGTTTATGAATTAGAGTTTGATTCTTTTAATGATAAACAATATAAACATTAACAGAATACAATACAATTGGTTCATGCAGTAAAATGATTTATAACAATATTCCGACGTGCCCTTCTACCAGCAGCCAGTTGAGGGTTAATATTCACTTCATTTATATTGATTTCTTCATAATTTGCCTCATTTTCTAATATACCATAATCAAAATCTGGATGTAATTGATTATCATATAATGGAACATTATTCTCTATACAAATGTTATGAAGAACTATGCAAGCATTAATTATTTTTGACGCTGTTTCAGGCTGATAATGTAAAGTACGATGTTTTAGGAGGCACCTGAATCTCGTTTTCAGTATACCATTGCACCTTTCTATTACAGATCTAGTACTTTTTTGGCAGTCATTATATGCTTCTTCTGGAGATCCCTGAGCTGCATTTAATATTGGTGTCATAAGCCAACTTCTCAGGGGATATCCTGAGTCACCTATAAATAAGTTATTAATTGTAAATCTATATTATTTTATTTAATACCAAGCTTTAACACTGATTCAAGTAAATAATGAACTCACCTAATAAAAAAAATGATGTATGTCCTATATTGTGGAGGTTTTCTAATGTTTGAGATATATTACTGTTGTTCCAAATGTAACAGTCATGAGTACTTCCTGGGTATTTAGCATTAACATTAGTTATTTTTAAATCAGAATCGCAAATCTAAAAAACAACTATCAATAGATAACTATTTACTTATATATCACATTTAATCCACAGTACATGACCCCTTTTTATTAATGATTACTAACTGGCTAAAACTTTGCTGGAAGCACCATTTTGACTAGATATCAAAGATTTTTTTCCTCTGCAAAAAGTCTTGATTGTAGTGCTACTCTCAAATTTTCAGACTGTTGTAGTAATTGATAAAAAAAAGTATACTGTACTGTGGACTAATTGGATTATGTATGTAAATTTTATTACATAATGACATAAACAACTTACCAATTGCACATTAATGGAGTGGTACCCTTTTCTATTCACATAAATTCTCTCTGGATAAAGTGGGTCTTCAATCTTAGGTGGATGTATGGCAACATGAGTACAATCCAGGCAGCCCACAACTCCTGGAAAGCCATACTTATCATAAAACCTATAAAAATCAGTGTTTAAACAGAGACTTAAACTTAAGACTCTTGTGTATAGGATATTTTTATTTTTTGATATTCACATTTACATTTCAGATAAATTGTTGTACATTTGAATGAGGTAAAAATGTTTACTCTTATAAAGCCTTGAAATTATTTTGGAAAATAATAAATATAATATACTTACTTACTACGGATATTTTTTAATTCTCTAATATTTTGTGGAAATTTAACATATCGGTTAAATATATTTGGTACATTTAAGGCATCAACAACTTCCTTAATACATCGGCTTACAGATGGTTGAGACATTGCACTGCATAAATTAAGTGCAACATCTTGCTGGTAACTCCCAGTCGCAAAAAATTTAAGGGCTGTTAAAACCTGAAATAAACAATTAGCCTGATATAAGACTGGAATGAAGTAATTTAAACCTATAGGTACTTACTTTCCTTCTTACATCTAATGAAGAGGTCCTCGTTTGAGGGTTCATATATGGAGAGACTGATTCTATTATATCCTCGACTACTCGCTTTGGCATCCGAAATATGGATTTGAATTTGCGCTCAGACATCTCAACAAATGGATCTACATTTCTATAGAAATTTCTCACTATATCTGCTTCTTCTTCAATATTTTCCAATATATTTATGGCCGCTATTTGACCCAATTCGTATAATCCAGCCATATTTTTTGGTTGCTTATTCTCTCTTAGTATTCGATTTTTGCGGTTCTCATGGAGCAAACCCAGTAGAAAATATTCGCATGACAATATTCTCCTACACGACTAAAAAAATCACATTCTATCGATCAAGAATACGCATTTGAAGTTCTCATACGAAAAACCAATAAATTCGCATACGCAAATCATTCTCATAAACTCGAGAATAGCACCCCAGACCGTGTAGTACACGGCGTGTACCGTACCCAGCCCAGCTGAATCGAGTACATGTACGTTCTTCCCTTTTCTCTGAGTAATAAATAATTATAATTCTTTATTTGCTTCTAAATTTTGAAATAATTATTTGTGAAGAATATTTATACTTGCATTTAAAATAAGTGATGAGTTATTGATATACATTTGCGAACGCACCTAAAACCATTTTTGACATTTAATGTCATGTTTGGTTACATAGGTAGTTGATGTGGTTGTATGATTATATTGTCAGTTAAATAAATAGAATATAGTAAAAAATACAATATTTTATTTGGTAATATATACACCATATTTGTTTATACTAATTAACTTAAAAAGAATGTTTAGTTTTATATGATAAATATTGTGTAATAGAAGTTGTATCTTATTATTAAAATGTCAGAATCTATAGAAATACGGACAATTATTGGAAACCGAAATATAAATCCAGTAACCGACACTCCTGTAACAGATCCAGCATCTTCGGGAAAGGTAAATTAAATTAAAGTTTATATTAAATGAAAAAAAAATATTCAAGAATTTCAATCCTAAGCTATTAAACTATGTATTCAGTTAAAAATTGAGTGGTTGTATACGTTAACTGGGACTTTCTATATTTCAGTACTTGTTAAAATCTTTAATTGATTTAAATATTACGTTACCTTCTTTAGATCACAATAAAGAAAGTGGAGTACCAGTTACTATTGTGGAATAAAATAGTCTTTAAACTTTTGTATAAATTAAACTGTGCTTTATTTTAGCACAATACAGTATTTATATTTACACATTACTGACAAATTTGTAAAATCATTGTAAATAATAATTCTAACAAATAATAAATTTTGTGAATGCAAAAAAATTAATAAAATATTGACAACTTATTTGACAAAAATTTGTTTTTTACTTTATAAATAATTTATTTATCCTAAGTTTTTTACATGTTAATCATCTTAATCAGCATTTTACACCATACATAATGTATGTATTTCAATGATTTTTACATGTAATGTTCTCAGATTTATTTTTCATATCCAAAACTATGTAGGAATATTTATCAATAATTAAAATAAGAAATTAATTATTGTATAACACATGTTAAAAAATATTTAAATATTTAAAAAAAAAAATTTTATTAATTGCTGGAATTATCAGTCATATTATTAATCAATACAATCATAAACAATCCAACATAAATGTTATCTAAAGGTTTTTGATGTAACTATTACTACAATAGTGTTTTTGTAATAGGATGATTGGGTTTTGTAGATTTTTAATATTAAAGATTAAAATAAAATTATGTCTAATAATTTTAAATAAATAATTAGTTAGTTCACATTTAAAAAATTAATAATTAAATGAAAAAATAAAAATAATTTTTTCACATATGTAAAGTTTCATGAAAAATCAATATTTTGATTTTTAAAATAAAAATCTTAGGGTAATTTGTCTTAATTATATAGGTGTATACCTTTTTGTAATAAAATCTTTTACAGGGCTTGGAAGGAAGTAATGCATTTGTCTGTCAAAGATCCAAGTTGGTAAGATGTACAATGCTTTTTTTTAGTTTACTTTTACTTTTTTAGCAAGGAATATTATTAAATTACTTGTAATTCTATTAAAAGTATATATTTTTGTGTTGATTGTACAGAAAGTTTATGGAAGTATATTTTTAGGACACCAAAACAAGTGCATTAAAAAAATCTAGTAGATATAGAAGCCGTTCACTTTCAGCGTCCTCTACGGATTCTTATAGCTCAGGTATTTTTTTTAACTGTATACCCCTGATAACAATAAAATTAATTAAATAATTACCAGATTATTAAATCATATAGTTTATAATCATGAAAAAACTATTGGAAAACTTCATGTTAAAATAATATTTAATATTAAAAATATATATTTAGCATCTTGTACAGGCAGTAGTTCAGATGATGATGACGTTTCTCCTAGAGAAAAAGTTCAGAAAAATTCAGCTGGTAGTTCCGATTTCTGTGTGCGTAACATCAATCAACATGCATTTGGAAGAAGGGAAATAGAAATTGCTGAACAAGGTAACAAATATTTTTATATACTTATAATAGAGGCAATTGACCACTATTATTTACAATACTAATATTAATTATTGTTTTGTGTTTGTTATCATTATTAAAAGTAAATAAAACAAGTTAACTGCTATATTTTTTAGAAATGCCTGGTATAATGGCTCTTAGAAAACGAGCAGCTGAGGATAAACCTTTAAAAAATGCAAAAATTGTAGGATGTACCCATATAAATGCTCAGACTGCTGTACTTATTGAAACGTTGGCAGCTCTGGGTGCTAGTCTAAGATGGGCAGCATGTAACATATACTCTACGCAGGTAATTAGATTTCTATTTGTAAACTATATGATCACTACCTTTGCAAGTTCTTTATTAGTTCAATTTAAATTTGTCTCATTTTTATTAGATAAATTAATTTCCTATGAATTGCAATATATATTGTCTAATGTAGTGTAAGTTGTTTCATAAAACATGTAATGAAATTAAATATTCTTTAGAATGAGGTTGCTGCTGCATTGGCAGAAGCTGATTATCCAATATTTGCGTGGCGTGGGGAGACAGAAGAAGACTTTTGGTGGTGTATTGATAAATGCGTAAATTCTGAAAATTGGCAACCAAATATGATATTAGATGACGGAGGTGACGCTACTCATTTGATGCTGAAGAAATACCCAGCTATGTTTAAACTTATAAAGGGTAATACAATATTTTATATTTATAAATAAGGTAACAGACAACAATAATAATGTTTTATTGTGGACTTTAGGAATTGTTGAAGAAAGTGTAACTGGTGTTCACCGCCTATACCAACTTTCAAAAGGTGGAAAATTAACCGTCCCCGCAATGAATGTCAATGATTCTGTAACAAAAACCAAATATGACAATTTATATAGTTGCCGAGAATCTATCATTGATAGGTAAGTATATTTGAAAATAAATAAATTCAAAATAAGTATCAATGTTAAATGAAAGTTACTTATATTTATTCAAATATATCGGGTTGTTCAAAATGATCGTATACACGCCATTTCCCGCCTATTTAGGTAATTAAAAAACCTACTTTAAAATATTTAACTTATGATATAAAAGTTCCATGTAAACTTTAATTCATTTCATTCTTAACAAATAAAACCTTTCTGATCTGCTAATACACTTTTCGTTTATGTTTATTTCAGTATTCTTTGAGAGCCTATGAATCTAATTTTTATTCAATCTAGTTTTTCTCCAGATATAGCAGTGACGACTGGTTCTAAAGGGCACAAGGGCATGTGTCCACTTAATCATGAAGATAAACGGCAATAAATCAGTATGTTATTTAGTATTATTTTTATTTTTGCATAATTTTTCATTTTATAACGGATCGTATAAAATTTACGTTACGGACGTTATACCTACGTTAAGTTAAAAATAATCTACCGGTCAAAAGGCTGGTACGCACATGAGCACGAACGCGAATAAGGCAATTCGAGAACGCATGGTCATATGTAGGTATGTGTACGACTGACGAGCCGTGCAATCCAATCCAACTGTTGTCGGTACATCAAAGTTAGGCATCGCCTCGTGCGCTGCTCATCTGTGCTCAGTGTGGACCGAAATAAGATTCATTTCGAGGTAGTTCACGTGTTGTTGTTTAGGTTTTTTCTTTTTTATTAAACTGCTTAAAGTTATAAAATACGCAGCATGTTATCAGAATCTGAATTGCACTACTATTATACACATTTTACTCACGTTGTAAGGAATTATTTCTTCCTGAGGCCTCATTCGCATTCGTGCTCATATGCGTACCCGGTTAAAGGCACACTCGTTCGGCTCCCCGTTTAGTGGGTAGTTTGCAAATTCATTAACCATACGGCATACATCTAGCTAGTTCAATTTTGGGTATAGTAAAAGTTTTTTTTGGTACGTGTGTATAGCAATAATTTAAGTTGTTCATCGTGTCATATATATATAAAACTCCATGTTTTTATTAAAAATTAAGATATTAAATAATAAAAAAATTAAGAAAAAAGGACGACCGATTCCACTTTTACACTAGGTTTAGGTTTAATGTGAGTAATGTGAGTTGATCAATCAACTCCCTTACGCACAAATCTATGGCAAACGTTTCCGCCTGAAATATAGTAGCGTACTTGCCAAGGTTTATTGAAATGTCAACTCTCTGTTTTCTCCTATACACCCCGGCTCCCACACCCAGTGGGTTTTTCGAGCCATCCGTGTATAAAACACAGTCGGTCCCAGAAAAGGAGAGTGCTCCTTCTTTCCATTCGTCCCTACTTGGCAATAGGACGTTATAGGCCCTTTCCACGTGTACATGTGTGGCAAGCCAAGGACTTGGCGGGAATTTAACTTCCCCACCAGTCCTGCGTGGTCCCATAGTTCTTCCCCCGTGATCTGGTTACCTATCGACTTGGTTCTGTAAGTGACCATCCTAGCCTCCTCAAAAAGAATGTGGAGAGGAGTTAAACCTAGAAGTCTCTCCATAGCTGCATTCGGAGTAGTGGACATAGCGCCCTTAATGACCAAGCATGCAGTTCTCTGAAGACCAGACAACTTAGTTGCAGCAAGCTTGTTGTAGTCCCTTCGATCCCCACGTCACTG
Source organism: Ophraella communa (assembly GCA_035357415.1). Classification (NCBI taxonomy): domain Eukaryota; kingdom Metazoa; phylum Arthropoda; class Insecta; order Coleoptera; family Chrysomelidae; genus Ophraella; species Ophraella communa. Next base: position 24,467,332 of record CM068980.1, read on the forward strand.
AGCCAGACGTGACCATTGGTTTATCACCGTTTGATAAATCCAGTAAATCTGTTTGGGATTCATATCCCACGATTTTCCACAGACCCTTCTGAGATTCCAGAGGGATACCCTGGCTTTGTTTATTGTTCTCTCCAGATGGAAGTTCTAGGTAAATTTTCTATCCCTGCAGTGATGACACTACGTTCCGATTACCAACCATGTTGTCTTTCCAGTTACAGATAATCCTGTCTACTCCCCTGCGCTGAAGAGCAGCGCATAGAGAGTGAGGTAATGCGTTGTTAAATGCTCCCTCAGAGTCTAAGAAGCCTGCCAGCGCAATTTCTTTGTTCTCAAGAGGGTGGCTGATTTTTCCTACGAGGTTGTTAATTGACAAATCCGTGGACATCCCAACCTGGTAAGCATATTAGTGGGGATTCAAAGGAAAATCCCTTAGGTTCCCCTCCCTAATGTGCCTATCTAGAATTATTCTAGAGTTTTTAGTACGAACGACGTGAGGCTAATCGGTCAAAAGGATTTAGGGAGAGAGTTATTCACCGTCCCTTTGTGGTCGACCAGCTCAGCGGAAGATAACCCCACGCTAGACTCGCCCTTAATAATTTTGTTAGCAAAGGTTGCTACCTTTGCATCTCTTCACCGTTTTGCAACAGCGCGGGGAAAATGCCATCCTCTCCCGGTGATTTGTATGGGGTGAAAGCGTTCATCGCCCACTTCACTGTTGAAGGAAGTGGTAACCATTTTCGTTGCAGTCCCCCAATCCTCCTTGTTTGATCGTATCAGCGAACCAGAAGGAAGAGGGATCGGCTGCTGGTCTTCCAGAAGCAGACTGCCAGGAAAGTGGTTTTGTAGTAAAAGCTCTAACGTCGGTCTCTTGGAATCCGTAAAGGAACCGTCCGGTCGTTTTATCGAGCCGACCTCCTGTGCTGGATCCCTAGAGATAATCTTGTGGATTCTTGTGCCGGCAGGTACATCCGAAATACTCTGGCAGAAACTCCTCCAAGAATCTCTTTTGGTCCTTCTGATAGCCTTGTTATATGCCGTTAGAGCAGTCCCAGCACCCTGTTCCTTTAGCTCGATTGAAGACACATCTTTCTTTTTCTTTGTCCAGGCTGCTAATCCACCAAGGTGACCCTCTATTGTCCCTCTTTTCCTTGAGTGGGCAGTTCTCCTGATATGATAATAGAATTGTGTTCCGCATATGCTCATTCGCTGCTTCTATATAGTTTTGTTTTTTTATAATAAACTTGCGGCGAAATACTACAGCCGTAGGGCGTAGAAGCATTTTCCATTTTTAATCTCATAGGCATGCAACCAAGAACTCAGGTCCCACTGAAAAAGTTTACATATTATTCACATTAGTCAATGGCTTTGCCATTTTGTTACTACAAAAGCTATTATATAATAGAAAAGTAATAAACATTGAACATAGTGTTAAGTTCAGACCCATATAACTAATGACAAATCGTGGTATAGAAAAATGCAATTGCTATATCTCTTAGTGGGCAACACCTTCGGCGACTAGCAATTTAGGAGTAAGAAATATAAGTAACAAGCAACTATATATCCAACACTTTGTATATATGAGGACGTTAGACGCCCTTTTGTGTAACGTGCATTATGCAAGTACCTAGGTACAAATGGAATCGTTCACATGCAAACGCGACATTTGTAGATTTCACTTCGAGCGATGCTTTTGCAGCGCGCTTCTACTAGTTACTACTTAGTCACTTTTGCCCAAAATCAATGTGCAGCGAGTTTTTTTCTGGTGAAATCCCATCCCTCACTAATTATTCACAAGGTAATGTCATCTTTGACTAAAGATAACATTTCATCAAATAAAGTTACACTCATGCGGAAGAAGTTAAAAACGTTTTGGGGTTGTTCCCTTAATCCCACAACCACAATCTTTTTTACATTGCCTTATATCTACGGTATAACAACAAAATACATGTTAACTCATGTAACTTCATAGTACACCGATTCAACTAACGCCTGGTCTAGCGCTTTCATGTGTACCGGATTGACAAACGCAACGCTCGCAGTCAAAACTTTAAACGTTTTGGTAACGTTGATCCAAAACGCGCGTTTGCATGTGAACGATTCCGTTTGTTCCTGGGTACTTGGCTATAGCGCGTTTGGCAAACGCGGCGAATAACGTCCTCATGTGTACAGAGTCTAAGGTCAACAAATTCAAACACACATACGATTACTATTAAAACTTTTAAGTAATATCTGTATACCATTTATATAAAAAACAATCATATATGTTAATTTTACTATTTTAGCTTAAAACGTTCAACTGATGTAATGTTTGGTGGTAAACAAGTAGTAGTATGTGGTTATGGTGAAGTAGGAAAAGGTTGTTGTCAAGCTTTAAAAGGTTTTGGTTGCGTTGTTTACATTACTGAAATCGATCCCATTTGCGCTTTACAAGCAAGGTAATATTTAATTTTACTAATAGCATTTATATTAAAATAAAGTTATAGTATTAAAAATAGGACAAATTTATATTACTAAAGTACTCTTTATTATGAGAATACACATTTAACAACAATCTTATAATTCTTCCAATATTTTGCTCAAAAAATTGTTTCACGTGAAACATCTGTTATTGGACAGTAAACTTAATTTTTTGTTGTTTATACTGTATTTTAAATTTGTACTACTTCCACTTCTTATTTTAATAACAATTTTTATTTAATTTTTTATATATTTTAATGTTCAAAAATATGTCCCGATATACACCACCATGAATAATATTTGCAGTATCTATTATTTTAATAGGTTTTTTTTATTGTTATTGGTTTGTTAAAAATGCAAAAACTGCATTATACTTAATTAATTTTGTTGATTGTATGTAATTAAATGTAATATAATGTAATTAAAAATATACGAAAAACATAAGTAATTATTTAATGTTAATCTTTTTTTGTAGTATGGATGGTTTTCGTGTAGTAAAACTTAACGAAGTGATTCGTAATGTTGATATTGTCATAACGGCTACCGGAAACAAAAATGTCGTAACAAGAGAACATATGGACAAAATGAAAAATGGTTGTATTGTTTGTAACATGGGACATTCTAACACTGAAATTGATATCGTAAGTTTATCAAAAGTGTACTTGTTATTATAAAAACTTTTATTTAAAATAGTAAATGGGGGATAGCCAAATTTTATTACCTATTGTTTTAGTTCAAGTACACCATTATTTAGAGGTGTTTTTACCCAAACGTATTATCCATGCATTCATCTAAAGACCGTATTAAAGCACTTAACAGCTCAAGGGCTTTTCTCATACCGCACATATTGTTCCAAAAAAAATAAGGGTAAAATTCTGCTTTGAGAACACAGTGGTTTAATAGTCAAAAAACGAGTAGTTGCTGAGTAATGGAACTTAAGAAAACCACATAATTTAGTTTACTGATATTGAGGTGAAAACAAACTTACTGAAGAGACGCGGCGATTCGCGGCGCGATTTTTTCTGAAACTTATACTAACTAGCAGGACAATGTTTTCAGACAGTGAGTATAAGTTTCTGTTCGTCAGTATGTTCTGACATTGGGTCGTATGGATATTTGAAACTATACTGTTTAAGCAAATCATGAACGATTGCGTTATTAATTAGATGGTTATGTTGTGCGACAATTCATTCATTCATTATGCCAGTGCTGCACCACCAACAACCAAAAAAAGAGGTTAAAAAACTTTAAGGTTAGTTGAAATTTGTGCATATTCGATAGTTTAATCAATATCGATGCAGATTGTCAAAATACGATACATTATTTTTCTATTTTTTGTTAGATACAAGGTATTACTTATTCTGAAGAATTTATCCTCGCTGTCGATTTTGTATGATCTAAACCAAATGCTAAATCAATTTTGCATGGTTTAACCTATATAACTGTGGCTTTATGAAGACAAAAGGGTTCTCAAACTAGCCTCAGTTTTCTCTTACCTTAAAATTTTTTTTTTCAATCTGAACATTTACTAAAACATCCACTATAAGGTTTGAGGTGAAAATAGGCATAGATCATGATCCAATTGAAAAAAAATTAAGTACTAGTTTGTATTTATCTTTTTTTTATTTTAGAATAGCTTAAGAACTCCTGATTTAACTTGGGAAAAAGTTAGATCACAAGTAGATCATGTTATCTGGCCAGATACTAAAAGAATTATACTCTTAGCTGAAGGTCGACTTGTTAATCTTAGTTGTTCAAGTTTACCATCTTTTGTTGTTTCTATAACATCTGCCACACAAGCTTTAGCATTGATTGAACTTTTTAATGCACCTCAGGGGAGGTATAAATCTGATGTCTACTTATTACCGAAGAAAATGGGTAAGTCAATAAACTTATACTATTTTTAATAATTGGTCATGTGCCCGTTTACCTAATTTTAATTAATATAACGAATATTAATATAAAGAAAAAATATGTAAATTTACAGGGCTACAATATTTGCCTCATAAGTACAAGTACATGATATATTTTTATACCGTGTTTTGACAATTGCGTTGTTGTTTAGTATAGTCCATCACAAGATGTTTCGTTTTAACTTATCTAAGCTATAACGATTATCAATAATGTAAATTGTTCATTGTAAAGACAACTTTAGCAGGTCTGCAATTACAAATTTAAGTATAGTAAAATTAAAACCAAAAAAAGTCAATTTATATAAAATCTAGTAAAAAAAGTCGGGTTAATCAAGTGTAATAATCAGAGAACTCATAATTATACCATAGAACAGAAATAAGTACACAGTTCCGGGATTCGATTGATGCGGTGTCAGTGATGATGACATATTTGTATCAGTTTAATCAGTTGTCTTGTGCCATTTTAAAAACCTAAATTATTTGTTCATTTTTAATCCAGTTAAAAATAAAAATACTTTAAAACGCCAATTCGACAATGTCCAATGAATAAATACTAGCTGGCTAATTGTATCAACAATTTTATTAAATTTTTAATAGCAACTTAAATGGATTGATTGGCACATCCAATGAAATTGAAATAGGAGTAGAGGAGAAAAGTCAATTATCGATTACATGTTGGTGGAGAAGAACAACAGGAGTACGATAAAAGATGCAAGAGTATACAGGGGATATGAAGTGAACAGCGACCATTACCTATTAATAGCTAAAATAGCGGAAGCTGAAGAAGAGAAAGAAAAAATAAATAAATAAATTCACGAAAGTATTAAATATTTTAAATTAAACGATAAAGAAGTGGCCACAAAATACCAAACAATCTTAGAAGAAAAAATAGAAGAAGTGAATAAGGATCACGTAAAAATGATATTGACGGAACAGTGGGACAAATTCAAAAATATTATAGAAACAGCCAAAGATGTTTGTGGAACAAGTAAAACTGATAAAAACAGAAAACAAACATCTTGGTGGAATGATGATTTAAACAAAATATAAAAATAAAAAAGAAATGATGGCGTCAATATCTAAGCGATAAAACAAATATGTCTTGAATCATACAGGGAACAAACCAAAAAAGTAAAAAGAATTGTTAAACAGGCTAAACAAAAGAGTTGGAAATAATTTGGAATAATGCTAGAAAGTGATAGGGTAACCAAAAAAAAAGGTAACCAAAAACTATTCTTTAAAGTGCTTAACACATTAAGAAATAAGAAAGCAGTACACACAATAGCTATTAAAGATAAGGAAGGACAAATAATAGATGAAAAAAATGTCATGAATAGATGGAAGGTATACTTCCAAACGCTATTAGAAGGTAAAAGTAGCTTAGAAACAGCAAGCAGAAATAACAAAGAAATTAAAAACCAGGAAATTATTTCATGTGAAGAATTAAGTGACGCTATAAAACATCTTAAGAACGGAAAGACACGAGGAGACGACAAAATAAGTAGCGAAATGGTAAAAACATGGACAAAAAAGCAACGGATTTTCTACTAAAATTAGTCAATAAGGCATGGACAGAAGAAACAGTACCCGACTATTGGAAACTAGGGTTAATAGTACCTATATTTAAAAAAGGAAGTAACAAAGAATGTACAAGCTATAGAGGAATAAAAATACTAAGCACGATTACTAAACTATACGAAAGAATCATAGAACAACAAATAAGAAGCATTGTAGAACCGTTACTGACAGAATCGCAAAGTGGCTTTAGGAAAGGCAAAAGTACGACGGATCACATTTTTACAACAAAAGAACTTATCACGAGAGCAAAGAAAAGAGGAGAAACACTATTTAGCATTTATAGACATGAAAAAGGTTTTTGATAGAGTCCCACGAGAAAAAATCTGGAGTAATTTAAAAAATAAAAGTGTAAGCGATAAAACAATAAGATGTTTCAAAAGTCTGTATAAGGATACCATTAATTGTGTTATTATGAAGAATATGAAGTCAGAAAAGTTCCGAACTTTAAAGGTGTAAGGCAGGGAGGAGTACTGAGTCCCCTATTATTTATAATATTTATGGACGAAATTGTAGCTGAGGTAAGGAAAGAAGCTAAACCGTTGTATATAGGATATAAAAACTTGTAAAGTGTCAGTATAACAGAATGTATATTTGCAGATGACGTCGAAATAGTAGCTGGAACAGAGAAAAATTTACAAGAGAATCTTAATATTTGGAATAAGCAACTTAATAAATACGGAATGACAATAAATTATAATAAAACAAAAGTTATGGGTATAAATAAAGAAAAAAAAGGTATTAATTATAAAAATTAATGATATTAAAATAAAACAGGTTAATGCATATCAGTACTTGGGAATAAGCATTGAAGAAACTGGGAAGAATGAAATAGAATTAAATAACAGAATAGACAAAGCCAACAAAGTTTACTACACGATGAGCAAAAACAGTATTTAAAACTATATACCGACCGATACTTACCTATGGCTGCGAAACATGGGCATTTCGCAGCCATTTCCTTAATCCTTTACCTAACCATTTCTGTTTTCCTAATAATTTCTAGAAAACTAATGATGGATGGTGGTGTTTTTGTTAAACTTAAAGCTACTTTTATTGCGGAAGTTATGCCAAAACCTTTAATGTTTAGAGATTCACAAACATTTTTCACGATTACTTTTGCACCAGGCGACAAATGCAGCTTTTTTACCCACGGACGAAAAAAACCTTCGTATTCAAATCTTTGTAATAAATTAATAAAATTTTGAAAATAAATAATCATAAGTACATAACTTACTTAAACTGAAAGCGTTATATATGGCATTAGCACAAAATCTACCTGAAATAATTATTTCGAATTATTGACCCCCTACTGAGGTATTATTATTGTAAAATCATGTTGCAAACAGAAGGCAAGACTATGCAGTATGGTCCATCACAAGATGGACCATACTTCAAAATTAACTAGATAAACTGAGTTTTTTTTCTCCCGCTATATTGGCTGGTTTTTAAAACTTGTCTAAATACTTATCATTGAGTTTTGTTTTAAAGTCTATTAACAATAAACGTTTTAGATGAATATGTAGCCAGTTTACATCTGCCCACTTTTGATGCTCATTTGACGGAACTAACAGACGAACAAGCTAAATATATGGGGTTAAACAAAGCAGGACCATTTAAACCTAATTACTATAGGTAACTATTTATACCTTTACCATTAAATTAGTAAATTTTATAGTGATTAAAGTAACTCGTGCACAATACATTAATTACTGCAAAATGTTTGAAATGTCCATTTTATGCTGTTTAATTCTTTTTATCGAAATATAAAAGAAATATTTTTTAGGTATTAAATATATTTATTATGGCAAGTAAACTAGTAAGTCGTCAGTGTTGTTGCTGGTTAGTATTATTATCTCCGATGGTTGAATTACAGTCCATTTAATAAAAGAACTGTAGTAGTATACTAAAACATTCCTCACTTGTCAACGTTGAAGATTTGGAAAAAAATAAATACATTCAACAAGTAATAAGATAAAGCTACGAAAGTTGTCCAAGAGCTATAAACTTATTGCTGTTATCACTATGTTTCGTTATAAGGTTTAACCGAAACATAAATAAAGTTGTATGTTAACTAAATAATTTTAATTAATGGTGTAAAACATGGTTAGGACTAATTCCAAAATTAAATTGTAATAGGAAAAGTATAAATAATGTTTATTTAATCCTAAGCATTTAAGGAAAACTGGATGAGCGTAACCAGCTCCAGCTTTAAATTTTTTTTGGAAAACATAGTTTTTCAATTACGAGTAATTAAAAACATCCGAGTCAACATTTCAGTAAAATTAAATCTGTGGCTCTATTTTTATATAGAGTTATGGGTAAGAGACCAAAAGTGTGTGTTCATTTTTTTTTTCCTTTGCTTTATGAAAAATTGTAAAAAAATGTGTATCAATAGTAGAAGCAGGAGAACTTTTGATTGAATTTTTGTGATGACTGTATGACTAAAGGTCTATGCCACATAACTTTAATAGTCTATCTTAAATGTCTTCTGGACAACGTATCGATATACTCAAATGTATTTTTGGGGCAAAAAGTATTGAATTATGTACTTATTAGGTAATTACAAATTAATTTGATAATTTAGGTACCTACTGGTTGAAAGTGGGAAACAATAAAATAAACAAAAAGAAATATATTGACATTATATTAACTAGTAGGTACGTAATTGCATTATAGATATATCATCAAAATACGTCGTCGGTGGTGTCATTATCCAATTATAAAATATTAAATTAACAAGTTCTGTGCTTTTACTAAATAATTATGCGGTGCTAGATGTCTTATTATTAGCTGAACCTCCATTAAAAGACTTTGCATGGGGTTATAAATGATTCCTTGTTATGCAATAGAATATTTTTAATATTTAAAAAAATACAACCGTATTAATCACTAATTATAGAGAAAAACAGAAGTCATTATTTACATATTATTTAAAATCTCACATAAATGGATTTCTATTAACGATAAATAAACATCCCATAACGTTTTATCTGAAATTACAAAGATATCCGGTTTTTTTTTCAGACAGTCAATCATTTATTTTAGTAAAACATCCAATAGAGTTGCTTATAATTATTGGATAAGTAAAACATAATTATAATATTTAATATACAATGTGAAGTATACGTACACACACATTTAAATAACTTTTTCTACTCTCCTCCATTTTAAACTACTTAATTGTTTGACAGCATGTAGGTAATGCCTCATTTAAAATATACGTTTATTCTATATTAATGGCAGCCACTTTCATAAAAAAAATGATGGGAAATAACAATCATATTTTCAGTAAACAGTTTGTGGGTTTCTAATGAATCCAGTTATATCCGTAAATAAACAATCATTTGTTTTAATTATAAGCCTATCATTCAGTATCTTGTAAAAATTCAAAATGAGTGATGAAGATCAAGAACTTTGTGCCCCCAACAGATATTACAGAGCAAGCAAATATTGCGATGAAATTCTGATACCTGCAAAATCAAAAGAAAAATATAAATATTATAAGGTAGGTGCCAACAATTGTAAAGCAAGCAGATTTAAGGATTTTTAGTTGTTCTTTCAAAAATCAGAGATATAAAGTATGTATCTTCGTTGATAATAACAGTGAAGGAAAAAACATTTATTTGTTAAAAAAAATATTTTATATTTTTATGAAAAATCATAAAATTTTGTATACAGAATCACTTGCCTATTTTATGTAAGGTATGTTAATTTTAAATCAGAGATAATATCGAAGATATTTTATAAATTCTGGTTGATTTATTGTATTTATCAAAATATTACACAATCTAGTAATTTAATAAAAAAAAGTTTAATAAGTATCCAATTTAACATTTAAAACATCAAGAAATGATTCTATGAATATTGATTGTGTGGAAAAGTGACCATAATGTATTTTATGGTTTCAATTTCTGGTGAAAATTTACAACGCTACGTTTTACCATATCATTTTCAACATTTTTTTGACATGGTAGGTTTTATTATTCTTTCCATAACCCCGAAAGGGGTTATGTGGTTTAACGTCTGGAGGTTGTATTGTTTACAAGACCCTTCGACAACGTTCGAGAAAATTGAAAAACTACTATATATAACGGGACATGTCATCTTGAAGATAGTTAAGAGTGTAGGCGCAAAATTTTAAGCCAATGCATTTTAAATGCAATCGTTTTTTTCGAATCCTGAAAAGACCACTAAATATTTTTAAAAAATTTAAACGCAGAAAGAAAGGTCTGTATGGTCCCGAGGGCAGAAAAGTCAGTAAAAATTTATAAAATGTTTATTTAAATTAGTTATAGGGGTGTAAAGTTAGAGAAAATTGAATGTAACTTTTAATGCATAATAACTTATTAAATTGAAATTTGTTTTGAATCTGATGGACTTTCTGCCCTTAACAATATATTTATAAAAAGATTCTAAAAGAAAAAAATTTAAAAATTCAAACAGGAACCACAGGAAAAGAAAAAAATGAACACCATGTCCATTGCAAAATTTTATAACTAGACAAACTTTTATCTCTGTTGCACAGTTCATTCCATCGCATACGTTAGTAACCGATGTGTAAAACGGTTTCAGGTATAATTTGGGTCTTGAATTGGCGTATAGTTAGTTTTATTCGTAATCGAAATACAAAAATATTAATTTTTTAAATCATACACAAGTAAATCTTGTTGGGGTTGTATTTTGTAATATTAAAATTTTGGAATTATTGACATATCGATATGTCAATATCTGCTGATGCTTTATAGCAAAACGGCTGTAATTGTATTTTGAGAAGATTTTTTGAATAAAAGTTGAAGTTTTTGTTAAAAAGTTATATTTTTCAATGTTCTTAAGATGGACTTTACCAGAGTAAGGGTTAGTACCATAAAAAGCTATTTTTTAAATAAAAAGTGAAAGTTTTTATTAAAAAGTTTTATTTTTCAATGTTCCTATTAACAATAAAAAAAATCAATAACACTGGAACACAAAACATTTGGTAACAAACTATAGAAATTAAACAAATAAATGTTAACCCAATAAATTGCATTAATTGAGAAGAAACAACGAAATAGGATTAAAATTTTTAAATTGTTTTAAGAATTTGTAAAAACTAAACAGGAATTTATTACCGAACTAAAACAAGAAACTATCACTTCCTAAAATATGTTACTATTGTCGATAACCCATTCATTTCAATTATCATTTATTATTTCTTGTAATAATAAGGTAGGAAATTGCCAAAATAAAATGCTTTTAACTTTTTCACCATTTCCTCCCATAATTTTTGGTCTTTTTCAATTTTTTCATCATATCAAACCTTTCGGAATCCAAACACAAAAATAAAAAAATCTTTATTTGAAATGGGACATTTAATTTCAAAAATAATTTTATTGCCTATATTACCATCAGGAGTGTAGCCAAAAATGGATATTCTTGATTTATACATAATCCAGATGGAAAAATGTCTAAATTGAGTCTTTCGCTTAATTGTTGTAATGCTTTACATTCATTTTCTATTCCATCTAGGCTGTAGATTCATTTCCTTTAATAGCATTAGAAAGAATGTCTTTGGCAACTTTTCTCTTATTAGCAAACCAAATAGTTTTGTTTCGTTGATTTAGAGTATTATTAAATATTTCAATAAACTCCTCATTACTTCCATTAAGTTTTCGGACAAAGAATGTGTTTTTGTTTTTCTAATTCCGCATTATCTATTTCTTAAGCTTTATGTGCTTGGGGTCCATTTTCTTGGTCTGGGTTACTGTTACTTTTGTTAACATTTTTTGTAAATTTTTTTACCGTTTTAGGATAAAGTTTTCTTCGAATTCTATCTTTAGCACAACCAGAAATAAATTTTTTCGTGTATATGCCAGGACTTTTTCCTGTCAGACTTTTGTGAAATTACGAATGAATATTTCCCTCACGTATAATATATGTCATAAGAGGAATGCAATTATCGAAAAATTACAGCGGTAACATCCCGTCGTCATGACACCAAGCGAAAACATCCCGTCGTCATGACAACAACACTGACTGACAATACTGATAAATGTCAGATATACTTCAAAAAGTGAAAAAATGTTTATTCGTGAAATATTCCATTGAATTACACTCGTGCATAAAAATGACCAGATAATTTTACATTCAAGCGTGTTATCTATAAAAATTGCACTCCGTTTTTTTCACATTTTGTAAAAGAGCCCTCCTCCTTCGGAGTCGGGCTCTTTCGCCAAAATATGAAAAAAATCTCGTGCAATTTTTAGATAACACGCTTTCTTGCAAAATTATCGGTAATTTTTATGCACTTGTGCAATTATAACCGATAATAGCCTTTAGAGTTATAAGATAAAGCGGTAGCATGGCATCTCATTTCAAGAAATTTAACTATTACACTATTGTGTAATATTGTATGAACAGCTTCTGAAAATTTTCGGTTGCAGAAGTATTGTGCAGAATTTATATGGTTTCCAAATATATGAAGATAACTGTTGGATATATCATTTTTTAAATATTTTATTTTTCTTTTGGCTTATCTGACTGTCGATGGTATTCAATTGCTTTAGTAACTGCAGTTCTTAATCTGACTATATTGTTTTTTAAAATTTTCCGTAAAAACATTGGCACTGGTTTTCCATCGGAACTATATCGTTTTGTTGAAAGGTCTCTTAATCTTGTGCAATAGTTTCTTAATAGGTGGTTACTACATTCAATTATTTCACTTATTTTCCAAAATTTTTCGATAAACACTACTATCTCCATCGGCCAATAAAAATTTGTATGTAACTCCATCCATATATCTGCTACATTTAAACCCATCTAAAATGATTATTTGATCTTCCATTGCAGTTGAAGATTTAGTCCAATTTTTATAACACAAGTGTTCTTTATCTTCCCCGAATAACTTACAATATGAACAATATTTATTCCTAACACCAAGATACAGAATCTATAACCAATAATGGCTGCAGCACCAGAATTGGCATTATAATTTGTTTTATATGACCTCTTTGACCAAGAACAGTTTGCAACAACAATTATAAAAGGATCACCATCTTCATTAACATCTCCATGTTCTTTTTCCAGTTTGATTTCTTCTTGTCCAGCTTTTAGCATTGATGTTCAAGAACTTTCATGGTACACTTCAAGAAGGTCACTTTGAATGGCTAAATAATGTTTTTTGGAAAGAGGGGGGATGTTTAATTCAGTCAATTGTGAATAACCTCCACAAATACTAATGCTGTTACTGCAGCTGAATTAATTTGTTGCTGTTTATATTTTTCACTTTCTACATCATGCTTGATGAGACATATTGGACAGAAGAGAGTAAATTTCGAATAATATCCTTTCCGTATCTCATTTGTTATTGTAACATATTCCGAAGACTACTTAAACAATTCGTGGTGAGGAAATTGCAGTATTTGTTTAATAAAATATTGAATATCCACAATTCTTCTTCCTTGTAGATCTGATGGATTTTGTCTAAAAAGAATAATGATAAAGTATCATTTAGGTTTTTATGATTTTTTTAAATCCTTTTTTTTATTAAATATTAAAACTTACTTGGTATTGTTTCTTCTACAACAGTTTCATTACCAGAGGGATCTTTAGAACAGCCGGGTTGACTAAAAAGAGCTATTTTATTGTAATTACACAAAATATGAATTACTACTTACTTAAATGTGTTCTTTGTATTTTCTCCTACTACCAATACCTCATCTCCTTCACCAAAATACCGCGGTCGCCTACGATCAAAATCTAAATTAAATTAAACAAAATGGTCACTTATTTAGAATTGTTTACAAAATTTTCCGTTGCTTTTAACTCTTTGCTGGTTTTTGCAGTACTGTTAAGACGTCGGTAATAGTAAAATTAACTAGGCATAAGTTTAAAAACCATTAAAATCGTATTTGTTTTAACAATTTTTAATTACTTATTAATAAGTAAACTTATGGACAAGATTAAAGCATCGCTTAATATTTAAACTTTTAAACGACGTTTATGATATAAGGTTTGCAACAGAATGAGAAGAAGAAGAAAGTTGCAAGTTTTTAAAAAAATCAGGATGGTTATTAATTAGCATGTTAAAAATAATTTGGCCATTGCTCCAAATGTTCTGATATCTTGAAATATTATTTCTATGAAGCTAATAAATATAATATTGTAACATGCAAAAAATTTGTGATTATTTAATTAAATGACGCGTCAGTTTTGTCCATGAGTTTCTTAAATGTTTAAAATACCTAAGTAATATTGTTCAGTAATATGAATTAAAATTGTACTACTTTCTAATATAATATACAATAGATACTACAATAAACCAGAAATAAAGTTTTTTAAGCAAATATAACTCTTATAAAACTATTATTACTTCGTTAATCTTTTTATAATTAAAATATTTACATAAGAAGTACTTACTTTCATTGAGCTAAGCGTCTACTTTTTCTCTTTTCACTATCATATTTTTTATTAACACGACCCATATTTAACACAAAAATAACCAGTCTTTAAACTTTACAATAAACTATAAAAATGAAAGCACCTTCACGATCGTTTACTAAAACCGTTGCTAAAACTTACAAAAAGATCCGATCCCGACTCTGTAGGGAAGGCATACACCACTTTTATTACAATTTAAAACAGACTTCACGTAGTTATGCCGTGGAGCGTTTAAAAATTGGGATGGGGTAGATATCTCAACTCTGACTGTTCAAATTTTGCGCCTACACTCTTAATGCGAGTTGAGAGTATATAGTGATAAAAAGCAAAGTTGGAAAGTGTACCGCTGTATCCTTGCGTGTCGATGAATAAACTGTGAATATGATCACAATTGTGTTACAATATGATATCAGGTATGGGGTAATAAAATTAAACGAAGATGTCCTGTAAGAAATTAAGTAAGTTATTGGTTTTCGAGCTCAGAAGATTTTGAAAACCGAACGTGTCAAAGTGGTGTGAATGAAAATACTACTTGAGTAAAACCACCTTCTCCAAAATAACCAATGTCATTGCTGAAAAGGGAATTCCCCAGACAGTAAATGGATGGATATACAATAAAAATCAGTGTGGAAGATGTCACTATAAGACCTGATTATCAAAGGATGTCCACAGGGAGGGTTGCTCTCACCACTACTGTGGAACTTATTGGTCTATAGACGCCCTTCAATCTCCTGATTAGTGAAAACTTCTACATTATAGCTTATGCAGATGACCTAGTGATTCTACAAACAGGTAGTTTTGAGGAAACACACTGTGTTAGAATGCAAGAGGCCACTTACTGTCATTAAACCCAAATAAGACAGAGATGGACCTTTTCGCAAAAAAGGAGGCTTGTGAAACTTCTAGCTCCAAAACTCCTAAAAACTGAATTAAACTTCTCTGTAGATGTGATATTTCTAGGGATCACCTTTGACAGCAAGTTAACATTGAACTTTCATCTATAAAATAGAGTTAAAAAGCATATATTGCCTACTAACAGTGTAGAAGAATCATCGGCCGTACCTGGCGATTGTCACCAAGGGTTACGAAGTGGATTTACACTGCAATTATAAGACCTATGCTTATCTACTGTGCGATTGCCTGGAGAGTCAAAACAAACCAGCTGATAGTCGTCCGCAAACTGGACCATATACAAAGAACAGCATGCCTTAACATAACAGAAGGCATGAGAACTACACCAACCAGAGCGATGGAGGTCCACAGAATCGATTTCACCAAGAATATGCCTTTCACAGGGCCTACAAGGTAATCAATGACAACTTCCAAAATGCATTGGCGACAGGTACTATCTGTATCTTCACCTATGTATCTAATCAAAAAAAGGTTCAGCATGTGGAATTTATTCCAGATTCCTAAACTTAAATATAAAACGGGCAATGGGTTGTAATGCTAGTGTAACTCAGACAGAGCTCACTGCCGTCTCCATAGCCGAAAAAAAGATCACCAAAAGAGAATTACTGGGAAAAGCATCCATATCCTTACGGACAGCAGACTAGTACTATTAGCTGAATAGGCCACGGATCACATTAGTAGTATTAGAATGTCACATGGCCCTTATCGAAACCTGCAACAACGGTGGTTGTTGCACCTAGTAAAGGAACGCTCCCTTGACAAATTCAATGGCAGATGGGACAATGAAAAAGGTTGCAGACTACCCAAGGAACTTCTGATGTATCTGAATAGCAGAGCAGCCAAGAAATATGTGGCCCTGGCATCCTTACTGACCATTGTCATCCACGAAAACATCTGAACAGGTTGGGTTTATCAAACACCTCACTAAGATATCCCAGCTGTCCAATCAAATAGTCAACCAAACGGATGAACTCGTGGAGTAAGTGACTTAACTTGACAAATCAACACGAAGAATTTAACCAAAAGATATGTACCTAGTCAACGAGGGTGGCTCAGCAGATCAGTATTCAACGAGAAGAGATGGCTCAACAGATGAGTACTCAAATAGAAGAGGTGGTTCAACGGATGACCCAACTAAGATCAGAGCTTTACGCCGAAATTTCAAGACAGCAAGGGCCGAAATGGTGACGGAGATAATTCCAGAGACATGGAAACTACCATCAAACTATCAACATTTGATGGAAAGACCTCTTGGCATAATCATTTAAAACAATTCAATGCTGCGGCTGGGATTAATGGATGGACGTCTCTAGAGAAAGCCATATCCCTTACTGTATCTCTTCGAGGAGAAGTCTTAGATGTATTACAATCTTTACACTCAGACGAAGTAGATTTCGAGGTACTAGTGGATCGACTGGAAATGCACTATGTCCATGCTCACCTAGAGCCGGTCTAAAAGTCTCAGTTGAAGTCCGGGACACATAAAGTTGGAGATAAGATTTTGTCACTTTGACAGATATTGAGTTAGATTATTTTTTTCCCTAAATTTTAGTTGTCAATTTGATAACTAAGAAAGATTCCTCTTTCCTTTTAAGTTGAATATTAGTTGTCAATTTTAAAATGATTTTCTCCTTGAGTTGGTGGTCTGTCTCCTTTCGTTTATGTGGTTTAATCTCCGGAGTTTACTGGAAGGTTCTGTGGTGTACAAGGCCCTTCGATGGCGTTTGAGAAAATAAAAAACTACTATATGGTGACATGTACATATGATATGAGCTTGAAGTTAGTTAGTATGCGCAAGTTGACAGAATATATAGTGATAAAAAGCAAAGTTGGAAATTGTATCGGTGTATCCTTGTTTTTGTGAATACACTATTACAATTATCACAAAGTGTGTATATTTATAAAGTTCGTTTGTCATTACGCTAATTTCAGTATGTACTGAGTGTCTATGAATTAGTTGCGCTCGCCGATTTAGTACTAAAATTTAGAGCATGTTCTAATTTCTTGTACTAAAAACATTGAAATGTCCATGCCCTGGGCACTCTTATCAACTGAGAGGTCCACGTTTAGTACCTAATTAATACTCAGATCACGATAAGTCGCCATATGATGCATATTATATTATTTATAGTAGGTATGCATGGCATTTATAGATCCGAAAAAATGATGAGATGCTTTAATTAATGTGACTGGAAAAGACCATTTTAAAAAAAACTGCTTTATTTCAAGTAACCTAAATCTTACTGATTTAAATTTAGATGCTGTCTCTATTTAAACCCTTTCAGGTAAGGGGATGATTTTAATATTTTTAGAAATCAAGAAGGTGAATTCAATCAAAAACTTTTTTAAATAATAATAAGAGTTTACATCATTTTTTGTTTCATGCGCCGACCTTGCACATTCTTCAAACCCAACTCCAACAACATAAGATACACCAGGATGGATATAAAAGTTTTCCTAATTTACCTACGTCCCAAAAGAAAAATTATATTTCTTTTGTTATCTTAAAGAAATATATGGCGTATGATTATAGTACTAGTTTCTTTATTGTATTAGTGGCAATCAAGTTATTTCGCAAAAATAAAGTACCGTAAAATGGGTATATATATGGAACGGTATTTTCGGTTTTTGCTTTGTATTTTACTACGTGTAATGTAAACTATTTGCGCACGTATTCTAGGTAGGAGGGGTTTACAAAAGCTATGCCACTCTCTACATAAAATGTTGAGAAAAAAAACATCTTTATATATTTTCTTATACTCTTTTACCGTTCCATATAACCCATCAATACGGGATATATGGAACGACAATAGAGACATAAAGCAATTCTAAAAATGTATCACGTATCCTTATCCGTATACGTAACGTAAAGGAGATACGTAACTAAGCAAAAAGAAGCATTAAACCAAATGCGTTTGTAACGTAACCTAAAAAAATAGCCCCGATATCTCCCTTAACAAAATAATGTCGTCATTGCCATTGTAAAATAATCTATTTCTTTTTAAATCTATTATCGCATATCACAGAAATGTTTGTTATGATTTATGATAATGAAAATAAGGTTATGATTTTTGAGCATACAACATCACTTTTGTCCCTTATTCGTTGAAAAACGCGATCACGGAACACAATAATGCGATACGTACGTTAGGTACGTGTGACGGATTGATACGTTTCACGTAACGTAACGAAACCCACGTATCGCTTCTGCACATGAGCATTGCGATACGTATACGGATTCGTACTGATTTTTAAAACTGCTTTATGCCCCTAATAATTTTACCTGTAGTTACTTTATTTGTACTACTTTTTATTCTATATATACCACATCGAAGGGTTATATGGAACGGTAAAAAATTATAAAAAAACGCGGATTGCATATATTTTTTACGTCTCTAATTAGTAAATAAAAAATTGTTCCATATTAAAGTTTTATTACAGAAATATAAGAAAATACTCTGTGAAACTCACTTTTTGGTAGACAACCCAGATTTTGCAGTTTCTATTCATTTAAATTTTTTCTCCATGCTGCCTTTGTTGATCGAAATACGGCAACGTCAAGGGGTTGAAGAAGGTGTGTTAGGGGACAAAAACACAAAATGATTATCATTAATTTTCCAAAAACATTGCTATCGATTCTTCATAAGCAGCTCTAGATTCACTTAAACATTTTTTACTTCTTTAGTGAAATTTTTATGTATTTGCAAGTCATGTAAACTATTTGTACGTCTAAATTTTCGCCACAACTTTTGTTTATGCCTGATTAGCCTGATTATTTCACTGTTAATCCATGGTTTCACCTTATTTCTATAAACAGTGACATATTCCGTTTCTTGTAAATATCAATAGAGACTTAAAGCAATTTTAAAAATTTATCACGTATCCTTATCCGTATACGTAACGTAAAGGAGATACGTAACTAAGCAAAAAAGCATAAAGCAAATGCGTTTGTAACGTAACGTAACCATTCATGTGTTTTAATTTTTAACCTAAAAAATAGCCCCGATATCTACCTTAACAAAATAATGTCGTCATTGCCACTGTAAAATAATCTTTTTCTTTTTAAATCCATTATCGCATGTCACAGAAATGTTTGAAGACTCCTAGATTATCAATTCAAAATACAAACTTGTGATATAGAGCGCATGCCTACATCCTAAATAGAATTTTAGTACTTACTTAATTTTTAGTACTTACTAAATGGCAAGAAGACCTTACACATATAATAGTGAAGTGGTAACTTTCAAAGTGCAAAGAATAAGTGCAAAAATACGTTTTTCAGGATACTCATTTTGTACACTGAAATATTTATTTTATTAATCTATTCAGGCTGTTTCTCTACGAGCTTACATTATATTGGAAACTACTACTAGACGATTTTCTTGAAAATTAGATTAAAGATTTTTTTGCCGAGGTGATTGAAAAAGCTGTTTTCGGCTTATGTTCATTGTCTACTTCAGATTTCTGTTAAAAATAATAGGGTATGTTGGGTTGAACAAGTGACCGACTCACTAAGAACACCCCACCTCTTTGCTCCATACTATAGAAAAGGGCGTACCGCTCTTTTATGGGTTACTCCATTAATTATCTGTCTTCCATCCATTATATGTTATATATAAAACTGTAGTAGATATCCACTCTCTTATCTCGAATCATCTCGCAAATCGCGTCCGGATACCCCCTTTACCTGATGTGTAGCCCACAAGTGAGCGCCCTCTTCCAGCTCTGGTTCGAGCTCTCCAACCATATGGAGGTTTTTTGTAAGCACTTCAAACAGTTTCATGGTTAATTAAAGGATGCTATTGAAATTCTATACAGGATCCCCAAAGATGACTTTCCCCAACCACCAGTTTTTAAGTTTTGTGTCTGTTACAGTCATAAGGCACAAATCGCAGCTTCTCTTATTACGCAATATTGCAGCGAAGATCCAGCATCGCTTTTGGGCTACTGTGGGACACGTTGTCATTGTCCCTGTGATTTACAGACTATCCCTACTTTACACTTTCTGATTGATGAATTTTTGGCCACCCCACAAGTAAAGCATAGGTGACCATGAGTTTGATAATAGTTTGGTATGACCAGAAGATAATTTTCGGTTTCAAGTACTGTCTTCCCAAATATCCTACAAGTCCAGTTGTTCCAAGTTAGTTTTTAATCCAGGGATATTTTACCTCCTTGGAAAATTTTGAGTTTAGTGTTGTACATAGTGGGAGCAATCAGAGAGTATCTGCGTCTCCTGGTAACAGGTATCAAATTTGTTTTGCCTGGATTGACCTTAAGTCCGTCTGGCACCATTTCCCTATGATGTTTCTTTCATTTTTTGTTGAAAACAACTGCAATCAATGTACCAGGAATTAAAAACAACTAAACGTTTGAACTGAACTTCCACGCTTAATTAAAAAATTATCTTTTATAATATAATGACAACTGTTTCGCTACGAGCATCGTCAGAGAAACAGCTGTCATTGGATTATAAAAGCAAATTTTTTAACCAAACGCGGAGGTTTGGTGTAAACTTTTAGTTGTTTTTTACTCTTAGTAAGTTGGACCACAGAGTATGGATTAGTGCAATAAATTTAAGTATTCTCTTCACACCGTCACGGATAGGTCGTGGTCGATTTGGATATCTTGCAGATAATAAAGCATATGTTTTACTGATAACTCTGTCACATTCCCCAAGTATTCAAAATAAATTTACATAACATTCATTGTTTCATACTAAACAAGCCATTTCTATCACTTAAATATTTTCCGTGGAAACGGTGACAAGGAAGCGGTACAACAAAATAAAGAAGTTAGGTTAGATTTCGATATATATCGCAACAAAAGTTCGATATAGATATATCGATACAGTGTGATGCAAATGTATGGAATAAATTCATTATTTCAGAAACAGACGACTTTAAAAAAAATTAAAACACGTCAATTTTAATTTTTGAATGGCCATCAACTGATATATATGTGTTGGACAGTACGTCATTAGTGGTGGCGTAATGACGTCATCGACGATTTTTTAAACACAAACCGAGGTCACGTGACATCTCATGAAAGGTCTCGTAAAAGGTCTCCTTATTGCCTTTGCAACAATGTAATCATTTGAATATTTATTTCTACAGGGTTAACCAAAACAGTTGGTTCATTAATACAATTAACTTAGAATAAATGTTTACTTAAATACAATTAAATTACAACATATGTTTAAATTGCCGACCTTCAGCAATGATACAATGAGTAAGGCGAGCAGGAAATTCTTTCCTAACGTTTTCGAGGACTTCAGGTGTTATTTGTGCAATTTCCGTTCGGATTCGCTCTTTTAACTCTTCTACATTATTCGGTCGATTTTGATATACTCTGTTATTTAAATATCCCCACATAAAAAAGTCTAACGGAGTCAAATCTGGAGACCTTGGTGGCCATTCGATAGGCACCCTTCTACCCATCCCCTTCCTGGCAAAACGTTATTAAGGTAACTTCGTACCTTAACGCCATAGGGTGGGGGAGCCCCTACCTTTTGGTACCATAAATTATTTCTATTTGAAAATAGCTGATTCAGCTGTAGCAACAGATAATTTTGAAGAAACTCCAGATAACTAGCAGCAGTTAGGTTTTCCTCAAAAAAATATGGCCCTACAATTTGATTGTTTATAATGCCGGCCCAAACATTCACCTTCTCGGGATATTGTGTCCTATACTCTTCCATCCAATGTGGATTTTCACTTGCCCAATATCGACATGTCTGGCGATTTACGTGACCGTTCAGCATAAAAGACGCTTCATCTGAAAAAAGTACCTTTTGTATGAAACCCGGATCTCTGTTACATTGTTCCATAACGATTTCGCAGAATTCGATTCTTCTATCAAAGTCATCTTCTAATAGCTCCTGGACCAGATGTACTTTGTATGGATGCCACTTCTCCTTTTTTAGCACTCTTACAACAGTTGATTGGTGGACATTATTATCTAGTGCGACCTGCCTAGAACTGGTATGAGGATTTTCTTGAAACGCCAGTACAACGTCCAGTTTTTTGGCTTCGGATATTGATGTTCTACCACTTCTGGGAAGATCTTTAACATGGCCCGTTTCTCTAAATTGATTGAGTAATTGGATCCCGATTGGGGTATTTAGCATTAAATAAATTACGAACTTCTGCTTGAATCCTCACTCTATCTCCTAACCAATCATGTTTAAAATTTTGATTCGTTCTGTTTCTGTTAGTTTCATTTTTGTAAATGCTGTTATTAATGTCGGCAAAAAACTCGAAGAGTAAAAATTTGACGTCTATTATTTGACAGATTCACAGATCATTGACGAATAAAGACGAGTCAATGACAATATTGATTTAAATTTTTTTGTAAAAATAATTCCGAGTACTTGCTACAATAATTAATTTCAAGATAATCCTAAGGCCTATACAAAATATAGTATTTGACATTTCTTATGTTAATTTTTATCACTTTTTACGAATCCTGTATACAATATATAAGTTTTCGACAGGTCACCAATTACCTTAACCTTAAGTGGGGCGTTTCTAATTTGGTAGGCAGGCCTTCTTGAATTTTATGGAAAATCTGGTTGTTTTTAAATTACAAGAATGTACAATAGGTGGCGATAGTGGTTTCAAAGTAGTATTTTTATGATAAATTTCAATATTTTTAGAGCTTACATCGAACTTCTTTATCGGAGAGATGATAATATGAATTTAGCTCTATAAATCTTCGAACATTTGCACGACGTACACGTATATTTGACCTTGATACCCTAAACAGATGAAAAATACCTGTATTTTTTCTATTAAACATTATTTGGATCGTAATTGTAAGTGACCTTAGTGTTTTGGTGGGTGAACACCATTTTTTAAAATATTATGAAATTTCAGTACGTATTTAGTTTTATACAAATTCAATAAATAATTATTGTAAAAATTTAACTGATTTGGACACGTTGTTATGCTAAAAAGTACCTGAGAATGAAAATATTGTAAAACTAGGAATTACATACAATATTATTTACCCTTATTTTGCACAAAAATTCTCAAGAATAATAAGCGCTTAAACGTTGGAATAAAGTGGAATATAAGTACCTCTAACTTTTTCTAAAATTGATACCGAGATTGATAGGTATTGCTTCATAAAGTAGGGGAGCCCAAAGGGCTAAATGTGTTTTTTCTCCCACACGTTGAAGACCTATTGAAGATTAGATTAGCAAAAAAAAAGTTTCTATGATGTTTACCATTTTAGTGGTGTGGGCGGTCTACGAATTCCTATTTACAGAAAAATATTAGTTTGACGGATTGGTAGTTACGGGAAGCTGTAATAAGAGGTAGAAGAAGGTAAATTTTAAAGAAGTGTTAAATATTCGTAAACTATAAAAAATGTACTAATATACAGAGTGATGATTTGGATGTGACCAAAAGCTGTTGTGATCAGCTGTGATGACAGGACAGCAACATGACGGCAAAGAGTAGTGTGGGGGGCAATGTGAGACGGTAAGATATAGGGTGTGTTCGGGGAGCACGCTTTCGAGCTATGTAGCGCCAAGCGCCATATAACGCAAACGAAGAATAGTACTAGATAGCGCCAACTGGCGCAAATAGCGTGCTCCCCGAACACACCCATAGAGAAAGAGTGAGAAAAGAATGGAGGCATGGAGCGGGAAATACATAATTCTCAAGTTGTACATACAGGTTATGTACAGGTACAGATTATGTTATATCTATAATTTTGAAACAATTTCCTTAAAGTTGAAAAAAAAATTAAATTTGCCCACGAGTAATTCAAGATGATTTTTTTTGCAACTTAGTAATTCGTTCAATTTTGGATGATGAATAACCAAAGTCCAAAACAAAGTTCTCAGCTCTTAAAGCTATTTTCTTAGAGAAATTGAATTAAAAATATTTTTTTTGTGGACAACCATAAAATTTTGATCAAATTGTTGAACATTTTTAATTACGCCTAGTTTCTAACAACTTTAGATAGATGTAAGTAGTTTTCTTTAAGTTCGAGCAGCATATTATATATTTTCACGCAATGGTGGAGTAAATTAAAAAAAAGAGAATTATCAGTGTTGCAGAGTAATTATTTTAAACCTTATATCAAAGTAAATAAATACAGAGTGTTTGATTAAAAAAATATGTAATTTTGAAAAGAAAATGTAATTTTTAATTTTTTGTAAATAACTTTAGGAATAATTTAGTCGATTTTATTATTAACTGCATAATTGATCTGCTGAGACTAAGCTTTTTTATCACCCTATATAATAATTATTTGTTAAATTCTCAAAACAAACTAAATGATCAATAAAATGTTAATATATTAAAAATCGTATTAATTTCGAAAAAAAATTAATTCCTAAATTTAAAAACGTATCTACTAACAAAAATCATTTAACATAATTTTGTGTTCCATTAAAAAAATACACATTTGACATATTGCAATTTACCACTTAGATTTTTAGATTAGATTGTCTTACGTCGTAAAAACCAGTCAGACTTCTCTGCACTTCGACCTATATAGATATTTTGTGCCTACTTTAATCTACTTCTAGCGAAGTTAAGCAGCTTTCTAAAGGGCAAATTCCTAATTTCATAAGGAGTCAGAGCAACTCTTTCTAGGAATTTAAGCCGTTTGCAGCTGTTACGCATTCGCATAGTATATGACCTGCCGTTTCTTTGGCGCTTTCGCAGAAACGACAATTTTCTTTCTGATTTGCCCATTATTTTGAAGTGATAAGTACCTCAAAGACACCGAAAACCGTTTTCACTACCACTACACCAACACACACTTTTAAATGCCCGACGCGCGTTTCGATAACCAAGTTATCTTCTTCAGAGACCGAAGGTAAACTAAAGGTAAACTCAAAGGGTAATGTCCAGTGAGAAAACATACGGTCAATTTTTTTGCTCATTTCGAGAGGGCATATTGCTTTTCTAGGTGATATGTCTATAAACCTTTTACCTTGCCTCAGTCCTGGCGTATTCCTCCAGTGAGATCGTAGTCGATCCTGTTCCCAGGAACGGAGTTCCTTTTTGATGTGGCTTTTTGTAAGACCACAGAAGGGCTCCGGACCAGGAAGAGGGGTATTAGCTCCTTCTTTTGCGAGTCTATCAGCTTCCTCATTTCCTACTATCCCTCTATGACCTGGCACGCACATCAAGGTGAACTTGTTATTTCTTGCCAGTTTCTTAAGGGATTGTTTGCATTCCCAGACTACCTTCGACTCATAAGTAAAACAATTCATAGCCTTTAAAGCTGCCTGACTGTCTGTAAGAATATAGATGTGCCTCTACGGAGACACTCCTTGGCACTAACATCTATAGTATGTATCTCCGCTTCAAAGATAGTCGGGGCGTTACCAAGGGATTCGGACAACCGAAAATTCGGTCCCATTACTCCCATTCCAACCCTATCATCTATCTTGGATCCATCTGTGTACCACACCAGCTCTGGTTCGACTTCTTTAACCGTATGGCGGTTTCCTATAACCACTGCAAACGGTGTCTCAAAGTTGACTGGTATGGTGTCTAATGGTGGGTTTACGGAAGCCAGTGGAATTTTTTCCAAGAACCTAACCTAACCAACCAAATCACCAGGTTTTTTAGTTTTTGTCTGTTGTACTCGTAAGGCACCAGCTGCAGCCTTCCTCATAATGCAGTATTTGCAACTTAGCACATGCCGTTGATTACTCAATTTTTGGCCACCACACTAATGAAGCATAGGTGATCATGGGCTTGGTACGACCAGAAGATCATTTTGGGTTTCAACCCCCCAAGTCTTCCCAAATGTCCTGCGGCAAGTCTAGGTTGCCACTAAGGCTTTTGATAAGATTTTTTCCATATGATTCTTCCAAGTTTTTGATCCAAGATCACTTCTAGATATTTTACCTCCTTGGAAAATTTTAGTTCGATATTGTTCATTCTTCTGGCACCAATTCTTTATAATGTTTAAGGCAACTTGCATTAAGTTTGATATTACTTTATCATGCTTGCGCTTAATAATTACGACCAGGTCATCTGGGTTATAACTTAATAACAACAATCCCCATTATAAATATAGCTCCTTCTTCCGTATAACCTTATCCATTGTCAAAATGATGCATTTTATGACGCGTGTTTTCAAAATGCACATTCAGTCCCTAAACACTTTTTTTTAATATTTCTAGATTAATAGATTGTTTACTTCTAATCTACTAGGCAATAATAAAGCTCTTTAAATTGTTTGCAAGCACGTTAAAGAGCTTGAAATGCGAAATTCAATTACCGATTACCAAGCACTTTTTATAAAGGGTTTCAATTAGCAATTACCGAGCACTGCAATATAAAAGTGACCATTTCCAGCATTTAATAAACTAATCACAACTTCCACTATCTTACATGTAATTTCGTCATCGATGGAAATTTTAAAGCTAAATTTCAGGATCATATAGTACTCGTTCGTTAAGATCTTCAAAATGGGGTATCACAATACCCCTCATCCCTATTCATAATCAAGGGGTTGTGCCTACCCCTGGTAGCATGGAGGTAAGTAACACGCGTTATCGTCGTTCGGGTGTCCGTTCGGATTTTTGAATGTAACACGCGGGATGGCCAAAAGGCTGGCGATGGCGAGTGCTACTTATAACTGATAACTTAAAAAAATGTATTAATACGGGTGTACCTTAACGAAGGGAAATGTTTAATATATTAATGTTTATTTTTTTTAATAATAAACCTACAATTTGAAGCACTTACCTTCTTGAAACGATTTATATCCGACTTTAAAAAATAAGCAGGTTTTCAATTATTTTTCTATATGTATGTAATTTTTGTTTGCTAGACGATTAGGTACTCACTGGTTTAGAGGTCACTTTCTCCCATTCAGAAATCCATCACTTCAGAAGATAAAAAAGGGGTTAATCTATCATTTATATGGTTTTTCATATTAATTTTAATAATACCTGATACCTTGCATTGGTTCATCTTAAATGTATACATAATAATTTACTTTTAAAGCTAACATAAAATTTATTTTTCTTTAAGGATAATAATAAAAAAATATTAATTAAAAAATAATTTAAAAAATGTCAGTAGCATATAATAAAGCAAATATTCACTTATTTCGCTATTTTTCACCTAATGTCACCTAATCCTACATTCTTTTCTACACATTTGCTAAACAAAAGGGGGTGCAACTGGCTTTTTCTTCCCCCATTTACTTTTACCTCCATGAAATCTTCTTTTTCCTAGATATAATAAAAATTAGTTATATATCTTATATCTTTTGGTATATTTATTAGCCTGAATACTGAATATTTTAAATGTCTTCTTGCTAATGTTGTGGGTTGCACTGATATCTTCTTTCCCTTTCTAGTTGTTTGAGAACGATTTGCTTTATATTTGGTGCATTTAAAAGAAGTATGCAATAAACTTAAAAGTTGGAGGGGTGTTTTAGCATTTGTGTAAAAATTTTTAATTAATGCTATTACAGCCGGTTGAAAGTGTTGTGGATCGTCTTCTAAATTCTTTAAAAGTATGTTTTTGAATTTGTCAACAAAAGTATACAAAAGTATAGGTTGTGTGCCATCTTCAGTTCTTTGAAACTGAAGTTTGGTGGTAACAATAAGTCACTGTTAGTTATTTATAATATACAGGGTGGTCCAGAATTATGTACATTAATTTCTAGAGCTGATAGAACATCACAAAATAAGGGTACTTCTTCATGTATACTTTTCTTCATAACCGAATAAGTTTAACAAAGTTTAAACTTTGTAATCAAAACTGCTTGGTTGTTATTTAAAAAAATATTAATTTTAATTAACCCCTTTAAAGGGCTAAATCTCCCTTATTATTTCTTTAAAACGTATTAGTAGGTTCTTAATCTCTTACTACAAATATATAATTGTTTTAAGAAATTTAAAGCTAAGAATCTTTTATAATTTTCTGTTAGGACTTTTGAGTTTAAGAAATATTTCTTCCGAGGTATACAAAAAAGTTGAAATGTGTAAACTAGTGTTATTAATGTGTAAATTGGTATTTAATGATACATCTACTTCGCCTTTAGTTTTTAACTTGCATCGGAATAAATTATATTCTTCTCTAAATAACAGTAGCCACCTGGCAAGCACGACAAATCCATGATTACTACCTACTGAAGTACTGAAATAACCTAATCTCACAATTAATAAGTATTAGGGGTTTTGCAGTGGGAAAAAATTGAGCGCAAAGTAGCACTCGATATCGCCAGCCTTTTGGCCATCCCGCGTGTTACATTCAAAAATCCGAACGGATACCCGAACAACGATAACGCGTGTTACTTACCTCCATGCCCCCTGGTAGAGGGTTAAAGTTACGGGAATGCAAAGAGCGAAAAAATAATTCCCCTTCAAATCAGAAATTGGTGGGTCCGAGTGATTTTCCACATTTTCATTTTAAAAGTCGTTAGACCACCTTGTATTCTACGTGTACGGTAAAAGTATTTATAAAGAAAATAAAATATTGTAAAATGTACAAGCAAAATGTACAAAATGTACATTTTGGATTAGCCAAAACAGTCGTGGATAAAAATGAGATACAAAAGATATTAGAAACATATCACACTGATCCTGTGTTTAGAGGAATAACAGGGTTATTGAAGAAATTAAAATCAAATTTTAGATGGAAAAACGTGTCAAAAGATGTTAAATTATACATTAAGGGTGTCAAAAATAGCACTGAACATCCGTCAACCAAGTCACATAGAAGTGCAAAAAAAGCAAAAAACGCAGAAACAGAACACTACACACTGGCCCATTAAGTGTACCTTAGTAAAAACAGAACTAATTTAAACTAGCTGAGCAACGAGCACTACGGAAAACTTTATTTGTAAATAGACACGTATCATATTTTTAGTGTAGAATTTCAGTTACTTATTTTTCATTGTGTTATTTATATGTTTTTGGGTTTTATATTATACAAACACTTGGGTAAACAAAACACGGTATTTATTCTAGTAATTAAATATTTTTTATTTATATATGTCATACAAGTATGTTTATGTCAACAATCGTAAAGCTCTAGGTCGCAGCCGTGAGCTGTAAAAATGTACGGAATTATGTTCGGGGGATTTTTTTTAAAGGGGAAGGTGTGATAAGTCCACCCCTTACATAAATCTTATATTTTTAGTAAAATAATAATGTTTAGTAAATTAAATTATAATAATGGCGAGATGGCCACAATTCAACATTGACCATCAGCGATACCTGTTTGAATAGTGTTATGTACTGATTATATAAAACTCGCGTATGTAATACAACTGTTAATATAACACACAAAGACTTAGGTCAAGTTCATTCGTATTCCTAATTTATTGTAATCTATGAGTATTGTGAGTAAAATGTATTAGATTAGTTAAATGTTAGAATAATGATTGTAGTGTGAACACCCTCCATCTACTTTGACGTAGCAGGAGCTGTAATAAGTAACTGTGGTGAAGAGCTTGTGAATTTCAATGAATCTTTGGGCTATGCTGGCAGTAGGTTGCTACTGGTAAGGTCTCCCATGCGGACAGGTAAACGAGGGGAAGTCAGACTAAAGGGGATGCACGAGAAGTAAACCGCATTAAAAATCCCCAATCTAAGGTGCTCTCCTTACCGAGCGTATGGATGGATGGCTGATGGGTAAATTCAGTCGTAAAGCTTTACTTACATACATAGGCTGAGCACTCGTTTGGGGGTTAACCTTTACAGAAAAGGATTAATTTGGGTATTCTCAATGGACCGAGAGTCTTCTGAGCAGCTCAAAAAATAAGACATGTCTCCTACTTTGGCATAGGGAAAATTAAATTCCGGGCGTACTTCGCTGGAGAAGAGAAAACTTGCCCTCCGGAGGTATATATTGGTCTACTCCCGGAAAGAAAACTGCAACTGATGGGATGAGATGCTTATACTCATCACTTAATATAAGGAAGCACAAAAACCCCCACATAGGTAAGTATTTATTACAGTGCTAATATAAGCAACAAACCCACTTTTGTCACAGCCACACGCAAAGAAGTCATAGATGTGACATTTTTGAGTAGAAAAACTTATGATACGATAAAAAATTATAATGAAGCACTTGGTAGATCTCTTGAGCAAAGAATAAACGTGATTACTAATGTGCAGAGCTTTGAACTGACATTTGAACGAAATGGTAAATTAGGCAATAATTGCTGCGTATTATGACAACTGTTCAGAAAAATCAAGGCGGCAAAGGAAAAATACGCCATGGTGGTATGAACGCTTACAAAAAGTTAGGCACATGCAAGAAGGTTATTCAACACAGAAAAGTCCAATCAGGACTGGTTAACCTATAGGGAAACATTGACGAAGTCCGCCAAGCCAAAAGATGCTCGTGGACAAAGTTCTGTTGGGATACCCCCGCATGTTCAAGAATCTACAAGATCTTGGCAAAGGACGGTACTGCAAATTACATCGGTTTCCTAAAAAAGGAAGCCGAAGCGTATTTTTCGGGATCTACACAGAAGGAGTCTTTCAGAAATGGAATGGAATGGAATGGAATGGAAGATAGATTCTCTCTTAGACGTGGAGGGGGCGTTTAATAAAGTGTCAGTGGCAGAAGCTCTTAAAAGAACAGAAGTCCATACCATTGAGGCAAAGGCAGAAATAGGATGTCCACAGAAGGGGGTACTGTCTCCGCTGCTGGTGGACGATCTACTCAGGAAGCTATCAGTTGTGGGAAAACATGGGTACTCAAGCCAAAGATGAACCTTTGATTATGAACGAAAGTCATAAGACCAGTGTTGACCTATGATTCAGGAGTTTGGTGATCAGCAACCCTCCCATGCATCCGGAGGGAAGCTGCAAGTGATTCACCCCTAATCTCTTAGGCGTTTCAAGGGAGGCGGCTTTTCACCCGACACGGCGCATCCCAATGGCTTATAGGGTGTCTCCAGGGGGCGTGGTCTGTCAAGGGACTGGGGCTTTTTGAGCTTTAAGAGCCTCATGACCGTCTAACTCTCGGGATAAGTAATGAATAAGGATCCAGCCTGGGAACCCCAATATATGCTCGCGGATCAAACGGAATAGAGGAGTAAAACCGGCAGCATGTTGTAAAGCCTTCAATAAAACAATCCGTAATCCTCGTTGTTAGCTACCGTGGCAATGGATAAATGGCTGCGCACAAGACAGTCATGAACGGTGCCTTCGGGATACCTGGTGACCTTCCGAAGTATTCAGCCTTACCAGCACAAGCGGGCTCTGTGGTGCTGGACAGACAACTCCCAGCTACTCGTGGGATGTGCTATGGAGAACAAGGAAAAAATAAAAATAGGCCAGGATGTATTGGAAGATGAAGTGAAAAGAAAATGTATGGAGTATGGTGTAAGGATTATAAGATAGCAGTGAAAAGAATGGCGGGAACGAGGAATATTGGGAGAGAGAAATTATTAAAAAACTATTTGTAGTGGGAGAAGGAGTAGGGGATAATAAAATTGGGGTCGAACAGGATTTCAGTAGGAGAGAAAAAATGTGGGGATGAGGCCGATAGAGATGGAAGAAATAGAAAAGAAAGGGCGTGGTATCATGGATAGGAAGGCTCCTGGTGTCTTCCTCTCCTTAGATGGATTGACAGGGGAGTTAATAAAAAGACTGTTGGACAATAATGGGGAGTATTTCTTGAAACTTTAAGAAGGTAATGAAGGAGGAAGAGTTTCCGTAAGCGTGGAAAGTAGCCAGAGTGGTACTTTTGATGAAGGCGGGTAGAGAGGGGAAGCGGACAGGGGACTACAGGCCCACCAGTCTCAGGCTGTGCGGGATAAGTAAAGTTTTGGAGGGGGTGATAAAGACGATGATTGAGGAAGAAGTGGAAAGAAATGGGCGCTTTAGGGGAAACCAGCATGGGTTTGTGAAAGGGAAAACATGCATTTCTGCCTTGGGTAGAGTTATGAGCTTGGTGGTAAATGCTAGGGAGGGCAGTTGGAGAAATAAAAAACTACTTGTATTCTTCGACGTCGGGAATGCGTGCGTTCAATTGGATCAGCAAAATGGCAGTGCTGGGCGCCTTGGCTAGGCTTGGAGTGGGGAAGGGGCTAATTAGCTTGGTCTGACAGGGCCAGTTTTGGTTGACTTGAGAGGGCGGAGGTATAGGACTGAGATGGGAGTGCCTCAGGGGTCGGTATTGAGATCGACGCTCTGAATATTCGTGTTTGGTGAGGTTTCTGGGAAAAATGTGAAGATGGATGCGATATTAGGTACCGTTTATGCCGATGACGTCTGCCTGTTATGTACGGCAAAGGAAGGGGCAGAGACAGAAAAAAGGCGGAGAAAATGTGTAGAAAGATTGTGGAAAGATAGAGGAAATCGGATTGGAAGTGGCCGAAGAGAAGACAGTGGGATTACTGATAAAGAGACGCAGCAAGGCGAGGGAGTTGAAGGTGATGGTGAAAGGAACGAAAATTCACATGAAGGAATCGGTAAAATATTTAGGTGTGTGGTTGGATAGCCAGCTATCGTTCAAAAACCACATGTCGAAGGCAGCGCAGAAGGCAGATTGAGTAGTATGCTGTACGGGGCGGAAGTGTGGGGTGAAATATTGGGAGTACATGCATGGATTAAATTACTACTGGGGGTTCAGAAGAGGAATGTTGCTGAGGGTGGTGCAAGGGTACAGGACAGTGGGAGGGTTAGCAGCAAGATCCTACCCATTGGATGTGATGGCTAGAGCCAGAAGACTACAGTGGAAGAGCGCGATGAGAGAGGACGTCATGGATTGGAAGGAGTATGGGGGTGCGCAAAAAGAGTAATTGGAAGTAGGAGAGAATGGATGACTAGGAAATTCGGCGAAGTGAACTACTTCTTGACATAGGTGCTGACTGGGCATGGGTCGAGAGCAGGATATCTTCACAAGATTGAAAAAAGGGAGACAGGAGTGTGTGAAGGGTGTGAAGTGGGTACAAAGATAAAAGTTATAATTCATTAATTTATCTTAACTCTTAAGGACCGCATAACAACAAACAGAGTATTAATTTAACAAAATTATTTTTTAAGAGATCAGATCTGAGATCTCAACCTTCTAGTAAGAAAACAATACAGCTCCTGGAATGGGGTAGAAATCCCCTACGGATTCTAACTGGACAGCTGACTGTCGTCTGAGGAACCACCTGAAAAAGCTTCGTCTGAGTGATACTTCGGACTGTCCTTACTACAATGTGAGCTATTTTTTTTAATTGTTATTTTTTAGTTCAAGGTGTTTTATGTGTTTATGTGTAAGTGTTTTATTTACAACTTGGTTCATTTATTCGTAGTTATTATAGAGATATTGCAATAACGTCTGGCATTATTAAAGGCGACTTACATTATTATGTGATTAAATACAGAGATATTGCAAGTTTCGACACTTAGGTGTCCTTAGTCATGAAATATAACCTAATATTTGACATTAAATCTCTTCGATTCGATTTTTCTTTCTCCATATTTCAAATTGTTGTAAAAATATCTTGAATATTAAACAACATATACCACTCATAGAATATAGAATAATAGCTCTTACATCTAAGCACTGTCAAATATTTCAAACTTGTCAGCCAACTGCATGTCATATCCACCAAGCATGTCATATGATCTAGCCCGAAATGAAAATAAAGGAACGTTAAACCTCAATTGTAAAAATCCAATAATAAAAGTATTTTAATAAAGTTGTCCAGTTGTCCTTATTCCAGACTTACACCGCGTCTGCGTACATGTCAAATAAAAGACGATTTTATTAGTGCCTAGCGTTATTGGTCACTGCAATATCTCTCTATTAATTTCATTTCAGCTAAATTAAAGATTTGGTAGTTATATGTAAGTTTTATCAAAAACTTTTGCTTGATGTACATTTTGGGCATAAATAAATGTATGCTATGTGTAATATTAAATCATGTGTTTTTTGTATATTAAATGATATACATAGTCATCAGAAATCTCTTTTTTGTTAGTTTAAAAGGGATAAGATAAATAAATGGACTCGAACGTGCTCAGTCAATAGATGTGTTGATTCGGATTCGCCCCGATATCGACTTCCAATGCCTCTATGTAAAAGAGCTTGAAGCTACTAGTCATTTAAATTCAAAAAGGTTACTATATGTTTTGATTTATAGGACACGATTATTGTATTCGGTAGTACAAAAAATTGTAACAAAGCACAACTGAAAACCGTATTCTTATACTCTCGTACAAATTTATAACTAAAGACCTTCCAAAAAGAAATCAATTTTGCGAGTGGTTCACACCAGTGTGATTTGCTTGGATAAAGCACCATTTAGTAAAAATGGTACGTTCAACAGGCACAACAACCACTATTGGTTGGACCAAAATCCTCATATAATTAGCAGACAGGTATTTTAAATTGTATGGTCTTTTAATATATTTTGTGCAGTGAAGGGTAAATGTAAATCAAATTATTATTTAAATTGTTTTCACGATACATTACTTTAGTCAATTCGATTATTTTATATGTAATAAAATATTATGCCTCTATTTTTATGATGAACATTTAAACGGGGTTAAATATCTACAAATATTAAACACTGTAGTACAACCAGCACTTAATAGTATGCCCCCACAATAAAGGAACCAATTTTGGTATCAACAGGATGTCACTCCTAACCATTTAAATGGTCACCTCTCTCACCAGATCTAAACACTATTGCTTATTCTATATAGAAGTTTATTATAAAAAATATATCAGAACCCTGTTACAACCAAAGAAGATACCATGATTAAGGTTTGACATGCATCTGCATCTTTGACAGCAGAGCAACTTTTTAATACAAAAAATTGTGATTGTGCTGTTGTGGAAAGTTGTGCAAAATTTTTGCAACAAAATGGGGACGTTTTCGAACATTTGCTATAAAATTTAAATATTCTGTCAAATACATATAATCAACGGTAATATAACAAGGCGTTGATAAATAGTCGGCTATTTTTGTTGCGTCTAAATTACGAGAATATTTTAATATCAATTTGATGAGATATAATTTTGGAATTAAAGCCCCAAAGCTTTAGCAACAAAATAATTTTTAATTATTAGGAAAATGTTAGCAAAATTTGTTCCAAATTTATAAATT
The DNA here is from genome assembly GCA_035357415.1 of Ophraella communa. Lineage (NCBI taxonomy): Eukaryota > Metazoa > Arthropoda > Insecta > Coleoptera > Chrysomelidae > Ophraella > Ophraella communa. Next base: position 24,502,665 of record CM068980.1, read on the forward strand.
TTCATTTGTTGACATTATCACTTCCGGAAAACCCCTTATAACAAATTTCAAAATTCAATTCGGACTAGTTTAAAAGTGTGTCTACAAATGTATATTATATGTAACTACTTAAACAAAGTTTGTGTACATAATAATTGTTGCTTTTAATATATTTGATTTTTATAAATTATTTAAGCGCATTATTAATTTTCCTTTTGTTTCAATAAGGGTACCGGCCAAAATAACGTATCACGAAGAAAAAGATGATAAATGAAAAAACAGTTCAATGTTATTCACGAGTTGGAGTAAATTAAGTGTGGATCGTTTATTTACATTTTAAAAAGCAAGAGAACTTCAAATGCCAGAAACATTAACAATAATAACGGATATGCAATATGTAAAATAGTTAATACAAGTAACAATTTCAGTATCATTAGATAAACCTATAGTTGCACAGAAATTTTTGTCTTCAAATTTTGAAATATATAATTTTAATTACATTAATAAAATACAAAAACCCTATGTCCATAAAGAAGAAAGAAGGCAGAGTAATGCTTGACAAAGGCACAAAGGCATTATAAGACAATAGTATTCTCCTTGGAGCTCGCCTATATGGACAGTCAGTAAAAATTAGATGCATTAGGACATCCAAAGGGGCGTTTAGTAATAGATTATAGAAAACTTAATGGGAAAATAATTTCTGATAACTTTTTGAAATAATCAACGGAAAAACCAATATAGAAATAATCTTAGTATAAAAAACAATATAACACGTGAATATTAAAGAACAAATTATTCAGATATTAAAAGAAAGTCACGATTTAAAATTAAAAAGTCAATTTGAATTTATTACAACTCATAAAATAATAAAAAGTTGCTTTAAATAGTATAGTATAAAAAAAGAGAAAAAGAAAATATTTCTCTTAGCAAACTAACTAAAAAATTTCAAACCCTCTTATTCAATTTCAATTCCGAATCATGAGAGTCCATCAATAGCAAAATTGTTTAAAAATATTGTCGGATTAGGGTTCTGATTATACAATGCAGTGCATATATAGGTATGGAATGAATTCATTTAGCGGTATTATGTACTATGTCCAAAAAAACCTGAATCTGGTCGATTTTTATTTTTAAATTGACAATTTACAGTGTCTGGAATTCCCCCCAAAAGTTTTAAATAACAAAAGGGGTCTTGTGGTACCTTATTGGAAAGAGATTTTAGTCCTCTCTTCAGTAATATAAAGTTTTTTTAAATTAGTGCAATCATAACTTAGAAAATTTATAAATGTTCACTTCTTGACAATAACCTGATCTGTTAAAATATACAGGTATTTTCATATCTGTTCTGCTAAACAACAGGAAAAAATGTTTAAAGATACTAAAATATTACTGGTAAAGCCAAAAAACAATTGATATGAATCTAGTAGGCTGCTGTCATTTAAGTATTTAAAGTTACTAAAAGACGTAGGTGTATAATATTTGTTCGCGTATTAAATTTGTCATTTGTCCGAGACATAGACAATTATGAGTGGTTGTGGTAATAATACACGAACTCAAAAGGATGTTTGTGAAATTCTTGATAATAAATACACTGGTCAACACGTTTCGTAATCTACAGTTAGCAAAATTAAAAAAAAATCGTGAAACTGACATGTAAAACATATTGAAAAATCAGGGAGAAATGTTCAATTATGTAAGTAAAGCATTTATTTTGAGAATTTTGTATAAAAAAATACCACCCAGTTGGTTCAGGAATTAAATAACTTTTCGGGACAAGCGACTTTTCATTTAAACGGAACTGTAGCTATTGGAGCAGAAAAAATCCTCACTGAATGTGTGAGACTCGATATCCTAAAAAAGTTAGCGTTTGGGCTGGTATCATTAACAATAAAATTTATGGTCCATATTTTTTTGAGGGACCCGTTAATGGTGAGGTTTATCTACAATTTTTTATTAACTTTTTAGTGCCTATATTACAAAGACTTTTTCCTGATGTTAATTATCTACATGAGATAGATATTTGGATTTATTGAATACCAACAAGACGAAACTCCACCGCATTTTGCACATACAGTTGGAAATTATTTTAACTAGGTTTTTCCCAATAGGTGGATTGGAAGACATGGAACGATCAAATGACCGGCTAGATGTTTCGATTTGACTCCCCTCGATTACTTCTCAAAACCAATATATAAATAATCTTAGTGCAAGAAACAAAACAAAACCTGAAGACTACAGAAAAAATTATTTAGAATTTAACATACAGTCACGATTCCAAATTAGCAAGTCATTTTGGATTTATAATAAAAAGATGTTTCAAATGTGATAATATGAAAAACGATATCAGCAATTAAATAAAGAATGTCCGTTTTATAAAATTAACAAAACAAATTTCAAAGACCTGGTTGGAAAGGGATATTAGTCCTTTGTTCAGTACCTAATATAAAAATTTTTAACTGAGAAAATTGATTTTTCAGATGTAAAATTTTAATAATGTCTCAAAGTGTCACAAAGTGTATTTATTACCAAACAGAACAAGTGGAGTCACCTTGGAATATTTCCCTTCCAATAACAATTTCATTAGTCTTAAAATGCTGACCATTATTATTTACCTAAAGGCTTGTTCGCCATTGCTTCATAGAAAGCTTCAAAAAAAGTAACTATGGTCTGGTTATTTTGTGGATGTTTAAAACGCTTATGAGCCAGGAATGAGGCACGCTGTCAACTACTTTACAGTAGTTTATAAAAGTAGTTGATATGTTGCGACATTGCTTTGGCGCTTGCTTTAGGATCAAAGAGTCAATAATAAGTTGTTATAAAGGTCTACTAGATTGGAAACTTTGCTAAACAATATATTATTATTTAAAAAAATGTAGACTTATTAATATGAAAAAAATATATAAACTAAAATGTTGCATGTACGCAAAGTTGGGAATTAATGGGTTAACCCACCCTTTTGACCATGACCTGATAAAGCATTTAGGGATTACTACGACCGGTTCGGGTACGTTAAGTGGAATTGACGATCCTCGCCTTGCTAGTTCGTCAGCTTTCTCATTGCCATCGATTCTCTGATGTCCTGGTACTCATTTCAGTGTAACCCAGTCTTCTAAGTTCTTCGCCGCAATTCCATATCAACCTGGATGACACTTAAAGCTTTCTAAGGCTTTAAGGGCAGCCTGGATGTCACTGTAGAGTCTGATATGCCGTCTGTTGTAAGCTCTCATATTATTTTCTCTTGCACAAGCAAGTATAGCTTAGACTTCTGCTTGAAACACAGAGGTGTGTTTGTCTGACTTGCTGTACATTCCCGCTCCAGTACCGAGCTCATTCTTTGATTCGTCTTTGTATAATATTAATTTATTCGCTTTACTTAGAGGAGGTGTTTTGTCCTTCTCTAGTACCCTTCAATCTTTAATGATTTCGAAATTCCTGTTAAAGTTGTATTTCGTTAGCATGTGGTATGTTGGCATTTTTAAGATGTCATCATCCACATTTCTGATTTCTACTTCTGAGTGTCCCGTACCATAAGTTGCCTTGTAGTCTGGTGCTCTTTCTAGCCTGCTTCCTCATTATTATACAATGTAGCGGTGAAAGGTCCAGTAGTGTTTCTAACGCTGCCGTACGTGTAGTTCTCATTACCCCAGTTATTTCAATACAGGCAAGTCTTGCTCATTGTTGTCTTAGCTGAAAGGGTCCATTTTTGGCTACCAAACCAAAGATGCATGGTTTACCTTGGGAATAACTACCATTTTGTACAGCCAATATAACATTCCTGGTCTGAGTTCCCAAGTAGTGTTATACGTACGCTTAGCAACCATGAAGGTTGCCTCCGCTTTATTTATTATATGACTTTGGGTCAAGAATAACCCCATGGTACTTTACCTCCTTTACAATTGTATTGCTTTCCCAAAAGCCAAAGTGGGCCAAGTTGTTCCCTATTTCTTCTTTTGGTGAAAGCTACTATTGGAAAGTTACCTGTTAGTCTCATCTGGTGAAGAAGAAGCTGTCGCAGATAAATATTTAGCATAGTAAAACAGCATCAGCTGAACTTCGCCTATACCTAGCTTATATCGGCGAGGAGATCTTTTTAATATAAGAACCGTGGGTACTCAAATAGCGGGTTTCCGGACTTTAAATAAAATATTAACATGTCATTTACCAACAAGGAACCGCCAAGAGTATGTATTCTAGTTAAAAAAAATTACATTTCTTTTACTTTACCCAATTTTTATAATAAAAACAACGTTTGCATTGCAGTGAATCTAGATCCTACGACAGCATGGTACACGATCATACCTGGCGTATGACGCAGATGAACCACCATCACCGATACCGCCACCAAAAATTTAATAGGTGAAATAAATATACATGCAAGAACTTTAATTGTAATTAGTGTAGCTTTTCTAGTCTAGGTATAGGTATTATAAAAGCTATTCAACATTTTCCGAAAAGTTTTATGGAAGCTGGAAATATACGTGTAACATTCGTAAATATCAAAATTGTGTTCATTTTATGTTTGTAATAATCTTGGTATTGAAGTAGGTATGTACCTACCTATTTAAAGAAAATTGGCATATGAAAATTTATATTATTTCACAAATAATGCAGTGTTTGTTGATCTTACAACGAAGGCTTTTTGATAGTTACAAATGTTAAGCGAATTAATAAATTTAATTATTTGCAAGGTTAGCAATTAGAGCCATTATCATACTATAATGTTTTTTCTCATTTATTTATACAGTTCTTGTGGGTGGGATAAATTATACACACTATGGGTAACTACTGTTTATTTATTTTGTAAAATACACAGTTAAATTTCTTAATTTATATGCATCCAGTACGAATTTATTTATAAAACTCCGATATAACATTATTCATATGCCCTTTTTTGATTGTTCACTTACTTTCCTCAGACTAATTGTTCGCTGTTAACTAAGACTATTCTAGCTGATAACTGACTTTCTCGCGCGTGGTTAGCCTGTTATATTACCCTCTCGAATTACCTTCTCGAATCTTACAGGCTAAGTATTCTAGTCGAAAAAAGTTGTGGACAGGAACGGCTTCTCAATTTGTAACCATACTTTCGGATAATCTTCATGAGAAGGGGCTAGCTTATCTTTGAATTTGAATTCCTTCCTGTTGCAAGATATATTTCAAAAAATATTATGAAATTTCTTCCAGATACATGGAAGGTTTTTATTGACTGAGAAGCACCTATTTGTCAACTTTAAGGAGTATGATGAAAATAAATAGTTAAATACTAATAACATTGAAGAATTTATTAAATTTATTACTATTTATAGTACCATCCCTTTGTCGGGTTATAGATAGTAAATTATATAATATATTTGTTTAATATTTTTATTTCTTTACAAAATAATTACCCTTCCAAATATTTTATTATTTGTTTGCTACATGCTTTTAATTTAGCATATTATTTGCGGGGAATTGTTATAATTTTTTTTCATTCTATAAACAACTAAATATAGTTATATAGTTAACTGTTTTTTTGTTTTCTTTATTTTTTAATTCAGCATAATTTGAGGTGTAAATCCACCGAATTCAAAACGATAATCTTTTAATAAAATAATCTATTAGGGGCAGTTTTAGTTCTCTTAATATTTGGTTAAAAGGCATTTCAATATATTATTATGTTTACTGTTTAATTTTATTTTTAAATTTTATTTGGAGATCGCACCCGATCCTACTTCCTGGTATTGAGTCCCTTTTTGCAGCCAATGCAGGGTTGAATTTTTTCTTTTGAATCTGTGAAAAGTAAGCTTCACAGTACAGATTTTTATAACTCCATCTATCCGTCTGTTGGAAGGTTTTGTTGTTGTTCTATGCAATAGGGAACTAACATGAAATGTTCCATTTTAAAACACAAGAATACATATTTTTCATATCTTCGAGGTCTTTAATGAGTCCGAGATAATAAAACACTTTTCTACCGGGGCTCATATAGTATTTTTTCACTACTGGCATTCTATTTTTTTAGTTGGTTTTTAAAACTAATAAAAATTTTGGACGGGCCATCAGTCACTCCCGTTTCACATGACATGAAAACGACAAGGCAATCAATAATATATCCAAAAAATTTTGTTTTGATTTTATAATAGGTAAAAATCACTATGAAAATACATGGATGTCAATTGATTTTCATTTTTAAATAAGTAGGTGGACTATTAAATGAATAAAGAAAATTTTTTTTTCATTTGATCTGCATCATTAACTTGCATCAGTTAACCTCACATTCTGTCAAATGGATTGAGATTTAGTTCTAATCCCTGTATTTTTCTACCTTGGTTAATAATGAACAACTTTACTTCCTCAACAAACGCCAATAAAGTTAGGTATATAGGCTAGTAGTGAAAAAAAAACTGTTTTTACTCAATGTTCGTAATTTCTCTATGCAAAGTTGGCTATAATACCTATTCGCTTAATTACGTATCTGCGACCTACTTGTACTTGTATTAATAATGTTATTATTAATAATACTTGAACAACAGCAACAATAGATATTTTTGATAATTTTATTGTATTACATTTAATTACTTCATGTTAGTAGTAAAAAAAAACTATTTTTGCTCAATGTTCGTAATTTCTCTATTCAAAGTTAGCTATAATACCTATTCGCTTAATTACGTATCTGCGACCTACTTGTACTTGTATTAATAATGTTATTAATAATAATACTTGAACAACAGCAACAATAGATATTTTTGATAATTTTATTGTATTACATTTAATTACTTCATGTTAGTTATTATAATTATTATTTATAGTAGCAGTACAGCTATTAAATATTAATGGTACTTCGGTTATTTTGCTTGTTGAAGCATAAGAAACATTTATTTCAAAATTATAATTGTTAACTTGCTGAATATTAACGTATGCGCATACGGTTAGACGCATGCTCTAATCTACAAAAAATATTTCAAATATGTCGGTTTGGAATGAACGCCATAGTGTTTTTCGTTGTTTTTTAGTAATTCATTTAGTGTTAGAGATCGGTTTCTCGCCTAATATGAAAATATAGTGCATTATAAATATTCAAAAGGCTTTTGTAAATTGACTGAAGTAAAATTAAAATTACAGAAGAAGTAAAAAGTATCTTCTTATACGTTACGATTGTATCTATAAGTTGAAACACCTTCGTAAGTATTTTTAAAAAGTATCTCGGCAATAAAAATATTCTAAATGTTTAAATAATTAACTTTATTACATAAAAATAACGTAAATTAATCTGGAAAACGTAATTAAATACATTTATTATTACATTACGATCTATTTAGACAGATAAAAGAAGTGGGTTGATGAAACGGAACAAATAATATAATTCCAAATAACTGTAAATATTAAATGCAATATAATACCTAATAAATGTTATTTGCCATTTATATATAGGATGAAATTCAACTTTAAACATGTAAATAAGAGATTTTGAATAAAATGCTGACGTCTATTGACAGTTACTGAGTGGTTGCTAGGGAAGCCGTGTGATTTTCTCTACAACTGTGCGTTTTCTTTACCGTGCGCTATAAGCCATCTTACATTGATTGAGGACTGTGTTTTATTGACCGATTGAAGGGGTGTTCGTAGGTAAAAATATTTATTGGGCGCTAACTTTGTTATTGTTTATATATAGGTTGCTTTCTTAATATTTGCCTTTGTTTTCTGGTCGGGTTGCTTTCGGGCCTTTCTTTCCTTAATTGGATCAGGAACCTTTTTGTCGGCTTCATCCATTTTTTTCATGAGGTATCTGTACCTCTTCCTTCCAGAACCCCTTTTAGAGCTTTTTGTCCCATTGTAATTGTTGTTAATTCAATGTTGATTCAATCACTAAATAATGTATATTGAACTCTCTTGACCTAAATGGAAACTATTATAACCGAAATAAGCAAAAAAGACCGAGGACACATAAAATAAATAAACTATTTTTTCAATAAACTAGTATAATTTATAATGTGAGAAAACATTAATTTCAAATTTCAAATTTTAAACGAAACATACATTTTTATTGTTAAATAATAAACAGAAGATGAAAACTTAAATATATTAGTTAACGTATATTTTGATTTGATGACGTATTGAAAAGTATTGAAAAAGAATACGTATAGTATTTACAATTCTTCTCGTAAAATTTGCTTTTAATAGTAAAACTGAAACGAATGAAGTTGAAATTTAATTTATTACTTAAATATAACAGTCCAATTGCGCTAGCAAAGAAAAGTTGGTGTAAAAGAGTCCAACAGTTATACTACAGTAGAAATGGTTGCAGTTAAGTATTGTATAGGGGTATTTTAATTAATAGGCATATGTTTAACGACAAGAAAGATGACACGAACTATCATTAATTTTTTAAATCCAGGTGTCCTTAACTTATGTTTATTAATTGTGTAAATATATGAGATGCTAATAGTGTTATTATGCATATTTTATGTAATTCTCGAAAATTTTGTCACTAAGTTTTGAAAAAATTTTTGTTTTATTTCAAATGTAAATGACGATTTAAATAATAGAATCCGTTAAAAAATTATTAATTTGAAATATACTTTTAAATTGTAATCTATATTTAAAAAGTTTTAACAAAGTTGTGATAATTGTAGAGATATATGGATTTTTACATTTTATTTAAAAGCGCTAAAAGTAACTTCAATGAAACCGATTGTTAAAATTCTTCTAATCGATTTGATGTATGTAGGTATCCATCACGATTTTACTTGTGTTTTTTCATGTTAATTTTAACGTAGGTTGCCAAAAATATACCGTTTTAAAGTAACCGTCTATCCTTAAAAATAAGTTCGATGGAGATTGTAACTAACGACAATTACCGACTTGTATACGGTACAGGCCGCGTGTATTCGGCTATGCTAATGAAGTAGGTAGAGAAGCACCGTGTTATGTGTGGCCAGCAGCACCAATAACCAGACATCAGCCAACGGCAGTGCATAGTTACAGTATTTGGGAAGCACCGCTGAGAGAGGGTGCGTTGCGTATTTATTTTAGAGTCTATCCCGCTTGCGTTTGCGTTATCGTACTACAGCGCACGGGAGAAAGTGATCTGTGTTCATATTCGGTGTTGGTTTTCTAGACACTGCCATTCGTGATTTTCTCAGTCTGTGTCGTTCGGGACTCGTGTTTGCCACTGTTATTGTTTACAGATGTGCACTCCACATATATTTATGTTTCGATAGTAGATTTTCACAGCACAGATCTGTACCCGGTCCCGTAATATCATGCATTTATACGAGTGATCAGGTGAGAGATCTCCTTCCTTTTACTTTCGTTGTACTAAACTCTCATTTTCTACTTTGATCTACGGTGAGCTGAATTGAATCATCTGCTAAAGACAAGCATATCGCAATCGGCCTAATTATTTATATTACAGTTTGCTGCTGTTTGATTTTTTGGTTTTTTGAACATTTTAAAATACTGACCAAGGCTTTGTGAAGACAGGCAAGCTAATTACTAATTATTATTGATTATACTCCTAAGAATATCCCAAAACCTCCAAATTATTTTCTATTTGCATGCTTTAAATAACTCACATGGTTTTATGTTATGCGATTAAAAATACTCAAAATATTCAAATAATATTGGTAATCGAATGGTATAGTTTATTTATATAAAAATATAATTATATAATTATTTGACCAACTTAAAAATATTTGTTTCAGGCATTTGAAATTAAAATACATATTATACCATAAATAAATCATTTTTTACTATTAAATATATTTGCAAATGCATGTGTAAACATATTTCCTACATCACCTAGGTACATCAAATATTTCTAAACTAACTCCTACTGAATAGAATTTAAAAAAAATGCGTCAAATCTGTTTCTCCATAAAATCTGATACAATTATTAGGTAATAAATATTTATCAATTATTGATAAAAACCAAGATTATTTGAATACAGTGTAAATAAATTATTTAAAGATCGTATTATTTGTGAAGTGAGTTGTTGTATGTATCCAAAATAGTATAATAATTATTTATTAATTCTTATAATTTTAACATTGGGGAATATTGAAAACTTTATACAGCAAGAACTGTTTCTAACATGAACATTAGGTATTTAAATTTACTACTACTTATAGATTATTGGATAATAAAATATACATTTTCCGCCATATCATAAAAATTGTTATAATTAATAAATGTACTGTTTCCACATAAAAGATGAAACTAATAGCTATTTATGTACAAAGGGCATAACGAGGATGTTTATATTCCAAGCCCTCAATTGTATATTGACCGAGATTTATAGACATCAAATTGTGCCCGCAGTGCATACAACGTTTTATTGTTCACTTTCGACACGATTTTTGGTAAAAATGTTCCATAATTCAATACGAATCAAAAATCGAAGTTGCTTTGGATTGTATCTATGTTAATGAGACAATTCTGGTTATTATAAATTACTAGATAAAATTTGCGGGGCATAAAAAGGGGACATAATGATTGAGCCAGCTTTTTATGCCCTGCAGGTATAAAGACCTTCATTGCAAATCTAGTATCATAGGTGAAAATACTCAATTATAATCAAGAAAACAATAAAAAACCTTATATGTTTTTGATATAAATGTATGGAACTATAGCAAAAAGATTTTTTGAAAACATAAAATATTCTATTAAGCAACCCTGTAAATGAAACGTTAATTTTACCGATGACATTTTATGATTTGATTTAATTCACTTTTACGGTTACTGAGATCGAGAAGGAAACATTTACTTACATATTTACTGTTATGAATTAAAAAAAAAACACCTTAACTTACTACATACCCAATAACAACGAAAAAGAAATGAAGGCGAAAAGTTGCCTTCCATCTCGGTAGGAAGTGCGAATTGTGGACCAGTTAACAACTACTTAACTAGTTTAAAATTCCGCATTTTCTTGTTGATGTTATAATAAACATCACATTTTCAAATTATTGTCAAAATATATTATTAAAACATCAAAACCAAAATGTTTGGTATACACTATTTATTACAATGTTATTTCTTAAAACTTACAAGGATTTCTATTTTTCACTACTTTTATGTAGGTATACACTTTTTGTATGCCTCAATATATTTTTTAAAAGTTAGTTTAGTATTCAAAGAACCTACCTACTTTATTTTAAAAAATAAAAGTGTGATATTAATCTGTATAATGAATAATCAAAAATTATTTCTTAAAGCTTTGATCATACAATAATAGATTAAAGATATCATCAAATAATTTTATTCAAAATGTAATAAAACTTCTTTGGTTTCGTTCCATATTTTAATTAGATTTAAACTAATAGAAGTAATTACAATACAAAATTAAATTTTTCTAAAAAATGAATTAAGAACATGTCTACAAATAAAAACTAAATAAATATGTTCGTTCGAAAATATTAAATTGTACAGTATCTTACTAGAATAATGTGATAATTCCAACATACACCGGAGGTTTACTTATGCCGATAGTAATCTTGATGTTCATACTTACAAAAAAGACAACGAAATGACTTGACCTTTTATCTCTAGCCAATGTAAATGAATAGTAATGACGTGTAGTTTCGTACTGTAAGGTTGTAAATATACCTGGAATCCAATTCTCGAGATTGTTCATGTGGGGAAAATTAAATAAATCGATGGAAAATAAATATGTCATTTTCGACATACTTCATGGCAAGTTTTTTCACCAAAATTCTTGGAAATATATTTTTTTGCCCTTGTACGAAACGAGCTTTTCCATTGATAATTATTTTTTTGTCTATAAGGGCATCAACTACTTTTAGCCTATAGAAAAATTAAAATAGTTCGTTTTTCTTAAATATCATAAAGTTTAAATGATCTAAAAAATGTAAGTACTTTTTTAGCCGCATTATTACCATTTAAACTTTCTTTTATATTGTCAGGTAAGCATAGCCGTAGCCTGCTAATTGCATATTTGAAACAATCAATCAGACCATGTTGCACTGTTATTGGTTGCCTTTGTCCTCTCAGCATATAGCACGAAGTAAGTCTTATATGACCTATTCTTGGCTTTGTCAGTATGGTTTGTTCCTGCAAATGCGTTTTCTATTTCAATTGATGGCTTTATTTCTTTAAGTTTTGTTTGTTGACTCATGGATTTCCTTCTCCAGTTTTGTAATATTTTCTCTTTTAAGTGATTTTATTAATCTTGAAACCATATCGGCATGTCTTCTACTTCTTCACTATTCGCTGCTTGCTTGGCGGCTTCTTCTACAATTTCGTTGCCTTGAATCCCTACGTGACTGGGTACTCACATACAATTTACTGTCTTACCCTGTTCTTGAAGCCAACTTACTGAAGCATGAATTCTTTTGATTAAGAAATCGTTGTGTATTTATTTTGTTAATGACAATTATATCATATTATTATATAATGCGTAAGCTTTGGAAATGATTGATATTGAACAGAGTGATGTACTGTCGTTTAATATCTTGTTTAATATAGAATATCGATATTTACCAGAAAGTCGGCGATATCACATGTTTAAATATTACAATGATGTCACAGTTACTACTTTTGATGTTAAAATATGTAATAGTTCTCGGCCGGTATAAACTAGACATTATTCGGACCGGTATTAATCCTTATCCACAGATCACTTCGTATTCAAGGCTATATCAGTATTTGTAGCTTACTTTTTGAATTATAGCATCCCTAAGTTAACAATAATAGGTAACAATAACTTACTTTTCACTTTTTAAATATTCGTTAATTTAAGTACCGTCTGTCCTTCTCTCAACGTTTGAAAGGAATTTTTTCCTCTCCAAATTTAAACATAATATAAATACATTTTAGACTTTATTCTTGCATTACACTTTCATGCAACTGGAGTCTACCGAAATACATAAGTAATAATAAATGTCAATGTATAATATGTAAATATTGTTCATAGCCAATTAACATTTAATTATCATATTAACCAAATAGTCAATTTAGCTTAGCGTGAATACAAATTTGTTTGGAGAAACTGTAGAAACTTTAGAAACATGTCTCTCCTTAAGTTATGTCAGATCTAAATTTGAATATGGATATTTAATTTGGAATACCACATATAGGTGTAGTATAACCTATCTATTAACTTATTTAACTTATAATATAAGACTGCTCGAATTTAACCTATTATGCTGTAGCCCATTAGCGGACGAAAATTCGTATAGTTAAATAACTATTTAAAATAATGTAAAGAAGTGGCCTTATGGAACTTGGGATCACTATATTTAATAATTAGTCTGGTCGAGAAGTCATTTAAATCGGATTTGGGTTACACCGATCCGAAAAATCTGATTTTGGTGTCAATCGATTCGAAATGACAAATAGAAAAATGTTCCTGAATATCAAAATCCGTTTTAAAAAATTTCCTATTGTTATTAACAATTTAAGATTTAAAAAAGGGGGTTTACATTTTTGCTAATAACTCATAAACTATAATAGCTAGAACAAAAAACTGAACGAATTCTTAAAGAGCAGGAAATTTCCAACAAAAAAGTCCCAACTCCCCGAATTGTAGCTCAATTATTTATAAGTCTAAATTAATATTGAAAATGGCATAAAAAACGGGCGGCGCGTCACCGTCGCAACTACCAAATGACATAAATTATTTTTTTTTTCAATAAGTAAATATTGATAAAAGAAATTTAAAAAATTCTAGCACTAACAGAACATATCAGAGAACAAATTTCTGCAGTCAAAAAATGTTTTCCATTATTTTTCACATTTCTATCCATTTGTTAACTAAAAAATTACATCTTCAATGTATGTAACTAACTTTAAATTCGTTACTGTGAGTATAATAAAAACACAAGAATTTTTTTAACCCTTGGAATCCTTTATCATAAAACTACTGAACAAAGTTACATAAAATTTTTAAATGTAAACATATACTATGGTATTCAGTATGTTGTGAGGTGTTATAAAAAAATATTAATTGTTGATGCAATTGTTTATAACAAATTGTTTAATTAATAAACAATTAAATAATTAACTGACAAATTCGAAAAAAATACCATTTTGTATAGAAGAGAAAATTATGATTTTTAGGATTTTTTTCATTACTTAATATTAAATTAAAAAAATAATTTGTCATTTGGTAATTGCGACGGTGACGCGCCGCCCGTTTTTTATGCCATTTTCAACATTAATTTAGACCTTTAAATAATTGAGCTAAAATTCGGGGAGTTGGGACTTTTTTTGTTGGAAATTTCCTGCCCTCTAAGAATCCGTTCAGTTTTTTGTTCTAGCTATTAAAATTTATGAGTTATTAGCAAAAATGTAAACCCCATTTTTTAAAAATCTTAAATTGTTAATAACAATAGGAAAATTTTTAAAACGGATTTTGATATTCAGGAACATTTTTATATTTGTCATTTCGAATCGATTGACACCAAAATCAGATTTTTCGGATCGGTGTAACCCAAATCGGATTTAAATGACTTCTCGACCAGACTAAATGATATTAGGAATATCTTGAATAGAATTCACCTCGGAATTCACTAACACTACCTCATATCTACCATGCCGTTATGCAGAGATGCCAAAACTTTTCCCAATTATATGTATTAGTCAATATTTATTGATAATAAATTTTAATAGTGCGGAGTGATTTGAATTTAATGGTATGCTTACATCTGTGTTGGTTTTCTGTATTAACCTTTTAAATCTATAGTTCATTTCACAGAAACTCGAACCTAAACAAAACAAGATGCAAATAAATGATCGACATGTATAGAGATAGTTCATGATTTATTTTACTGTATCCCCAACATTTTTTATTGATCTTCGTGTTTCTATGAAATGAACTATAGAAAATTAATTGAATTATTTTCTTTAATTTCTAATATAAAATTAATACTAGGGTGCGAGGTTTTAATATAATTAAATACCCAAATACCCAAAACATGTGGATTGAAGAGAATAGTAGAAAGTGGTTTAAAATAAGATTCTTTAGTTCACTCAGAATTAGTTTACTTAATGTTTTCTGGAGAATTTGACTGCTTAGATGATAATTAAAGAACATGTCAGCACCTTAAAACACAATAAATATCACAGTTAAGTAAATTAAAAAAATTAATTAGCCTACAATTCAATAAAACACAACCTACGTATAATAACACAGCAAATTCTCATGTACCATTACACTTTGCTCATCGGTTTGTAAATCTATCAGACACTATTTTTTCAGATAATAAAAATAAAAGGGTTTAAAATATTACATACCTCCAACACTTACTAATAACATTAAAGAAATTTTAGCACTAGATTCTGAAATAGCTTTGAGAACTAAATTAAAGCCATATTAAATCATTTTCTTTATGCAACTATTCAAATCTCATTAACGATATAAAACCAAATAATTTAAAAGTCAAAATAAAAGTAACATTTTAATCAAGGAGATCAAAATAACCTAACTATTACAAAATCGGACTAAATAATTAAAAAAAAGATTATAAATCTAAAGTGAATGATTTTATAATTTCAAGTTATGGTTAAATATTAAAAAACAAATTCAACTCAAAAATTTTCTAATCAAGTCAGAGAACATGTAAATAATACAAATTATCTATTTGATGACTATAATAAAACATATCTAGTACTTAAACACAAATCTCCATGTCCTTAATTGTATGAAAATATTAAATTGCTTGTATTTTCTTATATTAACACATCTAATAGTAAATTAGTTAAAAAATAAATACTATTCTGAATAATCATTGAAAATAAACAAATGTTTATTTAAATAAATTTTATTCTTTATATTATTATTTCTGAAGTCATAACTACATTTATTAGTATAACGTATATAAAGTTATACTGGACGCTATTGATTATCTAGCACCAAAATAGTTTTTTAAAGCATTTATTTTTATTCTATATATGTTATAAAAACATATATTATAAAAATTTTGACATATATTTTTCCCATTTAAATGCAATTCAAAAAAGACAATTGTTTTATAATGTGCTCCTAGACATAACTCCAAATATATGGTATTTAAATATTTTTGTTCTCTTCTTACGCAGCAGATTTTGAGTACATTTATTGCGCTTTGTACACAGAAATTAATGAAGAAGAATCTGTTACACGAATTATTGTATAAGTTTTCTGATATTGTGTAATTGAATATTTAATCGTTTTAGTAAATGAATCTCTAGAGGTACTGACGACATATTTATATTTGTCTCTTAGTAGCATTGTATTGTTATTAAAAGTAAATTAATTTTCCATAATACAGTTTTATAACAATAATTAAATTAATACTAATACTAATTATGAAAATCGTTCACTGTGTAGATAAACAATGAATCAGTGTTACTATTTAGTCCTATAATAGAATTGCTATCGCAAATACTTTGTACTACTTCCTACATTTTTAAACAGCCAAATAAACGTGGCCATGAATTAAGTGATAGTGACATTGACTTTTATTAAAAGTATATATTAAACATGCTTGCTTCGTACTATAATATTTTATCGAACAATTTTAAAGGTCAAATTACTTCAAATTTTTAAAAAGAGAGATCCAAGTTACACCTTTTATTGTTATGGAATCATATAATTTTTACAACCTTGTACCTTAATTTTACATAAAAAATAAATCCAATTTCAAATGCAATTTTTTTGATTTCACAAATAATTACAATAATAAATCTCACAACTAATTTAAAACGTCAATACAAGGAAAATAATTAATCCTACAAAAAAAGACAAAATAAAGCTGTTCTTGTACTTTATTCTATTGTACTTTCTAAAGTTTATCTGTGGTTACAAAAATTGGAGATAAATTTAGTTTTGGTATAATTAAAATAGGACGATAATGAAAGTACCTAGGTTATAGGTTAGGCTCAATGGATCAACTCAAAAATAATTTCTTTTTTGCCACCCTGTATAAATAATTCATATATTAATGTTTTAATATCACTGAATAGAAAATTTAATAACATTTCAAGTAATCTGTCCCACGACCCCTATTCTCATTTAAAAAAATCTTCTTGCGGTAACTTTGACCATTAGCACGAGTTACAATGGAATATATCAGTATAAAAAATATACATATAGCTTGTCCAGTACAAATATAAGTGCACGTCATCAAAGTGAACAAATCGCTCTGTTTGTTTGACTTCCTTCGTTCCTTTGCTACTGTCAATCAGTATCTTTTTTCACTGTAAATTTGCTAAATATTTAAATTCGTAGGCCGCAAGTTATTACAAATAATAAATAAATGCTTTAAGAAAGGTTACGTAATTAATTTTATATCAAATACAACTCCGGGACTAATAAAATATAAAAGTTAAACGAACATACCTCGTGCTAAAATGTTTTAGATGTTGGTAAAATTGCCCTCTGTTGCCGGGTTCAAAAATGGTGTAGTATTGTAGACAAATAAAAAGAAGAATATTACAGAAACTCTGTTTAACATTTATTAGATTCTAATACTATTTTAAATGCTTGGCAACATAGTCCCGTTCTGACAGCTGTGACATGCAATTATATTTATACTGGACAAGCCATAGTATTATATTTTATTGATGAGTTCTTCATCTTGTAGGAACTTGATCACCTTCTGTATGTCTTTGAGGTTGGATTTCAATCCATGTTGCTGACGTGTTTTTGCGAAAAATGGGCAATCTATAAGGATATGGTTAGGTTAGGTTAGGTTAGGTTAGGTTAGGTTAGGTTAGGTTAGGTTAGGTTAGGTTAGGTTAGGTTAGGTTAGGTTAGGTTAGGTTAGGTTAGGTTAGGTTAGGTTAGGTTAGGTTAGGTAAAATGGACAATCTATAAGGATATGGTGTATGCTGTTGCTTACTGAGTTGCAGTACTGACAGTTGGGAGGTGGAGATTTTAACACTAGATGGCCATGTGTGATACGCGTATGGCCAATTCTTGGTTAGGTTAGGACAAGTAAAAAATTTAGTACTTGGTTGTATTGCGTGACCTGCTGTGGTGGTGCCTTCACCACATTCCTGTATTGAGTGTTTTAAGAAGAGGTTTTAAGTCTTTAGCAATTTGGACGTTCTCCATCGGGGAAGATGAAATAGCTTCTTTGGCAAGGCAATCAGCTTTTTTGTTTCCAAATATCCCAACGTGAACTGGTGTGAAGTTAGCGGCCAATTTCTAACAGTCGTTTTAAGTCTAGCCGCCAAATGACAAGTGGCGTCGTATGTATAAATTTAATAAATCTTATAATTTTGTGTAAAAACTTTTAATAAAGAAACGTGACAAAAGCAGAGAAAAGTTAAATGACGAAAGTACAAAAATGTATATTATTAGAGTCCTTAGGAATAATTTAGCCAACTTAATATTTTCACCATAACTTTATCTTATTCTTAAAAAACTCCTTCATGAATTTTATGGAATCGCAAGCCGTCTAAAAGGTATAGTGGGGTCAATAAAATGGAGAAATTTTGAAAAACATAGGTTAGAGTCCCTAGGAAATATTTAGCCAAAAGAATAAGATGAAGTTATGGTGAAAATATTAAATAGGCTAAATATCTTCTAGGGACTCTATGTTTTTTAAAATTTCTCCATTTGATTGACCCCACTCTACACCTTAGACGGCTTGCGATTCCATAAACTTCATGGAGGAGGTTTTTAAGAACAAGATGAAGTTATTAAGTTGACTAAATTATTCCTACATTTTTGTACTTTCGTCATTTAACTTTTCTCCGCTTTTCTCACTTAGTCTTATATATTAACACAGATGGCTTTTTGTGAATTTTTAGTTCATAACCCTTTATTAAAACTTTTTACACAAAAATATAAGATTTCATTTTATTAATTTTTCTTTATTTTTATATATTAAATATATGTGTACGACGCCACTGGTCATCTGGCGGCTAGACTGAAAACGGCTGCTAGAAATTGGCCGCTAACTTCATACCAGCCCAACGTGAGAGGGGACCCATATGAGGGTAACTATTATTGTGTATTGCCTAACGAGTGTCTGGTGTAAAATGTGTATATCGTGAATGATTGGATGGTTGGTAAGCAGAGAATTGATGGATTGTAAAGATGATAATGAGTCAGTGCAGATTGCTATATGTGAATTTTTATGATGTTGAATGTGTTTGTAAGCTTTTCGAATGGAAAATAGTTCACCAGTGTGGATACTACAAGAGGTTTCACATTTAGAAGAATCGGTACTTATATAGAATTTCATTATACTTTTGATTTGCTATCAGTTCGCGGAAGGCAGAGTGTATATTATCCTTGTTGGTGCTTTCCTTGTTAAATTTGCTGAGGGAGATATTGATTGTTGGTAGATTTTTTTCCAAGATGGGATGTTGGGGAAAAGATAAGTCATGGTTAGGGTATGATTTATTTCTTTCATTAAAGGATATAGGAGCTGCGGGAAAGTTTGGATAGTTGAATTGGAAGTGAGATTACCGTTTAACTAATCATATTATAATGAAGTACACAGGATTTGAGACATTAGAGGATATTGAAGCAGCGTAGTAGGAAAGTAGAAATTGTCTTCTTAGCCAGAAGGGCTACACCTAAATGCACCAAGGCAAAGGCGGATGGCAGTATTTTGGACAGAGTTAAGAGAGTTTAGATATGTCTTGGAAGCAGACATATAAATGAAGCTACCGTAATCTAATTTGGAGAGAATTATTGATCTATAAATTTTGAATAGAGTAGCTTCTTCCACTCCCCAATGAAGATGGGAAAGGTTTTTTATAAAATTTAGTCTTTTTAGACATGCACCTTTTGTTTCTTGAATATGTCGTTTCCAAGAAAGTCTGGAATAAAATATCAATCCTAGAATTTTGCACTAACAATAGGCAGTTGGAAGTTGTTGACTGTACTTTGAGGTGTGAAGGAATTACTTCTTCGATTGAATTTTATCATTTTTTATTTCGTATCTGACAGAGTGAGCCCTGGAGGTAGAATTTACTTTGAAGATCATTTATAGCAAGCTGGAGCATTTTACAGGTAAAGGAAATGGATTTGCTATGACAGTACATGTACAGCGTACAGAGCACATTTGATTGGGGGAGGAAGATTTGTGCAAAGATGGTTGTATCCTAGTATAAACAGGAAATAGCTTAATACCGAGCCTTGGGGGACACCATCGGACTGTCGATGTGTAGAAGAAAGGGAGTTATTTACAGAAACCCTGAAATTTCTGGATTTTAAAAAGTTTTTTTATGAATGTATATAGGTATATTTCCTCTAAGGCTATATTTATTAAGAATAGTATGATTAGAAATTGTATTAAATGCACCCTCAATGCAAATACGGCGGCTATTACATCTT
The DNA here is from genome assembly GCA_035357415.1 of Ophraella communa. Lineage (NCBI taxonomy): Eukaryota > Metazoa > Arthropoda > Insecta > Coleoptera > Chrysomelidae > Ophraella > Ophraella communa. Next base: position 24,522,920 of record CM068980.1, read on the forward strand.
GACTATAATTAATTGAAGTGGAAATGTGTGTTTGGAGCGGTGGCGTCTAAAACTAGATTGTTCTTTAGGCAGAATGTTATGTTTTTCCAAAAACCATAATAGGCGTGTGTGTGAGGGCACAATAAACGGATGAGGGAGTTGATACATTATGTCAAGAAGTTCATCATCTCTGAAATAATAATTTGGTGGGATATATACGGAGCATATCGTGAGCTTGTTAGGACAGTATGTCATTATAGCGACAGCTTCGAGAGCTGTTGTTAGAGGAAAATAGGAATTAAATTGATTGTACTAACCCTTACTTTTTGAAAGTCCATCTTATTAAGAATAATGAAAAACTCTTCGTTTTACCAAAACTTCCAATATTTATTAAAAAAATTGCTTTTTTAACTATAATGACAGCCGTTTCGCTAGACGATGCTAAGTCTAGCGAAACGGCTGTCATTATAGTTAAAAAATCAATTTTTTTAATAAATATTGGAAGTTTTGGTAAAACGAAGAGTTTTTCATTATTCTTATTAAGAGGAAAATAGGTCTTCAGAAGCAAATAGAGAAAGTCAGGTCGATATATAGAGGTTAGGTATTGTATATGTACGAGTTGGACAATGTTGAATTTAAAAGTAAAATTAGAAGGAAAAGATTACTATAAAAGTGGAAAAAAGAGAATAAATAAAGTAAGTAGAAAAGGGTATTAATATGAATCGATATCGTCAGAGAAGGAATTTGTGGAATTGTTGGACACTAGTCTTGCGATTTCAGCTGCATCCGTGGGATTTAGTAATTGTTTAATTTTTTTTGAAGAGTAGGAGGACTATTGGACACTGGTACGGGAGAAGATTCGAAATTAAAAGTTATCTGTCTATTCCTAAAAAAAAATTATTTCATAATTTTGACCCTCTTCGTATATTGTTTTTTTGATAACCGAATTTTATTTTTTTTCGGCTTTCTATTTTTAATATAATCCGACTTTTAAATAAAATGTTTAAAAAAGTTTTTTAGCTCCACTAAAGTTGTACAAATATTTTTAATGTCACTGTAGATCAAATACATATTGATTATAAAGTTTTTATTACTTTGTTCTAAATATATTCTAATATAATTTTTTTGTACCATAATAATTCGTAAGCATTAAAAAAGTCTACTCTTTAAATTGGAAAACGAATGTTAGAAAAAGGAAGCCACTGACCATAGAAACCGATTGTTAAAAATTCTTTCTTGGTCTAGATTTTAACTTAAGAATGATTATTTTTTAATGAAACACTAATTCTATCTAATAATTTGCAATGGCAATTCATACTTTCTCTTTACTTTTAGGCTGTCACTAGCCTTGAACTTCTTTTTATTGGGCTGTAGTGGAAGGCAAATTACTGGAGTCAAACCTTATATCGTATTAACGAAGAATGCAAAGAGAGAAAATAATTTTTTTTTAATTTACTTGCACCTTCGTAAACCAGGTCATAAGGTTCATTCGGTTTATTTGGCTTCGTTTGATTAAAATATTTCTTTGTCGGAGGATATACAAAATTGTTTTATAAATTATACGTCTAAGGATTTTGAACAAAAAATATTGTATGTAAATAATGTTAAATTTTGCTATTAATATTTATTTTCTGATAATACCTATACGAATACAATGTAAACATTTTAAAGTTTCACTACTATTTTTATCTGATATATTGTTTATACGTGTGGAACAGCCAAATTGAATAAACAGATAAAAATGGGAAAAAAATGTTTTGAAAAAACGCTCGCACTCGTCGATTAGTATTTCTAGTACGCTTCTTTTACCAATATTTTCTTATACCCTGTATATTATCTAGTTTTTGGATCATTCAAAACAATCTAGATATATTTCATGGACAATGTTCTATATCCAACTTTTACTGTTTCAGAAATATTAAGGGTTTCAAAATTTATTGTAAAAAGTAATAATTAAATAAAGACCCGTTTCTAATAACACAATTTGTTATTATACATAAAAACCGCTCATTTTAATGTAGTAAATGTGCAAAATGTTCACAGCGAACGTCTTGGCAACATCCTAATCTTAAATAAAAATTTCTTCTCACCTTATTTAACATATCAGGCGTGACTGATCTAGTCGCAAGCGTTATTTATTCTTCCTTTTAGGTCATATAAGTTGACGGGCTCAGTTTTATATCAATAGTTTTGACATATTCCCATAAAAAAAATTAATCAGGGTATCAGAAAGGAAGACATGCATCACATTGTTATCTACGTTCTCGTATCAAAATCGTCTTCCACAAGTTGTTGAACTGGTATAATTTTATAGGGATGCATTTGATTATCTTGTAATGTTCGAATAATTTATGAATGGCTAACTGCTTTTCGGCTAGATGCTTAAGCATAATATCCAATTTGGTATTATCACGATCCCCTGATTAAACTAAATCACCAAATCTTAGCGAGAAAACTAATATGTCTTTAATCATATTACCAAAAAATTATAACTACGCCAAATTGAATTAAATCTTGTGGCTTATAAAGCTCTAATCTCACATTACACACATTTCCTTTTGACGCGGTTCTTAGTAATTGCTTCTGATATCGAGAAGGATTGGTCTAACGAGTACGTGATTCATAGTGAGAAATGTTTTGCTCATCTGCCAAGTGTCTTTAAAGACGTGGACAGAAAGTTAGCAATGGGCAAAACTGTCGAAGCAGTCACCATTAAAAGAGATCACTGAGCAGGTTTGTTCTTACCAAAGAATACCGCAACTAACAAGAAGTGAAAGCCGGCGAAAATACTATGTTCGTATGACCAAAATTTATGACCTAGAATAGCTAAAATTTACAGGTATCTTGGTAAATACACAGAGAAATTTGAAATTCTGGTTATATGGAGAAAAATAGTAAATAGCATAAGTGGATACTACTGTATTTGAATCGATTTTAGTGTTTTAAAGATCAGTTATTCATTAACCCTTTACAATACATTATTCAAAGGGAAGTAGGCATGACTATAGAATATAACATACCTTTTGTGTTCTGTGAGCACGACAGTCCCGGCAAATGACAACTATCTAATTATGAAACAAAAATTAGATTGACAAGAGCTAGGAGTTTCGCTTCTTTTTAGTTGGGGTATTCTTTGCTCTTATATGATTCCAGCTGGTTCCTATTTAGAAGGTTAAAGTTATGAACAACCATGGGAGAACTTTGACGAGTACAAAGAGCAAAACTTTAGCGAGTGAGAAGGAACAATACCCCAAGAAAAATAAAATTGGCTTCGTGGTACATGGAACTGCCCAAAGCATCTTGTTGGATTTGGCAATTTGGCTTACGCATGTCTGAAGACCAGCCAAAGCTAAATTATTAACTGTGCAGTAAATTCGAAAATGATTACTTTTGTATTAGATTAATTTTTTATTATTTATTTATTTATTGGGTCAAACTTTAGGAGTTCATGTTGGGGTAAACAATGATTTATCTACAGTAATTTACTTGATAACGAGATGTTAAATATTTGGATGACAATTTAAATTGAAATATAGTTAAAATTTGACTGGTCATTTACCATTTTTGGATTAAAATCACTAGTTTGGAGTCCTTTGCTTTCAAAGGACAGCGAGGTGTAAAATGTTTGGTTAAATTTTACATTAAAATAGGGTTTACGTTTTGGTGATCAATTACTATTTTTGGCAGTATAAAGTGTTTTTCTGATGTTATATTTTACTATATCTGATGGTAAGTTAAACACAAGCCGAAAAATTTTATCTCGGTTATATATTCGCATTTTGTACTCAAATTTATCCAGTACTATATGGACAGTTCTTAATAAAATACCCTGTTTAAGACAAAGGTTTCCTACTTAAACCCTCAAACTTTAGAACGCCGTTACTTTTACCAGAGCGAAGCAGCTTTCTGAAAGGGGTATTCCTAATTTCATAGAAGGTAAGGTTTTGCTCTTTTAGATTTAACCGCTTTTTAAAGATAAAACAACTACTATCTGGGCTATATTATGCTTCACCGGACACTAATTAAATTTCAAACGTGTTGGTTATCGACAAGTCGATACTAATCTATCGTTTTGCACATGAAAGGGAAGTTACACTACTCATAGAACGGTTTTGAAATTATTGTGTCGTCATCAGTACGAGGAGTTGCCTTATTACTTTTTAAAATCAGTATTGTTTCGCTTACGTCAGTATCTATTGCCTGTATTTATTAAAACACCGTTTTATCATATTTTTGTACAATAAATTAAATGTTCTCTTATTTCCATTTGTCTGTAATCGTTGTATACCTAGTGTTGATAAATTGTATTGTCCATGATGTCCCATTCTGCCGTTTTCATGCATTCGATTAATTGTTACATTCGTTTCCTTTGTGCCAAAGATTTTTACTTATGGTTTCGATTTTCGCAATTATTCCCTTGTAGTAATTGTGTTTTTTTAATAAACCATTTGATTTTACTATTTTTTTAAAATACTGTTTATTCTGTGCGTTATAAGTCAATTTATTTTCTTTATTTACTTTCTCGAAGTAATCCAATATATGATTTTTATTTATTCCTTTCTTATTTTAATTTGAATTGCATAAATGTCTGTATACCTTTTTAAATTGTCTATAAAAAGTAGCAGCCATTGTTATCATCATCCAAATTGTATACATGTATGTTTTTGTTTTGGCGTTTTTTTTATTAAGAAACAGTTTTGTCCTTTCTAATTTTAATTTTTTTATTGTAGGGAAGGCTGAGGTATTGGGTACCAAAAAGTGATCAGTGATGTGTGTATCAATGACAGCTGGAGTACCAATTTTTTTCTTTGACTAATAAAAATATCTAGCAATGGCTTTTCTTTATCCACTACCCTAATAGTACAGGATCCCTCTGCTCAATGCTGCAGTTATCTATTTTTTTTGTTTGAAACTAAATATAAATTAATGTTGAGAATTATTCAATGGATTATCGATAGGTTGTCTATAAAAAATTAGCCGCAATTACCTATAATTAATTTGGCAATATAAATTGCACTAATATATTTTTTTAAATACATTTTAACGATTAAGAAAATGGTTGCCGGCTGTCAGTTTGTCGCAAAACTAAGGTTGCCAGGATTTGAAAGGTGTATTACTCTTATTATTCCCTGTTTGCGATTTAGAAAATGGCCGCAAACAAATGTTGCCAATTGTTTAAACAACCATTCTCTCTCCAGGACCGGGATTTTCGAATAATTCCTACGAGAGAATCATTTCTCACTATCTATATATCTATCTATCTATCTATGTCACACGAAAACTTAGTTATCTAACTATTAATTTTTGTAGAAATGAGAAAGTATTCTATCGTAGGAAGTACCAGAGTTACCAATTGCTAATCAATTGAATACTTCCTCAATATTCATTTAATATTAATTTCATTAAAACAGAAAGCTGCAAGATCGAGCAATGGGAAGTTAAACTATAAAGTATTTATTAATGTTCTTCATCACTTTCAGGTAAATTCGGATTATTATCTACCACGTATATTGAAAAGATTTTTATGCGCATTTTATTGGAGTGGAGAGTTTTTCCTGAACTTTTCATTCTTCCACTGTATATATTTTTTTTAACCTAACCTGTAGGTATCTTTGTTTTCCACTTTTTCTGTTCCGAAAACCTAAAAATTTCACTTAAATCTTTCTAAAACTAAAAAACATTTCTAAACTTTTAATTCCTCCATTGTACACTTTATTTTTCTCAACCCACCCCGTAATTTTGTTTCCACTTTTTCTCTCCGAGACCCTTAAGCCTTCCGAAAACCATTCCTAAACATTTTATTCTCTCCCCGTATCTTTTATTTTTCTAACCCACCCTGTATCTTTATTTTCTATTTTTCCTTTATACTATCATTTATTTTTCAGTTTTTAGTTTGATTTCTCAATTAGGTTTTTGTGGACTTGTGATATTTCGCAATCTCATAATTTCATTTAAAGCGTCACTGTCGCAAGGAGTTTTTCTTCTTATCTGACGATCAGGGGTTTGTACTTGTTGGTAGTAGGTTAAAAAACACATAACATTAAACATTAATTTAAACAAACCATCGAAAACTAACGAAATCAATTTTTCAGTATGTACACTTACATTTATTACATCCAGAACGACTTCTATTACGTTTGATCAGACAATTTTATATGCCAATTGGGGGGTCGAAATTTAGCTTGGAAAACTGTTAAAACTGTATAACCTGCTTTAAATTTAATCCCATCCATCCATGCATCATTAGTCTGGTCGAGAAGTCATTTAAATCGGATTTGGGTTACACCGATCAGAAAAATCTGATTTTGGTGTCAATCGTTTCGAAATGACAAATATAAAAATTTTCCTGAATATCAAAATCCGTTTTAAAAAATTTCCTATTGTTATTAACAATTTAAGATTTTAAAAAAAGGGGGTTTACATTTTTGCTAATAACTCATAAATTTTAATAGCTAGAACAAAAAACTGAAAGGATTCTTAAAGGGCAGGAAATTTCCAACTAAAAAGTCCCAAATCCCCGAATTGTAGCTCAATTATTTATAGGTCTAAATTAATGTTAAAAATGGCATAAAAAACGGGCGGCGCGTCACCGTCGCAACTACCAAATGACATAAATTTATTTTTTTTTCACTAAGTAAATATTAATAAAAGAATTTTTTAATAAAACATGTAAAACATTTTTTTTCAGAAATTAAACGTATACTATGGTATTGAGTATGTTGTGAGGTGTTATAAAAAAATATTAATTGTTGATGCAATTGTTTATAACGAATTGTTTAATTAATAAACAATTAAATAATTAACTGACAAATTCGAAAAAATACTATTTTGTAGAGAAGAGAAAATTATGATTTTTAGGATTTTTTTCATTTCTTTATATTAAATTTAAACAATTGTTAATAAACAAAAACGTGAATTAACAATTCATTTTGAAGAAAATTTTTTTTTTTAAATCATGGATTTTAATAAACAATAGAATGTCAAAAAAAAATTTTAAAAATTGTTAAATAAGCCATTTGTTTATAAACAATTTTTTAAACAATTGGTCACAAACATTTAAAAAAATGGATTTATATTGTTTAAAGCGTATTAAAAACGACTTTAAACAATTGTTTAAAAAAATCTTAATTTTTCACATCTAAAATCCCATTTGTTTACTTTGCTTGTTAATAACAATTTCAATTTTTAAAAATTTTATTATGTAACTTGTTCAGTGTTTAGTGTTCAGTAGCTTTATGATAAAGGATTCCAAGGGTTAAAAAAATTCTTGTGTTTTTATTTTACTCACAGTAACGAATTTTTTAGTTAACAAATGGATAGAAATGTGAAAAATAACGGAAAAAATTTTTTTACTGCAGAAATTTGTTCTCTGATATGTTCTGTTAGTGCTAGAATTTTTTAAATTTCTTTTATCAATATTTACTTATTGAAAAAAAATAATTTATGTCATTTGGTAGTAGCGACGGTGACGCGCCGCCCGTTTTTTATGCCATTTTCAACATTAATTTAGACCTTTAAATAATTGAGCTAAAATTCGGGGAGTTGGGACTTTTTTTGTTGGAAATTTCCTGCCCTCTAAGAATCCGTTCAGTTTTTTGCTCTAGCTATTAAAATTTATGAGTTATTAGCAAAAATATAAACCCCATTTTTTAAAAATCTAAAATTGTTAATAACAATAGGAAAATTTTTAAAACGGATTTTGATATTCAGGAACATTTTTATATTTGTCATTTCGAATCGATTGACACCAAAATCAGATTTTTCTGATCGGTGTAACCCAAATCCGATTTAAATGACTTCTCGACCAGACTACATGTCCTATGTCAAATGTGCCCAGCAATAAGTAGAAATAAACAAAGTTTGTCATTTGAAACCGGTATCGATTTCGAAGGTCTTTTTTCAACCATGTGCAAAATTAATTATATGGTATATAGCTCTTTTTATTTGTTTTAGCAATAAGGCTATCCATTTAGAGGTTGTGTCTAATCTTTCTGCGTATAATGTTTTCTTGCTTTTTTAAAAATATTTTGTAGTAGAAGAGGCCGCACACAATTTATTCACAACGAATTAAAATATTTAAGTAACTTTCTGCACCACAATCACAATTAAGTCATAGATTTTTTAAGTTCACACTCATTATTCAAAAGGGGGCTTTTTTCAATCGAAATGTTACGTTTCAAGAATTCAACACTCTGGTCATCAAAGTGTAGGGAATTCTAAATCCACGTCCTTTAGGTTCCTAATATAGTGATCATAACGATTTAAACCCTATTTCTATATAACATTTCTTAGTTGGTAGGTCTTTTAAAACAACCGATGAACATCATTTAGTTGACATGAAATCAAATCGATTAACACAATTTCAACATGTAAAACTAATGAACGAGTCGAAATCCTTTGCTAGTAAGGATGGTGTACATAGAACGGGAGAAGTTTTACCTACCAGATCTGTGCGACATTGTTATTCCTTAAAATTCTTAAGAATAGGCAGAAAATTAAATGATCTTGGTTATTGTTTTACTATTCGTTTTACATTGTTGGTAAACTTCAAAGGGAAGGAGTTAGTTTAGAATTTTATTTCACATTTGTAATGAAAATGGTAGATTTTTGAAGTTTTTTGCAATACTTTCTAGTGAACGGTTCCCGCCGTTCAAAAGTCTGTTTATGTAAGTGGTTCATTAAAGACAGTACGTTCGGAATGTAGAAGTAATTTGGTAGAGTTTTAGATTATGTTGATTTTGGTTAAATGGTTGTGAGCTCTTAGTGACTAAAATGGGAAGATTGGGTGGGATTCGTTAGTTTTAGCTTAATGAATAGCGGGTTTGTCAGACGGTGGCTAGCCAGTTGATAGAACTGAATTTAAACGGTTGGTGGCCCTGTGTAAGCCTAAATTAAAGGCTTAGTTTTTATTGGGGAGAGGGTGGAGGTAAGATTTTCCTAGAAGTCGAACGGAGGAGAGTTGTGTATGCGTTGCTAGGAACTTAGCAATTGTTCTTCAATACACTATTATGATAAGAGAAACCATGAATATGATTCGTATCTATGACAGCAGATACACTTTGTAACCACTATGCATTCAACAACCCAACGTAAGTTAAGCGAAATAATAAAAACTTGCCCAGATATCAGGGTCGGACTGGCTATATAAGCGACCAGGCAAATGCCCGGTGCGCCGGTACCGAAATTTCGATGAAATGCGCAGGTAGATTTATTTTTTACAAAATTATTGAGTATTTTTTTAAACTCATCCTTTAAAAAGTACAGGAAGTATCGCTCATTTTTAAAAAAAGGCGCCGGTTTGTTCCGGGATGCCCGGACGAAAATTTTATTCCAGTCCGACCCTGCCAGATATAACTACTCTTCTATTAGTGAATAATTACCCATAAAATCCGGTAATAGAAGAAGCATACAAAATTAAATTTTGAATATTTTTGTTTATCTTTAAATTCAGGTATTTTTTATATAGGTAACAGAATTTTTGTGCTTACGTGAGTTGTGTAATTATTGTAAACATTCGTTATTTACTTTTCTAATTATATATTTTTATTTTACTTAGTTGTAAAGATTTTTTTTATTGCGTAGGTTATTAGCAACTCAAATTTGATTTGCTTTCATTCTGATAAGCGAATACATATTTATTTACATGAAAACATATTACAGAACCAAATATTTTAATTTGTGTTTTTTCTTAAGGAGTATCAAACTTTGTTGATGGGAATTTTGTATCATGCATTTTGTTTTAATAAATAAATCAAATAATCCATAACGTAGGCATTCAAAATATTTTTTCATTCTCCACTGTAAGAAACTTTCTATATTCATGCCAGAAATGAAACTGAAAGTGAAACATAGCAGGTGATCGGGTGTTAGATACTAAAAGTTAGGTACAAAAAAGTAAAAATGTCGTTTTATTTAAAAGTTGTTAAACTGTAGTTAGTAAAACTACCATTTATTTGATAAATATTTCTTTTGATTAGTTCAGCAACAAACTTTTACAATCTTATTGAAGAATCTTCAATTGAAATCATTTTTGAAATTTCAAACTTCTAAATTGTTTGACAAATGTCAACCATGGAGTTTCTTAGTAGTTGGAGACTGTCGTGTTGCTGGAGCAAAACAGCAAAATGAAGGTGTTTTTTCATTCTACCTATTCTAATGTATTTGTTTTAATGACGTTATATGCCAGATTAATTATTGGACGTTTAACCCTGTACGGCCGCCATTTTGTCAATTTGTCAGAATTTCTTACAAAATTGCAATGTTGACTCGGGGAAAATAACGATTTTTAGTACCGTATCTAGTTTTTATTAAATAATTTCAATAAAAATAAAATAAAGACAGAACTTTATTTTTATTTCTGAATAAAATTTATTTGGAAAGTCTCTGTATGAACAATACACTGCAACGTGTTGTTTATTTATTTTATAGGAATAATATTCTATAATTTCATTCTTAATCACAATTGATTAAAGTAAAGTCCTTTGAGCCAAGTCTTCACCGTTATTGGGCTTGGTTGCTAAAGATACCTATGAATTGTAAAAGAGTATATATATTTATAGTGTGATTTTTATACATTATGATCTTTTTAATTGTATATTTCTGTTAATGTTAATGATATTATTTAAAAACAAGTAATTGTCGAATATTTGTATCTATATAATTATCACGATTAGAAATGGTGCTTATAAAATATTTGACCTATGATCGTAAATTGAAGTAAATATTACACTAATTTGACAACTCTCGCTTTTTACGGTTCTCTGTCAAACTTTTGTAACTCTATGAATCTACGAATAAAGAATTGAAAGGAAGTAACGTTGTCATATTTTAATGTAGCAAATTATCGCGACGGAAGTCGGCCATATTGAAGAACCAAATATGACTCATTCGAATCGTGACATTTGACATGTATAGTTTTTTCATGCTGTTTTATACATTATTTTCTGATTTAAGTAATTAACCCAACTCTTGAATGGGAATTACTTTTCATCTGTAGGGTTCTATTTATCTGAATTATTAAAAATTAACAAAATATTTTAATGACAACCACATTGTTATCATAGACGTTCCTTTATTTTTTATTTAGACCATCTAAGTCAACTATTTAATTACCTACTTAGAAGTTTTTAATCTAAATTTATATATTACTGTACATATATATTACTGTACAGATAATTACAAGCGGAAAACAGTTATTTTTTTTGAACAATTAATACGAGGCATAAGTATATAATACCCTGTGTGTGACACCACTGGTAACCGGAAACTTCAAGTCAGCCATATGCAAGAACCATTGCGGACATCGTCAAATCGTATTATGCTCCTTCCTTTTTATTCTTTATTCGTAGCTATGAATTTAGTCTATGTCTACAGTCAAATTAAAACAAAAAGCTTTGTACGTCATAGATTTCAGTGTCTTCATTCGTCAGTAATAACAACACAATATTTACATAAAAATATCCCTCATTTAGTTATTTTAGTACCTAGCAACCAACCGATCACTTGCCATGTTTCACTTTCAGTTTCACTTCTATCATCAAGATACAGTTGACAGAAGCAAACATGAACCCTGGGTGGGCGTGTCCTTGTCGCTGTAGTTGTATTTTCATCTCACTTATGCAGCCACTAAAATTGATATTATCGTTAACATTGGCTCGTGATTGGCTGATTGTGATAACCTTCAAATTAGTTGGCATATTTTCCGCGGACCATGTTTGCTTCTGTCGACTGTAGACAGTTACACTTTCTTATGGGGAAGAATGAAAAGTTTAATACATTACATGATCCGATAATCGGCACGACTCTAGAATTTTTAGAGGAAGCCAAATACCTTGAGGTGGTGCTGGATAAAAAGTTGACCTGGAAACCATATATTGACAAGGCAATAAGCAAGTCAATAATCACACTGTGGCAACTGCGCCAAGCTGTAGGGAAGAACTAGGCAGTAAATCCCAAAGTTCTCCATTGGTTCACCCACACCAGCGCTTGATGTCCTTCTGGGATTGTCGCCTTTGCCCATATGGATCATTATGAGCGCAATGGCGGCTTTTATAAGGCTTAGAGACAATGGGCAATGAAAAGGGCATGGCGAAGGCCATACAAGAATAGCACAAAGGACAGAAACAGAGCTTCCGCTCCTGGCTCACAAAGCTGTCCCAAAAGCAGATAAAGTAAGAACGGAAAACAAGTACAAGGTCGTAATCCCACCAAGGGGGCAGTGGGGCGACGAACAAGAACAAGAATTTCCCCCAAGGAGCATAGTATGCTATACAGATGGCTCTCGCATGGAAGAGAGGTCAGGAGCAGGTGTTCTGATAGAGGACGTAGGGGTATGAAAGAGCTATGCTCTTGGTAAATACTCCACGCTCTTCCAGTCAGAAATATTTGCCATCCTTAAAGCAGCAGAACTAATAGAATAACGAGATAACTCAGGAAGCCCCGTCAGCATTTGCTCGAGATAGCCAGGCCGCTATAAAGGAGATTTGTAGCTGCAGGACCAGCACGGCACTAGTCCAGGGATGCGCTAATACCCTAGACAGAATGCCCTCAAGACGGGATGTAACCCTATTAAGGGTAACGGGACATAGCGGTATAGTAGGCAACGAGCGGGCAGATGAACTTGCCAGGCAGGGAGCCAACAAACCTTGCTACGGACCCGAGCCAATAATAGGGCTAAGTAGAGCACAAACCTCAACTCTACTCAAGGAATGGGCAGAGAGAGGATTAGAAGAACAATGGATCAACTGCAGTGGTCTTAGGCCGGCGAAACAAACAATCACATATCCTGACAAAGCTAGAACAAAGTAGTTACTGGATTAAATTGATTGTACTAACCCTTACTTTTTGGAAGTCCATCTTATTGAGAATAATAAAAAACTCTTCGTTTTAACTAAACTTCCACTATTTATTTAAAAAACTGCTTTTTTAAATTCAATGACAGCCGTTTCGCTAGACAACTAGCATCTGACGATGCTTCTACGCTACGTTTCGCCTCGGTCAATCAAAAACACTTTTCAGATTTATTTTTTTATGCATTTTTATAATGTATATTTTTTATATTAATTATAAAAATTTATGAATGAATAGTCCGTTTCAATATGGTGACGTCGCCATTGCAATAACATTTTAGGTATCACATTTGCCATTATAAAGTAAACTACTAATGAAATAACTAGGTACACATTAAAATATGGTCCTAAAATACGAAACTGTAGATAAGATAGTCGTTTCAATATGGTGACGTCGCCATTGCAATAATATTTTATCACATTTGCCATTATAAAGCAAAAGAGTAATGAAATCTCTAGGTACATATTAAAATATGGTCCTACAATACGAAACTGTATTTTTAAACCTGCTTAATATTTTAAAGTTTCTTGTGTATAAGAAATTTGCAAATGGCATTAGCATACTAAAGAGTGTTAAAAATATATTATGTGGTTTTATGTCCTATGATATTGCCATGTGTGTCACAGTATTAAGACGGTCCGAAATATAATTGCAAAAGGAATAGCGATTTTTTGGAGTTATAAGAGATAAAACACATTAAGAATTTAAATGAGTGAATTGTTCTCTTCAAGGTCGAATTGTTGATTTTTTGGAGTCGGTAATAAAAATAAATCATGTTACTTTGTGGTGATGGGTGCAACTGGTTAGGCTTCCGACTAGTACACACAGTCTAACAACTATTTTGGTAAAAATACTCACTATTTGTTTCAATAAACGTAATACATATCATGTTTGAACTAAGTGTAGTGTATGTGAAAAGAGATATTCATGCCAGAAAGTGTAAGTTTAAAAGATATTATTAGCTAAAGAACAAGTAAATTTGTTTATTTTGTTAGGTATAGCTTTTTATGACTAATTTATCCCATGTACATCTTCAAAAACTATTTTCTACTTAAAAAAATATATAACATAATTATCATATAGAATATATTTTAATTAAAATGTTTGCATTACGTCAGACAAGTTTTAGTTTTCTTAACAGATATATTTTGTACATGGTCAGTTAACATAGATCAACTGGGAAAACCCATGGTGTTCAATGTGAGACCCACTTCAATTCATTAGTTAAATACAAATCTTTGAATTAGTTGTAAAAATTTAAATGGTCATCATTCGAAACGGTGAAAGTGTGTAAAATCTATATAATGTTTAAAACTTATTAGGTAGGTGGTCGGTACAGGATATTTTTAATGATCCATTATTTAAAGGGTAAGCCAATTGTCATGCGTGCGGTAAAATATTTAAATAACATTCAAAAGAGGAATGAATTAAATAGAAAAGAGAAAGCTGAAAATAAAAATATAAAATCATAAAATAATTGAAGAAATCCAGATATAACTTACGAATGTTATCTGTGCAAAGGTAAATAAAAATTAAAAACCCAAAAACTTATGTTGAATATCTCGCCAAATATTTTTTTTAAGAAATGATCACTACATTTACCGTGTTCTTGTCAGTAATTTTTAAGCAACAAAAAATGATTTACCTAAAACTTGCTAACAAATAAAGAATTCCAAAAAACCTAACAAGTGAAAGTAGCATTTTTTTAATTATTTTTTGGTTGAGGTTGTTGAATATCCCATAAAAATATTTATTTTACAAGAAGCAATATAGTTATAACACTAAATCTGCAAAAGCAACCCTGATTATTAATATTAGTATAAAAATTGTCATTTATTGTACCAGACCTTGCTTTGTGGAAGGCCGTCGAATTGAGAACACTAAACAAACAACTATTTAAAAAACTTTAACCATTCAATTGTTTGTTTAGTGTTCTTAATATAAATTGTAGATTAATAATTAGTCTCGAAAACGGAACGCCTATGTTTTATTTCATACGAAACGAATTTGTGTCATTTTGATTAAGCTCAGCAACTAGAAGATAATCTAATTAAAAAAAATAAAAAAGCCATTAAATTTGTGTTTTGTGGTATATTTATAAAAAGACAAAGATTTTTTAAGTTTTTGTTCAGATTTGATCTTAATGTCAAATATCTGGTCTAGACATTCATATTTTATTAGCAAAAACCTGTTTATGAATCAATTAAAAATGTTGCTAATATTTTTTTGCATTTTCATAGAGTTGTTCTAATTTCCTAAATTTGTTTCTGAATAAATTAGGTATTTTGTAGAACAAATAGATACGCAATTTTGTTCATTCGCATGAATACGTTTTTTAGGGCATCCACGTGTATTAATTTTAGCTAACACTATTAGTACAGTAACTTTTATAAGAAACCAATGTCCTAGTAACACGCATTTTGCAAACAATGCGTGAAAGTAAAAATTCGCTAAAACGTCAAATCATTCATTCATTACGTTAGGAGATGACCTGATCTAAGCCCACGATTTCTAAAGAACTTGGAAAGTGAAACCGGTAAATTTAAAAATAAAAAAACAAATATGAATCAATTGCCATAGGCGGCACCAAATTATTTGCAAATATAGGTGGATAATATATTTGTTATTATAATTGTTGGGACCTAATTTTTTCTATAAAAATTATATTTTATGATGTAAAATAATCATCTGTCAAACTGACAATTTAAACATGTAGAAAAACTTTAATATTATCAACTTTGGTTTAAAATGTATCTAGAAAATTTGTAAACGTTATCGACAGATGCTTATTTAAGGAACTAATGGGATTTAAGGAGTATTTGCTCATAATTAAAATTTAAAAATTTGCTGAAAAATGTCAAATTGCCGAAAAGACGTTTTCTTCTCTGATTTTTTTCAAATGATATGAAGAATTTTTCCACGCTAAAAAGGGATTTAAAATAGAGCTAAGATTCAATTAACAAAGAAATTTGTATTGTAAATTTAGAAATTTTACGTTTAAATTCAGAGTAAGTTTATTATGTCACAAAAAAGGATAGATACAGGAAACTAGGCAAGAACCTATGTAAGGAACGAAACATTTAGATTCGCTCTCAGTCAAAAACAAACCATCGACTAGTTAACATCTTTTGGAACGGTACCTACTTTTTTTTAATTTTGTTTAAAGTAGTTTGAAAAAGTTAAAATTTTAATTATAAAGTCATTGTGTATGTGTGTAGTGAGTGCTGCGAAGGCAAATAAATATCTTTATACCATAAAAAGGTAAATTGAATCCAGTATCCAATATACAATATCCGGCAACTGTTGTATTGTTGGAATATTCCGTAGCACTGAGATATGGTGGAACATCAGTGAACTTACAATAGGAACCGTAGATTGGTTCAAATCATTATAATCGACATTTTGGAGACATAAAATTCATCATCAACGTTTGACGTCACAGGAACTTTTGGAATGTGAACAATTTAAAATGTTTTCGGCCTTTCATTGAGCGATAATTTTTGCTAACCAATTTTTGATCTTTTTTAAAATTAATATGAATTTATTGTATATTTCGTTTTTAAAATTGATTTTGACAGGTAAAGGTGTTTGCTAAGGAACATTTAAGGTTATTTTGTGACACAAATCATTTCAATTAATTATTCATTTACATTATAGGTTATTTTTACATAAAAAATATTTTTTCTTCAATTGAAGTATTAGGTATAGAGATACGGATCTCTACCCTAGATATATTTCTCGCAACTGTTGAGCTAGCATTCAAAATTCAATATTCGGGTAAATAAATAAAATTTAATAAAACATTTAAGTGATTGTTGAATATTTGACATTTAAAATATAAATTTAATTTAATAAATATATGACTATATCATTCATATTCAAATTATTGTACTCGAATTGGCTTTACCAGTGATCAATATATCAAGAAAACTTCATTCACAAAAACAGTACGCTACATAGACGTTAACAACCAGTACAACTGCAAAAATTAGTTTGTTGGATTCAACAAGGGATAACTCAAGAAAAGAAGACTAAATTTATCTCAAGGTGTTATGTTATATATGTAGCAACTGGATCTGCAACATACAGGCATAGAGCAGGGAGAAAACGAACTATAAACCTTTCCTGACGACAAGATGAAACTGAACATTCATGGCTTACAGAATTAACAGTATTTTTAGGCATGCTAAGAAAAACCGTTTTCTAATAAACTGCAGGAAGACGGTTACATGCCTCTATTTTAAGGGCTAGACGCCGCGCTATCCATACACGAGAGAGAAAAGGTTGCATGCAGAATGCGGAAAATGATAGGCAGTCTAATATAGCCAATTGTTCCATTTTTTGGTGCAATAGGTGAACAATTAGGTCTGATTGATGATAATATCCGTCCTCACCTTGCGAGCATTTTGAATTGTATAAAAACTGTTTCATCTGATGTGCTTCCACTGTCTAGATCTCTGAAGATGTCTAGAATGCGAACATATCAAAATGCATCAATTACTTACAGATACATAAACATAAGTGTTTCTGGTACTTTGCAGGATCACGGTCCGTATGATGAGTAGTTTTTTGCGCAGTTGGAGATCGCTCTTAAGTGCAATCAGGTATTGTCAGTTGAAAAGTTTATATGAAGTTTTCAATTGATTTATAGTGTATAATTAAGTTAAAATTAGTTTTTTTATTTGCACCTAAACTGGAAGTTTATATCGAATTCAGTTGCTATTATTTTCTGTTATAGTGTGTTCAACAATATAGTGCCTACAATAAAAGGGGGCTGATGGTGATAATAAACTTCTTAGGTACTTTTATTTTAGGTATTGGCAAGTTTGAGTAAAGAATGCAGATCAGGATTAAACTTGCAAAATAATTTTTTAATAGAAACGCATATTAAACGATATTCACAATAAATTTTATTAAAAATTTAAATATGTTAAAATATCAATTCAGATTCACTATCACTATCGTCGTCTACATTAATTATAAGGGGTTCTATGTTATGAAATGCCCTGTATGAATCCTCCATTTTTATAACATGGTTTATTGTTCTTTTCCAACAATCAGCGTCTGGGTCATCTATATTTTGCCGGATTAATGCAATTACAGAAGGGCATAATGTAGGTAAAGTATTTTGGCTCCGCACTTTGTTCTTTAGTTTTCTCCACATATGCTCAATCGGGTTTAATACGCAGTAGTAAGGAGGAAGACGAAGAACTGTATGTCCTTTGGATGCTGCAATTGTGTCACATACATATGTCTTCTGTATGTTAAATATCCTTAGAACCTCTAAAAGCTGCGTTTTATATATCCTTCTTCAAAATACATGTTGTTTTGGAGCATATATATTCCTGGATTTCCACTTTTGTATTTGAAGAGCCTGGAACCTTCTTTAATTGGCGACTATTGTAGCTAGCATTGTCCATAACTATGACACTATGCGGAGGAATATTTGGCAGTAAAGTGTTTTCGAACCAATCTTCGAACAATTCGGCTGTAGTATCTTGGTGGTAATCCAACGACGAATCTTGAATGTTCTTCGCCGAAAGTCCCAAACTGTTTGGAATCCAACCATCTTCTGATCCAGCATAGATAATCGTGATCCGTTTTCCTTTGTTCGATGGAGCTTTTGATTGACATCGCACTGTTCCATCGGTCCATCCTTTTGCCGGCGTATCGTGGGTATCATACCAGGTCTCATCCAATTAGATTATTGGTCTTTGTAAAGACCTGTAATCACTTATGGCAGTCAAATATTCAAAAGGCCATTGCCTAATCCGTTGGGATTCCATAATAACTTGTCTTTTGTCAATTTTGCAGTATTTGAAACTTAGTTTGGATAAAAGTGTCCATATATTTCCAATTGATATCCTTATCTCAGTGGAGCTCCTTAGTCTTGTTTGCAATGATCTGATAGTAGGCACCAAGTTTTCTTCGTACATAGAGTAGATAGTTCTTCTTATCAAATCTTTATCACCGTCATAAGTGGTTCTGGAAATACCACTATCATTTCGTTTTCGTCTCGAATGAATTAGCCTCAAAATGTGAACTCTTACTGATGATTCCGTTATCCCTGTCAAATCGCTGGTTTCTCTTACAGCAGCAGTAAAAGCCCAACCCCTTTGGACCATCTTCTGATGAACATGTCTGACGATTTCTTTGGCATCAAGGGATAAAATTCGTCCTCGAACACAGGGCGCCGCTGATGCAGTTTCCCAAAGACGAAACATTTTTCACAAAAACTATTAAACAGCACAGACTAACTCTCACTACGGGAACACAAATATAAATTATTATACCCAACCCAAATTATACAAATACAAGATCCGTTCCTGTGTGCAAATTTTGACCATGCAATAAACCGTGACAGACGATCGCAATAAAAGTGGTTTATTACCATCAGTCACCTTTTATTGTAGGCACTATATTGTTGAACACAGTATACCTACTAATCTTGCGATGTTGCTGATCTACGTCTTAGATTTTCCTATCCCGAAATCTCAAAAATACCACCACATTCTATGTAAAACATTACAACATATTTGGTAAATTTTTTATGTGATAAAATATTTACCTCTTACCTATATCACCGTACATAATGTTAATGTAATATCGCAAGTATTCAAATAAAAAATGAAATTTTTTAATGCCTACCATTTTTCTCTGTAAAAAAGAATGACCTTCATGAATTATATCAAAGTGGTCTCGTTAAGTAAAAAATTTAAAGGGACAGGTAGATGAATCAGGGCATGAATTTATTTAATTCTAAAATACACGTGATAAAATTTTTGATATATAAAAGTCTTCGGTTTTCTATCTACCTGCTTTCGTCTAGACATCCTATATTATACAAGGTAACTATTATAATTTTGTTTCGAATAAAAACAGGTAGGCTAGGAAATAAGTGGGTTTTTGGGTTAAAAATATCTTAACTGTAACTTTAAACTTATTAATTGTTATTATCCTAGAGTATTTTACGTAACTTCTGCAAGAATATGACTGTGATTGTTTAATCTAAGCAGGTGGCAAATAAAATTATTTTTTAAATTAAAAACTGAAAATAAATAAACTACTTTCATAGTGTACGGGTTAGTACAAGGGGATAGAGATTCCATTTGAAAGTCAGGCTAAATACCTAGATATCATATGTTAAAGAAGCCTACATGGAATCCAAAAATTCAAAGAATCACACAAAAAGCTGCAATGTGCGCTTGGGAGATGTAGACGATTGTGTGGGAAAACATGGAGACCCAAAGATGAACCTGTGGTTATAAAAGAGAGTCATACCACCAATGTTGATCTCATCATAGGAGCGATGGCAAAGGGCTCAACGGAAGCGCTAGAGGTTTTACTAAACTTACCACCTTTGCATATCTATATTCAAGGGTAGGCTATGTCCATCATTTGGTTTCATTCGATTGTAGACTCTCGTTGAGAACGGTCGACCTGCTAATCGCTTTTAAATAGTGTAATTAGTGTGTTTATTATTATTGTTTTTTGATAAAAACAAATTTTTATATTTAAATTTCGTGGTAGTTGCTACCGTTTAAAGTACAATTTTTGGGTCAAACAACCCCAATATTTCACCGGGATCTTCGGGATCCAACTCACCCTGTGAAACTTCATACACCAGAAAACTCAGGGATAAAATCCAGTCAATAATAAGGCTGGAACCAGGGAAGTTTCCCAATCCAGACCTTAGTCTCCTGTGTCGGATTCAAAAGCCAGAAGAAGTCATTAAATCCCTGAAAAAAGACAGGAAGAGAACGACAATCAAAAATAAGGTAAAGAAACCAACTAAAACTAACAAAAATAATAGAAAAATCACTCTTACATATACTTCACCAAAATTTAAAACTTCTAAAATTAAAAAGAAAAGTATACTCAAAATAAAAACACTAAATAAAGCTAAAAACAAAAACACTACACCAGAGGAGTCCAGTGCGGATTCCAATCGAAGTCGTATTGAAGAAATTTCTCAAAAAAGACTATCTCTCAAGCAAAGGCGAACCGGTGAATGTGCAATTATAGCTTCAACTGAAAGTCCAGGGCCCACAGAAGGCCAGCCGAAGGGCTGTGCCAATCCACAGGAGGACATAAGACTCACTACGCCGAATAATTTTATGCAAAACCAAAATAAACTTTCAAACAAAAACAAATTCAAAAAATATAAGATTCCCAGCGCCAGAAATAGTCCAGACTCGAAGCAAAAGTGTTCCAAACAACACGAACAAAAGGAACCAGAGCTGAGCAACCAAAAGTGTTTGGAAAGTGAAGTAAAAAAGGACAACGAACTAGACCAAGCCCTCCCAGAAGGCCACTTGATTGACAGCAAAGATCCTGACATCACGAGACATACCAATACGCCCTGCTCGTCAACTGAGGGATCGCCCAATGCTGACCAGATGAGAATGGAGGTACCATCTGACCATTTAAGCTCACCCTCACCAATTCTGGGGATAAAACAAATCACCAGTGTTGCACAAATACATAATAATCGCAGCGACTGGAGTGCTGAAGTAGAAAAAGAATTTGATGCTCAGCCCATAAAAACAAGCGATAATTCCCTGTATGAAGCCGCTGATGACGCATTCATATCACAATACATGGCTACGAACAAAAAGGCAGCCCCAATTACAAGAAGGCAAAGGCAACTTGATTTTACAAAGAAACCCAAGCCAATCGTGATACATGATGACATCCAAATCTGCCCTGGCTCACCAACGGATGCCCCCATGGAGGTCGACTTCATTAAACCTAAAAAAACAGTGTCATACTCAACAGCACTGGCTATCCAAACGGTAACAAACAGACCTATTGAAACGAAAAACCAATATGAATCACTATCGGAGGAGGACACGGATGACGAAGTAGAGGACAAGGAAGAAGAGGAAAAGAAGACAAAGGAAACCGGAGAAAAAAGGAAAAGAGGTAGACCGAGGAAAAAAACTAAAACCTTGGTAGCTCCCTCTAAAACCATAAGAACTGACGACCAGAAGGCAAAGAACAATGAAAAACCGGTTCCGAAGGCCCCCAAAACACTTCCACCACTGGTAGTAGACGGTAGAGTGGAGTGTAGAAAAGGGATATCGAATCTATTGAGAAAGGACACGTCGGGAAAGTTTGAACTCAAGTTTAACAGAAATTCCATGGTCATTTTTACAAAAAATGACCAAGATTTCAATATTATTAAAACTAAAATGGTCGAAGAAAATATCCCGTACCACACCTATACGAGAAAAGAAGACAAGTCCCATGCATTCGTACTCAGAGGTATGACAGACGACACGGAACCTGACGACATCAAAGAAGACCTGTTAACCACATACAAAATCAATGCTAGGCAGGTATACAGAATGAGTACTAAAGGACGTCCGCTTTTCCTTGTAGTAACCGATCCCACCATCAAACTGGATTTCCTGAACAAAACCGTAAAAGTCATCGAATTCACCAGAGTTTCCTGGGAACTCAGGAAACAAGGAAAACCCATTATCCAATGTCACCGGTGCCAGCAATGGGGACACGCGACCTCCAACTGCGGACGTCTACCCAAATGCCTCAAATGTGCAGCTGATCACCTTACTAAAGATTGTAAAAAGGACCCTCTTCGCCTGCACTGTGCTGCAATTGTGGAGGTGATCACCCAGCAAACGCATCCATCTGTCCAATATACAACCGTAAGCTGAAATTCATAGAAAATAAAAAAGAATGTCAATAGAGCAGCGGCCAAGCAGGCAACCAAATTCATCCCAGCTCCGACACCGGCAAGTAATCCATGGACGGGTAATAGAAATCAGGAGTACATCGATATCGCCAACCAGGAGGAATTCCCAGCACTCAATAGGAGAGACAGATCAGGGCCTACCGGAAAACAGTCGAGACCACCAGCAGTGCATCCACCACCACCCACAACTACTACTTCGAGACGGCAAGAGGACAAATTCCAAGGCCTCAACTCACTCTTTCAAGAACTCAACTCGTTGGTCAACCTAGACGAACTGACGAGAGCGGTCAAGGATCTTATAGACGAGATGAGGGACGCTACCACCAAATTGGAGAAGTTCATGATCTACAATAGATTCGTCCAGAACATAGATAAGTATGATTTCTAATGGCTCTTAGGAATTCAGGGGCACACACTAAAGAATCAATTAATCTTATTTTTTGTAATATCAAAGGTATTAAAAATAAATTATTTTCAGTACAAAATTTCATAAAAAAATATAATCCAGACATCTTATTGTTGGCTGAAACCTTTTTAAATAGGGAAAACAAACTCGACCTTAAAAATAAACAATACATAACCTATAGGCATGATCGCATAAATAGGGGAGGGGGGTTATTGTTAGCTATTAAAAAAACAATCAACTTTAAAATTCTTAACAATCTTAACACCACAATTGAACATATACCATTGACTATTGACAATAGGATTCTCATTGTGGGGGCTTACAACCGCCCACTGAACATGTTGAATAACAGTGACTTCGAAAACCTCACTAACTCTTATGAGAAGGTAGTGTTGGTTGGAGATTTCAACTGTAAACACCCAGAATGGGATCCTTGTTGTCGAACGGCAAATCACAATGGAAATATTCTCTCTAGATTCTGCATAAGTACAGATTGCAATGTCTTTAGTACCCCCACTCCCACCTTCTATCCATTTGGGGGAGGGAACCCGAGTACTTTGGACATTGTAATCGGGAAAAACGTAATTATTGACAATTTACATACAATATGTGCACTAACTTCCGACCACGATCCGATCTCAATGACGATACGCTTTAAACACAAAAACGAAAGATCGAATCGGACATTTTACGACTACAAAACGACTAACTGGGCTGCTTATAGAAATCATATAAACAGCCACATGACTAAAACTGACACAATACGTGACGAAGACCATTTAGAAGTAGTTCTAAATGATCTTACAAAGACTATAATTGCCGCTAGAAACGCCACAACTAAACTGTTAACTCTTAAATCCTACTCAGAGAAAATCTCCGAGGGGATTAAAGAGAAAGTGGCTCTGAAAAACCGAACCAGGAAGTTGTGGCAGAGAACTAGAGACGCAAATGACAGGGAATTAATGTTTACTTTACAAAGACAAATAAACGCAGAAATTTCGACGCTACGTAACGATAACTGGGGGAAATTTCTGCGTAAAATCGACAACAGAACCACCAGACTTTGGGGAACGGTACATAAATTAAGAAGAAAAAGACAACCTGTAGACAGACTAATACATAACAATCAAAACCTAACTAATGAAAATGACATAGCAAGAGCCTTTGGAGAGTATTTCCAGAGTAATTTTGTTAATAACACGCCCAATACCAACGAACACGTCGACACATTAACCTGGCTAACAAATTTCATAAATACACCGCCTGGATCGACGACTAAAACATCCAAAATAGAAATTTATAAATTGATTGGGCAATTAAAAAACAAAACAGCTCCGGGTAGGGACGGCGTACCAAATATATTAATTAAAAATCTTCCACCAGCTGCTATAGAATTAATTGTTCTATGTATTAATTCAATGTTTAAATTTTTTAAGTATCCGGAACAATTTAAGTCGGCCAACTTGATCCCGGTGCCGAAAACAGCGCAAGGAAGGACATGCATTGACAATTATAGACCAATTTCGCTTCTTAATAACCTGGCAAAAATTTTCGATAAGGTAATACTAAGTAGGCTCCAGAAATACGAACGAGAACTCAAATTAATTCCTGACGAGCAATACGGTTTCAGAGAGGAACACGGTGCCCCGGCTCAGCTAATCCGTGTGATAAACCACATACGGATTGGTTTCCGGAAGAAACAACCCTCTGTAATGGTAGCGCTTGACATAAAGAAGGCGTTTGATACAGTTTGGATACCTGGGCTGGTTCAAAAGCTTTCTCATATGGGATTACCAGACTACTTGGTATTACTTCTACATTCATATCTCGTGGGTAGATCTTTCTACATGAGAATTGGCACTACGGAGGTATAGGACCATTTTCAATCAAAGCTGGGGTGCCGCAAGGATCAGTGCTGTCGCCTACGCTGTATTCGCTGTTCACAGCAGATTTTTCGAAATCTAATCAATTGTGCACTGCACTTTACGCAGAGGACGTTTGTCTGGTGCGAACAGCAAGAACGGCGGAACTGGCACTGCGCGGAGTCGAGTCGCACCTGAACGCGAAAACAGTTCCTTACTTTATCCACAATAAACTCACCCTCAACCCGCGAAAAATGCAATACATGGTCCTACGTGGTAGTTTCAGAGCCAAAACATATCTTTTCTCCAGGCTTAAACTCCAGGGGGAAACTATCCAACCTAGCTCTAGTATAAAGTATCTTGGATACATTATACAGCCAAACACTCTCCACAGCGAGCACATCGATGGGAGGATAACTCAGGCCAAAGTGGTGATGCGGGTCCTATATCCAATGATTGGCCCAAACAGCAAACTTACCATCAAAAATAAACTTCTACTTTATAAACAGGTAATTCGGCCAACATTGATTTATGGGTACCCCGTGTTCTACTCAGCCTCTAAGGGAGCCTTCCAACGACTGCAAGTTGTGCAGAATAAATGTCTGCGCATGGCGGTATGGAAAGGCGGACCTCGCTATCCGAGGAACACATGGTTACATGAGTTCACAAATTTTTCATTAATTAAAGACTATGTTTTCAATTTAGCAAAAAGATTTTATAAATACAGCATACCAGACAGCCTGAACCAAATTCTAAGGAAGCGGGCAGTTTATACTAAGAAAAGATATCTTTTACTACATGAAGAAATTTTCAATGCATCTCCTTCACATCCACCACAAGGTTAATGTACCCTCAACACTGTTATTTTGATAGAATCACTAGTAACTCTGTAATATATACACTTTTATTTTAACTAAACAATAATAAAATTCAAAAGGTCCTTTTACAACCACAGACGGAGTGAATGATAGAATGTATGTATTTATTAGCGTGA
The DNA here is from genome assembly GCA_035357415.1 of Ophraella communa. NCBI lineage: Eukaryota > Metazoa > Arthropoda > Insecta > Coleoptera > Chrysomelidae > Ophraella > Ophraella communa. The sequence goes on from CM068980.1 coordinate 24,548,728, forward strand.
ATGAGGAATGAATGAACCGTCTCAATTTTAATTAGTTTTTATATATTTACTTGTCATTTTTATACATTTAAAAACTTTACCTAAATATGTTTCGGTGTGCAAACCTGTTTTTCTGAGTTTTCAGGTACATATCTGACAAAAGCTAATTGGGAGTCATAGTTTAGTGATCGGACGGATCTATTGTGGATCATAAACTAATTCAACGACTGGGTAATGCATATTGCAAGGAACCAGTGACGGGGCTGAGAGATTGGTAACGCATGGAAATGAAGAGGAGCATAAAATATTTCAATATTTTTGTACCGCTTTTCTGTCAATCTATGTAAACAATCATTATACAATTTGAGATTAATAAAGATATTTAAGGGTAGGCTATGTCAATAGTACATAGACTAATGCCTAATAAGTTGTGGGCAAGTTCTGACCAGAAAAAGTTATAACAGGAAATAAAAGCAGACCGGGTTTTAGGACTGCCGTAGATAGCATGATCCCTAAATATATATCTTGAATAAAAATTTTCTGGTTGTGATACCAAAAAAGGGCCTTAGGAAACCCTAAGATAGAGCAAACTTACTTTGGTACACAGACGGCTCCAAAACGGACGTTGGTACAAGGACAGTCCAACTATGCCTAGGGATGTATTTCAAGCAGAAATTGCTGCTATACAATCATGCTCTACGGAACTAATTACCCGAAAGGTGGAGAACGTGTCTATCGTAATCCGTTTTGATAGTCAAGTGGCTCTAGGGACACTCAGTACGGTACAGAAAAAACAAAGCTTATGTGGAGCTGTTTGTTGTCTCCCAATCAGGTGGGAAGCTGGAAATGACCAAACAATTTATAAAGGGACATTCGTCAAACTTCACGGCGGAGCTACTCTCACACGGACGAAAGTCAGTAAGAATGATGGTAGCCATGGGCGCCGGCAGAGAGGGGCAGGGGGGTAGCCTTACCACCCCTGGTTCAGGAAAGATTTTTTTTTAATATTGGTAAATAATAGCACAGTTGCAAATGTAGGCCAATACAGAATTTAGCTTCAACAAGATAGATTTAAGGTAAAAAATGGCCAAAATCGTGAGTTTGATAAACAAAAATATCAAAAATTTTCGGGTCCCCCCTGACCACCGGTATCTCGCCCCCCCCCCCTGTCAAAATTTCTGCCGGCGCCCTTGATGCACTGTTAAACGAATACTGTAGTCTTAATAGGTACTATCGGCTTCATAATAGCATATACATTTTAAACTCAAATCGCTTACATTGAATAGACGGCCTATTTATTCTGTATAACCAATCACGGTTTAAATAATAATAAATTTGAAATCAGTTAAACAGTTGTACACGCCCACATCTTCACTTATTTTGGAACCCTCGATAATAAATGTTTGTTTGGGATTAAAATCCCTTTTTTTATTATATCAGTGCAAAAATGCCAAAAAAAACCTATTTATTCGGGACATGACCGACCCTTGTAAATAAACTTAATACCTCAAAACCATTTAATGTAGGCGTTTTAAAAATTGCCATTCCTATGTTGTCTAAGAAGGGCGTTTTTATAACTTCGGTAGGTAAACGAAATTCACATTTAACATGTATATGCTATTCAAAAGCCGACTGTACTTGGGTATTATAGTTCAGACAGAGATAGACCTATGCAAGCTCTTTCAGGAAGAGGAAAAAACCGCAATTCATTTCTTATGCCACTGTGAAGGCCTGACAAAACTGCGATTTCTAGAAATCGGATGCGATTTCTAGAAATCGGAGAGGAAAACCGGAAGCAGCAGACTATAGGAAATGGCTACTATCAAGGCCTTTGAACGTCATCAAAAGGGCAGGACTAGATGAGGTGCCATTTTAATCAATAGAGTTGGTTAAGAATTATGAAATATTAGTACGTATGCAATAAAGTAAGTTTTACCATCCATTTTAATCAATAGAGTTGGTTAAGAATTATGAAATATTAGTACGTATGCAATAAAGTAAGTTTTACCATCCAATTTAATACAAACTAATTGTATAAAATCGATGGGGTAAGCATGAAACTCAATCTCAGGGCCATGCACTCCCCCAAAGCTTTTTTATCTTTTTTTTTCGGGGTTTCTGGGGGCTTAAACACAAAGTTGCTGAACATACTGAAAGTTTAATTTTATTTTTTGTTACTATTTTTTGCATTATATGTCTAATAAATAAATGTATTAATTGTATCAACAATTAATATTAATTTACTCAATATTAAGTTACTCAAAAGTTTTCCACTGAATAAAAATAACTAAGGGTTATTTCTCAAACTGGTGTAAAAGAAAGTTAACTGGAGAATAACTTTATCCGTAGTATAGTATTTCATGAAGAGAACGGCCTTCTCTCCCTGTTGATAAACGTTAATGTATTTTTGATAGTTACTGGGACTTGAAAATCCTTAGAGACCTTGAAAGTAAAAACATAATGTTAGCTTTATAAATAAAATAAGCTGTATTTATACATTAAAAAGGATGTAGAGTGTGTACTTTTTAAAATAAATGTATATCCCTTTACTTATATATCATAAACAAAAAATTATTAGTAGGTTACAAAAAATTGTTGAAAACCGATTGTACGATCAAACTAAAGATGGTTATCAAAATAATTTTGTTCTGTTTTGGACAAGCAAATTTGCTGTATTATTTTTTAATCAACATTTAAGAATTACCTGACCGACTTAGTTCGCGACATTGTCGCTTAGAGACAAGAACATACCAATGTCGTCACTTCTTCATCAGTTTTGCCAGAAGCGGAGCGATAGTCTTAACAATAACGTCTTAATTTTAATTCCTTTAACTCTTTAGGAACCTGCTCAAGTCTGGTCTTTTTAAAGAGACTGTGGTTCCCCCCTCTAGCTTCTAGCCGTACGCTTTTGTTTGCCTATAGTTAGAAATTTCTGTCTTGAAAAACCTTCACATTCACAAAGAATGTATTTAGATGTTTCCTCTTCCTCCTGACAGGATCTGCATATAGAATCTGTCAGAATATGTCAACTTTAGCGCGTGCATGTGCTTATTGAGCCTGTTATGCACTGTTAAACGACCTACGAGACTTCTCGTATTGTGTCTTTGTGCTTTATCAGATACTCTGTTACTTTTGACGTCAGACCTATTATGAATTTTCTCGCCTGTCTCTTTGTCCACCATTCCTGAGACCGTTGTTGCCCATTTATTCATGCGCAATTTTATGGTTGATTTTGTTAAACCACAGAAGGGTTCTGGTCCGTTATGATTCTTCACTGCCGGGGTTACTCAGTTGTACCAAAAGATAGCAGGTAGAAAATTTGCGATAGCTCAGTTGTACCAAAAAATTTCTAGAGGGGATTAAAGGATTAATATGAAGGTTAGGTTAGGTAGAAAATTTGCGATAGCTCAGTTGTACCAAAAAATTTCTAGAGGGGATTAAAGGATTAATATGAAGGTTAGGTTAGGTAGAAAATTTGCGATAGCTCAGTTGTACCAAAAAATTTCTAGAGGGGATTAAAGGATTAATATGAAGGTTAGGTTAGGTTAGGTTAGGTTAGGTTAGGTTAGGTTAGGTTAGGTTAGGTTAGGTTAGGTTAGGTTAGGTTAGGTTAGGTTAGGTTAGGTTAGGTTAGGTTAGGTTAGGTTAGGTTAGGTTAGGTTAGGTTAGGTTAGGTTAGGTTAGGTTAGGTTAGATTAGATTAGATTAGATTAGGTTAGGTTAGGTTAGGTTAGGTTAGGTTAGGTTAGGTTAGGTTAGATACTTATATAAAACTAAAATATGCATTACTCCCTACTACTTTCTCAACCTAGTTGAGGGGTTTTCCCGTAATCCTATACTTAAGTAAAATTTAAATCCGTTTATTTTCTAAAAATTCAGAAATTAATTGGAATTATCTACCTGGAATATTTTGGTACAACTGAACCCTCAAAAAGGGATAACCTTTTACGCTACCGGATTAAGTCAGGAAAAATTGGTACAACTGAGTAGTCCTCTTCACTGCGCCTTCTTGGGAATGTAGCCCATTTTAAACAGCTCCTAAAATTTTGGAATAAATACGTATTTTGCTCATGAGAAGTTAATACATATAATCATATTATTAACAAATTAACGTTTTTTCTTCTTCTTCTTCTTCAGTTTAGTTTACTCCATCGGATATTTTGGTTTAAAAAATACATAAAAATCTTAGGTAGGTGTTAAATTATTCAGGTATTAAATCTTTCAACTAGAAATGAAATAAAAATGGAAGAACCGTACAAACTAGAAAGAAGGATAAGAAAAATCTTAAGGAATATTTATGAAGGACTAAAAGTAGTTGATCGAAATGGCGTAAAAGGACCAATAAATAATTATACCAAAGGCTAACTACAGACATTTGGACACAACGGGTGAAGTGGTAAGGACATGTTATCCGAGTGCCAGAACAAATAATAGTGAATAGATCACGAAAAACTGCAGAAAGCGGTAAAAAGGGTAAGGGACTTATATATTTATGAGATTCGTGCAGGAAAAGTACAGGATATATTTCTAATACAATATTAAGTTTTTAAGAAAGCCCATTTTAAAAACTAAATATTGTTTTGTCAACCTACAGAGACCAACTCGCTCATGCATCAGCCAATAAAATAAACTGAGGTTTCAATAAATAATTAGTAACAAAGCGGGACCCTCATAATTATTTTATAGATCTAAATTAAGAACAATTAAAATGTAAATCATGATTAGTTCCTACAAAAACTATTTTGTCATTTTGTTTAGCAATTTAAAACAGTTTATAATTGAGTTTAGACAAACATTTTTCTAAATATTTTAAAAAGTTATATTTATTACCCACTCTATATAAAAACAATAGTCAATAAACTCAGTCATTTACATTTAGAATGATTCTATGTTTGCAATACACCTTACGGTTTTCAGAGTTGTAAATAATACGGAAACTATACACTACGGGTGGTCACTAAACTCCAGATCGCAATATGAATGAGAAAACATTCTTTTGAGCAGAGGCGTCTATTTTCTACAATAAAAAATTATTTTAGCAAAAGAAAACAACAAATTTCTGAATTGCCATTAGTAAGAAACATTAAAAGTAAAGTGTTTTTCATTTGTAAAAGTTAAAAAAAAAAATAAAAAAGTATCAAATAGTAGAAAAAAAATGCGGTACCATCAATTGCTAGCTAAAAACATTTTGTTTGAATCATACCTAATTAATATTTTAATTTGCAAGATAAAATGTTATAAAGGAAGTAAAAAGGAAATTTGTAATAAATCTAAATAAAACAATAAAGGCTGTTAAATTCAAATTTTTTTTCAAAATTGTATACTAGATTTAAGTATATATCAAGTATATATCAAGTGCTCCTTAGATAAAAAGCTGTGCGCCAAAAGAATGGTTGGCTAGAGACCCCCCCCCAAAAAAAAAAAGAAGATATGTACATTTATAAAACATATGACAGGTTGTCATCCTAATTTTTTCTATGTGCGTATGAGTACGTCTATGTGCACATTGCAAACTGAATAAAAAAACATTAGGTTATTTGAATAAAGATGAGTATGCACCTTACATGCACTTGGAAGTATGCAACACTTCTGGTTTTTCAAAGTAATAAATATTCTCTGTACCGTTTTGTGGCTTAACATATGTCACACATGAATCAGGAAGTACTAATATGAATGAAACATTTATATCGCTATGAAAATATCCGGATGTAAGTTTAAGTATAACTTTATACATTTATTTGCATAATGGATTCCTTGCAATTTTAATTTTTATGTAAAATTTAAAATTTCAGTCAAATATCCTAATAAACCAATATAAAAATGATCTAGTGTCCAGAGATCTAGTGAATCTTATAAATCATATTATCCGACCACCCTCATTATCACCCATTGTTCGATTTGTCTATGGGTTAAAAGATTCCCAGGTCCGGATTAAAGTATATATTCTCATTAAATAGCAAAAAATGTTTCTTAATATTATAATTGAGAGCTCTTTATTTCAATAAATGGTTAATATTTTTGAATGCAAAACTATTTTAATAACTTTTTTTGTAGAATTTGAAGTACTTGTAAATAAAAATTACCTGACTATCTGAATTTCTGTAGAAAACGTCTATTAGGAAGATTAGCGATATAGATATGCAGTGTGGAAACAACTTATGGAATAAAATTATTTGTGGGGTTATTTTAGAAGATTATAAAAAACGCTGAGACCCGTCAACTTTGAAATTCAAATGTGAGGTTTTTAAACATACGTTTAAATGTACAGGGTGATAGACGCAAATCTGGCATCGTCCATGATCTATATTTTTAATGAAACGCCCTGTATGTTTTTATGATTTTAAAAGCTGCTTATCAATGCGATCCTAACGAACTATACCATGTAGGGTCTATTATGAATTGTACAGGATGAAATTGTGAAATTATTTATAAATTTGTTCAAGACAGTAAATACATAAAATTGTGAAAATAATAATGTTTTACACTTAAATAATGGTTTTATTTTTAATTAGCTGAATCTAGACCTCAAATTTCTTCATCAAGTATCAATATTTTGGGTTTTGTTAACCTTTTTTGTTACGAATAGGTAAAAACTGTATAGATAACTATGCCAATATAATTACTAAATCGGTAAATAATATCTGTCAGTTGTTGATGTGTTGACATGTAAATATCGTAGTTGTCAATTCTTAATCAAAAACTAAGAACTTGCGAAGTAATAATGAAATATTTAACTGAGACTCACCGGATTGAAATTTTAATGATGATTGGTTACGGCGATAATTGCAGAAGTTGAAGTGCCAAACTTATTTAATCAGAGGTATCCTCAGTTGCCTAATATTTTACAAGGTACTGTGTCTAAAATTCATGCACACTTCAGAGAACTTGGACATGTCAAATCACTAGAGAGAAAACCGCATTTCGTTGAAGATGATGTGAAAGTGGATATTATGTTAAGTGTCGTGGAGAATCCAACGTCAAGTTCACGCCAAATTTCTTGTCAAAATAATGTGAGTCACACAACTGTCTTAAGGTGTTTCCATAAAGAAAAACTTTATCCATATAAATTTACTTTTGTACAATAACTAATAGAAGACGATCCAGATCGTAGAATGGATTTCTGTGAAAGAATTATGAATAAATTGAACAGCTGTTGGTGCAATTCTTTTTTCCGATGAATCAACATCCACATTGAACGGGGAAGTTAACAGACAAAACTGTAGATATTGGTCAGAGGAGAATCCTCATTGGATGCGTGAGACACATACGTTTGGGCAGGTATCATAGGTGATCATATTATTGTTCCTATTTTTGTAGATGGAAATTTGACAGCCGAAAAATATTTAAACATGATTAGAGACGAAGTTGTTCCTGAGTTGGCCAACTTATATTCCAACGCAATAGATCCGAACCAACCGGATGAAAATATCTGGTTCCAGCAGGACGGAGCAAGAAATTACTTGAATGAAATTTTTCCCAATAAATGGACGAATAGGTACTATCAAGTGGCCAGCTAGATCGCCGGATCTTACACCCTTGGATTTTTTTCTGTGGGGTTATCTCAAGAAGAAATTATATGCAACACAGCCAACTAGCATTGCAGACCTCAAAGAAAGGATAACTACAGAAATACGGGCTATTTCACCTCAAACTTTAAAGTTCGGGACGACTTTTATAGGAGACTGTGTCATTGCCAACAACAAGGTGGAGAACATTTGTTTTAATGTAAAAAATCAATTACGTCAAGTATTTTATGTATTTAATATTTTGAACAAAATGATAAATAATTTCAAAATTTCACCCTGTACAATTCATAATAGACCCTACATGATATAGTTCGTTGAGATCGTATTGTTAAGGAGTTTTTAAAATCATAAAAACATACAGGGTGTTTCATTAAAAATATAGATCATGGACGATGCCAGACTTGCGTGTTGTTGTAGAAAGTATGAAAAATGTCTTTTCGCGGTTTAATAAATGTTCAAATTGAATGCTTAGACAAAAAAAATAAAGGCAGATAATGAAATACCTGTTGCACGTGGTCGATGACTTCGAGGGTACCCTCAGCAGCTTCTTTCGATTTTCTCCAGCCTCATATTTGCACAATTTCCAGTGGACACACACATCACGAAGATAAAGAAAAAATTCCGGTTCTGAGACACGGTAAAATAAAAATGTTTGATATGGATACTTATACAGTCCGAATCCAATTCTACAGTGCTTGTCGAGTCTATATCCCCAACTCTCTCTCTCTCTGCCCAGTTTTTCTGGGCGAGTTTTTTGAAAAATAAAAATGAAATTAATTGATTTTGCACATCTAGTAAAATATAATATACGAGGGCTTAACAAAAGAAATGAATTTATTATTAAAAATAGAAAAGGAAAATAAATAGTTAAATTTCTCAAACATTCTCCCCACCAAAACGAATGTTTTTACTTTAGGGTAAGAAACAAAATGATGGTTAAGCGACCAAACTATCACCCAAAAAAAAAAAAGAAATAAAAAAAAAGGATATATAAAATAAATAAAGGCATGAAAAAAAAAAAGAATATTTATTGACCGGGTAAAGGACAAATCTTTACAACAGGTCTTTGCATAGTACCGTGAGTGGTTTTAAGTGTCACGACACGAACTACGCCATCCTTGCCAGGGTGCAATTTTATAATACGACCTAGCTCCCAATGTAAGGAAGATTTTTGCTCATTTTTGATAAGAACCAACATACCCTCGGACACAGGAGGCACAGGATCGAACCACTTATGTCGCTCTTGAAGCGAGTGAACATATTCTAATGACCAACGCTTCCAAAAATCTTGTTTAATACGTTGTATGAGTTGCCACCGATTGAGGCGATTAAAACTGACCTGAGGTAGGTCAGGGTCTGGCATAGGACTATTTAAAGGGTCGAGCAATAAAAAGTGCCCAGGCGTTAATGACTGAAAGTCATTAGGATCAGTACTTAGAGCGCAAAGAGGGCGTGAATTTAGCACTCTTTCTATTTGTACCACTAAAGTGTTAAATTCTTCGTAGGTCAGAATTTGCTGACCTATAACGCGATAGAAATGTGTCTTAAAAGACTTAACTCCAGCTTCGGCTAAGCCGTTAAAATGAGGGCTCCCGGAGGATTAAAGTTCCATTTCAATCCTAGTGTTTGGGCGCATTGCTGAGCTAATTTGTGGAGTTCAGTGTAAGCACCTTTAAAATTAGTGCCTTGGTCACTGGTAATAGCCATACATTGACCCCGGCGAGCAAGAAACCGTCGGAAGGCTGCCAGAAACAGTTCCGTGGATAGACCGGAGGTCACCTCTAAGTGGACGGCTTTGGTGGAGGTACAAACAAAGACACACACATAACCTTTAAAGGTTTTAGCACCTCGATGTTTGCTCATTAATAGCGGAAATGGTCCGCAAAAATCTAAACATATAGAGTTAAATGCTTTGACGTGAGCGAGTCGCATGGCGGGTAAATCAGCCATGTACGGGTTGTAAGATTGAGGTTTGCATTTAAAGCATCGCATGCAATTAGATAAAACAGCATAAATAGCACTTTTGGGCGACAAAATCCAATATTGCTGTAATAGTAAATAGTGAAGGGTTTTAGAACCAGGATGAAAGTTTACATTGTGAGTATGTTCGATAATCAGTCGAGTAAGTCGATGTGATTTTGGTAAAAGAATAGGGTGTTTCACATCAAAAGAAAATTGAGAGTTACGAAGACGACCTCCAACTCTTAGAAGGCCTTCACCATCAACGAAGGGTGCTAGTTTCCTAAAAGGTTTAGGTAAAAGACTGTTCTGAAGGATCCGTTTAAATATGTCCGAAAATACTTCATGTTGAACGTGCTTAATAAGTATTTGAAAGGAGCGTTCTAGGTCAATGGAGATATCTACGAGTTTAGAAGTATCTTTTGGTGGACGAAGGTAGGTTACAAATCTCAGGACATAGGAAAAAATACGTTTAATTTTTGGCAAATTAGAAAAACGATTTAGAAGAGAAACAAAAGAGTTTTCTGTTGAAACAACTATTAAAGCTAAGCGTTTTTCCTCTTTAGCGGCTTCCTCTTGAACTTGGGTACCAAAGGAAGGTTGCTTAGGCCAAGAATCAGTGGATTCTAACAGAAATTGGGGACCTTGCCAATATAAAAAATTATTTACAAGTTGTAAAGGAGTTTGACCTCTACTCGCACAATCTGCGGGGTTGATAGAACTAGGAATGTAGTTCCATGAAGAAATTGGAATTAATTCTTGCACATGAGTGACACGATTAGCGATAAAAGTCTGCCATTTATGCGGCGATGACGTCAGCCATGTTAAAGCAACCATGGAGTCAGACCATGTATAAATAGCATCAAAAGTAATGGAATCAGAATAGCTCTCTTTAACCAGATGGACTAAATCCGCTAACAACACCGTGGCAAGAAGTTCAAGGCGTGCAATTGACTGCGTTTTTAAAGGGGACACTCTACATTTGGCACAAACCAAATATGTTTTAATTGTACTATTGCTTTCTATAATACGAAAATAAATTGTACTAGCATAGCCGGCCTCGGAGGCGTCACAAAAGCCATGCAGCTCCAGGCGAGACATGGAAGTAGATCCAATAAAACGAGGAATTTTAATGTTAACCAGAGCAGGTAATTCCGATTTAAAAGTATTCCAAATGCTAAGAATATATTTAGAGGAGGTTCATCCCAGGATACCTTTGATTCCCAAAGCCTTTGAAGTAGACGTTTGGCTAACAAAAGAGAGGGGGAAATAAATCCCAATGGATCCCAATATCTACTTATTTCAGAGAGAATGGATCGTTTTGTACACGGTTTTGTAATGGGATTATAGGAAAAACAAAAAACATCAGATGATGGATCCCATTTGAGACCTAGAATTTTAACAAAGGAAGGTTCCTCTTTATCAAAAAAACAACTTTCCTGAGTTTCTGAAGCAGGTATATTAGCCAATAATGCGGGGTGATTACTAGCCCACTTACTCAGTTCGAAGCCAGCCCTTTTCATAATGTCAATGAGTTCCCGTTGAAGTAATACTGCCGACGACAAGTCATTATGACCAAGAAGTCCGTCATCAATGTAAAATTGTCTACGAATAAAATGTGCAGCTTGAGGAAACGATTTTTCTTCTCGGTTGGCCAGCTCTTGTAGAGTTCTCAGAGCTAAGAATGGTGACGAAGATACACCATAAGTAACAGTACGTAAATGATACTCTTTCAGAGGTTCATTAGGACTAAAACGCCACAAAATTCGTTGATAGTCCCAATATTGGGGTTGAATATTTATTTGACGATACATTTGCTTTATATCGCAAACAAAAACATAAGCATAAAATCGGAAATTTAATAGCAAGGACGAAATGTCGCGTTGCAATTTTGGACCTACTAATAAAACATCATTTAAAGAAGAGCCTTGGAAGTCACGAAGACTAGCGTCAAATACTACTCTTATTTTGGGAGGACCCGAAACTTGTTCCTTGAAAATAGCATGATGTGCTATATAATAAGCCGTTGGTTTTTTGTAGTCTTCTGGAGAGACTAATGACATATGACCACTGTTGAGATAGTCATCCATAAATTCACGGTATTTAGAATACAACTCCGAATTTTTTGAGAATTTATTTTCTAACATACAAAAGCGACGATAAGCTTGGGAATAAGTTCCGACAAAGCTTGGATTAGGAAAAGAAAATGGTAAAGGTACCGAAAACCGACCAGAGGGTTCTCTGACAGTTAATTCACAGTAAATTTTTTCACACCTTTCTTCTTCCGGAGAAAGTCGAGAACTAATATTTTTAACTTGTTCTATTTCCCAGAACTTTTGAAGTTGATGTCCAATTGTAGTATCTAGGGAGGCAAGATAACTGACTGGGCAAGAAGATGAATATTTGCCCTGTAGAATATAACCGAACACGGTCTCTATTGCTACAGGTTGATCACGCGCTCCATAAATACGATTGGATAATAAAATGTGTGGCACTAATTCAGCGCCAATGAGAATGTCTATTGGACCGGGCCAATAAAACTTCGTGTCTGCTAAGGGAAGATTTTGAATGTGTTGCAAACTTGCAGGATTGATAGTAATTTTAGGTTGTTCAGAACATACCTTGGGAAGTACGATAGCTTCAAAGGAAAAGAAAGGATGATCTTGATTACATGGTTTAACAAAACACTGAGACCGTCCACGGGTGGTGCAAGTTGACATTCCGTTTAAACCTTCTACTGGAATAGAATATGGTTTACGCTTAAGACCTAGTCGATTGACACAAGACTCGGAAATAAAATTAGCCATGGATCCACTATCTAGTAGCACGCGAACCTTTTGGAAGTTTCCACGAATATCCTTTATAGCCACTTCGCAAGTAGACAATAAAACTGTGGAATGTGGCATGGATAACATGTTAGTTACGCAATGCGCGTGTGTAATGGGTTCCGGTGGTTTGACTTGTGACGTCGAGGGCATCGCACCGTCATCTACACTAGGACCAGAAGGATATCGAGATGTCGTTCTCCCGGTAAACGAAATTGTAGAAGTCGCAGGAGACTCCCCACCTTGGGAGGTTGTAGGTAAAGCAGCAATCTGCTGTTTGAAATGCAAAGTGGAATGATGTGGAAATTTACAAATTTTACACTTTTGTCGAGAAGGACAATTTTTAATTGAATGTGGCGAAACAAGACAATTGACGCATAATTGGTGTTGCCTAGCTAGCCCATATCTCTCTTGAGGAGACTTAGATAAAAATACATTGCATTTGTAAATGGGATGAGAACCTGAACAAAGAAGACATGTAGACACTGGAGATTGAAGTTTAGCAACACCGTCCGGGTGTATATTTGTTACAAAACTAGCCTGCACAGGTGCCACTGATTTTTTAAATCGGTTCTTGTTATGTGTAAATTTAAGCGTGTTAGTATCATGTGTATCAGGGGTTGACATGTACGTATACTGCACTGATTCCAAAGCTGTGCACTGCTTTTCTAAAAAGTGATTAATTGTCTATAAGTAGGGATCTGCTGATTATTTAGACTGTTTTCTAACTCAAAATCAGTTCGAGTTTTAGAGTCTAGCTTATTTAACAACAAATTAAACAATAAGAAATCCCAAGAGTCAACCGGAAATTGTAGGACTCGAAAAGCCGCAACATTTTCAGAAAAAATATTAATCAAAACCCTTAGATCCTTGGTATTAGCCTTATGAATGGACGGAGCAGTGAAAATCTCATGATAATACTGAGTGGCTAAAATGCGTGAGTTTTGATAGCGTCGTTCTAAGGTCTCGTAGGCAATATTGTAATTAGCTCCCACTAAAGGAATTCTTTGTAACAGAGACAAAGGTTCGTTTTTGACATGAGTTAACAAATAATGAAACTTTTCTACGTTGGAAAGCTCGGAATTGTGATGAATTACGCTATTAAACAAATCGTAAAAGGTAGGCCACTCTTTGTATACTCCGGAAAAAATAGGAATATCAATTCTAGGAATTCTTGCCACTGAACGCGCTTGGGTAACAGAATTATTTAAAACAGACTGATCGGACAGGTTCTGCTGTGAAGGGTTGGCTGCGGAGTCTGCGAGCATTAAGTCATACTGAATAGATTTAGCCCCATAATAAGCGGTATCAGTCGCAATCCTAACTGCATCATAGGTTGGAAAGTCTTTATCATCAATAAGTTGAAATAATAGTATTATGAGCCGACTGAAACTCCTCAAATGTCTTGTCAATAGTTTGAACTCTCACCAAAAATAAAGATTTTTGAGTTGAATCAGTAAGAACTTTCTGGCCTAAATCATGAACCTCCTGCAAACGATTGTAAGCGGTGGTGCGCTTTAAATTAGCCTTAGTTAATTTATCTTGAGTAGCCATAATTAAATTAATTATACAAAATGCTCAAAAAAAAGTAATTAACGCTGTTTGCGATAGAAAATTAATATTTACCAAAGGAAGGTAAAAATAAATTGAATTAATTTAACAACAAACCAAAAACAAGTAGTAACCTTAAAAACGCACCGTTTGTAATAAAGTGGTGAAGTTGTGTCGATCTATTAAAATCCAAAATTTTGTAAAAATGTAAACAGAGTTTGATTTGGTAAAAGTATCAAAATACAATTATATCCTGTTATAAAGATTTGTCCTAAAACAAAATAAATTTACCAACTGGTATGGTTGTGTACAAAAACTAATTAGCGACGCCTGGCGCCAGTAAACGTCGTTTTCTTAACCCGTTTTTAAACAACCTGCTACAACAATAAATATATTAGCGATTTCAATCAACAAATGAACTGCGTCAACCGTGTGCGCGTTCGGTTCTACTCAACAATATAACTACGATAATAAAAATGGATTGACCAATGTGCAAAATAAATTAATTTACTGTTAAATAAAATTTTTAATTTTTCTCTTGAAGTATTAAATTAAAATAATTGCAAAGATAGGTTTTTCCTTGAATATCCGTCTGCGAAGGACCAAAAATGTTGTAGAAAGTATGAAAAATGTCTTTTCGCGGTTTAATAAATGTTCAAATTGAATGCTTAGACAAAAAAAATAAAGGCAGATAATGAAATACCTGTTGCACGTGGTCGATGACTTCGAGGGTACCCTCAGCAGCTTCTTTCGATTTTCTCCAGCCTCATATTTGCACAATTTCCAGTGGACACACACATCACGAAGATAAAGAAAAAATTCCGGTTCTGAGACACGGTAAAATAAAAATGTTTGATATGGATACTTATACAGTCCGAATCCAATTCTACCGTGCTTGTCGAGTCTATATCTACAACTCTCTCTCTCTGCCCAGTTTTTCTGGGCGTTTTTTGAAAAATAAAAATGAAATTAATTGATTTTGCACATCTAGTAAAATATAATATACGAGGGCTTAACAAAAGAAATGAATTTATTATTAAAAATAGAAAAGGAAAATAAATAGTTAAATTTCTCAAACACGTGTATCACCCTGTATATTTAAATTTATGTTTAAAAAGCTCACATTTAAATTTCAAAGTTGACGGGTCCTAGCGTTTTTTTATAATTTTCTAAACTAACCCCACAAATAATTTTATTCCATAAGTGGTTTCCACACTGTATATAGCGTTACAAATAAATTAAGATATCGAGTATAATTCCAGACAGATAAGAGAAGGTTAAATATATAATGGGAAGTTAGTATGTACCCAACTCTTTTGAGAACCAACCAATTTTTTAGAAACGTAAGGAGGATAGTAGTTAAACTAAATTCTGTTATTAACGAGTATTCCGTTGTGTCAGTGGCGTTTATTTTGAAGTATCATAAACATTTTATATAGTGAAAAAAGTTCCGTCCATGGGAACAACCTGCAGTGAGTACTTCAACTGGTGGTGGTAATACAACTAAAAGTGACGTTGGTGGAAAAAAATATTATGTGTTTATATCTCCCTCATTAAACGTGGAATGACCGAAACTGCATATTTTACGAAAATACAGTTCCTACAGTGTATATAATAGTAAATAACCCTATTTAAAAAAAAGAAAGGATTTTGGTACTTCAAAAAAACTACATCGCTGTAATTTAGACCTAATTCGAAGGAAAATATATGGCTTGTATAGAGAGCAAATTTTGCCTATACTAGATATATTGATACAACGATTTGAAAAGGACGAAACTGACATCCAGTGTAGCAAAGAGACTTTAAGGAAGTTTTTTTTATGAAACGGGTCTAAATTAAAAAAAAATAACAGCAAAAAAGTCATAATGTACCTACTTGGAGATATTCCAATCAAAAGTTGGGTAGATTCATCCGACTTGTACCAGACGAATGCGCTACATAATAAAGGCAAACGTATTACTATAATAAACGTGGAAAACAATAATGGTTTTATACCTAGTGCGTTGTGGTTTTCGGCAAAAATTATTAAGGGCTCCTTAATAGATTACCATGAAGACACTACGACCAAAATATTTGAAGATTGGTTCCAAACTAAACTTTTGCCAAACGACACAAAAGCCATCATACAAGATTTCATGGTAAACAATGATTAGTACTTTCAGGAAAAGTATACAAAAGCAGTTACTGAAAGTTTTAAAAAGCTTTTTAATATAAAAGAAATATATTTTTGTTACATATTAGCTGACACCTTGGGACATACGGTGATCAGACTTCCTCCTTACCACTGTATGTTTAACCCAATGATATACTAATAACAAGTTACTATAATAGATACGCTTTTGACCATCTATCGTCTACTGAGCATTGACTCCAATATTAGAGAGAGTAAGAACTATAGTAGAAATTGTACGCGCACCAAAAAAAGATACTAAATGAAAAACCAAAAGTCTATGTCACAGAACTTTATTCTTTATATTGATGGAAAACAATAATAACAAATAGTTTCGGCCTAACATTGGGGTCATCATCAGGATTAGTATAAAAATGATTACAAATATAAAGACAAAAATTAAAACATAAAATATAAAGTTACAAACATTTTCAAACGAATTATCAGATAAAAAATAAATATAAGAACATGTAAATAAAATGTATAAAATTTATATTTATGTAATTTATATATCTGTGTATACAGGGTGTACCAACCTTATGACAAACTTCGGTATATGAGTTGTTTTAGAAGATATCAAAAAATGTTATTAACAAAAATGGTAGATGTCTTTAGGGTCCATATTTTGAAATTACTTTAAACTATATAGAGTTTTGGTTAACTCCGTTACAAACCAAACATATGATTTTTTAAATGGGAACCCCTGTATATTATACCGAATTCGGACTGCTCACGTTTTTTTTGAAGATTTTGATATAAGGTTTTGATACATTATTCAGAGTCCTTCACAAGTTATGGACACGTTTGTATGAAAATCGTAGGTAAATCAACGCTCTGTATCGTATTGTACGTTGAAGAAAAAAAAGTATTTTGCCTAACAGAGTTTCGTAATATGATAAAATATCACCGTATTCTATTAAATATTAATTATTTTCCCTTTTGTATACAGGGTGGACGATAACTCGAACCTTTCATTTTCTCTCTTCTTTCAAATGGAACACCCTGTATTTTATATCATAAATAGAATATTTGATTATGTAACTTTAATTTTTGTTAAGCATTCCCTATACCCAAAGTTTATGAAAACAGAGTTATTTTGTAATATTTATTTTATTAACCTATTATGTGAAAGAAATAAACGTGGAATGTAACAAACAATCCTTAAAAATAATAAATTGTAATACAACAACTTATTCTAATTGAAACAAGTCTTCAAAAGTATAATTCTTGCGATAATATTAAACTAATTGATCAAAGTGCTCACCGTTAACATTATCTCAATACCGAATTCCATAATAGATGGATTGGAAGAGGGGGCCCAAATGTTTGGCCAGCCTGATCTCCCGATTTAACTAATTTGGATTTCTACCAGACACGACATGAAAGAGAGAATCACAGCGGCATTTCAATCTGTTAACGTTGAAATGCTGAAAAATGTTAGTCAATTATTTGAAGTTAGACTGCAGCATTGCATTGATGTTAACGGTGAA
This sequence comes from Ophraella communa, assembly GCA_035357415.1. Classification (NCBI taxonomy): domain Eukaryota; kingdom Metazoa; phylum Arthropoda; class Insecta; order Coleoptera; family Chrysomelidae; genus Ophraella; species Ophraella communa. Next base: position 24,566,228 of record CM068980.1, read on the forward strand.
CACTTTAAACATTAAGTTTAATATTATGGTTAGAATTATACTTTTGGAGACTTGTTATATTTAGAATTAATTGTTTATTAAAACTTATAAGTTTTAAGGATTGTTTGTTACATTAACGTATATTCCTTTCACATAATAGGTTAATAATTATGGTTTACCATACATATTACGAAATAACTCTGTTTTCATAAACTTTGGGTATAGGGAATGCTTAACAAAAATTAAAGTTACATAATGGAATATTCTATTAATGATATTAAATACAGGGTGTTCCATTTGAAAGAAGGGAGAAAATGAAAGGTTCGAGTTATCGTCCACCCTGTATACAAAATAGAAAATAATCAATATTTAATAGAACACGGTGATATTGATATTGATATTATGAAACTCTGTAAGGCAATTTTTTTTTCTTTAACGTACATAAGATACAGAGCGTTGATTTACCTACGATTTTCACATAAACGTGTCCATAACTTCTAAAGGACTCTGTATAACGTATCAAAACCTTATATCAAAAGCTTCAAAAAAATGTGAGCAGTCCTAATTCGGTATAATATACAGGGGTTCCCATTTAAGAAATCATATGTTTGGTTTGTAACAGAGTTATAAAACACTCTGTATAGTTTAAGGTAATTTCAAAATACGGACCCTAAAGACATCTACTATTTTTGTTAATAACATTTTTTGATATCTTCTAAAACAACCGATATACCGAACTTTGTCATAAGGTTAGGTATATGATTTAGTTTTAACCTACTTGTTTCGATTTGCTTCCAAGCATCTTCTTTGGATTTCCAAGTAGTACCAACTGTTTACTTTTAATTTCAATAATTTTTTTTGTTCATTCGTTAGGTTTATCAGTACATCTCTTTCTTCAGGAGTGAAGCTGCCCGCTCTTTTCATTTTATTCATATTTTTATCCATATCTTTCTCTCTTTGTTGTGCTGTATATACCTCTTGCACAAATACAAAGACTCTACTGTAAGTACAGAATAATATATTCTGTAACACAATTAGAATGAAAATTCTATGCGAGTAGCGAACTATATTTTCTCCAGGATCAAAGATTTTAAATCCATGTACAGTTTATAATTCTTTATATATTAATTATTCTTTGATTCTTTTGGTAGTAAATTTTCCAGTATATTATTTACACTCTGCATTTTCAAATGGTGTATTTTCACACTGGAAAAGTTCATGATCTTTTTTTGAACTGAAACCTGACCGCAATAATTTTGACAATTACTCAAATATTGCACTACATTGACAATTAACTGCGTCAAGGCTAATGTTATTATTGCTAACCAGTGTGAGAATATCATTCTATCACAAGATAGCATACATTTAAATTGCATGAGGGCAGAGGTGTTGCAGATGATTTTTTTAAACTCAAGAGAGAGAATTCCAGCATTCTGTAATTAAATATGCTTTCAGAATTGGCAAATACTGTGGTGATCGTGGAGAGAAAGGTTATGTGACACCAAACATCATGACGCGAATCTTGTGGTATTATGGGCTATCATGTAGTTATCTGAATTTTCCGCCAGGTGAAACATTTGACAGTTTAACTCACCTTTCTATATTAACTGGCAGATAGGCACTATCTGACAAATAAATTGCAATTGATAAACCGGTCCTAATCAACATAGATAAACACAGCATAACACTGTAATACCTTCCTAGGGAGTTAAAAATCTACGTTTAGAGTTTATATTGCGGTGGGACAGCCGTAGGTTATTACCCTTTATACTAAGCTACCATTGATTTGAAGTTATAAAGGAAATTAAATAACAAAAATTATTTCTAGATGACGAAGAATTGAAAATGTAAAGCTAAACGCAAGAAGAGTTCGAGGAAACACTCGGTGTAGCAAAGACACAATTTCCTGTCAAAATATTGAAGCCGAGAAAAGTCGATATACGATTTGTTCTACACACGTTATAATAAAAGTTGTTTTAGTATCAAATAATTACGGACAACAAGAAGTCTTATGTTATACCTTATTTTCCAGATTTAGTCCTCAGTGATTTTTCCATTTACAAATAAAAAAAAAATTACCTTCGAGGAATTCGCTGATGGTTACGTTGGTATCGGCGGTAGATAAAAGGCTAAACACTGATGAATTTTGAAGAGTTTGAAACACTACATACTATTCGGTAGAAATGTGTCTTGAAAAATATTGGATAAGATGTTCTTCCAGCGTTAATCCTTTGATTTTTTTCCAAACAATGAAAGGCATGAAGGATTTTTAACATTCTAATAGAATATTAACGGGAGAAATGAACTCTTTCACAGTAGAAGTTGCCCCATTTATCTCTATTATAATATCAGCTATTACTGCAGTCTCCAATAGGGGTAACAAAAACCTGGCCGTTAATAATTTGGCTTCTAAGCAAATGTAAGTTCTTACTATAGTTGGTGTCAATTATTCACCACCGGCTACTCTAAGACGTACAGTAAGGTATTGCAATGTCAAAACGTTGTGACAGCTTTAAGCAATGTTAAGCAAAATATATAAATATTAATTCAAATGCATTTTAAATGGATGCATTGTAAACATTAATATTTTTATGCACTTGTTGTGAAAGAGATTATTTTTCCGACCGTGTAAACAAATAAAATGTATATGGTTTTATCTGTGCGGAGATAACATTGTCTCGTTTAAAAAAATATTTTCAAGCGAAAACAGTAATGTAAAATCGGTAATGGAAGTGTGTTTGTGTTTCTATAAAAAAAAATCATTGAATTGAATTGGTGTAAAAACGAAAATCAGTATAAGGTTAGGTTTCATGTGAGTGATCGACAAACTTCCCTTCCACTGCTACCTGAAAGATCTATTGAAGCTATCCGTAATTATTGATTAATTTATTTATTAAATATTAACAATATTAATAATAATATCTTTATAGCCTTTTTAATTATTTACAGCTTATTTCAAGAGGTTTGGCTTATTACAAGAAATGACATATATATTTGTAATAATAGTCAAATAAAGAGGTCAGTTCGGTTAGTTAGTAGGCTAGAATAAATTAGTTAGGTTAGAATAAATTTGAATAGCTCTCTTCACTCTTTTAAACAAAAAATAAGATGTCTTAGAGAGACAAAAAATTATGCAAAATAGGTATTCCCTACATGCATTTTATTCGTTCAATATAAAAGTCTTTAATTTCAAGATATTATTCAACATATGTACTGTTAAGAATCTAGCAGTCTCTGGAGTTAAGTTGTTAAGAGTTCTAATTAGTGAATCCATGTCTTTCAAATATTCAGTTAGGTGATCTAACATTCAATAGATACGTGGTAGAGACATTCATACTCATTTATGTTATAGGCAATACATATAACACTGGGATATATTTGAGCAACAGTTCGTGTGAACTGGATAGGTAATTCCATAGTTAGATAAAGTTGGGTGTTTTCATTATAATATAACAAATAAGTACTACGTTGGGCCATTCTTATATCAAGTTCTTGGAGTTTATCAAAATATCTGCGAAATAATGTTTTATTTTTACGTAATGTATTATAACTTAAATTTTCTCATATATCTGATGCATGACTAAAAGTAAATTATTTCTTCACCATCAAGGGCAAGCTGCCTCTTAAAGCATATAATCGGATACCTGTTATCAGGCATAGTAAACAGTTTCAGCAACTAGTTATATCTTTCAAAGCTTTTATAAGATAGTTTAACCCTTCCTGCTTTAAGCATCACTGTGCAGTGTGGAAAAGCCAAATGGAATAAATTAATTCATTATTTCGGCTACTGTACATATTCATAAAAAATCACGTCAAATTTAAATTGAATTGACATTCTTTAATGTGAAATTAAATGTGAAAAATTTCAACCTCCTTTAAGTGACAGTTGTTATAACAGTTTAAATGAGAAGTATGGGCTTGTGATACATCGTTCGTGAAAGTTTTCTTCATTCTTTATCCAAAAATGTTATTGTTTTGAAATTTACTGCAAAAATAAGTAAAATAAAATATTAACAAATTATTAAGAGTAATAAAAAACTCTTCGTTTTGTTAAAACAAAGAGTTTTTTATTATTCTTAATAAGATGGACTTCCAAAAAGTAAGGGTTAGTACAATCAATTTAATTAACAAATTAAATAACTGATGTGTAATATTTAATTGTTCATAACGTAAAATATATGAATGTCAATGAAGTAAATGTTCAAAATGCTCACCGCGAACGACTTGGCATCATCCTATTCTCATCCTAGTCTCTAACGTTAATTAGGTCATCTAAATCATGTGTTTTAGTTTTGTAAGTAATATTTTTGACATAGTCCCATAAAAAAGTCCCTATCCAACGATTTGGAAATGTTAACTTGAGGTACTGACGAACATTGAGTTGGTTACGTGGAGGTGCTTCATCTTGCTGAAACCATATGGTAATTGTTGGAGCTTGAGGGTTTTCTGGATCAGAAAATAAATTTACCAAACTTGGCACTTCATCATTTTGTAGTAGTGCTAAATAATTATCTCCATTTAAATTCCCCTTAACGAAAAAGGGACCAATAATATGGTTTTCAACAATCTCTGCCCAAACATTAACTTTTTGAGGGTATTGTGTATGGTCTATTGAGCGGCAATTTTGACGATTAGCATGACCGTTAATGGAAAAAGTGCATTCAGAAAACAACGTTTTCTAATTGGATGGTATTGTTATTTCACATTTCTATCATTTGTTCGCAAAAATTTGTTATTACAAACCACTTTGCTGAGGCGTTTAAAAAAAATAACATTGCTATGATAGTTTTTAAATGATTTTTTAAATTGGTATTAAAAAAGAATACTGTTATGGTTTTTGCTTAGGTACTGTCCTATTATAAAGACTGAAATGGGAAATAAATTAGTAGTGTAAATGTAAATTTTTGGATAGAGAATGAAGACTTTAAAAAATTAGGGGTTGTAACTGTCACTTAAGGGGGGGTTTAAGGTAGGGATCAAATTTTCACTTTAAAGATTGTCAATTTATAATTTAAATTTGACGTGTGCCGGAATTTTCTATAAATAAGTACACTATCAATCTCCATTCCGACCTTTAATGGTAACAAAGCACCTACAATACGTTTTGCTCTTTTGCAAATTAAATGATACATTTCGTAATAAAAAGAGGATCACGTAAATGTAAATCCCGAAAACGTATTTGAGAAATTTTAAATTTATTAAAATAGAACAATATTTATAAAAAAATTGAATTTGCTTATAGAAAACTGCTGAAAAAAGTCCATTCCTTATAATATTATTACTTATACCTAAAAAGCTCCTTTACTAATCTAATTATGTCCACCAAATTTCGGTTGTATAAAATGTATCAGAGTCAACATTGAAAGAATATGATACTAAAAAAATGTTTTTTATTATTCAGAAATACTATCAGTCATTAGATAACACTTTGTTTCATATTTTGCGAACATTTTGATTTCTCCTACAAGAAACGAGATTTATTAATTATTATGTTGTATTAAAGTGAACGTGGTTTTGTGTGCTTGGTTTAAATTAAGTGTTAATCATTTGACAAATATTGAAAATGTAAGTGTTGGCAGCTGCAATACTAAAAGAGAACTTTTTATACAATTTATTGTTATTTATTTGGCTTAATCTTATTTCTTAAACTTGAACTGTAAGCGATTAAAATAGTTAATTATTATTATAATTAGTAGAATAAACCAACATAAACGCTTTCGTACTTAACGTTAAAAAGAGGGAGATTTAGCTAAAACCAGTAATGTAAAATTAGAAAAAACGTTAAATATTTTAAGATTTAGATATCTTTATTTGCAGTACAATCTGAGTAACAATGCATATGATATGATTGAATAATATATGTATTTTATCAATACAAAATTAATAAATTTCTTAGAATTTGCCAACAATAAACAATATTAGTTGATATAACATGTATTTGCACTTACAACCTCAATTAATAAATGTATTCTAACTTTTAACATGATCTTAACAAACACCATTTTTAATATAAGATAAACACGCCGGATATAATGAATGAATTATTTGTCCGCCTATTTTCTGCTTCCTCAATTCTATAATAAACGCTTATCAGCTAAGATTATCTAATGTCTACCATATGTCGTCTGCGGTGACTGTAAAGAATTTTACTTTAAAAAATACAACAATACCAGTATAATACATTTTAAGAGAAACATATTACAGATCATGCAATTAAACATTTGTTTCGGTAAAAATTTTAATGAACTGTATCGAATTACTGCTGATAAAATTAAAAAAATTAGTTTCTAAGAACCGTTTTATAATCTAAGAGCCAGTAACATTTTTTAGTGATGATTTAGTTGAGGTCTATTTTTTGATAGGTTGTTGAGGAGGGCCTAAGTATCCCTGATTTCATTCATAAGAGGGCGGTGGCTAAACGCATCCAACGTGTAAAAAAACTGCATCCGTATATGATTTAGTTAAGGCTCTCCACCATTCCTTTGCTAGCCTACAATCATATTATATTTGCAGATCGATTGGCCTACCATAATGGGTGGAAGATCGCCCTTAACATAAAGTGTCAGTGATTTATTATTTAGTAAAGCTTTATAATATGTTGTGTTGCTGCTGTTGTTACAACTATTCCAACTGTGAATGTCAATTTTCAGAACAAAATGCCGGCATCAACACACTGGCAAATAAATTGTAAATTTTTACTTAATATTCTCAAATAACTCTCAAATTATGCTAGATACTAAAATACAACTGGAGATGTATACAAAAAAATGCTTCTGACATTTGTTCGCATTTCGATTAGTTTTTGAGAAATACTGTCCTTTACCTACAAACCGTTGGATACGTAGTAAAATCATATTTTTTCATTCTTACAATTTGAGACGTCGAAAAATCATTAAAAAATCCGATTGTCATGGAAAAAATTATGATAATTAAAAAAAAATGTTCCGCTATATCGATAGATACAAAACAACAACAAAATCATTAAAACATTAATTGGATCATATTAAAAACTCATCTCTAATTCCCTACAAAAAAAGTCTCTTAACTTTCTTTATGTTTTGTATATGGCTGGAATCAGAGTTAATCCTCGAGGATGGCACTTAGTTGGGCCCTCCTTAACAGCCACTCAAAAAATAGACCTTATCTAAATTACTAATGGCTATTTAGACGGTAGAAGAATTATGCTGAAAATTACTCTATAAACCAAAAGTTTTTGTTTTTACGAACATTTATGGGATAAAATTATTCAACGTGCTCTATATTAACAGAGAAAGTGCGCTAGAATCTGCGCATTTTCAAATCTCAACACGTTCTCTGGGTAACGCATAGAACACTATTTAAATCTACAAAACATACTAGCATTCTGTGTATAAAACTATCATAACCCATTTTTATGCCGGCTCCATCCGAAAATAAATGATTTATTAATATACAAATAAAATTACAAAAACTCTTTTAATTTACTCAAGTAAACGTAAAATGATCGGATTTAATGTTATGGATAAATCAGCTGCTACAAAACTAACATTGCGAAGTGCATCATAAATTATTCCAAAAACTTTCCTAACAATTATTAACCGTGTAATGCCGATTTGATGAGATTTTATTGATGAAATTTTGCTGGTCAAGATAATAAATTATATTTACATTTATAGGTATAAGTACATTTTTTTAAATATGCTTAATCATTCGATAATTACTCACAATGATAAGAAAAATAGGATCTAAATGATTATCTGGTTGCTAGGTATCTTTACAACAGATAATTATATCTATATATTGTGATAGGTAAGTTATCACAATGCAAATACGTTAGAATAGATTAGATTTAATTGAAGGGGGCTTATGGACTAGGAACTTCGATACCGCGATATTTACAGATCTGTTGGATCTGCTCTCATATATGCTGCCATATCCAGTTATTTTTATGACTCTCTTGTATTAAGTAAAAAAATTTAGCCTTGTCAGGTCCTAACGCTCATGTTTCCACATCCGACAGAACGGCGAGTCCGATGTTCCCTTATGTCTGTTGCCCTGAAATAACACTAATCATATTGGGTACCTATCATTTATATTTCGAGAATAACAAACATTTTTAAATAAAAATGGCTTTATTTTTTTTCAAAATATTTCCCTTGATAATAATTTGTTTAAACTATTTGTCTAAGCAGTTATTCATTCTTGAAAAATGATGGGCAATAACTCGGTGGTTTTGCGAATTTTCCCGAATCTGTTGTGTGGTAGACTGGGCCAAAAAATTTCCTTTTTTTGAAAAATAAATTGAAAATGTTATTCAGACATTATCACTTATAACATCTAAAGGGCTTAAATTATTGCCGGAATTTTTTTTGAAATATTTTTCTTAAAATATTCCTGCCTTAAAGAAGATTTCAAGAAATAATTTTAGCTTGAGTGGTATTATAACTGAAAATTTCACACCATAATTTGGAAAAAAATTAATCCAATCTGACATCTGTCACAGAACTTAATAATTACTAGTTTAAAAAACATTTTCTTCACATTGTTTTCTATCCACATTTTCATATTGTTTGTTTACCATGGATTTTTATTAATATAGTGGTTTTCTTTAAAACGTTTTTATTTGATCGATATAATTTTTGATTACAAAGCTACCCATGATGCTCCTATAATGGCGTCTAATAATGTTTATTGTTCTGTGTCATAGTGCAATTCCTGTGCCAAAAGAAGTTATTAACGTTTAATGGGCCTAACCCTCGCTTCTAATACTCGAAACACGGTATAAACAAAGTAAACAATTATATCTAAATGAAAGAAAAACCAAAGTTATAAACCAATGTGGTATAAAGTAGTTGATCTGTCCGCTGCCGTAGCGCTACAATTTCAATCAAGATATATTTTTCAACGAATTTCATGGGGGAGATAAAATCACTGCTTAAATTGTATTTAAAATATTATTTCTGTGACAATGCTCATTTTTTCAAAGGTCTGTAATTTTTTTAATTTAATTATATTCTAAATATAGCAGTGTTAATCACCGTACGAAATAATTCTAAATTAACTTTTTAAGATAAATATAGGTCAAACGTCTCGGTTGCTCAATACTATTAAAAATATGATATGAAAATTGACAGTGAATACATTTTTTACTGTATTAAATGTCTTATTTTCAACTTATTTTTTAATTAGCAGGCTAAAAATTAGTATTATCAAATTTAATTTATTTTATCACTTATTAAGTTGTGTAAAATACACACATCGGAAAAGTCTAGGGATAATTTTAAAAAATAATTAATTTCATAGCGTTAATTTCTGTAGAGATTAAATTGAACTAGGAATGCATTCGTTCAATTTCTAAGGATAAATATACCTGTTCGTCTAAAAAGGTTGCAAAAAGTAAAACAATCCTGAGATATGGAAAAAGTAGAAATGTTACACTGTTCAAATTTTAAAGTAATTTCTAATTTGATCATTCTAATAAAAATATTGTCTAGTGACTACATATCAATTATTGTGTTTTATCATGTAAAGAAGACATTTAACGTTAGACGAAACGAATCGAGCTGTAGGTCTTCTTGAAGGTGGTGGATGGGCGTTTCTCAAAGCTTTATCAGTAGATTATGGAACCGTTTTAGAGAAACTGGTTTTCCAGCCGAACAACATCCAGGACGGGGACGCTCTACAACAACTAAAGATAGATATTTAATTTTAACAGCAAGGAGGCAACAGTAACTGCTCCCGAGTTAGTTACGACTTTACATAGAGCGCATAACTTATCTATTGTTCGAGATACAGTGCGAAATCGTCTACATGAAGTCAACTTGTTCAGTAGACGGCCCCTGAGATGTCCAACTCTGTCTAGAGGTAATCGCGCTTAAGTCTGGAACGGTGTCAAGAATTTCAGAATTGGGTTTTCAAGATTTGGTTACAGTTTTATTCAGTAACGAATCTAGGTTTGGATTTCACTCAGACTCTCGTCGAACAAGAGTGTGGCGCCGATCTGGAAATGTGGAACGACTAAGTCATGTTCAGGACGTGAGCAAATACAGAGGTGGCACAATCATGGTATGGGGTGAAATAATTATAGAAGGCATCACCGTTCTCGTTTTTCCTGATTTGTTCCTTACAGGTCAGTTGTATTTAGACACCATTCTTCGTCCTATTGTACACCCATTTACAGGTGAAGTTGGTGAAAACTTCTGCTTAATGCATGATGATGCCCGTCCACATACTGACGTATTGTGACCAACTGGTTGGAAAGAGAGGGAATTGAAGTTTTACCATGGCTAGTACATTCTTCGGACCTTAATCCTATTGAGCATGTATGGGATATGTTTCAACGTAGAATCACTCCAAATATTATATTACGGTTCAATTTCGAGAGCTTCTGAGAGCAGAGTGAGCGAGTATACCTCAAAATGATATTGATAATCTTATTTTGTCTTTGAACCAAATATGTAGATCAGTAATAAACCATCGTGGAGTTCACACTTTGTAATACTTTAGATTTTTCACTTTTTGGAAAGATTTTACAAATCAAGAAGATTTTTTATTCAAAAAATTGATTTTTTAACTTTATGACAGCTAAAAACTAGCATCTTCAGCACGGAAGTGACTGGTGACCATTTCCAGTATTTAATAAATTAATCACAACTTCCACTATCTTACATGTAATTTCGTCATCGATGGAAATTTTGATGCTAAATTTCAGACTGATATACTCGATAACATCTTCGACACCCCTCATCCCTATTCTAAATCCAGGGGTTGTGCTCATCCCCAGTAGGAGGTTTAAGTTACGGAGATGCAAAGAGCAGAAAAGTAGTTCCCCTTTCGAATCAGAAATTGACGGGTACTAGCTATTTTCCACATTTTCATTTTAAAGTCGGAAAATTGAGGTGTTGTTTTCGTTAGACCACCTTGTATAAATATCACAGGTACATAACCAATAAAATATTTCGAGTCTGCAGATTATTGACTCTACTGACTGAAGTCGTTTTATTGATCATAACAGTAAAAGTAAATGAATATTATGATTATCTGAAAAGCTAAATCATCCATCAACAACATAGTCTTCATTAATACTTTGGATATTATCTATTTTACTTAAAAATGTATTTTTATATTTTGCACTTATAAAAATCTTCATTTTATAATTTCATAGCTTTATACTTAGTAAAATTTGGAGAAACTACAGATATTATTTGCAGATCATTTTTATGAGTTGAAAACAACGGTTAACCTTGTCTGATTTTTATTTTCAATTATTTTCCCTTTCTTCAATGTGTTAAACATTGTGTAAACATGTAATACCTACGAAGTGATAATTTTTTACGCTACATAAATTAGTGTTACTTCTGTTAACCTATTTACATACATTTTGCTGGAAGTACATTACCATTATCATGGCGTTGACCCTAAATAAAGTCATTGGCGCTACTGAAAGAAGTTTTTGAGGAAGAACCTACCTACTAAAAAGATATTTTTCAAACATATTCAATAACTGGATACACAAAAATATTCTTTTTTACTCATTTTTTTATTTTTATAAATTTTAAACATATAGTACCAAAAAATAAACTTGTCAATAAAATTGATAAATATTAAATTTAAGTATATTTTCAAATAAACTATTAAGTCCAGGTGAGTCTTAATGAGCAACTGGAACTGAGAAACCGGGATACAAACATAATATTCGCACAAAACAACTGATGTTCCTTTTCTAGCCTTATATTCCTTAATCTAAGGTGAATTCTTGTGGTGCAAATATTTTTATGTGGACTCTTGCAAACTACCAGTTTCGTTGTTATTGTTTTTTACTCTGGAAATCTTTATCCTTAAAACGGTTTTATGGGTAATAGGTTGTCTTATGAGTATGGCACCTCATCGTAGACCTGGAATCGCTGTAGAGTTTTACTTTTCACTTCAGTTTGAAACGAAAAACATTACATTAGGGATTCAGTCGAGATCTAATAGGGCGAGATTTTTAAAAATCCTATCTGTGTGTGGTCTAGTTAAATATTAAAATATAAAAATTTAATTGGACTTTTACCTTGAGTTATTTTTTAAATTTATTATTATTATTTTAAATATGTATATTATTTCACAGAATGTTAACAGATTTTATATTTTGTTATTTTGTGTATACTTTCTTTTTTTGTTAAAAAAATTATAGTAAAAAATTTTACGAAACATATGGTCTCAATATATTTTTAAAAGTATATCGTGTCGGGTAAAGCCCTACATTAGATAAATAAAATAAATAAAATACTATTTAAGATTCATCTCATACTGTCCTACCGTTTCATTATTTACAGCAATAGTACATACTTTATTTGATTTAATAATGTATATTCGATGTTTTATTATAAATGAAATCGATTTTATCATAAAAACATTAAATTTCTAATTGCATTTTTTATTATATACTTATGTTTTAGTGTTCGTACATCCATTTAATGATCAATAGGTATTAAAAAATACTCTATTATATTTTGTAGTTGCTTTAGCAACTAGTTTAATGAACTTTTCGTCTAAGACGCGTTGGTCTAGCTAGTAAATAACATGCGCCTAAGTTTGTGGGTGGTATTTATTGATTTTTTTAAAGACGAATAGCAGGGTTGTCAGATATTTTGAATACGCTATTGCCAGCACTGTTAACGCATCCAAGATAAAAATAGTTAACATATGTTGTATAGTATACAAATGTTTTTGTTTACTTAATATCTGAGTTTTGATAAGCAAATTTTATTTCAAAAGTAACCACATTTAGACCCCATTCATGATCAAATGAAAATTATTTTATGATAAACATTTTTGTTTGTAAATACTTGAACAGTAGGTACCTATATGTGATGATATCTAATTTTTAAAATTGGTATTTAATCTTTATAAACGTACATAAACAAGATCCTTTTAAATCCATTTTTGGACTGGAGATATTGACCTGAATATAATAATAACAAATTATTCACGAGGATTCTCCCATTTGTCTCCATATTTTCAAGAATATTTTCAATCTGAATAAATTACGGCCAATTTCATAAAGAAACTTAAAGGATACTTTAATATTAAAGTATACTATAATACATATTATTAATTTCATAACCAACTTAAAGTATTCTATAAGCCAAAAGAGTCCTTTAAGAGTCCTTTTTTCTACTTTAAATCGCTGAAGTGTCATTTAGCTATAATATAATGTAACATTATTTTTGTGCCAGCAACTTTTGCTAGTTTTGTGTTCGTTTAATCGTTCATTATAATAATGATAATGAATAACTTTTCAACATATTTCTAGTTCAAGTTCATTTGATGAAGAATTTATTTATATTAAAAGTGTATAGGAAAAAACAGACTTTAGAAAAATATGATGAGCTTGACGTTTTCGCTTAAAAAACAAAGAGTTTTGCCTTCTATAAAATGCTTCATTTTTTTAATTGCCTGAATTACTCATTTCTTTTTCTGGGGAAAATTTGACGAGCGAACTTTCTTATTTTTCAAAATTTGCATTTTTTTCCAAATAAATCGCTTTCACCTATAATATAAACGCCACAACTTTAAACACAACTTAACGTTTCTTATTTAAATAGGAACCGAAAACTCACAAAATATGACAAATTTTTCTATTACATTCCAGGTTAACCAACACTTTAAAAAATACTTAAACATAGGTACTTTATGAAAGGGTACTTAAATATTAAATATGAAACCAAATGACAGTAAAAGCTACTTTAAAGGGAACTTTTGGTAAAGTCGACTTTAGCTATTCTTTATGAAATCGGCCGTTAATTAAGGTAATTAATTCTATTTTTTATAAAAAACATTAGAAATTATCGTAAACACAATTATTAAAATATCTTAATTACTAAAATATATAACCCAAGTTTTCCAACCAAGTAATAATAATTTAAAATCTGTAAATATCAACTTTCAACTAAAATACAGTATTCTCATACAGTTATTCATTAATTGTTAATAAACAAATACTGAAAATAATAATTATTATTGTTAATAACTAAGATTTGCTCATTATAATTAATCTCGGTTCTTGTATCCGCTAGCACTATTCAGACAGTAACAAAAAAATTTTTAAATATTGTCAAATATGCCCCCCTCAAGGCTTCTTCGTTAGATCTACTGCCGCTCCACTTAACCCCTTTCTTTTCCCCTCCGTTCATCCTCTACATCATGAGGCTATTCTGAGGATTAGGTTTATTTCCTGAGTCTTTATCTGTTTAATGAGGGAATCAGCTCCTTCATCCGCAGGTCACCTAGTATCTGGATGCCATCGTTCAAAACTGAGTTTACCCATCAGCTATCCATCCATCAGCACCGTCCGGATAACACCTTAGATTGGAAATTTTTAACCCGATTTACTCCTCACTTTGACTTCTACCGTTATTGCAGACATAGCCCAAATACTAATTGAGGTTCGCAAACTCCTTCGCCATATTGCTTTTTATAGCTCCTGCTACATCAAGTTAGAGATGCATGGAGGGGATAAGTATTTTTATTATTAGTTGTTGTTACTTTAACGAATTTCGTAAATTATTACTGTTTTCATTATATGTATACTATCTTTTGTATTGTATCAAGTAACCTAAACTGTACTAAAAATTAAAACATTTTCTTTAAAATATACGAATTATTAATAAATTTATATTGCATACTTATACTTTAAACTGGTAAAAAACAACTTTTGCTTAATTTCAATCACTATCTTACCTATCTCTAAAATAGTTTAGACATTGTCCATTTTGATAAATTTTGATAATGTAAGTAAAAATTAATTGTTAAGGTCAAATATAATCAAATAGAAATGTTAGGTTATCTGTTAATTTATCTTAAAATTTATATTACATTCAGAAACATCACTGAAAAGAAGAAATTAATATATTTTTTCTAAAATTGTAATTAATTTGTTCTTAAAATGACACACATAAAGTCAAAGCGTTAACTTATAAGGTTACTTATTTCAAAGATCCTTATACGCAAGCTTATCTGTCAGTATAAGGAAAAATTTATAAGGCAAGGCAAGGCACAAAAGTGGTGTGCGATAACTCTCTGTTATCTTATTTATGAATGTACGTAAAATTCATCACTTTTTATAGTTTGCCCTTTTCAGACCACCCTAGAGTTTTGAACGGCCTGTGAGGTCTATATTCTCGATTTGTCGTATGATAAAAAATTATAATTTGTGCTTTTTAATGAATTACAGAGTTCACTACGGTTTATTTGTTAAAATCAATTACTTTTTTAGTGTAATTAGTAGGGATAGGTTCAATTGTGTACAATTTCACATTTATGAATTTTATTTTGCAAGCGTAACAATTTCCAAAAAACATCCCATAAACCTATTTTTAAATACAATATTTTCAAGTGTTTTTAAAAATAAACACAACATGAAAAAAATAATTAATAAGTTAAAAACGTCTTTTATATTTCAGGAACATTGCAAACAATTCGTAGTGACGTACTAACATATTATCTACATTAAAAAACTTGTTCACACAGGGAAACTAAAATAAACACAACATGAAAAAAATAATTAATAAGTTAAAAACGTCTTTTATATTTCAGGAACATTGCAAACAATTCGTAGTGACGTACTAACATATTATCTACATTAAAAAACTTGTTCACACAGGGAAACTAAAATAAAATTATTAAATTATTAAAAATAATAAACCTTTTATTACAGAGTGTAACTACTTATCACTTTTGGCATTTTAGTTTGAGTTCAGATTAAACAAAAAATTATTAATTTAAAAATTACCAGTTTTATTTACTATATCTAGCCGGCTGGGCAGCAGGTAGATTGGAATGTTAAAAAAGAATCACCTTGTAGGTAAACAGTGGGTACTAGACAATAAAACACGTACGAGTTAGATAATTCAGCCAAGGTAGACCGTTGAACGTGGGGAGACGAATAAGTCACTTTCAGAAATGTAAAATGGATTTCTCAGTAGGCTGTACAAGAAAAGTATAGTGAAAGGTCAGGACGGTAATTATTTATTGTTCAGAACAAGCTATGAATAAAAATCAATTAAAAATAAAAATATTTGTATATTACACTAAAATTACTAAATTGTAAATTATAAATGTCATCAATTTCTTTTAGTTTGTTCGAGGTTTGATTCCACAATTTTTGTCATTCCTCTTTTATGTAATATTTAATTCTAGTTTTATGATCAATATCTGAGTAACTGAGGATCATCTGATTGAATATATTAATAATGACTGCTATTGCTGTTGAGTCTGTACATGGTAGGTACACACATGAATCATATTTTGGTCTTTAATTTGTAAATGAAAGCTGCTCTTTGAGATTGTGTGGAATAAATTATTAATACTGTTGAGAAAGTCAACAATTATTAGAAAGAGTTTACTTTAATGTAAGGTCACATTTTAAGAGCTTCTGGGCAGGGTTGGACGAACTTTCGAAGGCTTCCCGGGAAAATTTTCTTATCCGACCCCACATGATGGTAACAAAATAAAATTCTGCCGGAGATGCCTCGCCGAGGGGTGAAAAATTGTTTGAGGTTCACGCCCACTTTTCACCTAAAAATTTACTGTTAAAAAGTGTTCAATAGTTTCGTTAATTTGGCTATACTTATGCAATTGAGCACAGAAAATTTGTTCAAGATAATGAAGCGTGGAGGTATATATATAAATACTCAAAAAAACTCTGCTCGTAAAACTAATTAATTTTTTTTATTTTATTTAATATTAATCTGTATTTATCTAAAAAGACAATGATTTCTTAAGAGCAGGATTAATATGAAACACTTCAATGATAATATATTCAAAAGTTACCATTCCAAAGATATTTCCATTACGATTCATTATCATCCACGCATCTCAATTTTCCATCATAAGTCTATTTCTTAATCGATTTTTAATATACTTTAATGTGGAAAAGGGTTTTTTGCACCATACATAGTTGTTTACAACGAGTATTCAAAGAACCTTTTTCTTTGGTAAGTGAAGAATTCGTCATACACAGTTCGGCATCACTTCCATCTTCATCATCTTCTGCGTTCGAGTCATAAAGGTCGTATAATTCCGTTTCTTTTAAGTCAGGCCATTTGTTTAGATATTCTTAAATTAAATTAAATAAACCCATCGCATCCCAGCAATTTACCTAACTTGTTTAGGGCATCGTCTGGGATTATTTCCGTAACATTATTTGGGTCCAAACATAGAAATCAACACACAAACCTCTATGCTTTGAATAAGATGTTTTTATTTTTGTTTTTATGGGATCCATGACCGTATTGTGAACTACAACTTCAAATTTAAGAAGCGCCTTAACTGGGGGAGTACCATCGGCTTTCTCTCTCGACATCTTCTTTTTTTACGAAGGCGAATAGCTGGCATTAAGTCCTAAATTATCACATAATGCCGAAGCCAAAGTCAAGTACTGAAATTAAATAAAATTAAAACAAAAAGAAGCCAAGTTTTGCTAAAAAACTATTTCTTATAGTTTTTTTGGGAAGACTGTCGTTCTCGCGTGTATGTATGTAAGTAGAAAGACGATTTTCGGTAAACTCGCTTTCTGTCGGAGAGGCAGCATTTTGCTACCCCCAGATATTATATCGGCCTACTATAGCGTTCTCCGGCTGTAAATCAATATTCATTTTTAAATTTTATTTAAAATATATCTATTAAAGATTTTTTAAAATATATCGGCCCACCAGGCACCGGGAAATTCCCGTCAGCCCGATGGGTTCATCCAACCCTGTCTGGAGTAGTATATGGAGACATTTTGGAGAATATATATGTGTTCCCCTTGATTAGTAACAAGATTATATATAATTTCTAATAGTAAATCAAATAGTAGTAGTAAAGGGGAGGTATATTGACGAAGGGAATTAACAGATGTAACTGTTCTGTGTTTAGACAAGAGTCTTTCTCACAAAGGATTTATTTTTGTTGGTTTACTGTTTAACAACCTTCTGGATACGATGTTAGTGAAGCTAAATGATTATGTTGCTTAAAAATAGATATTTACATTACTAGTCCTGTAAGTACACTTTTACAGTCCGAGTGAGATATTTACGGGCGAGAGGCGACAGCTGAGACCGGAATTCGAAACGAGTAACGAGTACTGTAAAAGTTTACCGGTCGGGTAATGTACAACATTTTATTTCATACTGTAAAAGATACAAAGGAACAGTAAAAAAATAAAATAGTAATATATTTATCGGCGTTCGCTATTTTTAAAATTGCCAAGATAGCTGGCCTGTAGATGGTACCCATATGATATTGTCAGCGATTGTCATTATCCGATTTTCATGAAATGGCTCAAGATCTATTAATTCCTGAGGACATTTTGCGCCAATCTTATGAAACCACGGGGCATCTGATACCCATCAAATCATCGTCGGATTATGACAAAGAATTTAAGCTTTTTTGACGTTGGAAAATGGACAGCAAAGTGACTGTTGTGAAAAAATATATATATTGCAAAATTTCGTTACGGGATAATAGCACGCAGTATTTCATTACGTGCTACTATCCCGTAAAAGTCTATTTTCCGGATTGAAATCAAGTATGTAAAGGTATGCTTTAGGGTACAAAATAAAATAAAATAGATTTAAACTATTATTTTTATGAAGCATTTCAGGTTTTACCCAATTTTACCAGCTTGTATTACTTTGAGTATTGTTTACTGACCATTCTTCTTTACTTATGTTAAAACAAAAATGTGATTAAATTGTATCCGTTAAGTTATTACTTTGCTTAACATTATTAACAATTAAAGAGAACAATAAATTTGTTAGCATCTCAACTACATTTAAGAATTCAATTTATTATACCTTGTCTCGACTTACAATTTATTGCTTTATTGTCTATTAATCTATTACAATTTCAAGTAATGATTGTATGGGTATAAATAAGTTCATAGTTCATAAAAATAAGGAACGTCGCAGAAAAAAAACTGTTGTTTATATGGTTGCAGACATATATAGTTTTGATTTATTTCTTATAATATATCAACATATATGCACTTTCGATAGTTAACTTTTTATTTTGTTTTATGATATTCTTTAAATGAGTTAACATAAATTAATGACATTTAATAAATATATTATATTACAAAACATTTTTGTGGAATAGAAATTCTCGAAGCAAATAAAATTTACCTGCTCTTGCAAACGTCTGGCTCATAAAAAATAACAGGTAAATTAATTATAAAAACTTTTGTCATTATAATCCAGGATGATTTTCTTTAAAAAGCCTGAAGCTTTTGATTTTTTTTGTTGTTGGTTACTACAAATATTATTAAAAATTGGTATGAACACTTATACCAAGCAAATTTGATTTGCTTTTACACAATTTCAATAAAATATTTTTTATATTTTGCACTTATAAAAATCTTCATTATAAAACGCATTTGCGTATCGTAATGTAACTCTTATGCACGCAAATTTTTGTTTTAAATGGTTGATATTTGTCGCTAACAGCAATTTAATAATTTTATATTTATTAATTTTATATTGTTCTTTAAGAAAGTATTTGTGAATATGAATATAATTTTTTACTTATATAATATATTATTATTGGTGTATTAGTCATTTTAAAATATTTGAAAACATTAACATTTCATAATTCAAATGTCAAAACTGTCAAATGTTATAAATTACAAAGTGCTACCAACATACTTTTTAAAATCAAAATTTTCGTAATTACATAAAAATAATAAATTAATTTAAAAAATTATAAAATGGTAAAATATAAAAAATATTATAAACAACTTATTTCATATGGCTGTTGTGACAGAATTCCATATGAAATGCTTTGTTTAATATAATATGAGGCAATTATTTAAAAATATCTTTTCTACTAAAAATGAATTTAAAAAATGCTTTTAAAATAATAAGAGGAACTTTTACACAAATTAACAAACACAATGTGGATTTAATTATTTAATTGTGACTAAATGTACTGTAACCCATATTACAATACACATATCTAAAAGTCTAGGCATATTTTTATAACATAGAAAAAATTAATTAAATAAAATTTGCCAACGTTTAATGGTACAATTGCTGGGGCTGTATATTTTTCTAAATTAATTAAATAAACTATAGTTTTATATCTACCTCAACTGTATAATAACACTTTATTTTCAATTTAAGCTATACAGTTACTGTTTAGCAGGTGTGTTGAAAATATTGTGTTTTTACGAAAACATTTAACTTTTGATAAAATGAATAGGGCTGTCGGCCTTCATCAATGTGTCGTGAAACAAACAGAGCATTTTTTGTGAAGTTATTGCCAAAAATTAGCGCAAATGTGTTATTACAGGTATCTTTTCTTGCAAGTAAAGTTTTTCGGAAAAGGATGAAAAGTTGTGATAATATACCTAGACATATTCAGAAAAAGCAAGAATTATGGTACTTATACGTACATTTATTTATCTCAATATATAACTATACATGATAATAATAAACAGGTAAACTTACCTGTATTTCCTAACATTTAAATTTAAATTTAAAAAAGTATTGGCCTACCAATGATCATAAAATAAAATTTTCTTATGATTAATGATAAGATTTCCAAATAAATTTGTTAACTAATGACGTGGAATATTATATTTGTATTCCGTGTGTGACATACTAGCGGCACAAAATTACATTTTATTTAAAATTCTGTGCCATCGGTGATAGTTCATGACATTAACAAGCTAAAGCAGCTCACTTTATTTGCCGAACACTAACTAAATTGCTGTTTTCATTTTGCCAACCTCAGTTAGTTACTGTGGGACAGTGTTTCCGATTATAAACACACTAGCTTTTAACCTCGACTTCTTCCGCGTAAAGAAAAAAAGAAAGTAAGTTTTCCCCCTAATGCATGAGCGGGAAAGGGACAGACGCTCTAGAAAATTTGAATCAACGAATTGTTGGTGTCATTGCAAAAATCAGTGATGCTAACATTGGAAAAAATACTACACAATGCAGTTGAAGATGATGCATTTGAATTCTGAAGGGATTTCATACAAACTTGTATCCCATATTATACCCACTTTAGGATGGAATTTCGAAAAATCCTGTATTAGTGCACACCTACACCATGAAAGGTTTCTACTATTCGAAAATGGTGTCTACCTTTAGCATTTTGGGCTCTAGTCGTATGCCAACGATCAATCAATCAGTCAGTCATAATCCGTCAGGAAATCCACTAAAAAATTCCTTAAATGTCATCCTGGATACACCAGATTTGATTTGCACAGGATTACTGCAGATGTGTTCATGCTGGTTGTCTCTCCGCATTTTGTCTGCTTATTTCCTCCTTTTTTTTCTCTCCTATTATGTCATTTGTCGTTTTTTGTATTATTTTCCATTTTTCAGGTGACTTCATCATGATTTGCACCATGTTCTTCGTAGTCTCTTCTCCTAACTGCATTGTTAGGTTATGTCTAATTACATTCCAGCGATTGCAGTTGAATATTGTACGTTCAACAGTGTCTATCTCGTTACAGTATACGCATAAATTCGACTCCGTAATGTGCATTCTTTTTGTGTATTGTGCGAATCATCCGTGACCCGTTGGTGTTTGCGTTAGCCAATAGTCCAGGCTACGTTACCCACTTTTTAATATCTGGTATTAACGTCTTTGTCCATTGTCCCTTACTTTCGTTTTGTTCCCATCTTTCTTGTCGCTGATTTAATATGTCCTCCCTGATTTTATCTCTTGCTTCCTTATTGTCTTATTCTTCACTTTCATGTATAGTTTTCCTCTCTTCAATAAGTAAATCAATTGGTGGCGTACCCGTCACTACGTTTAACGCTTCGTTTGAGACTGTTCTGTAGGCCGACGATACTCTAATTAGGATTTTTCTTTGGACCCGTTGTAATTTTTTCAGGTGCACCTTGATATCTGCTGTTGAATACCATACTGGGGCTTCGTACAGTAGGATATTGTGTACCATTGTACATAGGACTTCTCTTTTTGCGCTTGTTGGACCATTTACTCTTGGCAATAATCTTGTAAGTATCGCTACCTTTGTCTCTGCCTTTCTTGTAGTTTCTAGAATGTGCCTCTTGAATGTCCCTACTTCCTCTAAATATATTCCTAGGTACATAACTGACTTCTGTGGTTTAATTTCTACTCCATTCAATATAAATTTAACATCCTCCCTATCCTTTTTCCCTTTCAAAATAACTGCCTCTGTTTTGTGAGGTGCTAATTCTAAGTAATTTCTCGTTATCCATTTGTTTATCCTTCTTAGGCATTCATTTGTGCTCAGGATTAGATCCTCTGCATCTACTATAATAGCCAAGTAATCCGCGTAAGCTAAACTGATGGCACTTCGTGTGAGTTGAACTTTTAGTACTCCGTCATATAGGATATTCCACAAGGTTGGTCCTAACACCGAGCCCTGTGGTACGCCGGCATTTGTTCTGATTTTTTCTCCTTTAGTGCAGGTTATGTTCCTATTTTTAAAGTAATCAGAAATTATATTTACCAGGTACCTCGAGATTTGTCTCCTAAGTTCTTCTATGATTAGGCTATGCTTTGCCGTGTTATAGTATATTACATAACGAGTGTGGAAAGTTAAGTATTACGCACAAGTGAAGTTTAGCACGAGCCGCGTAGTGGCGAGTGCGGAAACGTAACGAGTGCAAGAAATACACTTTCCAACGCGTTGTGTACACGATTTTTCCTACGACCCCAATATTTCTTATTATAATAAATATTTTAAATTTATTTATAAAATTTATTTTAATTGTTAGTCATGTTAAAAATTAGGATTTAAACGAGTTTATATATTGCATGGAAATATAATTAATTAAAATCAAATAACCACCTTTCTCAGGAATTCACATCAAAATTCTTTATTAGATAAATTAATTAATTGAAAAGTAATGTAATAATAATAGACGCAAAGATAATTATTGTAAACAGAAACACAAACATAAATTCAAAAATCCACATTCGACACATGCACGGAACATAACACAATATAAAAAAGAAGAATAAACTGTTCTTCTTTCTAAAAGTGTTTTTATAAAAATAATAATACTGAATAAAAATATGTTTATTTTTTAAAAATTTAAAACCCTATAAGAAACTTTATTCTTACTTTATACAGAAAAATTTGTATTGGCAATTACAATACAATATTTGACACAAAGAAGATTTAAAAAAAAATTAAATGGTCCTTGCTTTGACATTTATGTGTTTTTACTATTGATAAATTTGACGTAAATGTCACAGATCATAGAACTATATTTTTTTACTTTTCAATACGTGTATTGATATTTACTTTTCAATACGTGTATTGATATTAGCTACTTTCTTAAGTACAAATAAGTGTGCAAACTAGCACTTTCATATGTGGTCGTAGGAAAAAGGCATTTTTTACATCACTAGAGCACTAGCGCTAGCCACTTTTTGTCAGTATTTTTAAAGGTTTCGCAAACTGTCTCGACAGCCTGTATTGTGGACCTACAACTTCTGAATCCGAGTTGATTCCTATGCAGATCCTCGTTTTCTTCTAGTTTATTGATGACCCTCTCCCTGATTAAACTTTCGTAAAGTTTGCTTACGGCGTTCAATAAACATATAGGCTGGAAGGTTAGTTCTGCTAGACTTTTTTGATTTTTAGGTATTAACACTACTTTGGCTTTTTTCCAGTCATTTGGAAAAATTTGTTCTTTCAGCAGGTTATTTAATTCCCTCAATATCCATTTCGGCTACATTGTTACCACCTCTTTTATGGCCTCTACTACACCTCAGCTACTAATTACAATAAACATTATTTGAATGAAATTACTGACATTCCGCCCCTCGGTATAATCGTGTTCTTTCTACGTTTAAATTTTTCAAAAATTTCAAGTCGTTTTTTTCATTCGAAAATTAAACGATTACATTTAAAATACATCGGCTTAAAATTTTGTGCCTATCTTAAATAAGCAATAGGGCGAGTTTAGTTATGATGCGAACACAAAAGAACGTAATAATTATAAATAATAGTGTGGAAAAAAATGAAGTATTATAGCAGTATAATATTGTACCTACTCGTATTTATATGGGTAAAAAAAATTACTTATATAAATCGGTATTTGATTAGAAATGTCGTTAAAATATAATAAAGGTTATTTTTACATTGCAACATAAACCCGCTTTTATAATTAAACTTGTAATGATATTTTTTGTTTCAGATGATGGTTAAAACTAAATAATTCAAGATATTCCCAAATTGATCAACAAAATTGGATTAACACAGTTATTCATAACAAAATGACTGAAAACAACCTTTTAGAAAATAATAGAATGTTGGAAAAGGCGAGTAACAACAATGGACCAATGAATGAAATACCTGACGAACGGTCTATCTTATCTGAAGAGTGCGAAGACATGCACAATAATAAAGAAATTAAGGTGGAGTGTGGTCTAGGAACTTGTGCGCCAAATTGGCTACAAAAATTTGCCTCCAAACAATCATTTTTAATAGTTTTTTGTATTGCCTGGGTTCTACAGGGAATGTATCATACTTATTTCGTTAGTGCTATAACTACGATAGAAAAACTTTTCCAAATACAATCTAAAATAACTGGAATTATTATGAGTGCGACAGAAATTGGACAAATAGGCTCTTCCTTATTATTAACTTATTACGGGGGCCAGGGACACAGACCAAAATGGATAGCTTGGGGTATGGTATTGTTCGCCATGTCTTCTTTTACTTGTTCTCTACCACATTTTATATATGGTCGACATTTACTTAATGCTAATGAATTAACAGGAGTTGTTAAAGATCCTAACGTATGCAAAATGAGATCTGATAATGTGTCTTTTCTAATTGACTATCATAATGTTAGTTCTGCAACCAACTTGAGTATGCTTGGTCAGCCAAATTGTTCAACTGATGAAGTTATCACAAGTCATCGTTTAGCTCCATCAGTGACAAATATAGTGTTGGCAATATTTTTTATCAGTTTACTTGGAGTTGGTATGGGTCAAACCGCAGTTTATACATTAGGAATACCGTATATTGATGATAACGTAGCCAGTAAAGAATCGCCATTATATTTTGGTAAGCCAGAAAAAACTATTATTTTTTACAAATGGTTATCATTGTAAAATGTTTTATATTTATTTTATTTCGTAGAATAAGTTATATTGTGTACCAGATTTCATTTAAGTGAACACTTTTAAATGCTTTACCTTTAGTCCTTTAACCTATTATTAACCTATTAGCTTTATACTAATTTCACTTTTTCATCTCAATATTTAATCAATAATGTACCTCCTACCAATTTAAATTATTTAAAACGAAGAATTTAAACGAACTGTAATTCAATATTGCCTGAATCAACAAGCTTAAGTAAAAAGCAAGTCACTAATAATTCTTATTTTACTGTTCAATTAATAAAAATAAAATTTTAGTTTAAATATTGTGTGATATATGGAAACTCTAATGTACAATTAAAAAAGGTTTATTTAACAGAACAGATATTTTTCTAGAACATTCATAATAGCGGCAAAATCTTAGACAAGGAAAGAGAGAGGACTGCGCATTGGAATCAATTTATGTAACCCATTTACCACCAAACTAATGGCGGACAATATTGACATAGGCGTATCATAAATAATAATTTTCATTATTTCGTATTACAAATCTAATTTAAAAAAGTCTTTAAATATGTACTGCTCCAAAAAAAAACAACAATCATTTTAAAACATATTTATTTAATAAATATTACAATTTTAATCTATTTTATCTATTTTAAATATATGTTTTTGTTCCACGCCACTGCAAAACTATTACATCTATGAGAAAATAATAACAATTAATTGAAAAATAATCTTTAAAACTGAATGAAAACAATTTTCAAAATGTATGTACTATTAATTTAAGTTATCATACATAACATATGTGATTTAGTTAAACATCTATTACCTGAAAGCTGTAATATTAATAAAAATAAATTTCAAGGAAATAGTTTTAAAATACTTTTTACCTATGAAATGAAATTCCTTTCTCCTTTTTAGCACTCTGACTGTTGCACTTATAAACTGCACAATTAACCATTTTCAAATGTCTATTCAGGTAATTAAAAAAGGTAAAAATTAATAAAAAAACTAAAAAAATACAATTCGACGTTCCAAATTTGTTTACCACCAAACGTTTGAAAATTGGCTTCACTCACACGCATAAGGTTTTCATTGCCATGCGCTGTCCTCTCTCTTTCCTAGTCTAAGGGCAAAATTAATACATACTATATAGAGGTTAGGTTTGTAGTGACATGTGGTTAATACCAACTTAAAACATTCAGCAATCATAAATACACTACATATTGTGGCACAGATTAGATTCATACAGATACGAAAGCTTGACAGATAACCGTAAAAAGCGAGAGAGATGGGTGGATTATACCTATTTACACGCTCATCGTCGTATGTCAATTTCATTCGAGCTGCTTCGCGAAATATTTAAACAGAGTTGTCAAATTTACGTAATATTTCCTTCAATTTACGATAATAGGTCAAAAATTTTATAAGCACTATTTCTAATCGTGATAACTATACAGTTAAAAATATTCGACAATTACTTGTTTATAATTAATTTTATTATTGGAAATTTAATATTAAGAAAATCATTATTTTTTTAAAGTTGTAAAATTTTTCGGCATTGAAATTTGTTATTATCCCCAAGTCAACATTGCAATTTTGTAACAAATTCTGATTATATTTCAAATTGGCAAGATCGCGGACGTACCAAGTTCAAGGTCCAAGGTAATTGTATCTGTTCTAATCCTTAATCTGTGATTTTGGTGCGTTTAATCTCTTGGCAAGGTTTGGCTTTTATAAATGCTTTGGTTTCAGTTACAGGCTTGCGAGAACATTAGTGTGTTCTAAAGCTTCCTTTGATTTGTGTCCAAAAACCGACACCCACAAGCTATCTTACATTAGCAAGCCAAGCCGAACGTCCAGTTTGCATGCTTGCCTTTTTGGACTTTTGCCAAGCCTTGCCAAGCATGCTATTAGATAATTTAATTATTTACCTTTCTGTATAGTTTAACCTTTTCTATTAAATTCATTTAAGTTAATGATTTCTTAGGAATACCTTGTTATTACCAATGTTGTTAGTTATTTACATGTTGTAGTTATTTAATATCTGTAGATTATTTACAACACAAAAGCAGTTTCCTCATATGCACATGTTTTTTTAATTAACAGTCTGTTTGGAATTCAAGGTAGGTCCCTTCCAAAACATATCGTTGAATTTGAAAACTATTAAATAAACTATACTTATCATATTTTAATTATTGCAAAATAATTGTTTCTGTGTATATAACTTCCTTTGTTGTTTTGGACAAAAATTATTATGCCTAGTTGTTCATTACAGTAATATAAATTGTTATTAGCATATTTCTATAGGAAACATTGAAATGGTGTTAACACTCAAACTTCTCTCTCATGGTTCGTAATATAATGTTACGTTTTTAGCCATTGTACGGTAGTCGAGCTCTTGACAAGCCGTTTTATAATAAGCCAGCTCCATAAAGGCCATTTCCTAAGAAGTTGGCAGGTTTCGTATGCAGAGAATAGGTCTGATAAACGTATTTTACGTTAAATGCGAAATAAAACTACCTTAAAAAAGACAGGAAAACTGTATTTACTTTCGTCGTATCTTGAAAATGGCTGAGATATTTACGATCACGATATCCTCAAAATATACTTTGCTCTCAATAGCCATCCTCTTTATTTTTATAGTCATTTAAAAATATATATTTGTACGTGTTGACAGTAAACTATTTAAAATTATATTTTTTTTAACCTATAACGCAAAATAATCAATTATACTCCAACATCAATTTGAATAGTAGATTATATATATATATCTCAATATATTGAATAAAATAAGAACACTGGCAGTCGTTTTTCAGCTGGGTTGGAATAAATCTATTTCAAATCAACAATGGCCTTAATGGCGTCCTAAGCATTATTTCTATTATATTCTAATCTAATCTCATCTATCATTCATAAATGCAATCAAGATCAATTTCTGTGATGAAAATTAAACTATGCTTTTCAAATATAATATTAATGGTTGTAGAAAAATGTTTTATTGATTTTATAAATTATATTTCTCTACCTACTTAAAACAATTATATTTAGTTAAAATACTTAAAACATTTTCTTTTTTAGCCATAACAGTAGGAGTTAGGATATTAGGCCCAGCTTTAGGATTTATAGTTGGATCACTATGTACTAGTCGATACGCAGATTTATCAGTAACCCCTGAATTTGATTCGTCTGATCCAAAGTGGGTCGGTGCTTGGTGGCTAGGTATTTAAAGTTAAGTATTTAAAATATTTATATTAAAAAAAAATTTTTTAGGTTTGGTTCTTATATCTTTCTTGTTAATGTTAGCATCATTTGCAATGTTTTCATTTCCTAAAAGTCTAACAAAACCGAAACAAATTGCAAAGGTACAGCATCCTGATAAAAAACATCCTAGTATAAAAGGTAAGAGTATTAGTACAATAAAAACTTATGCAAATAAGTGAAATTTTATGTATATTCTTTGAATCTTTAATTATTTATTTTAATAATTTATCTGCATTTCATATTTTATCAAAATAAGTAGATTATAAAACTTTTATTTCAGATTTTCCAAAAACTGTAAAAAGGTTACTGAAAAATGATATTCTGATGTATAGGACAGCTAGTAGTGTTTTACATATTCTACCAATTGCTGGTCTCTACACATTTTTGCCAAAATATTTAGAAACACAATTTAGACTGCCAACACCTTCAGCTAACATGATATCAGGTTAGTACTGAATATAAAACGGCTAATAAATTATAATGAATAAGGGTACGATTAAAAAAATAAAGTTAGATTCGTGTGGAGAATGTGAAAAATCTTCAAACATACAGCTTTAAATAATTGTTTGTACATTTTTAACAATTTCCTTTGGTACTGCAAAAAAAACACTTCTATAACATATTTTTAAAGGGTTTATGATCTACATTTGGTGGATCAATAGGCATGATGACTGATTTTTAAAAACTGATCCACGATGTTTTCACGTATATACTTTATCTAAAATAAATGTTATTTTTGCAAAAAAAGAGTTTTTAAATGAGAAATTTATTTTTTAAAAATGCATTTTAAATTTTACGCCAAAACGCTAGAATAGTAATGGCGTCTATCTATGACATCATCGATTCGTAAATACCATTTATACTACACTGCGACCCGTGTCATCTGTGGATTTTGTGGTAAAAACTTCAAACATTTTGCAGGTTAAAAGAGGGTGTATAATAAAGTTTATTTTGTTTTTACTTATTTTGTGCGATTGTAATAATTATCATAGTCATGAATCCTAATGTGTATCGATGGTGTGCGTAAAAATGTAAAAATATATCATAAAAAACTCCGAACAAGATATTTGTTTACGTTCCAATGTCAATGTCAACAATATTTACGAAAGTACGACGTCACGCTCTTCTGATTGGTGTTTCAGCTAATATGGCGGATTGTTAAACTTACTGCTTATATTTTTACTAAAATAAATGTAATCACACATGTAATATAAAAATGAGTAAATTCTTTAGAATCTCCGTATCTTCTATAATTATAACAAATCAATATTTTAGTAATTATTACTTACTGTCATCATGCCTATTCACGTTTTATAACATTTTTTTAAAATTGTATGGTTCATGGTTACTACACAGTGACCTAAATTAGTGGAGCACTATTTTTAAGTTTAAGTTTAACGAACTTTTTTTAATGACCTATATAAATAAAAATTATGAAAAATTTTAAACTATTTTTATCTTAAAATAAAATTTTAGGTGTCGGTGGAATTCTTGTGATGGGAATAGGAATTATAATTAGTGGAGTATTTATTTTAAAAGTGACACCTAGTGCTAGATTTGTAGCAGCTTGGATTGCATCAACAGCAGTTTTATACGCAATAGGTATTCTTAAAATTAACAATATGACAAAATTTACAGTTTACTTATTTAAACTTGGTTTGACTGAATCAACGTTAAAATTTGGAAATGTCATTTTTAGGAATGGGTTTACTTATGTTTGTTGGATGTCCAATGAACGACTTAGCTGGATTGATGAATCACGGGTAGGTTTAAATTATCTTTCACATCAGTACTTACAATTTTAAAGCGTCTATTTAATCAAATTATTGAATTACTTTTTTTAAAGTAAAAATATATTTTCAGATTTGATACCAAGCAATTAAATTGCAAACCATCCCATTGCGACTGCGACAAAGACAAGTTTACTCCTATTTGTGGACAAGACGGAAAATCCTATTTATCACCCTGCCATGCAGGCTGTCTAAACTATATAGAAAAAGGCGGAAAAATTGAACAGTATTCGGACTGTATGTGTTTGAATATGACCTTAGCTAATGTTACTTTTGAAAACAACGAATTATATGGTAACGCTACCTTAGGATACTGCAGTCAGGATTGTGATAGTTTTATTTTGTACATTATTTTATTTTCTACATTTGTTTTTATTCACTCTACTGGGGAAGTGGGATCCATGTTGCTTATCCTAAGATGTGTGGATCCTAGAGATAAAGCAATGGCATTAGGTCTCATACAGTTCGCAATAGGATTATTTGGAAATGTACCTTGTCCTATTATCTATGGAGCTGTAGTAGATTCAGCTTGTTTGGTGTGGACAATGGCTTGCGGTGAAAAAGGAGCATGTGGACTTTATGATTCTGATGTATTCAGGATGTTTTACCATGGTAAGTACCAATTATTAATAGTTCTTTAACTGAAGTGATTGTGCAGACTGGAGCGATTTGGGAGAAAAGAAAAAGATTACACTTTTAGTTTTCCGACCTTTCGTGAATTTTGTTACAGTAACCTACAATTAGAAAATAAGTTAATAGTGCAAAAAAGATGATACAGATGATAATAGTACAACCATGACTGGTTTTGACGAGATTAAGATCCTTGCAATTGAATAGTGTTACTCCAATAACTCCAGATGATTATTCTTTGAGATGGCGTTAGTTATAATTCAATTTTTAAATCCCATAAAAGGAAAAACTGATAAACAGTAATTTGTAGTCTACTTTTAACTATTGACATTAAGTACATTTTTCGGCGAATCAATGCTCTTGGTAGTGTAGATTGAATACTCATTCGTTATTATGACCTGTATAAAAATATATTATTTAGGAACATGAACATTTTGCAGTTTATTCTTCACACATGTTGTTACTTAATTTTGTTATTCCGTTCCATGATTTCCCCCCAAAAGATGTTTTTTGTACTATAAACTTATTTTCAATTGGTATGGTACTTCCATTTCTCTGAAAATGTAAATAAACATTTTCCAAAGCTCGGAAAACTAATGGAGTGTATTTAAATATATACATATATTGTTATGGAAAATAGGGGGTATAAATTCATAAAAATTACATAAATTTAATTGACAATCACTCGCATTTGTGTTATGGATGATTTACTTTTTTTATCAATAAGTTTAATGTGTTCAATCTGGAACCGTTGGTGATACTTAAACTGGGGGTTGATACATAAGGGATTTACTTTTTCTTTAGGCATCTTGCACTTTTTAAAACAATGATGAAAAAACAAACTTACACTTTTATACCCTTAAGCAATGTATAAGGTTATGAATAAGACTAATACACTTGCAAATAAAAAATGTTTCCCTCCCTCACAGTTTTGTAGGTTAAAATATCAATTTCAAATAGTGTGAACATAGAACTACATCTTCTTTTTTAAGAATCCACTAATCCTATATAAGCCATTTTAGTCCAGCTCTGGGCCATCAGTGAAAACAATAACTGATGGGTATTTACCCTCAATAATCAAAACCAATTTCATCTGGAAGAGGCAACTGATTGTATCATTAGTGCAATTCTAGAAGCATGCCGGGAAAATTGTCCCGTTAACACCAAGACTAATAATATACTAACGCCTTAGTGGAACATGAAACTGGACAAATTAAGAAAAAATGTACGGATGCTGTGTAATAAACCAAAAAAAAATTGAGGAACTGGTCAAAATACAGAAGCGCTCTTACAAAATATAACAAAGAGATAAGAAGAGCCAAACGAAAATTTTAGAGAAAGTTCTACCAGGGGTGTTCTAGGAGATGTGACTTCTCAAAAGACAGGATGGAACCTATACCGAATCCAAAAGGAAAACTCTAGAGCTCTTGTCTCAAAACTATTTCCCAAGTTCAACAATTATTGAGACGCAGAAACGAACTTCAGACCTAGGACAGTTGCCTCGGCCTAGGAACGAAAATATCTGCGGAAATTATCAAACCGGAGAATGTTAAGTGGGCTATAAACCACTTCGATCCATAAAAATCTCCAAGGGAAGATGGACTTTTTCCTGCCCTACTACAAAATGAACTAGACATTCTACTGCCAATTCTCGCTAAGCTTTTTAGAACAAGTTTAGCTCTGGGTTACTTACCCGAGGCCTGGTGCACTGTAAGGGCGTTTATATTAACAAGGTAGGACGAAAGGATAGCGCCCTACCAAAATCCTTCCAGCCAATTAGTCTCACTTCATTTCTATTGAAAGCACTTGTAAAATTTTTGATAGGCATATTAAGGAGGGACCACGGAGGGACCAATAAGGGACCACTGAGGAAACATCCTCTCGGTACCGACTAGCATTACAGAAACGAAACTCAACAGAAACGACGCTGGACGATTTAGTCCACAAGATCAATCACTCAGTGATTAACGGAGAGATTGATCTTACGACTCACCCTCTCCTGTGGTCGCTACTGGTGGATGGCCTGATCTCTGTAACAAAGTACAAGAACAAAGTAATCTTACTAAGAACATTTAATATAAAACTTTTTAAACAAAACTTCCACTATTTATTTAAAAAATTGCTAAATGGCAGCTGTTTCGCTAGTGGTAAGATGGACTTCCAAAAAGTAAAGGTTACTACAATCAATTGCATTAAAATGACCTTACTTTGGGCACCTGGGCATACCGGAATTGAGGGGAACGAAAAAGCGGACCTTCCAGTCAGAAAAGGTGCAGGAAAAATATTTACCTATAGGCCCAAAGCCATTCCTAGGCAATATCGAACTGGGTAGATCGGAGATGTTCTTACTTGTTCGAGGTAGAGGGTTTGACACTCAAAGGCATTTGTAAGAGATCTTTCTAAAAATAGGTCTCAAGAACTGCTAAATATGGGTAGACAGGAACCACGAATTATGATAGGAATACTGACTGGACACAGTCGCCTTAATGGGCGTATGAAAACAATTGGACTGGTAGAGGGTCCGGACTGCAGATTCTGAGAATGTAACGGCGGAGCAAGGACTTCATGGAAGGGACGTAGTGGATGGGACGTTGAACGACCACTCACATAGAACTTAATCTAAACTAATCTAACACCGGAAACACAATATTTTTAATTATTAGGCCATCAGTGGTTTGCCCATAAGTGATGGATACAATTAGCCGACCCCATCATTTCCATCATTAGGCCGTCAGTTTCCCAGCAAAATGGTGCTTGTTGGATACACACAGTTTATCTTCGGTCTCTGAAGAAGATAAGTTGGTTATCAAAACGCGAGTTAGACTGTTAAAAGTATATGTTGGGGAAGTGGTAGTGTTAACGGTGTTCGGTACATACATTTAAAATAAAATTGACATTTGAATATGATTTGAAAAATAACTATCTCAATCAACATTGACAATTACAGATATTAAAGAGTTCTATAATTGATATTTTAAAACTTAATGAAAAAATCAAATAGGAAAAGGCTGTGAACGGGAATTGATTTTATAAAAAGAGAAAAGAAGATTTTCACACATAAAGGAAAAATACATTTTTAAATACTTTAAAAAACTTTACAAAAAGAACTATTCTAAAATCTCAAACATATTTTTTTATTTGATAGAAACCACTTTTCTTTTAAAATTAGTTGATGGTACTTTCAATCAAATTATAAATTCATCTACTATTAATTAAGGGAAACCATAACAATATATATATATATATGTATAAGTATTTAGTATATATAATATAATATTAAAACCCAAACTTTATTTAATTTCGTTAAAATAAAAACAAAATCTTATTATATGGAAAATTACATGTGGATAATATAATTGTTATAACAAATACTTAATATTTTATGGTGTATACTTATATATATACTTACCAATACAGAGGTATCCTTACCAAAGACATTCCACTCATTCAAATATTTTTATCTGTGGAATTGATACTGCTCCTTTTTAATGAAATATTACATACTGTACTGGTGTTACAATTGGTGAACCCAACTAGTCCCATGGGTATTTAAAAATGTTTTTCAAAAAATTGTCTTATAGGTACAACAGGTTTCATTATGTTGTGTGCATTTGTGGTTGATGTGATAGTATGGTACAAAGCTGGTACTATCAATTTTGTCGACGAACAAGCAGTGTTTGAAGAAGAGGAGCTCCATTCGATCACTAGAAAAATAGAAAATGAACCGGAATAACAACAATCATCGGTAGGTGTCCCACTACCTTGACAAATCTAGTTTTTGTAGCTGAACGAGTTATGATCAGGGCCAAATATGTAGATATAAAACAGCACTTTAATTTTAAAACTGTGTTTATTTTAATTGAACGTAACAGAAATCCAAGGAAATTTTTATTTTCATTGTAATATATTTTGAGATGAAAATATTATTATATTTAAAATGTTTTAAAATAAGATTTCTCGCAACTATTTATATCAGTAAAATAGAAAGTATACATTAAAATACGAGAATAATCAATTCAGTAGTAAAGATAAAAAATTTCGAACCTATGTTACGTAACCATATAAATCAATAAAGTTTAAGAAAACATTTTTGATCCAATGAGGTTTAGGAATGATACGTCTACATATTTTTAAGGTCTTTTCAACTTTAAGTTAATTTTTTAATTTATACTTCTTAGAGTTACTACTCAATAATCTCAAACTTTCTGTAAAATAGAAAGTGTCTACTTATTATTTTTTTACAAAAAGGTACAAATTCAGGTTTAAATTCAGTTACATATTTATACAATTGTTTTATAGAACGGCAAAATTAAGAGTCACCTCTTTATTTCTTCAAAATTTACAAAAATTGTTTTACCGTATTCCCACAAACCCAACCAAATTAACTTTTTTATTTAATTTTAGTTCTATACTAGACAAATATTTGTAAAATGTACAACTGGGGTCCATTTCATAAAAATACAATTACACTTGTACATGTTAGCAAGTAAAAGTACCTGTAGCTACAATTATACAATTACAGGCGTTTCTACAAAAATTTGTATAAATTGTATTTAATCATCTGATTTAAATTTGGGTATTGTTATGGTTGGGCAGAGCTGGCAGAAAAAAGTATCTTAGTTACTTTAGAGTAACTGTTACTTTAAAGTATCTAAACTGTATCTTAGTTCCTTTATTTTTCGGGCAACAGTAACTAGTGTCTTCGATACCAAAAAGTAACTTGGATACCAAAAAGTATCTAGCGGGTATGCTCACTGGTTCAGAACGAGACAGGACTACAACTGCTAGAGATGACCGCTTTCCGGTTTCTAGCACTTTGAGAAACCAAACCGTTACGGCAGTTGCACTTCGAAATCATCTGCAAGAGGTTATAAATGTAAACATAAGTGAGTGGATAGTTAAGAATCCACTTCACGCTGTTGGTCTATCTTCTCGAACTAGAGCTAGTGGACACTGCACTGCTAGGTTGAATTATGCACGAGAACACTTCGCTTGGACAATAGCCGATTGAAGTAGCCTATTGTTTTCTGAAGAAGGCTCAGATAGACGTGTAAGAGTTTGGTGACGACAAGGCGAGAGATATGCTCAAGCGTTCATTGCTGTTCGACTTCTATTTGGTGAAGGATCATTTATGGCATTGAGAGGCGTATCTTTTGACACTCGCACGGGGTTAGTCTTTATCGAGAATGGGACGTTGACTGCACATAGGTACCTGACAGAGGTTCTAGAAGACCATGTTTTACCGTTCATGGTTATTCTTAGAGCCGAATTAACCTTTATGCATGATAATACACGCCCCCACACTGTCGAATAGTTACTGCTTATCTTGACGAGGTTCAAATCACGTTATTTGTTTGGGCTGCCCTAAAGTCCAAATTTAAATCCAATAGATGATGAGATGAAATAGAAAGACATTTACCTAGACATGTGTCAGCCCCCATAAATTCTTGAGAGCTTCGCGATATACAGGTGCAGGAATG
This sequence comes from Ophraella communa, assembly GCA_035357415.1. Classification (NCBI taxonomy): domain Eukaryota; kingdom Metazoa; phylum Arthropoda; class Insecta; order Coleoptera; family Chrysomelidae; genus Ophraella; species Ophraella communa. Next base: position 24,602,436 of record CM068980.1, read on the forward strand.
GAACAATTCTTCCACAGAATGTGATCCAAAGCATGCCTTGTTGTTTGCAGGCTATCACTGCCAGATGAGGGAACATTAGCTTCTGAATTCCTTAAAATTCTTTAGCTTTAACGAAAAGCATATCAAAGTAAAAGTGTTCATTCTATTACTTTCAAACCAACTTTGAACTGCAAAACCTGTTTTTATTCATGAAGTTAGTTAGTAAACTGTGTTACAAACGAGAAAATTTGGAAAAAAATAAAAATATCTACAATATCTTTAAATTACTGGGTGACCCTAATTCTATGCTCGGCGGTTTAAGTTCTTTTTATTTTTCAAGAGCAACTAGAAAACCAAAGTAACTTCAAATACTTATCTTGTATCTAGATAGTTTTTCAAAGTATCTTTGACAGCTCTGTGGTTAAGTGTTTATTTCTTGGAGTTTATAATTAGTAACTAGTTCCTATTTATTATTCAAAAATTATTTTTAAAGTTTGAAAGTTGAAGTTTTGAGGAAATAAGAAGTGCAAAAGATGTTTTGTTTGGTTGCTTCTCAAAAATTCCAACTAAACAACAAAAAATTGTTAAATGTTAAATTTGATATAATACGGAAAGACATTTAGAAAATTATCAGGCCAAAATATTATATCAGAAAAAAAGGTGTCATTAACAGTAGAAACTACTTGATGCAACGTTCGAGACACAGTAGACTTACTTATCCCATGCATGTCTCCAACACAATGGTACTGACGTGTTTCCACAGTTTCATCAACTTATAAACAATAAAACTACCTAACTTAACTCACTTCTTTACAATTTTACACAGAGCGTATAATTATAGATTTTTACAGATACTTGTACAGTTTTGCTCTTTCTTCTATAAATTATTCACCTGTAGTTTTGTTAAAATTTCTATGTAGAATTGTAGAGTACACAATTACTATAAATGTAGGCAGCTTGTCTTTTATGAAATACCGGTTACTACAATTTCTACATAAATGTCATGAAACGTTGTACTGAACTGTTCTAACCTATTAATACCTTTGAAGTAAGCAATTTTACTCAACACTACTCTAGTATTAAATTAGCAAAATTTTATCTGAAGAGACTCAATAACTTTAAAAATCATTGGGAAATCAGTCGTAAAGCTTCACTTATAAATATTTAAAACCTTACATACATACTAACATTTAAAAACAAATGAACCAAGATCTGTAGTAAAGGTTACATCGGGGATAAGTATTTCTTATCTAAAATCCCATTAAATTTTTTTTTTAATTTCTCTAGATAAACTTTATTACCAATTAGATAAGATTCAACTTATACATTTCGTTTTGATTAAAATTTATTTAAAATATAACCATATGGGATAGTTCCACTATAATAGTAATGTTTTTAAATATGTCTTTCTCTGAACAATTTTTTGGTTCCAGCATTAAATAATTCTCGAAATCTACACTAAAGTAAGCAACTAAACGAGTAAAGAAAGAATTATAATAATGATTTTAAAAAGTATGTTGGTAGCACTATGTAATTTATAACATTTGACAGTTTTGAAATTTAAATAAATTAAATTTAAATTTAAATCTTAATGTTTTAAACTATTTTAAAATGAATGGTACACCAAAAATAATATATTATATAAGTAAAAGACGATATTCATATTCACAAATACTTTCTTAAAAAACAATATAAAATTAATAAATTACTATTAGCCACAATTGTCATTGTCAATAGTCTTGTCATTAGATGTATGTATGTATGTATGAGTTAGGGGTGATACTTACACTGCGACCTATAGGATCTATTGTGTCTTGTCATTAGATACTTCACTCATGTTGCCTACCATTTAAAACAAAACTTTGCGTGCGTAAAAGTTACATTACGATACGCAAATACGTTTTATAATGAGGATTTTTATAAGTGCAAATTATAAAAAAGTCTTTTTAAACAACCTAGGTAAATAAAACATTCACGTTAACCGTGTGTGTTACATCAATACACGAATTTAAAAATTATGTTGGTAGATATTAGATATTAAAAGTAATAACTAAGCGGAAAACAAAATAAAGGTATAAAGGTATTTGGATTTGTTTTAAAAGTTGATGAGCATTATCCTATAAACTACAGAAAAATGAAAAACTACCAAAAAATAAAACAAATAGAAAATGGAATTTAATAATTCTCAACCATTAAATTAACCATATAGAAGCTTTTGCGAACAAACATTTTGATTGTGACAGAGGCAAAGTTTGGATTTTGATATTGCCAAATTCAATTTTTAAAATCTAGCCTGTTTTTTTAAGGTCTAAAATAATCTTAACTGTATCTAATAGAATACCAATAAAATATGAAGTTGTTTTATTTTTAATTTTCACTTTTCACACTTTCACACAAATCAATAATAATTAACATTAATAAAATAATGTCCCAGACCGGCAAATGAAAGCACTAATCTTTGTGGCAAAACTTTGCCATATCAACCTCTAATTATACTGAAATAAACCAAATGAAATAGTTTTTGCAACACAAACTCAATTTATTAGAAAAAATATCAATAAAACATCTGAATATAATTGAAAAAACTATAAGGATGAAAAAAAATCAGAAAACTATACAAAATAAAATTTATTCTACTCAACTAAACTAATTTTCCTTAACAAACCAATAATATTTTTTTACTAAATCTCCTATATTTATACTCATATCTTGCAAATATCTAATAGTTTTCTGAACGATTTCCCATTGGAGTATTTTATTACGGATTTTCCAAAAGAATACATAAACATTCTTCAGAGGTTCACTCCACTTTTTTAAATAGTACAACGCCATTTTTATATGACATGTCGTGTATTTCATATTTCATTGTCAAATACTTTAATCAAGTCTATGTTATCATTTGAGAGTTAAAAAGGGCTACCGGGTTTTTGCCTTCAAAGCTGGTGACATATCATAGTGTCCGTCTTTTGGAAGTAAGCCGTTCCGAACATCTAACTAATAAAGTTCACAATATAAATTTTTAAGATCCCAAAATCCTAGCTATCCAGGGTAATACATATAAACATACATACATTTTTGAAAATGGTGCATGTCAATTAGTTTTCAAATACATTAAATAAAATATAGGAAAATCTATAATTTACTATTAAAATTAGAAAATGATAATAAATTTGGTTAAGTTCCACTCGGATATTAATATTTGTCATTGGAAATTTTTTGATATCACTTTTCCTATTATTTCTACCATAAATAATAATAGGTATCTTGAGCTTTTGATTATCTTTTCAAAATAATAAATAATATTATTAAATTCTTTGAAAATCTCTTTTGCTTCGTGAAGTGATTAAAGAGATGTGGTATTTAATTCATTAAATTGTCAGTTTTACACATCATTTTTAACTTTTGATTTATTTTTTTTAACTATTTTAACTACTAATTTAGTGTGTTTTTTATAATAAAAAGTAATTTACTTACTTCATCATATCTCACCACACCCTTTTGCTGTCAGTTCTTAAAAATATTAAGCTGTTTTTTTCAATAATAATTTAACCTTTGGTTAGTTTTAAATATTTTTGTAACTATAGACTAATAATTGTTTTAAATTGATTCGTAGGATATTTTAGAAAAGGACTTGGAAGCTTGGAAATTAAAAAAATATTGTGCATTTATTTAAGTCCTTAACATATTATTGACTACTATAACCAAAACTAAAATTTAAAAAAAAATTAGTCCACAACTCTCAATTAGTCAACTTTTCTTTTTCGAAATGTATAATGTACCACTACTACAATAAAATGATTTTTTTTACTATTTCAGAGAAATTATATTAAATGTACAGTTGGTTCATTCACAAATATGTACTTAGTGTGTGACTGTAGAATTAAAAAGTACCCTTTAATAATGTTAAAATGTATTGCTTTTATCCAAATTACTTTTAACATGAATGTTACTTATCGATTGTCATATAAATTGGCAAATAAATTGCAAAAACTGAAAATTAGTGGAAAGTCTTAGTAACTTTAAAAATATTTTAAAATAAAAGTGAGTTCGTTGATCTTTAGTATGTAAACCAATAGTTATCAAAATATGTTATAATGGTTTTTACGCAAATACAGTGTTACTCGTACTTCTTATCAATATTACCCAATATTACATAATTTTAAATATTTACAAAGAAGTTAAACGACCTCTGTTGTATCCTAAGTTTTATCAATAACATCAAAATTTATCCATTTAAAACTAAAATTTATTTTAATCAATATATTTAACAAATAAAAATATTATTTAAATTTAACACTTACAGTAAAATAAAAAGTTGTACGTATCGTCTAAGGCTGAATTAAAAAAAATCGGGAAACCAAGACATTTGGAGCCAGTAAAAATTTTTCAAAAACATGATAGATTATTTGTATGATAAAATTAATATTAAGTAAAAAAGTAGTTTTTATTATAAAAAAATAAAATGCTTTTATTAAATATAATAGGGTGTTTTAATAGTTTTGCCGCTCGTATTAGTAAAACAATTGTATATATTAATTTTTTAATGACACTATTTGTAATACCGAATTGTTTGTTGACAGAAAGTAATATTGTTTCGATTAACCTTATACCCATTAGTTCTAAAAAATCTAGTGTATGTTTAACAATCCTCAATTAAACAAAATGGCTTATATATATTGTGCATTTAAAAAAATATATCAATACTCTTTAGACACTTAAAAGACAATTATTTAAAATTAGACATCACAATTTGTTAACGTATTGTTTATTGTGTAATATTAAAAATGATTAAATATTGTAAAAATATGTTTGATATCGAGTTTTAGGCATTGTTTTATATTTTTTATTAGAAAATCATTTTTATATATTTCGTGTTCATTAAGCTGAGACGAAAAATTTGATGAAATATATAACTAAGAGCCGCTTTACATTTCGCATTTGCAAGCGTTTTTTATCCAATTGCAGAAAATCTTACCAGACCTATTTTTATTTCAAAAGCTTCAGTCACAAAAGCAATACTGTCAACTATGTCCATTTTCTGAAAGTTTACTTATATTTATTTGTTATCTTTATAACTTTTCTTTTAGTGCTGAATAGTATTTTTCAAATTTTTCATTTTTTATTGATGATTGTGGTATTTGTTCTTTATTCTTAAAAGGCTTTCTGCAATAAGAATTTCGAAATTTAAAGAGGCTCTTAAATGTAGTTTTAAAAGTTTGCTGCTTTGCGATGCAACTGTTGATTTCTGAAGTACCTACCTATATACAAATGTTCGAATAATACTTTTATACTATTTAATTAAGTGTTTGAAAGCTTAAGTTTCTTTTTAAAAGTGTTTAAAATTTAAAACATTAAATTAGGTAACACCAACTCTGTGCAATTATAGCAATAGTCTTAAATATTTGATGTTAATTTATTTGGTTCCTTTTGGTTACGAATTGAATTGTTTTGTCAAGCATAATACGTGCTTATAATTGTCCTTGACAATGAAACAAAGTGTTTCTTAGAATAATGATATAATAGAGATAGACATTCGCTGTTAACCAATGACGTTCTTAAAATTCACTGTGACCTTTCATCGCGCATCCGCCAATTTTGATTTAGTAATAAGATATTTGTTATAAGGAAGTGGTAAATTGATTACGATTCAATAAGCAAATTGCAATGTCCTTATAATTTTTTTATATATGTTTTTCATCTTCATAAAGCAAAATGACAACTAATCACATCACTGGACTAGTACAATTAATAACATCACTCCTTATATAATTTTTTTAAAATATGTTTTCTTAATATGGCATTTATAAATATGAACATCCTTAAGAAAATATTTTTTAATGATATACTACATTTTTATACTATTTAAAAGTTTTGCAACATCGTAACTATATTTAAAATATATGTTGTAATAATATAATATTATATTGTTGTACCTAACTGGTCTTTATACTTATATATACGTATAAAGCCTAGTTTTACATGTTAGTTAAATTCGTAAGATTTAAATGTTTTTACTTATTGCTAAATTTAAAATAGAAATTGAATATTATATTTAATTTTATGGCATTTATAAGCAGTATATGTCTTTATTGCAGAGTTCATGTTAACTGTAATCTGTAAGTTATGGGGATTACAGACTGTCTATAAGATGGAAATGTTTAACAAGTTAACCATCTTATAATTACTATTAATTACCCATACTCATGGTAAAATTGGGGCAGTTTAATTTATCAATACGTTATCAATTAAAGCACAAACAAAATAAATTTGAAAAATTGGTCTTTTCTGAAATTAAAAATAATTTACCAAAAAACCATTATACTGCTTTATCCAAAATATGTGTTATGACATTTTTGCAGTGGCGGCTGGTTCTAAAGAGCACAAGGGCACGTGCCCACTTAATCACCAAAGACCAAAATAAACGGAAATAAATTAGCATGTTATTTAGTATTATTTTTATGTTGTTTTTTGGTACGTGTGTATAGCGATAATTTAATCTCTTCATTGAGTTATATACAGTCCATTGGGTGTATATTTTCTCATGCGTCACGTTTCATGTACACACGAATTAAACGTAAGTCAAACGTAGGTCGAGACGTAATTCAATGTCAATATTAGGAAATTACTAACACTCCGATGGGTGTTTTTGTGTTTATTTTATTGGACTTGCAGAATTATTTAATATTATTGGAACCCAAAAAAACTTGAAAAGTACCTAACTAAAATAATACCTTTGTTTGGTTATTCTTATTGGCTACAGTACGGCTTTTGATAGAGAGCTACATGGTCTACTAGTACCAATCTTAAATTACTCTGGTTTCCGTCCTACTTCTCTCGTACTCATTCAGAACTATCTCTATTCTTCTTCTAAAAACATCTTATTCAATGGTGTCTCTACCAAAACTAAAGCCTTAATGTTTGGTAACAAACATGCACGTATAAGATATTCTCCAGAATTTTGCTTAAAACTTGGGGCTAATTGAGGATACTCTTCTCAGGTAAAAAAAGCTGGTGGCTACTTTAATCAAATCAAATGGGATATTTGTATTAGTTCAATCAATTGTCTTGAAAACCTTAACTATTTGGTTATTTTTAAACCAGTTAAAAATAAAAAATACTTTAAAACGCCAATTCGACAATTTCCAATGAATAAATACTAACTGGCTAATTTTATCAACAATTTTATTAAAACAACATTTTATGATTACTTTGAAAATAGAAGTATGTTCTGGAAATGCAAAAATATTTATTTTAAACATAAATAAACTGACTGGCACATCTAATGAAATTGAAATGAAACACACATGCAACAAAAAATTGAGTGCAAGACAAATAAAATATAATAAAAATAGTAAAAAAGTTAAAATATATATATATATATATATATATATATATATAAATGTAATTTTTAACAACTAAGTTAATTTTCTTACCACCACAATATCAGAACATCAGAAGAAATAACCTTAAATAGTTGTTTATAACTGATAAGGACCATTTTCGATACTAATAGTTTTCTTCGTTTAATATTTGGAGAAGACGAAGAGAACAGTATATATCAGATATTTTATTTCGATATTTTTTGTTTGGCAACAGCGCTTTCTTGTAAAACAATATCGCTCTAAAATAACTAAATTTTAAATAAGAGGTATTTTTGTTTAATAAATATTGTGTTGTTATCACTGAAGAATGACGACATTGAAATCTACAACGTGCTAGAATTTTTAAGAAGAGATTAAAAACATTAATATTTAAAGGTAATTTAACTATTTAATATGACAATTTGTAAACGATTTTCAGTATGGTTTTAGAGTAATGTAGTTTTATTGTATTTCAATGACTTTATAGGAGTTTTGTATTTTATAATGTTCCAATTTCTACCAATGTATACTGGATGTATAAAGTGGAGGAACGCGACTCGTTTATTTGGATCCCCTTATAAATGAGAGCAAACTTTGCCTTTTGATTTGCAGTTAGTTTGTGTATTTTTTTATGTATTTACTTACTTTTATAAACATATATCTTTCTCTACAGATATATTGTTAATCTGTATTAAATAAAATCGATATTAGGTTAAACCCATATCAAAATTAACCTATAACAACTTGTTTTTAAGAAATATATAAATTTAAGGCACAAATAAGAATCAAAAGCATGAATACGAATGTCGTTTGTAAACACAACATTTAAGAAAATGACACGCAGAGCACAAAACGAAAAAACTAAGAAAGGTTTCTTCTTTCTTTGTGTTTCATGGTTACATTCATTGAAATAAGTATTACCGTTGAATAAACAGAAATTAATTGTGTGGAAATTTTCAAAAATTTACCATATTTTGATGAAAAATTAAGAAATTATTTAAAAAATTAACAAATTAAAGACAATGAACCACCGATCCCTGGTCTTTAAATAAAGGTCCACAACTAGTAAACGGACTTACAAAAGATCATTCAACAAAAATATACATGAAAAGTAGGAGAGGATATTATGCACAAAAAATAAGAGGTTTTACTTGTGTCCGCCCATCCTCTTTCAGAACTTGCAAGCCGCCACTGCATTTCGGTAAACTTATAATGCTCTAATTTTTCTAGATTAATTATATTTTCTTAAGGCAAATAATGGTATCTATACTCCTTATATTAGAAATGATAAAAGTAATTTCAGTTATGTTTATTTAATACAATAATAATTGGGAGCTTAAGTTTGAGCGGCAGCCGTTTTACTCCAGTATTATTTTATAAAACCTACTGATTGAAGGCAATCTAAAAAACATAAATGTTGCAATATTTTTTATATAAATAAACCTAATTAATATTGATAATCTTAAAAATCGAATTGAAAATGAGAATAGATAAATCAATAAACGCGATATCCAGGGTGCCAGTTCTGAGTGCCCTGGTTCCTGGTGAATTATTTATGTCTTAATCAATTATTACTAAACTGTAAGTTGATTTATTTGCGTTGCATATACATATTATATAATTTTCTGATAATTGTCAAATATTTAAAATTAGCTTTTTTCTTTACGGTCGTAAGTAACATATAAACCAATTATTCAATTATTTTCATTTTTACTTAAGGAGTCTGTCCATTAAACTGCATTATACATATTTCGCCCAAAACTTTCCAACACCGACCAACACGTCGCATGCCATGCACGTACCGAAAATATTTTGCTGGTGCGGACAAGCTGATCAAACGGTTAGTAACCGCATGGTTAGATCAGCAAAACCGCGCAGAAATATTTTGTCAATTTGTAAACTGCTTGTGACAGTGGCTCCGGTCGGAAGCAAACGATGGTGCCTGTCGAAGTCTGACACGTCACGATTCTGGAAATAACAAATGAAACGTAGCATGTCTGGCTTTGCACGATTGCTACGTGGATCATACGCGTATGCTACGTTGACTATCAATGATGTTACTATCAAGTACCCAGACAAAACAGGATCTAATTATTGGTATTATTTGAATAAGTTTTTTACAGTATTAATGGCTATTGTTGGCCCAGATTATAGATTCATTTCAGTTGATATTGGTAAAAACAGCGACGAATATTCGAAGCTTCCAACATGGGAAGAAGATTTGAAACAAATCAGATGGGTGTACTGAGCCGAAAAATCTCCCAGGCCAGAATGAACTTTCCCCCCATGTCTTAATTGGAGACTAAGCCTTTGCACTAAAACCGTACTTGTTGAGACCCTTTCCATACAGTCAAAGCAGAACAGATATTTTCAAGGAAAATTACAATGTGAGGCTCTGTAAAGCGAGAAGAGTAGGAAACGCTTTCGGAATATTGGCACAAAAATGGCGTATATTCTACAGACCAATGGAAACAAAAATTGATACTAGTATTCTTATTGTGAAAACTGCATGTATTTTGCATAATTTTCTAAGAACAAAAAAATGTGATGATAGATTCATAGAACTTTTAGATCCACCAGAGCCTGAACTTGGAGCATTTCAAAATTTAGACAATGACCCAAGGAGAGCTGCAAGACTGGCATTTTCTGTTCGAGAAAAACTTGCTACGTATTTTAATTCAGGACTATGAATAAATTGTTCACGATGAAAATAATGGACTCTTCTTGCAGTAAATATAGTATTGTTTAGGCCTCTGCTTTTCTTTAGTCTTAGATGTAGAAAAATAAACCAATACAAATCGTAAAACTACTCACCATTTTCGCTTATTTCTTCTCCTATTCTAGTACAAATCACTTAATAAGTGTTATGTGGTGGACTAGGTGGACACAAAAGAAACTCTTAGGAAAAAAAGTTATGATAAATTTAATAAAAAAATAAACAGTAGAACAAAAAATAAAACTCTGAACAAAAAACATTTTAGAAAATAATACTGGAGGGATAAATTAAAAAATAAATAACAAAATAAAAGATCTAACTCTGAACACAAAACTCTGAACACATACTCAATATGGAACTGATATAAATAAAAAAATACATATCATAACAAAAAAGTCAGGACATAAAATCTTGTAGTAAATATTTAAAAACAAATAATAAAACAAAATAAAAAATCTAACTCTGACACAAAACTTTTGAAAAACACTTAATATGGAACTGATATAAATAAAAAAATATTTATCAAAACAATAAAGTCAGACAGGACAAAAAACTCCTGAGAAATATATATCATATTAAATCATCTATTACTCCTGCTTCATCATTTTCAGTAGTTGAACCTTTTCTGTTCAACAGGGACTTACTTATATCTCCTCCTAACAATTGTTTTGTATGCAATAATGCATCGCATGTTGAAACGTGAAGTTTACTTCTCATCTTATTTTTTATCAGATTCAATTGGGAGAAAATTCGCTCCGTTGAGGCACTGCTGTGGGGAAGAGATAAAACACTCAAGGCAAAGTCGCCTATATTTTTTAGTAGAAAGCAATGTTCTCCATCCTTAATTTTTCTGACTTTGATCCAAAATTCTTCAGGATCGTCAATAATTTTTAAATTATCTTTAAATTCGGGAATCAAACGCCATTCTGAATTTATCATTTCCAATTCATCCTCCTTAATAATATTTGGGAATAGTTGAAGCAAATTCGCAATGGAAAATTGCTGCTTTCCATGATCGGTCATAACAGCTGCTGGATGTATTTTTTTATTTGTAAGGATAAAGTCACATAAAAATCTAATGCTCGTTTTTTAAAAGTCAACAACTCATCATTGGTTAATGTATCATATAACAAATCTGTTTTAGCACCAAAGTACATGTCATCAATATTCAAGTATTGGTGGACATTTAGAGGATCTATAGAATGGACTTTATTTTTTTCAACATAATCACCTTTCAAAAAACTTTTCACTATAATTTTGAACTGTTTTTTCAATACACTTAGTAAACTTGTTATTAGAGGCCTTTCCCTTTGAAATAACAAGTTGAGTTTATTGAGAATATCCAATATATACGATAAGAAAGTGTAATATACTTTGTAAATTGGATTCCTCAAAGCATTAATAATACATTTAGCAGATTGCAAGTTGTCTTCCAAAGCAGCTCTAGTGAAAAATAATTCTAGGGCATTCCATTGCTCTAAAAGCCTATTGACAACTCCTCCAAGAGATAACCACCGAGTTTGGCTCAATTTAAAAATTTTGTGTGGTTTGATATTCAAAAATGTTTGAAACTCCTGTAATTCTGATTGTCTCTTGGAACTCTGCTTTAAATAATTATAAATATCTCGAGCCAAGTCTTCTACTGTTGAGGGAAGTTTTTCACAGGCTGCAGAAGAACACAAATTCATTGAATGGCAAATGCACCCCATTATAAAAATATTGAGCACCTTTTCTTTCAATTTTGATTGCAGTCCATATTTTTTTCCCATCATCACACTGCAGTTGTCTGCTGCAAATCCTGTAAAAATATATAATGATTAATCAAAAATGTAGGTTTGTTTACTACAGAACTTACCAATCATGTTGTTTATAGATATGTTGTTTTCTTTGAAAAAACATAATAAACTAGTCAACAACCCCTCTGCAGTAGCATTTTCAACTTTTAATAGTGTTAGGAATTTATCCTTGATACTGTAATCATCAAATACCCTTACAACAACAGCTAGGCATTTAGATGTGGATATATCCGTTGTTTCATCTATAACAAGCGAATATTTCCGTTTTTGCAACAATCTGCAAATATTTGCAAGGTCCTCAGGAGCACAATGAGTACAAACCAATTCAGTTCCCTTGGTTCTGCTGCACTTAATGCTTTTGGCTACCTCGGAATCTGGGCACATGCTGCTAACCAATTTTGGCAAATGCTCCAAAATTCTGAAGGGCAAGTTGTGTTCAGCAACAAACATAACCATTTTCAACTCAGCTGATCGTTTGAAATCTCCTGCAGGTCTTAATAATTTTTGAACATCTGTGGTTTTTGCACATGCCCTTACTCGTTTTTGATGATATATACTTTTCCCATGCCTTTGTAGATGAGTCAATCCCCCAACAATGAACTTTTCACAGATATTACAATAAGAAGATCCGTTCTTGTTCTGCAACCATGTATACCTAGTTTTCCACTCATCTTTAAATTTCTGGTGGTATATCTTTTTCTTTTTAGTGACTGGTTCATTTTCATTATTTTCAGATTCTGATCCTGAAAGGTCCTCTTCACGGTTCTCAGATTCACCTTCACATTTTTCACTCACCATATCATCTAATATTCTTGAACATGATGGTGTATTTCTGTAGTTATCATCTTTATTAGTGGAACTTGTAGAACTTTGCCCCACATTTTTGTTATAACAATGATCAGTCTCAATTTCTTTTTTTCTTATGATAAACCTTAAATGAAGTTGAATTGCATATTGAAACATCTTCCTCAATACAAAATGTGGTTTCCCCTTACCTATCCATTATTTATGATTAAATATTAAAGCGTCTTAGTCTCAGTGTGGTTCCTATTAATATCCTTTAGCGTATAGTTATCGATACATAGCCTTATTCTCACCCTTTTATTTTGAACAAAAATTTAAAATAACACAAGACATAACCAAACTTGACATTGACATTCAATTGACAATATTGACATGAACGAGAGCACAGACAGCACGATCCAAACTCCAGTAGTCCGTTCCGTATCGATTTATTTTTCATGTGATCGTGATGTGGCTTGCGCTCTCGCCGCTCTCCGGTCAAGGCTCCAGCATCTACTACTAAACAGGATGGAAATGATGAAATTTTATTTTTGTAATAGATTCGAATGAATTGTAATGACGTACTAAATGTGAGTGAAATGTACTAGAAAAGTACAATTGTACTAGAAACGGCAACCCTGGACCCTGTTATGCCGGGTACGCATATGAGCACAAACGCGAATGAGGCAAGCCGATGCCGAACCATTTGCCTCGGATTCGGTTCAGCCTTGGGTGACCTGAACAGTGAGTGGACGCACGAGGCGTTGTACGGAATCGATGCATATAATGTGGGGAGCATTTTCTTGTGTATAGTAGTAGTACATAAATATGGCCGATGCAGATTCTACTGACGCTGAACGTATTTTAAAATTTTAAGTAGTCTACTTAAAAAGAAAAAGAAGAAAAAACCAAAACAACACGTGAACTGCCTCGAAATGAATTTTATTTTCTTCCACACTGAACACAGATGAGCAGTGCACGAGGCGATGTCTCACTTTGATGTACCGACAACAGTTGGATCGAGTCGCGGGCAAATGCATACGGTTCCAAAATACAAACAAACTTTAACGCCACGTATATATACGTATGCTCATGCGTCCTGGGGTTGCCTCATTCGCATTCGTGCTCATATGCGTACCCGCCTTAATAGGTTCATGGTATGGTACTTACAGTCTAATGGACAGACACACTCCTTTAACCATATGAGCACAGTAACTTCTAAATATAAATAAGTGTGCTCTAGATACATAGATTTTGCAAACTGTATGTGAATAAGATCTTCCATATACATAAAATTAAGTACTGGTATGAATTAATGGGCGTTTGAAGCGAGCTATAAGAAATGAACATTTCAAGAAGATTGTTTTATGAAAAATACAAAAAATCAAAATATACTAACAGAAATTTATAGATAATGTTAAATTTTTTACATTTCCACCTATTTTTTAAAATTTTTTAAAATTTTATATTAAGCTAATTTTACCAAAATAGAAATTATGTTTATTGCTAATCATAATAGTACTACTGAATTTAAAAATTATTTAGATTAATTTTTAGTATTTCTTAAATGTGTTTTTAGTTTTAGGTAAATATTTTTTAATTTTAAATTTAAAAGTAGGTAGTCAACTACAATATAACGTTCTTTGATTGGTTAAAATTTAAATTTATTATATTCAAATAGTTATTAAATGATAATTCCATTATGAATAAATAACTTACAAAGAGTTCTAAAATTTTCTTGTCTGGAACTGGATTTTTTCAAGTTTTCTTAGAGCGGCATTGCTAGAGAATACGGTTATACCAAATGATAATGGGATGGGTGGTGGATAAGGCATCAATATTAAATCTGTATAAGCCTCCAATCATCAATATTTTTAATTTTAAAGATACAATAACTTAGTTTTAATAACACTCCATGAACTTTGCAATTAAAAAAAAATTGATACAGCATATTCAATTTTATAACAAAAATCAATTCTTGTATAGAATTATATTCCAACTAATTTAATAAATTATGATTACTTAATTATATTGAAATATTAAAACTACATTAAATCTCGATAAGGTTCGTAATTGACTAAATCGCCCACTTTATACCATTATCCTCTTATTAACAGAAACCTCATATCATTAAGATTAATTTTTAAAAAAGAGGCGCTGTCAAAAAATTATATTAAATAAAGAAAGTTGGGTATTTTATAATTTGCATTTAATTTAATCACTATCAAGACAAATAAAATCAAATATATTTATTTTTTAAGTTCCATATTTTTAAATATCCTCAAAATATTGCCTATGTTCTATTAAAACATATAAAAAACCAATGATGTAATTTTTTTTAATTTTTAGTATATCATTGTAGATTTTAATTGAACTTAAAATTATGTTAACATAACATTAAATTTTAATGATATAGTTATTATTAATAAATATGAGAGTACATTTACCCTGATTTTCAACTGTTAAAACAGTCGAGATTTTATAAAACAACTGTGATCTTAATATATTTAAACAGAATTATAAAGTACTTTCATCATTTTTTCAGTATAGATATTGAGATTGAGAACATTATTTTCATAATTTACTTATAATTTTAATAGAATAATGAAATAACCATAGCTTTTAGAGGCTATTTTGTATGTTTTTTTTTTTTAATTTTTTGTTACCGTACACATATATTTTTAATATAATGAATTGAACACGCTGTATGTTATTTGGGTAGTCTGGCTAATCAGATTACAGAACTAATTATAATCTGTGATATTTAAATATATTTTACACCTTACAGATTTTGTAATAGTACACATTATACCATTGTTAAAAAATATTTTAGTTAAATTGATAGATAATTTGATTAATGTTGGGCAACTGTTGGTTCGCCGTAGGAAAAAAAATATAGACATAGCTGATAAATAAAAAATTAGGTTCAAACATGTAACGAGTTGATAATAATCAAGTTTATAATCTTATAACAATGGTAAAAGAAATTGAGTAAATTTACAAATAAAATAGCTATAATATTTTGGTAAAACTTGTAAAAATGTATTTAACTAGATTACATGAATTTTCTTATGCTGATTTTGATAAAAAATAATTAAGTTGTTTGTGCATTTAAAATGTTTTGTCTGAATTTATGTTGATTTATATTTGTTTTTATTCATATGTATTTGTGATTTTTAGTGCCTTCCTGCGTTTATTGACTTTTTCTTAAGCAAAAAATTATTTACTCGTTGCATATAAGGAATTGGCCATTCCAGAACACATTTCTTGGATAGGTCAGTCATATTACTTGGGTTGCACCTATATCTATTATTTAACGTTAGTTTATCATTATACTAAGTTTACGTTTTCAAATAATTTTTCTTTGTTTTTTTTGCTGTTTTATGGTCAAAATGTCAGTTTTTAGGGTTTTACAATATTCATCCAGAAAAATAGTACGTTCACGAATGGTCAATTGATTTTTTTTATTTATCAATCTCTAAATATTTTAGGTTATAGTAGCTGTAGCCAAGTTATAGTTAATATTTTAAACAAAATTATATATACTTTAAAATATGTTTTATGTGGCGAAACCATCTTATTTTTTTAATGTGTTTTAGATTAGATACATTGATATTTTTACTAGTTTTGTATGGATGATTTAGTGCAAGAGCCAATGTTATTGTTAGGTAATTTTTTTAAAATATGTTAAGTAAATTCCAACTATTGACGTAAAAAAGTTGTATATGTTAATAAAATTAGTATAATTCATTTAGTTACCATTTTGATATATTTAAAAAAATGTATACATACGTTTACACGTGCCATGGACTACTATACAATAGATTTACAACACTGACTATCTGAAATACCTCAACTTTTATACTGTGCTCAAGAATATTTCTTTTTTACAAAATACTGTCTGTCTAAACTTTTGTACTTTGTAATACTATTATAATAAATTATTACTGTACAACATTTGTTTTACATTCATTTTTTCAATTCTTACTCTAAAAAGAAATTGGCAAGTCGTAAACGAAACTGAATGGTTTCTTCAACCCTTTCTACCGAGTGTTAAGTTAAGCTTGCTGCACGTTTATTACATAGGAAAATCATGGAACATGAAAACGCAACATGGGGAGAATAGTAAAAAATTTCTTATTAAAAAGAGGATATAAAAATGAAATTTGTTCCTAGCTCTTGCAAGAGATTATGAATGTTTAGTGATGACAAAACTCCCAAAAATAAAATAATTCTTTCTCCCCAAGTATTCAGCACGCAAATTTCATAAAAAAAACGATGTTTAAAAATTATATGAAAAATTGCCATAGTCATGTATCGTTGTGGTGCTGTGTGGCTAATGAAAATGGTAAGTTAAGTTTGAAAAACATATTTTGCCTTGGCTCCAGATTAATATTCATCTGTTCTTCTAATAGTATGCTCAAAAGATCCAAATCCATTTTATAATTCGACCATATTTTTATAAAAACGACTCCCGTGTAGTAAGCCTAATCAGTACCTAACATCCGTATACACATATACAAAATTGTATAAATGATTTTAAACAAATAATTAAAAAACAAAAAACAAATACTAGTCGTAGGAAGACATTGTTGGTCTGAGAGGAAAACTACACCATCCAAAAATTCCCAATGTTCGCTCGTAGTGGCTTTACCCATGTTTTCAGTGATAACACATTGTAAAAACGTCTAGTTCAATTTCACGTTAACTATACCGAGTGTGCCAGTAATTAAATTAATAGGATATGTTTTTGGTATAAGGTCTATTTACAGCAGCTAAACTCGGTAGCAAACTATTTGAAATAAATGCTTGGAACTAATATTCGATCCTCACTGCGCACGTTTTACACAGTTTGATACCACGTTTAACCACTGCTTGAACAGACCTATAATAATTATGTTTATTAATTGTGCAATGTCAAAAACTTCGTAACACTCTCCCTTTTCTAAAAGAAACAAAATATTGATATCCTTAATGTGCCAAGATACAGTTAACAGAAGCAAACATGAGCCTTGGGTCGGCGGTTCCATGTCGCTGTAGTTGTATTTTCGTAGTAACAAACGATATTTTGAATCGATAACCAAATATCTATATCTTAAGGGTGATCTGTGCAAAAATAAAACTATCCGAACTTACGATTCCAATTAATAGAATTTGTCAAAATTTGCAAAAGTAGTTGCCTAAATAAAGTCTTCTATCCTAGTCAATAAGGAAAATCCCCAAAAACAATATATTGATAAAATCATTCGGTCACATTATATCGATTATGTTTACAACTGTTAATGTACAATTAACATTGGCTGGTTGCGATAACCTTTCTTTTAGTTAGCATATTTTCCGGATCTCATTTTTGCTTCTGTCGACTGTACCAATCCATCGATTTATAAGCGGTAGTACTAAATTGCTTTCCGACTTTATATTTAATAAATTTAGGAGCTAATTAGGACGAGAAATAGTTCGCTCTGTATGATAGACAATAGTTTCTCTTCTATACAATTTGACCAACTGTGATCGGAATTCAGCACAAATATCTTTTAACAACTTAACGTGAGTTGTTAGGTTAAAAGTGTCGTTTACTACTAAGGAAGAACTAACTTGACAATCTTCATAATAATCTTACCGGAAATAAAAGGATTTCTTCCTAAAGCTTAAATAAGCTGTTGAGCAACCAGTAAGTAATATAATGTAGATATATTAACATCCCATTCTCTCTGGTTTTTTGTTATAAATGACCGAATCAAAGTTTTTCGATTTACTCTTTCCTTGGTGTTACATTGTGGAATAAGATTTGCATTTTAAATCATTTAACAATTATATGAATTAACAAATTGTTTCACTAAGTGACTATTGTACTGCTGATAGTTATCACAGAGAAAACTTTGGCACACCATGCACAAGGAAGACATCCTCTACTAAATGTTAAGTCCCAGCCGTAGCGGCTCAATAGTTGATGGTGAGATAGTGCTTTTGCACTTGGCATGAACATCATAAAACCTTATCATGACAGGAACAGCCCTGAACGCAAATTTAATAAAAAATTGTGAAGTGTACGCGTGATTGTGGAGAATACATTTGGAATATTATCATCAAATCGCCAATGGAGATGTTGTCCGACAAAGCTTCAGTTGTTATAATGATTTTGTTGCATAATTATTTAAAAAGTAATAATACGTCTTCGCGAATATATTGTCGACCAGGCACTATTGATGTCTGTGATAGTAACGGTGATTCGATTCAGCATGGTTCATGGTGCCAAGAAATTATAAGAAATAGTGCTATATAGGGCTTGCCAAAAGTAGCACGCAGACCTTCCAGTATATATACTAACGTAGAGACAGCGTCCAAATGAACTTTGTTTTGAGTCAGGGGGAAAAATAAATGTCATATAGTGTCCAGCAATCTCATTGGTCCGTTTTGAATTTGCGCGTCAAGTCGAATTGTCATATTTGTCATTATTGTCAATTTGTTTTGGCCGCCATTGCATGTCGAGTTATTTTTGCAATTTAATAGTGTTTGGAAAGACATTTTTGTATTTTTTTAACTTAATTTGAGTATATATTAGTTTAGTGATAAAAATTTGAACGATGGTGAGAGTTTGTATCATTTGTAAATGTAAATATGAAAAGGGATCATCAAGGTCGTTTCACAAGTAAGTATTCATTAGCGTCTCTTACATTTGTTTAAAAGGAGAAAAATTCGTAAAGCAAATATATCGCCATAAACTTGAAATAAAAGTAATTTATAAACTAAATAAACCAAAATAAATTTTAAGGAAAGAAAGAAAATGTAGGAGCAATAATGTTTTCGATTTTGGACTTTACTGAAAACTATTAAAATAACTTTGTGAATCTTTACTCTTGCTAATTTTTGTTTTTATCGATTTCCAGCTGATATTGACGACAAAATCATTTGGTGTAACATATTAAAGGTTCATCCAGGAAACATTTCAAATAGGGATGTTTTATGTTCAGATCATTTTTCTGGATATACGGCTTTTTCTACTTCAAAGACTGGAGGAAGAGCTAGACTACCATCAGGGTTTACTAGTAACCCATGTTTTTAATAAAAGAAAATTTATTTAATCCAAAATATAAAGATGTTTTAACGTTGTTAGTTATGGGTGCCCTGAGGAATTTACCCGATTCGGTTTTTTGTACAGCTATTTCACATTGTTCAAATATATTTAGTGATCATCCCATTCAAATTATTAAACTTATTTTAAAGCATTATTTTAAGCTAAGAATCCACCATGAGACTTTTAAACTAAAAGATTCTAAACAAAATAGAGTTAGAAGCCTATTAACAAAGACGATTTTATTCAAAAATCAATAGAATTTAGGTATTTGATAGTTTGTATGCTTTAAAATAAAGCTCTACATATTTTTTTATTGCCTATTATTTCAACCTTCACTTTTCCTCCCTCTCTACAAACCTCACAGGAGACTTCTGGTGATCCTCTCCTTAGAAGGTGTTCTTATACTAAGAATATGTATCTAATTATTGAGACTGACCATTTTTTTTATATAAAGTTCAATTATTATAGTGATTCTTTTAACCCTGACTGTTGAATGTATGCATAATAAATAAAATGTAAAATGTTACTATATTAAGAATACTGAAAAACTCGATAATATTGTGGAATTTTATTCAACAAAATTTACTCCTTATTTTATAAAATATTTTATGACTCTATGTAAATAGTTATTTAATATCACTACTTAAATTCAAGTCTAAAAAATATTATTTTACAAGTTTTAAAATGTATTTTAAAGGTATTAATTTCAAAACCCCCTAAAAATAATACGACACTGGCTGTAGTGTCCGACTATTTCCCCTCTGATACAAAACAATCGCTATTGCTTGCTGTCTCTACGTCAGTATATATGCTCGAAGACGCAGACCAGCTGCAAGTGCTGCACATGTACGAGAGGAGTCCAAAAAATATTTTTTCAGTCTACCTTCGTATGCCTACTTAGTATTTAGGCAAATAAATAGTACTTACATTAGGCCTTGTTGACCTCGGTGTTAGCCCTTGATTAAGAAACGAGTCCAGAGCGTCGAATTCGAACCATGTCGATTTGTATATTTCGTTTTCACCAGCACCCGATTTGTAGGAATCTTTCACCATTTTTCTGAATTTTCGGTAACTCGCAAAAAGAGAATCTTTCTTTTTTTTGAGTTCAGGTACTGCTATCTCCATTAATTCTCCAAGTCTGTTCCACCACACATCGTGGTTTAAACTTTTATATTTGTAGTTCCGATGTGTAGCATCCCACAAAATAGGCTCTGATTGAAAATATTCGATAATTTTTAATACAAGTTCGTTATTCCACATTATTCTAAAACAAATTTTAAAAACAAAAAAAATACGTGGACGTCTTCTCTCTGCAGCTCACTAATCAGCACTGAGACAAAACGTGAATGTATTCGTCTTTTCTTTTCTCACCCAAGAAATCCTTCGAAGTGGCCAAAAATACCGACACCGATCGGAGAACAGGCGAACGCGAGAACGAGACGGAGAGAAATTCCTCACATTCAAGCTTCTCGAGTGTTCTCGAGGGTTCTCGCCGTGAGTCTGGATATGTATGTTAAAAATCTATTAAAACCCCATTATTATCATCGGTACAAATAGAAAATTACAAACTAGCTTCGGTAATTTTAAATATTTTAAGGTATTACTTTTCCACCGGCCAAGCGATAGAATGGGGACTCAGGCATGATGTGAATGTTTTGTATCAAGTGGTAGAAAGCTGTAAAAGGGACAGGAAGTGTGACAACAGGCGTGTATGGAGGGCTAATTATTGGTGGAATGCAGAAATAGAAAAGTTGTGGAAGGAGTGCAAGAAAGAACGAAGAAGGATGTTAAGGATAAAAGGTAAATATAAGGGTAAGAATAGGTACAAGGCGAAAAAGAAGGAACTTGGCTGGGAGGTCCAAAAGAGGTAAGTGGAAAATGTTGCTGGGGGAATTGAACAATAATCCATGGGGTAAGGCATATGAGATAGCAGTGAAAATAATGGGGGGAACTAAGAATATTGTGCTAGGGGAAGATTGGGAGAAAGAAATTATTAAAAAACTATTTGCAGTAGGAAAAGGAGTTGAGGACAATATAATTCGGGTAAAGCAGAATTTCAGTAGGAGAGGTAGAGGGGGATAAGGCCGGTAGAGATAGAGGAAATAGAGAAGGAAGGGACGATAATGGGGAGTATTTCTTGGAAATTTTCAACAAGGTGCTGAGGAAGGAAGAGTTTTCGGAAGCGTGGAAAGTAGCCAGAGTGGTACTGGTGATGAAGGCGGGTAGAGAGGGGAAGCGGAGAGGGGAGTACAAGCCCATCAGTCTCAGGCTGTGCGGGATAAATAAGGTTTTGGAGGGGATAATAAAGACAAGAATTGAGGAGGAAGTGGAAAGAAATGTGCGGGAAACCAGCATGGGTTTGTGAAAGGAAAGTCATGTATTTCTGCCTTGGGTAGAGTGATGAGCTTGGTGGTAAATGCTAGGAAGAGCAGTTGGAGAAATAAAAAACTGGTCCTACTTGTATTCTTCGACGTCTGGAATGCGTTCAAGGGGTCAGCAAAATGGCAGTGCTAGACGCCTTGGCTAGGCTTGTAGTGGAGGAGGGACTAATTAACTTAGAAGATTATCTGACGGGGCGGGTTTTGGTTAACTCGAGAGGGCGTAGGTATAGGACGGAGATGGGAGTGCCTCAGGGGTAGGTATTGGGACCGATGCTCTGAAAATGCGTGTTTGATAAGGTTTGTGGGATAAAATGTGAAGATAGATTCGAGATTACGGTTTATGCGGATGACATGTGTCTGGTATGTACGGCAAAGGTAGAAGCAGAGATAGAAAGAAAGGCGGAGAAAATATGTAGAAAATATAGAGGAATGCGGATTGGAGGTGGCCGAATAGAAGACAGTGGGACTACGGGTGAAGGGACGCAGCAAGGCGAGGGAGTTGGAGGTGATGTTGAAAGAAAAGAAAATTCACATGAAGGAATCGGTGAAATACCAAGGTGTGTGGTTGGATAACCAGCTATCGTTCAAAAACCACATGTCGAAGGCAGCGCGGAAGGCGAAAATTCGGGCGGCATGGTTAGGGAGATTGAGGTGTAATGTGAAAGGACCGGGAGAATGGAAGAGAAGAGTTATTGGTAGAACGATTGAGCAGAGTATCCTGTACAGAAGTGTGGGGTGAAAGGGCGGAAATACATGCAGTGATTAAACCACTACTGAGGGTTCAGAGAGGAATGGTGCTGAGGATGGTGCAAGGGTACAGGACAGTGGAAGGGTTAGCAGCAGCAGTGCTGGCAAGATCCTACCCATTGGATGTTCTGGTTGGAGGAGGAAATGGCAGTAAGGTGGAAGGAGTATAAAGGTGCGCTAAAAAGAGTAATTGGAAGTAGGAGAGAATGTATGATTAGGAAATTCGGCGAAGTGAACTACTTCTTGACACAGGTGCTGACTGGGCATGGGTCAAGAACAGGATATCTTCACAAGATTGGGAAAAGAGAGACTGGAGTGTGTGAAAGGTGCGAAGTGGAGGATGATGTTGGACACGCGTTTAGTTGCTGGAGGAATGAAGAAGTGTTAAAGAACTTGGAGGAAAAACTCGGAGAGGCGGTGTATTTGGAAAATATGGTGGAGATAATATTGAGAGGGGAAGGGGAATGGATGGAGGTGAGTAAGGCAGTGGAGAGTATCGTTAGGAGAAAATAATGTTTATGAGTGGCAGAATAAATGGAGAATTTGTGAGGGACCGCCGCCCGACTTGAAGTATGCTAGGGTAGTGATTCCGAGACGGGAACACGGTGAGTTTTGAGGTGGTTTTGGTTGGTAGGCGTCATCCTAGCGGTGATGGGTGAAATACTTTTCGGGTCCTGAAGAGGACCCGTTAGAACATGAGTTTTTCCACTCCCCCAAAAAAAAGGTATTATTTTTAAATAGACATATTTGGCTGGGTTTAATTTTTAAATTATGTAATAGGGTGGAATGGCAGAATATTGCATCGTTTTTATAACCTTATTAAGTTTTATTTTTAAAAATACTTGAGCCAATCCTTATGATGTAAATTAACCAAAAGTGCTGTTTTTATCCTACTATTAAATGCTGATATAACCCATTTTACCCTATTATGAAGTTTTAGCCCCCCACCGATATGTCTGCTTAAAACTTAATAACCTAAAATGTGGTAAATCTTATTAATATGAAAAGCTACATTAAGAAACTTATATTTGAATTTAAACGTTTTACCCATATTTCTTCATCTTTAAAAACCTCGTGTCCACTTGCAAATAACTTGCCGGCGTGTCTACACTGTAGTCCAATTGTTTTAAAATTTATTGCTGCAAATTTCTCAGCAAGTTCGTTTGCTTGAGTAACGTGTACACACACTTCCAGAAAAATGTCGCCTCAGCAAGTGGCTCCTGCTGTTGTAACATATATTCAGTTAAAAAAAAACAAATCAAGGAAAATTACAAAAAGCGTAAAAAAATTTGGGTCGGAAAATGGATTCAGCGAAGATCTACGTTAGGCATACATGAGAAGTTGCTCTCTAAATTGAGAACGGAAGATCCTTAGCAATTATAATTTTTTTTACGTATGTCTGCAGAAGATTTTGATTTTTTTCTGAATTTGGTGAAAGAAATATGTAAAAAGATACCAAAATGCGAGAAGCCATTCCACCAGAAGAGCGTCTGTCCTTAACAGTTCGCTTTTTAGCAACAGATACCTATATATTATTATTACAATAACAACACACCTTTACTGAAAATACAAAAAAAAATTTATGTCATGAACAAAAAATGTAGCAATACTTTACAAAATGAATATTTGTAGTGTCATAAAGCTTAACTTTATATTAACTATATTTATTTTAAATATTTCATATCATTCTCTTATCTATCTATACCGCAATGTAAATTCCATATTTATGGGTTCAATTAGCAGAAGAGTTTCTTCTCTATTCCAAATACGTCGTTCCCCCATTTTTGTGAAAGAATCAGAATAAACTTTCAGCAAATTTCCTCTATCGCTGCTGTTTACACGCATTGTGACTTGTGAGAGTACTCTAGGCAAATTTACGTGCTGGTGGACACGAGCCATTCCTTGTAAAAGAGTCAAATAATATTTTTTTAATTTACGAATACTTATAAGTAGGTACCAGACATATATCGCTCAAATTAAAAAAAATAATCAGATCTCTTTAATTTCAAAAAATGTCTAAGCATTGGGCTTCCCGACATCGATTTGTCCTCTGTATATTCGATATACATCTATATCGAGTAGTTTTGATTGTTGAACATCTCAACTTGCGAGTTATATGCTTCTGTTACCCTTTGGGGTAGGAAAACTGCGTTATCTTCTATTTCAAGAAGGACTGCCTCCCCAAATTTGAATTTTATGATTTGCCTCGTTGTTATTTTATAGGGTGTATCCTTGAGAGAATCGTGCAGCTTCACGACTGTTGTTCTGTCTACAAGAGATACGCCATTGAGTTTAGTAGGTCCATCTATAAAAGAATCCATATTTGGAAAAAAATCACTGGTTAAGTTTAGGTTAATTGACCTTACCTTGTTTTTTATTCCCTCAAACAACAACTCAAAAGTTTTAGGTGCTCCTCAATTCTCCAGCTTCACAAAATACAACATGGTGTTTTCTCAAAAAAAGCTGAAAATGAAAAATTTAAATAAATATATAAATACCGAAAATTAAAATGACTGTATATAAATAATAAATTAAAAATAGATCGCTGGAGTACACACTGTATAAGAGTAATAATTAAAAACTTACTTTTTATAATTTCCACTTATAAAAATCATTATAAACCGCATTTGTATGGCGTGCCGTTTTGGTATTTAATAACAACATTTAAAAAGCAAGAATGAAAAATAATCTTTAGTTTCAAAATTTTTATTTCGTAATTATTTTTTTACAGAATTAAAATCATGTATTTCATAATTCTAATACACGTATTTCCATTATGAAAAACATAATAGAAATTGCCGATTTAAATTGAGGTTGCCTAACTATATAAGTGACATATGTACCTGAAATGCATTACAGCAAGATAGGCAACCGCAATAGATAATAGAAATTGAATTTCTATTATGTTTTTCATAATGAAAATTCAAGAATTACAATTATGAAATACATAATAGAAATTCAAGAATTAAAATTATTATTTATTATATTATTATATAGAAATTCGAATTTCTATTATGATTTCATAATTTTAATTCTTGAATTTTCATTATAAAATACATAATAGAAATTCTATTTATATTATGTATTGCGGTTGCCTATCTTGCTGTAATGCATTTCAGGTACATATGTCACTTAATATTTCAAAAATAATATCTTCGGCAACATCAGCATTAATATCATTTAAAACACAAAATAGTATTGGAACAAAATTGTTAAGTGTAAAAACAAAACTACCAAAATTAAAAAAATCTGGTGTTTACAAAATTAATTGTCCAAAATGTAATGCAGTATACATAGGTCAAACACAAAGAAATTTTGAAGTAAGATTTAATGAACACTTAAGAGCATATAGATTACAACAACCAGATAAGTCGAACTATGCAAAACACCTACTGGAACATCCAAACTCACTTATACACACCAATGACATTCATATACTACACATTTGTGATAAAAAACAAAATTTAGATTTTCTAGAAGAACTTGAAATTAAAAGACATCTAGCAGATCAACAGTTTAAAGTAGTTAATGAACAAATAAATCTTGGAAGTTCTCCACTATTAAACTGTTTACTTTGATTGAGTCTTCATTTTATACATAGATAAGACATTATTATAACATAAATATATTAAGTTATTGTAAAGATCAGCATGATATAGTTTTTTCCTAGTTTTTCTATATCATTGCACAGTTATACTGATCTTAGAGGGAAATACATCCAGGATAATCCCTTAGGGCTAATAACATCTAGGCTTTAATATTGTTATGTCTTATTACTTCCTTACTTGGTCTAGCCTTAACTCCTTATCAACATCAAGCACCTAGTTACAAACAAACAACATGTAATTTCAATATGTCAATCTGACGATGCTAGTTATAGCGAAACAGCTGTAATTGATTTTAAAGCGAATTTTTCAAATAAATAGTGGAAGTTTAGTTTAACTGTGCAGTTATTTATTGTTTTTAGTTCTCAATACCTCAATACATAATGGAAATTGAATTTCTATTATGTATTTCATAATTTTAATTATTGAATTTCTATTATATATTTCATAATTTTAAATTGGCAATTTCTATTATGTTTTTCATAATGGAAATACGTGTATCAAAATTATGAAATACATAATTTTAATTCTGTAAAAAAATAATTACGAAATTAAAATTTTGAAAATTAAAGATATTTTTTATTCTTGCTTTTTAAATGTTGTTATTAAATACCAAAACGGAACGCCATACATTTGCGTATCGTAATGCAACGTTTACGCACGCAAATTTTTGTTTTATATGGTTGGCAACATGAGTGAAGTGGCTAATGACAAGACTATTGGCAATTAATTAATTATGGCTTGTCCAGTATAATTATAATTGCACGTCACAGCTGTCAGAACGGGACTAGTAAATGTCAAAAGAAGTTTCTATAACATTCTTCTTTTTATTTGAGTACAATATTAAGGTTATTTGTGATGATATCCCAAGCAAAACTTATTTTAATGTGATTTTGTTTAATAAAAGATATTTATTTTGATGTTAATACCTCAGCACTAAATTCGAATTTTATGACCATATTTAAGTGCGGCATCAGGGCAACTTATAAACTATTTTAGCTCGAGTTATGTTCGTTTGAAGTTTATATTTTATTAGTCCAGGAGTTGTATTTGATATAAAATTAATTACGTAACCTTTCTTAAAGCATTTATTTATTATTTGAAATAACTTGCGGCCTTCGAATTTAAATATTTAGCAAATTTACAGTGAAAAAAGATACTGATTGATAGTAGCAAACGTACGAGGGAAGTCAAACAAACAGAGCGATTTGTTCACTTAATGATGTGCACTTATATGTATACTGGATAAGCCATATATGATATTCTTCTTTAAGATAGTATTTGTGAATATGAATATCATATTTTACTTATATAATATATTTCTTCAAATAAGAAAATAATACATAGGCAATATAGTATATTGGGGTACAAGGGCGGAAAGTGGACATTAGCAGCCCGCAGCTGTATTTGGCCTCGTTTTCGGAGCGAAGATTGTTGCTTTGTTTCGAAATTTTGATTTGTTCCGAAAATCGGATCATGAAATAATTTTGCGTGGCGATGGCTTCTTTTAGATTGAGGGAAGAGGAAAAAGACGTGCTGTGTATCTCTTTTCGGGGAGGGGACCGAGATTGACTTGAAGATAATTCAAATTATTTTAACTATTATTTTAACTGTTGAGTATTCAGAGTTGGACATTATTTGTCCGGCCGAAGTGTAGGAACTTCCCGGTAAGAGGATTGTCATTTGGAAAAATTTTTGTAAGACAATTATAAGTTATTTTTATAGAAAATCGAGATATCTTTGTCCAGCAAGATGCTCATCAAATAAAAAATAACCTATAATTTTTTCCTCTACTACACCTGCTCATACTTTAACTTTTTAAAAGTACTGAGTGTGTGCCTCAGGGAAGTGGAAATTTGACCATTAAAGTTAAGCAATAATAAACATTTCATTCTGTTTTCTGACAGTAATGAAATGTATTTTGTAAATTACATTACTTTTTTTGTTGCGTTTAACTGAGTTTCATTTTAAAATTAAACTTTGTTTTGTCACAACAATTAATCTTATATTTTATATCAACAAATGGAAAATTTAAGAGCCTTTTTAATGAGCTATCAAACTATCCTATTCTTAATAAAAAAATATTCTAGTCCAGGTGGATAACGTCACTAGTATAATATATAGGTCAAAAAATTATAATGTAAAAATAATAATCAACAAAATTTCTTGAAAAAATTAATTTATTCTATAAATAAATTACTCGACTTTTAAGAAACTTATGCAATACTGACTAGTCAATTAAATAAAAACACTAAATAACTAGCTAAATAAATAAATATTTGTACTAAACTAATGTATTTTGCGAACCACGGAATTTTGCAACGATTTTTTGTATTATTATTTATTATTTTACTGTTTAATAGATCTAAATTTTCACAGTTAATTTGCCAATGCTCGAAGAACCACATCAAGAAGACCACTAATTATGCTACAGTTCAAGGCCCTGACAATGTTTTAAAAACTTTAAATAAAATAAGATACAAATATTAAAAATTATTTTTATTTAAATATGAGTAATATTCTCTAATAATATGTATTGTCGTTTTATTCATCCTATCTTAGGAAAAATGACAAATTTTCTGTTTCATATTTGTGAAAATATGTAAATTTAATCAATATAATTAATTAAATTAATTGAATACAAAATATTTTATACTTTTCCAAATTTTAATTTTTAAAAGAACTAAATTTTAATTTTTAAAAGAACCAAATTTTAATTGTAACTAGTTTATAACTGGCAATGGATTACAATTTCCAGTTAATAATCACATTAAAATAAACAGCAATATAGTTCTAATTTAGTATTAATCAAATATTTTAAAATTTCATTCTAATTTTTCTCTTGGAATTTGAACAAAATATTTTTTTCAATATCCCTAAAGAATTCCTAATAACATTTCGAATTGTTGCCTTATGTCACGTAACCAACATGTGTCTATGTCTGTCGAGCATACAATTTCTCCTATAGTTCTTACTCTCTCTAATGTTTTAGTCAATGTTCACTATACGACAGATTGTCAAAGGCGCATTTAGTAGCTTGTTATTAGTAACGCGATCCAATAGACCCATCTCGATAATGGCACAAATTGAATACTCATGCGCGAACCAACTCCCACTCTCGCATTTCCCCCTAAATGTTCGTGCCCCTTATAAAATTCTGTTGGCATGACATGCAAAAGTAATCAGCAATCCAAAGTAAATCCAAAGAGAATTCTAGGTACATACAAAAGACAAAGAAAAACAATAACAACTAGCAAGCGGCGTACACGAACGAAATAAAAATTAGAACTTCTCCTTTGTGGTTTATGGCCTGGGCTGCCGCGGCTATACGGCAAATAGAAGCTAGCTTTTGATAGCTAAAAGGGTTTTTTTCACTTAAATTGTGGTATTCCTGGGTAGCAATATTTTAGCAGTGGAAGGGGAAAATTCAAAAATATTTGCGCATGAGTATTCAATAAAGAGATAGGTGTATAAAATACATGTGCGTTTAGATAAGAAAACTTAAATTTCTTTGTTTAATCAAATTGTAAGAAAATTTTCATCTACGTAGTACTTTATTTGGTCTGTATACATACTTTAAGTCAATAGAAAATCATAAAAAACTTTTAGTATTAGAGAAATACCTTTAAATTTTAAAAAGTAAAGCGCCTAAATGTCGGCAGCACACTATTTAGATATCATAACATACAAGTGCGTTTAAATTAGAAAACTTAAATTTCCTTGTTTAATCAAATTCCAATGAAATTTTTATCTACGTACTACTTTGTTTGGTCTATTTATATAATTTTCATCAATTGAAAAACAAAGTGTTTTTGATCAAAATACTTAGTAATGCCACTAAATGTCGGCAACCCATTATACAATTTAATTAATTGCGATTTCCTTTATTTCATAGATGGGCATAGAAAAAGTATAGTACGTTACACGAGTTGTAATCCCATTATGAACTCGTGAAATTTATGCACTCTTCGCTTCGCAGCTTCTTGCGTAAACCTTTTCTTTTCGTGCGTAGTGTGTTACTTACAACTCTTGTTACATAATATACTATTAATGCTCATACAATTCCCAACATTAGCGAATAATTGACTACTTTTCTTCTAATACGTCTTCCTTAGAACACTGATGGTTATCAGTTAAAAAAATAAAACAATGCCCATTTAAACATATTTTTATTTATTAAATTGTCTTTATAATAATAATATCACATTTAACTGTATAATTAAATTATTTAAAATATATACTAATAACAATAATAATTGTACGACATTTCTGTATTTGGCATTTATATCAAATGGAATATAAATAAATGATTATCGAAAAGTTTAATAAAATAATAGAAAACTTTTTAACAATAATTAAACGTTTTTAAAGGTAAAAAATAAATTATTATACTAAATAATTAATGTCCACAGGTCTATACAAATAAACGTGTTAAAAAATATTACTATATATTTATTTGCAAAATGTATAATTTATGTTTTTTCCTACGACCCCCTTTGAAAACGACATCTAACACACAGTTTTGACACTTCGAAAATGAGTAATATCATACGCACGAATACATATAACAAGGATGTGAAACTCTAGTGGAGAGGGTAGCAGGAGAAAAGGCGCCTATCTGGGCAGGGTTAAATTCTCGGTCGTTGCGTACTCCGTACTGCGCAACAGGCTGTCTTTTTCTTTGTGCGAGCGATATAACCAACCGCATGTGTTTTCGAATAGTTATAATGTTCGAACTGATGCGCAGTACAAAGTACGCAACGACCGTGGACTAGACTCCGCCCAGATAGGAGCCGTAAATTCAGCCACGGGCGCTTATAGCTTGGCATAGAAGTTTCACATCCTTGTTATATGTATTCGTGATCATACGTGTAATATTTTTTAAAAACGCACAGAAAGTAATAATTTAAACAAGATTAACGAATAAAAAACTATTAATTTTTGTGAATAAATCATTTTGGTTTGTTCAATTGTATCAAGAAATAATAATATCTTTTGTCTTTTGGTAAAATAAATGTCGAATTAATACTTTTATAATAGTATATTAAACAACGCATTTCATATGGATTTCTGTTATGACACGAGTTCAAGTTTAAAAAACGAAGCGATGAGTTTTTTAAATAACGACTGTCACAACAGCCACATGAAATAAGTTGTTTATAATATTTTTTATAATCTGCCATTTTATTATTTTTTAAATTAATTTATTATTTGTATGTAAATTACGAAAATTTTGATTTTAAAAAGTATGTCGGTAGCACTGTGTATTTTAGATCATTTGACAGTTTTGACATTTAAATTATCAAATGTTAATGTTTTAAATTATTTTAAAATGACTAATACTCCAATTATAATATATTATATAAGTAAAAGATTATATTCATATTCAGAAATACTT
This sequence comes from Ophraella communa, assembly GCA_035357415.1. Classification (NCBI taxonomy): domain Eukaryota; kingdom Metazoa; phylum Arthropoda; class Insecta; order Coleoptera; family Chrysomelidae; genus Ophraella; species Ophraella communa. The sequence continues at coordinate 24,634,277 of CM068980.1, forward strand.
TCTTAAAGAACAATATAAAATTAATAAATTGCTATTAGCCACAAATGTCATTGTCAATAGTCTTGTCATTAGATACTTCACTCGTGTCGCCAAACCTTTTAAAACAAAAATTTGCGTTTGTAAAAGTTACATTACGATACGCAAATGCGTTTTATAATGAAGATTTTTGTAAGTGCAAAATATAAAAAAAAGTTGTATGTGTTGCATTATCTATGCAACCAAATATACACATAGGTATGGTTTTGGTTCTGATCTAAGTTCTAAGGTAAAAAAGTCCCAAGTATTTATTTTATTACCTATAGAAGTGTGTAAATACCTTATTATTTTTATAAGAATTGCTATAAAATTATAATAAGTGGAATGTGGGTATACTGTGGGTAGGTATAACAGAAACAACAAAAAAATCAGAATTACAGATGAAGAATTGGGTAATAAAACCCTGTGTACCTATTTGTTGTGCATGTGGTAAATTTATTCTGAATTTTTGTATAATAATCCATTTTATATTACTCTAGTCTTGCACTTTGGACAACTGTTTAACTGATTTCAAATTTATTATTATTTAAACCGTGATTGGTTATACACAATAAATAGGCCTTCTATTCAATGTAAGCGATTTGAGTTTGAAAATGTATATGCTATTCTGAAGCCGATAATGCATAGGGGTGATTGGCGCATACAACAGGAATTAAACGTAAATGAAAATGTTCAAAATACATTAATAACACATAACATTTCTCAAATTCCAATTTATTTCATTAACTGTTTCAACAATCATTTTTCTTTAAATTTTTATGGAGTTCACGAAAATAATTAAAATGTCATTTAACTAATAAAGAATTTTGATGTTAATTCCTGAGAAAGGTGGTTATTTGATTTTAATTAATTATATTTCTATTCGTTTAAATGTTTAACATGACTATCAATTTAAATACATTTTATAAATAAAGTTAAAAAATTCATAATTATAAAAAATATTGGGGTAGTAGGAAAAATCGTGTACACAACGCGTTGGAAACTGTACTCGTGCGTAATATTTCACTTTCCGCACTCGTTATGTAATGTACTATTACACGCTCTTAAAAATTATCCTGTGTACCGTTAATAAAGTAATAAATGTATTTCAGGTATTATATCTCAATTTCAATAAAAATTTGTTAACTTAATTATCCATAAAGCGTACATTGGAATTCAGTTGTAGGTGCTAAGAAATGTAATACAATTATTTTTATATCAAAGATTTGCGTTGAACTTATTTACTTTTTTTGATTGTTTTATCTTTTTTATACAAGGAACAAAGCTCCATAGACCAGCACCAGCTGTTAGTGCAATTCCAAGAACAATAAAAAGAGATACAAAAGATTTGACCTGAGTGTACCATAATCCACAAAGTGGAGGACCGATTAATTGCAAAATTCCATTGACAAATAATCCCATTCCATAAGTGGACTGCAGTCGTTCATTTCCCAACATGTCAGCCATTACAATAGCTGTAATACCTACGTATGTGCCAGATGCTAGGCCAAAAACAGCACTAAATGATGCAATGACCCAATAATTAAGGAACAATGGCAATAAACTTAATGAAATGCCAGATAAAAAAAGTCCAGCAACAAAATAATAACATTTGGGAAAGGAAGTTAGGTCAGATAAGGCTGATCCCCCTATTCGACCAACTAAATCTAATGCCGAAACTATTGACAGTAACATAGCACCTTGGTCCTTGTCAAAACCGAGAGATTTCGCATATGATGGTAACAAAATAATAAAATTAGTATAACTTATAGCATTTGTCGCATTAGAAATTAATATAACCAAATAAATAGGATCCATTAGGAGGCTTAGGTCTAATAACTTGGGTTTTTTAACATCTTCTTCACTAATTATCTTGGACTTGTTAGAACGCAAACTAAAGGAACTAGCGAAAATTTCTGGTTGTAAAGTTAAAGTACTGCCATGGTAGGGAGTACTTACATATTGAAAAGAGCTAGTGGAGGTACTTCTCGTAGGAGCGGCTGGTTTGCGTCTACTGCTTGGGAGACGACTCTGAGAGTACAAATCCATTGCTGTGTTACCGTTCATATTTTCTGATACAGGATGAAGTATGGAATTACTGTTCGTACTTTCTCTAGCTTTAATTTTTAAAATATCTTGTCGACTTTGAGGCATGCTTATTTTCCTTTCCCTTTGTTGACATTTAATATTTTGCATTGCCACACTTGATGCGCTGCGGTTGAAGTTAACTGTGGAATTTTCTATGTGTTCCAAAAATGAATTACTCTGAGGTATATTTTGAAGAGATGATAAACTGTCATTATTACTTATACTAAATTTGGGTTTACTTTCGCTGTTTTCTTTCTCCGAATCAATGATTTCTTTTTTCATATGCTTTTCTACTTTATCATAAAAAAGGGCGGCTACAAACACATTAAAAGTTAAACCTCCCATGATAAGCACAGCACCTCTATATCCGTAGGTAACTAGCAACACACGAAGTATAGGCGGAATTATAATAGACCCAAATGCAGAACCTGAAATACATATTCCATTAGCTACGCCTCTCAGTTTAAGAAAGTAACTGCAAACTATATAAACGGTCGGAGGAAATGATAATCCTGCCCCAATTCCTACAAAAACTCCGTAGCTCACATAAAGAAAATATACAGAATTGGCCCAAAAACTAAGTACCATGCCACCAGCAGCAAAAATACCCCCTAGGATTGTTACTATTCTGTAAGAAAATCTCACTGAAAGTATACTGGAAACTGGACCTGTAACAAATATTATTTATTAAATTACAATTTATAAAGAGAACTGTTTACCGTTTAATGAAAATAGAAAATCATAAAGATACAGTGTTGACTTAAAGATAAAAATCTATGCCATTTGATACGAGCTACTGGAGTGAAATATTACAAATATAATTTTTTCTATTTAAATTAATTTAAATAAATAAAGTAAATTATGTCATTTTATTTCGTCAAAAAAACAATAATATAACCTTTAATAAATTATTTCTAAAAAGCATCCTTTTCGATTCCGATAATTTACATCACTATCCACAACTTACAATACCATATTAGTATATTTTACCAGATTGTTTAGTGATTGATTTATTATAATTACGGTATGACTATTGGTAATTTTTTCTTGATATTATTTGCAGGACAGTTTTACGATTTTCAAATAAATCTGTGTACTCTATGTAGACATAGACCAATTACATTCAGAAAAATTTAAATATTTTTATCAGTATTTTATATCAACAATCAGTACCAAAATGTAAACAATGTTTTTACAAAGAATGTAATTTAAATTTAAATAGTTAATGTTGTACCAAAGAAGCTATGCAAAGTTATACACATTTTTTGAAATTTTTTGGCATTTTCGAACTTTTATCACTAAATATTTCTTATGTGAAAGTTTTAATGCTGAATAAAGCCAATATTCTATTTGGTTTCGTTTAAACGTATCAATTTATATAATGTTGAAGCTAGCTCCTAGCTCCTACCGTAGAACTACGACAACCAACCCATTTGGCAACAGCGCATAAAAATCCACTGTCGACCACCAAGTTGTATGTACATGATAATACATTCAAATACGGGGGGGGAACCATTTTTTCCATTTTTTCCTACGACGAGTCCCACCTAAAAGTTTATGGGGAAGGAAAAACGCGAAATTAATGAAATTTGGTATACAGAGGTTTTTGATACTTCTGAGTTTAACTAAAATATTTTCAATTTTATCGCACTTCCGGTTATACCGGAAACCGACACCAACTTCACTATTTTAAATGCAACACCCCGTTTATTTTCTTATTTTTGGTTAGTTCGTTAAATTTAAGTGTTAGTTTATGTAAGGTACTTTGTATCTAAAATTAACCGTTTAGGAGAAATTTAATGTTTTTCGAAAATTTTGACAGAAATCACGCTTAATAAAATAATGATTATTTCAATACCTAAATTATTTAAATTAAAAAGTAAATGTATTATTTTGCATTTAAGATCTTTAATTGTAAGTAAATAAAGTGTATTTAAAAAAATATTATACACCCTGTAGTGATCACACTATTGAGTTAAATTTTAAATTAAAAAAACGAAGGTATCTTCTTTATTTCAAATAGCAACCCATATTTTTTTATTATAATTTAATTCCTTAAAAAATAAGGTAAGTTCATATTTACTTCCCTATATCAATTCCTAATAGTTTTTGAGATATTAGATTCTTTACGATTTTCGGTTGTTACAATGCAACTTTATTTGGCTTTGTTTCATTATTGTTGTTTAGTCTTCGATTAAAATCAATTTTATTTTGAAAAGGAAATAGAGAAAATGAAACATTTCAAAAGAAAATTTAAAATTTAAACAATTATTTATAAATGAAATAAACAAAATCAAATAAAGACAAGTAGGTAAGTAGTGTTCAAATTAAAAAAAAAAACTAACAAGTTATCTTTAAACATTTTGTGAAAAAGTAAGACCAAAAATTATCCTAACAAATATTCCAAATTTCTTCTATTTACTTCTAAACACTTATTAATTCTTGTTAAAACTTGTTGGTTTGTTGCTATTTGTATAAATTCAGGAGGCAAATTATTAAATGTTTCTCTTACCCTTTGTTTACAATTTTTTTTGTTGTTAAAGGGTTAAAGTAAACTCCATTTTTTACATAACCCCATATGAAAAAATCCATCGGGGTCATGTCCGGAGATTCTGGAGGCCACTTAAAAGAACCGTTATTGGCAATCCACTGATCCCTAAATGTAACGTCCAAAAATTGGTTAACTAAACGCCTACCATGAGGAGGAGCTTCATCATGTATAAAATAGATTTTTGACAATTGTTCTGGTGTTAATCTATTTAAATAATTTGCTTTTAATTCTGTCAAAATTTCTAGATATTTCTCATCTAAAGACAATATTAATAATTATTAAAATTCTTTATTACTTTATATCTTACCATTTAAATTTTCATCATAAAATTGAAGTGCAATAATTTGATTATTTTTTATTGCACAAAAAACGTTAAATTGCCACATATCTTGAAACCTTACATTTCTAACAAAATAAGGATTTTGGTCAATCCAATAATGTAAATTTTTTCGGTTTACCATCCCATTTTTTGTAAATTTTGCTTCATCGCACCATATTATATTTTTTAAAAAATTTTCATCTTCTTGTGTTTTAATTAGCATAAATTCTGCAAATTCTAATCTTTTAATATAATTTCTATCATTAATGTTGTGTTGTAAACAAATGGAATTTATGTTTTTTTAATATTTGGTGAATAGAACTTTTTGAAATTCCCAATTCTCTTTCGGCGTCTCTTACTGATGCCTGGGGTATGCATTAAAATATCCAAGAACATTAACTTCGTTGTCATTGTTATTTGTTATGGGTTTTCTTTTGTTATGTTTAGATTTAAATGAACCAAAATTTTGTAAATTGTTTATAATTTTATGTACTGTTCTTACGGTTGGACGCGGTTTCTCGGGAAATCTTGCAAATTCAGTGCAAGTTCTCTTTGCAAATTTTCCACATTCACCGTGTATTAATAACAATGAAACATAATCTTCATTATTTAATTCTATTCTTGCCATAATTTTATTATTTTTTAATGTAACAAAACAATGTTATCGTATGACAACCGAAAAAGTAACAATAATGACAACCAAATTATAACGCAGAAATTCCAAAGCACTCTACTCAAAAATCAAAAACTGAAAAGATGATACAGGGAAGTAAAAAAAATATGTTTTGAATTTGATAACTATTTTGTTAATTCTTTAAATTAAAAGTTTTCTTTTGAAATGTTTTATTTTCTCTATTTCCTTTTCAAAACAAAATTGATTTTAATCGAAGACTAAACAACAATAATGAAACAAAGCCAAATAAAGTTGCATTGTAACCGAAAATCGTAAAGTATCTAATATCTCAAAACCTATTAGGAATTGATATAGTGTTATTTTTGTGGTAGTAATATTCATCAGAGAAATAGATGCCCCGCTTTTAACTCTGAATGTCAGCTTCGTTCCAAAAAGGAAGACTTTGCGAACGTTTGTCGTAGGTCTTGGTCCAACTCCCGATGCGATCGTCGCAGACGGTGAACAGATTCCTCAATCTACTGACTCCTACTTGTCTACTATCTCTGTTGCCACTCCCGGAAAGCTACTATTCACATCATTATCCACGATCACCATGCTGATGCACTTGTCGACACTGGTGGCTTACCAGCATTTTTAATAAAAATTTTACTCGAATTATCGATCTCCTAAGAGAAATCTTGTAATCAAGCAATAACTTAAGCACCTCTCACACCTCTCACAACATTTCTGATGTCGATGGTTTATGTTCTGTGACAATCCAGATTGGTGAACACAAATACATAAATCAACCTCTCTTTATCAGCTGGGATCTGTGTGCTGATATCATCGGCCACGATGTTATTGGAAAGCCTCATCATTTGAACTTCAACTAGGTGGCGACAAATAAAGACATTTTTTCGGTTTTTCGCAATTTTAAGCAGTTTAACGATAAATACACCACCAACTTACCTAGACCATTTTAAGGATTAAAATGACCACTTATACACTTTCGAAATATAAAAAAAACATCAAGACAATTGTTTGTGGGATGGTGTTTTTTTTTCAAAAAATGTACAAGACAATAGTCTTCTTCTGAACTGCAAAATCATGCTAATTCAAAATGAAAAAAGACATACTTTCACAAATTTTCATTTAAATTCAATTACTTTTACGCGAGAAAATAAATTAAATGCTGAAAAATCGGGTTTTCGCCATTTTCACGGTTAATTTGAGGTTACGTCGAAAAGTGTACAAGTTTTAGATTTTTTACCATCTACAACTTTTGTGTGAAACAATTTCTGCTAAGCGATCACGTTATGTTGTAAATCGCAGAAAACCGTTTTCAAAACCTAAATTGCATTCCCATTTCACCATTTTGAATGTTTTTGTTTTTAAATATTTTTTCCCCTTTAAGCTGGAATCTGAACAACATTTTTTACTTAATTTCGGCACCAGCCTACTCGTCGTTCACAAAATGAATAGTCTTTACCAACTTAGCTCAAACCGCCTAGATCATTACTCACGAAAAAGAACGTAAGAAGCTCGACGTAGTCTGTCATTAGTTTTGTATGTGTCATTACATGTATATGTGATTTAAGGCTGATTAGAGCCAATATTCTATTTGGTCTTGTTTAATCGTATCATTACTCAATAGTCTTATAAAAAAACATACTATAATAAAAGTTAATTCTTTTAACTAAAAGTTTCTTACCTAAAGAACTATACAAAAAATAACATAGTGCCGGTATCCATGATCCTTCAGCTGCAGTTGCGTCGAACGCTTCCAAAAATTCAACAAAAAGAACCCCAAAAGATTTTATTGTACCTGGCACCAATATGTTAACCATGGTTGCTCCGAATAACACCAACCATCCCCATCCACCGTCGGGTGGCACTAGTTTCCATTTAACCATGTCCATATCATTTTTTTTATGTTCTAATAAGACTACACCTAAAGCAAAATAAACGTAATGTACACAAGTTAGTGTTAATATAATTTGAATATTTTCGTCAATTATCAACACAAATCATAACTTTGCAAATTATTTAATTATACAGGCTGATAACTATTGGGACATAGACTATAAGCACCAAATGTACCTCAATAAAATATTGCTGTCTCATATCTGTATTCGTAATTCTTGAAGGGGGTGGGTTGCCCCATTGCACTTAAGCCACCTTTTTTGCTAAAAATACCGCTGTATATTTATCGAATTTTATGAAAATCGGTACAGAGGCATACTTTTATACAAGAAATATTATTTTATGTACCTATTATTTAACATTTTGTTACAGAGGGAGCCTCGTGAAGGATTTCTGATGATCAAATCGACTGGTAACACGATATTTTTATCCATTTTCGAGAAAAACACCATTGAACAGTTCAGAGTGTCGGAAAGTGATTTCATTATGTTTATTTATGAGAAGTGTGCTTTCGACTGTCAGATAATTGTTGCTGGAAAATTACATTCTTGTCAGTGAATATTTTTGCAGTTAGTTTATAATCATTTGTTGCATTTTTTTAAAGCTATCATACTTTTTTATTGAAATATCTCGTCACAATCATTTTACGAAAGAAGAAATGAGGGATATAATTTTGCAGCCAGAAGGCTGCTATAAATTGTTATATCCAGTAGTTAGAAAGCAAGCAAATCACAAAACTTGTTCAAATGTATCTTATTGTTTGGGTGAAACCGGGTTATTTCACAATAAAAATCAAGGTGGTCGTCCGAAAAAAATTTCACCTAATCAAGGTTTTTTGTAAAATACTTTTAGTGATATTTTGCATAATGTCACTAGCTGTAAGGAAGAAAATGGGGTTTATGAAGGATTAAGCTCCACCTCATTTTCCTTTAGCTGTTAGAAATCATCTAAGTGACATAATTCCTCACGATGGATAGGCAGAGGAAGTCTGTAAATGGGCACCAAGTAGTCCTGAGTATAACCCACTTGATTTTTTTGTTTGGGTTTGCTCTTTTTATGTTATTTTCTTAATTATGCTTAATCGTCGAAGTCATCAGATATATTTTTTTATTGTCCGTTACTTAAAATCCCCTTCCGATATTTTGAACTGTTCAATTGTGTTTTTTTCGAAAACGGATAAAAATATCGTGTTTAAAAAAGAGTACCAATATTACGTAGAAATGACGTTTATGTCATATTTTCTAACAAAAAACACTAAAAATATTTATGATAAAATATTGATTTCCTTCATTCTTCACGAGGCTCCCCCCTGGAACAAAATTTTAAATACTACATAAAATAATACTGCCTGTATAAATATATACCTCTACAACTTCAACACGCCCTTTATTTTTCCATAGCAATATATTGTTAAGGTATATTTGGTCCTATCGCCACTTTGGTCCAAATAATCTACCCACAGCCCCAGTAGTTATGAATCACCCTGTATACATGTACCGAAATTTAAAATTAAATAAAAAATAACATGTTTTTTAGATATAATAAACTATAAACTAGTATATAACGTACAAGTACGATAAGAAGCCTATTACCCACGAGCGAAATTGGACCCAACTGGCCATATCCTCGAGGTCTGAGTTGCGTACTATGCTTTTTCTATGACTCACCGTAAACAGGAATGGTATAATAAATATAAATGTTTGATATGGCTTCGGATAATTTACTGAAAATATTGTTTTTATTTCAATTTTAACGGACGCCCCCGTAGAACAACAGACCGTGAAGATCGCCGCCTAAGATTATTGGCCTTATAGGGGACCGTTTCTCCACTACCAGGTCCATTGCAAATTAATGGTTTGCAGAACACGGAAGACCTATTGGCATCCGAAGTGTTTACCAACGAATAAGACGTTTTGGCCTGTTTTTATACCGACCACACTGGGTCCTCCCTTTAACTCCAGGACACCGACGTAATCGCCTTGAGTGGTGCAGAGAACGGTCACTCTGGGATCAGAAATGGAACAGTATTGTTTTAAGTGACGAGTCTCGGATTTGTTTAGACATGCACGATGGTCGAGCGAGGGTTAGAAGACGACCTGATGAAAGGAGAAATCCACGGTTTTTTGTTGAAAGACATGTTCATCAATTCGTTGGAGTTATGGTTTGGGGTGCTATAGGTTATGGTTCGAGATCACCTTTAATCTTCATCAGAGGTAACATGAACGTACAGCGTTATATCCAAGAAGTTTTGGAACCCCATCTTTTACCCTATCGTGACACCCTGCAAATCCAACTTTCCAACAAGATAATCCCGACCACATGTCGCAAGAGTCACAATAGACTTCTTTCAATATAATGATGTCACATTGTTACCTTGGCCACCAAGATCTCCCGACTTATCCCCAATTGAGCACGTGTGGGATATGATGGGTAGGAGATTACTCAATTTGCAACGTCCTCCTCAGACTCTAGAAGAACTTCGAGAGGAGTTGGTGGTTGCCTGGAATGAGATACCACAGGAGGACATTGACCACCTGATCAGAAGCATGGCTAGGCGCGTTGGAGAATGCATAACAAATCGGGGTGCATCCACACATTAAAAGGTAAAAGGGATTTAAAGCAATTTAATCATTTTGAATTTTTTATCATTTACTTATTATGCTTCATTCAATGGATGTTGCATAACGATTACCTAACTACGACAAAACATATAAGTAATGTAAGAGCTGTATCGTTTTTCCTGTACCTCAAAATACGTAGAAAAGTGAAAATTCAATACTATTCGTAAACAAATATATTTTAGTATTGCAATAAATTATAAGAATCAGTGTTGAAAAGCACAAAATATAAGGTTTCAAGTGCCCAACTGCTTACACTAGTAAATATAGTCGTAATATATATGTCGTAGGCGTATATGAAAACCAGGCTTTTTATAAAATGCCTAGGCTTTTTCATATTCATATTGTCAAACCATTATATTTCTACAATCTGACTACAATTTTAAGGCATATTATAAAACGCCGATGAGATTTTAGGCATATTGAAAAAATTAAAACATTTTATAATTCACCTAGTTTAAGTTAGGCGTTTCGTAATACGCCTATGCCTTGCTTTGGCTTATTTAAAAATAGGTAGGGTACACATACTCAGTGACTATTCGCCAGTAAAATAATAATAATAGTAATTATTAACATAACTCTTTTATTGCTGTTACAAGTGAAAAAACTATTTTTTTAATCTTTAAGAGAAGCAATGGGAATGTTTTCCAAGTTTGGAAAGCAAGGTTTTAAAAAATGTAAGTGCAAACCCAACAAAAACCAATGTAGAATAAATAAGTGCGTTTGTTTCAAGGCCCACATGAAGTGTACAAGCAAATGTCACTTTAGTGGCTCCTGCGGGAATAAATAATCACTATCTGGCGTTGATCCTTCAGTTTTATAAATTCCTTAATACATTTTTAGTTTATGTCTAAGTTATATTGTAACAGCAATAAAAGAGTTATGTTAATAATTACTATTATTATTATTATTTTACTGGCGAATAGTCACTGCGTATGTGTACCCTACCTATTTTTAAATAAGCCAAAGCAAGGCATAGGCGTATTACGAAACGCCTAACTTAAACTAGGTGAATTATAAAATGTTTTAATTTTTTCAATATGCCTAAAATCTCATCGGCGTTTTATAATATGCCTTAAAATTGTAGTCAGATTGTAGAAATATAATGGTTTTACAATATGCCAAGTCATTTTGAAAAAGCCTAGGCATTTTATAAAAAGCCTGGTTTTCATATACGCCTACGACATATACATCATCGTTCTCTTTTTGTAATATATTCCAATACTCCCACTCAAAAAGAGCAACAGTGATAACATTTTAAACAATGTTTAAAAAATTGTATTAGTATGAAATTAAATATTTTCATAATAATATTATCACATAATATTTAAATATTTTTAATATATTTATTTAATCATGTATTTATTCATCTCCACAGCGTTTAGTATGGATTTGTTTCTCTTATTGATGCGCCACAGTTCCGAACCATACGTACCAATACTTTCAACAATTACTTTATATTATAATATTCTTATTTTAGTTTTTCTATTTATTTGTTGGCTCCATAAAACAATATTTAGTTGTATAATAGCTGTTCTTGCTTGCCCTATTCGGCTGGTTTTTTCTTCGCTTTCGTCTCCTGAATTTGATATTCGTACTCCTAAGTATTTATAAGCTTTCGTGATCTTTATAATATTTCCGTCAATTTCTAATCTAATTAATTTCAAATTATTTACTTATCCTTATTATCACACATAACACAATAAGAAATAACACAAAATACAATTTATATTAGGAAGTAATAAAAGCAATCCACATTAAGAAGAAAACACAACACAAAAAATATTGTTCCTTAACGCCGCCGATTCAGCTTAAAGTATGCGTGAAACCTTCACACCACACCCCTTACTTCTATGATTTTGGGGATGATCGACCAACACTATGCAGCGTGTGTAACTTTAAATTCTTTACTAAATTGATATGTTTAACTTGTTACTATGGGCTTTTCCTTCTAGAGCGCTCAGGAGCACTTTCAAAAGTGATTGCACTATTGTGTTCGGAGCACTTTTTCAAGCGCTTTCGAGGCAAGCACTGCCCAGCTCTTCTACATTTCTATTATTTGCGTTTTCATCAATAGCCTAAGTATTATTTAATTTTAAAGATTCACAGATTGACATATTTATGATACATTTTGTTTGTTTGTAGCTATTATATATTAAAGCATAGATGTTATTAGCCCTAAGGGATTATCCTGGATGTATTTCCTTCTAAGATCAGTATAACTGTGCAATGATATAGAAAAACGAGGAAATAGTATATTACATAACGAGTGTGGAAAGTGAAGTATTAAGCACAAGTGAAGTTTAGCACGAGCCGCGTAGTGGCGAGTGCGGAAAAGTAACGAGTGCAAGAAATACACTTTCCAACGCGTTGTGTACACGATTTTTCCTACGACCCCAATATTTCTTATTATAATAAATATTTTAAATTTATTTATAAAATTTATTTTAATTGTTAGTCATGTTAAAATTTAGGATTTAAACGAGTTTATATATTGCATGGAAATATAATTAATTAAAATCAAGTAACCACCTTTCTCAGGAATTCACATCAAAATTCTTTATTAGATAAATGACATTTTAATTTTTTTGTGGGCTCTAAAGCACTTTCATATGTGGTCGTAGGAAAAAACTATATCGTGCTGATCTTTACAATAACTTAATATATTTGTATTACATTAATGTCTTATCCATGTATAAAATCAAAGTAAAAAGCTTAATAGTGGAGAACTTCCAAGATTTATTTGTTTATTAACAACTTTAAATTGTTGATCTGCTAGATGTCTTATTTCAAGTTCTTCAAGGAAATCTAAATTTTGTTTTTTATCACAAATGTGTAGGATTTGGATGTCATTGGTGTAAACCATAAGATTGTGTTCTTGCCTATCTTTGATATTACTGTGGGATCCCATTGACTTTTTTTGCTTAACTTTACCGTGAAATTTCTTTTGAAGTTAAGTTTTTTTGACATTCTGTCCTGGGGTAGTTCCCAGTTTGGCTGATGTTGAAGTGATTTAGGTAAATGCCTTACATTTCCTTCACTGACCATCCTTTGGAATGTCCTTCTTCTTACATTTCCTACATGAAGATGTAGAGGTGTAAGGTTTAGTATTGCTTCCAGTGCCGTCGTTGGGCAAGTTCTTATTTTTCCTGTGATACACACACACTCTTGACCATATATTATGTTCGTTAAGTTCACATTATGTTTTAAAGTTCGCAAACATTTTTTTTTAGTTATGTTTACCATAATTAGTAATAGTTATATATGTACTATACATAACGGCAAGACAGAAACATCTCATATGTTTTACAAACATGGTTATTTTCAACGATGGCTCCTAGAAAGAAGTGTTAGATGCACTGTAACTTCTGCAGGCACATATACATCACTAGGTATTTAATCTACCTGCAACCTGCTCTATACATACAGCATGTCATATTTAAAGCATTGGAGACTCCAACAAAAACATTTACAAAATGTACCGATTCTCGGTCTGCAATCCACTTTATAAAAGACGCCTTTAAAAAAAAAGTCCAGCTCATTCATGAAGCTTGCCATAACCTTTCCCGTTCAGGTATGCCGATTAACAACGTTTGGTACCCCTCACATATCGGAGTTACTGAGAGAACGCAGATGAAGCAGCAAACCAAGCAGGTCCTCCTTCAACTATATCAAGACCTTAAGCACATCAAACAACACTGCGAACATGGTAAAATCATTGGAATAGATAGAATAAGAAACTGTTTGCAATAAAACCCAAAATACCATCACCCAAGATGCTAGTCATGATCAGAAAAGAGATGTAGATCATAAGATAATTGCGAATAGGACACTCGCGTTTTTTTTATGGGCACATAGCCTCCGAAAATCCCCCAAATTGTTAGTTTTGCAACACCCAACTAAAGGGAGAGCTCAGAAATTAACTTTCTTACCTATAGTGCCACAATAGCATTCCTTAATGTATTGTTTCGTTTAAATAGAAGTGAAAGCGGTTGTAATAGTGGTGCAAGTAGTAATTTAGATCTAGTTGTAAATTTTTTAAATGTAAATTGTTTTTTTTTGCGTGTCAATGGCCTTAGCTGCTGACACTTTAAGTAACAAAAATAATTTGTTCAACGATGTTGACTTATACAAGATTTTTTTTAATTGTTTTCCGAAAATAAAAATCATACTGTATTACTTACCTTGACATCATAATCGCAAAGTGGATTACATTTACAACCGTCATTCATATTCATTGTCTATAACGGTAGCAAATAAATGCCGTTCAGAAAAAGTCGCTCAACGGTTGATAACATAATACCTAATAATAATAATAATAGTTCAGTGATTATTGTTGATAAGCAATTAGAAATCCAACATCTTTATTTTAATGTGAAGGTGTCTTACTGTAAAGTTTATTTAATTTATTTACAGTATTTAATTTATAAAATACTAACTATACTATAATAAATTTGTACACCTCAATGTCCCAATTTATATAAATAGTCCCCTTATTTATTTTATATATATTTAATTTTTTATATAGTAGAAATAATGTCTAAGTCTAAACTCATTAACGTTCGGTATACTACTTATAGACCGGGAGATACTGAGACAAAATATTGAGTGATTTTTTACAGTATGGCGGTTCGTCAGGGGTCTTATTACGCAATGATTAAAAGAAAAATGGTCACAGCGTTGGTACTGGCGGCCCAATCGAGTGGGAGTTAGTCGGATTATTGAGTATCTGTTCCACAAAAATTCTAGTATTTTCCGATAGTCCATAAAAAAGAAGAGGCGGTAGTATCATATGTCATACTTCTCCGGTGTGACTTACAGCCCGACATACCGACGCGAATGCGTTAATTAAAAAAATCAAAATTACCAGGCTTATTTTTGCACAGTTAATCATCGTGGTTCAGCTATTTACGAACATCCTCATACCATACTTTTCACACGGTTCAAAATGGCAGCCATACCGCCGAAAATCCTACACAATTGGGCCGCCGGTGCATCATTTTTCTTTTTGTCATCGCGTAATAATAATAATACCTCTGAAGAACCGCCATACTGTAAAAAATGACCCAATATTTTCTGTCAGTATCTCCCGGTCTATTATATCCACCGATTTTCAACGATTCCATCTCTGTTATTGGGTCGAATACCTATTTATGTACCACCAAGAAGTACACGTAGCAGATTTTTATTTTATATCTCACATTTCTATACTAATATAAGAGTAAATTTACCTTTTAACAGAATATGTTGCAAATTTAACAGTTATTTAACAAATATTTGTTTAAATAGAAAAGATCAAGTATATTTTCTATATCATTTTATCTATAATATTATACAAGAAGACACAATTCGATAGAAGCAGCTGTTTATTTCTTTGTTTTTTGTGTTAATAACGCAAATGTTTAATTGAACATTACAAGGTGAGAAAAAAATAAAATATTACTTAACCTTAACTTTTTTATATAAAACAAAATAAAACGACTTTAAATACGACTCGAAATATTTCTTAACGATAATAATGTGTCTATTTAGCTCTTTAATAACCCATAAACCAGAAAATACACAATATAAAAATCTTCAATGCAAATTAACTACAATAAGGCAAAAGTTTGTTTGGATATAATGGCGACAGTGACGTTTCTAATAATGTGGCGTATTTAGTACGATCTAAGATTATTAAACTACGGACTATTACTTTTGTTTGGATTTTACGCTAACCTATTTACATCAGCAAAAATATAAACTCCGGCATCATTTTATCCGATATCCATTGTAGAGGGTTATATAAATTCGCGAGAATGTGTTAAATTGCAAAATAGGTTGGTGGTTCGATGCAATTCGTATAATCTAAAGTCACTTTAAAAGCTGGTAACGGTATGCAAATATTTTTGCAAAACGATAAACGCTGTAGGCCTTCAATTATCTGGAATTACAGAAATATGAAACTAGTGTGAGGCAGCACATACAGTGGCGTAGGGTCATTGTCTAGTTTATGTACTTCTCGAATTTTGAAAAACTAAATATACGTACGTGTTCAGAATGTTCTTGTGAACAAAATGTCTATTACTATTTTACCGGTATAACTTACTAAATTTTCTGGGATTTTTCCATTGCCCTTCAAGGATCCCATCAACTTCGTCGCAAATACGTAATGAAGTACGCAGTTAGTGTGACTGTTTGTCTGCTCCCCATATAGCACACGACGTACTGGGGACGTACATATTAGGTCCGATTTGGGTCTTTATGTCCCCGGACCAGAGGGGACGTTCTGAGTACGTACATATATCTGGACTTACTTGGTACGTCCGGAAATGGACGTTTTCAGTACGTACATATTGGGTCCATTTCAGGTATTTATTCATAAAGCCAATCGGATACGTTCTGAGTACGTAAATTTCTGGACGTACCCAGTTCGTACCAAAATGTACGTACCTAGTACGTATATTTCTGGACGTACCCAGTTCGTACTAAAATGTACGTACCTAGTACGTATATTTCTGGACGTATTCAGTGCGCACCTAAATAGACGTAGTTATTACAATGTTTTCAATGTTTGTAAACATGTTTGTTACAGAAAAAGTGTAAATATTAAACAGTACAAAAGAAAAACCAATCCTAACCGTGTTAATCAGCAGACCTAACTGTTTAGCTAGATAAATAGCTATAATGTTTTTAAATTACGCGCCAAAGTTTGGGTTGGTGTTTGCTTGCGTGTTTGGTTATGACAATTTTATTCTAACATTTCTAACCTATATTCTATGAGTGTGTTCGTGATATGTAAAAGGAAGAATATTTGCTTTGGCACTAAAATAATACATACCTACACAGACAATACAGATTACCATACCATATTTGTGATTAATAGTGAACTGTTAATAGTGAAATTGTAGAAGGTAAGCTATCTTTTAATATTATAATGACTCTATCAAATATAAGTAGACATCTAAAGTATGCCCGGCAAAGAGTTCCATTATTCGAGCGATTGCTAGTAGTTGATGGTTCACATAATAGTGACAGGGATAGCTTTGATGGATTTAATAGATAGTTAATAGATGCTATTTGATTAAAGATGCTGCTGATGAAGGAAAGTCGTCTGGTTCGTTCAGAGAGACAGAACTAGCTCTCAAATAATGGCTAAAGATGGCGAAGGAAAGGTCCATGAAAAAAGCATTAAAGCTTTTATTTTATTTAATTAAAGATCAAGGAAATATTATTTAGGTATTTTTTTATCAGAATTCTTTATTACTTTTGATTTTATGATTTTTATTTTATTTTGTTATTACCTATTACCTAGTTTTATTTTAAATTTTATATATCATTGTGAAATAAAAATGGTTATTAAAAATTGTTTTATTTAATTAAAATATTGAGATTATTTTTCACCTATTTCCTGGATACGTCCCAGAACTGTCCACAGTTTGAGCCAAAAGAGTACGTACCAAGGACGTCCATTTGCGAAAAATTTGGACGTACTAGGTACGTCCCAGATTTGTCCACATTAGGCACAGTTTGGACCAAAAGTGTACGTACCTGGGACGTCCATTTACGCGGAATCAGGACGTACCCGGTACGTCCATAGGACGTACACTGTCCCTAATCCGTACGTCCCCAGGACGAACGATACGTCCGTTTCGTACGTCCCCAGTACGTCCGTAGGTCGTACATGTGCTATATGGGTCAGAACGTAAAAACACGGCACAAAACGGCAAAAATCTTTTTAATCGTCGTTTGTGTCGTAAAAAAGCTTTACCGGCGAAATTGTAAACTATTTTTTGCTTATAGGAACATTCTGAACAGGTGTGTATATTTAGTTTTTCAAAATTCGAGAAGTACATAAACTATACAATTTCCATAAGGAGAAAGCTGAAATTTTTTTTGTAGTGGGGGCCCCGTGAGTGGACTTGCCCCAGGGCCCCCGGATTTATCGCTACGCCACTGAGCACATATATGGAATTTAAAACTATTTTTAATTTAAGTTGGTTTTATATTGTTTTTTATAAAACAGGTCTATGCATTTTATGTAAATTTTTAAGGATAAATCAATCTCTAGTCCACTAAAGAAATACATTAATTTTATAAGAATGCCAAAACACATAGTTCCTAGTTGCTCAATGAAACAACTCGTTTCTTCAAATCCAAAATATTTACATGAAAGGATAATCGTCCAGTTTAGGACCCGAAGCAAGTGTGAAGTGCGAAGCCATATTGATTATTAGACGAAGTTGACAATGCGATGTAGTCGGCTTAAATAAATTAAAGCAGTTTACCGTAATAATTAGATGCTGAAAATAGCATAAAACAATAAATAAAAAAGTTCTACTTTTTCATTAATTCGAATTAGGTACCTATTTTGTAATTATTAAATACAAAAATATTTTATTTTACTCTTTAATTTTGATTTAAAAATCATTAAAAAATATAAAGTACGACAATTAATGCAATGTAAATTAAAAATTAACAGTAACAAAAATATATATAAAGGCTTTACTTTTTCGTTAATAAAAAACTAATATGTTACCTATAATGAAATTTTAATTAAGATGATTAGGTACACTTTAAAACACAATAAAATGTAGAGATGCATTTTTCACCCCACGTTCGCAATTTTGTTCTAAATCTGAATTTCTAAACAGGAGCGAAAAATTGTAAGCACGAGGCGTTAACCGAGTGCGATAATTCGCGAGTGGACATAATTGGTCTCATCCTGAGGGGCGTTCTATACTTTTTCTACAACTGACCGTAGAAAATTCACTATAATTTTGATTGAATTAATCGTCAAAAAACTAAAAATAACAACATCCGTTAAAACTACTCAGCTAGTGAGCTCAGCAAAGGTGTAGCAACTACTTACTCCTTTTTGTCCAACATCTTGTAAATTCAATCAGAAAACACGAGTAGCGAAGTCCGTCTCATAAATGTGACAACATTTCAAATTTTACCTCTCTCGTCGACCAATCATCCAAAAGGATGTACCTTAGAACTTATGATGGTTTAATCCTAGCAATAACTTTTAGATAATATTTTATGCAGCTACGAAAAACCATACATAATTTGTAATAAACACAGACATGACCACAGTATGTAAATGTAAAGATGTGACAAATAATTTCAGAATTTTAAATAAATGGAATGCTTTCTATGTCACTTCTGCTTCTTTAAACGAAAATATATTAATTATTTTGCTTTTTCTTGGCTTATCATAATTTTTCATCATTGAAACTAACAGTTTCATTTGTCTCACACTTATATAACTTGTTTTAGAAAACATAAAAATTAATTATAAAAATAATCAAATTACAACACATACACCAAATCTGAGACCACCATAGATAAAATGCACGATAACAAACAAATCCATGACTACGCGTACAACCATGTCACTACCGTCAAATAAAATTTAGCTACCATTTCATTTTCTTTCTTTCCTACATATCATCGACACACGTGCAAAGTAAATTCCCTGTGGAATGTACATTTTATGGCGAATTCCGTTGGAAAACAAGAATGTCATTTTTCCCATTCAAATATTTTACAGTAAAAACAAGAAGTTTAAGGTTTGTTGTTTACATTTAAATAAAGCATTTAAGGTCTAAACGCTCCTGATTTTTCCCAAACAGGCTTCGAATAAAACGTATTTCGTTGATTGCGTCTTTTTAGACAAAATATGTTTCGCTGCCAAGAACAGGGTTGTAATCAGGTGTCTGACGTGACTGAAAATGTTTTTAATGGTTTCCAATAGTCTCGTCTACCCTCTCTGGGTTGTTGGAAGCTATAAACTTTTTTTATAAAATGTCTATATAATAGACTATATTTTTTTAAAACTTCCAACCGTTAAACCCAACAATTCCTGAATCTGAACCACATAAAATCAAGCTACAGTTCAAATTAGCATGAAAAATTAATGAACCTCCATTTTTTGACATTGACAAATAAGAGGTTAATAAACTTCCCCTTTATCTGATAGTTTTTTGAGATACGTCAATGGAATAAAATAATTGCTCGACTGGAATAGGTAAGTAAGATTTTGTTTCCTGTTTTATAAACATTTATTTTACCAAACTTTAAGTGAACGATTTGAAAATAATGGCAATATAGAAAAATTCTTAGGTAGGTAAGCCGTTTATTTATTGTCATTTGCAACGATGTTAGCAGTAGTCATAAATTTAGTTAAATTATTTAAAATCAGTTTCGTCTAGGAAAAATTAGTTTAGGATACAAGGGTATTGAGATATTTTTCCACTAAAAAAATGGAAAGTGTAGCAATATTTATAACTAGACAACAAACTAACCTTTATTTATATGAATTTAAAGTGAGAATTTATTTATTTGTGTAATTATTGTTAAAAATTTCATACATATTTTAATGATTTTCATATTACCCAACCTTTCTGGGTGAGGGGCATTGACCTTCACATTATCCAGTCTGCAGGAGTATTGATGTCGTATGGCTTATTCTGCCCCGTAAGAGGTATTGACCCTTACGTTGGTCCGGTCCTTTGAGACAAATCTTTTTACATTTTTACACCCGCACATTCCCTTAAATATTTAGGCAATACTCTGTTCGTAATAGATACCGTTTGTTCCATGACCAGAAGGCATCCATAAAAGAATAAAACAACAAAGCAGCTCCCTTATCTATACAAAGCGCAAAGAAATTCCTTAATTTTAATGGCCTAGTTTTTATCCCGGTCGGTCCTCCCACCTTTGGAATCAGGCTTTCCAGCTCCTGAGCCTTAGTTTTCCTAACCGTCTCTACTATGTGCACTAAAATTAAGACTCCCAGCAGACTCCAAGATACCTCACATCCTTCACCTTTTAAATTATTACTTCCCCTAATTCCAGCTCAAAAATCACTCTTCTCAAACTACTTAAACGTACCAACTCCGTTTTCTCCAGTGCCAGTGCCATCTACCTTTCGCCTAGCCACAAGGTACTATTCTTGGATATTTATTGTATGTACTGTATACAGCAGATCTGCCTACAGATAATGAAACAGTCATGGGGACATTTGCCAATGGCACATAACTATATACGAGTCATGAAAATCGAATTACCACTTTAGAGATATTATAAAGAATCAAACGATATCCAAGCATGGCTGCTCAAATGAAAAAAAAATAAATGATACAAAATCAGTTTAAGTGACTTTCATATTAAGAAAAGAACTATTCCCTACAGTATTTCTGAACAATATTCATATACCACAGATAGAATGAAATATCTAGAAATTCACTTTGATTCAAGACTCACATGAAAACAACTTGTGGTTAAAAAACGCAAAGATATTGATTTACGAACAAAAGAGCTACACTTAGAACACCGAAATACAAAAAGATTTTATTTTATTTACAACATATTATTTAAACGAATTAATATGAAGTAATATTAAGCCATCAGATATTATAGTATATTACAAGTCATAAAAATATTTCATTGTAGACGAGGAGACTTGTTTTATGACGCGTGAGGTATTCCATTTTTTTTAACACAGCAAAAGAAGCTTAAAATTATAGAAAAAAATAGGTTTGCATATATCAGAGCTGTGACAAATTTTAGAAAACCCTGTGATGACAAGTAAACAAAATGTCAAATTTTATTATTATAAAAATTTGACAGTTCTTCATCCAAAAGAGGTACCTTACCAGCGATAAATCTCTCAAATGCTCCAAATACAAATATAGGATTTTTACGATAAGTTGACCATGACGTCATTCCTAGTTAATTATATTGCCAACAAAGTAACTTAAAAATAACTGACAGTAGATGAGATTTACTTGTAAGAGCTAGGAAAATTAAATGTGTACATATTGGTAACAAATCGCGCTGTTGCCACAAGCCATTTGCCACGCGTCATTATTGTATTGTACACGTTTGACATTCGATTGTGGATAATTGTTTTATTGATTTTGCGTTCAGTTCTCACATTCCGATTTTTTTCAACAATTAATCAGAGGCCCAATAGGGGAGTCCCTTCATGGTAGCCAACCTCAAAAAATAGATGAAAAACCACTGCCTTTTTTTTGGGAATGATTCAACTTTGAATGTATAGTTTTCAGCACATTCAGTATACTGTAAAAGTTTTTCTTGTCACGTATGCCTCATTTATTAGATATTGGATAAAATGTTTTTCGTAGGGATTTTCGGATGTTATGTTTTCACTAAAGAATAACCAATAGAAACCATTATCATATGTCATTTTTTATTTCTTTGTCTGTCAAATGTCTAATATATCAACAACGTTTTGACACTATAGCGGTGGATGTTTGGAGGTTAATTGTATGTGTTTTTATTCGTGGTTAAGGTGATTTTGTAGATTCAGTTTATTCGCAAAAATCAGCAAGTAGTTTCAAATTATTGAAATATTCTCATTTTTTAACCAAAATTGTCTACTTAGTTTATTGGATTTCTGACTTCTTTCGGTATCAATTTATCCAGATCATGTAATGAAATTCAAACAAAAGCAGAACACAGAACAAATAAAAATCCTTAGAACATAAAATAGTTTGTGTTCTAAGTAAAAATCAAAATAGCAAAATTGACAATGATGGCATGAATGAAAATTGTCAATTGTCACAATTCATTACTGAAAACATAACATACGAAAATATCCTACAAAAATCGTTTTTTTCCAATATCTAATAAATGAGACCTTCGTGACACGAAAAACTTTTACAGTATACTGAATGTGGCAAAAACTATACATTCAAAGTAGAATAATTCCCAAAAAAAAGGCAGTGGTTTTTCCGGGTTGGCTACCATGAAGGGACTCCCCCATTCTATTTCACGAATTCGATTATGGAATCGTTCGATGTTTTTTCCGAAATCTGATAAATCGGTGATTCATTATAGAGAGTTCAAATACTTTTTTGGTTCGTTGAATTATAATATGTTGTAGAATGACTTATCATTTGAGTTATTCTTTTATTCATAATTTTTTTTATAAATATGAGATATGTTTTTTGCATTCATTCATAAATGAATTTTATTATCATTATTATTGGAAACTACAATATTCCCATTTGATAACTTAAATATTAGCACAGCACTACCAGTTAACCTAGATGAAGGAAAAACAACTCTGCGTGACAACACCGCAAAATTTTATGCTCTGACGTCATTGTCAACTTATCGTAAAAATCCTATATTAACATTAATATATATGCATAATTAATTCACTGTTTCTAAATAAAGTTTTTGAAAAATTGTTAGGTATTCCTGTTATTTGTGTTTGTTCGTCCAGACAGTGGAAATTAAAAATGACTAGGCATAAAAATAAAGGTAAATCTTACTTTGAAGACTCAAATTAGTCCGGAAAATAGAATTGTTATGCCGATTGAAAAAAGGTGTTTAAAAAAGAAACTAAAACTCCAGCACCTTGACTTTCGACTGTGGAAAATCGCTAGGATCCGTCAATTTCTGATTCGAGGAGGAACTACTTTTCCCCTCTTTGCATCCCCGCACCTTCAACCCCCTCCCGAGGGTGAGCACAACCCCTTAATTTTGAATAGGGATGCGATACCTTATTTTTATGGTCTTATCGAGTACTACCTTAAATTACATAGCTAGTGTAGTGAATTAGTAATTAGTTGTTCATTTTTGAAACCAAAAGTTTTACTTTTTTGTCCAAAAAAATAAATATAAAATATAAATATAAATAAATTAAGATCTTTGCTTGTTTTCCAAGCTTTCGAAATATGTTTATTTCATTTTCATGGAATTAGTGTGAGTATAAATTAAGATGGTGTTAAAAAATTGGTAAATATAACATAAAAAACTATTTTAATTTTTTTTTGAAATTCAATTTAAGTATTAATTTAATATAAGTACTAACCAACTAATATTAATATACAGAAGTAGAAAATAATAGGTAACAGGTTTTTTCTTCTTTTACGAAATATGTGAATTTTATGTTTATGTAATTAATACCTACATTAGAAAAAGAGGACGAAGAACATCATGTACCATTTTTAGACACAAAATTTACATAAAAACCCATAAATTTTGTTAGAATTGAATTATCATATCATAAATTTTCCACTAAAATTTTTGAAATTTTACGAGTTGTTTTTAGGTAATGGTTATCTAACACATTCATAAAAAATGTATTAAATAATTATTCTAATAATCTAAATATAATCCAATAATACAAATTTATATAATATATCATTACCATTTATCGGGAAAATTTCATCAAAATTAAGGAGAATTTTTAAACCATTAAATATTAATAATATTAAAATTACAAGTAGAACATGTCTTATTGTAAACAACATTTTTAAGAAAGTAAAGGATAAAACTCAAATTTTAGGTATTTCTAATGTAGTATATTGTATTCCTTCTAGTTGCGATATAAAATACATAGGTCAAACTAGCCAAACATAAAAAAAAACATTTATGAGTACGTAAAAGTGAGACAAAGTTACATCCTGAAAGATGTGAATTGGCTAAATATTCAATTACTAATGACCATCTTGTGAATTATGCATCTGTTAGTATTTTAGATATCCAAATTAACACTAAAAAGAGACTTTTTGGAAATGGCTCCTTTTTCACAACCAAATAGTCTTAATTAATAAAAAAGTGACCATAAAAGCCTAGGTTAGGTTCACTTCTCACTCAACGATGTGAGTCAAAGTGGCGACAGTCCGAATTATCACTCAGACGAAGCTTCTTCAGGTGGTTTCTCAGATGACAGTGTACAGTCAGCAGTCCACTTAGAATGCGTAGCTGACTTCTATTCCCCTCTAGGAGCTGTGCTGTTCTGTTACTTGACGGTTGGCATATGAAGTCGAATCCAGGGAAGGAGATTGCGCCTCCCTCCCATTCCTCCCTAAAGATAAAAATATAGATCTAAATAGTACTTTAAATTCATGACATCTCTTTGCCATTTTTTATTTTGATTTTTGAGAAGCATGAATAAAAATCAATGTTGTTCATAAAAACAAATAGATTACAGTTTTTGACTTTTTTATTGTTTTATCAAAATTCACATATTTCGTTAAAGAGGGAAAAACCTGTAACCTATTATTTTCTACGTTTTTATTGTTAATTTTTATCATAAACAACTAAGTTGTTTAGTACTTATATGACTTTAATTTGTGTTATAAATAATTTGACTTTAAAATTATAAATTTCAAAATTAAAAGTTAAAATATTTTTTTATGTTATATTTATTTAAATTTGTTATGACATACAGCTTGAAAATAGTAATTATGCGCGAAGGTAGAAAAGTAAGTTATTAAGGTCCATTAAAGAACGAGAAGCGAGGCCTCGAGGTATTTGATGGATCCGAGACAATAATAACTCACTTCTCAAGCGTTTCTCATATAGCATTTTTCTCATTACTGGCAGTCTATATTTTTAAATATTAGTTTTTAAAACCAATAAAAATTTTGGACGGGTCAATAGTCACTACCGTTTCACATGACATGACAGACAAGGCAATCAATAACATATCCAATAATTTTTATTTTTATT
Source organism: Ophraella communa (assembly GCA_035357415.1). Lineage (NCBI taxonomy): Eukaryota > Metazoa > Arthropoda > Insecta > Coleoptera > Chrysomelidae > Ophraella > Ophraella communa. The sequence goes on from CM068980.1 coordinate 24,659,881, forward strand.
TGATAATAATAAGTACCTATTGTGTTGTTAAAATCGCTATGAAAATACATGGATAAAGTGGACTATTAAATGAGTAATGAAAAATATTTTTTCATTTTGTTTTTGCATCAGTAAACCTCACATTCTGTCAAATTAATTGAGATTTAGTTATAATCAAGTATTTCCAATAAAGTTAGGTATATAGGCTAGTAGCATTGAGTATCACTCAATGCTAGTAGTGACAAAAAAATGTATAGTTTTTGTATAGAGACACTTCGGACAATATTTCGGAGTGACTAGACCCTCGATTCCCGAAAACTGAAGATGAATTATCTCTAGTGAGATTTTCTCATCTCACTTTAAAATCTCTCGAAAAACAGTATTCACGAGCAGTCATCACATGCATTGACATCCTTTTTTTATGCACGTTGTTACTAAACGGTTTATCCATGCTCAACCAATCAAATTACATTGACTAACATTTTTACAGTGATATATTATTAAAGTTGAATCTTTTTATTGGTTATATTAGATAAATCACAATACTTATTTTGAACTGAAAAAGTGGAAAATTGTTTTCACCTGCACCCAGGGTAAGGAAACTTAACTTTCTATACCAAGCTTGACCGTTTTCTATCAAAAAAACAACTACTTCCTGGGCTATATGCCCCAACGAACATTGAATTATATTTCAATAGAAAACGTGATGGCGACCGACTTCGTCGATACTTACAACCATCTCTATCGATTTGCAAATTAACAGGAAGAACACTACTCGTAGACCGGTTTTGACATTATTGTGTCTCATCAGTACGAGGTAAGTAGTTCTTCTGAGAAACGCAGAGCAGGATTCAGAATGATTCTTTTACGCCAATACATAAACCGTGAACCCACGATTCCATAATAAAGTCGCAAAAGCGCCATCCTACAATTTGCAAACCAACAGATCAAAGGTAACTGTAATCACAACAAAAAAAACAAGACAAGAAATAAATTTCTATAAGGTGCAGTCAATAAAAAAACTGAAAAAGTGGAAAATTGTTTCCACCTGCACCCAGGGTAAGGAAACTTAACAGTTTCTATACCAAGCTTGACCGTTTTCTACCAAAAAAACAACTACTTCCTGGGCTATATGCCCCAACGGACATTGAATTACATTTCAATAGAAAACGTGATGGCGACCGACTTCGTCGATACTATCGAGATGGTTGCAGGTGGAAACAATTTTCCACTTTTTCAGTTTTTTTATTGACTGCACCTTATAGAAATTTATTTCTTGTACTCATTTTGAACGTTATTTATTATTATTTTACATTATGGAAAAACTGGAAAAATGTTACATTACAAATAGACAGAAAGAAATGCTTGTTCAGTTCATGTAAGACAATGCAGGGGTTCTCGTAGGTTCCAAAATTAGACGGAAGACTTACTAGTAAATCACTTAAAGCTCTGTGGGTAGAAATTACACACTATTGCCAACATTGCATTTTAGAAATCCTTTTATAAATAATAGAAAAGTGTAATTTATTATTTATTTTTTAATTTTTAAAACATCTTCATTTATAAATAAGCATTCTATAATTTCCTTAAACTAATCTATCAATATTTATAGCCAAAAACTACTAGAAGAAATGATTCTCCTGGGTCTTGGTAGGAGAATTGATTCTCTCGCGCATTTCACTCATCCATGGTGAGATTTTATTTCAAAAATACATTTTTGTCTATTTTGAGAGAGAGTTATAATTCACTTTTTCTTTGTGAGATTTCGGGTATCCATCAATGTATATAAAATAATAATAAAATAAATCATGTATTAAAGGATAAAAAAAATGAAATTAAGTTATCGTGAGACGTTAACATTTAAAAAAATTGTTCACTACATTAACCGTGCAATTGACAATTGTGCTTTAGTCTATTTTTTGTTCACGCACAACCAACAGTTGTTATTTAAAAACATATTGTATATTATACACAAGAAGTTTTTCAAAACAATAATTACTTTTTTAAAATATCATTAAAGCTTGATAAACATCTGGATCATCTCTATTTTTAAATAAAATTGTGTAAGCACCAAGTTAAAATCATATACATGGTGATTGATTAGTGTGAGGAAGCTCAGTAAATCTGTTATAGTAAAATTTACAAAAAAAAATGAATGAAAAAATAAAAAAAATAAAAATATCTAGAAAACTGATAACTTTAGTTATAGGATGTACTTTAGAAAATTTTAAGTATGAAATTAATACTCTTCAATAGTGATATAAAATATAGGGTGTTCTATTTAAAATTACCAATAAAATAATGTACTAGCATTTTGACTTACCCTGTATTTGATGGTTGCAATAGATTAATGTTCCTATTCTCCTTTTTAATTATACAGGGGGTTAAACTTGATACGATTTTCAGGTAATATTGGTTATAACTTTTTAAATACCCGGTATAACATAATAAAACTTTACATTGTTGTGATGTGGAAGTTAAGCAGATTTCAAATTTAAAATAAAATACAGGATGTTCCATTTAAAAAAACATAAGTTTGATGTGCCACCATCTTATGGAACACCCTGTAAGATTTTAACTAATTTTTAAATGTGGAGTTTAAAGCTGCCTACAATTTTCGTTAATAACTTTTTTGTAAATTTTACTATAACAGATCTACTGAGCTTCCTCACACTAATCAATCACCCTGTATATATATATATATTATGATATAGTTTTTTCCTTTTTTTTCTATATCATTGCACAGTTATACTGATCTTAGAGCGAAATACATCCAGGATAATCCCTTAGGGCTAATAACATCTAGGTTTTAATATTGTTATGTCTTATTACTTCCATACTTGGTCTAGCCTTAATACTACTTAATCAACATCAGGTAGCTACAAATAAACAAAATATAACTTCAATATGTCACTCTGACGATGGTAATTCTAGAAAAACAGCTGTCATTGCATTAAAAAATATATTTTTTAAATAAAATGGCAAGTTCAAACCTTTAGTTGTTTATTATTTTTTTTTAACTACGAAACGCATCAACCACGAATAAGGGTTATTAGCGTGTATTTAATTAACGTTTCCGATAGATTGATTTAACTTTAGATTTTTTTATATAGGTTACAGTCTTTAAGGTATGATAAAACGTTTTTAAAATTCCCATCTTGTAGAGCTTCTCTTAATGTTGTGGGTATGTTGTGTTTTATTCGTTCAGTGTTATACCTTGAACATTGAAGAATCACGTGTTTCACAGTTAGATCACTTTTACACTTTTCACATATAGTTTTGTTTTTTGTTTGCAATAAGTAATCGTGGGTTAGTCGTGTATGTCCAATGCGAAGGCGGGTGAGTATTACTTGCTCTCTTCTGTTGTTAAGATCTGGTTTCCAAGGATTATGGCGTTTCATTCCTTCGTACGACTTGGTTGAAGAGTTGTTCCATGTTTGTTGCCAGGCTATTGTTATTTTGTTTTTTAAAAATGGCTTCAGATCAGTATGTACAACTGCGGTGTACTCCTCAGAGGTTGGATTGGTGGATGCCAGTTTGTCTACAGCCTCGTTGCCCTTATTTCGATATGAGAAGGCACTCATATGAAATTAACCCGACATTTTCTGTTTTCTAACTTTTTCATTTCTTTTTTTATTTGAAGTAAGAGAGGATTGCCGCAATACAATTGTTTGAGGGCGATTATAGAACTTAGAGAATCCGAGACAATTGTAAAGCTTTCTTTGTTTAGGTTTTCAGTTAAGGTTAAAGCTTAAAGCTTTTAGAATAGCAAACAATTCGGCAGAAAATATTGTTGTAATTGAAGATAATTTGTAAGTTATTGAGTGAAGTTCTGCGAAGATAGCTGCCCCAGTCCCATCTTCGTTTTTTGATCCATCTGTGTAGATATTAAAAGTGTTGCGGAGTTTATTCAATAGTTTATAAAATTCTTGTTTTATTAGAATTTGCGGGGTTTCTGATTTGTTGAACTTTGCTAAGCTAATGTCGGTAAAAGGAATAGGTATGGTCATGGAGGAGGGATTTGTAGTGAGGATAAATCGTATAAGTCTCTGGAAATTGGAAATTTATTTTAGATAGATAAGTTTGTACTCTAGAATAGAAAGGGTGATCGATTCGGCTTCTGTTTTTAAACATACTTGGGAACCGGTCGGAAAATACATTATGTTTTATAAGTTTATTTTTGTTCGATGCGATTGATGCTGAATAAGTAAGACTTAAGTATTGTCTCCTGTAAGAGAGTGGCAGTTCTCCAGTTTCCCAATAGATACTTTTTATTATATAGACTGGTGCGATGGGCTCCCAAAGAAATGGGAAGACTTGTGTTTTGAATTACGTCAAGTGATTTTAAAAGAGATTTTTTGGCCGAGTTGTAGACTATAGCACATTAATCGAGCTTTGATCTTGAGCTTTGATCAGCACCCCAGTTTCTGTAAGCGAGGGATCGTAGTAGATTTAGTCCGGATTGACAAGATCTCTTTAGATTATGAATGTGCGTTTTCCAAGTAAGTCTCCTATCAAAAACCATGCCTAGAAACCTGATTTCTTCTACGTAATCAATTTTCTGTTTATTTAGGTAAAGATATTTAGCTTGAGTGTTGTTTCCTCTTGTAAAGCACACAGCTTTTGTTTTTAGGGTATTGAATTGGAGTCCAGTCGTGGCTGACCATTTTTCAAGGTGAGTTATGGTTTTTTGGATTTCGTTGTGGGTTTTTGTTAAGTTTTTACCTCTGCAAAAAATCACTAGGTCATCCGCGTATAACCTTGCTTTTACTGGTCCTCTAATGTTTGTCGTGATTGTATTTATTACCACTAGGAACAAAGTTGTACTGAGGTTTTACCCTTGCGGTATTCCATTTTCTTGTGTTTTTCCTTGGGAGTATGCGCCGTTGACTCTGACTTGTAATTGTCTTTTCTTCAAGAAGTTTGTAATATACATCAGTATGTTGCCGCGTATTGACCACTCACTAAGAGTTTTGATAATTGAGTATTTCCATACGGTGTCGTATGCTTTGCTTATGTCGAAGAATATTCCAATACAGTGTTGTTTTATTGCGAATGCTTCATGTATTTCTGACTCTAGGTCAACAAGGTTGTCCAAGGTATAGTTTTGTTTTATAAATCCACATTGTTCTGGTATGATTAACTTATTGGATTCTAGATACCACATGATTCTCTAACAGTTTGCCCATATTACATGTAAGGGATATTGGTTTATATGTTTGAGGATCTGATTTTGGCTTGGATGATTTTGGGATGGGTATAATGATTGCTTTTCTCCAAGAATTTGGGAATACGCCTGAGGATAGGATAATGTTGTAAATGTTTAAAAGAATTTTTTTGCATTCATAAGTAAAGTTTTTTAGAAATGCAAGAGGGATGTTATCAGGTCCAGGGCATGAATTCTTAGAGTTTTCAAGGACAGTTTCTAATTCATCCATGGATATTGGTGTATTTATGTAGGTATTATAAAACTCTTCATATTTTAGAGGCTCCTTTTCTTTCTCTTGCTTGAATTATTTTCATAGACTCCTGCCAGAATATTAGCTATTTCTTCCTGATTTTTGTAGATGATGTTATTTTGTTCAAGAAAGTTTATTGGGTTGCGGGATTTTCTTCCTGTTATTTTATTAACTTTATCCCATACATTTGTTATAGGTGTTGAGTTATTTATTGACGAGACGTATTCTTTCCAAGATTCACGCTTAGCATTTTTATAGTAAATCTAGCTATTGCCCTAAAATTTTTAACTTCTAAACTATTTTGTGCGCTATTGTGACGTTTAAATGTGTTAATCTATGTTACATGTAATCGTGCTGTGCCAATGGCCGTAGTTGTCGAGGCACATAAAATAAATAAAAAAAAAAAAAAAAAATGTGTTAAAGGCTCGCTTTGATTGTTTTATTGCTAGTTTATTATTGTTCTATATTTCTACATACAATCTAGATAGATAGATATAGATATTTTCACTTATACAATCAATGATCATTGTAAAGTAAATATTTAATATCCTTAATAGAAATTGTTTTCTCTACAGACTCCAACTTTTAGTGATTTAAAGTACTGTTGTGCGAGTACGCCCCTGGCGCTATGATCAGACGCGATTGTAAATATTGTCTTACATAAATTAAAGTGTTGTAAATAAATTGTGTTATATAAATTAAACAGTGTTAGTGATTTAAATAGTTTAAAAATAAATTAAAAAGACTAGTAAAAATAAATAAACGTTACATTGGTGTCAGAAGTGGGATATTGTAAATAAATAAGGTAAAAAAAAATAAATAAATAAATATGTCGAAAAAACTTTGTGACTTGAAAGTGACAGAATTGCGTCAAGAGCTGGAGGATCGTGAATTGGAAACAACAGGAAGGAAGACTGAGTTGTTGGAGCGACTTAAGCAAGCATTGGAAAATGATGGTTTAGATCCAGAAAATCATATTTTTGTAGACGACTCTTCTGCTACAATTATTTCTTCATTAAATAAAGTTTCTTCCGATATGTCTTCCTTGAAGAGTGATATCTCTTCCGATATGTCTTCCTTGAAGAGTGATATCTCTTCCGATATGTCTTCTTTAAAGAGTGATATTTCTTCTTTGGAAAATAAAGTTTCTTCCGACATGTCTTCTTTGAAGAGTGATATTTCTTCCGAAATGTCTTGTTTAAAAAATGATATTTCTTGCGATATGTCTTCTTTGAAAAATGATATTTCTTCTTTGGAAAACAAAGTTTCCACTGATATGTCTTCTTTAAAAAATGATATTTCGTCTTTGGAAAATAAAGTTTCTGCTGACATTTCTTGTTTGGAAAACAAAGTTTCTTTGGATATTTCTTCTATGGAAAATAAAATGTCTTCATTTGAAAAAAAATTGAAGAGAAAATAAGAGAAATGGAAAAGCAAATGGAAGAGATGGAAAAAGGAGGTAAAGAAGATATGGAAGATTTAAGAGAGGAAAACGAGGACGAAATGAGAAGCTTCAAAGTGGAGCGGAAACCGAAATTGGAAGGCAGCGAAAGTTCTGTTCGTGTTAAGGCCCCAACCTTTGACGGAAAGATGTCTTGGGAAAATTATCTCAAACAGTTCGAAACAGCTGCAAGAGCGAACGGATGGTCCCAAAAAGAGAAGGCAATAAACCTCACCATCGCTCTGAGAGGAGACGCTTTGGATGTTCTTCAGACCATACCAGTGGAGGACATAGATGATTTTGAGCAACTGAAGAAAAGCTTGAACATGCGATATGGTCACGAACACCTGGAGAACTTGCACCGATCGCAGTTGAAGACTCGAAAACAGAAGCGAGAGGAGACACTTCAAGAGTACGAAGTCGATATTGCCAGATTGGTAAGATTTGCTTACCCTTCAGCTCCAGAACAAATGATGGAATGTTTAGCTGTTGAAGCATTTCTTGATGGACTTCGTGACCACGAAATGGCAAAGACACTCCGTTTAGCCCACCACAAAACATTAGTGGACATTTTGTCTGCTGCGCTTGAGTATGAAGCGGCTTCGAAAGCTTGTGGAGGATACAGTAAAGTAAGGTCCGTAACGGAAGAGGAAAATAAGTTAGACCAATTAGTAAATATGATGAAGAACTTTACTGATAAGAAAAAGAAGAAGACCTTCAGGCGCTGGAATTGTGGTGAAATAGGACATGCTCGCAATTCATGTAAACGTCCTGGGGTCACTACGAATCAAGAAACTACTCCACAGGAAAAACTAAAACGGGCCGGCCTAGAGGGGGCAACTTCGACCCAGAACGTTTCCAAAGACCCTCTCATATTAATAGCCTCTTTGAAATGCCGCGAAGACAGTGTATATGTAGATGGTGAGGTCAACGGTAAAAAGTATACACTATTGGTGGATACTGGAGCGACCAGAACGATTATACGGCCAACAACTATAAATAGCCGTAAGAAGCTTTTACCAACAAGGCTACGACTGCGAACTGCCACAGGTGATAGAGCTAACATCCTTGGAGAAGTCCAGGTTCAAATAGGAATTGGCTCAGAAAAGTTCACGCATACTGTTATTGTCGCTGACATTGAGGAAGATGTTATATTAGGAATGGATGTGATGAACTTACATGGTTTCCAACTGGATTTCAAGAACAGAGTTATCAAAGTCGGTTCTGAAGAAATATTCCTTCATCCATATGAGGACAAAACCGTGCCAGCCGTTGTCCAGGAGGATACTGTGGTACCTGGTAGAAGCGAAACGATCATAGTGGCCAGACTGCAAGGAACTATTGACGAAGGAATACCGGTGATGATGGAACCATGGAACCATGATGAGGAGGTCGGTCGAGGAATTTTGATAGGAAAAGGATTGGTCACTTCCGCTAAAGAAATTCCAGTACGAGTTATAAATGTCAATGATCACCCAATTACGATCAAGAAAGAGACCAAAGTTGGAACATCCGTACCAGTAACATCTATAATTCGACAGACAACTATTCCCGATAATTCCAACGATAAGTTTGAACAAATGGTGGCGGTTGCTGGTACATCTCTAAACCGAGAAGAGAAAAAGAAAAAATGAAAGATTTTCTTCATCGGTATCGCAACATTTTTGTACCAAAGGGAGGTAAGACAGGACGTACCTCTGCTGTAAAACATAAAATCGACACGGGTGATGCCAAGCCAATTCGTCAATCAGCTAGAAGACTACCACAGGCAAAGAGGCAAGAAGCTGAAAGGATTGTTCGAGAAATGGAAGAAGATGGAGTGATAGAACCTTCTACCAGTCCATGGGTCTCTCCGGTAGTCTTGGTCAAGAAAAAGGATGGAACTACGAGGTTCTGTGTAGACTACCGTCAGTTGAACAATGTTACCAAAAAGGACAGTTATCCTCTGCCTCGAATCGACGATACCTTGGACACTCTAGCTGGAAGTAAATTATTTTCTACCTTAGATTTGAAGTCTGGTTATTGGCAGGTAGAAATGGACCCAAGAGACAAAGAAAAGACAGCCTTTACCACCGATTCTGGATTATTTCAGTTCAATGTCATGCCATTCGGACTATGTAATGCTCCTGCGACATTTGAAAGGCTGATGGAGAACGTATTAAGAGGGTTGTCTTGGAAAACGTGCCTGGTCTACTTAGACGACATCATAGTCTTGGGAGACATTCGAAGAACATCTGAAAAACTTAGAAGATGTTTTTAAAAGACTTCAAGCTGCCCAACTGATGCTGAATCCAAAGAAATGTCAGTTATTCCAAGACAAAGTTAATTATCTGGGTCATATTGTCAGCAAAGAGGGCGTGTCTGTAGATAAGGACAAGGTTTCTTCTATCAAACAATGGCCACAACCAACTGATAAACATCAAATAAGAAGTTTTCTTGGTCTATGTACATACTATCGCAGATTTATCAGAAAGTTTTCAGACATTGCTAAGCCATTAACACGCCTTACAGAGGAAACGAGAGAGTTCTGCTGGGATGAAAACTGTCAAACGGCTTTTGAAACTCTGAAGAAGCATCTAACCGCAGCACCGATATTAGGCTACCCACAACCGGAAGGAGAATTTATTTTGGATACAGATGCCAGTAATGTCGGAATTGGAGGAGTCCTTTCACAGATTCAAGATGGACAAGAGAGAGTCCTGGGTTATTTTAGTAAAGTGCTCTCCAAACCTGAGCGGAATTACTGCGTTACGAGAAGAGAACTTCTGGCAGTTGTGAAATCGGTGGAACACTTCTACCAATATCTTTATGGACGAAAATTCTTAATCCGGACGGACCATGCAGCCCTAAAATGGCTAATGCAGTTTAAGAACCCTGAAGGTCAAATTGCCAGGTGGATCGAACGACTCCAAGAGTACGACTTTAGGATCGAACATCGAGCTGGGATAAGTCACAGAAATGCAGACTCCCTTTCCAGAAGACCGTGCCCAGAAGAGTGTTCTCACTGCAGTAAGACAGAATTAAAAGAAACTGCAATACTACGAACAACTGTAGTTAACGACGACTGGGCACCTACTAGAATTAAAGAAGAACAAGATAATGATCCTGTTTTAAAGAAAATGAGAGAATGGAAGATAGAAGATCGTCGACCTACTTGGCAAGAAGTGTCAAAATTCTCTACAGTCCTTAAATCATATTGGGCCCAGTGGGAGTCTTTCATTTTGGAAGGCGATTTATTAAAGAGAATAATTGAAAATGATGACGGTTCCGTTAACAGAAAGCAATTAGTTATACCAAAGAGTAGAGTAGCCGAAGTACTACGACAGTTACACGACAGTCCATCAGGAGGTCATCTTGGTGTTAAGAAAACCCTGCAGAGAGTTCGTGAAAGGTTTTATTGGATGAATAGTTCCGATGATGTTAAGGACTGGTGTAAGAAGTGTACCATCTGTGCTGCTAGTAATGGACCTCAGAAAAGAGGAAAGGCTCCCATGAAACAATATAACGTTGGTAGCCCATTTGAGAGAATTGCTTTAGATATTGCTGGACCGTTCCCCACTACTGAGAATAAGAATAAATACATGTTGGTGGTAATGGATTATTTTACGAAGTGGGTTGAAGTCTACGCCATTCCAAATCAAGAGGCAGCAACTGTCGCAGACGTGCTAGTGAAGGAGTTTATTTGCCGATATGGAGTGCCCTTGGAAATTCACAGTGACCAAGGAAGGAACTTCGAAAGTCAACTCTTTCAAGGAATTTGCGACAATTTAGGAATGAAGAAAACAAGAACTACAGCATTGCACCCACAATCAGATGGAATGGTAGAACGCATGAATAAAACTATTGGCAAATATCTATCAAAAGTAGTATCCAATCACCAAAGGGACTGGGACCAGTATATTTCGCTCTTTGCAATGGCTTATCGATCCGCCGTCAATGAATCAACAAGGTCAGACACCAGCAAAAGTCTTGTTTGGACGCGAGATGAGGTTACCATGCGACCTCGAGTTTGGATGCCGACCTGGAGAGGATATAGCTGGAGAAGACTATGTAATCCAGTTACGTAGAAAAATGGACGACATGCATGATTTGGTTCGCTCCCATCTCCAAGTTGCCAGTGACAGGATGAAGAAACGGTATGATACCCAAGCTATAGAAGGATGTTTCCAAGAAGGTGACAAAGTCTGGCTCCATAACCCGAAAAGACGGAAGGGGTACTCACCAAAGTTACAACAATCTTGGGAGGGTCCATACATCATCAAGAAAAGAATCAATGACGTCATATACCGTATAATAAAGACCCCGAATGGAAAACCTAAGGTAGTACACCGAAACCGACTGGCGAAATTTGAAGGAGATCATGACCAGGAAGAAGAAGTCGTAAATCAAGTCCAAGATACACCCGACCTTGCTTTCGAAGAATTTATGGGTGCATATGGAGGTACTGGGAAAGCTAGATACGGCGTGACTATTGAGAGACAGCAAGACCTGTTCACACTTCCTGATGACTACTCATTAGCCCATAGCGTTTCCGCCACTATCAGCGACGGCCGAGGATTAGCGTCTGTCTTTCGAAGGAAGTTTGGTCGATTGTCAGAACTTCGAAATCAGTTACCAGCCACTGGGAAGGCTTTGATACTTCGAGATGACTCCCGTTGCCTCTTCTATCTGATTACCAAGAATACCTACCAAGACCAGCCCACTTATCGAAATATATGGGAATCATTACTTAACTTGAGAGAGCACATATTGGAGTCCAACGTACAGAAGCTAGCCATGCCAAAAATAGAGTGCAACTCATTGGATTGGAGGGTCATCCGAAATATGGTGGAAGTAATCTTTCAAGATACCGAAGTCCAAGTGTTGGTATGCAGCCATTCGCCCCGTGTCCAGCTGACATCAAAGACCATTCCATGTTATTTCCATGCAACTGGAAATTGTAGACGAGGATTCAGTTGCAAGTATCTCCATCCAGTCTCAATTCCGTAAAAGTTCCAGGAGGAACTATCTCTTAAGGAGGGGGCAATGTTGTGCGAGTACGCCCCTGGCGCTATGATCAGACGCGAAGGAAACAGACGATACGAGAGTCTTCGAGAATATACGGCGCCCGATGAGCGAAGCATCTAGACTCGATACGATCGAGAATAGACTGGAGTTCTGGAGTATGCTGGAACAATAGGTACTTGCCTATATATTAAGGACCGATTTGAATATTTTAGTTAGTTAGTCAGTAGTATGTTGTTAGATAAATGCGATTGTAAATATTGTCTTACATAAATTAAAGTGTTGTAAATAAATTGTGTTATATAAATTAAACAGTGTTAGTGATTTAAATAGTTTAAAAATAAATTAAAAAGACTAGTAAAAATAAATAAACGTTACAGTACCTAAACTGGAAGTATACAACAGAGAATTGTACAGTGTATGAATGTGAATTATGTGAATTACATAATTAGTAAAAATTTATAATAAAATTTCCAGCTGGTATGTATCTGACGAAATTTCTATGTCAGATCATCGCTGGATAAAATACGAAATAAATTTATCACTGTCAACCTCTGAACTAACGAGGAACCCCAGAAAAACGGACAGGACTAAATGTGTTCACCTTTTGAACGGGTCCCTGAGTAACATCAAGGAAATGACGTGTAACAGCAATGGTGAACTAGAAAGTTACTATGTAACTACGCAAAACATCATAAAACATGCCTATAAGAAATCCTGCCCCCTCGGAAAGGTCGAGCTTAGCGGTACAACCAACTCCTGGTGGAGCCGTGAATTGGATCGGCTGAGGGCAATGGCGAGAACATCTTTTAACAAGGCAAAGAATACCAAACTCAAAGAGGACTGGGAAACATATAAGTCCCACCTCAAAGAGTATAAAAAAGTCATTAGACAAAATCAGTGAAGAGCCTGGAAAACCTACTGTGACGAAATTGAGGAATTTCCACAAGCAGCTAAACTCCAGAGAGCTCTCTCGAAAGACCATTACCGTAACATTGGCATACTAACCAAAGAGGATGGCTCAAAAACCGCCAACCTGAAGGAAAGCCTGGAACTGCTAATGTCAACACACTTCCCCGACTCCAGATTTCAAAATATGGCTACCTGGAAGGACGAGGTACAACACTATCCTACGGACGACGACTGGAGAATAGCAAACCAGATTGTCGACGAAGACAAATTAAGGTGGGCCATTCTGAGCTTCTCCCCCTTTAAATCACCAGGAACTGACGGCATTTATCCAGCCCTATTACAGTGGGGCCTGGAGGTGTTGATGCCGCACCTGGTAGGAATCCTCAGATTCTCCTTGGCACTGAGGTACATTCCTAAAGGTTGGAGAGAAGTCAAGATAGTCTTTATACCTAAACCAGGAAGATTGGACCATTCCATCCCAAAAGCATACAGACCCATCAGTCTCACAGGGAGGGGTGCTCTCACCTCTACTGTGGAACTTGGTCTTAGACTCCTTACTCAACCACGTAAGCAGTGACAACTTTTACACTATTGCTTATGCAGATGACCTAGTGATTCTGCAAACAGGAAGGTTTGAGGAAACACTCTGTGCTAGAATGCAAGAGGTCCTCAATATCATAGAAAGCTGGTGCAAGGATCACTCACTGTCATTAAACCCACAAAAGACAGAGATGGTCCTTTTTACAAGGAAAAGGAAGATTGTGAACCTTCGGGCTCCAAAACTCCTAAAAACTGAATTAAACTTCTCTGCAGAGGTGAAATATCTAGGGATCACCTTTGACAGCACGTTAACATGGAACTCTAATCTAGAAAATAGAGTCAAAAAAACATATATTGCCTATGAACAGTGCAGAAGAACCATTGGTCGTACCTGGGGATTGTCACCAAGGGTCACGGAGTGGATCTACAATGCAATCATAAGACCTATGCTAACCTACGGCGCGATTGCCTGGGGAGTAAAAACAAACCAGCTGACAGTCGTCCGCAAACTTGACCATTAACAAAGAACAGCATGCCTTAACATAACAGGAGGCACGAGAACTACACCAACTAGAGCGATGGAGGTGATCCTCGGTGTCACCCCACTTGATATATATATCAAGGAGGTGGTTTTGATGACCATGCTGCGGCTCCGCTCTACCGGTACACAATTCGAAGTAGAATCTGATGAGTCGAGGTGTGGTTTGTGGCGCGAAGCTATAAACGAGCTTTCAATGCTACAAACAAATACAGAATCGATTTCACCAAGATATTTCTTTCACAGGCCCTACAAGATAATCATTAATGACAACGCTCAAAATGCATTGGCGACAGGTACTATATGTATCTTCACCGATGGATCTAAGACAAAAGAAGGTTCAGGATGTGGAATTTACTCCAGATCCCTAAACCTAAATATAAAATGGGCAATGGGTTGTAATGCAACTATAGCTCATACAGAGCTAACTGCCGTCTCCAAAGCCGCAAAAGAGATTACCAAAAGAGAAATCACTGGCAAAAACATCCGTATCCTTACGGACAGCAGACAAGTACTATTAGCCCTGAATAGGCCACGGATCACATCAGATCTAGTATTAGAATGTCATATGGCCCTTACGGAAGCCTGCATGCAACAATAATGTGGTTACTCTAGGCTGGATAAAAGGCCATGGAATTTCAAAAGGCAACCGCAAAGCTGACTCGTTGGCTAGAAAAGCTGCCTCCCAAAGGCTCTTGGGACCCGGTAGTCTTGTCAGCTTGCCGGCATCAGCTGTGGTTGGCCTAGTAAAGGAACGCTCCCTTGACAAATTCAGGGGAAGATGGGACGAAGAAAAAGGTTGCATACTATCCAAGGAACTTCTGAAGTATCAGAATAGCGGAGCAGCCAAGAAATACGTGGCCATGACCAGAAAGGACCTGCGGTTGGTCACAGGTATACTTACTGGCCATTGTCATTTACGAAAACATCTGAACAGGTTGGGTTTATCTGACAGCCCACTATGTAGAGGATGTGAACAAGAGGATGAGACAGTTGAGCACGTCCTTTGTGATTGTCCGGCACTCTCTCTAATACGACTTTCTGTATTCGGCGAGAACTGTGTTAGCCAATTTGAGGGAGCTGCCTACAGGAGACGTTATCACCTACTTTAAACAGGTAGGATGGTTGACGAGCCAATAGGTTAGGCTCAATCTCATAAGGAAGCACAATGGGCCAAATGTGGCCTAAGTGCAGTGGGGCGACCCACCCTTCCAGAAATACAGTTACAGATTATACAGTGTGGAAAGCCAAATAAAATAAATTAATTATCTCGATTATTGTACATATTTATAGGAAATCCCGAAACACGTCAAATTTAAATTATAAATTATTGACATTCTTTAAAGTGAAAATTTGATCCCTACCTTCATCCCCCTTTGCGTGACAGTTACACCCCCAATTTTTTAAATGGGAATTACGGGCTTGTGATCTATCCAAAAATGTTATTCGTTTTACCAAAAATGTTATCCGTTTTGTTAAGTCATTTAAAAACAATAACATTTTTGGATAGGGCTATGGGGCTATGTCAACAATATTGTTTACAAAACTAAACCATATGATTTAGATGACTTAAGAGAACGAATAACCCTTGCGATTAGATCGGTCACGACTGATATGTTAATTAACGTTAGAAGACATTTTATTTAAGATTAGGATGTCGCCAAGACGTTCGCGGTGAGCATTTTCAACATCTACTTCATTCACATTCATATTTTTTACGCTATGAACAATTAAATATTACATATCGATAGTTTATTTTTTTATGTTAATTTTTGCAATAATTTTAAAAATAGCATTTTTGGATAGAGGATGAAGGGAGCTTTCAAAAGAATTATCACAAGCCCATACTTCCCCTTTATAAAATTGGATGTTTTAACTGTCACTCAAAGGGGGTAGAAGGTAGGGATCAACTTTTCACATTAAAGAATGTCCATTTATAATTTAAATTTGACTTGCTTCGGGAATTTCTATAAATATGAATGAATTTATTCCCTTTGGCTTTTTCACACTGTATAATAAAATAAACCAATTAGAAACAAAAAGTATTAAAGTTTTGATAATGATTTGTATAGTTACATTTATAAATATAGAAATTTTATCATATTAAACGTTTGAACATTTCGTAGAATATTATCTCAAACAATTTTCATTTTATAACAATATTTATTGAAGATAAATGAACTGTTTTTGTACATTCCTGTATAATTACATTATTCAATTTATAATTTCAAGGTTATGTTCATTTAACAAAATGCAAATAATATAAATTAATAAATTTAATATTTTTTGTATTGGATTCAAATGAATTTACAATCAACCACTATGAGGAACAATAAAACTATTAAAAGTACTTTACATAATTAATCTTGGTGGGTACAGTTATTTTCTATTAGAACATAAAAAAATTATTCATTTTCTTTTATTAGCAATAAATAAGAAAAGTCGAAAGTGTGTCGTAAAAACCAAAAAAGTATTAGCTATACCGATAGGTCCTATTTACAACTGTGACAAAGTTTTATTATATAGATATTATTTTCTTACTATAGATAGATAGATTGATAGATATTTTATTGCATTTAAAAATAATTTACCTACAATTCTTATTACAAGAAGTTCGGATAATCAAGACTATAAATATATATACAAATATATATTGTATGTAAATACATACAATTAGAGTTTGTCAATTATTAACTTATACTTATATGTACATTAACTTTATAAGAATAAAGAAAATAGCAATCGAATGATAACAAATGACAATAAAAATGTCCTACTCTTCCAGTGCAAAGGATCTTAGCTTTAAAATACTAAGGAAATAATTTACTGCCTTGGTCAACTTGTTAAAATCAAGTGTATTCAGAAGATCCGCCAAATTATTTATTGATTTCGGTATCATGAGCATGCAGTTTTCTCCATTATATGTGGGACATTCCCAATACAAATGAATTACAGTTTCGTTTCTCTGCTTAGTCTAATTTGGGAAATTATTCTATTTATAGATATAGGACAGGATTTGTGTAAATGCGAGGTATTCTCATACATATGCAAATATTTGTATAACAAAGGATAAGAGAAATCAACTACTCTTTGCTTATCTTCAGCAACTAATTAGCTTTTGTAACATTCTAAAATTTTACTTATAAGGCCTTTATAATTAAAAAATCTGACCACAAGTGCTTACAACCAGCATAGTCAAAGTATTGCTTAAGTTGGCTCAGGAAATTATATTTTGCTTGGTGACAATTAAGACCATTTATTCTCAAAAAGCATTGCTTGATTAATAAATTATTATCCATGGCTTTTACTGTATTTAGCCACAATAACGCCGATTTATATATTAGATAACTTATTTTGATGGTGTTGGTGTCTTCTCTCACGATATAGTTGGGAGTACAGAAAGGCAAGCGTAGTATCTAACCATTTAAAAAAGTTCACTTGAACCTCAAGTAAATCTGCATGCCGTAGTCCCCAGGTCCCAATGCCATATGTTAAAGAGGACAAAACTATAGAATTATGTAGTTTTAATCGGGCATTCGAAGAGTGTAATTTATAACGACACATCATACTCATGACATAGCACCTGTACAATGTCTTAGATTATGTTTTTTGCCATATTTAAACACAATGATGATGATGAGGCCGTCACACCTAAATATGTAAAGTGTTTTACTATTATTTCTAATTTTTGGTTGTTATATTTA
Source organism: Ophraella communa (assembly GCA_035357415.1). Lineage (NCBI taxonomy): Eukaryota > Metazoa > Arthropoda > Insecta > Coleoptera > Chrysomelidae > Ophraella > Ophraella communa. The sequence goes on from CM068980.1 coordinate 24,677,458, forward strand.
ACTTTCAAATTATAATTACTGTTATAGCCACCTTTACAAAATATCTTTAATTTAGTTAATATTTGCATTAACCTCTAATTTGTTTGTGTGGGAGTACGATTCTAGCGTTTTTATTTTACGACCTATATCTACAGGAGAATCCCCTAATATTACTATAATTATCGGCGTATAACAAAAGTAAATCGTCGTGTGAACAGCAGATCTAAAGTAATTCTCAATATCTGACAAAAATGCAGAAAACAGTAAAGGGCTCAGGGAATCCCCTTGTAACACTCCTTCTGAGATATCAAAAGTACTACTAAAATAGTTAACTTTAATCGACATGGATGCATGATCATAAATGTTTTTTATTATGCGAATTATTTTGGAACTCACACCTACTGATACATCTTATGCAACAGTAAATTATGGTTAATACTATCAAACGCTCTCTTGAAGTCCACAAATATAGCAAATAGTTTTCTTTGTGGTAACCGGAGGTGAAACTGAAGAATTTATGAAGAAGGATAAATATGTTATCTTTACAACATCGATGTTTCCTAAATCCAAACTGACAGTTAGGAAGAATACTATTTTCTTTGCACCAGTTAGAAGGTCGATTCAATAAAATGGTTGTAAGAAATTTGGTAAAACAATTTACTAAAGAAACACCTCTGTAGTTTTTTGGATCTTCTAGTTCCCCTTTTTTGTGTAATATAATTAGGATAGTTTCATACTAATCTGAAGGTAGTTTTTTCCGCTTCGAAGTATTGTATTCTCGATTGTGTTATACCAGTTACATTTATTATTATAATTTTCTTATTGTATGTGATGGTTAAGGATCCGAAATGTTAGCTAGTAGGTACCTTAATAATTATTTATTAATAACAAAAATGACTGCCACAGACGTTAAACTGGGAATAATACATTTTATTTGCACAAAATTAGCTGCCCAAAAGGTTTAATTAATGATTCACCTGGTATAATCTAAGTCAAATTAAATTATGAAAGTAAATAAGGATATAGTTTTTAAGTTTTGTTTCAACTGTTGCAAAATACTTGTTCAGCGTCTGAATGTATATTTGAAATTTACTTTACGTAAGTAAACACATTATCAGTACGCTTACAATAAAATGTAATAATTATTATCATTATTATGCTCATAACAGTTACATAAAAATATCACATATCTGCAACGTGGTTGTTAATATTTATATTTTTATAAGGAAAATAGTAAAATATTGCTACAATAGCAAATGATTTTTAGTTAAGTATATGTGATTACGTCTTTTTAAAATGTTATTTCACTAATGTATTAAAATATTTCATTTTTACACTTAACGAACAAGAAAAACACACATATAAAAAGTGCTTTATGTAACAGGTGGTGATCTAAGAAAGGCTATTAACCATATTTCGAAAACTAGTGTCCGAGACAAAAGATTGATGCCAAATTTTAAATAAAATTTTGAAGACAGTTATTTATAAGTCAATATACCTAATGGTCAACACTTTGGCCAACTTTATTGGTGAAGCAAACACTAGAAAATTAATAATTTTTAGTGTTATAGTTATTTTCCATTAATAATTGCTGCAATGAGTTATAACGCATTAACAAAGTAAAAGTGATAATTAATATGTTTACTTTATGTATTAACAACTATAATAGTAAACAGGTTATAAAATTTTCCAAAACAAATCAAGTAGGTAAGTAGTGGCTACTAAAATTATTTATAAACAGTCTTACTGAAAACGAAAATGTTCATCACTACATCCTACATCCTAAAAAATAAATTTCTTTACTGCTTCTGTTTCTAAGTATAAAGAACGGTTAAAGTTAAAGAACGGTTAAACTAAACTTCCACTATTTATTCGAAAAATTCTCTTTAAAATTCAATTACAGCTAATAACTAGCATCGTCAGATTGACATTGAAATTACATTTTGTTTGTTTGTAACTAGGTACTTGATGTTGATAAGTAGTTAAGTCTCTAAGTATCATCATGCTTTAATAAGATTTCTATAAGCTTAATACTTAATGGCTAATAAGCCAATATAAAATATTCTGCAATAAAGTACGATTCGACAATGAGTTACAGAAATGATCAGGGTCCGTATTCTCTAATCATCCCTACGAGAGAATAATTTCTCACACGAAAACTTATGTATTAATCTTTTTATTTTCGTAGGAGTGAGAAATGACTCTCTCGTAGGAATTCTTCGAGAATACGGATCCAGATGATATCAATCTGTTGTATAGATGAGTCCAAGGTTTCAAATGGTAAAATTAAACTAGGCGATTTTTAAAGGAAGGTCCTACTTTATAAATCGCAACAAAAACCAAATTAAGAAACAGAAATTAATGCAGTAAATGTTGGTAATAAAGGATTGTATTTCTTAACGCACCAGGTGCAACTGTTAAAACGTTCTTAAAGGTGGAAAAAATCTAAAAAGTACTGGCTGCTACTTTATCATTGAAATGTGAAGGGAAAGTATATACGAAGGGCTTAGAGCATTTTTTAAACATTCAAGACAAAAACCTGTCATTTTTTTGGTTTTCTTGATACTGTAAAAAACTACGTGTCCTAGAGAAAAGTGACCAACAGATGATTGGTTGGTCATGGAACCAAGTTTAATTTGAGACCAGAGAAATTAAAATTCGTGCTAATAAAAAAAAGTTATAGCAAAATTAAGTGGAAAAATGTAATTTCTTATAATTTTTGATAAATTTTAAAATATTCATTAAAACTGTTCCAACATTCTCCTATAATAGGTCTTGTGGTACTAAAATTGTGTGTTTTCGAAAAATTGTTTATCCCATTTTCATAAATAAAAGCCATTTTTAATTTTATCTGCAGCTGGCTAATAAATAACTCCATTATCCATTCTGAACTCAATCTCTTCGTTAAGTCTCTAGGCTCTAATTAAGCCATTACACTTTTTAGGATTATAAACATTTAGAATAACTCCGCCATTGTTGCATTTTTTTCAATTCCATATTTTCTTGCTTTAGACTCTTATTTTCTTCTCACAATTCTTTATTTGCGCTTAAAAGCGGGTTCTATTGCTTACTTACTTTTCTTTTTATTTCTTGAATATCACTGGTAAGTTTGGAGGGATTTTCATGTATTTTCTTAAATACATTCTCTTCATCATCCATTTCCTTCTCTGTAATCGCTTTATTTACTCATCCGCTGTTTTACCATTACTATCCAAATCTCCACCTCTTTCCAAATATTTTTTTGATTTTTTTGTGCCAAACTTTAACCTTCACCACAAGAATTCTAAAAAAGTGGTGTTTTCAGTTTTGGTAATTATTTTCCTTAGAAATTGTTAAACTTGCTAATAAGGTACGTTTTCTTACTTTTGTGTTATGTTTATCTAATTTCTGACATTGTTTTAATATTTTACACTTGATTTAAATCACTGAAATCACCGACTTTTTTAAAATTATTTCCCCTTGGAACTATCGAAAATTCGGGATTGTTAAAATCATATATAAACGATCCACCAACTCACGTTGCCATATTGAAATTCATGTTAGTAGGAAAAAGATGGTATGAACAAATGAAAGTTATCTAAATTTGAAATTATCTGCATTTTTGGTATTTTTTAATATTTTTAAAAATAATCCAACAAAATTTTAATGTTTAAACACTTAAGTTCTTTTAGGAATAAGTAAATGAGGAAGAATCCAAAAATATAAATATTACACCAAACAATATCTCAAGATAAACAAGAAGTGGAGTCATGTTGACAATATACACAAAAATTAAATAAAATCTTTAGAAGGAAGTGGCAAAATATTTATATTCAATTATTAAAAAAGTAGATATAGATAAAGAGTGTAGTAGTTCTCGATTAGCCATTTTAAATGAAGAGAAACTAATTTTTACTGCTAAAAGTTAACTTAATTTTAAGCTTAATGATTTATTGATGAAAAATATTTGAAAAAATTTGATTCTTTCCACTCTAATTAGATTCTTTATAAATGATGTTATTTTCAAGTATTTATTAAACAAACAGTATGAAAAGTAGTAGATATAGTTAAATTAGTAATTAATCAGCAGCATTGGTTGTATATACTGACAATATACTAACAAAGCTTATTGTTACGGAGAAGGAGAAAGTACAAGAACGAATAAAGAGGTTTGTGGATTTTACGCAAAAGCTACTTATTGTTAATTTTAACAACACTTTTGTTTACTCGATAGAAATATTTTAATATTAAATTTAAACGTAACGTAGTCTAAAAAATTATCCATTTTATAATTACCGATAAACTAAATCCGTAAATTAATTTTCTACGAATCGTTCTGTATTAATAAAATTGTTTGATTAATGCACTCTTATTAAATAATTATTGGTATGATTAACTACTAGTTACAAACCTATACATATGTATGTGATCACTTACTTTTGTTTCTTTTTATATTATCTGTATGTTTAGAGCAGGACTCTTCATTTTTGGGAAGTAATAGGTTTTCTTTTTTGGCTAACAGTGCTTCAGACGCCTCTTTTGTTTCATATTCAAATTTGGTAGACATTTTACTATATTCAACTAATTAAAACTCGTATTAAATGTGGTTATAATTATTACGGTTAGGTATACTACGCACCAACATACTTTGCATCGCACAATAAACTAACAGAAACAGCTGATTTTATTCAACAATCGGAATTAAAAAGTTACTATCATTGGACAGACACGTAATACCATTGGCTCTTTCTTTTACTAGATGAAGCAGCGCGAGTTTATCGCAATATTTTATTGTCATAATGTTTCGTTCTAGTAGTAAATACACACTCGGAGTTTTGTATATTTTTATTGAAGGACACGTGTTATTTGTTGTGAACGATTGTTGTTTGTTACATTTTATACTCGTATACCGCAATATGTAGAATAAAATTGTTCTGATTTGTTAATCAAAAATATTGTTTACAAAGATATTTGGGAATGACGTAAATAAACAAGAAATATCTTTAGTTTCGTCTTTATCTCTTAATTCATACAAATATACCCAAGCAAAGTGAAAGGATTTAAAATCTCGTTAAATATTCTTAGCTAACATGTGGTTTTATAATCTGTATTTTTTGGGAAAAGCAATATATTTATTTAGTATAATTAGTATAGTAAATCGAACATTCAATAAAATCGATATTATTATTATTATTATCAAAAGACGTATGCACTTACTCAGCAATTACTGGTGATATTTATGTACCTATCCCGAGCATAAACGCAAATCGGATTAGGTTCAAAAATCACATATTTAAAAATTTACAAACAGTGTGACATGTGTTTGGCTTTTTGTAAATCAATAAAAGTGATTTTATCTTAAGACAGTCTTCAAAACTTCTGGGGATGAGTCCAGTTTATGATACGATGGTCGGTACAACCTCCACTTTTTCTGTATGCCACATCTGCCCTATCGCAAGATAGGTGTACTTTTCCATTTTTTCATTATATTGGTCCAAAAAATTTTTATTGTTTGGAACTGCAAAATCGACTATCAGCAATGATTTACCTTTTTTATCCACCATGCAATCTGCATTTTCGAGCACTGCCTGTATGTTGTATTTGTAACATATGATATAGGTATTGAGCAGTCCATATTTATTGGTCAGTTTCTGGTGGATAATGTTACACAGTTGGTTGTGCTTGTGTAAATACTCTGTTTTGGCTATAGTTGAACATCCTGATGTTATGTGTTGTGTAGTTTCTGAGGTTTGTTAGCACCGTCTACACTTGTCCGATGTAATAGTTTGGTCCCTAATAAATTTTTTTTGTACTTGTCAGTATTAAATACTGAATCCTGAATGGCCATCATAAATCCTTCAGTCTCTGGGAATAAGGTACCGTCAGCAAGCCACCTATTTGATGCAATTCTATCAATGTGTGGTTAGTTTAGGTCGTGATGATCTCGACCATGTTGTTGGAAGTTTATCTTTTATTTTAATTTTGTTGCTATATGTCTGACATTCAATAAATATAATATATAGTTGTTAGAAATTAAAATTATAAAAATGTCACGTCTAAGTTTATTATAAAGAAAAGATAAAATCAAACAAAAGTACAAATTTATCATTACTAACATCCCTGGTTCAATAAAAATGCAGTCTATAAACAATGAAAGAGAATATTTAAAAAACTTAATAGGAAGATATTTTCAAATAAATGACAATGTGGATAAAGACGTTTTCTTTCGGGCTCATGTTCGAACGGGTCCGGGACCCGAACAGTGTTGGACTCATCATCGCTAGGATGACGTCTACCAACCAAAACCACCTCAAAACTCGCCGTTGTTCCCGTCTCGGAATCACTCTCCATTTATTCTGCCACTCATAAACGTTCTCTTCTCCTAACCATACTCTCCACTGCCTCACTCACCTCCATCCATTCCTCCTCACCTCTCAATATTATCTCCACCATATTTTCCCAATACACAGCCACTCCGAGTCTTTCCTCCAAGTTCTTCAGCACTTCTTCATTCCTCCAGCATCTAAACACGTGTCCTACATCATCCTCCACTTCGCACCTTTCACACTCTCCAGTCTTTCTTTTCCAATCTTGTGAAGATATCCTGCTCTTGACCCATGCCCAGTCAGCACCTGTGTCAAGAAGTAGTTCACTTCGTAGACAAAGACGTGGATTCAAGCAACTTACCATTATTATCCACAAAAGAACTCGAGAATAAGTTCTTGAATAAAGTAGGTACTTTGCTAATTATTTACTGAGTAAATAGGTAATAACATATATATAATGTATTTTTAGAGAGTATATACCTACGTTTATTTAACACCCAAATCCATATTAAAGAAAAATGGGGTACAAACTAAAGTATACACCCTACAATAAAGTTTCTAATTTATTTTTATTCTAAGAATGTGGCGAAGGAAAAAAATATTGCCATATTTGCAATAACCTATGATGATAACTAACCAATCAAGTATCTATAGAAATACAACCTTTTTTCAAGATACCTGCAGAAGTGTGTTAAGTTGATTATCAGCAATTAGCTAACAACACTCTTACAAGCACCAGACATAATTGTTAATGTTATGGGTAAATCTTAATAAAATAATTTGTATTATTAAAGTATAACTTTATTAAATATATTTCAAAAATGTCAACCCCAAACATTGTGAAATCAATTGAAATTAAAATGTATCAAATAGGATTAGAACTTTAATTTTTTAACTGGTATCTTTTACACAAATAAAAAACTCTGAGCAATACCTATTTATTATTATTTACCTATTTTAATAAACTATTATTACCTACATACAATTTACGATAAACCAAATACCCATATTGTATTTTTATAGATCATTGGAGAAAGGAATTTCAGAAAAATGACTTTATTGTAAGCTGCATTCTACTTGGGGAAACTACTACTAAATTATAATGACTAAGTGATGCAGATCTAAATATCAAATTTAGTTTTAAAATATATAGCTATTTTGGACATTAGTTATATGAAATTTTTTCTTGTCAATAAAATTAGCCTATGTAGTAGCATACTAGTAGTATTTTTTTGTAAAATTGACATTTTTTATGTCTATTCCCCTGTAAATTTGTTTTTTGTAACTAAATCATAAGCATTACCCGGGCACTATTTGTCTTTGTATTTGGTTTCAAGTTAGACATCTGCTCAGAGAAATGTTAATGCTACCTTTTTCCTTGGGACTATCCTTTGTCTACTTTAAATACTAGGATAAATTTTGGACCTGGAGTAACAGCCCGAACGGTTATATTCAATTTATAGTAAAACTGAAAAATTTTTATGTTAGTATTATAAATAATTTTATATTTGAATACCAATCTTTTATTTTTTAGAACTCTTTCAAAAACATTGGATCTGAACCTATATAGAACCCATGGCTACATCAATATGGAACCCATTTTGCTGTTGCCTACTGTTTCAAATTATAAATGTTTATTTTAGGGTTCAATTTCATTTTAAAGATTCCCAAATAATGTTTGCATTTTATTTAATAAAGAAATTTTTTTCTTTTTTATGTCTCATTTACATGTACCCAGTTCACAGTAATATGAATAGATAAGAATTTCATTTTGACATGACTATGGAATCCGTTTGTCTGTTCTCTGATTTACTGGCAAAACCGTGGTTGTTGAGCTTTTAGTGGTGGCTAATGCTAGGCTTATCAGGTGTTCTATTATAAATTCAAATTATAAAGAAATTTAAAAAACTGAAATTTATATTAATATACGAGCCATAAATATGCATTTTTGGATCTTAGAATTAATTTTTTTTTATAGACGATAACTGATTTTACAATTTGTTTTACAAAACGATGATTTTTTCCTTATTTGACTACCTATCACTTAAAAATTGTAAACTGAATAATAAAATAAAAAAGTAATAAGTATTCATTTTCATTAAATAAGCTGTAATATTGTATACAAATTTTCCATTTACGCAATTTCAAATAAAAGCTGGCAATTATGTAAAGGACCATGTTATGTTTTCAAGATTTAATTTGTTTTAAAATTTCGAAAATTTAATTGTAATTAATCGCTTCCATTTTTTTGTATGCCAATAGTTTCATGGTGTTATGCGTTTGATTCTTAACACAAAATTTTAAAAAAGAAGTTGTTATTTTAATCAAAAAAATATTAACAACTTTCGAGTGTAGGTCTCAGTAGGTCTCAAATAAATGACCAACAAATTTCAATGCCGATACATTTTTTTAATTTTAACATTATATTTATATTATATAACATTATATTTTGCAAGCCCCAAAACAAAAACCAGCTTGTTATTAATAAATTTTTTTAGACAGCATTCTGACATTTTAGAGCTGAGGGTTACGTGGAAGATACCATTCAATTTGTATGCCACAAGTTTTTCTGTTTCCATTGTATTTTCTCGAAGTATTGATTTTAGAAACAGTTATTATTTAATTTGGTACACTCATCAAATCGACGTGTTTCTCTCCCTAACGCGCTTTTTCCTTCCACTATCAGAATTTGACCCAACGAAAAAAGTTGGGAAAAAAGTTTAGTTTTAAATAAATAAATTAAATATTATATATAAATATTAAAAAATGTATTTGTATTATTTTATAGAAAACATAAAATATATGCTTGAAATGTGAAGGAAATATTAACCTATCGTAATATCAAATTTAATGCATTTATGAATAATAAAAAAAATAAATATATAAATTTTCGTTCCATAAAAATAAAATAAATAAAAGCAACAATTCTAAAACAAAATTCTAAACTAGACATAAAATTTAAAGGAATCAAAAATATTTAAATCCTCTTGCCGACCAACTGACACAACTGACATCGCTCACCGTAATATCTGAAATAAAATAGTGAAAACCTCAAATTAAAAACTCCCAACACTTAGTTTTATCTTATCAACAACAATAGATAAAATAAACATAAACAAAAAAAAGTAGTAAAATAAATAAAAAATTAACTTTCATGGTATTACAACATACTTGACAGAAATCAAGAAATAAACCTTTATCATCAGAAGGACAAATTTCCGGAGACTGAAGTTTATTTGGGTAGTACAGTTTACCTACTAATTTTAAAAACTAGCTATTCAAAACTTCAAAAAACAAAGCTTAAAATTTGGAAAAATTAAAATTGAGTAAATCTTGGCAACATTGTAACATCATTTGAAGTTTTAACCAGATTGGCCAATATAAGAGGTTTTAACATAAAGTTAAAGATTCTGTGAAATAAAATTAATTAAAAACGAATGGAAGTGTGAATCAAAGGCACTTTCTTTATGGATGTACACATAATAACCATATAAAGAATGAAATAAAAATTAAGAAAAATAAATGGAAACAATATTTAGAGAAAAGAACAAATGAAAAATACATAGAATACAAAAATCAAAGGAAGAAAGTAAAAGAAATGGTGCTACAAGCAAAACAAGAATCATGGAGAGACTTCGGGGAGAAGCTGGAAAATGATAGCAAAGGAAATCAAAAGCTGTTCTTCAAGGTACTTAAAACACTAAGAAAAGGAAACAATAAAAATAATAAACAAATTAGAGATAAACAAGGAAACATACAAAGAGGAGAAAAAGAAATTTTAGAAAGGTGGAAAGAGTACTTCGAGGAATTATTAAATGTACAGAATGAGTGCCCAATAGAAAGTTTTGAGGATAATTTAGTATATGTAGATACAGAGAAAGTAGACATAATCAAAATAGATGAAGTCGAAAAGGCGATCCGTATAATGAAACGAGGAAAAGCTGCAGGACATGATAATATTTCAGCAGAAATGTTACAGAATTTGGGAAAAAAAGGACTTGAGGTATTAACAGAACTATTTAATAAAATATGGATGGAAGAAACTATACCGCAAGACTGGGAATTGGGGATAATATTGCCCATATTTAAAAAAGGAGACAGCAGTGGCTGCAGCAACTATAGAGGAATAACAATACTAAGTAGCGTCCTAAAAGTGTATGAAAGAATTTTGGAAGCAAGACTTCGAAAAATTGTAGAAATACAGTTTGAGGAATCACAAAGTGGATTCAGAAAAGGCAGAAGCACGCAGGACCATATTTTCACCTTAAGACAAATCATAGAAAAGAAATATCTGCAAAACCAGGAAGTATATTTAGGCTTTATAGATATACAAAAAGCATTTGATAGTGTACCGAGAGATCAGATATGGCACAGCTTACAAAAAAGAGGAGTTGGAATACATTTATTAAATAACATAAAAAGTATATACAGAGTAACCAGAAACTACGTCAGAAAAGATAACGGACAATCACAGGAATTTATTACGAGAGAAGGATTACGTCAAGGGGGAGTATTGAGCCCACTACTCTTTATTACAATTATGGACGATGTCTTAAAAGAAATAAAATCAAAAGTGAAGAAAATCAATGTTGGGTACAAAGATCTAGAACCAGTCACCTTAGCAGAATGTATATTTGCAGATGACGTAGTAGTATTCGCAAAGAATGTAGAACAACTAAAAGAAAATTTGATCATTTGGAAAGAAGCACTTAGGAAACGAAATATGCATATAAATATTGAGAAAACAAAGTTCATGATTATAGGAAACGAAAAAGAAAACCTTGATTTAAACATCGAAGGAACAAAAATAGAAAAAGTAAAAAATTTTAAATATCTTGGCATACAAATCCAACAAAATGGTAAAATGGAGACAGAAATAAATGAAAGAATAAGTGCAGCTGTTAAGGTTTACTACGCATTGAATGCAAATTTTCTAGGACGAAGAGAAATATCCAGAGAAACTAAAATAACTGTGTACAAAACCATATTTTGTCCAATTTTAACTTATGGTTCTGAAAACTGGGTACTTACTAACGCAATAAAAAGCAAACTGCAGGCAACAGAAATGAAGTTCTTAAGACGAATTAAAGGTATCACAAGAAGGGACAGAGTAAGGAATGAAAATGTGAGAAAGGAACTTAACATAGAACCAATATTAAAAAAAATACAGAAACAACAACTGAAGTGGTTCGGACACCTCGCGAGAATGAATAAGGAAAGACCAGTAAAGAAAGTGTGGCAAGCCAAAACGTTGAGTAAGAGACCTAGAGGAAGACCAAGAAAAACGTGGGAGAATACAATTATGGATATCTTTAAAGAAAGAAATACCTCTTGGAATAATGCTTGTAAAATGGCCAGAAACAAACAAGAATGGACAAAGTTCGTTTATGAATAAGAGAAGGAACCCTGACACCCAACTGGGTATAAAGGGGAAAAGATTATATATATATATATAAAAACGAATTTCCTAATCGTAATTTTAAATTTTTTGTGTTTTAAATTATTTTAAGAATGTTTATTTAACTCGAAAATACCTATTCTCAAGTTTAATATACCTAATTGCCGCATTTACAACAGGTAAGTGATAGTTTATGTTTACTTTGAACCTGAATTTTTAGCAATTTTTAATACTTCTTAGTGTTTTCGCGGAAAAACAATGTCCTAGACCGCTCATAAAATTTTTATTAGTTCACCAAATTCTACATTTGCCTATTTTTAGTACACCTGGCAACAGAGGCTAGCCTAGCACAACACTGATTGAGAGGTGTGTGTACCGTAAAAGAGCAATCACGTGATTTTGTTATAATAAAATTTGAAAATTTCCTAGGGTAAATAAACTAATCATATTTATATAATTTTAAACTTTAAATTTGTAGAATTTGTTCGTGAGTAGTTGCTTAATAACGTTACGATAAACATTTTAATTATAATTCGATTAAGACAAAAAAAATGATGATAAATATTAAGGTCGTAAATAGGGTAATTATTATGGCCACAATATTGTGGATAATAATGGCATGGCCACCATTACCCCTGATCTTCACAAAGAAATAATATCGAATAAATGTGAATGTAAAATTGTTCCAGATGCCGCGAAAGTATATTCTAAAAACAAATAAAGCAAGTTTCCAAAAGCTTTTCAATACCACTATCCACTTTGCAATTCAGATTAAAAAATTATGACATATCTGATCGTTTAGGTAGAAATCCAGTGTTTACCAAAGTGTGGGAGGATGAGTTAACAAATCATGTGAAAAAACTGGCAAAATTATTTTATGTAATAACGCCTAAATAAGTAAAAGCATGTGCACATACCTTCACGGTAAGAAATAAACTGAAGCACCAATTTTCCAATGAGTCTACTGGAAGGGATTGGCTAAGGGCTCTTTCTTGAAAAGAAATCCAACAATATCTTTAAGAAAATCAGAAGCCACAAGTCTAAACAGAATCACCGCATTTAACAAGGTTGAAGTTCAATTGTTTTATTCTAATTTGGCAGCAATGTTGGATAAACATTCCTTTCCTGTAACACGTATTTTTAATGTGGACGAAACCGGTTTTATATCAGTGCAGGTGCCCTTTAAAAATTTTAGCAGAAAAGGGACAAAAGCGAGTAGGATATGCTACCAGCGCGGAACGAGGTAAAAGTGGCTGGATGACGGAAGACATTTTTATACAATGGTTAGAGCACTTAAAGGATTTGTAAAATGTTCTAAAAATGATCCTGTTCTATTAATCTTGGACAATCATGTGACACACTGCACTTTACAAGCGTATAACTTTTGTAGAACGAACGGAATTCTCCTAGTAACGATTCCACCCCATACGTCACACCGTCTCCAGCCATTGGACGTATCTTTTTACGCTCCTTTAACTTCAACTTATGCAGAGTGTGACAAATTTTAAAAGGTCGACCTGAAGGAAAAATAACACATAACGAGATTAATGACTATTAAGAACAGTAAACGACTAAAAGGTTGAATTAACTTTCACTATTTATTCGTAAAATACTTTAAATGTAATGACGGCCGTTTCGCTATAGAACTAGCATCGTCAGTGAAAGTTAATTCAACCTTTTAGTTGTTTACTGTTCTTAATAAGATGAACTTTCACGTAGTAAGGGTTTGTACAATAAAAGAGATTGATGACATTTTTTATTAAAGCATTCGGAATAACAGCTACCCCTAAGAAAGCTGTAAATGGATTTAAAGCTACAGGCATTGATCCCTTTAATTCAGATGTGTTCTACGAGGAAAATTTCGCATCTTCTGAAGCACTGAGTTCCGCAACATCAGAGCTTCCAACAACTTCGACTGAAATAGATTTAGCTGAAGCACTTCCCATCACGATTCAGGACGATTGAGGAAACTCCTCCAATGCAAACTCAAAAAAAATTCTACATTGCTGGATAGGATTGTCAGTTTTACAAAAATAATTCCTACCAGATTGTTCAAAAACTAATAGGAAGCAAACCAACTGGAAGTAAACATTCCCAAATTTTCACTTCAACGCCAATTAAAGAGTTTTTAGAAGAGAAAGAAAATAAGAAAATGTAAAAAACTCAAAAAAAGAATGCAAAAGGAATCTAAATTCACCAAAACCATCTAAACAAGCCAGAGAAAACAAAAAATAGAAACGCAAAAGAAAAACAAAAATACGCTGAAGAAACTGAATGTAGCCAAGAAGAAACAGAAAGTTACAGCGACGAGGATAATGCAGAAGTGGAGATACTTGTTTAATTTGTGGAGAGTTTGAAAAAAATAAATAATTCTGGTTGAGAAGTCAGATTTGTGGACATGGGCTCATGAAGCCATGCTCTGACGGATCCAGAAAAATTGTTATATGTGATTTTTGCACTTAAGCGTTGCTTTGTTACACTGGTTGCCATTCTCCCACCAGCTGGCTACAAATTACCTCTCCTGTGTTGGGTAATAATGGCCACTTCTATTTTTTTAATAGTAATAAAATGTTGATTTCATTCATTATATGGTTATTATGTGTACATCCATAAAGAAAGTGCCTTTGATTCACACTTCCATATATCATTCATTTCCTCCGCCTCTACCCTAATAGTAATGAAAAATAATTTTTCATTTTGTCTTTGCATCAGTTAACCTTACATTCTGTCAAATGAATTGAGATTTGGTGCTACTCAAGTAGTCCCTTCCTTGTCTTTTTCTGCCTTGGTTAAAAATTAACTACTTTACTACCTAAACAAAAGTCAATTAAGTTAGGTATATAGACTAGTAGTGAAAAAAGTATTTTTTCATTTTGTTTTTGCATCAGTTAACGTCACATTCTGTCGAATGGATTGAGATTTAGTGCTAATTAATTAGTCCCTATCTTTTTTTATCTTTAAAAATGAACAAATTTATTAGTGACTACCTCAACAAAAGCCAATAAAGTTAGGTAATATAAAGTAGAAAAAATTGACCTTTACCCTGACGTCATACCTACAAACCTTTATGTACATTTGATAAATTATTTTATCTATCCGTTAAAAAAATTTTTCACAAAAGTTTTTTAAAGTTATTTTTATGGTACAATTTTATTTAATCTAAATTAGTACATTTTTCTACAAATATCTGACTGAAACAAACAGATTTATGGTTGGGACAAAAAAATCTATTGAATTAAAACACCTTGATAAAAGAAAGTGTTTATTTATAAATATTAAATTATCGATTTTTAAATATGATTAACTTGGTTAAAGACTTTCTCATTTTTCCCACTATATAATTATTTCATTGGTTTTATTAACACTACTATGTTAATTCTTATATTGCCATATATTTTTATAATATTATTATTTATTAAAATTTTGTTCTGCGAAATATCTTCAAAAGCACAATCAAATGCAAAGCAAAATGATCTGACTAAGTTGAAAACACATTTAGATTTATTAAAAAATCAGAACAACTTTTTAGGAGAATTTTAATACAGTTAAGGCTGAAACACAATTAAAAACTTGGGATTTAAGGAATAAGATATATAATTTAACCAATAGGTTTTAAGGAATGGACCAGTGCTTTCTAATGCGGCAAAACACAATCAAAATTTATAAGGAAGGAATAAGAAACCGACTTGTTGGTTTTAAGATTTTAGGAATAAGAATTCAACTAATGGGAGTTCGGAATATATGACTTTGACACTTAAAACTTTTTTGTTATTTCAAAAATTAAAAAATGGAAAATTTTCATACGTATGCTGCTACTAAAATTTATAGTCGTGAATTTGAAGGTGATTTCGATTACGATTCACCCTTTGGTAATACTCGTGCTGCACCATTTCATTGATCATAACACATGAAATAAAAAGATTTTATATCAAAATAAACAGTAATAGAATAGATTAAGCTAGATTAGAAAAACAAAAAACTGCAAAAACCGAGGAACGTTTAAGCCACGCTTTTGTAGTATAACAATGCTTCACTTAACTTTGCAGTTCTTCTTCTTCTGTTTTTTTAATGGCTTCACTCTACGGTGATTCGCCAGCACGATTCATGGGTGGTTCCGATTATGTCTGGCTCTAAGCCAATCGGGCCACCTTCTTCTTTTTCTTTATATATTATACAAACTGTTACGGTTCGTTGTTTGTAGGTTATGTTTAATTTGTAGAATAGAATAGAGGTTGTTAGTATTTTTACACAAAGTATAAGGGATTTTTTTCTCGCAAAACAAACAAATGTCTTATACGCACGAACATACAACCATAAATAAGTCATAAAACAATAATATGAATTCCGTTTTTTAAGTAACGCCAACCAAAAGATTTTAACAATGCAGCCAGCATGATAAATCAAATAATCTTATCATCAGATACGTAATAGCGATGCAATATGGCATTTGATATGGCTTTCTGTTATGAGTTCAAGTTTAAAAAACGAATCGCGAAGAGATGATATTTTTAAAGGACGAGTGTCACAACAGCTGTATGAAATAAGTTGTTTATATTTTTTTTTATAGTTTACCATTTTATAAATTAATTTAATTATATGTAAATTAAGAAAATTTTGATTTGAAAAAGTATGTTGGTAGCACTGTGTAATTTATAACATTTGACAATTTTGAAGTTTAAATTATCAATTGTTAATGTTTTCCAATGTTTTAAAATAACTAATACATCAATAATAAAATATTATATAAGTAAAAGATGATATTCATATTCACAAATACTTACTTAAAGAACAATATAAAATTAATAAATTGCTATTAGCCACAAATGTCATTGTCAATAGCCTTGTCATGTTATCTATGGTATTGTCATTAGATACTTCACTCATGTTGCCAACCAATTAAAACAAAAATTTGCGTGCGTAAAAGTTACATTACGTTAAGATCTTCGAGCATATATACTAACGTAGAGATAGCGTCCAAATGAGCTTTGTTTTGTATCAGGGGGGGGAAATAAATGTCATATAGTGTCCAGCAATCTCATTGGTCCGTTTTGAATTTGCGTGTCAAGTCGAATTGTCACATATGCCATTATTGTCAATTTGTTTTGCATTTAGAGTTATTTTTACAATTTAATAGTGTTTGGATATTACTTTTAAAGCCATTTTTTAAATTAATTTGAGTATTATATTATATGGTGAGAGTTTGTGTGATTTGTAAATATAAATATGAAAATGAATCATCAAGGTCGTTTTACAAGTAAATATGCATTAGCGTCTTTTACACTTGTTTAAAAATAGGAAAATGCATAAAGCAAATATACTGCCATATTATTAAGAATACTAAAAATCTAGAAATTTATGCAATAAATTCAACTTTCTATTTTATAAAATATCTTATGATTCCATGTAAATCATTATTTACTATTACTACTTAAATTCAAGTCTAAAAAATATCTTGTTACATGTTTCAAAATGTATTATAAAGGTATTAATTTCAAACCCCCTAAAAATGATACGACACTGGCTGTAGTGTCTGACAGTTTCCCCTCTGATACAAAACAATCACTATAGATTGCTGTCTCTACGTTAGTATATATGCTCGAAGGTTAAGATACGTAAATGCGTTTTATAATGAAGATTTTTATATGTGCAAAATATTAAAAAATATTCCTAAGTATCGTTGAAAATAAAAAGACAGATAATGAATTGGTGATTTCAAAAATGGGTAAGGGTGTATTTTAGGTCACCCCCCTAGGCGCATGCGCGACAATTTCAAATTTATTGATTTTTATACGAGTTTGACGTTGCGGTGTTGTCGGCTTAAATAATTTTTCCCTTAAACCGAGTAGTTTGGTTTGGGTTTAGTAAATTTGATTTAAAAAAAAAACTGGTAAATATTTAAAGATTAAAGAAGTTTTATAAATCTATAAATAATAAATTATATGCTGTAAGTAGTAATTAAAAATATAAATAAAAAGCGTTCTTTTTTTATTTTTTTAATTGGCAAATATACCTATAAATCTCTTGCTTTAATGGTATTCTGTGATTTTAATTTATTATGGTTTAATTATATTAAAAATATATAAACTTCTGCTATAAATACCATAGAAATCATAAAACAGCAATTAAAAATAGGAATAAAACTAGAAAGAACATGTTTTCATTCATGTAAATGACATATTTAATTATGGGACTTATTTTAATTATGGTTTAAAATTCATTAAAAAATATAAACTATTAATAGGTTTGTTCCAACCAAGCAAAGAACCGTTCTAGAACGGTAATATTACCACTCACGATACCAAATTAGTGCACTGCGCAACTCACTACACCACTGCGCACAAAAATTACAATTTTAGAACAGTTCTCTGCTTGGTTGGAACAGACCTATTCTAAAGGCAGTATAGAAAATATTAGTAAAAACTTTTGTAAATGATTCATATGTTTATATGTAGGTACCTCAAGTTTAAATCCAGAAATGTTTTCAGATGCAAAATTTATTGTTCTGACTCACTATTTATTTAAAAAAACTTAATTTTCCAGTCAATATCTAATTTGTCTAATTTATGAAAGAATATCTATGTAATTTTCATCTCTTCAAGATCTTTCACTCAGTTTATTTATTCACAAAAATGTGGCAACGTAGCTTAAAATTCAAAGTTTACCGCTCTCGTCGACCAATAAAATTAATTTAATAATTCAAATTGCCGCATGCGCCTAGGGGGGTGACCTAAAATGCACCTTTACCCAAAAATCTTTTATAACATAAGACAAATTTTAAGTTTACTTTTTTACATTTTACTGTAGTTTTTTTAACAATTTTATGGGTTAATGTTTAGTTTTATTGATGAAGTTTTTAATTGGCCTACAGATTAAGAAAATCTGGGTGAATATGGTAATTAATAACGTAAACTATCCACATCATCCCAATTGATTGAGGTAATCGATCTTTAGTGATATTTTATTCAAATTATCATTCAAAGATATTGGCAGATTTAAAGGTACAATACCTTGTTTTTAAATTAATTTATAATAATGTAATATTCACTTACCATAGCTAATACAAATGCATTAGGTATCTCAAAAATTTTTCAAATAATCGTTAGTAGTTAAATTTGTTAGTAAAATGAACGTCAATTTTTAAAAATCCTATACAAGCCTACAGCTCTGTTAAAATAAGATAGCTACCAAGAATATAAAAAATAGGTATTTAAAATAAGCTATGACCTACAATTATAACAGAAGTGTCGTCAAATCTTTCCTATCATCTACTGATGGCGTTTTCACCTAGAAACGTGCATTAAAACTGCTACTGTTAAAAAATATTAGTACATAATAAAAACAACTTATTTAGATGTTAATAAATAAAGTCAAGCTTAAAAAATAAACTTTTATTCATCAAAATAGAATTTCTAAAATGGTCTTTCAATTTCATAATGCTTACAAAAAAGAAATAACAAACAATTCAATCAAATTTAAAATGATTAAATATGCCAAAAAATGTATCTGAATAATAACTCAACAGTATAAAAATGGAAAAGGTAAGATATGTCACTGTCTGGTAAATTTTGTAACCACCTCGTTTAGGTAACACTGGGTAATTATTATTTTCTTTTACATGATCAATTAAAAGTCAAATAAAACTTATATGGTTTAGGAACATTCACCAAACAAAGTTTTGTTATACAACAAAACTGTAATTGTTTTGATATGTAATTTATCATAGCAAATAAAAACGGGTGGTATTATAAAAAGTACAATAATGTTTATAACTTACATTAAATTTGGATTATGGCTACTAAATGATGTGTATAAAAATATTAACAACCATCAAAGTGCATTTATGACTAGTAAAAACAGTCTTTCAGGGGGGAAAGTTCTTCATTAACAAGTCTTCCTGGACATTGAGTATTATACCCTTGTAAGATTTACTGTACAATTTTTAAAAACAATTTGATAAACACAAAATTTTAACATCAATAAATTAACAATGAGCAACATATTTGATAAAAAAAAGAATTTAATCAGCATGGTCAATTTTGCGCTTCCAAGCCTTCAGTAAATTCCAGGAGAAGTACATAGAAAATATATGAACTTGAGTTGCCAAAAGAATAAATGCATACCACAGCATACCATATGGATAGCCCTAAAAATAATAAGCAATGATTATATAATATAATTTATATTGGTACACCAAATTTTTGATACTATACAAAATTTAGTTTAATACAGAGTATTCAGTAAATAAAAATGACTGATTGTAGTTTTAAATACATATTAACCTATTTATTATTTAACTTATATTTATCCTAAAACTGTAGAGGCAATGTAAAAAATATTTGTTACATGAATTGGACTTTTCTGTGGCCAATATTCTGACCTCCCCCCAAAAAACGCAACAATATGTTGGTATTACCCAAGAATGATAAACATGATAAACAAATGTTTATCATTCTTGAGTATTACCAACCCTATATGTTGTCAGCAACTCATTGGTCATACCTAGGGTCTGTTCCTCAAGGTGGTCATAAGAATCTACACCTCAAGCATTATACAAAGTAGGAATATAACAATTAAGATGGTGGGCAGTGTTTGCTCATTATTCACTGCCACTGAGGAAACACCTTCACAATGCAGTTATTAGACACACGTCTACATAAAATGTGTGAGCAAGAAGACAAAACTGTCAAACACTTCATATACAAGTCTGATTTATTATCAAACTTCCTGAAAAATGTAGGATGGACAAGATAACTATCAGTGAGAATGCACAATGTACCAACTGTTGCCGGAATGCTGAGAGGTTAAATCTTCCTCCCTGGTTTATAGACACAGAACTAGCTTGAACATACATAAAATTGGTGCTATAGAAAAAACAATCTTGGTTTGATCATTTATAGTAAGAAATTTTAAATATTTGTATTGTTTGCCTGGCCCTCATTTACAAGTATAATTTAAAAATAAATTGTATAACATAACTCTAATTGGCAATATTTGTTAGAAAATACAGTAGGGACCATGAATCTTTCCAAACATTATCAATACTTGACTAGATACAATACAAACTTTTACTGTAGTATCAATAGCTACTAGTTATGAAAATAAAGAGAGTTATCTGTTTAGTTCAGATATTTTAAGTAGAGCAAAAGATTAATAGTTCCTACTGAATACACCTGCATCCATCTGTAAACTTTTAAATTTATTTATATTTTAGTACCTGCCAAAATTGAATTTCCTCAAATTCTAATCCTCCTCTATTAAAGACATAGACCAGAACATCTGGTAAGTAGTAAGTTATACCATATAATAAAGGCAAAAAGCCAAAAAGAACCAAACCAATCATATAGTTTCTTATTAGAGATACTTTATTCTTCTTAATAGCTTCTAAAGCCGTAAAAGATAGCAGAAGGCTAATGCACCATAAATATTCCCAACGTAAAGGCTGTAAATACAAATATCAGGATTCTGTTTCACTCAAAGAAGGAATTTACCTTTGGGATATCCAATTCTTCAATTTCAAGTATAAAAATGTCAAGTTTATCAAGTATGTCAGCAGAGAGTTTTGCAAGCATTACAAAGAATAGTATATAGTGGAAAAATATGCAGTATTTTAGTCTCGATTTATTTAAGGCGCTGAAAAAGAACAATAGTTAGCATTTTTAATAGTTACAAGATTTTGGCATATTCTCAATATCGTTGGCAAATTAAATGTAATTTGTAAGGTTAACACTTTTACCTTGTTTGATAACGACTAGCTACCCTTTGTCTATGTTCATGATCCGATCCATCTGTGCCAGGAGGAGTGTAATATAACCCTGTAGAAGCCATGTTAGGTTATTTTTTTAATAAATTTACCTATTTACCAAAACCAAACTATCCAAGTTGCTACAAAATTAAAACGTCAAAAAGAAAAAATAGTGCGTTCAGTTCGTCACCTTGAAGTTTGAATTAAGTGGGATTCGGTGTTGTCATAAGCTCGTTTAATAAATTGCAAATTAAACTGACCAAAAGGTTAGGTGTTGTGTTACGGAACTTGTAATAGGTACAACATATACAACGGTGAAATAGAAAGTATTAATATTACAATAGATGTATATGTTGTTTATATTGTATTATTGTAAGCAATAATTTAAAGGATAATAATTTATTATATATTATAAACATAGATCCAGTATAATTGGTTATTTGTGGCATATCATATAATATTTTGTTTTAATGATTGCGTTAACAGCTATTCCTAATCAATCTGTCATTTGTAATTTTGTAAGAAAACAGCAGCATGTGACAAATGTTAATTTTCAATAAAATTTATGTGTATAACGGCCGTTTGCACCGACTTTTTTTTAAGGGACATTTAACTAATTGACCTTTAATTTTAATGGTTACTTAAGTTCCAAATGCTTTAATCGATGTTTAAGGGTCCCTTAAAGTTGGTGCAATGAACAAAAACCGTTAAGAGTACTTTAAAGGACCGTTAGTTTAATTGTCCCTTAAAAAAAAGTCGGTGCAAACGGCCGTTAGTGTATTATGTTTCGAAGCATTGAGGTGTTCGCTATAACATAACACTAAGGCATAAAATATAGCACTTTCTATTACAAATTTTACTAGACTATATCGGTCATGTCAAAATAAGTTAGTGAACTTGGCAACATTGATTAGAATATTAGAAGCTAAGAGTGAAGTGGTTTCTAAAAATGACTGAAGAGGTCGTAGATTTTGTAATTAAATTTTTTTTGTAGTTCTGAACATTTTTTAGTCATTTAACTTGCTTAAGGGTTTTCTGTAAGTTAAAAATAGTAAATTAAATACATTGTGTCATTTTATAGAAGATTAATTTACCCAACTACTTTTAAACCTAACCTAACCTATGTACTTTTATAACCTTCTAGAACCTTATTCTGATCTCAATAACACTAAAAATGGCAGTAACTATTAAAGAAATATGTGATAATGTTAGGCTAGCTCGAGAAATGTCCATGTTAGGAAATTATGAGAGTGCCGAAGTATACTATGAAGGTTGTATACAAATGATTTCTAAACTTATATCATTTATAACAGAAACTCTACGAAAAAACAAATGGCAACAGGTAATTGAAACTTTAATTATAATTTCAGTAATAGTATGTATCATTAATAATATCGTAGGTACAAAAGAAAATTGGTACTGAATATGAGCATGTAAAAACTCTTAAGACAATGTTGCAAACTTTACGCTTGGAAACTAGTGCTGAAGTTCCAATCGGAGTTAGAAGAAGAGACGAGCCAGTGCGAGACTTGGGAGATATTGCAAATTCTGATCCTTTTTCCCAAAATGATCCAGATGTTTGGCCTCCTCCAACACCAGTAGATCATAGGTAATAAGTTTATTTATATTTGTTTAAAAAACTGATAATTCAAAAGTTATTATGAAATTATTTTTTTGCTACAGGTTGTAACACATTAAAAGGTAAACTAAACATACCTGCATAATTAAGTTGATGATTCTAGATCCAATGAGAACATAAAAAAATTAAACTTTTTAACAAAACTTTAACTTTTGTTTAAAAAATTAGCTTTTTTAACTCAATGAAAGCTTTTGTTTCAATAAACGTATCATCCTCAGAAACAGCTGTCATTGAGTTAAAAAAGATAATTTTTTAAATAAAAGTAGAAATATTGTTAAAAAGTTTCATTGTTTAATGTTCATAGTAAGATGGATTTCTACAGAGAAAGGGTTAATACAATGAATATCTAGGACCAATATTTGTGTTTTGTAGACTTAAAAATTTTAAATGGTCAGGTATTATGAAATGGTATTTTTGTTTATGGTAACAATTGCATATATATCAAGCCAATTATATATATATATATTCTTTCTTGTAGTAATGGTCCAAGATCCAGGACATCTAATGTAAGGAGGTTAGATAACAAAAAAGGCCCAGTGTTGAGAGCAGGTTCATCAACAGCTAGAAAATCTGAAGTAACTAGACACTCAAGACTAATTAAAAAAGATGAGAGGCCTACATCATCAAGATCTGAAAGAATTGTGGATAATAAACCAGAAAGAGACCCTAAAGATTCAGAATCTACCGATAAAAATGAAAAAAGTGAGCCAGAAGATGAGAAAAAGTTTGAATGCCATGGTATGGAAAGAGAATTGGCTGATTCTTTAGAAAGGGATATTGTCCAGAAAAATCCTAATATTCATTGGGATGATATTGCTGATCTTAATGAAGCAAAAAGACTACTTGAGGAAGCTGTTGTATTGCCTATGTGGATGCCAGATTTTTTCAAAGGTATAATAGTAATGTTACCATTTCATACTATTGTGGCTGCATATAAATAATAATCATTTTAGAATGATAAATATTATATTAATCAATGTAACATTTTATGTTTTATTTTTAATTAGTTATTTTTTGATTTACATAAATCAGTTGTCAAAAAGTTTTAAGTTAATATTTATTTATTTATATTTAATATATTGAAAATCATTTATATTTTAGGAATAAGAAGACCCTGGAAAGGTGTACTTATGGTAGGACCTCCTGGTACTGGAAAAACTATGCTGGCAAAAGCAGTAGCGACAGAATGTGGTACTACGTTTTTCAATGTTTCATCATCAACTTTAACTTCAAAATACAGAGGTGAATCTGAAAAAATGGTTAGATTGTTATTTGAAATGGTAAGTGTTATTGATCAAATAACTAAACTTCAAATAACTGTACAAGTATTAATCATGATAATTTGTTATGTCCAGCATGACAAGTATTTTTGTCTTGAACCTTTTACTTACTTTATGTTTCTGATAAACTAAATTTTCTTTTGGATTCAGAACTTACTTAAAATATATTTTATTATGTATAGGCCCGCTTCTACGCTCCAAGTACAATATTCATAGATGAAATAGATTCTTTATGTTCAAGAAGAGGTTCAGAATCTGAACATGAAGCATCGAGACGAGTGAAATCCGAGCTGTTAGTTCAGATGGATGGTATTACAGCAAATAATGATGAACCAGGAAAGGTTGTTATGGTTTTAGCAGCAACTAATTTCCCTTGGGATATAGATGAAGCGTTAAGGCGAAGGTTAGAAAAACGTATTTACATACCTTTACCCACAATGGAAGGAAGAGAAGCTCTTTTAAGAATAAATTTAAGAGAGGTGAAATTAGATCCTGATATTAATTTGACGACTATCGCGAAAAGATTAGACGGTTTTTCTGGAGCTGATATCACTAATGTCTGTAGGGATGCATCAATGATGTCAATGAGAAGAAAAATATGTGGATTAAGACCTGATCAAATAAAACAGTTACCTAAAGAAGAACTAGACTTGCCTGTAACAATGAGAGACTTTGAAGAAGCTTTGGTAAAAAATAATAAGAGTGTTAGTAAAGAAGACTTGGATAAATATGAAAAGTGGATGAATGAATTTGGATCATCATGATTGGGATTTTAACCATGTACTAAACTTTTTTTAATTCATTTTAATCCCTAAATTTTTAACGAGTGGTATTCTTTTTGTAACTACTTAATTAAATAAAGTTAATTTATTTTTAAATATTCATTTCATAGTTAAAAAATTGGTTATTATAGCTATTATTATTATTTTCCATTTATTCAATTCATTTGTTCTAATAAAATTTCCTGGGAAATGATTTTTTTGCATTTGTGATTGTGGTTTAATCTATTAGTTATTTTTTATCATTTGCAATCCAATACTCTGTATGTTTTAACTTAATATTAAAAAACTCTTGTCTAACTGAATCATGGCTTTCCTAGATATTGCTTACATATTTAGATGTAGGTGTAACCTTATATAATTTGTACAAAAAATAAATATAAATAAATAAAAAAAATAAATACAAATAAACAACTAATTAACTTGAAAAATAAAAGTAACATTGACCATGGTCCAGTCAATAAAAGTGAACAGTTCGCACATAAGTATATAGATATAAGATTTTATTTACTGGATTTTTTACTCCTATGTCAGGATAATAGTAATTTGAACCGAGATCACTCGAAATACAAAAAAAATTTAATGATTTTTCATTTTGTCTCTTAGATTAAAATTGTATTGCTTTTTAGCGTCAGGTGAGTTGTGAAAAATGAGTGTATAAAAATAAACAGATGCAGTGGACAAGTGATGTTACTATGTACCAGTTTTATAATGGTTGAGATCCTACAAGAAAGCCAGTTATAATAGAGATTAGTAACTTGGAAAATAATAGAAGAGTAAGATAATTTTCACCAACTGTAAACTTAAAAAAGATAATTAAATTGTTCTGTGATCTAACCTCTCTGGCTTTTGTATACCTTTGAAGACTGATAAAAGTTTATTTTATATAGCTATAGCCAGTGTATTTTTAACTAATTATTTTGTTTTTTTTTAGTAATCAATATAGAAATTTTGATACGTTATTTACTTATATTAATTATTGTTTTACAACTGAAAATTTGTTGCAATATTGAGTAAGTGTAAACGGCATATTAATTTTTGAGTTGGGAGGGATAGGAAATATTTGAAGGCAATTCACTCCAAAATTTGAACACTCTAAGAATATAATATTGAATTTATATGTAAGCGCATGGGATATTACAAAATACATGTAGGTAGTGCAGATTCCATGCTGTCATATATTGCCATCGGTTCGGCGACGGACGGATAAAAGGGATAATTTTCTGAAAACAGGTGCATAAAAGTAATATTTCAAATGTAGTTTCATACAAAAGTGTGTAAAGATAAAAAATATTTGAAAGAGCGAAGAGGTTAGAAAATAATATACAGATAATTTTGATGCATGTAATTTCTGCTTATAACTATATAACTATTTGGGAAAAGTTGGCATGTGATTTGAGTTTTTTCTGAATTTCACTTGATTCGGGTTACTAATTACTTAAATAATAAAGATGAAAATGAGATTCCATTATTTAAATTTATTTCTTGCAAATTTTCACTTATTTTTTTAAGAAAGATCTTACTGTAATTCATAAATTAATGGATTATTAAAGGTTAGGTTATTATTCCCTATACAGTAGAATGAGTTTATGATTTTGTTACCATGATTGTTTTTTATATTAGAAATGCAGTCTTCTATGAAAAAATAAAATATTTAGCTCCTAATTTTTAAATTGGAAAAAAATTATTTTTTATTAAATATTTTCTCATAAACTTGCTACGATATAAATACCTACCCACGTGACTAATAAGTAGATTTAAATTTAGTTTGGTTTTCAAGAAGATTTAAATCCCAAATAAAATTTGCATACGTAATAAATATAATTTTCATTTAACTTCTTATTAGTCAAGCGGATTGGTATATTGGTCTACTTAACATACTTTTGTACTTTAAACAGGAAGGATGGTTAATATAAGTAGTGTAAACTAGTCAGTAGCATAAGAAATTTAAAATGGTTTATATTTTATAAAATACACTATGTAGAGTTTGTTGGTAATTGATCATTTTGACATTTTGGTTATTGTAATTGCTCGACATAAATAATTTTTTATAGGGACTTTACGATTTCTGATTTTATGTAAATCTAAACTAATGTAAAAAGGTTTTTGTTGTATTTTTTATTTTCGTAATTCTCTTTTTACAATTAAATTTAAGTGATGTTTCAGAATAATTTTAGCTGTTCTAAATAAATATATCATTTATTTATATTAAATAATATGAATTAAGTGGTTGTGGTGCTTTTTATTCAAAAGGTTTCAAACATTGTTTTGTTGATATATAGTTAAAGTATAAAAATTTATTTTAAATACCGTATTCGGTTTACAAAATCTATTCTATACTATCAGTTGGATACACATTGGCTTTATAATGAGCGAAAAATAAAGTTTTTACATATAGACCAAATATAAACATTTCAGTTTAATTATTAAATGGATGCAGAAAGAACTACTCTGTTGCTATTTATTTTTTTGTTTACCATATTTTCTATAAATAGTTACTAAATTAGTGTCCACCAATTAAATATAAAAAATAGTTTTTTACTAGAAAATATTTGTCACTTAAATAATTATTATTATATGTTCAAAGTGAGTTGTAGAATTTCTGATTGATTAAGTCATTTAGTTTCACTTTTTTACTATCTCCTAATTGTAACTAAATTTAATTAATATTTCATTTTTGGTGAGTATGAATTGCTATTATCATTGTATTATTTATTTTTTTATATACTTATATGTGGTCTTTGGTTAAAATAAATATTTACTTGCTGACTGCTTTTAATAACTATATTGTGTACTGCAATTATTGTTTTAAAATATGTTATAAGAGAAAAATGTGTTTTTGTATTTGTTTATCTATTTTAAAATATATAAATTTATAAAAAGATTGCTATTTAAAAAATCTTTAAACGTAGATGAATTATATTAAAATATTTAATTATTTAACCAAAGTGTAATTGTAGAAAATGTTACAATATTAATTTGACAAAATAAAACTGAAATGTTAATAAAACTATTTATTATTTATTGAATTTTGTTTCATTATTCCTGCGTTCCTATAATTTTTTGTTTGGCACTACTATCTGCCGCTACTAATGATTTAATTGTTTAACATTCATATAATACGTGTCTTATTAATACATTTTTGAGGTTATCATTTTTTTTGGAAAATATTAACCCTTAATAATGAGCACTGTTTACTTATTTCAGTACTTAAGTTTTCCAAAGACAAATTAAAAACATAGAATAACTCAAAAAATTTTTATTACAATTATTAATGGGTATTTGATTTTTTTTATATTTTGATATTTAATTTAGTATTCAAATTATAACGTATTCTAAATTTGACAATCACCATATCTAATTTAAGTTTGATTATCAACTGAAATTGATATGTAAAAATATATTCATTTCTACTGAGATCAAAGTTCCGTTATTAATTAAATTATAAAATACTTAAAATCGATTCTTAAAAAAATAATTAAAAATTGTAACAAAGCCTAATATAAAAAGTCCATCTCTGCATTTAAATAAATAACAAAACAAATCTATGATTTTTATTTACTTTTGGTTAAAAGTTGCTTATCTTTTAATATGTCTGTTGTGTTTTAATAATAAATCGACATGAAATAACTATAGTAACTTAAATACATGAATCAGCGAGAAAGTATCGTGGGTCAATAATTTGAATTCTCCCGCCATTACGGTTTCATGAAAAATACCGCGTTTACTTGTCTACGCTACGAAACAGCGCCACAGTGGCGTAAGAATAAGCAGATGGAAAAATAGTTCTCACATTTTAAACGAATTATTTGGTGAAATTGTGACGAAAATTAAAAAATATTATCGTAAAGTGTTGTCAAAAGTGTAATTAATCTGAGAATATAAAAATATTTGATATTATTTAAGGATAAATAGTGAAATAACGAGGTAAAATGTTGGCGTAGGAATCGGACCTCTACCCATAACCGCCATAACCTCCATTCGTGTTATTGGAGTAGATACGGAATTAAGTTGTGTGTCAGATGTGTCTACCAGTTTGGATTATTCGAAAAGTTATATGGTTTTATTTATTTTCAGCGTTAAAAGGGTGATCCAGTGAGTAATTTATTATGTGTTTAAAAGGATTACGGTGCAAATTAGATGTCCAAAATGAAGAAAAGCTTCCGTTGTTGACTATAACGGCGGGGTGTTGGCAACGATCGGCCGTGCTAGATCGCAGCCGTTTTTCTTAACATGGCTGCAACGCAGGCTGAAAAGCAACAAAATGACGTGAATAGTGATAAAGTGCAGTCAGATCAGCATCTGAACGTGCGGAATTCCTTATTGCAAAATGGGACCGATAAGAGTAGTGTTCGTGGAGGTGGCGGTATAGTGCATACTAAATCTAAAAACACCGGCGGCAAAAACATCGCTATAGAAATGAGTCAATACCGACAGGATAGCAGTGGTTGTGGTTCAACAACGGTTCCTGGACAGACAAACTCTAGTTCGGGTCCCACGTCCACCAATGTTCCCGGTCCAACCTCGGAGCCCAATCTTGGTGGAGATTCTGAACCTTCGGCTGGGGGTACAACCACCGCTTCAGACTCAAATATCTATTCGACGGAGGGTCCTCCGGCCCCTTCGCCAGCTGCCACCGACGGTCACGGGTACGGTTTTCCTTACGGGAGAGACGTGCATAATAGCGGAGAAGGTGGTATCCACGCTTTTGGTCCCCGACAACCATTTGGAGCCCCAAAACAAATACCTCCACATCAACGTTTTGTTTCGGGTCCGTCGATTTCGCAACCCTCGGGTCCTACGCCTACGTTGAACCAATTATTACAAAGTAACAATAATACAATGCCTCATCGGTATCCTAATAGTTATGGTCATCCTGACCAGCATTATAGCCAAACTTGGCCACCACAGAAGCCCTTACAACAGGGCTATACTCCAGTTCCTCCAGGTGGCGGAGGTCCAGCTCCAGTGGGTGCTCCACCAATATCATCGTATAGGACACAGCCATCGGTAAGTACTTTTTTTCTTAATATATTGTGCATTATGGGTCAGCCCTAGTCGTCGTGTTGGGACACGTGTGCTATCTCCTAAACTGTAGGTCTTAGCAGGAGAAGCCACGTGCTGAAGTTTGTTTACCATTTCACGACGGCAGGACCGGCACAGACAACTACGTAACATAATACATACTCCTAAATTTTTATCCTAATGTTAATTTGTATCTATCATGCAACTTTCGGCCTTGAACTTGCTTTGACACTCGATTATGTACCTCCCACTTTGTTATTATGCAATCAGCTGACGTGTCGCAAACGTGACGTCAAACACTTCCATACACCCACATATACATTACCTGTAAAACCCTTAACCCTAAAACTTACCCTGTATCTCAGATCTGGAAGATTCCTTTTCATTGTATTTTTATTGCATACTAATCCTGTCAGAAACGTCTGAATGTAATTTATTGATTCATTCATACACACATACATTTGTTTTTGTCAGGTTAAAATTATTACAGATTTGTTTTATGTATCTCAATTTTATTATATTTTATTACATTCAATTTTATTTAATAAGGGTGGTTTACCGAAAAGTACGAAATTTGCAAAAGAAATTAGATTTAATTATATAATTTATATGTGAGTTACTTCTTCATTTAAAAACAGTAATTTTTTTTACTAAGGCTATTGTTAATTAAATATATGAAGCAATGAAAATGAACTCCATCCCTTTTGCAAGAAGGTTGAATATGCCTGTGTTAACTATCTTAATATAAATAAAAAATAAAAACAATCTTGTTGTTATTACATAATTATACCAGGTTCAATATTGCTATTTGTATAATAATCATTATATCATTGTTTACTAAATGACTAATGAATAATAATTAAGATTTTACTAAAAAGTTATTCAGTAAAAATATTTATTTGTATAAACAAATTTGTGATAAGATTATGAAATGAACATAACTTTTTATTTCTCATCAATTTTAAACAAACTGTTTATTGAAGTAATATGTAAATCTACATTTGAGGAAATAACACAATTATCTAAATACCTTCTTTAAAGTCAGTTGAAATAAAAAAAGTAGAAAAGTATACATGGCTCTGATTTTCTAAATAGCAAATAAAGTTAAAGACCAAAAAGAAATGGAGTACATTTTCACATTAACCTAAAAACAAAATGCTTGATGCTAATCTAGTAAGTATGTTATTGTCACAGTTAAAATAAATCAAGGGGAAGGTCACTCAATTAATTTTATATTATAATAAGTAAATATTCAATAAATTTGTAATTCAAAGTATACATTTTTATTTGTACCATAATTATTAATTTTTTTTATTTACTAAAAACTAAGTAAAAAATGTAGTGGTAGAGAGGAAAATAGCAGAAACTTTTAATATTTGAGTATGGCTGTAATGAATGAAAATAAGCATTATTTTAAGTTAAATTTTATGAAGTTTAAATTAATTTTTTTTATTTTCAAACAATATATTAACAAAATAATACTATAAATAAAACCATTATTAAAAAATGGCATATAATTATGTCTTTTTTAAACACTAACATAATTACTAATCAATCATGTATGTATAAATAAGGGGTGATAAGTACACTGCAACCTAAAGGATCTATTGTGTCCCCCCTTACTTGCCATGTTCTGATTTTTCCTCAGATTTATAGCAGCTCTTCGAGTCCTATTTTCCTGAGGAAGTTTAGGACATCGTTGGACTTCAAATCAGTTAGATCCCCCTCTTCTATTTCATGTGCTCCTAGGTATCTAGTCCTAGAATTCTGCAAGGCAGGGCATTCTGAGAGTATGTGTATTGAGGTTTCATCCTCTTCCTCACAGAATCTGCACTTTGCTTCATCTGCTAACCCTAGTTTGTGGCTTCTTAACCTGCAATGCCCGGTTAATATTTCCGTTAGAGTTCTGAGCCTTTTTTTTACTGAGGTTGAGACAGCTAAGAGATCCCTTCTGGTCATAGTTCCCCAGTAGTATCTTAGATTGCCTCAGTCCTTCCAGCTGATTCCAGTACTTGGATTTTTCCTTCTCCATTTCTTCCCTTAGTTTTCCTAAGATTACTCTACTGCTGATCCCACAAGATGGTTCTGGTCCCAAATGTGGGGTTTCAGCTCCTTTTTTTGCCAGCTTATCTGCTGTTTCATTCCCCTCTATTCCTATGTGTCCCGGGACCCATAGGACCAGTTCATTTAGTTTGCCTAGGCATTTCCAAACCATCTTCGAACTGATTATATTTGAGCTCAGCTATTTGATGGCTGCTTGACTATCTGACAAGATTACAATCTCTTGTCTGTGGTAGTTTCTTCCAATATTGAATTCCACACATCTTTCGATGGCACGAACTTCTGCTTGAAAGATGGTCAGGTATGTGCCCAAGCTTTCTGAGTGTTTGGCTCTCGGTCCAAAAACTCCTATCCCAGTTCCCTCTTCTAGCTTGGAACCATCCGTATACCACTTTATGGCATCAATCATGTAACTCTTGTGTCTAAATAGCTGTCCATTAGTTAAATCTATTCTTTGATTGACTATTAAACATCTCTTTAATGTATTCTGATAATTTGTAATATTAAAAAGTAAGTCCTTTATTGAATGATACAAGAATATCCCTATAACTAGATGCCATAGTTGTTCCATTTAACAATTCCTAATAGGTACTTAAATGGTTGATAAATTTAAACATAAATAAATGTGAAATTAATTAATGCAGAGTAGTATATTAAGTGACACTTTGTATT
This sequence comes from Ophraella communa, assembly GCA_035357415.1. NCBI lineage: Eukaryota > Metazoa > Arthropoda > Insecta > Coleoptera > Chrysomelidae > Ophraella > Ophraella communa. Next base: position 24,710,338 of record CM068980.1, read on the forward strand.
GAAATATCTTTTAGCATCTTAAATTTATGCTCAAAAGCACTGTGATAATCAATACCCAAAAAGGAGTTTTTGCGAGATTGTACTACTGGTAGTGTTGATACCTAATAGTATGTATATGTTTGTGCAATGGAACAATATAAACATTGATAATTAATTAAAATAAAAATAATGTAATGCAAAAGCATAAATTTATAAATAATTGTTGTTTTGAGGGGAAGGCCCCTTTGAATACTTTGATGAAAAAATAAAAATATCTAGAAAACTGATAACTCTAGGTATAGGAAGTACTTCATAAAATTTGAAGTATGACATTAGGAAAATACAGGGTGTTCTATTTAAAATTACCAAGAAAATAATGTACTGGCATTTGTATTTGATTTAACGAATATTATAAAAAGAATATGTTTTGTAACTTTTAACAATTATTAAAAAACTATGGTTGCAATAGATTAATGTTCCTATTCTCCTTTTTAATTATAAAGGGGGTTAAACTTGATACAATTTTCAGGTAATATTGGTTATAATTTTTAAATACCCAAATAACATAATAAAACTTTACATTGTTGTAATTTGGAAGTTAAGCAGATTTCAAATTTAAAATAAAATAAAACATAAGTTTGGTGTGCCACCATCTTATGGAACACCCTGTAAACTAATTTTAAAATGTGGAGTTTAAAGCTGCCTAAAATTTTTGTTAATAACTTTTTTTTGTAAATTTTACTGTAACAGATCTACTGAGCTTCCTCACACTAATCAATCACCCTGTATAATGGTTAAAAATATTTATATATTTACTGGGAGATTTACATTTAATCTGAACTTCAGTATATCTATATGTAAGAGAATATTTTGCCTAATGCTTAAAAATGAACTTAATCATATAGAGATATATGATTTAGTTTTTTATAACATCTATAAAATACATTCTGCAAGTGGTAGGTACTCGGGTAGGTACTCTGGTAATTTTTGGTAAACATTTCCGAGCAGCTCCTAAATTTCATCCACTCCTACTTACTTAGTAGTGATAATCCTTCTATATATAAATGAATTTTATTAGAGTGATTTATAATGTTTTGATAATATTTACAATATTTTTGCAAGCTTTATATATATATTAAAAAAATTAATTTAAATATTTTTGAGGTTCTTGTGAATTTAGAACAATTTAGTGATTTATAAATTTTCAATTCCAATTTATAGTTGATTAAAGTAACCTGCTTTCTTTTGTTGTTTCTATTGATAAAAAAAATAAATTATACCTAGAATATAACTTATTTTGATACTTCTTACATACCTACTAGTCTAAAATGTTTTACAGTATTTTTAATATGCAGAGCAACTGCTTGTGGTCATATTGTTATTGTTTGGAATTTAAAATTTTATGAAATTTATTGTATCAACCTCTACTATGTAGAAATTCATATTACTAACATTAAATAATTAAATGTTTTAACAAAACTTCCACTTTTATTCAGAAAATTTGCTTTATAAAAACTCACTACAACAAACATCATCAGTTTTTAAAAAGCAATTTTTGGGTATCTAGAACAATGAGTCAACGGCTGTTAAGTAGAAATGTCAAATTCATAGGGTCTTACTAGTTTAGTTTTATTTGTGCATTTTAAACAAGTTTTGTTAAAAAGTTTAATTTTTTAATATTCTACCAAAATAAAAAATACAAAGTAACAAAATAAAAAGAACAACCAATAATTTTAATATTTTAGTACCTACTATTGCCATCTTTGGTCCTAATAAGATCTCATTCTGCTGAAGGCTTATCAGATGGCCAATCTAAAACTTAAGGTATTCTATGCCAATCAAGCTAGCACCCCCACACTGACTAAATTAAAAAAAAAGTAGCCCATAATTAAGAGCTAATTAAAGGCTAATTTGTACCATCGCGATAATCGAGAAAAATCGCCTTGAAAATGGGGGGTGCTAGGTTGAGAGCACCCTACACTTTGATCGAATTCCAATTCAATTACATCAAAATAAAGGGCATACTAAAGGCTAATTTTTATCATAAAAAGATAAACTATATTATTATTTATAATGTCAAAAAATAAAATTGAATGCTGTAAATATTGCTGCTCTATAATTTTAGCACCCCCACTTTCGTCTATTCAAAAAGTGAACACACAATATTATAAAACTAATTAAAGGCACAAGAAATTTTTATACTATTCAATATAAAGCCGCCAATTGAATTTAACTTTTTGCGGTCGTATTAAATGGTGGCGGTGCGCTGAAATCTTTTAATTTTGTCATAATTCTAAAACATGTAGCTTCCAATCGTTTGTAACCTCTTAAATACCTTTTTCCGCATATTTCACTGGATATTTCATTATTACCAATTTTGGATATTAAACATGACACTTTGATTACTTCTCCTTTCATAGACAAAATTGCCCTTCTCAAAGCATTACCACATTTACATTTTCCTTGAAATGTAGCAGTATCTGCTGTAGGATATATTTGGGAGTTTTAAACTGAAACCCACATTTCATACCATTCTCGTCTAATTTTTCTATTAGAGTTTGCCATTTGTTTTCTTCGAATTTGTAATACTTTCTATTCGTTAGATGTTTTCTGATTGCCTCTGATCTAAATATTTCAAAAATCATGATGAAATACCTCTAGTAGGCTATGCAGGTTTTTAATTTTATTACTAAATGTCAACGCCGCTTAAAGTAATATCCAGGATATAAACAAAAGAAGTGAGGTCAAAACAAAGCAAAAGTTCAAATGATTTTTTTCGCAAGAGTAAACGGATCTTTGTCTTAAAAACTTTAAAAACATTAGGTTGGTATATGTAGGTGCATCATTCAACAGAATTTTATGATAATTAATAAGAAGTAGTTAAGTTAAAAAATATAAATAAATTAAAAGTTTTTCAAGTTGCCAAAAATTAACAAAATTGGCAAATTTAATTTTAAAGACACATTTTTCGAAAACTATTCATGTTATATAAATTTTCTTGTTTGTTTTAATCTCCCCAATATTTATCTAAATAATGACTATTATTAAGAATGTTTCTTGAGGAAATCTCAATCACATTCATTATCACTCACTGACTTAAACAACTCAGTTGCTCCAGCGAGCGTTCTCGGGTGCAATACAATTTTTAGCTCAAATTAGTTCTCATGAAAAAATAGTTATTTCATTTCACAAAATCTAATAGATGAATAATTATCTTATCTTTTATGTGTGTGTGTGTATTTTCAATAAACTATCAAATTCCTGTTTACTTAAATAAATACAAATTTCTTCTATGATCATTGATTCATAAGCGGTGTTTACATTTGAATCTAAATCATTGTTTATTATCTCGTCGTAATCTAATGTGTACCACAAAAATTAAAATTTGTACCACCGCGATAATCAAGAAAAATCCCCTTGAAAATGGGGGGGTGCTAGGTTGAGGTCAAGGCAGCACCCTCCCCTTTGATCAAATTCCAATTCAATTACATCAAAATAAAGGGCATATTAAAGGCTAATTTGTACCACAAAAAATTAATCCATATTATTATTTATAATGTCAAAAAATAAAATCGAATGCTGTAAATATCGCTGATCTATAATTTTAGCACCCTAACTTTCATCAATTCAAAAAGTGAACACACAATATTATAAAACTAATTATAGACAAATTTGTACCACACAAGAAATTTTTCTATTTTTCAATATGATTAATGAAATATCTGAAAAATCAGCATGATAACAAAATAATATAGATTTTTTTTTTCGCTGATACCAATTATAGTCAAATTAAATGTTCATAGAAGATATTTACAAATCACTGCAGGTCAGCAAAAAGTTCATGATTACTTATCATTAATTTATTACCTATATCCACATGTGAGAAACTTGTCAATGATTTTTGGTATGAACAAATCATTCCCGTGAACTTGGCACACCATATTTAAAAATCTTAAAGTTTTTTTTAGAGTTCTAGCATCCTTTGCAATAGTTCTATAGTTCTCTGTAAGTATTTTCAATAGTTCCGGTTAATAAATACAAAAAAATCGAATTTTAAAATATGGTGTGCCAAGTTCACGCAGCGCACCGTATCATGAAAATACATTATTTTTTCGGAGTTTTAGTTAATTTTAGAATAGTTCTAAAGTTCTATATCCATTATATTAATAGTTCTAGCATTTAAACGCAAAAAATCAATTTTTGAAAACCAAGTGCCTAAAAGGTAATTTTATTTAAAAATAATTTTTTTTACGAGTTCTGGACGATCTGACTTGAGTTCTGAATAGCTCTAATCAGATCGCCTAGAACTCGTAAAATTTTTTTTCTTTAAATAAAAGTCGCTTTTTCGATATTTAAAATGAAGATAACTTGAAGAAAAATTATTTTGCGAGAAAAAGCCTAGAACTCGTAAAAAAATTATTTTTAAATAAAATTACCTTTTAGGCACTTAGTTTTTAAAAATTAATTTTTCGCGGTTAATTGCTAGAACTATTAATATAATGGATGTAGAACTCTAGAACTATTGTAAAATTAACTAGAACTCCGAAAAAATAATGTATTTTCATGATACGGTGCGCTGCGTGAACTTGGCGCACCATATTTTAAAATTCGATTTTTTTGTATTTATTAACCGGAACTATTGAAAATACTTACAGAGAACTCTAAAAAAACTTTAAGATTTTTAAATATGGTGTGCCAAGTTCACAGGAATAACAAATCTTTTTATACACCTCCAAACTGAAAATTCAAACAAATATACTGCAAACAAGAAATTGTCAAATATAAAAAATATTTTTAGAACATTCAAATTAAAATATTCTGAAAATAGTTGATATTTATTTTCAGTTTTTAAAATTATGTAAAACTTTTTGTGTATTTTACTTTATGTATATTTTTTTTATTTATTTTTTTAGTTTTTCTTTTTCCTCCAGTAATAATTTTATAATTCATGTGCTCATATTTTTTTATGTTCTAAGTTACTGTTTACTTTGTTGTATTAAGAAAAGCAGTTTCCTTGAAAAATTATATTGTTTAATTGGTGATTTACTTCACAATGTACTTGATAAATGTACAAATTAATTACTTTAGCCTTTGGATCATACCTATGTTATTGTTTTTATATTATTATAAGTCATTTATAGATTATAATGGAGTAGGAACACATTTAAAAATCAAAATTAACTGTCTATGTCAACTTAATGGCAAATGGATTGGACAACAGGTTATAGAGGATATACTAAAATCAAGTACAAATAAAATTATTTATAAGTTATTTTTGAGAATGAAAACATTTCCAGATATATAGATCCTACAAAAATAATTTAATGTACCAGAAAATTATACAGATAATATCCAGAATTTTTGCATATTTGTTTTTAACAAACATTGAAAATATTAAAAAAAAAACAAAATCTTTTAAGTAAAGGACTGTAGTACTTTTTCTCCAATAAAATCTTTTAATATTAATAATAATTTGGTGCTGTAAATCTCGCAGTGACAGATTTTTTTTAGTGTGCTCTGCTGGTAGTTAGTCATGTATTTGATGAAAATATATTTCCAGTGGCGTAGTCGTTAAAATTCAATATGAATTTTACTCAAAAACATATGAAAATAAAGAAATGTTATAGGTTAATATTTTATTATATTATCAACTATAAATATTAAAAATAAATATATACCACCCCCTAATCACTATTTATGTTATATTATACAGGGTGATTCATTACTAATTGAAAATAATTTAATACTAGAATCCTGACTTCAAATTATGAATATTTAACCCAAAACACCTAAATAAAATGTAGCTGCTTACTTAGTTACAGGGTGTTTTGATTAAAAATTTAAAAACTATTTGGGTTTAGTACTTTAAGACTGTTTTACGTATTTATTTCATATTTGGCAGACAATGTAGACACTATACACCCTACAAAATTATATTAAACAAACGTTTCTAGCTACCACCAGAGGCGTGCGACAGGGGCAAGTGACAGGTTAATCGTTCCCAAATTCTACGCCACTGGCGGAATAGAAACTTTAGCACAATTTTTCGATTCTCCAATACTTTTTGCGTAAATAAATTACTCTCTTTTCAGAACGATAAAGTCAATATTTCTCGAGATATTTTAAGTTAAACATGAAGCGCCCAATTTTAATGTGTGATAACTGTCGATGTTTTCGACCAGTGAATTTTTTTTTTCGATTTCTATTGAATTTTTTTAAATTCAAGTAACTTTAACTATAATTAAAATATTATGTCATATTATTTTTTCTTATGATAATGAAGGTGGTCCTCTTTTGTTTAATAGGTATTTGGTTTCTTAATATCCAGAGGTGTAGGCGTGCTACATTTTTACAGAAAATTAAATAACAATTTTACCCAACTTTGCTGTATAATTTCTACATTTATTAAATAAAAAAAAATCAAATTGGGTTTATATTTTACCCCATGTTTCCACTAACTATCTATGTCTTTTTGATTTCTTAAATCGTTATAGAAACAAATTTTTGCTAAATTTGACCGAATTTTACGAAAATTGGGACTGCTATTAAATAAAGCAAAAAAATATTCATCACGCCATTTTCGAGGCTGGAAAACTCTAAAATGATATTGTTTAAAAAATTTAATAATTTTCCGGAAAATTCTTGAAAATAGAAACAAAATTAAGAACATTTTTTACCAAAAAACTGAGTTTAAATTTGAATTTCTCATACCCAAAAATACCTTTGTGCAAATTTTAATAGGGTCAAAGAATACAAATTAATATTACTGCAGATAAAATAGGCAATAGGGATTGAATCGATCATGTCACGTAGCTTACAAAATTTTCTTTAAGAATATCTTTATTGGATTTTTGAAAAAAGTCAATTTGGGGGGTGAAAAAAAAATAGCGAAAATTGTGAAATTTTAAAGAGTGCCTACGTCTATGGGATTCACATTTTGGTGAACTATAATATTTCGTTGGAAAGCTTATCGAAAGTACTATCAGAAAAAAAATAGTATATCAAATTCGGATTGGCGTTGTAAATTTAGGGGTAGTTTTTAAAAATTCGAAAAGTTAAAAAATGACTTTATTACATAATTTATACATGATTACCGTTTAAGGGATGAAAAATTTTAAGAAGTCTATGTGGTTGATAGTTTATCCACAATCCTATCTCAAAGTTTCAACTTCGAAATTTTTAAATTTTCAATTTCGATTATGGAAGGGGTAAAATGAAAACTTTTTTCAAAAACCATCAACATTTCAAGTTGGACACCTACTGAAAGAGTTGTCAACCCTTCGACTTTTTTAATAAATATTTTTTTTTAAATTCCATCTTTTACGATGTACAGCTAAACCAATATAACAAACTGGAAATAAAACATTAACCAGTAATTATAGATCAATTAACTGTTAACCTCTACAGTAAAAATATTATAGGAAAACAATGATTAAAAACCACCTTATAAATTGTTTGTATAATATTCCAATTATTTTTGGAGAGGGAAAATCGACTAAAGACGCAGTCTGTTCAATTTTAAAAGTTGTATTTAACACTCTTGATATAGATGATAATCAAAGATGACTGGTAAATAATAGGGTGATGGACTATTTTAAACAGTGGAGTGAGCATCTGAAGAATTTTAATATTTCTTGGATGATTCCGAAACAAAAAAAACATTCTTTTACTTTGCCATTATTTATTTTATATTCCTGCAAAAAATCAGAAAAAATTTGGTTTATTTTTTATTATATATTTATATTATAACATTGCAAAAATTGAAAATATTTTTAATTTGATTAGTCGTCTTTTTTTTTAATTTTGAAAAAAAAAATTTATAATGATGTTTTATAATAAATTGAGTTTTTCTTACAATAAGTATTTCATTTTTGCATCACGACAATTATGACAACGCTATGTTAGTGGTGTAATGAGTGGTGTGCCCTAGAGTACAATATTGATTGATTTATAAATAAAGCGTTTATTTAAATTGAGCACTAACGATAAAATTATTACTTCAGCTGATGACACTGTTAACATTGGAAACACTAAAACAAATAGTTGAAAAATACTCAAAATATAATAAAAAGATAAAGATAATACCAAGTATGCCATCTACATCGTAGGCTTATTTGGTTTTCCACATTTTGATCACCTTATAATCAATTTAAAAAAAAATTAAAAATTCCTGAAAGATCTAAATATTAATTGGGATTTACAAGTAAATATTATGTAGTACAGAAATCACAGAGATTCTGACAAATATTTATGAAATGACTTTATACCACTCATTAATCCAGTCTTAAATTAGCTATTAAATTCTTGGATGGGGAGGAGTTAATGATTGGCATATACAAAAACTGAATATTACACTAAAATGCTTTATTAGAATAAATTATATAAAATAGCTTTGCCTTTAGTAATGAGATATATGAAATAAGTGGATTTATGGATACAAGGCAAGTTTATTGTATGAGGCTTTAATTTTACTATAAAAAATTTATTCAAAACGGAACATCATCTATGAAAAATGGTATATGTTAAAAAAAGGCCATAGGTCAGTGATGGTTAATTACTTAGGACCAAAATTGTTTAATTATATACCAGATGATTTAAAAAATACAAAAAGTTAAAGCAGTTTAAATTCAAAACAAACATATCTGAAAATAGAGAATATTTTCATAAAATAGTAAACAAGCAATAGTTACATTTAAGATATCACATATATATATATTTTTATTCTGCATATTTATTGAAAATACTAACCAAATTATAATGTACTTTTGCAACTGTGATTTTTTCTATGGCAACACATATTTTACATTATACTTTGTATTATATTTTGCTCTCGTCCCTACTAAATCTAATTTTATTTTTTGTTAATAAAAATATCACATGCAAGTTTTTAATTACTAACCACTTCTTTGATTATTCTTGTTTATTTACTACAAGGGGCTTTTCACTCCTAAAAAAATGTACACCTAATACCTTTTTATCATATTAGTACTAAAATTATTACTCCATTACCTATAATATTACCTAATTACCTAGATTATTACTTCATTACCTAAATTATTACCTTAAAACCTAAAATATTACCTTAATACCTAAATGAATACCGTAATACCTATATTATTACCTTATTATCTAAATTATTACTTATGTAAATTGATTGTACTAACCCTTACTTTTTGGAAGTCCATCTTATTAAGAACAATAAAAAACTCTTCGTTTTAACAAAACTTCCACGGCTGTCATTAAGGTTTAAAGAAGGAATTTTTTAAATAAATATTGGAAGTTTTGTTAAAACGAAGAGTTTTTTTTTATTCTTTATTACTTATGTATTTTTGAATACCTTATTTAATAGTATATTTGTGAATTATCTCAAAACGAAAACCAATGCTAGAAAAAAAAAAGATGAATTCAGCGGATCTACATCTGATTCAAGCAATGAATTTTTTTTTTCACAGACACAGAAAATCTTCAGTTTCACATTTTTTTAGCATATTTTTGGTACATAATTATCACAGACCCAACTCCAGCAGTAAATTGTGTGGCAGTAAACCTGGTAAATCTAATGAATTTAGTTGGGAAATTGACTAATTCACTTGGATTTGTAATAGAATCTATTGCTAAAATGGCTCGTTCGGTCAGCCAGGCATAGTTCTTATAACTTATACGAGTATTTGGAAACACTTTTGATATTAATTCTGCCTTTAATATTGTGAATGCCAATGTCTAATAATACATTTGAGAATCGCACCTCCGTAAAAGTTCTGATTACTATGCAAATTTTTTAATATGTTCGATCTAGTGCCTCTAAAGCTCGTTTATGCGCCATTGTATCTAAAATTCATGAAATCAAGAACATTTTAACACAGGGCTTATCCAGAAAAAAATCGTTATTACCAACATTTACTGTATTATTTATTGTATCTTAATTTGTGTTTTATGTGGCTGAACTAGTGGGACCTTACTTTGTACGTATCGATTCCAAAGTATGTCTATCTTATTGCTTGCTGATCTTCAAATTTCAAATTTACGATTGAATCCTCATTTTCTTTATTTAGTTCGGCGGTTTGTCCAACCGACTTGTTTTGCGACCGAGTTTGCGACATATTATTAAATATAAGTAAACGAAAAACAATAAATTTGATAAAATGGTAAGAAATAAATTAATGAATAAACTAAGACACGAGGGGGCCGACACGGGTTGAAATACGTTGAAATAATGTACACCCCACTTGAAATTATTTCAAAATATTTGAAATATTTGAAATGTTTTTGAAATATTTGAAATATTTTTGAAATATTTGAAATATTTTTGAAATATTTGAAATATTTTTGAAATATTTGAAATATTGTTGAAATATTCTTGTATTACTTTTTATTTTATAATTAATTTGGCAACAGCGCGCGACTTTTACAAGCGTCTAGCTGTGCCATGCTTGCCGGTAGGAATGTTCTGAATGTAAGGATGTCTAGGCACTTTTTACGAGCTACAAAAAGAAAGTAAAACTAATATCTCGTATACGTTTTTGGATATCGAACTTTATTTGTGCTGTATACATTTAATAGAAAGATAACAATTTCAGCGGATACTTTTCAAAAAATTGAAAGTATTTCCAGCACTGCTGCTACCTCTCCTAGTACTGGTTCTGATTCGACCTCGGAAAACGATAACAGTATTGCTCTAATGGATGATACTGACACAGAACAGTTCAATTCTGAGAACTCAGAATATGATCGAGAATCAGTCATCAAAATAGAAAATCAAAGATATTATGCCGTTTACTACATGAAGAACTGGTACTTAGGATGCGTATGATAGCTATTCAAAATGATGAACTCATGAAGGAAGGAATCAAAATAAAATTCTTACAATATATTATGATGACATTCAAGTGGTGGTGGATCGAAAGTATATTTTTTATGGGCCAATTCAGCTTATTGGTACACATCCATTTTATTTGAAAAGATGTGATAGAGTTAATATAATTAAAAAGTACAAAACATTGAAAAAATAATTACTCAGATTACCTGACTTACTTTTACAGTATTATTTATCAGTATATTAGTTAAAGTTATAAAAATCTCAATAAAGATTTACTAAGTAATATTGTTTTTTTTAGAAAAAATATTTTTTATTTTATATTTTACTTAAGCACAATTTACAAAAAAATGTCTGTGTTTCTTACTTTTTAAATTATTGTAGGCTTTTGTTCCAAAGAAAATGATTGTTCAGCCACTCTAGCACAAAGTTAGCGCTGGCAGTGGCGCTCTGTGAAGGCGCTTGAAGGTGGCTGAACATCATATAAAGTTAGTTTCTACCTATTATGTTTCCCCCAACATTAAATTCTACAGTTGCATATGTATTCTCGGATATTTAAATATTATACACTAATAAAAATCAAATATAGAAATTTTCACTTAACTTAATGGTTATTATAATTGTTGATAGTTGTTGTTGACATATCGAACCGCTCATTGGCTCATTGGCTGAACGCGCCCAATGTTTAGAAAACGTTTTCTATTGATTACCACCCCACGAAAGACTTTTATTTGTTTTCATCAACTAATTCTCTATAAATCTTGCAAAAGATTCAAGTCAACTACTTATTAGCTTACAGTCAAAGCTCAAAGAGTGTAAACTGTAATCTTAGCCTTTTCTACATTTTTTTGGCTTTCTGAACGTCTTCAATTCAATATTGTTTCCGTTCTGAATAATTTAATTTTTGAAATGTTTTTGAAATATTTTTGAAATATTTTTGAAATATTATTGAAATATTTGAAATGTTTTTGAAATATTTTTGAAATATTTGAAATAATTTTAAAATATTTGAAATATTTTTGAAATATTTGAAATAATTGAAATATATTTCAAATTTTTGAAATATATTTCAAATTTTTGAAATATATTTCAAATTTTTGAAATAATGTACACCAAAATAGGGCGTGTCGGCCCCCTCGCTAAGACATATATTTAGTATAATTTAATATTAAATAATAGCAATAAAACAATATTTATTGTAATAAATAATGTTGCAATAAACCGATTAATCTTTGAATTAACTGTCCAATCTAAAAAATCAATTTTGTTAATTGATTGGAAACCCTCCGATTAATTAATATATTTTTTAGACAAGTATTGACAATTGATTTTTTCAAAACCTAGCAAACTATATCGATAATTAAGTAATCATATTAATTTTAAAATGTTTAAAGTTGTCATTACAACAAAAATAATCCAACTTCATTTCATCTAATGTCAATACGTTACCATTATTTTTTAATTTGATACCCAATTTTTCGTAATACAAACCTATTCTATGCCTTACTTAATTAATGAACAACACATAAATAATTTACAATTACAACCAATAGTTCTAGAGATAGGCGCGTTTGAACAAAAAAACAAACTCTTCAGCTTTATAATATTTCTATATACAGGGTGTACCAACCATACGCCAAAGTACGGTATATGGGTTGTTTTAGTTTAGAAGATATCAAAAAATGTTATTAACAAAAATAGTAGATGTCTTTAGGGCCCATATTTTGAAATTACCTTAAACTATACAGAGTGTTGTATAACTCCGTTACAAACCAAACATATGATTTTTTAAATGGGAACCCCTGTATATTATACCGAATTCGAACTGCTCACATTTTTTTGAAGGTTTTGATACGTTATACAGAGTCCTTTAAAAGTTATCGACACGTTTATGTGAAAATCGTATCTTATTGTACGTTGAAAAAAAAGTATTTTGTCTAACAGAGTTTCGTAATATTATACAATATCACCGTATTCTATTAAATATTAATTATTTTCCCTTTTGCATACAGGGTGGACGACAACTCGTACCTTTCATTTTCTCTCATCTTTCAAATATTTTATATCATAAATAGAATATCCGATTATGTAACTTTCTTTTTTGTTACCTATACCCAAAGTTTATGAAAACAGAGTTATTTTGTAATATTTATTGCAAACCATAATTATTAACCTATTATGTGAAAGGAATAAACGTTGAATGTAACAAACAATCCTTAAAAATAATAAATTTTAATAAACAATTTATTCTAAATAAAACAAGTCTAACCATATTATTAAACTAAATGTTCAAAGCGTTCAGTGTTCAGGCAGTTATAACAGAGTGACTCAGTCTGGGTGCCAGACCATTCAGGAATAAAAGGCAATGGAAAAGCTGATGATTGAGCCAAGCAGGGAGCGGAGCGACTGAGATCATGATAGGGCCAGAACCTTCATGTGGAATTGCCAAATGCCTTGATAAGGAGAGCATCCAACAATGGATAAACAATCAGGCGATGCATTGCATTGCATTGCATTGCATTGACGTTAACGGTGAACATATTTAGTTTAATATTATTGTAGAATTATACTTTTGGTGAATATTTAGAATAAACTGTTTATTAAAATTAATTATTTTTAAGGATTGTTTGTTTTATTCCTTTCACATAATAGGTTAATAATTATGGTTTACAATAAATATTACAAAATAACTCTGTTTTCATAAACTTTGGGTATATGGAATGATTAACAAAAATTAAAGTTACATAATCGGATATTCTATTTATGATATAAAATACAGGGTGTTCCATTTGAAAGAATAGAGAAAATGAAAGGTTCGAGTATATCTCCTAAAACAACCCATATACCGAACTTTGTCGAAAGGTTGGTACACCCTGTATAATTCGATTCGCATATAATGTTTCGTATATAGGATAGCGGAAAACATGTGTACTTTTTAAATCTCATTAAGCATGTATGACATTTTCACCATTTGATAACAACATCTAAAAATTTTTATATCTATTTGTATTATGCTTATTTTATTTTCATTTTTATTTCTTTTGTTTTTACCTAAGAAAATTTGAGTTTCAAATTTCGTATAAAGAGAAGTATATTTTCTATTAAAAAGGCTTCGTTGTATAATTGATATTGAAGAACCGAGTTTTTCATGATCAAAGTAGAGTAATACAGTAGAGTGTAAGTTATGGACTGCAGAATTAAATAATAGTTTTTATAGAATATATTGTACTAACATTTACTTTTGGAGACCTACATTTATGATTAAAAAATAAACAAAATATTAATTTTTTTCTCTATTTTACTTAAAACATGCTGAAATAATTTTTACAAAATTGGTGGAGATTATAAGGTGGAAACAAAGCATCTATTCCTATAGGACCCATCTGGTAACATCAGCAAAGTATTCTAACATGTGTAAACTTAGTTTGAAGAACAATTATTTGAAGTGAGCTAAAATCCCTTTGGAATATTTCTAATAAAACATTCTGTATCTCGGTAAAGAGAAAAATTTTATTTAATTGTTTTCGCTTACAGCATCGTATTTTGTGCTAAAATTTTTCGCTATTAAAATATAATCTCTATAATAAGGACAAGCGCAGACTACAGACTTTTTATCGGCCTAGAGTTTAGTCTAGTAGGGTTGGGTGGACGCATAGTACTCAAACAAAACTGATTGGTTCAGTACGGGTGCAAAGACCACCAACTAGAAAGTCGCTTTTCTACTTCCTCAATTAAATTTTCTACATTCGGCAATATTCGACATTATTATAAAAAAAAATTAATTGAATCAGAATTGGATGGCCTATCAAACTTGTTTCTGATTGTTCAACTGAAATCGCTTAGAAGTGCGGCCTCATATTAAGATTCTATACTAATAAGCATCCAACTAAATTATCGGCCGATGAAATGTCTGTAGTCTGCGCTTGCCCTAAATGGAATTTACTGTTTACGAATATGTACCTAAAAAAAGACTAAAGTTTATAACATTGGAAATAGGTTTAAATAACTATTTTATTGCAACTTTTGTTCACAGTTATCTCCTGCATACGGAGGTGGTTCGGCTCCTAGTCCGGGTTACAGCGAAAACCGGTCCAGTTGGCCTAGCGGACCTTCAGGTCCAGGTCCGGGCCCGGGGCCAGGAAGTCCAGGTCAGGCTAACTCATCAACACCAGCCAGTCAACCATCTCCACAACCATCCCAACCTCCCAGTCATTCCCCTGGACCCGGACCTGGAATGCCTCCCAGTCCGCAACATCAACCTCATCAGGGGTTTCCATCGAGACCAGCCCCTCCTACTACCCCCAACGCACATGGTCCTGATGCGGCGGTAAGTTTTTATTTATTGTTGTCATCTTTCTTTCAATAGAAGCAATACGTAAATAATACTAAGAAAATAATTTTATTGGTAAACTTTAACAGTATTTTGTACTAAAAAAATATATAAACAATCTAAATTAAGTAATATCTAGCTGGGTTACCATCAGTTATTTTAATATTTATTTATATCAAAATAATACTTTATTTTAAAAATATCCATTTCTGATTTGATTCCAAAAGTATACAATTTAATTTTATTTCTTTAAAATTGTTGCTACTTAATATGTCGTGAAATTTATTATCCTTTATAAATAATCCTTTACGTTGTTAGTCCGAGAAACCGTAAATCTTAAAAAACAGTAAGTTAACAAATTGCTTTTAAACATAAATTACTAACTCCGTATATTATATAACCAGTCTGGTAATACTTAACCAAGAATGAATGATGGACGGATATTTTACGAAATGGAATCGCAAGACAGGGAAAAGTGTTTTTAATGCAACAAAGCATTATTCACAACGTTAAGATTTATTCACAAAAGAGTTTTTTTTTGTATGTAAATGCAAATGCTTGAAAGAAAGAATAAGTCAGAGTTTTATTTATATTTTTTACCATCATTAATTATTTTTATCAAAATTAATTTACTTCACTAATATATACCACACAGTTTTACTAATGAACAAAAATTGTCAGATTTTTTTATATTTAAAAATAATTGTTTACTGTAGATTAATGTTTTTTTAATATTTTTAAGTGATCATAATTTTTACGAATGTAAATTTCACCCTACTTTTTATCCAATAAAATGCCTAATTTTGAATCGTTACCATGGCAGCTAAAAAAATTCCGGGCGCCTCGATATTTAAGTGGAAATTTTTTGACAGCTGAAACCATAGAGAACGCTGAAACCTCGAATTACAGACCGTAGACAAATAAACATATTATCTCTCTTTGGTAAGCTTAAATTATTCCTGGAAATTTTCTTTTGGACACGAATATTTTAACAAAAAAATTTTCAAAATATTCGGAAATAATTTTAGCTCTTGTGTTAAAAAAAGTAAAAATAAATCATCTAATTCAATTTTAAAATAAAATAGTACACCATGGGAAAGGTGTTGGCCCGAAATGAACTATTTGAATTGCCAAACAACAAATAAGTACAATAACTAATCTTTAAATAAAAAAAATTCCTCATTTTATTTTGTGTTTATACCTCGTGATTGAATATTGATAATAACTTTTATTGCTCAACAGATATAAATTTGTTTACAGAACATTATGATAACACCGTTGAAATAAAATTGATAAACACATACCCACAAAGGTCAAAAAGCATAAGTACAATAAATAGTAACATCAAAACTAATAATTGAAACAAGCATTCTCTGCAATGATTCAAATTATCTAGAAATGAATCACATAATTTAAATTACCACACCTAACATTAACTGATGTTTTTAATTTGTTCTTGATGTATTTAAATTAAAGTTAACTATTAAAATAGAGTAAATTTTATGATTTGCATAATCCATAATCTTAGTTACCCTTTAACTGGAAGTAATTTTATAATTTTTTTTTTTAATTTTCGTAAAATTGTTTAAAACAAATGTTTTTCAATTGGTATCGAAATGTCTCCTTATACCAATTCCCAAAATCATATCATTCTGTTTCTGTTATTCTATTATAAATTATTTTTGTATGAAGAGCAAAGAGACTTGTGATTACTAAAACATTTGAGTCAAAGTAAGAATACAGTAATTGGAAAAGACCTTTTTTTGCTAAAAGCCGTATGGTTTTATTTTAAAGGAAATACCTAAAACGTTGCAGTGACCAGAAAGTGTTAATTTAAATAACAATCAGTTATAGTCCACGGGCCCACATACAAGGGATTTCAGTGATTAATAACAGACTGAAAGACAAACTTATCATTGGACCAAATTCTGATAGTGGAAGAAAAAGGCGCGATAGAGAGCGAAACACATCGATTCGGTGAGTGTCCCAAATTAAATAAAAACAGTTTCAAAAATCAATACTTGTGGCATATAAAAGGTTTGTTTTCACATCAAATCACAAACTTGTTTCTTACAATTTTCAAACCATTCTTGTGTGCAAGTCTCGTTTGAAATAAATCCCGATCTGATCTGTGATTAATGTGAAAACAGTAGACAAAATGTGTATGAGTAAATAAATCGTATGATATTACCTAAAAAGAAGATTAAAAAGAAAGAGGTTATTGTTATTGTTTACAAAGCTATGAAAACTGTTAACATGTGTATGAGTAAATTATCCTTAAAGTATTAAAGTATTCTTCCAACATAATTTCTAAATCTGAATCGTCAGTGTCGGATGACATTAAATAATCAGATTCATCAGAATACATGTCTTTTTAGTTTAAATAGGTTTATAATGATATTAAAAAAACAGGAGAAAATAACAACAAAAAATATAGAAACTAATTGACATAAGGTTTAATACGCGCATGTGCCAACAATCTGCTGGAAATTAATTCTCAAACTGCTTGGACTGTCACCAAACTGTCAGGAAACCATGTGAAAACATCCGACTAGTGATTGGAAATTAGTTTCAAACTAATGCGCGAACACAAAATATCGACTGCGCACACTCCAAACGTTAGAAACAAGTTTGAAACCAATGTGAAAACAAACCTAAAGTGAATGGGTACCTTTCGAGTGATCCCCAGCTCTAACATGCTCTGACCTCGAAAGTTGTCAAGATTATGTTATTATTATTATTTTTATTAATAACCGCATGCCACGAAAAATTTATGATTATTTAGTATGGGTACCCATAGACTGCGTTGTTAATCGGCTGTTTTGTTCGACGTACAAGACGAACAAAAACGGCGCAAAACCGTTGTGTGTGGATTGTTTTCGCTGACTTGCAAAACCGACCGACATAATCTGGACAAGCCTGATATTCGCTGTCGAACTTGTTCGAAAATTCGAAATACTATATGTAAATAAATCAGTAGTGTGTGCTGAATAGCTTTTAAAAACGAACGGTTTTATCTGTGGCTTACTACTTTCTATGAAATAGTTCAAAATGACGGATGTTCGACAGATCAGCAGAAAATTTCTATTATATCCTACATTGAGTTTAGCCAGTAGTTATGAGAAAACTGGTTTCTTTCCAATAAACATATTTTGCACCACTTTTTTTAATTTATCGCTATTTCTGCCCACTAAAGTATTGTTTTCACCATGAGTAGCATCAGTTCCAACTGTTAAAAACATCTGTGTCCAACACAGGATCGCCGTTTTTGTTTGATCAGATTTGTTCGTCGAACAAAACAACCGATAAACAACGCAGTCTATGTGTCCCTAGATGTTCTCCGTACTTATGTCATGTAACCACTGGTAAATTTCTTTCCTTTCTCTTTTACAAAAAAACCGTTCATTCTTACTTAAAAAATTGAACAAAAAACCTTCCATGATGACGATCACTGAACAACTTCAAAAAGATAGCTCGACTAAACCAATATAGACCGCTTTGAATTGCCTTTTGAAAAATGGTCGTTACAGCTGATGCAAAGGAGGTTGGGAGGTTACGATTTTCTACCTGAGCTGAGGCAAAATCACACAGGTCGACATTTGTAAAAAAAATTAGATTTCATTGAAGACATCTAGCAGATCAACAATTTTACAATTAAACTGTTTACTTTAATTGTGTCTATTTTATACATAGATAAGACGTAATTGTAATGGAAATATATATTGTTATTGTAAAGATCAGTTCTTAATATTATTTTTTGGCACGATAAGGAACTAAATTCAGATGTAAAGAATGTTTTTTTCTACGGCACTGCAAAAAATTATACTGAACAAATTATCGCTACAAACATGTATTTTAGGTAAATATTTTTAATTTGTTAATATAATAAAATGAAGATATTACTTTTAATTAAATTAAAGATTCAAATTATGCAAAACTGAAAAAACTCATATTAATTTTTAAGTACCTACACCAGTTACAAGAAATTTTGGCAAATTTTCATGCAATTCTATTGTTTTTATTGCTGTAGTTGTTTATATAATTAAGCAATTTCAAATAAAAGCTGGCGATTATGTACAGGACTTAACATGTTATGTTTTCAAGATTTAATTTGTTTTAAAATTTCAAAAGTTCATTTGTAATTAAACACTTCCAATTTTTTTGTATGTCAATAGTTTCATGGTGTTATACGTTTAAATCAGAACAGAAAAAAATCAAAAATACGTTGTTATTAATCAAAAGAGGTTTACATAATTTTGAGAACTTTTGAGTCTTGGATCTCAAAAAATTACCTACAAATTTGTATGCCAATGCATTTTTTTATAAAAAATATATATTTTGCAAGCCCTAAAACAAAAATCACCTTGTTATTAATACATTTTTTCTAGTTAGCAATGTGACATGTTAGAACTGGGAATCACTCGGAAGGTACCATTGAATTTGTATGCCACAAGCTTATCTGCTTCCCATCGTATTTTCTCGAAGTATTGATTTTAGAAACTGTTATTATTTAATGTGGTACACTCATCAAATCGACTTGTTTCGCCCTACATCGCACTTTTTCCTTCTACTATCAGAATTGGTTCAAGGACAAAAATTGGGTGTCTCGTCAAAACAAAGCTATGTATAAACTTACACCCTGGTATTAATCACTCAAATCCCTTATATGTGGGCCCGTCACTATTAGTAGATAAAAAACCTAACTACAAGAAAATGAAATTTTATACATCATTTTAAATTGCAGAGACCCCAACTTCTTCAGCGGTATATAATAAGCTACTATTGTTAATCTTTAATATAATATATCATATATTTAATAATCTTCCTATTTTTTTATACAGAAATTTGGGTTTATAGAAACTAAACATTATTTTTAGTGTCTGTAATATAAACTGACAACTCAGCTATTACATAACTACCTGCCTCTGGGTGAACCACTGGAATTAAGAGCGGTTTTGACCTTAGTTTTCCGGTTTGACTTGCGGAAACACATGTTTGGTATATGATGGTGGGGAATCCGTCATGAATGTATTTATATCGGGATAACGTAAGACCATTAGGTACAATGTAATGATAACAGTTTGTGTACATTGAATTTAATTTATGCAATATGCAGATTTCCACCCTACAATAAAAAGGGAGGACAATAATCGTAAAAAATAGGTATAATGTAGTACAAGGTCGAAACGACTCAAGAAAAAATATAAAAGAGTGAGAATAAACTGGAAATAATTTGACAGATTCTTTGAAAAAATCTTTGCCAGGCAATAATCACAAGGCCGCAGAGCTCCACTGGCATTTCCAAATTGCAACAATTTTGAACAAAATCTGTCAAATTAATTACTAATTTATTGCACTCGTAAGAGTTTACAAGATTATTTTTTGATTCACAAATTTTTATACTAAAAAAGATATAGATAATAAAACTATTGAAAAAATTAATCTAATTAATTATTACAATATCGGAAAATATCGTTGGCATATTGTGAATATATTAAAAGACTTAACAATTTAAATTAATCCATTGAAAAATTATTAAAAATATTTCGAGACTCATTATTTATTGAAGATTTGGTATTGCTTGATTTTTTACGGTTCTCACCCATTTTATATATCGTGTTGACAGAATTGGGTAATTATTTTGACAACTATCTGACACCTATATTATTCCCACTATAATAATAACATAATTGGTTAAAACTTACCCTTGTGAAAAATAAAGAAGCATTGGTTTAAGCAACGTCAAAAATAATCAAATATATTTTTTACACCGCAGGGAGTAACACTGCTTAGTACTTTCCACATTAATTTACTATTTAAATCTATGTTGTAAATGTTTTATTTGATCTTATTTTTTTATAGGTTTTATTATTTGCCCATTAACTATTGACTTTTTATATGATATAAATCATAGGACTAAAGTGTCTTTTTATTCCTCAGGTGATTGTTTCCTTCGCTTCGCTCGTGCAACAAACTTCACCTTTGGGATTAAAAGATACGCTTTCTTCCCCTGGTATAATGATATACTATTTATTTGTATTTTGTTATATAATTCATTTAACACTAATTATTCTTGCCAAAGCATACGAGTTTTTTACAAACTATAAATGGTTAAAAGTCTTTTATTTTTTATGATACACATAATTAAAGTTGTAATTGTGTTTTTTTAAACATTTAGATTTTATTTAGTCCATTGAAAAGTTAGATACATTTAGGGTTACGTTTTTCAAAGTAAGCAATTTTATTTTTTTAGGGAGGTTAGTATAAGCTTATGTTCAACTTTATGGGGTCGCCGCCATTGTGTTCCATCCCTATCTTTAAAAAAGTGGCTCAAAAGGGTTTCGAGTTGTACCTAGTACATTACAAACCCTATACATCCAAATAATTTTAATTGAATCTTAAAAAAAGGAGGACGTTTATAAAATAATGCATTGGTGTAGGTGCTGCCTTACTGTTTGAGATCATGTAGATAGTTTGACCACGTAGCCTCTATCTACATATGCTTTGGCGCACTCATCCAAGGCCATAACTTCCGCATGTAACAATGTGGCCAGCTTCTCTAAGGTTATGCAAAATTTCACTCTAGGTCTGACCCCAAATATTCCTGCGCAAGTTTCCGTTGGCTTTTTAAAACCATCAGTTTATCAGGTTATTGTCCTTTTCATATAGTCTGCATCACTTGTTTCCTGTCCGACATTATCTCTAGTCTGTCGGTCCGTACTCGTATGATATCATCAGACCTATTGTGTTCACTGGAAATATTATATTGCCAATTCCCACTGCATATCAGTCTGTGGACTACCATCCTTAACCTTTAATAAAAATCGTTCCACGGAGGGACCTTTAGCACTACTTCCATAGATGCAGTTGATGTTCCTTTCATGGCTCCTGTTATTCTCAAGCATACCACTCGCTGCGCCTTTTGTAGGGTTGTCACAGCCGTGGTCTGCTGGACCACCACACCACCGCTCCGTACGCCACCTTTGGTCTTACCTCTACGGTGTACACTCGCCTTCACTGGTGTGGTCTGAGTAAGACCTGCGACATACGTAAGGGTTTATTCCGGGTGATCCTGTCGTCCAATCTTACCCCTAAGAACTTTAAATATTTTTCTACATAAGTTCCACGTCCAAACTGTAAATCTCTCTCTAGTACATCAGTTTTCCACAATGCTCTCTCCATGAGTTCCAAGCAGACGTTCGTGTGTTTACAAGTAATTAGAATTACTATGTCATCAGCATATCCCTGGTTGTTTAGGTCTTTAAGAAGTTGATCTACCAGCAAGTTTCATCGATTTGGTGATAGAACACCACCTTGTGGGCAAACCTCCTTCTATATCAAGGAAAGCTGCCAACGGTTTCTCTGTATTTTCAATTACATTCTCAATCTTGCCAACCACTGTATGCAGGGCTGTTTATTCGCAGGATTTACTTAGTTAATAGGCTTATTGATTGATTGAAGTGTAAAGGACCAATCTCTAAGCACTACATCCTTTAAGTATCTATCTACAACTTTCTCCATGGTCTTTAGGAAAATGTTACCAGGTGTTCTACAAGCCTTCGGCACAGCATAGGATAACCTTGTGCCTACCTTAAACTCTGGAAGCCAATACTTTTAGTAAAACTACGCAGCTTCTTAGACGACTAATATTTAACTTCACATAGTCAGATCAACTCCTTCTCTTTACTCTTATTATACTATTTTAAGTATCAAAAAAGACACGGTTAAATTAGTTGGTTACTTAAGGGATTAATTACTTGAGGTGAATATTTATTTCAATCTTATCATTCATGCAATCCATTAATTCTATAAATATCAATTAATTCAATTACACAATTACTTTTAACTCAACTAATTATTTACAATAAAAATCTTCTCCTTTATGCTTATTTTCTAAGATATGCACGCAAACCTATTTATTTTAAATCGTTCAAAAAAATAATGTAATAAAAAAAACAAAAGAAGGCGGAAATAAATCATTACTGTAAAAATAAAAACTTAATAATATTTTTTTTGCAAATAGTTAGCGGATATCATTTATCCAACTGTTTACCTGTCTAATCGTCGAACGAAAAGTTATATTTAAAATTTAAAAAGGGTATACCTATTAGGGATTAGGAGCGAAATTATTATCAAATGTAAAATATTTAAAAGCAAATTACTAGATACTGTAATATATATTTTTTTAGTATTATTCAAAACGAATCATCAATCTCAATGTTTTTTTCCTATAATTTCAAAGCAGATAAGTTTATTTTTCCTTCGGAGCACTTGAAAGTTTTTCATAATGGTAAAATCATAAAATACTCAAGCGTAGCAAACTCAGCTTGCATGGTTACTAGCGGTGTTGCCAAACTATTTAAATTAGTGTACGCCTACTAGGACCATTTATTTTATGTTGTCCATCAATTTCTATTTTATAGTAATTTTTTAAATCAAAAACTGTTAAAAGAGGTGTTAATTATTTCTTAATAGGGTCAAAATTATTTTGGGGATCAATTCAGCTTAGTTTTAACATATTTAACCAATATTCGTTATATTTTCTTTTAGCGCTGTTTGAAAACATAACAGAGTTTTCATTGAAACAATTAATTAAGAACTTTAAAAATAAAACTTTTAACCAAAACTTTGTCGCTACAACGAGCACCGTCGTTGAGTTTTAAAAAGCAATATTTTAAATAAAGGCTTTGTTAAAAATTTTTATTTTTTAATGTTCTTAGTAATATGGACTTCGACATAGTAAGTGTTGATAAAATAAATTTGATTAATAAAATTATGATCAATGAAATCCATTTTCTCGAGTGCCAAATTCAATAATGTTTCAACTTTCAACTCGTCAGCATTTTCGAAGCTATTTTAACATTAAGTGTGAACATCGTAACTATGAGTTTAATTACAGTCACATGGACTGAATCATTAATTTATCGAAATAAGGGAAATTAACACGAAATCATTTAATTAAAATATGGCTTACTACTTAGTTAAATATAATGGTTTCAAAATGATTTTACTTGGCACTTTAAAAACGGTTTAAAAACAGAAATGTAATTTTACTGTAATAATGAATTGCTCATAGATGCGTTTATTAAACATTGTGGTAAATAACATATAAAGATATTTTGAATTTAAAAAAACGTTATTTGAATGTTACATTTTTAAAGTTCTTAAAAATCGAAAAAAAAACTCAACATTAAATTATGATAAATCAACCACATGCTTTCCCAACTGGCAACGTTGGAAATACAGCATGGCATCGGCAAGCTGATATTTAAACTATCCAAGCAAACTGGCGAGGTTGCCAAGCTTATACGAACCTCCAAGTGCCGGTTGTTATTGATTGGAATGAGAAAATCCGACAACGTGGCTGCTAAAGTACGCTGCACTGCTTTTTCGTTTCGGGTATACTTTGTGAAGGAGGTGTTGCCACGTTGTTTGTTTGACAAAATCCTCTGTAAGGTTCATGGAACTCTGGTCTCGGATGCTTTGCTGTTTTTATTCATGTCCTAGAATTAATGGGTCTTTATATAGGGTCCCTAAAAGCGTCGTTTTTAGTATTTGGTTAGGCGGAAGTAACCGGCTACAGACAGAAGAATTTCAGATGCAAAAATTACTGTTTGATAACTTTTTGTTGATTTGGATAACTTTATTAGTTATACAGGGGGAACACGTAAAGTTTGTCATTCTTATTAGTACCTACACAAGTATCTTCTGAATTAATTTTTGTTATATTAATTTATACTTTATATACAAATTGTTTGTAAAATTAATTTGTAAATGATATGCATATTAGAACAAGATAGTATTTTTATTTTATACACTTAATACTTTTGCATAAATATGAAGTATCTTCTTTGATCGAGAGTGACACGAGTAATTTATATTGTTTGTTCTGTACTTAACGTTTTTCTTAATTTAGTTTTAAAACAATAGTATTGATAAATATTTATTATCTAATGTTTTTAAAGTAGGTTTACTGTTTTTACCCATACTAATAATAAAAATTTCATAAAAGTACACTAAAGGAAACTTAACCCTTAAAAGCCCGAATTATTTTTTTTCAAAAAATTCAAGTAGTCTCATGATTTTTGAACTAAATTGGGGTTAGTGAAACTACCTCAATGTTTTTCAATTTTTTTAATATGCCTAATAGTAAAAAAACTGTGTTACATATATGTAACGCTGGGCTTTCTTACTACCTATTTAATCATCTAGTATGAAAACCCACATTACATGTTAAACAAAGTCCAATATTATATTCCAATATATATTCTATCGTAGCGAATGTCTTTACTAACTCTATGTCCTTGAGAACTCGTTAGTGAAGATGATGGCCTTTCAGCTCCTTTTGCCGCAGTACCATATATTTTTAGGCAAGTGTTCACAATTTCTCGTCTAAACTGCAGTTGAGTAGCGGTCTTTCCAGACTTCTTGAATAAAAACCATGCATTTTGTATAGAGACATCTATCAGCCGCGAAATTAGAGCCCACCACCATTTTTTGGAACGAATTGCTATGCGGTACCTTTCTATATTTTCGTCCATCAAATCAGTTCCTCCCATTGCTGCATTATATTTCCCGATCAGATAATTGTATGCCATTTCCAGAGCTTCTTTTAGCGTAAACCCTCTCCCAAAGAAAAAAGACAAAGATAAGTAATGAATTCTGTGAAATAACCAAACTTTACTAAATACGATA
The DNA here is from genome assembly GCA_035357415.1 of Ophraella communa. Classification (NCBI taxonomy): domain Eukaryota; kingdom Metazoa; phylum Arthropoda; class Insecta; order Coleoptera; family Chrysomelidae; genus Ophraella; species Ophraella communa. Next base: position 24,736,155 of record CM068980.1, read on the forward strand.
CGAATTTGTGGAAAACTGGAAAACTATTGTACAATACATATCAAAACACCTTATTTATCAACAATTCTCTCAAGTGGTCACAATGTTCGAACCTAAGACCGAATTCCAAAACACAGTCATTGAAAGTCCTAGCGTTACTTATATGTAACACACAACTTTTAGGTAAATTTTACAAATAACCAAAATTGTTTTCCAAATTCTAGTCTTACAGTTCCCTCGCACAATTATTGCATATTTCACTTCAGAAATGTATTTCCCAACTGATATATCATTTGATAAGCTATAATACTTACACGAAAGTTGGTTCCATTTTCAAATCACGTTCGAATCGGCCGTTTTTTGTTTGCTTCCAGAACACTCGTAAACAACACAACGCCGGCAAACGTCGTTTGCAATCAGTACCGTGGTGTTTTCTTGGTGGGTAGGCACCGTTATCTAGCCGTAAAGTGCAAAAACTTAAGCAGAGTAAATTTCATCATCCACCTTTGCATTTGTTACTTATATGTAACGCAGGGCTTTTAAGGGTTAAGACCAAGGTACCACCCTCGGTACCACTTATTTTTTATTTTTGATTAATTAAAAGTGAAATATTGGACGCAGTGGAATTTGGCATCTGAACTGCAGCCCGTGTATTTCAGGTGTTCGGAGATTATTGATGAAAAGACCCCCATTTCTTAAAGGCTGTTTCCAGTATCTACTTACCGAAAATATAAAAGTGTGTGTTGGTGTAGTGGTAGTGTAAACGGTTTTCGGTATCATTTTCGCCAACGGTTCCAGATTCAACATTTTAGTATCTACTTATTTTAGTGCTTGTTCATTTTCAATCCAGAATGTTTGTTCCAACAAGGCGTTGTGGGTCGGTCCCAAATTTGTTTATAAACCTGTTTAATGCACATGAATCAGTTTCGAACCAAATATGCTGTTGGAACCGAGGGGGTAACCACTTCTCGCAATACTGTCACAAATTCATTGGCAGTCGCTTCGCAATCACCGCAATCGCCTCGCAATCATCGCAGTCGCTTCGCAATCATCGCAATCACTTCGCAATCCCCGCAATCCATTCGCAGTCGCTTCGCAATCGCATTGAAATCATCGCAATCACTTCGCAATCCACGCAATCATTCCAAATATCCCTAAAAAACTTTTTTGGAACAGATAATATTGCGCTTCCTAACGTATTTCACATTTCGCCAATGTTAGATGATAATATTGTATTAATTTCTAGCTTTATTTCTGCCACCCTCCAGAGAATGTATACTGTTTTTGGGCTCCTAATACGAAATATCTAATTTACAATTTGTTTTATGTATTATATCTATTACGAAAATAAAGAAACGAAAAAATGTATTGTCGATTCGATATTTCATATCAGGTGCCAAAAAGCGCCGTGCTACATACAAAGTTAAAACAACTATGCTATGAAATATTCTCATTTACAAACAGTTATTCCATTCTGTAAAAATCAGTGCTAGACGAGGTGCTAGAGTTAGTTTGAATCGAGGTTTGAATACAGTTATATGTTATATATTCAATATAATATGACGGAGATGACGTTCAAGCCCAGGTTTCCGTGCTCCAGGTGCAAATGCGGTGGTCGCCGATGCCAGATTTGGATTCAGTGGGCCGAACAACCCCCCAAAACGATTTTTGATAGACCTTCCTTGATTGTGTCAGGAAATCACCCGGAGATGATGCACACTGTAGGGATCTCGTAAACCAGAAGAGATACAGAGCTGATTAAATCAGGTGTAATTTGCTCCTTGGCAAACTCTACAACGCCATGTTTTAAAATATAAGAAATTCCGATTAGTACCAAAGATATTTGAAAAAAAAAACGATTTTTTCCAATTTCGTTTTTGTTTTTTACTGACTCTATTCAGAATGATATGACAATACAAATTTCACATTCTCATTGTTACTTTTTCTGCTCTTCAAGTTGATGTTATTGGATTTTTAATCTGACGTTTCGTTTTGTGGCAATCATAATCAACTTTTTTTTAACAGATACGACCCTGGGTTTTTAAATATGACCCTAAGTTTTTTATTACGGATTTTAAGAGGTTTGTTTGTAATTTATCGAAAATTAGTTTTCTGTCTCTCTTTAACACATTACTCTTATGGAGAATATCGCAATCCCTCGGAGTCGCTCGCAATCCCTGGAATTCTCTCGCAATCACTCGAAATTCCGTATTTTTCGCAATCTTGTCACAAATTTTACCCTAGTGATTACCCCCTCGGTTGGAACCTTTGAAAACCGTTTCTTGTATCACTGAGCATATACCCACCTTTATTGGTCTCATATTTTTTATTCTCTGATTACTATGTTCTTATTGTTATTTTTCGCCACTTATGGAAATGTTATAAAGAACAGATTTTAATACTTAGATATAACAAGTTTAAAGAACTAAGAGAAATTGATTGTTTACTGTAGGTAGACTAATTATATTTAATAAAAATCCACATAGGTATTATTTAAGCGATATCATTTGTAGAGTTTTTTGCAATTTCTTGTACTAACCCATTCTCTATGGAAAACTATCATGCATATTTAAAATACAAATTAAACAACAGTTTAACATTTTTTTAAGACGTATGTTATTAAAACAACCTAAATAATATACATTTGAATTTTCAATTGTCTGTTATTTATAATTAAAAAATAGTCAAAACTACCTACTAGGCAATTATATTGGAACTATTTTGAATAAGTTATGTGAATAATTCTTATTTGTTATAAAACATTTTTATAATTAAGTAGTTTAAGTAGTTTCGTTGAAATAATATTCAAAGTATTTACACTCCTAATTCATCTTGTACAATCTTTTATGTTTTTAGTCTGAAGAAGTATTATATATAAAATGAGGTAGCTTTTAGATACTAAAGCGCATGTCAACACAAACGATTAATGCCATAATCTCTGATTATGAACTGATTTTGAATCGGTAATTTTTTCTGTTACAACAGAATTGTGTACCATTTGTTGGAACGCTTTTTTCTTTCTGTGCATGTACCGAACGATATGATGTACGGTTTTCAAGTCTGTTGAAACAAACCTCTATCAGGCTGCAATTTGGACGGGGGTTTAAGCATTCCTCTGTACAGACGAACTCATTTGCATCTCATAGCTGCCATCGGATGCACCGGAAATTTCTTATGGTATTCTGGTTTATTTTACAAACTTCAACATTTTCCTCGAACCGAGCCTCGAACAATATTTTTCTCTTCGTACAAATTGATAAACAAGCGATCAATAATAGGTTAATTTTTTTTACAATAATTGATTCAAACTTAACATTGGTTCGTTAACTTTTACGGTTGTTATCTGAATGACCTATACTATTATGCTTTAAAAATATATGAATGAATGACTTATTGACGATTATAGTTACTTGTTCATAACCATAACTATCTATAATATCGAGATGTTTCATTTAGTAACTAAATTGAAAATATTTAAAACACCATAGCCCAACTTAATTTATTTCTAACGTTAAACTTACAAGTTTTACAAAAAAAATGACATTTTTAGATTGTTAACTGGCATTACTTTTTATTTATTTTTGTACCCTAAAAGTGTTTTAATTGTATTTGCTTCAAATTAAAGAAAAACAAAGTAATTTGTCAATAAACTTTTTTGGTTGCACTTAGACTATAACAGATAAATAATATATGTTGTATAATCATTTTTCAAAAAAAAAACAATCACCTCATTACATAGCTGTTTATATAGAATACAAAATATAACTTAATTATCGGCATCGTTCATGTATGTTTTGGTTTTGTTTAATTTTTCCTGCAGTATCTCAAATAAAAGACGTCCTGTAAAAAGTAAAAACTTAAATAATTAATTATTTATGTTACTAATCACTAGTATTAAAATATATTTGTAAAACATCAAGGAAATAACAGCATTATATAAATACAAATTTATGAGTACACAATGAACAATATTAGATAACCATCCCATTAGTTTGTATAGGTCAAGACATATGTATATTTTTAATGATAGAATCGTGTTCCGCTTCTTTTTTTACTACTGAATTTGGCACATTCACAAAAATACGAAGCAGCAGTTCTCATGGCAATCGACAATCGTTAAGTTATTCTTAGAGCTTACGCTTAATATACTATTATAAATAAAACAAAAGAATATATTTTAAAAGTTCTTTATTATTAAAAAAAAGCATTTTGCATTAATAATTGTAAAACAAAAATCCGATCTAAAATAATTTCATGCTTTACTTAATTAACATGTTTTTAATTTCAATATATATATATGTATTTTCTTAGGTTTGTTGAGGTCTTATATTTTATCTTTAAAAATTTATCTACATGGCGGATAGGAACCCAAGTAATGGTAAAATAAAATATTATTCTTTATTGTACGATCTCCATGAAAGATTTAATATACTTAATTTTGGAAAAAAGGATTGCTATAAAAACATCTGTTGGGGCTAAGATCTAAAATCCAAAATTTGATTGGCTAATTCTTTCAGGTGTGCAAGGTTTCTAAACAGATGAATTTTATTCAAGAGTTAAAAAAACATTTTTTATGGTTGATTATTTGAAAAATTTAAATACTATCAGTATCTTCAAATTAGTTCCAGATTCAATACATTCAATGCATTTTGATTTCTTGTATGGTATTGTAAATTGAAGGTAAAATAATTAATTGTTATTGATCTTATATATAATTCTTTTGACAAAACTTAGTAACTGAACTTCGAAAATTATTTTTTTCACTGCTAGCCTCTGAACCTGACTTTATTGACTTTTGTTGAGGTAGTAAAGTAGAAAAATAGAGGTACTACTTGATTAGATCTAAATTTCAATCCATTTGGCAAAATGTGAGGTTAACTAATTCAAAGACAAAATAAAAAAATATTTTTTTAACCTATTTAATAGTCATAACCACGTACCTATTCAAAAATCAATTGACTCACCCATGCATTTTCAAAATGATTTTTACAACACAATACTTATTATCAAATAGAACAAAAATGATTGGATATGTTATTGTTGCCTTGTCATTGTCATGTCATGTGAAACAGGAAAGTTTTTATAAGTTCTAAAAAATAATATTTAAAAAAGTACAATTCCAATAGTGAAAAAAATGCTATATGAGCCACGGTAGAATAGTATAATAAACAACGCATTTCATATCCGTTATTTGATAATATAATTTCATATATAAGTTGTTTATAATACTTTTTATATTTTTCCATTTTATAAGTGTAGTAGTTGGTTTATAAATACACAACATATGTCTTTATTTGCTGAAGTTATTTCTCCTGTTTCCTTCCTTTCTTCATACACTCAGCCCTAACGATAAAATTAAATCCTTATTTAATTTTTATTCACTAACTCAATGTAAAATAAAAGTGAAACAAATAATACATATTTTTAAATTTAGACAATCAAAAAGGTACGGCAACTACGCACATAGCCCTTTTTGGCTTCCTTTTGGTTGGTTTGTTTCATTCCTCAATCACGGTTGCCAGCACTACGTTGCCAATCATGAAAACAGTATTAAATTGACAACTATTTTTGTGTACAAAACTTTTTAGTACAAAATTATACTGTAATTTTTGTGGAAAAATATAAAGTATATCTTTTAATTGTTAGAGAACTATTTTTAATCTTAAATTGATCCTCTTCTTCTTAGATGCTTACTGATGATCTTCATCACGTGGTTTTTTGTGAGATACTATTTGCTACCAAATTGGCAACAGCGTAACTTGCGTAGCTAGGCTTGGGACTTGAGTGACGTGGCACTATCTACTAAATGTGCTTTGGGCTGAGCTCGGCGATTAGTTCGGGAGATGATGTGGAAAATTGTTCGCTCCATTAGATTTGGTCCCAGAGTAATGACCTTTTTTTTCTTTTTACAACTGATCGATAGGTTACGAAACTTTATATAACGGACCGAAATTTCGATTAGATCTTGGGAGTAATTACACATTGCTAATGTACTAATTAAAGATAAAAAATTATTGAATTAATTTCTAAAGGTAAAAACTTTAAAAGGCCAAGGGTTTATGTAACTAAGCACAAAAAAGTATTTTATTCAAATGTTTGTGTAAAATTTGTAAACATTTTTTTTTGAGATTCACATGGATATTTCTTGTATTCTTATTCTTGTTATTTAAAGAGTAAATATTATATTTCTTATCCTGTTGTCATACCTGTTCGATTTTATTTATATTTTTAAAATGGTTTATTATACACTATATAGGTATAAAATTGGGGGTCACCTCGTGATATCAAGTTATTTTATAAATTTATTTTATTTGTATCATACTGTACTAATTGCTTAAAATACTTTTGCTCTTTAAATTTTATTAAAAATAATTAACATAAATAATTTTTCCAAAATAACTAACCTCTGAGTGTTAACAGCTTATAAACGACACTGCATACTTTCGATCAAATTCTGGATCACATTCTACCAAAGATTGTCCCGTTCCTACATCAGGATGTTGCGAAGCTCCCTAGAATTTCTGGGGACCGAACATGTCTTCGTAAACGTTTTGCAATCTTATTCCAAACATGGAACATCCGGACTGCGAGCAGGCCAAACAAATCAAGTGATTTGAACCCCGTCAAGACTGGGTAACTGACCGAGCAGTGTGGCGGTTACTATAAATGTTGGGTTGTCTCCGAGAAAGTAAATGGTATAATATTTGCTTCTACAACCTCTGTCACGTACCTTTGTACACTCAGCGCTCCATTTTCCATAAAGACTAACTCCGTGCGAGCATCAAATGATATGGATCCCCCATGCCATAATTGATCCACGACCAAATGGAAGTGGCTCAGCAAGCAATACACTCTCGAGCATATCCCTCTCCTGGTCGTCACCATACTGTTATACGTTTATCTCCACCAGATCGACAGAATAAGAAAACAAAACACGCTTCTAGTCCGCACGGATAAGCGGCCGTCCAGTAGTTTAGTTCGAGAAGATAATCCAGCAGCGCAAAGTCGCCTCCTGATTGTCCACTCGCTTATGTTTATATTTCTTACTTCTTGTAGGTGATGTAAGAGAAACTGCCATGTACTAGAAACGAGAAAGCAGTCATCTCAGGCTGTTGTACTCCTACTTCGACCAGAGTCAGTTATTTGGGTGAGTAGAACAGTCTCTTCGCCATACTTCTTGCAGACTGGAAACATTTACAAAGTTTATTGCAGTTTTGTGCTACCTGCGGCTATCCTCTAAAGCGGCCACAATTCTTGCGGCAACATCAGAATTGACATTCATTGCCATGCACTGACAACAATCAAAACAAAAGCTATACTGATAATGTTTTTTAGGAAATTGTTGAAGAGCCCTATTTTTATCAAACTTTATCGAAATAGCAACAAAAACTTTGGTTTTTCAAGCAATCAGTACATTATGATACATATAAAATAAATCTTGGAAATAAAACTTGATAAAATAACTTTTAATTACTAGGTGGTCCCAATTTTATGTCCGGCAGTATATATTGAAAATGCCATAACACGATTAATACGTTGTGATTGTAATAATTTTTAGTATGGACCGCCCGTACCATAGAAATGAGACCTCGTTTGAAACTGGGCTTGGTTAACTTCAGTACTCATAACATAACAACGTCCCTGGTTATAATATGTATATAGTTGAATGCACGTTTCACAATTCAGACACTTCGATATTTATTTTCATTGAAAGAACACAAACATAGTGCCTCAACGAAAACATAATGAAATCTCCTAAGTGGTAGTAGGTAGTAGGTAATCGAATAGATTATATTCGTATTCGCAATTTAATGCGTAAGTCTGACGTCATTTAAAATACATCCAACACAGGTTTTTTCATTAGTGAACGTGTCATGAACGAATTGAAATAACGTGTTATATTATATTGGCTTTAGGTTGTTAAAATTATATATCTATTACAATTGCAATACGAAAATACGGCGTTGTAGCTGTGCTACCGTACAGTTATATAACACAAAAACAAAGTGTTAGAGGCCGTGGATTCTGAGTAGACCTGTGACGTCAACCGGCGCAGTACACAAATTTGTGTTTGAAAATTGTCCTATTAACTATACTAATAATAATTGCAGCCCTTGCTGATTCATTCTGGTCAGTCCGCCGTTTACGTCTTATTGTCTTTTTGAATAGCGTAGTAAATTTTGCTTGTTTTTAAATTATATTATTTAGTTTAGTGTATTTTAATTATAGCAGTTATTCAGTTGTGTGCAACTATTTACGACGTCACGAGTCTACTCAGAATCCACGGCCTCTAACTTTATATATTTTATTCCCAATCACTTAATCCTATCTTTACAATAATATTCTTTATAGACGTCGAATCCCCTACCGATCCCCTCGAAACTGGAAACAATAATTACCCATTACTCATAAATTTAACTTAACTTCCAATATTCAAAACGACACACAATGAATCACTCTTGTTTGCGCTGCCACAATCCCTCCATCTTTTTCAGCTTCAGTGGTGGAATCTTCCTTGGAGCTATCTCCTGGGCATCTATTGATGGTAGGGCGAGAGTCTCTGTAGATGGTGAAACAGAGGTTTGATTTGCGGACTCTAGAACGGTATCTGGTTTGTCACCTTTCTCACTTGTTGGCTCTGGTAGCTGCTTCATTTCCTTTTCTTTCGATGACTGTGAATTCTTCGTTATGAAACCGAGTAGTGAGTTTATGTGGTTTTATCAGGTTTTGCACCTTATCCCCTGTCTTATTATCGTATTCTTTGGCGTTCCTAACGCAATCTTCTTTCTCTTTCCCTTTATATTTATTTAATTTCATAAGTTTCTTCATCTTTGGTTTCATGTATTAAATCTGAAATATCTGAAATTTTATCGCGTATTGGCCTATTAAATAATAATTCTGATGGAGCCTTTCCCGTTGTTCCATGGGGAGTAACATTATACATTAATGTAAACTTCTGGAGTTCAGTTACATAATTTAATTTATTTGTGTGGGCTATCTGAAGTCTTTTTAAAATAGCCCTATTTATTTTTTCGACTTCTCCGTTAGCCTGCGGCCAATATGGCGGTGTATTTATAAGCTCAATATTGTTGTGCACACAAAAATTTTTAAATTCTTCACTGGCAAATTGTGGGCCATTGTCTGCTCTTATAGATCTAGGTATTCCTAGGCGTGAAAATATTTCTGATAACTGGTTTACTATAACACTTAAAGTAGTGCTCTTTAAAAATTTCTTGATATCTAGAATAATAATCTATAATGACTAGTAATTGCTCATGATTTGGTAAAGGACCCATAAGATCTATCGCTACGTATTGCCATGGGCCTTCCGGAAATGCGTACCTTTTCATTGGTGGTGGTTTATTTGGTATTGTGACTAATAAACAATCTCGATATGGCTTTACGAACTTTTCCACTTGTTTATCTAAACCAGGCCACCAGACTTTGGCCCTTAATCTTCTCTTCATAACTGTTTCAGCTGGGTGGCCTTCATGAGCCAAATTTAACACTTGAAATTTTAGATCTTCTGGAATTAATTAATCGGTTACCTCTTAACAGGATTGGCCCAATGGTCGTTAATTCTAGTCGAAATGGAAAGAAGATATTTTTGTCTGCGTTGTCCAACCGTTCCATTTGTATTTTTTCAACTGCTTCCATTATTTGTTTGTCTTTCTGACTCTCAATAAAAATTTGTGAGATCTTAGTGCTTTTGGAGAATTTCTTTCTAAGATTGATACGTGGAGTTCACTATTATTATCAAATGAAGTTTCTTTAGTTTGACATAATCTAGACAATGAGTCGGCTATGCTCAGTTACCCTGATTGGTATATGATTTTAAATTTGAATGACTGAAGTCTCTCAACACCCATCTTTCGATACGAGCCGGAGGTTTGGACGTTGGTTTAAATATAGTCTCCAGGGGCTTGTGATTCGTGACTTACTCAAATTCCAGTCCCGCTAGGTAGTAGTAGAAGCGTTCAACAGCCCATACCAGTGCCAAGCTTTCTTTTTCAGTTTGCGAGTACCGTTTCTCAATACTTGATAAACTTTTACTGGCAAAAGAGACGACCTGGGGTTCTTGCTGTATGTTAAATTGCAACAGAACTGCTCCTAATGCAACTGGGCTGGCATCGGTAATTAATCGCGTCCGAAGCTTTGGATCGAAGTACGGTAGGGTTGGTAAAACTGCTAGTGCACTTTTGATTTTTTCGAAACTCTCTTGTTGGCTTGTAGTCCATTTAAATGACTGATCATCTCTTGTTAGTTGCCGAAGTGGTTCGGTGGTAGTACCTAGGTCAGGAATGAATTTTCCTAAATAAGTAACCAAACCAAGGAAACTTCGAACTTCCTCTTTTGATTGCGGTGACCGAAATTCCAAAACTTTCATATGATCAGCTTCGATACCTTTATTGGATAGTTTGTGCCCAAGAAAATATAGTTTTTAAACTCCTTTAATACATTTGCTCTCATTTAGCTGTACATTGTTTTTAGCCAACACTTCTAGTACTTTTTTTAAGCAATCGTCATGCTCTTCCTTCGTGGTCCCATAAACAATCACATCATCAATATAGTTATAACCGAGGTTATAACAATTCCTACAGGACGAAGGTAACTGGCTAGATCCAGGCGTGAGAAATATTTGGCATTTTCAAGTTTTGTCATGAATGACTTAAATGTTGGGAGAGGGTAATTTTCTCTTAAAATGGCCTCATTCGCCCTGCGCATGTCTACACAGATCGTCATTAGCCTTGAAAATGATTACTATCGGTGAAATCCATTCGCTTGACACTGTTACTTTCTCTATGATGTCGGATTTTAATGCTTCATCCAATTTATTTTCTACTTGAGCTTCCACCGAAACTGGAACTATTTTCACCGGTTGTCTCACTGGTTTTACTTTGGGGTCAATTGTTAGCCTGACTTGAACACCTTTGATCTTTGGGAAGGGTTTTGCCACTTCGATTTGATTGATGTGCAAGCCCAGTTTTAAAATACCTAGTCTTTTTGCAGTATATTTTCCTAGAATTGAAATATCTCCTTGGTTTACTACGTAAAAGGAAGTTATAATCTCGTTTCCGCCTTGCAGATTGATTGTTGTTTGGAAGCTATGTTGTACATTGAGGGGTTGAACAGCTGCATATCCTTTAAGTACGTGCTGACAATTAGTGTTGATGTCCCATGTGATAGCTTTCATTTTTAGAAGTGATTGCCAGTCATCACCTTTTATTATATTTACTTTAGATCCCGAATCAATCAATAAAGTCACAGGAACTCTACCCACGTTACATATGATGAGATCGTCCTCCAAATCATTCTGTAGCTGATCACTAATTTTGAAACATTCAAATTGTCCTATATTGTCGGTGTCCTTCATGTTCATTGACTCTTCATCTACAAAGTTTACTCTTGAACCAGTCTTTCTACGTTTGTTTTGAACTTCTCATCCTTTACTTCTAAAGAATCGTTTGGTTCGTTGATTGATTTTACAGTTGTATAACACAAAAACAAAATCAAGTGTTTCAGGATAATTTCTTAAAATTATTTTTTTAGCTAAAAATGAATTTGTTTCATACTTTACGGACACAGTGTATACATGTAATATCCGTTGTTTTGATCTAACGCAAACATTAAAATAAAATCATCCAATAAATAAAGTCATCCATTCTCTAATCTCTAATCTCTTTGGAGATTTTCATATGTATTAATATAATTTGAGGTTGTCTTTTTTATGTGTTGTAGGTTGATAATTCACCTACAACTATTTTACTGTAGTCTTGATTTTTGTTTCCATCACATTAAGTCTTACTACTGTCTTCCTTTCAAAATTGACATTGTATTATATTTTTAGCCTGATGAAACTAGTTGCGCAAGTAACTTTCATTATTAAATTAAAATTGTGGGATCGACTTTGTGTTTTTCTTTGAACCTTTTTTATTAAATAAAATATTTTATTCAATTCTATAATTCAATTCGGTAGTGCGCATTATGCACGTCCAACAAGAATATGATTTTTGAATTTTTAGAGGTTTTCGTTCCATTTTCTTTTTCAGATAAACTAACTAACCTAACCCAACCTAACAACATAATTCATTGCTGCCTTATTATTTTTTAAATATCAAGGAAAAGAAAATACCTAAAATAGTAAATACTCTTGGTTCTTCAAAAACATATATTAAATATGCTTCAAGTGATCACGGGTCTTTTAACTAGACCACAGCACTCTCAGATGGAGCGTGATTTAACTAATTAATTTTTGGTTAGTATATTTTTTTTAACTATTGAATTAACCAGTAATACAAAATATTGTATTTGCATTCCTAATACATACCTAAATGCTGATTTAGCATAGATGTGGTCATGGCCTGTCTCACATTTCGAATATTATTACAAATAAATTTTCTTTTCTTTTTTAAAATAAATATTTACGAAGTATTATTTGTGATATAAAGTAATTTTTCTTTCGATACCTATAATTTTGTACTCAATATTTTTATTCAATTAGTACTTTTTAGAGGTATTGTTTCAAACAAATCTTAAAAATTACGTAAAATTATGTAATTAACGAAAAATATTTTGTACCCACCGCTCTAAGTGATAAAAGAATGCCTTGCAGTAAACTAGGAATGTTTCCAAGGGATCGGCAAATCTCTTTAAACACAATAAAAAAGTATCAATACTTTAAACTATCTAGTACATTTTGTTTTGCTACTATTTAAGGTATCGATACATCTTAATCGATACTGTATCTATAGTGACTCCTACCCCTTGTGCTTTAAAGGTATTAAGGTAATCCAGAAAAAAATGAGATTGTAAGTTCTTCCATACTTAAATATTATATGCGAGGCATTGGTTGTTACTTTTTCACGAAATTAGTAATGCTATATTAATTGAAAAGGAAGAATTCGTAAATAAAAACGTAACTAGTCCAAACGTTGAAAGTAAATACAGAATTAATTGTTATAGAGTAGCCTTTTATATCCTGGTCTTCCGATTTGATACAGTGCCGTAGTATAAAATGTTTATACTTAATAAGTATGGATTCTTTATATTATTTAATATATAGATGGTGAATCTTCTGACACAGAGTGCGAGGAACCATAACTTTAAAATTATTAATTTATGTACTTTTCATCGATAACACATTTCTTATTTCATACATTTTTAGTGTCAGTGTAAATGTAAATAATAATTCCAAAACATTGGGGTGTATTATCTATACTTATTTTATCGAAAACTGATTTACATGTGTTTAAAAAATTTAACTTTTTACATACCAAGTAAATCTGGTTGGTAATAAACACTTTTTTCTACGATGAACACAGAAAATTTCACATTCCGTTCTACTATTTGTACTAGAAAATTATAAATTTCTTACACATGTACTAATAGTCGGGGAGCCGGTGACACTGAAACCCCCGTCATAGCGGAATCAAAAATGTTTTGATTTGAATAAATAGAACATAACTATAGGAAAAATTAAGGTCGGTATGCGTGGATTCCTATAGCCGAAACAATGTTAAAAAAAATTGTTAAAAAAATAAAAAAATGTTTTTCTGTCATATTGATTATTTTTAATGTATTCGACAGCAAATTTTTATCACTTTTAGAAAAAAATCACGCAAACCACTTTTTTTGGCCGGGAGGTTCTGGCATACCTATCTGAAGTGTGTGATGAGGGATAAAATTTCTCTATCATGCGGAAATCTTTTTTCTTTTTAATATATTTATTTTTCTATAATTTTTAAAAATATCTTGGTATGCGCACTCAAAACCTGCCGGAAAAATCCCGCATACCACTTTGAAGTAGGTACATGAACCAGATTAGCATTTACTCCAAAATGTATGATGTTAAATAAATTTATTTTGGAGTAAATGCTTTATATCAAATTATCGTTGTTACATAATTATTATGATCTTGTATATTACATCGATAGTAATTATATTGAACGAAGATTATACATGTTATCACGAAGAAGCTGATACGAGAATTTTTTTCCAATACTGACGTGTTAATCATTTGCCTTGGAAATATTCACAAATTTAAAGACCAAAAAATATGGATAACAAAAAAATTAGATAAAGAAATGAATTATATAAGTTGTACGTGTAACTAGTGAAAATAAATAATACTTTGTCCACTACCCCACATTTAGTGTAATAAGGCTTGATAAACAGCTTATATTTTTTCATATCAAGTTACGTGGGACATCTACCAAGTGATTACAATAAATTCTACTCAGCAAAAATGTACCTGAAATTAATATTGCAGTACTGTATATAAAGTTTGTCCTGATTAAGATATTAAGTGATAAAATATGTAGTTTGAAGTTGAATAATAGTATAATAAACATGGCTAACAGAAAGCCATGTGAAATAAGTGGTTTATAATATTTTTTATATTTTGCCATTTTATCATTTTATAAATCAATTTATTATTTGTATGTAAATTACGAAAATTTTGATTTTAAAAAGTATGTTGGTAGCACTGTGTAATTTATAACATTTGACAGTTTTGAAATTTAAATTATCAAATGTTAATGTTTTAAAATATTTTAAAATAAATAATATACCAATAATAATAAATTGTATAAGTAAATATACTTTCTTAAAGAACAATATAAAATTAATAAATTGCTATTAGCTAAAAATGTAATTCTCAATAGTCTTGTCATTAGATACTCTCATGTCGCCAACCATTTAAAACAAAAATTTGCGTACGTAAAAGTTACATTAAGATACGCAAATGCGTTTTATAATGAAGATTTTTGTAAGTGCAAAATATTTTTAATTTTTATCAAAGGTAATACCACGAGTCCTTAAAATTTTATCGATAAAGTTTTAGTTTCGACGAAAACGTTTTTATTTGGCAAAAATACGAAAACAAACTGAAATGTGATAAAATCACGAGTCCGTAGGACGAGTGATTTTATCTGATTCAGTTTGTTTAAGTAGTTTTGCCTAAAATAAAAAAGTTTGAGTCTAGAAAATAAAAATTTATCTAGTAAAATTTTACAGGACGAATGGTATTTGAACCATTCTGTACAAAAACCACTATTGGAATGTAATTCAATGTCCGTTGGGGCATATAGCCCAGGAAGTAGTTGTTTTTTCATGGAAAACGGTCAAGCTTGGTATAGAAACTGTTAAGTTTCTTTACCTTGGGTACAGGTAGAAACAATTTTCTACTTTTTCAGTTTTAAAAACCACTTTATTTAATAATTTATCGTTATCTTTTCACTAATTTTCACTATTTTACTTTTCACTATTTTCGCTGTTTAATTGTTCAATATTGTTATTGAATTTTTGACAGTTACATGATTTTATCAATACTGGTAAAACGACTAGTGGTTTTATCAGTATAAAACGGAATGATTGGCTACATTTAGCACAGAACATTGAAGATTAAGCGTTTTCGTTGGACGAAATCACAAAACTGTGATATTTTGACAGGTGAAAAAAATAATCGTAGAAAAAGTATAGCGTAATACCTTTTGCAGAAAATTTATTCCACACTCGTGTGATTGCGACACCCGTATTTGCTCGTGCGACAACTTTAACACGTCGTGTGGAATAGATTACCTGCGCAACACAATATAGTTTTCATATTTCTTTCTGTCCATGTCAAAATTGGAATATACTAGATGTAGCAAAAAGGGTTTAAACACATTTAAAGGTCCCTGGGTTAGTTATTTGTTTTCTGTTACAGATAAAATTGTTGATGCCCAAATTTTAAATTATACAGTATTATGGAATTTCAGTAAACTGAAAAACAGTTTGGTTTTGTAAATCTTTTTGAGAAATTTGAAACCAATCTAAGATTCCCAAAGATTTTTTTTCACCTGTCAAATTTTGTGATTTCGCTCAATGAAAACGTTTAATCTTCAATGTTTTATGCTAAATGCTAGCCAATCATTCCGACTGATACTGAGAAAACCGCGACTGGTTTTTTGTGGCAGTGGAAATTTGTAAATCATCGGCACAATAATAATTGTAGAATTGTGTTATACGAGGTTCAGTCAGCAAGGGGAACAACATGTTTATTCGAAAGTGTGTCAACGAGTGTAAAGTGTTGGGTGTTGATCACATTTATTATTATTTATGTTATTGTATAATCTTTTATCTAGATGGTTATATAAATAATATTTTAATAACCAAAATCAAAAAATTTTTCTTTGTAATAACTAACATTAATTACCTGATTTCTAAAATTGCGGACGAGTCAAAGGGTAAGATACTTAAAAAGGGACTTCACAGAAATGAAGGGCACAGGTAATTTCGCCACTGGTAAATTTGTAAATCCTCTGCCCACACCAGGTATATTTAATCCTATGGGTAATTTCGTCACCGATATTTTCCTGATTTATTAATGACGCTCCTTCTTGATAAGGATGGATTGTTTTGAACCGACAAATCATCAGTACTTCTTGTAACCTAACCTAACCTATTTTGGAATCTGTTGTCCTATGACTTCGTATTCATTTTGTATTTTTCAAAAAAAATTTAACTACCTACATACTCTTACTTTCATTTCATTTATGTCACATTATGTTAACATGAGACAATAACAAAGTATCCAGCAATAGATATGTTTACTTCACGTGCAGTGCGATTGATTTGAATAGTCTATCAAGCAAATTACCAGAATAAGCAAAATAGATAGGTATGCCATTAACAATTAAATCAGGTGAAAGGATAATAATTCTCAGAAGTGCAGTGGCGAAATTACTGGTAGGCTTAGCATGCCATTAAAGATTGGCGGCGAATTTACATGTAGTACTAACGCCTTAATGATACTAGGTGGCGAAATTACCAACACCGGAAATGAGAAATGAAATCCTCACACAATGAGGATTAACAATATTATTATTATTCACTTATGTTGAAATATTGATTTCATGTACAATAGTTTCTTCCTGTAAAAATATTATATTATTATTATATCATAAAGCAAAACTTCTCTAGAGTATCTGGCCCCTTTAGGATTTTTGTCGAGGATTTTTTATCAGCATAGTGGTCTCCTGTGGAAACTGCTCGTCCAAAAATTGTTCAACATCTTGTCGAGTTACCGTTATGCGTTTCTTCGAAGATTTAAGCTTGCTTTGCAGCTCCTTAATTTTTCTCCTTAGTCCTTGCTTTCTGGGACTACTATCAGATAATTTAGAAGTTTGACAGAATACATCTATAAATAAATTACCATATTTTAGACGTAATTTGAGAAATAAATATAAAGAATTTTATGATATTTTCAAGTTTGAATTAGTTAATTTTTACCTTCCACAAATTCTTGAGGGAACCCACTTTGGATCGATTTATCGGATTTTAGCGCTGCATCCGTTTCTTTGTTGGGTATCGATCCTAAAAAAATCGTTATATAAATAAGTGATTATGTTTATCATTATAGCTTTGGCATTTACCTTAACTCCTGATATAATGTGTCTGTTTGTGTACACGCATCTAACTTAGAAGGAGCTAATACGTTGGAAGGGCCTGGATTGTCGTTGTTTTGATCATTACCTACAAAGAAATTATTTTAAAAAATTTTTATTCCATCCTTGTAAAGATGAAAACGCTTGGAAACTTTGAGAGCACAGCAGTGTTTAATCAATGTTTTCCAGGGTAAGTAAAGGATAGGCTAGTTGACAGTAAGACAAATATTAAGAAATTTTGTATTTTATGATAGTTTTTGTGTTGAAAATCTTGAATATCAATATAATCGATCGAATTAACCTGCTGTGGAAACTACCGACGTATCTCACTATTATATATTTCATATAAAATACTGGAAAGAATAATTAGGAACAGATTGAACAAATTTAATATAGATATTATCGGAAAGTACCAAGCGGGTTTTAAATCAGGCAGAGATACTATAGATACAGACCAATTTCTCAGCCTAAAACAGCTACTAAGTGTTAGAATAGAACCTTCAGCTGTCCATGCTTTTTATATATTTTAAGCAAGCGTATGATCCAGTCATTAGATTTAAACTATACGAAGCAGTGAAACACCTGAGCATGTCAAATATCACAATCAAATTAATTAGAATGACCTTGGAACACACCACAAGCAAAGTAGTAGTTGACGCGGTATCGAATCTAATGCATTTATGTTGGATAGAGGGTTGAGACAAGGTGATCCGCTTTCAATAACATTTTTCAATATAGAGATCATTATGAGGAAAAGTCGTATTAACACTACAGGCATCACTTATCAACAAAAGCACCAATGCTGTGCCTATGCAGAGGACATAGCAAGGGACTACAGACTTTGCATAAATGAACAAAAAACAAAATATATGAAAGTAGGTGAGAATACGCATAGACCGACCAACATCTTGTCAATAAAAGTGAAAACGGGAAAATATAAAATTGAGAAGATCGAAGAAATCGGAAAAGAAATTGTAAGAGGCAAAAGAGCAGTAGGTGCTTTAAGGTTAGTTTTGAACACAAAATGATCAAGAGCAGCAAAACTCAGAGTTTACAAAACAGTTCTACGGCCAGCCGTGTTATATTGTTCCGAACTGTGGGTAATGACAAAAGAGACAGCAAGCAAACTTAAAGTATGAGAGAGGAAAAGTATTGGAGGGGTACAAACCAATAAAAAGAACTTGGAGAAGGAGAACGAACAATGAATTAATGACTATTTATGATCAGCCATCAATTACTCAGACTAGTTGAAAATATACATTTTCTTATAAAGTGTTTTTCTATTTTTATTTTTTTTCTATACCTATAATTAACTTAATAAATAAAGAAATAAGAAGAAAAAAGATTTAATTAAATTTAATTAGTGCAATTCGTCCACACCTCCAAAGAATCGATATTATTCTAAATGACCGCTCGGGATTGTTCGGATTTTGTCGTGCGCATGTTGGTGGTCGATATAGGACGGTTCGAAAATACAAGCGTCTCGGGACAGTATTAACTGGCTGTGACCTTGAAAAGTAATAAACGTCAAATGTCAAATATACAACTGTCAAGAACAATCCAAATCCAACTCGTTGCTAATTTTTAAACTCTGGTTATTGGATTGTTAATGTTTACTCGTTTGTGCGTCATGGAGAATGAAAATTTATTTAAGTGTACAAAATGTAGTACAACATTTACCTATAAAAAGAACTTATATGTTCATCTCCGTAAAAAACATAATGAGAAGATAGACACTCAAAGAAAGCAATATAAAAAAAGTGATCTGTGTAATATGTGTGGGATTATGTTTATCAATAAATATAGTCTACAACGACATCAAATGAATGTACACAACAATACTAGTGCAACAACTAAAAGGAAGCATGTATCACGAATTATGTGTCCGAAAGATCAGTGTTTAGAAGCTGCACCCACATATGAAAAACTAAGAAAACATTTAATGGATATTCATGGTGAAGAATTGCCAATTGAGGAGTTTCATTTTGTATCAAAACAAGGTTGTTTTATTTCTCTTTGTTTTCAATTTTTAATTTTATTCATTTTAATTATTTTAGATTTTGAAAAGTGGAAGATAGAAATTGAGGAAAAAACCGTTTCATCTTATGTGTTAACTTCTTCTCCTACTAAGTTATCTAATGGTAGCCAGCATTTTTTTTATGACTGTCACAGGTCCTATCAATATGTTCCTAGAGGAAACAGTGTGCGGCCTATAAAAAATATGGGTACAAACAAAATTGGCAAAGCATGTCCTTCAAGAATGCAAGTAATACATTCTGTAGATAATATATCTGTTAAATTTTGGAAGAAACATCTTGGACATTCTTATGAACTAGGAAGAATAAGTTTGAGACAAGAATTGCGTGCACAAATTGCAGGTAACCTTATAAATCAAATTATATAAATATGTAAAGGAATAAAACCTTTTATCTTTTATTACATTAACCTTTTGATGGACAGTTGTCATAATAAAAATTTTTTTTTATAGGAAAATTGAAAGAAGGTGTAACCTTTAATCATATTCTTGATGAAATACGTGATGGAGCTTTAGAAGAAGAATCTCAACGAAAACTGTTGATTGATAAAAAAGATTTCCACAATATTAAACGTGATTTTAACATCGCACATAGCACACAACGACATCAAAATGATGTACTAAGTGTTAGATTATGGGTAGAGGAGATGAGAACTCTAGAAGATGATTGTCCGGTATTGTTATTTAAAGAACAAGGTGTCGAGGATAATTCGGGAGTGCTAGAAGATAAAGACTTTGTTTTAATAATAATGACACAATTTCAAAAACAACAATTGTCACTATTTGGTTCTGAGAAAATTTGCATTGATGGTACCCATGGTACCAATAGTTATGATTTTCAATTGTATACACTTGTTGTTGTTGATCAATATGGTTGTGGATGTCCTGTTGCATTTTGCATTTCTAATCGTTCAGATGAAACCATTTTTCAATTGTTTTTTGATAGTATTAAAAATTCTGTAGGGATCATTAATGCCAATTGTTTCATGACAGATGATGCACCTGCATTTTATAATGCATGGTGTCAGGTGATGGGACCAGTTCAATACCAACTTTTATGTACATGGCATGTGGACAGAAACTGGCGTAAAAATTTATCTAAAATAAATGGCAGTGCAGAAAAAAAAGTTTAGTATATAAATCATTAAGAGCTTTGTTACAATGTACTTATAAAGACAGCTTTTCTAAGAGTATAAAGAATTTTATTCAAGATTTATTTAATGATGATGATACTGTTGCTTTTGGAAATTATTTCCAAACTTATTATTCACAAAGACCTGAATGCTGGGCATACTGTTATAGGCTGGGTGTAGGTATAAATACAAATATGTATTTAGAGTCTTTACATAGAACTTTAAAATATGTTTATTTACAAGGACAAAAGGTAAAGAGATTGGATAAAACTATAAATGCTCTCGTCAAACTTGCCAGAGATTATTTTTTTAAGTATCTAATAAAATCGGTAAAAGGTGCAACATCTGACAGAATTACAAGAATTAAACAAAGTCATGTAAAGAGTAAAAAAATTTCTTTCAATATGATTGAACCTGTCGAAGATAAAAATGAATGGTATGTTCAATCGATGACAAATCCAAGTCAAAAGTACTTGATATCTAAAATAAATTCTGACTGTGAAAACAACTGCTTAAGATGTACTGACTGTAATATTTGCATCCATACTTTTAAATGTTCATGTGTCGACAATCTAATAAGAATGAATATTTGCAAACATATTCATGCCTGCATGAAAAATTTTTTTGAAATAGAAACTAAAACTGGAGCAATTAGTGGTCCATTAAAAGAAGATATAAATGATTTTTTAAAAATAGCACCAATTGTTCCTAAAGTCAATTTCATAAATCAAATTCAAAGAAAAGCGGAAGTAATTTTAGGACTATGTAATAATGCATCATTAACAGAAGAAGAATATAATACTGTTATAAAATACATGGACAAAACTATTAATATGATGAATAAAAACCAAATTATTAATCTAAAATCAACTGAAAACGTAAATGTAAACAAAAAAATTGATAAACAAGTAAGATTATTTTCTACAAAAAAGAAAATGCAAAAAAGTGAGAGCTGCCTCAGTAAACCCACAATAATGGAAGAGAAAAATATAATCCAGGGTTTATTGACAAATGACGAAAATGTTTTAAATATCCATACAGGAATTGACCACTCTTACTGTAAAGAATAACTGTTATTATTGTTCATAATTCTGAGATGTGATATAATTTTATAACATTTTAACTTTTACAATATTATAGAATAGAATTATAGTATATAGAAAATATTTAGAAAGTAGTTTACATTATATTCTAGCTATTAAAGTGTTTTTTAAATATTGTTCTTTTTTATAATCCATTTTTACCATATAAATGAAACAGAAATATGGCATAGAAAAATGGGAAGAGTTGCCACAAGATAGTAGCATTTGTAAAAACTTGGCGAAAAAAAAAGGTAATAAAGAAAACTAATGCCATGGACCGACGAGGCCCGTTTGCGCTAATATATTTATATTAATTATTAAAGATTTGAAAAAGAGATTGCGATGGCATTTATCGTCTTTAAGAGCGTTTCTCAAATCGATGACGTCACTCGGTTGATTCCATCACATTGCCATCGCCATGCCATTAATTATAGGGTTATTGGAAATATTTTTAATATAGATTTTTGAACTTAAAAATTGAAACCCGATCACTTGTATAAAATTTTAAAGACGAGGATTTCAAATTATGTTTAATTCAATTTTCTTGCAATTATCAGAAGCAAGTTATTTCTAATTTTAATACCTTTTTTGTGTCAATACTTTTTACTACATAGATCTACCTACCTATCTGCCAGATAGTAAATAAGAATTGCATTGTTTGCCTACAATCTAATCGGACCAGAAAAAATTGTTGAAGAATTCATGGAAAGGGAAATTAAAACAATCGTTTTTTTGTTATAGCACATTAAAAAAATATTAACATTTTGTACCTAAAATAATTTTATATCTTTTAAATATACTAATAAATTTATTTAAGCAGTTTGAATTATTACTATCTATCGGCTAATCATTTTTTAATTTTTATATGATGGCAACAACCACCTCGTACCCCACGTACTCTATAATTTAAAATTTTCATTTTTTTATAGTGGTGAACTTATATTTAACAATCGAATTATGTTAATAACTGTTTTAATTTAAAAATACTCTATTTAATATTATATTCGTCACTGTAATAAAATTTTATGAGTTTATTTTCCGTAAACATTTAATAAATATACAAATCAAATTTTTAAATTGAGTTCAACAATGTTTGTATAAACCTGTAACTATAAATTCATTTTATGAATGTGTATATCTAATATAATTACGCTATAAATGGTATATTAACTAGGACGCGTAACTTGCAATTTGTTCGACCTAGATTTAGTTTGGGGTAGGTCTAGGAAAACGTCCTAATTTATTTGAGAAGTAATATGATGGTGCCGACGGTCAAGGACCTTTATTATTACTGCCTTCACGTTATCTTGCCTTCCCTCACACCATTTTCAACACGGTACAGATAAAAACAAGAATGATCAACTTAACACACAAGTAATTATGTTTAGATTCGCAAGTTTCGCTTCCTCTGTTTGGTTTTATTTATGGATTTATTTTTTAAACCTGTTTAATTCTTCTTTATTTTGTAAACATGTCTTTAAATTTTATTAATGTAGTCCTTCCAAAAATAATCTAATTAATCTCCAACTACTCTATGATCAGTATAATTATGATCTATTTTTATTAATATAAGAATTAAAATGTTAAATTATAAATAAAAAAAAATACTTCCTAAGTATACTAAAAATATATGTGAATCTGTGAATTTAAACATTGAGCAGAAATGTGATACCTTATGTGATTTTTTATCCCCTTCAATATTTTTTATTTTAGATAAAATAAAAGTATACTTTTATTAAATATTTCTTTGATATTTCGATGTGGAAATTTTTCTGTTATGCATTCTTTATTTCAATCTCTTGTAGCATGACGAACGACGAGTCATAAAATCAATTTTACATCATGCATGCTCTTCATTTTATGGTATGCCGAGGCACTTTAATAGGCTGCTACTAAAAAAGAGTAAAAATAGATTAACTGAATCACGGTCAAGTGTTTTATTATAAAGCCCATATCCAACCAGAAAATTCAACGGAACTCCATTGAATCAGTGGTGTACAAGAGGCAATATACTTTTTATTACCATAATCATTAATATAATAAAAAAATGTGATGAAAATCATTAATTATATTTATATTATATACTAATATTATACCTTATTAACAATAATAAAAAACTCTTCGTTTTAACAAAACTTCCAATATTTATTTAAAAAATTGCTTTTTTAACTTTAATGACAGCCGTTTCGCTAGACTTAGCATCGTCAGATTGACATATTAAAAATGATGTCAGCTTTAACATATGTCAGCTTTAACATATTAAAAATGATGTCAGCTTTAACATCAATATGTCAATCTGACGATGCTAAGTCTATCGAAACGGCTGTCATTAAAGTTAAAAAAGCAATTTTTTAAATAAATATTGGAAGTTTTGTTAAAGTTTTTTATTATTCTTAATAAGATGGACTTCCAAAAAGTAAGGGTTAGTACAATCAATTTAATATTATACCTACTAATTATATTTTTTTATATATTTTTTTGCAATTACTTATTCTATTTTAACTGTAAAAGCCATATGTGCAAAATTTTATATACATATATTAGGGTGTCTGTTATTTACCAATTTGGTTTTAGACTTTGCGCCACTCATAAAATGTTTAGTTCGTGAGCAAAAAAAAATATCCGACCCATATAAATTCTTAATATTAAAATTAGACCATGCCACAACGACGATTTATTTCCCATTTAAATAACATGAGGTTTTTGTACTTTTTGGAATTAATTTTTTTTCTTCAATCATTCCGTCCAAAGCTATGGCAAGCCAGTAAGGTTTGCAAGGTTTGTTCCAACCTAGCAGAGAACGCAACTTGCACGTTTAATTAAATAATTAGGTTTTAAATTACAATTAGAGCTGTTTCGCTAGAATTAGCATCGTCAGATTGACATATTGAAGTTACATTTTGTTTGTAGCTTCTTAGTAAGATGGACTTCCAAAAAGTAAGGGTTAGTACAATAAATTTAATTTTTGTAGTAAATTGAACGCTCTACAAAAAGTTTTTAGTAAGTTTTTTCGATAAATTCACTTGCTTTCAAGTTATTCAAGGTCAGAGTTTAACGCAAAATAACTTAATTTCCTTTGTATTTTGACCGAAAAAACATCATTATTTATATTAAAATTTATGCATTATTACAAAAAAAATCCGATTCCAGCTATTTTGTTGGACCTGTAAAAATGACGGCAGCTTCAACATCAAGCGACTTTCCTTAACGCCTTATTTTCAATTCAGTAAATTTTACTTGGATCCTTGACAAAAAGTTAATTTTTTAATTAATTCTAATTTCGTCAAATTTTTAGAAATATTTATTATCCAGTTTATGTTCTATTAGATAATAATACATCATCCAGATTATTTAAAAGGTTAAGACATTGTTTAGTAGCTAAAGGTGGTCAATGATTCTGCAGAACGAGTGGTCAAACTAAGAATATGTTAATACTCTAGCTATGCACGAACATAAAAAAAACAGTATGTAATTCAAATTGTAAGTAAATATAAAAAAATTTCCAAATTTCACTAAAGAATGTTTGATAAAATAAATTTTATTTATTAATGTATTAGTCAGTTAATCTATTAAATCTGTCATGTCAAAAAATTTTACTATTTTCACCTAATATATGCAGTTACATTTTTTGTTTATCGGGATGTTTAACATTAATTTTAGCTAGTTGAAATGAGATATTTTTCTCAATAGATAATCTCTTTCAATCGAATTTTTTACTGAATAAATAAAACTATTTTAAAAAATTAATACGTTTTTTGTTATACTACATTAAAATAAAAACTACTTATAACATAAAATATACATGCAGTAACTAACAAATAGTAAGTCGTTATCTTTTAAAAACCACAAATTCAAAGTTGTTTAATTCACAAACCAAAATTTCCTCCCACATTAGTCACTTCCTATCAACTATGGTATTTCCCCATGGATTATACCGTTACCCACTGTTAATATTCAGTTGCCAATATATCAGAAATAATCCCTGTCGTCTAACAGTATCCTTTAAAATCAGTTTCACGCATAACATCAAAATATCCAGATCTCATCCAACTATATACCGATGCATCAAAGTCTAATTTTGGAGTAGCAGCTGCAGTTCATATTCATAAGACATTAAGAAAAATTTAACCAAATGGAGAACCTTGAGAACCACACACGGACAAACAAATCAAAATCTTTCATATTTAAGTATGTAACATACGATTTAACCACAAAATGTGGGTGTATAGAAGGATGTTAAGAATCAGGTGGATAGATAAAGTCGAAGTCATGGCAAGAATGAATGAGAATGTAGAAGTTGTAGATACCATCAAGTCAAGGAAATTAAAGTATTTTGGTCATATAATGCGCCATGAAAGAAAATATGAACTTTTACAAGTAATATTACAAGGAAAGATAGAAGATCATGAGGAAGAAGGAGAACATCGTTGTTGGCAAATTTGAGAGAATGGTATAAGATGTCAAATATAAATAAAATAAGAAGCATGGTCGTCAAAATTCTGCATCGAACATGACAAATAAAAATAACTTTTTAAAAACAAAACATCTACTTTTTATTTAAAAAATTGATTTTTTAACATAAAAGACAAACATAAACTGTATCATCTAAATCGTACTGTTACGCTACTGATTATATATAGCCTCAATGGAATAATTAACTTTAAATTGTTGCAAGGTCGCATTTG
Organism: Ophraella communa; assembly: GCA_035357415.1. Classification (NCBI taxonomy): domain Eukaryota; kingdom Metazoa; phylum Arthropoda; class Insecta; order Coleoptera; family Chrysomelidae; genus Ophraella; species Ophraella communa. The sequence goes on from CM068980.1 coordinate 24,762,495, forward strand.
TGTTTATTGTCTTTTTGGCGTCGCAGTGTAATAAGTGTCGATTTTTTTTATATAAAATAGACCTATTTATTGGTCATTACTTTTCTAGTGTCTTGTTTATACGTAATAAATTTGAATACAAACATCAATTTTTGTTGATGTTCAAATAATGGTTACATCAATTCTATTAATTTTATTATTTTTGGAAAAACTATTGTCAGCGATAAATGTAGTTAATGACAAAATCTAGTTATTTCTAGATTCACTTCATTAATGTTAAAGAACATTTCATACATAATTTTTTGTATACGAGGGTTGCCTTTTATATTTCGGGATTTGGCAACCCTGGTGTTGCAATCTGGCAACTGACAGCTCTATTGTAAAGTTAGACATTATTGAAGTTATACGTAGGTACTCAAAACGTTTTGGCATACGAGCGCTATTTGTGTTGTTTACAGTAACTTAAATCTCGGGTCAAAAAATGGAATTTTCGTGTAATTATTTTTTACAACTTTCGACGTGGATTAACTCAGCAACAGCGCATGGATGAACTTAATTCAATTTTTGCAGAAAATAAGGACCAGTGTTTATCGATGGTATGGTGAATTCAATCGTGGCCGTAGTTCACTACAAGACGAATTTCATGCAGGTCGTCCAACGTCAGTTGTTCCGAAAACCATTGATGCTGTGCGCGAACTGATATTGCAAGACCGTCATGTGACCTATCGTGAGATTGAGACAACCTAAGGCATTAGTGAGACCAGCATACATTCAATGTTGCATAAATATTTGACGGTCAAAAAAATTTGTTCGCGTTGGATCCCACACAATTTGTCAATCGCTCAAAAAAAGTCTAGTGTCGATGGGAAATGTTAAAAAAATACGATCGCGGTGCTTCGAAACACGTCTATGACATCGTGACAGGTAATGAATCGTGGATTTACGCGTATGAGCCCGAAATTAAACAGCAATCGACTGTATGGGTGTTTCAAGATGAGCCCAGTCCAACATTAGTTGTTTGCGCACGAAGCACTTCCAAGCAAATGTCGCCTGTTTTTTTCAGAAAAACTGGACATGTGGCAACCGTACCACTAGAACAACGCAGAACAGTCAATTCTGAGTGGTACACAACCGTTTGTTTGCCAGTTGTCTTCCAAGAAATCAGGAAAACCAACCGCTGAAGACAGATCAATCTTCACCACGACATTGCGAGCTCCCACACATCGGCTCAAACAACTCCATTTTTGAGTACCCAAAACATCGATTTGATGAGTCATCCGCCGTATCATCATCTTTTTATTCCCGTATGTAAAAAAACAAACTGAGAGGTCAACGTTTTTCGACACCTGAAGAAGCGGTTGCTGCATTCAGAATTTATGTTTTGGAGATACCTCGGAGTGGCAAAAGTGCATTCAAAAGTGTATTGATCTTCATGGGAATATTTTAAAAAACAATAAAGTGATTTTCGATGATTAATATTTGGTTTTGTTCTCTAATCCCAAAATATAAAAGGCAACCATCGTATATAATAAATGCTACTAGTCATTGTTAATTTGTGAAAACTAAAAACCATATCTCATACTTATAAATAATTTGAAGTCTTATAGAAATATAAGAGGATAAAAGAGGTAAAAGACTCGGTAAAAGATGGGTCTGACGTACTTGGCAAAAATCAACACAAAGTGAGCATTTTAGTATTAAAATCCTTTAATACGAATAAAATAGTTTTTCTATTTACCTCTATCCAAGTATAGATACATTTCCTGTCCTCATTGTAGGCAGCAAAGTCGTACTTTACCTCTCTACTTACACTGTATTGACGACCTAAACTAAATTTCATTATATATGTTTAAATAAACGTTAAGTTATTTATAAACAATCTGTATTTTGCAAAATGGTAAAAATTTGTAAATTGTTATTTTAATTTTTTTTATATATTTTTTTAATAATTTCGTAGCGTTTTGCTATAGCAATAGTTTATATTCCGTAGTAAATGTGTGGTGTGTGGTGCAACCGGTTGGTGAACTCGTTGGTTTTTCTCAATATTTTTCAGTTACTTAGCATCACAACTGGAAGACCAAACTGATCATTTATAAAATAAAATCAATTACCGTACTCGGCAAATCAATCATAAACATCTGGTAATGACATCTGGGCATGTCAAGGAACAGATGAATAACATTCTTGGTCACTAAACTCTTAAATAAAATGTAAGTAGGTGAATATTCTAGGCTTCCAGTAGTCTTCGTGGAAGAGAAGGCGCGTTCTGAACAGAAAATAGGACACAATAATATACACTTTTTGTTGTTATATTGATCTCTGTAAAACTTGAGTATAAATTGTAAATATGAATTTTTTAAATAAATGATTTGGTATTTGGCCTGCCTGCAGATTATTTTCTATATTTCTCAATTCTATTTATATTATTTTTTATTATTTGAGAGAGGTGAAAAAATCATATGTATAACTTGGGAGTATAGTGCGTTTTCCTCCTTTGAATGATTACCTCCCACGTTCCCTTGTTACTAATAACAATTACATTACCTTTGCATCAAAATGTTTTTACAATTTATTCTACACCAAAAGAAATGGTGCGTGAATTAATTTATTACTTCTCGAATATTTGTGTATTAAAATGTAAAATAGTAGTATTGAGTCTTTTTGTTGTTTAATATTAAATTTTCTACTTTATTTTTACAACTTCTTTACTGTCTAATTAAAAAACTAGTAAACATAATATTTTTGGTTATTTATCAACTTCATTCCTCTTTAATAAACATACAATAAATTATCAATCTTCATATCGAAGTAGGTATTTTCACTCCTAAACGATTACTTCATATTCTATTTGTATGATTTCCGCTTTACGTCAATATCTGTAACCTTGATGCTATGACATTCTTGTCGTAGTTATTTTATCTTGTCTAGGGTTTATTTACAGAATTTATGATTTTAATGGGTAAATCAATTTTTTTATTATTTTCATGTCACATTTTAAAGTATTTTTTTCTTCTGTCTCGTTAAAAATGTATTGGTTTACAAAACATTTCATTAAAAATATTTTTGTGGCATGTAGTTTTCCGTAGTTACATCACTTTTTGATGTAATTTATGTGAATATTTTGTATATTCCCAAAATAGATACACGAATACGAATATTAAAATAGTTAATGGCAAGCGCACTTAAATTGTGACCTTCACAATCAATTTACTTATTCTGCACTGACCTATCCAATACCTAAAACACTATGAAAATATCGTTAATGTGGTTTATTCTGTCTCACTCCATACAATTTTTATTATTGGTTTATTTTTAAATGTATGTAAAAGAAACTACTCTATTGTATTATGTATAAATAAATCTAGTTAAAATTTAGAAAATAATAAGGGCTTCAGTTTTGAATTGAGTTTAATAATATGTATATATATTTTATATACAGAAATAAAATTTCCCATAACCTTTTAAAAAATTAGGAGATTTATATTGGCTAAAAAAGTGAATTAAATAAAAAAAATGGAGATATTGGGTTAAGCCCGCTAATGCAGCCGCAGACACGTGCTTCTGCCTCCTTAGACTACATCATTACGGCATAGCTAAGGAGAATAATACCAAAAAAAACAATCAGTAAATCCAGTTAAAGCCATAAATCTGCGGTTGGCCCGTGTATTGACTCCGTTTGTGTGATTTATATTGTTTTCCATCATTCAGTGTTTTTTTTGGTATTATTTTCCTTAGCTATGCCGTACTGATGAAGTCTAAGGAGACAGAAACCCGTGTCTAAGGCTGCATTAGCGGGCTTAACCCAATATCTCCATTTTTTTATTTTTATATATATAATGGGAATGTTTTATGTCTATAAATATATATATTTAATACATTTTACAGGTAGTCTAATTTCATTTATTTATTTAACCCTGTTTTAAAATTATGTGCTAATCTAAATCAGAATAAGTTAAAATTAAATTCTTATAAAATAAACTCATTCGGGTTTCAATGTATTTAAATTTAAAGTACAATTATTCAATAAAATTGTTTAGATTATTACTCTAAAGTAAAGTCCTTACGAGGATATAGAAATCTAATTTGTTTGAATTCATCTTTACCAACCATCCGACCACCTACCTAAATAAAATTCTACTCGTACGTGCTTTATTATGTAAATGTAAATAATGCAAACACTGACCCAATATGACAATTTTCGAAAACCGACATCTCGTCTACTATTTTATTCGGATTTCAAACAGGTGATTCCCATCAATTTTTTTATTAGTATTCTCCCTGTAATTCTAACACGACCTTGCTACGATTTTAGGGTTTCTTTCATTAAAGGGAACCCGTTTGTTTCTCAATGAAAGTTTGTGCGGTGGCTTCGAGCCTTAGGGGAAGCCTGCGAGATATTTTTATATTGACGATTACAAATAAAATGTAAAAAGGGTCATAAATGTTAAAACTTTTTGTGCAAGGCATATAGTTCTGTTCGTTATATTTTTTATAAAATTTAAATATTATATAATATTTGTTTGCATTGTTGTTTAAACAACGATTTAGATTTTTTATTATTTCTTGAGGATATTTTATATGCAAAAATTCCTAACACCGATTACATAAATTGTTATGAATATATAAAAATTAAAATCGACCAATGGGCTCCAACAATTTTTTGTTACTTTTTAACCGGACATGGATTCATTGTTATTAATGGATGATTGCAAGCTAAAGATCTTTTGGATTTGTCATTGGTAATTTTTATTAAGCTTTTAGATACTTAAATAAACTTTACATTTATTAGTTAACAGAGTATATTTATGTAAAAAAGAAAATCGGTTTTTTTTGTTTCACCACCACTGCTGCAAACATTTTATGTTGCTAGCTAATGTGTGATAAGATAATTTTTATTAACAATTACATATTTTATGGGAACGTAAATACAATTATATTACACGTTTTTAGTTTGTCAAACATAAGTACTAATATTTTTAATTATAAACTTATTTTTAAAAGATAACTATCCTAAGTAATAATCGCTTTCGTCGATATTTTCTATTTAAAATTGCACAGTAATAATATTTAGGTTTTGTGGTAGATAAGAGTAATACAATTTTATTTGTTTCCAGTTCCGAACAGTTCGAACATGCGCAGTTAGTAGAATGCATTTTCGCTTAGATGGAGCTGTTTTACAATAATCCTCAACGTATTTTGTTTTTGCCATATGCATAATGAATTACTACATTATTCGTTTTATCATGTCAGCTTTATATTTAGAGACGCTTTTTACTGTTATAACTATGTGAATTGAGTAGTCCACTTGCAAAGTGTGCTAAGTTATCAATACTTTTGCAAAACTCTTTTTGTTCAATTTTAATTTTCAAATAAAATTATAACCATTTAACTGACATTTTATTTTTTGATCATAAAATAAAACAAAATAACTATAATTAAATATATGACAATGAACATATATATATATATATTTATCACTTAATTTTAGAAAAAAATATTTTAATTGATTTTCTTAAAGAAATGATTGAACAGTATAGCGCACTTTGCAAGTGGACTACTCAATTGTATTCGCAATTCGAAACAATTTTGGAATGAATTATTAATCCATAACAATAAGAGGGTTCCCATATCGCAATTGAACATGTAAAGTATTTAGACGCAATATTTGCAATGTTCATTACATATGCAAGAAAAAACTTTTATCCATAATGATAACTAATGTTTTTTTCTATAATGTAAAGACGTTGTCAATTTTTTAATGTATATCAAAAATGGTAGATTTTGTAAAAAATTAAAAAGTCTAGAACTTAATAATCATATCAATGTTAATTATTTTTCATCAGAGCTTTTTTGTTTATTGCTATTATGTTATTTACAAAATACAGGTGATACGACTTTTCTAACATTGTTTTTAAAGACTATTGTTAGATCGAGAATATTATTTGTTGTGACACATTACATTACAATGCAATGCACCTTCTGTACGAGTTGAAACTATCACAAATATTTTAAAATAAAATAAAAATTCAGATAAAACATGAAAATATTGCTGTATCTGACCGTCAAGCAGGTGTTTAGTCGACCAATAGCCAGTCGGGTTTATATTGCGTCTTTATTGATTTATATACAGCCTACATAGGGCGTAGGCGTGGTGGTGGAATCGTCAATAACAGGCTTTGTTATTTAATATTTCTGAATTTTAATAAAATTAAACTGTTGTTGACATTTTGTAAACTTTTGTTTATCCTACAAACCAAATGACAGAATTTTAAGGTTTCAATTGATTACGTACAAAGCGTAATTGAAAAGAAAATAATATTTTAAATAAAATATCACACAGCTCATATAGGTTGATTTTTGAATACATTCAAGTATGTTTTTTCAGTACACATTTATTATCATCAAATTTTATTTTCTTCAGAAAAAAAAAGGTTTCTCTGGATTTTATAACAGGAAAGGTAATTTATTTTGTAATTATGCGGCTTGACTCATTCGTTGTATTAGCTGATAAAACATTCAGTAGTATTTACTATCAGAATGATGCATACATTGGTTTAATCATAATTTTGGCGATAAAAGCTATTTTAAAAAACATTCTGTTTACGTGGGCAGAGTGTATAGTCTTTATCTTCTTTTATTGTCATGTGTATTTATATTCAAATATTTTAATTCATTTGCAAGGTTGTATAGATATTTTTTTTTATTTGTTTTGGTTTACATTTTTATAAAAACCTACCTCAACAATTAATCATTTTTTATAGTTTTCGATTTATAATCATCTACACACTTAATTAAAAACTTAAAATTAGAGATATGCTAACAGTACGGTATAAAATACCGTTACTCGAGAGAAAAAACAATGGTAAAGAAAATTGTAAGGTAAAGAAAGTAAAATTATTAGACATTCATTTTATCCAAAGTTTTATTCGCAATAAACGTTATAAAATCGTACGGTCAACAGCAACTCTTTAAAATGAATTTACCGTATTTGCATATACATAAATAATGATATTTTAACGATCTGTGATACTGAACATCAAATGTATAATTTTTTTTAATCAGTTTCATAAATGTGTACCCTATACAATATTATAATTAAATTATTATTAAATATTACACATTTATACAAGTAAACCTAAAATGCTTTTGTAATATTTATAAAACAAAATAAACAACAGTTAATTTCTCACAATTTGATTTAAAAAAGTAACTTTATTTGCCACTTTATTTGTTTCGATTAAACAAAAGTGTTGGAAATTAATATTTTTTTATCAATCTTAATCACAAAATTTAGTACAATAAATTTCACTGAAATTATAAATTTTGTACCATCTTTTGCATTTAGTTTTGATTATATTCTCAGTAAAAGTTTTGGTAAAGTAATTACAATTTGATAATCATAGTTTTGAAGTATTTCAACATTAATTCGTATTAAATTACTATACCTTTTTAAAAACAAATGATCTTATATTGCTATTTTAAACTAAAGCAACACATAGGTATATTGTATCTAATACATATATACATATATGATATTTGCACTTTACAATATCAAAACATGTGTTATTTTTATAGAAGGTGTAGGATTTAAATCCTAAATAAAATTTGCATAAGTGTATTATATAAGTATGAATATACAATTTTCATTTAACTTCATCAGTCACGTTAGTCGGTATTTACATTGTATCAACTATATGTACCTGTGTATTGTGAAATTTTCCAACGTAGTCCTCATAAAAATGTTTTATTCAAACAACAAAATGATCTATTATTCAAATATTAATAGCCCTTTTCCCTTTTATAAGGTATGCTGAAACTATTATTCCCAGGTGTTTAAATTTGACGGATTTTCAAACTGAAAACTCCATTTACGTGTTTATTCGACAGATTGCCGAATTTTATAGGTAGATATATTTTCTAACTGACAACATTTTACAAAAATAAAGTAATACAAAATCACTTAGATGTATTTTATTTGCAAATTTTCTCTGAAGATGGCTGCTACTTGTTAAATATGTGTAAGGCAGTTTAACAGGTTGTTAAATAACATCTTAACAGTAACTGCGCAAATAATTCCATTTTACAAATATGAATCTTCGATGAACTGAACATTCACTTCTAAAGTTTAAGTTAGATGTATCCAAGGTTAAAACTGTATATTACTGTATCTACGCTGTGGTACTCCGTATTCGTTCAGGGATTTCGTTTATCAATATTTTGATATTATATCATTACTTATTTTTCTCCATTATATAATTCTACAGAAATATCTAAATCCAATCCTAAGCTTAGTATTAAAATAATGAGTACTGACTAAATGGTTGAAAATGTGTGTATTAATATAGTTAATCAGAAAATTTCACTAAAACCTAATTAAATTAGTGTATATAATTTGTAATTTAATTGAGCAGCACCTGCAATTTATTGTATCACCAAGCATTATTGTAGACAGTTTCAAATATTAATATCTCAAATTAAACCAAAACCTAAGTGACTTTATTTATACAGAAATAATACAATTATTTTAAGTAATAATTATTAGGTCTGTTCCAACCAAGCAGAGAACTGTTCTAAAATAGTAATTTTTGTGCGCAGTGGTATAATGAGTTGCGCAGTGCACTAATTTGGTCTCGTGAGTAGTAATATTACCGTTCTAGAACGGTTCTTTGTTTGGTTGGAACAAACCTAGTGTGTTGACAAATTACTGCTCAATTGTGGCAACTTCAGAGCTGGCCTTATTATTCTGTCCTAACTAACCCCACTAAAATTATAGCTGGCCGGTCGGCTCTGCCAGTGCCAAGATAAAAAGTTGGGAAAAACCTCACTAAAAATATTTATATTGGACATATTATACATATAAATAAGCTATTGTGTCGTATATATTGAATATACTATATTTTGATCCTTACAATATATTTGCCTTGATTTAAAAGAAGGAATAAAAGTATAATTTTTTTTAAACAAACATTATTTGGTTACAGGATTTGAGTGGGGGTAATAGTAATGACAGTTCTGGTGGTCCAGCACCAGGTACACCAAATTCACAGGGTATGCGACCAACCCCTTCCCCAACAGGATCTACAGGTTCAAGGTCGATGTCACCAGCAGTAGGTTAGTAACTTTTATATAAGTTATTTTTGTTGTGTTCAAAGGACTACATCAATATAGTATATATTTGTATAACCACACATTTTTTTAAGTATGCGCTAGAAAGGCGTAGGTAATATTTGACAATTATTTAAAATGATATCAATAAACCATTTGTAAATGTTAACTTCTAAGTTTTCTGAGAATTTATTAGTTGTGGAGAACAACATAATTTTGATAACTACAAGTCTCTTTTATTGTAGTTCATTGAATAATTGTATTTATATTTAATGTATTTAAGCAAAAAAAACATGCAACAACCTTCGGGGCTGGCATTAAAATTAAATATGATGTAGTTATTATAAAATTTACTTTAATTATAGGCCAAAACATTCCTATGCCACCAAGGCCTTCAAGTGGACAGTCCGATGGCAACACACCTAGTCGTTTAAGTCACTCACCTATGGTAACTCAAGGCAGCTATCCAACGCCTCATTCATCTCCTCACCCGAGCCATGGATATAAAGGTCATCCAAGCATGGTAGTGGCGGGTTCTGGAAACCAACAAATGCCCTTATATCAACCAAATCAGTACCCACAAACGGGCTACCCTCCACGACCTCCTAGTAATCTACAATATCCTGGTCAATATGGTCCGCCTACTTCTCAACCTCCGCCACCTAATAATATACCCCCGCAACAGTTTCCAGGAAGATCTGCTCCAAATCATATGCAGAACTCACAATTTCCACCATACCAACAATCGTGGCAATCCTCTATATCTACCAGTTCAAAGGGTAATGGTCCAAACCCACCCACACAAGCACCTGGTTCACAATCTCCTGGTCCGACAACGCGACCACCACACTACCTCAAACATCATCTGCAACATAAAATGGGTTTTCAAAACGTTCCAGGTTCCACACCGCCAAGCCCTAGTCCTCCTCAAAATTATCATATGGGGCCTCCGTCGGGACACCACCATTCTGGTATGGGTCCTCCGCCTTCAATGGGCCCTCCAAATATGCCACCTGCTAATAGTCCGCTCCTTCCTAATAACCATCCGCATGACGCTCCAATGCCTCCTCCTAGTTCAACACCAAATTCTCACACACCAATAGTCTCTGATATGATGGATAACGGTATTACAACTACCGCACAAGCTGCACTCAATACACACGTCACCACAGCATCAAGTGGATCTGTCACATCTGTTGTTACAACTGGTCCTGATGGAACTCCGATTGATGAGGGTTCGCAGCAATCTACGTTGTCAAATGCATCCGCTGGTAGGTCATAAACTGATTAAAAATATTTTATTAGGATATAAACATATTTAGAACTGGCTAAGGATTTCAACCCCTTTATGTTTAGGATAGTTGTACTTGATTTGAACTATGTGTATTTTATTACAGCATCAGGCGAGGATCCGCAATGTACGACGCCAAAAACCTCTCGTAAGAACGACATGGGTTTGTACAGTCATTCGACGACGCCTCAAAGTACTGTACCGTCGCCTGGTGCAGCTAGCATAAATTCCATGCATGAAGAATATGGAGAACTTGGTAGTCCTAGTTGGCAGAGAACACCCGCCAGCCCGGTGAGTAATTTTAGTTACTACTACCACAATGATAATTTTTTTCATTTTTTAAATGTGTTTGTTATTGCACAGCACTATTCTCAAGCCATATTATGTTCTGTGTGTGTTTACAATGTTACAAGTATTTTTAATTGGGCCGACTGGGCATCTACATTTATGTCTTAATGAATTTGAATCGTTGTTGTGTGCCTTTTTATCACTGTGTAACCCCGTAGTTTTTAATTTAAAATGTTAACTCTTTTGTGGCGTTTTTATCATCATTTAGATGTTCAACACGTTAAATATAATTTCATGCAACTATCTAGTGTAAAAGTTAGTTGGATAATCAGTATAATATCCATTATTAGTTTTGTTAGTCCTATTGAAAAAGTGTTTAAATTTTAATTTAATATTTATTCTTCTTGATAACTAATGGACATGCGTCAATTCTCTATTTTGTAAATAATTATAATTTTAATTTCAATTTCAATTTATTCTTAAATGTATATGCTAAAAATTGGTATCTTGATAAAATTTAAATATTTATGGATTGTTGTTAATTTTAAATATTAAACTGTCGACTTACTTTTATAACTCTTTTATTAAACTCTTTAATCAATTTTATGCTTAACTGTGCTATATATTAATATCCATCAGTCTTATTAGGGAGAGGTAGAAATGATTTATTGTGTAAATTCTATTGAATTATTTATATATGATATTAGACCCATATTACCTTGTTTAAAAAAAATACAAACATATAATTTGAAAAATTGTTTTTATTGTCTTAAGCCGTAAAAAAATGTGTTTTTAGTGAAATTTTTATATTATTAATACAGAGTAAAAATTTAAATCACCTTCCATACATTTTAATTAAAAACTTACTCTTTACTAATCACTATTTTTATGAATGTTTTAGAAAATATTTTAGATTTCATTTATGTTTATGACACAAATGAGGAATTAAAAAATGTAGATATAGTGATTTCGTACATTTTCCTGAATTATATAATATATAAAATATTCACACCTGTTATCTGTCATTCTCTTCAATTCACAATATATAATAATTTTTTTTTATTTAAAAATTGATGCATCCTTTATAATTTCTAAAAAGAGTATGTATGCTTTTATAAATAAAATAAATAGGTAAATTAAATTAAATATTTTAATTATCTTTTTTAACTAAGTATATCAAATGAATAAAGAACCTTTTTGTCTAATTAATTTAATTCATTAAGTATTTAAATATCTTGCAAATTTTAGATCTGACTTCTGGAGAGAACTGTCAGTCCTTGAGTTTCGCCAGACATAAAAATAAGTGAAAAATTTGATTTAGTTCTATTGGTTATTAATTAAAAATGTTTAAAGACTAGTTATCAATTTGCTTTTTTTATTATTAGTAGCTAATTTTTATTTACGCACAGGTTTTTCAATTTTTATTCTAAAAGATATGTCTAATTTTTTAATAAAATTTAAGGTATTGAGGTCTCATGTATACCCGCCTGAATTTAATATGGCTTTTGATTTATGCATTCACCATTTTACAAACGAAAAGTTGTGAATTGTGATAACAAATGATTATCGTTTTTTTTTTTAATTTTTTTTATGTGTTTATACTAAGGTATCTTTATGAAACTCTCTTTCCAACCTCATTAATAATTATTCTGCCTTCCTATTTTTAATTGATTTCAGAATTCCCAATTATGAATGAATAGTATTTAGTTAAGGATTTATTGGTTTTGAATAAATATTAATTAGCATTTTGATTTAATTTCGATAGATTTAAAAAACGAATCAATTTTGAATATAATTTTAGAGATTTCGTCCATGTTTATATTTCGTGTACTCTATTTACGCTTTTTCTTTAATTTTTATTGAAATTGTGTTAATAATGTAAATTAAGAGTGTAAAATTATTAAAAAAATATAAAAAAAGTATCAACTATTACTTTATTGTCAAATACTGAACATAGGATTTAGGAAATGTTTTTTTATTTGAATAATCATGTGATTACTGCTTCACAGGATAATTTTAATAAAAAATTATTTTAAAAGTATAAAGGGTATAAGAAACATTGTTGATTTTGTATAATTTATTATGAAAGATGGGGTTGGAAGGAGTAACATTTCTGAATGTACTTTAGCTAACCAGCGGGTATTTACAGGTGTTTAACCGTCATGTGCCTCCTCCGGATACGTATCGCTCAAAGGTTTATATCAACTATATTTTTTTGTCGTTCTAATATATAAAAAGCTTATCGAATCATGTAATGGCATGTCCTTTAGTGCATGCTCTAGTACTTATACATACAAAACTCCTCGAAATGATGCTTAAACAGAAAACACATTTAAAAAGATTTAAATGTACCTACAATTTAGATTTTATTCGCAATTACAGTATCTTAATCAAGGCTAGAGTTAATATCTCTTGATACACACAAAAAATGAGAATAGTTTTGGACGTTATCACTAGTGATAAAATCAGTAATTTGTTACTAAGAATTTGGTGTATTTCTTGAATATTTCATGAATATTTGCATCTTACTTACATCCACATATAAGCAGTTATTTACAAAATAGAAAAGAACTCAATATTTTCTGTTGCAGCATGATTTCGTTTTGTTATATATCGGTGATATTAAAAACGTAGTTAAAAAGTAGTATTAATAATTGCGATCAGAGTAGATATTTTTGGAAAAGAAAAAAATGCTATTAAAAATGCCAAATTCAATATTAATCTTTCTCATTAGTATTCAACATTCTATTATCAAGATTTATACAGTTCGAGTACAAAATTTTGTTTTGTGGGTTTAATTGCTTTGCCAAAACATTTTTATTTTATTTTTAAATTTATTTTATACATGGGTTCCGCTCAAGTAATTTTGGTATTGCCAATAAACACATTTTTAACATGAATGAATTTACAAATTCGGATAGTTTTTGTTTTGAGTTAATACTTTCAAATTAAATGATAAATAAACCTCTGATGCCATTTTTATTATTGTGGTACCAACAGTACAACAGTATGATTTAAAAAATGTGTTTATTTATAATTATGTTTTACTAACCCTCATCCTCATCTGTACATCGCTAACTAAATATATATAATACTTTGGAAACATTATTCAACACAATCATAAAAATTTTATGTGATGATTCGCTTCATTATTCTTATTTGTGTTTATTTGCATTTGTTTTGATAAACATAAAATCTACTAGACTTGTCTGCTTGTTAATATGTGCATCATTCATTTAAATGAACCCTAATGAAACGTTTTGATGGAGGTTTATTAGTTTTATTCTCTTTAAAATACACCAATTCAAATCACCAAAATTACTGCATAATATTGCCTATAATAATAGTGACATACATCATTATATAGTGAGGACGTGAAGGTTTGCATAAATTTAACATTTTTGCGTAACTAAAAATATTTTGATGATATCCTCGAACAGGTCGGTTTATATTTTGAATTGCGCATTGACTTGTAAAATTCGGATTAGTGATGACGTTACCATTTTCATGTACATGTCTTCGAAGTTTTCTCAAATGGAACGCTAATATTCTTTTTTCGTTTTTGAATCTGCTTTTAAAAACGATTTCAAAAATATAAGTTTAAAATTATTGTTTTGTTAATCATAAACATTATTTCGCAAATTTTTAAACTAAATGTCAAACAGTAGATGTAAAAAATGGTTAAAATTAGTCAATATTTACTGTAAGTAAAAAAAGTAAGCGTGATTTTTAGAGTGGCTTGTGGTTATTTTTTATTTTAAATCTAATGTATATTTTTTTTAAACAAAATTCAAAAACGAAAAAAGAATGTTAGTGTTCCATTTGAAAAAAAAAAACAACATCGATGACGTCATCAGTATTTCGAATTATACAAGCTCATGTCAAAATATAAATGAACCTATCCGAGGATTTTGTCAAAATGTTTTTAAGAACAGTAAACAACTAAAAGGTTGAATTAACTTTCACTATTTATTCGTAAAATACTTTAAATCTAATGACGGCCGTTTCGCTATAGAACTAGCATTGTCAGATGTTGTTAGTTACAAAAATATTGAATTTATTCAAACCTTTAGTTCCTCACTGGAAATGTTTTGACCATGTTTGGATGTATATAGAAAAAATATATTTTCAGTATATTGGAAATGGGGGTAACATATGATTTCTTTATAATTTAGCGATTTATAGGATAGGAAAATCTACTTTATAATAAGTGTTTTTATATATGTTCTCAAAATACATTTGAACATAATGAGATATTACAACCAATAGTATACTAGTGTACTGGTGTGAATTAGTTTTTTTATATAGGTAATTTGTTTGAAATAATTTGCATAAACTTATCAAAAAAGAAAAAAAAACACGTTCACATTCACATTTCGTCTGCAATATTAGTATATCTCACTTTTAATTATTTTTGTTACAACTAAAGGAGTACTTTCAGCGAGAACCTATAGTTTGTTTCATACATTGTCCAACTTTATCTCTCATTCATGGATTGGATGAGACGGAATTATGACGTCATTAACGTATTTCCTAGTTAATGTCGACGTGAATCTTATTTTTTACTTTTGAAAGTTCAGTCATCTTATTTTGTATCATTATATGTCATTGATTATATTTTTGAGGAGCGTAAAATAACATTCAGATAATATAATACAAACGTAAATACTTCACCAATTATGACGTAACGGCAAAGGTTGGTTAAACAAACTATACATTCTTGCAATTCTCTATTGTTTTTGTCTTATTAGTTTATTCCGAATATTTGCCTGCAAAAACTTCAAGTTTGCTTGGGTTGATAAAAAGAAAAACGCAATTCACTGCAAATTGTCAGAATTCGATCAGATAAGTAAAAACATTAAAATTTGAGTCTTAAATTGACTTTAATTCATGCTTTTTGTTTTTGTTCCTACAATGTTTAAGCGATGTTTTCTTAAATAACTAGTCTTCTACTCCCATTAATAGATAGAACTTATTGATGTTTGTTAGGCCACTAACGCTGGGCGCTGGTGGTGGTGGTGATTATATACCCCCTGATAGGTATACTTCTTACCAAACCCTTCTTTCAGTTCGTCATAGTTTATTCATTTCTTTCTAACACATTAAGTTGTAGCCGACAGAAAAAACGGTAGTTCCGTGATTATTTCTCAAACAATATCAAAACAATGCAGAGCTTATGAGTAATATTAACGTATTTTCGCGTATTTTGAATGCTCCCATCTTCTAACCAATCAATCATGCAAATTAAAATATTTTGTCGCAGAATACTATAATGCAAATGCCCCTTTACAGTGTCAAAAACTGAAGTGTCACAATTGTCGTTCAGGTCAGTATTTTACGTTATTTTATGTGTTAAACACGCTATAAAGTGTAAAATTAATTTTATATTCATTATATTCAAAAAATCTAAAATAGTTTATATAGTGTAAAAGTATCAACTTTTTGGCAATTATTTGATAACTTTTCCATTTTTAAGAATCTCATAAATACTAATGTTTTATTTTTTAAATCCAAGGTGCAATAAAAGTTAGTTTCATAATTAGCTGAATACGATCCTGGCAACTGTCAGATTTGCATAGAATTACATGCAATAATACTCAACATTCCCAAAATAGTTTATGACGTCACAAACTATGATGAACTGAAAGAAGGGTTTGGTAAGAAGTACCTATATGTGTATGTTTTTATAGTTAAGATTAATATAGACCATTTTTTATTGACAATATTTCATTAGTTTTTTAAATTATATGTATTATATACATCCAGATGTGGTCGAACTAACGACATTTGTGCGTTCTTTGTTTTGTGACCATTGTGTGTTTCCAGAAAACCGACAGCCTAAGTAAGCTGTACGAAATGGATGAAAATCCAGAAAGAAAAGCTTGGTTAGACAAGTTGCTAGCGTTCATGGATGATAGGAGAACACCTATCACCACATGTCCCACTATCTCCAAGAATCCCCTTGATTTATTCCGCTTGTATATGTTTGTTAAGGATCGTGGGGGCTTTATGGAGGTTTGTATCATGGTTTATGTGTCGATCTATTCCATGTCAAATTATGAATATTATTAAATATAGTATTTGACAAATTGTAGAAATTTGTTATACTACCAGTATTGAAATAAAAGTTTGAAACAAAGATATATATATAAATTTCGGAAATTTAATATGGAAAGATCTGCGTGTGTTACGGACTTAATGGATTTTCAATTGATGGTTAAATCATATGTTTTTTTTTTTCATTCAATAAAATATATACATACTTAAGTACACAAGAACTGTTTGTAATTTGCTATACAACTAATATCCAGATCGGTACTGGGTTACATAATTATTTAGAAGAAAATTAAAAATGCTGCTATTGTTTTATTTATAAATAACTACCCTACATTAAAAATTAGTAGATATTCTATACCATCAGTTGAATAACCAAGCTTGGAATATTTTCTAATGTCCACCCTTACAGGTGACTAATAATAAAACGTGGAAGGATATTGCTGGTATGCTAGGGATTGGTGCTTCATCATCAGCTGCTTATACGCTAAGGAAGCACTACACTAAAAATTTGCTAGCATACGAATGTCAATTTGATAGAGGTGGTATTGATCCTCAGCCAATTATAAATCAAGTTGAGGCGACTTCAAAGAAAAAGAGTGCTAAAGCTACTTCAGTACCATCTCCTGGTTCCTCTAATTCTCAAGATTCCTTCCCACCTGGGTCAGGGGGTGCATCTATGGATGGCTATTCGAGCTATGGTGGTTATCCACCGTCTAACAATCCAGACTACCCTCCACAACGGCCTTCATCGCAGTCGGCTCCTTCTCCACATGCAGGTAAGTCAATTACCGACAAAATAGCTGGTTTTAAGTATACGGAGCTATTTAATTATTGTTATCATATTAATTTTTGTAATTCAGTTTGAATTTAACTAAACTATAAGAGTTGTTCCCTTCAGTAACTTGCTTGTGCCAGGCTTCTTTCACAATTACCTACTTGAATTTATTATAATAAATGAATTAAACCAATAAACTCAATATCAATGTTACGTCTACGATAGTGACGTCTAGTTATCATTGGTTTAATATACTTCTTAATGCTATATAATTTCATAACAAAAAAAAGCGATTTAAAACCAATATTAAACTATGTTATTTTTTATGTTGTCCATCGTTTTTGAGATACAATATTACTAGGCAAATATATATTTTCAATTTAATGATAACTCGAAATTATACGACGAAAACCTTTCGTTTAGTATTTTAAGTAAGTTCTTCTTTTTAAGACTATATTTTTTAGAACGAGGAATTTTGTTTGCATGGTAAATTTCATAAATTAAAAACACGTGCTATTTTTACTAGTAAGTCATTATTCGGCTACAGAATTGTCTAAAATATATGTATAAATTTAAAATTATCCAAAGCGAATAGGTGAAAAAATAATAATAAACTTTGCCAGATATATTAACAAAAAGTGGAAAAACCCTGCTCAATTTTTTCAGTTTAGGTGTTCGTATATTAAGTATAAAATAATAGTATAGTAAGGTATACCAAGAATAAAAATTGAACAAATCAAAAAACCAGATTAGACACGGCGACAAAGACAAAATCTATAATGTAACAATTATAAGATACATATCTAATCAAGCCTTAGATTTACGAGGTCTTGGTTTCATTAATATACATAAAAAAAATTAAGTACAACTATAAATGTTATAGAAAGGATGCTATTTTTTATATACATAATAAAAAAAGTTAAAAATCCAATTAGATGGTAGACGTATTTTCATGTCCTGAAATTATGAAAGTCACTTAAATATACATTTTTTATCAATATACTAGTGTTCGAAAGTGTCTCGGTGTCAAGGAAAATTAGAGGCCTTTAAAAACAATTTCAGTTTTTACAACGGTTAATTAGTTAATTACTTACTAAATTGAAAAATTGAATCAGAGCAACCTGTCCGATTTCCTTGCCTGCACTTTCACAAGATTTGACCCCTCTTGGTTTTTAGATTTGGGGTCATATTAAATCTTTTAATACCCAAGAGGAGTTAGTACCTCGAATTATTTTGGTGATATTCGTGAACGTCCGCAGCTGTTTCGAAGAATTCGACGGTCAGTTTCACATCGTTACAACTGTCTCTTACAATGACATTTTCGGCACTAATTTATAAATAAATGTTTATTTAAGTGCCCTCGATGGGATGTTACCCTTCCACGACGACTACTCTCAGCACATTTGCTTAATACTCTTGTGAAGTAGATTGTAAATTTAAATAAACATAAAAAAGTGCCCTTTTATAAAAATTAGTAAAACTTATTCTAAGACACCCTCCCTATATTTATATGTTGTAAGGTCTTCTAAGCTTAATAAAAAAATGATGCATTTTTTACTAACAAAAAAATGTCCTCCATCTACAGCACTGATGCAAATAATACATGTGAATTTTAAGTAATTTCTGAGAAATTTGAATGAAATATTTAACCCCTTTTTGCACGAAAAAATTGAGATCAAAAGTTATAAGAATAAATATTAGTTGTGTATTACAGCCAATAGTCTAATCAATAAAATAATTTTAAGATATTTGAAATTTGCCGAGTAGAGTCAAAGAGAGAGATATATAAATATCGAATTTAAGTAATCGGAGGATTTACTGATAGAGCACTACAAATAAACACAATACACATTTTTAAATTTTAAATAAACTTGCTAGCAAGATATAGCCCCGTATATACATATTCATTATAAAGGTAGGCTATGAGGATAAAAACACCTGAATGCTTTTTGCTACGCTCATCATATTTACGGACTAAACAACCTGCAAGGTTTTAGTAGCATGGCATATTATTTAGCGCAGTTGATTATTTACGGTGCCCGACGATCGAAATGAACCAGTCGATTAGTTTTTACCATTGTAACGAGTTCTACTATCATTTGTTTCCATTCGACCAAGGTATTTTAACACTAATGTATTTTAAATTCTTTTGTAATTTTATTTTGTCAAATTTTTTATTTTTAAATTTTCTGTGTCGTTTTAATCTTTCCGATTAAATAAAATAGTCTACGTTTTGATTGGTATAACTGTATAAAGGATAACTTGTTATCATAAACTAAATTAAATTAATTTCATAAATGTAAATGCAAAGCCAACTTAATATGAAAGATTTACTATTTTGTTAATTTGTACCTTAATTAGAGATACTGTCATTAGAAAAATATTTTTATATACGAAAATTAATATTGTAAAAATTATTTGTTGAAAGTAGTCAATAGATTATTTGGTTAGTCCTGCAATGCTTTCACGTGAAGTTGAATTGATTTTATAAAATTATAATATATTTAGATATTTAATAATTTACTTTTTTATTAATGACTCATTCTTGTAAATATAGAAAAAAAAAATGTTTTTTTAAAGTACTACTCATTAATTTATGCTTATCTGTTTCTATTAGTCATTTCACAGCTTTTTCTAGATTGATAAGCATCTTTTTGTATTGCATTCTTTCTTTGTTGTATTTTTAAGCACACAAATTGGTTTTATATGTAAAGAAGTAAATTACGTTATAATTTAGTAACTTGGAAGGCTTGCCACACTCATTGGAAAATATCTCCCACAAACGTGTATCTGTGATAAAAAGTCAGATATAATATTTAATGCATATTCTATTAAAGTAAAGTCTTTAAAATAATTTTTGTTGTCGGTGTATATATTGGTAAATTTGAGAATACAAAAACTAAATGGATTACGTTATATAAAATGCAAATGCAGCGGAAAATATAAGATTATTATAGTAAAATTAAAAAATGTAATTTAATTTAAACACATAATGAAAACTTGTTTTAAATTTGGGGTCCTTATATTAATTTACCTTATAAAATTAATATACCAATTTACTTTACAAAAGCAATACTTCACTTGTATTATTTCTATAGGCAACGATTTTGAACATATTTTAGCTGATTCTGTCAAATTCGTTAATATCATATAAATTTTCTGTCTATATTTCACTTAAAATATTGTTGCACCTAAAGGCATACTTAAAACAAGTAAAAAATGTTTTCATTTAGGTTACAGTATTGTATAACACTTTCCAATTAGCCTTATTGCTATTGATAATTCGTTATTATTATCCTCCCCTTGAATATAAAAGTATTTTTTCGTGCTGATGGTAAAAATAAGCGTATTCGTCAAGTAACTACGTATTTTTGTTAACGTCCAGGGGGTGTGAACCATCTGAACAGTGCATCTCCTGGAGGACCCAGCCCTGCGAGCGGGGCTGCAGACAACGTAAGCGTTTCCAATCCTTTTGATGATGTATCTCCAAGTCCGCCTCCAAGAGGTGGTCCATTTCCAGGTGGACCACATCCTTCGTATCCCGCTGGAACACCTCCTCGACCGCCAGGTCAAAATTTCTCCGGACAACCTGGATACCAATATCCTGGACCTGGACCTGGTTCCGGTGCACCGTCAGAACAGTATTCTCCTTATCCCTCAGGTTCAGGTACGTTAACAAATTTCATTTTCGAAAAAAATTCTTTTGTTCTGAGGGACACTAAAAAAGTCTATCCAATAAAATTTCTAAAATGATATTTATAATTAAATCTTCACTTGGTGTAATTTACATTGGATGGCATTTTAGGATTGTTTATCCTGAGTGATTTTTTTAATTGTAAAGAATATAGTGAAATTTGTTGATGCTGAATTTTGAGTTGTCATTGAGAGTAGTTAATGAAAGGTTCTGGAAGTGTGAAATTTGATCATTTTTGATGCTGCGTATAGCACTTACGTCATATTTAAGTTATGATAAACCTTATCTCAATTTTCAAAGTTTGTTAATAAAACTATTTTCAATAGAACATTTTGTAACAAAACACTATCAATTTTTTTTCCTAAATTTACCAATACCTTCAACCTTTTTAGATAATTGATATATTCTATATGACTTTTCTGGTGCCCCTCGTAATTTACTTAACTCTTTAGATGACATTTTTACTCACATTATACTTTTTTTTGGCCCGAATACTCAAAAATATTTATATATATTGAAAGTACTTTTAATAAAAAAAATCAACGAAATTTGACAAGAATCTACTATATAAAATAATATGTGCCTTGTAAAGCTCAAAATTCTTGCCTAAAAATTATTATGGTTTCTGTCAGAATGGAATGGAATTCGTGAGAAACAAGTTGTCTAGTTGTTTAGGATAGATAGAATTAGAAATGTCAACTAATTAAATCACCTAATCTAAACTGTAATTGGTTTTCCTAAGAATATGTAAACGAGTAACGTGCAAAATTGGTATCGTGTAGATACTGATTCAATGAGTAAGTTAACCGTCACATGCAATGTGTAAATGGTTTTTGAGTATTTTAAAAGAAATACTTTGTAGAAAGAAATCTTCAATGAGCGGAATTTAATGAACGATATAAAAAATGAAGACCAAGTATTTAAAGTTTATTGGTTATATTACTTAAGTTTATAACCATTACGATTAAAAAAGTGATGTTGAAAAAACTTTTCACTTCATTTTTTAATCAATTATTAATTTAGTACAATCTGAAAAATATCTATAAAATCTTTATAATTCCGATACAACTGATCACAGGGTTAGCAAATCAGGATTTATTATTAACAATATAAACTTGAGTAAATTCTCGAGTAAATTAAACCGATTAAAGATATTCATTTTTCTTTTACAAGGTGGAAAATTTAATTTTATTATAAAATGAAACAAAAATTTAAAACTTACATCAATCTCGGGTGCCTAATCAAAAGGTAACTTTTAGGGAATTATTTATGTAAGACCGAGTGTAAGACAAGAATTAAACCATGGTCTTAAGCTATTTAGATTAATTCACTCTAGTAGAATGCTTTAATGAAATAAAGTTGTTATACCTAGAGGAGGAGAGTAGAGTCCAAAGGTTCTAACATTTCAACCTCATTAGGTCTATTGTATTTTCAGCTCCGTATTATATCATTATTCAGCGGTAAATTTAACGGTCATAGAGTTAGATTTACCTAATAAGCAACAGTTATATTTAAAAAATAGGATATACAAGTACTAATTGTTTACTTTTCGCTTGTACGTTATTGTACAAGCAACATAGTTATACCTCAATATATTTTGTTGTAAATTATATAGAATATTGATGAAGATGATGATTTGAGTTCTTATGAAAAAAACAAATTTAAATTTCGGATCCATGATGAGCTTTATTTTGTTTTGGTACTGGCGGAGCAAATAGGCCAGCCATAATGATGATGAGCTAAACTGAAAACAAAAATATTTTATTCTACTCTTTTTTTTAATTATATTTAATTTTATTATTCGACACTAGCTTGTTACTAATATTATAAATAATTCTTTAATAAGCAAAATATCAATACATTAAACAATTTGGAATCTTAGTTGACAATTTTGCATTCAAGAGAACTATTGCTGACTTTAATTAAAAAATTCAAGGAATCATCACAACATAATATTTTCTGACTGTATAAGCTAATTTGCAAATAGTCAAAGAATTTGGTATGCATTTTTACTACCAAATTCCATAAAAAATTAGTAAAGTTCATATTAAATGTATTATATATATATATATATTATCTATATCTCATTTCCTTTGACTCTAAAAATCAAATTTTGGAATAAGCGGACTGTGGATAATTTATATTCCTCCCACTTTCAGTTCTTTAAGTCTAATCCTCTACACTACCTAAATCAACACTGTGTATCTCAACAAAAAATGGAATTTATATATGTATTTAAATTAAAAAAATTACATAGCTTGTATTAAGCAAAATCGAAACTTCTTTCTTTTTGTCGTACATACATATGTAAGTAAAACGATTAAAGTATAAATATCCGTAAGTAATAGTATATTATATACCAAGAGACTATTTAAGTTTAACAAACTATGCTATGAGGCACAGTACACTTGCGCTTTCTTATTTAAAAACTGCCAGTCTAATTCAGATATTGGAGGATTATTAGTAGATTTAGTCTCTACGGTGTAAAAACTATTTCAACTTATATTCATTCCTCATTCCCTTTATCATTGGTAATTTTATTTGATAAAGTATTTCGCTGACACTATATCATTTGAAATAAACATTTTAAACTAAAATTTTGCGATCAGAATGTAATAAGTCTGATTGTATTGGAGTGATAGGTGTAAGATTTGATTTATCAATTTTCCAACAATTGATAAAAGTGATAAATAAAATACAAATACTGATAGCGCTGGCAATATATTAAGTACAGTTATTATTGGTAATATTACCAAAAGTAAAACCGAAGCCACAATTTTATCTTTAAAATGAGTGATCTAGTGACCAAAGGAATGACTCTTATAGATTTACTAGCTTATAACACTTACAGAAATGATAAACCATTTACAGGTTAATATTTCTTTTTAATTATGATACAGTTTTATGTTTAATTTTAATATTTTTATAACATGTTTTAGATATATTTTCTATTTTCTAAACACACATTTTTACAATATTTTAATGTTCTTGAATCTAGTTTTAAAGTAAAAATAAGAAAAGGTATACTACTGGTCACAATATTTAAAATTATTATTTTTAGGTTATCCACCAGCTGTTAGACCGGTCTATCCTCCTTACAGTGGTGACTCTTCAGCACCTTCTCCAACTCCCAATAATGCACAGGGACCTCCGTCTTCTGCTGCACAAGACCCTTATAGGTATAATACAACCCCTGGTTCTGGATACAATCCAAGACCTACTTATGGGCAAGCTCCAAGTAATACTGGACCACCGACTTCTCAACCTGGTCCGGGAAATTATCCTCAACATCCAGAATACTATCGTCCAGAACAAGTACAAGTAAGTTCATTATTGTTTCAAAATAAAATTGTAATATTTATTTTCGTTTAATTATTTTTTATAGCAGGGATCAGGAAGCGGAAGTGCTTATGCGGGAGGAACGAATTCGAATAAAAACATGCCACCTCCTGGTCCCCAACCACAAAGACGACATCCTGATTTTGCCAAAGATCAGCCGTACCCATACAACCAACCGCGTGCTCCTATGTACGGTAAGTAATAAACAATGTCAAAAAATAATAACTTTACTGTTTAATACAGGTAATAATAATAATTTTTGTTTTTAGGTGGTTGGCCAAATAATACCCAGTATAGACCTCCTCAGTATAATACATCAACAGCTCCATCACAAGTCGCCCCACAACAATGGAATCCGAGTGGAAGACCTGCAGGTCCTTGGCCCGGCAATCAAAATTATCAGCAACCACAACCAGGTCAACCACCGTGGCCAGGAATGCCTCAACCTACAGGACAGAACTCGAACTTAAGGCCCGTTCACAGGCCGGGTAAACCATTTCCGAATATTATGCCACCTGGTGGTGCCAAAAGTAGTCAAGCACAACCTACAGTCAGCAATACCTACAGTCATAGTCAAATGCCTAAAAGAGAAATTATATTTCCACCTGACAGTGTAGAAGCTACCGTTCCTGTTTCATATCGTAGAAAAAGATTATGTAGAAGTGATGTGGGACAAGTTGATGCTTGGCGTATTATAATGTGTCTGCGATCTGGACTTCTTTCGGAGAGCACTTATGCTCTTGACATTCTTAATGTACTTTTATTCGATGATTCCACCGTAGGTTATTTCGGTTTGAATCAATGGCCTGGTTTAATCGATTTATTAATGGAACATTTTAAACGTAGTCTTTCGGATATGTTTGACGGGCCTTATCCGCGCGAAGAAGAAGACATTGAAACCGAAGTTGATCTCGGTGGTGTTTCTAAACCAATAGATCCTAATTTAAAGACCGTTATTTTGCACGATAGTACCAATTACTCATTTATATCTCGCAAAGGACATCCAGTGAAATTAGTTGATAGAGCTGAAGATATATTTGTTCAGGATCACGTAAGAGATTGGGATACCAAAGGAGATCCGAACCGTGCTAATACATTAGCCGACATTCCTACTGATCCGTGGTATACCAGTGCAGATCACATTTTACCTCCTTTCCAAGCAGAATTCGGTCGTATTCCATTCCACATGCGACTGGATAATAATAATAAAGTGAAAAGCGAATGGAAGGAGGAAGAATTAGAAAGAAAAATTAAGAGCCCTTCACCTGAGGAAGCTCCACCAGATAAAACTCCACCACCTGTCAAGGTTTGTGAGAAAAGACGTAGGACAAAAACATTAAGTGATGTGTTATCTCGAATTAAGAAAGAATCCGAAGCGAACAACATACTCACGTTAGAAACAGACACATTAAAGACTGAGGTAGTGAGTGATAAAGCGAACTGTGAAGAAAGTCCAAGTATAGATCTGAATATTAGTGTAAATGGCGAGTGTGATGATTCCAAAGACCTTGCCGTGCGGGATCCATCCGGTACCTTAAAACGAAGACGAATTTCTGACTTTGAAGACGAAGCATATGCTCGAGATGAAGCTAGTTTGATGCTCATTACGGAGAGTCAGGACAACATAGGGAAACGTTGCGTTTGTCTCTCCAACATTCTAAGGAGTCTCACCTTTATCCCCGGTAACGAGATTGAATTTGCCAGAAGTGGGACATTTTTAGCGCTTATTGGTAAATTACTCTTACTCCACCACGAACATCCACCGAGGACGCAGAAAACTAGAAACTATGATCGGGAGGCAAGTTCATTTTTTATGTTGATACTTAAGTATTACATTTACATTACGGCTTTATGGACCTGTTTGGAGTAAAATTTTTGAATATGAATTATTTTGGCTTAAAATTTTAAAAGTTAAAGCTATTATGAATGGTAAATATTGAAAAATTTAATGAAAATTACTAGCTTTCTGTTAATACTGTTACTGGCTCACATTTTTTTATTTTGAATTTTAAGTTTTTGTATACTTCAGTCAACAATACACATTTGAGTTAATAGCTTCATTTTAGTATAACTTTTAAAGGATGTATTTAAAAACTATCTTGTCTAACTTCATTAAATTTGAAAAATAAAAATAAGAGGTTATAACGATGCCTAAATTAAAACATAAACAGTATTATTTTCAAAGTTTGGCTAAAAAACTCATTTTAGAGGTCTATTTTTATTTTTATATAAAAAAATATTCTTCTCGATATCGTTGAGAATATATTTATAATTAAATTGTAATATTTCAGTAGTGTTCTCATAGATCACTTAAAATGTTCACCATCTTGACCCCGTAAATGCTTCAATGCAGTACTTTGTATTTATGTAATTATTTAATACACTTGTAATTTACTTGTTAAACAAGTATTGAATAATAACTATATGTTTTTTTAATTATTTTTATAAATCGTTTTTATGTTTAAGTTTCATATCAATTACTATTAGATTCTAAGGGCCGGTTGCATAAACGCTTGTCAAACCTCTGTTACTTATCAACGTGTTAATTCTATGTTAAATTGGTAAAAATTACATGCACCTGAGGCGGCTATTTGAATTTTTAAGAATAATTTGTTTAGTCAACGAGAGATATAAAATGTATTCTTAGGCTACGTTGTCAGATTTCTTAGAGTGAATAAGTAAATTAGAATTTGGAAAGTCGAAAATTTTATATGTTTTGAAATTTTAACAAACTTTGATACTTATGTTTTGTTACTGAATTAACATAACTGACATAATTATATTTAAAGAGATATTTTTAATTATTTTAACGATTTATTGGTTTTGATCTTGTGAGTAAATGATAGTTAGTTCATCAAGATTACAGATTATCATTAAAACTAGAGATTTTAGTTTGAATATCGAAAACAAACCTCTTTCATTTCTATTTTTAATACTACTACTTTAATACTACCAAATACTATGTATTTACTATTACTTTATATTTTTTCTTCATTTGAAATCATATTAAAAAAATGAAAATCACAAATTACTATCAAAACAAAAAAATCATTTTTATTTGTATAGATTTTGGCAGAAAAAGTCGACTAATTTTTAAAAAATAAGGTTCGTTTTGTATATAAACTAAAATCTAACTATTTGGTTTCAGGGAAAAATTATTTAGCTTCATCTAAAAATGAATAAATTTGAAATACCCGCGCACACGCTATTGTTGCACGTACTTGTCAAAATATAACAGAATGTTAGCTAACACAAGTCTGACAAGCGTTTACGCAATAAGTCCTGTATTTTCTAGTTAATTAACCAGGTTGAGATTATGTGAGTTTACTGTTAGTTTCGTATTTGAAATTAGTTCTTCTTTTTGATTTACATTTGTACCAAAAAATGAGTGGGAGCCACCTTATCAAGTTGTCAGCTATTGTACGATAATTCAAGAATGAGGAGAAACTGATATAAAGAGGAGAAAATGCAGTGGAATCGGGCCATGTTGAAAACATGATATTCAATTCCGAGATTAAAATACGCCACATTATTGTGACGTCACTGTCACCATTGCCTGACAAAAGTCGTAATATTATATCCAAAAAAACTGTGGCCTTATGGTAGTTAGTTTGCATTGAAGTTTTTTGTATTGTGGATTTTTTTGTTTTTGTGCTATATAAACACATTATTATCATTAAGGAATAATTTGAATTATGTTTAAAGAAGTTTTATTTTGTTTTAAGGTGAGAAAAAATTAAAATAATATTACTTAATCTCGAAAGCAAACTTTTTTATATAAAACAAAATAAAACTTCTTTAAATACGACTCGAAATAGTTCTTAACAATAATAATGTGGCTATTTAGCACTATAATAACCTCAGAGTAATAAATAAACATAGAGTAGGCATATTCCCTACTACTTGTCGTCGAGACAGATTTGTTTACCTGCAGAACATTGCCAGACGTTGTGTTTTGTAGGAAACAAAAACGTAATAATATAATTTATAACAATTTTATTTTACTTTTAAGAGAAGATTTTTATTTAGGGAAAATATTCTTTCTTTCTGACAGTTGACGTCACGACTTTTTCGGTCTATTCTTATACGCCACATTATTAGAAACGTCACTGTCGCCATTATATCCAAAAATTTTTTGCCTTATTATAGTTAATTTGCATTGAAGATTTTTGTATCGTGTTTTTTCTTGTTTATGAGTTATAGTGCTAAATAGACACATTATTATCGTTAAGGAGTATTTCGAGACGTATTTAAAAAAGTTTTATTTTGTTTTATATAAAATAGTTAGCTTTTGAGGTTAAGTAATATTTTAATTTTTTCTTACCTAAGAACAAAGTAAAACTTCTTTAAATATATTAAAACTATTCCTTAATGATAATAATGTGTTTATATAGCACTATAATGTCAAAATCTGCCCAAAAAAAAACAAAAAAAATCCACAATACAAATAACTTCAATGCAAACTAACTACCATAAGGCCACAGTTTGTTTGGATATAATGCTATGATTTATGTCAAGCAATGGGGACAGTGACGTCACAATAATGTGGCGTATTGGTTTTTTATTTTTATTGTAAAAGAAACAAATATTCGGTTCGCATATTTACAAATTTTAGGCACGTTCGTAATAGCAGATCTGTTTCACATTTATACAGGGTGGTCCTTAAGTAATTATACATAGAAGTACTCCTCACTTCAAAATATTGCGATTTGGACCATTTGGCTTTAATAACATGTTGCTGTTGCTTGTGGTAAAGGTTGAATTTTAAGATTTTGTTTACAATACATTACACGTTTCTGGTAAGGTATACATAAAAACTGGGGTTCTGGTCATGAGAAATTATAATACGATACTTTGATGTTATTTGTAGAGGGCTCCACATATGCTACATTTGAGTCATTAATGTTGGTTTGTAAAGTTTAGTTTGTTTATTTAGATTAACTAAAGAGAAAAATGCCTAGGCATAACTATTTCAATACAATATAACAGAAGTGGTTGTTATTTACTGTTAGTAAAATTTGAATGGGCGTGCTTCACAACAAGAATATTTGAGATTTCCAGACAGCAGTATCATCAAACATTCTTAAATCCGTTAAAGAATTTGGGCGAAAGTAATTCTTTTCGAGCAAGAATAATCACGCCTGACGAAAACGATAAAATAACAGCCCGTTCACATGGTACGGTTTCGATTGTTTTGTCGAATCGATAAAAATATCGAATATTATAGTGGCGCATAGTTTTTAGATCTGCCTAGTCAGAGGATCAATCGTGTGCCGTACACGAACATTTTTCCGAATACGATCAAATTGTCGTCCGATTTTGTCACTGCAAATCGTGTGCGTGATTCGATAAAAAAACTTATACGGTTTTAGTAGCATTTATATGCATATGAGGATGTTCACACGATCCGATTATTGTGTCGAATACCGTATTGCAGGTTGGTAGGAAAACGTGTTTTTGTTTGTTTTTTAGTGTTCTTTACATATTCATATAGTGAAGTGAGGTTAAAAATGGAAAATATAAACACGGAATTATTGATAAGTTGAAGCAAGACCAGTTTTATGGGACAAAAAATTTTTGTTTCGTCTTGTCTCAGTTGACATAATAATTTCTGAAAAGCCCCTAAATTGTGTCTAATCTAATAATAGGATGTTCTCAAAACCTCCTATTTCTTTTTCGTCTTTTTCTATAATACCAATATAAAATAGCAAGCGTATTTACATCCATTGAGCACCGTGCAACACTACACGAAAAACAAAGTAAAAATATATTCGTATTCGTCAAAATGATCGAAACGTGTGAACGCATAATTCGATTCGATTAAAATATCGTTTCGATTTAATTATCGTGTCGTATCGAGCCGTGTGAACGGGCTGTAATGGTAACCATTGAAGATAGTCTTCAGGTTAGTACACGACGTTTATCGGCTGTTTTAGGAATTAGCAAAACTTCTATTTAAAAAAGACTTCACATGGAGAAGTAATACCCATACCATTTTGCTTCAGCGATTATCTCGAAAACCTTCAAGTTTTAGGGTAAATAGCAAGATCGCGTTTTTTTCTCTAAAAAATAACGTCGTTTTAATATTATTTTTCAAAAATAGCGCTATCTTAAACAGTAACGAAGTTAAGCGGATATTGATGATACAAATGTGGCTTATGTGGCCACTAAAAATTACATTGAAGTAGGTGTCCTGTCCAAAAAAAAGCCAATTCCAAAAACTTGAAGCTATTGTAATAAATAAATCTTAAATATTAGCAAAACTTTATTAAATCAAGTGGTCCAAATCGCAATATTCAAAGTTAGAAATCTACCATACTTCTATGTACAATTATTTAAAGACCACCCTGTATATATATATAAAAAAATGCACTTATGTAATATTTGGCAAGTTACACTGCGAACACCACAGTCCAAATGCTACTATTTCTATTTCAACTATTCTCCTTCCAAAAAATTTATAAACCGCACTATTTATCCAACCTTCTTTAGTAGCACCTTTTAAAATGTTGTCTTGGATTCTTTCACGTTTTAGTAATAAGAATTTGCCCTTTTGTCACGAAGAGTTTTGGGTGGTGTCGTCACATCCATTGCAAGCACTTATTTTACTAAAAATTACATTCACTGACATTTTAAAGTAATAATTAATCTTAAAAATAATTAAATGTATAGTTCAAACCAAATCTTTCTTTCTGTGGTCTGTTCGCTGTGTCTCCATTAACTACACTATGTACAGAAAAGTAGATTGTGTAACACTGATACCCTTCGGTGATTTCCCGTGTACAATTACACTATGTTCGTTGTTAAAATGTTGTAGCACAAAAAAACCAGGTTTTACACTGGATTTTGAGAAGGTGTAGTGCAAGTAAGCGGATATGTGTGATATTTCGGAAAAAAATACTTTGATGCTTTTAGTTTTGTGGATAAACTTGTGAACAGTGCTTCATTGATGAGGAAATGCATGATAAAGTCTTGGTCAGAATATCTGGGTACAAATCTTCAACGAAGTTTCTGATAGTCACCCTGGAATCTTTCGTTAACATAGACGAAATCACCGATATAATTGGTTCCATAGTATAATCTTCGTCGGATGAACTTTAAATCGATTCATCGTCCGAATTCGCAATGAAATTTGCTTTGATTTCATCATCACTAACCATTTTTATTATATTATAATAAAAAGAGAATACGTTAGTATTTTTCCAAAATCTGTATTTAAAATTCGAAAGTTGTCTATCCCTTTCTAATAATAGTAAGAAGAATCCTACGACCAGCAAGAAAATCATCGAACCGGTGTTGAACTGATTACAGTCCGCCCTACTACACTCATCTACACTAACCAGTTAGTGTTAAAAAATGTAGTGTATAATATAAATTTCATGCATAAGCAGCGAACAGACCTTTAGTTTATCGAATTCTCTCTCATGCATTAAATTGGAAGTGACAGAAAAATAAGTGTGTAACATTTGGTTGTTCTACATTGTGTTATAAGAAAGTATTATGAAATTTAGTCAATTTAGGATGTTTCCAACAGACTTGAAAACCTTACCTTGTACAAAAAAGGTACTTGTTACGTTACAATAAATAAATGGTTCAGAATTTTGTTTTGAATATTATTTTAAGAAAACTATTTGATGTACTATAGATGTTTATAATAATATGTTATTTACATTATAAAGTAAAAGTCCAATATAACTAGTAGTTATGGCTCATATTTTTTAATTGTAACGAATAGACAATTCTAAGGCATATAATTCTTTTAGAATACAAAATAATTAATTATGAACTATTTTATTTACATAAAAAGTAAAATTTTTTAATAACTAAAAAAATTGAATCTGTTGTTTATTTTGTATTTGATATATAGATTTCCACAGAGTATGGGTTAGTAAAATAAATTGCAAAAAAAAGCAAAAAACTATTTCCAATTGATATACCTAGTTCAAATAATATAAGGAATGTTTAAAAAGTAATTAGTCTACCTATTGTAAAGAAAATTAATTTCACTTTGAGATTTCTCAACTGTTTGGAATGCAGATAGGGTCTAAATTATGTAATATATATTTTCTTCCAGAATAGTCAATTTTAGAGACAAATCCTGAAACAGGTCGAATTTCATTTTTAAATTAAAGAATAAATAAAGATTCAAGATGCTTTTGCTAAGATAACATGAAATTTTGGAAAATGATGAAAAAGAAGAATAAAAACAATCATAAAATAAAAAATATATATTAAAACAATAAAGGTGGATGCTCTGTGATAAAAGAAACTGTTTTCAAAGCCATTCAACACCATCTTTGGTACGATACTAATTTATGTACAGAAATGCGCATTAAACAGTAAATGAACTTATTAAGAATAATAAAAAACTCTGTTTTAACAAAACTTCCATTATATATTTAAAAAAGCAGTTTTTTAAAGTTTTGTTAAAACAAAGAGTTTTTTATTATTCTTAATAAGATGGACTTGCAAAAGTAAGGGTTAGTACAATCAATTTAAGTAAATGAACTAATTCATTATCCGATTTGATTCACAACTATTTGGAACAAACCTTACATAATAGAGGTAGTTATTTTAAATATGAATTTTGACAATAATTATTTTATGTGAGAAGAAAATTTAGTTGTTATTGAACAATTTGCAATCTGGAAAACATTTAATTTATAATTATTCATTTTCACTAATTTTATATATACTGTTTTTATAAACAGTATATATTTTATTTTAGAGATTTATCATAATATGTAATCATTTTCTTAGGTAATGCTTATATATAGGTATCTTAATTATTCCTTGTTTTCTAGGTTGACAATTTTATTTTAGACCTTATGAAATCCTCGGAAACTGCGGATATTTAATGAGTTTTGTCTTTAGTCTAGAGTTACAGCAATACCTACTTAACCTGTTTAAATAGAATATTATTTTCTTTTTTAATAGTTATCAGCTGTTAATTCTTATTAAGTTGCTCTTCCACCATGTTTATTTTTATCATGATTATAGTTTTTTGGTTAATATACCTTATTTTTCTTAATTGTTGATTATAATGGAATGTTTTTATTTTTAGGAGGATGCAGATTTTGCAGATTCATGTAGCAGTTTGCAGGGCGAAAGTGAGTGGTGGTGGGACTTTCTCATACAGATTAGAGAAAATATTCTTGTATCAATATCAAATATCGCTGGACAAATAGATATATCAATATTTGAAGAAGAAGTGGCCAGACCTTTGTTAGATGGACTTCTGCATTGGGCTATATGTCCTTCAGCGGCTGGTCAAGATCCTTTCGCTTCTGTATCCCTCTCATCATTGCTTTCTCCGCAAAGACTTGCTCTAGAAGCTCTTTGCAAATTATGTGTAACAAATAGTAACGTAGATCTGGTGATAGCTACACCTCCGTTTTCCAGGTTAGAGAAACTCTGCGCCGTACTCACGAAGCATTTGTGCAAGTCTGAAGATCAAGTATTGAGGGAGTTTTCAATAAATTTATTGCACTATTTGGCCGCAGCGGACAGCAGCATGGCTCGAGTTGTCGCTTCGCAGACACCGTGTGTCTCACTATTAGTTGCCTTTATTGAGCAAGCAGAACAAACTGCTATGAATGTAGCCAACACACATGGTATTAGCGCTCTTAGAGAAAATCCTGATTCGATGGGAACAAGTTTGGATATGCTAAGGAGAGCAGCTGCAACATTAGTATTTTTAGCTAGACATCCAGAAAACAAACCTTTACTGGTACAACAGGAATCGAGACTGCTTGCTCTGGTTATGAGCCAGATACTAGACCAACAAGTAGCTTTATTACTCTCAAAGGTGCTGTTCCAAATATCTCGCAGCTAATCCAATTTACTCTACCTCTGTAGATACTGAACCGTTGAAGTGTTTTTTTTTGTCTATGCGGCCTTGATGGTGTACAGAATAGACCTACCGATATAAATAATTTTCAAATTAAAGAGAGGTGAAGAGAAACAACCCACCGACCCGTGTATAGTGTGATTTTTCCTGACGGACTTTTTACCACAAAAAATATTAATGACAGTGTGAGTGCGCGTGCGTGTACGAGTGAGTAAGAGTGTTGCGAGACTTTTGACACCCAGAAGACTAAATTCGGATATCGAGATCTCTGACGATGATTATGATGATGCTACTAGCTAATCAATTCACATAGTGTGTAATCCAATAATTGTACTATTTTGTAAATTAAGCGACATAATGTCTATCTGGAAAATGTTTAACATTCATCCATGTTACTTATGTTATTTATTAATTTGATATAAACTGCTCTGGAGTAGCCTGATCTGGTGCGAATGTAATATGCAGTGCAGGTGGTATCGTCATCTCGATTTTGTTTCCTGCACCCTCACACACACAAACACCCCTTCTCTTCATTCATGTTTGGTATTACTGTGCGAATGCTTTATACATGTCTGATAATGAATTTAATTAAATAAATGTACAAAGGAAGTACCGAAAATGGTGTTTTTATACTTATACAAGTTTTAATTTTCTATGTATATTTAGAAATGTTTTATACATCCCATTTTAGCTGTTACATTGAATTGAACTCTGTTATAAAGAACAAGAAAGAACTGTTGTCATTAGAGAGAAAATAAAATGACAGTCTTGATCTAGAACTCAAATGTAGTTTAAAATATGTGGTGATATTTTTCTGGCTGTAGGTATAATTCATCTTATGTATGATTGCATATTGTAAATTAAGTAAATGCTAAATACATTAAAACTTTTTTAATTAACTTATCACAATGTACCCATTTACGATTTACGGAATAACAACGTGTACAGAATATTGTCACGGCTCAAAGTAAATATATTCTTAATTTTTATTAGTGATTATGAGTGAGAAACAATGAGAATTATAATTTCCCAGTAAGTAACAAATACGATTTTATTCATTGATTAAATATAATTTACAAAAAAAAAACTTGAAGAAAAAGACACTAATATTGCGAGTAACCAAATAATATAAACAGTCAAATATATATTTTTCATTAATTTGTATAAAAAAATACTGTTGATCTGGATCGATTTGTGATGGCTTGCTTTTTCTGGAAAGCATTGAATGAAATCTTTTATTATTAAACATTATTTGTTAATTTGCCAGTTCTGGTTAAAAGTTAAGCAATCTAATCTAGTCAAGGCCGGACTCAGGTACTCCTCCATTCTTTTAATTTCAAAGTATTCATGCACATTCTGTACATGTGCGTACAAATTTAATGTTTTCTTGGCTTAGTTTAAAAATAAATAGTTTTGAACAAATAATACATATATAGTAATTTTTTATTGTTCTACAGCTAAATTCAAATAATAAAAATAAGTTATCCATATAGAGGTTAAAAATTAAAACATTGTCCAAAATCTATTGAGTATAACATACAAAAAGCAGCATAAATCACAGTGTTGTTGGACGTGCATACAAGTGTTTTTTACGGTTCATTAATACAACAATTCAGTATTGTCAAGACGGAAATCAATTTTCAACTTATTTTGTTGGTATATACAATTATTGTATTTGTAAAAAAAACTAAAATATTGGGTACACTTTAATGTGAATACAAGTAAATTAAAAGAAGCATTTGCTCATCATTCTTTTAGTCCCAGAAACGACCAATCGTAAAATTTTATTATTTTCGAAACTCTCAAATCCATTTATCCAAACTATCTACTTTTTTTTGTTTTGTAGCTGTTACTATTTACATCCTACAACTGCAAATATCTTCTCAACTCTATAATAAGTAACTCGAGCGCTAAGAAGAAACCAGACTTAATATAAAAAGCAATTCGTAAATAAACTCATTCAGGTGCAAAAATTTACCAGAGGAATCCCTTGAATATTTAGCTGTTGCATTAGTATGGCAAAGTTTGGTTTTTATTTTACAAAAGTTTAAACGGATTTAATTAGTGTGAATAAAACGAATTTTTGCGAGTCAAAACTGAGCTATTAAAAGTAACCTGCTGGTAGTTTGTCTCAATGTTTGATGATTATAAAATAAGAGATTTATTTTTTTGTAAAAAAGTTGTTTTTGCTCTTGTAATTTTTTAAAACCCATTTAATTACCTAAGTTAATTATGTTTGTTATTTATTTGCAACGCTTCTTTTCTGCTATATTTACAAATATTCCATGTCCAAGTATGAAATGTTTCTTAATATTAATTATATATATTTGGTTACAATTTTTTAGTTTCCAATTTAATTTAGAATATGTAAACTAAAAATATGGTATAAGCAATTTTCTCTTAACAAACTAGTGATTCAGATTTAATCGTGTTAAATATAAATTATCTTGTTATAAACTTTCATTTTGTAACAATTCTCAGTTAATTCTGATGTAATTATAATTATATCCATAAACATTTTTATTAAATTTTTACAGAACAGAAATGTTCTTGTATGTCATTGGTTACGTAACGCATTTTAGTGTTCTGTGTATTACTTCAGAGATTTTTTCTTAAACAAAACCGTTCATTTTAATTCAACTGATGCTTGAAAGTGAAAATTGAGCCGAAAGTTTCATCTCAGTTGAATTGAGCTGAGACAGTTGTTAAGATGAAAGCACCTCTTAACGTAAATGATATTATAATTGCATTTGCTTCTTGGACTATAAAGATACCGATTATGTTTTTATTTAATTTTTCCTCAATTTCTTTTAAGATTACTATAAGATTAATGTTTTAAAAATAATTTACTTAAAACATTCGCTGACAGTTCACATTGAATATCACCTATTTTTTTTTTAATATTTTCTTTAAATAAAAATAAGTGCAAGTCAGCATTTAGAAGACGATTTTGATTTTTTTACAGCAAAAAATTGAGTGTCTGCTATTTAATTCATGTCCCTAAATATTAAGAATTTGTATGTAAAGGGATACACAATTATTGCAGATATAAGAATAAACCCCCTTTTCCCAGTTTTTGAGCATTACCGACATCTCTAAAAGTAACTTATAACTTATCCTCTTGTAATCTTCAAGCAAGGAATTTTTTTTCCAATATAATATGTTGTAAAGCTGGTTGAGGTCCTATAAAGAATGGTTTTGAACATTTCTGGGATCATTCATCGCCCCACTTTTGACCAGTTTTGCCCATCTTTTATATTTGGTGAAAGTTGTCTGAATCATTTCTGGATAAATTATCTTCTGCTTTTCTTTCCATTTGTACATATACCAGTACACTTTCCAACCATGTATGCTCACATTTCTTGAGTTTTTTAGTAGTAATTTGGGTAGTAATAAGGGTTCTTGTTGTATGACTATTATGTTCAAGCAATTTGTTAGAGCAACACTGTTATAATAATTGTCCACAATAGTGTGATGTCCCTAGTGTAGAAAAGGTGAACACAAGGGACTGTAACTTTGTCATATTTGTTAGGTTAGGTCTACTTGTTTACCTTTATATGGCTTGTCCAGTATAAATATAATTGCACGTCACAGCTGTCAGAACGGTACTATGTTGCCAAGCATTTAAAATAGTATTAAAATCTAATAAATGTCAAACGAAGTTTCTCTAAAATTCTTCTTTTTATTTGAATACAATACTACACCATTTTTGAATGCGGCAACAGAGCGCAATTTTGCCAACATCTAAAACATTTTAGCACGAGGTATGTTCCCTTGAAGTTTATATTTTATTAGTCCAGGAGTTGTATTTGATATAAAATTAATTACGTAACCTTTCTTAAAGCATTTATTCATTATTTGTAATAACTTGCGGCCTACAAATTTAAAAATTTAGCAAATTTACAGTGAAAAAATATACTGATTGACAGTAGCAAACGAACGAAGGAAGTCAAACGAACAGAGCGATTTATTCACTTTGATGACGTGAACTTATACAGGGTGTTTCAAAAAAAGGTAACACCGTCTCTAGGATAGGTAAAAAACAGAAAAATAATTGGGGTTGGCTTAGTGAAATTTTTTTCTAACGCCATCCGTTTTCAAGATAAAGGGCGTTGAAGAAAATGAAAAATTACACATTTCTTACGATTTTGCCGAAACTACTGGCACCATTGCAATGAAATTTTATACGAATATGTTTTGGAAGCTGATATATCCCATGAATTTGTTTTTATAACTAACTCTCATAGAGGGCGCTAGTTACACGATTCATACAACGTATTATTCAACATAACTTTTTTTAGGGTAGAATTATTAGTCAAAACAAAGTTAATGATAAATTTATTAATTAAAAAAACTTACAATAAGAAAATTAACAATATCTAATTTTACAAATAACAAGGTTTCAAAACTCTATTTATTGTTGACTTATTGTCATAACAATCAATAAATGTCAATTTTACATGGCAAACTTAGAGAAAAGCGAACTTTATCATTAGTTTATACCAGGAGCGATTATTACTTCATAATTTTCAAATCAAAATATTCCGAAAACGGTACATAATATCGAGTTTTACCAAGAGTACCTTTTTGGTGTAGAATTAAACGATGTTTATGTTCACTTGGAGTTTTGACTAATAATTCTACCCTAAAAAAAGTTATGTTGAATAATACGTTGTATGAATCGTGTAACTAGCGCCCTCTATGAGAGTTAGTTATAAAAACAAATTCATGGGATATATCAGCTTCCAAAACATATTCGTATAAAATTTCATTGCATTGGTGCCAGTAGTTTCGGCAAAATCGTAAGAAATGTGTAATTTTTCATTTTCTCCAACGCCCTTGAAAACGGATGGCGTTAGAAAAAAATTTCACTAAGCCAACCCCAATTATTTTTCTGTTTTTTACCTATCCTAGAGACGGTGTTACCTTTTTTTGAAACACCCTGTATATACTGGACAAGCCATAGATATAAATGCTGCAAGTATAACCTTTTGTCGGACACAGCTCGTAGAATTTAATCGCATGTTTTACTTTTTTTCTTTGATATATTGCATAAATTTCAGCCTCTCTCTATGTAATAACAGCGACTCATCTAGGGACAAGGTTTCTTCGGTAGTGTAAGCATTCTGATAATTACCAAGCAAAATCTTCAATAGCACATGGTCTGAAGATCAAATAAAATTAATTAATGGGACATTTCCTTGATAAAAAACTTAGGGACTCGGTTACGCCTTTTATGTATGAGCATTGTGACTGTTATACCAGACGCGGCGTTTTCACTGGTCTAGTAACCGTCTACTGTCTTCTCGTAGTTATGTCCCTACACATGTGTCTACGCTTGCAGATACGTCTGTCAAGTTGTTAAGATGTTAATTTAAAAAAACTAACATCTAAGAAGGTAAGCGGTATAGTTGGTATGCAGGACGCCAAATTTTTCATAAGATACCTACATTTCCAATCGATTGTGTGACAGTTTATCAGCAATATTACAGTGTTGTTCCAGGACGAAATCAAGAAACTTGCATTTGGGCCTTGCTGCTAAATTTTTATGCCTCCCATTGACACCACATCATCGTACACTTGAGTGGTGTAACACAAAATCGAATTAAAGTGGTTAATAGAATCGTGTTGTTTTTTTACGTCCCGATTCTGCCTTTACGATGAAAAACATAAAATTTTCTGTAGAACTGGATAAGTGGAGGATCACCTTATGGGATGCTGTAACATACGTTAGCAAATGTACTTTGGTATTAATTGACAGACATTTGAATGCTAATAATTCATACTAAATGTACTGCAGCCTATTGCACTACTATACTTACGAGGATTAATTATTTGTTTCCAACAAGAAAACGAACGTTCTTATGCACAAAGTTACTACAAGGTCCTCACAATAAAATAATATAACCCCTCTTCCATGGAACATGTGTGGGATATGATCCACACCAACCTTGGTGACCTCTGTCATACATTTTAAGAGGCAGAATATAATAGGATGCATCGTAGAATTATAGAATGTATAATGGCGCGTTTACATTGGTATAATTACTTGTACCACTAACTGGTACCAGTAAGTAGCTTGTTAGTTGACTAACCCATGTCCGATGTTAGTAGGCGTTTACACACAAAACTGTTTTTCTGTACTAGTATACACTAGTAGCAGTTCTGCAGTGGAGGAGATGGCTTGTTGTGGTCGTATTTCGCGATCAAAACTGGTTGCTCTTAAAAACGGTATAATAAATGTTCCCCCCTGTGTTTAATGGAAGAAATCAAAAATCTATTGGATAAAGAGCAATTTACTACAAAAAGGTTGTGTAGAAAATGAATTAGTAGAAGGAAAGCCAGAGGTGTATCTGCCTTGCTTTTAAAAGAACTATCAATAGAGGATCCTCAGGAATATAGACTGTGTCTTCTTTTAACTCCTGAACAATTTGGAACTCTGTTAAATTTGGTATCACCTGCAATTCAGCGTTCTGATACTCAATTGAGAAATGCAATACCAGCTCGAATAAAGCTAGAAACAACGCTTAATTTTCTAGCAACAGGAAATAGTTACAGAACTCTTCAGCAGTTGTTTCGTGTTCCATAACCTACAATACCGCATTTGATTGTTTCTATATACGGACTTGGTTACATTCCAAAGACACTCATGTTCCCTAAAAAACTCAACAAATTTAACTGTATCCCCTTCGGACCACCTCATTTTGAATAGAAATGAATATCTACAAATTTGTAATCAACACGTGCTCACTACTCACAGGCATAAAACTGTTTACATTCGGCAAGTTCAGAGACTAGTAACTTCAGTATTTATTTATATATCTTATCTATGACTAGTAACGCGGACAGTAAAATTTTAATAAAGTGGGGGAAGGTTAGTAGGTAAGTAAATAGCCTAGTAAAGTATTTATTAACCTGGCCAGCCTGCTGGTGCGAGTACTTGCCCACGAATTTTACATTGGGTAAGTAGCTGCCTTGCAAGATACTGGTACAAGTAACTATAACCCATTTACTATACCAATGTAAACGCGCCATAAGAAACCAGGCCAGACCCACTCATTACTGAGTAATTTTGTTATTGTTAAGTTCAATTAAATACATATTTAATTTAAATTAATGAATTAATAGACTTCGGTGTTTTTGAAAATTAGGATTTTTACTGACTAAAACTTAATCCCAATTTTTTGATGGTGCAAATGCCATATTTTGAAAAAAACGTTATTATATAGTGCTAAAAGATATCTTAGTCATTTAGATTTTGCTTTTCTATTTTGACAATTTATAGTTCTAGACTATATACATATTTTGGAGAGGTTTTAAATTTATAAACAATGAATATCTGAAAATCATAAGAATTTCAGTATTATTTTCTACGTTGTTAAACAGTATACATGTAATTAGATAGATTTACAACTAATTTTCTAAATGCTGGTTTATTTGGCTTAAAAGTACTTTCAGGAACGAATTCAACATAGGCATAATATCTCAAGGTAAAGTGTGATAATTCCCTCGCGTTTTTGTTTGTTTTCAAGTGCATATATTGATCGAAAAGTGAAATACAAGGTATGTGTAAAAATTTTAACATGTTAATATAGGAACTTATATTGATAAAATACTTGGACAATAAAAAAAATTTGCACCGATATTTAAAAAATGTAGTTGGAAATTATAGCCATATTAAATAACATAACTACATAATCTGATTTATTTGTTTCTGTTTATCATAAAAAGGAACTTAAATTATTTTATTGAAAAAACGTGCAAACTCGAAAATATTTTTTGGTGAAATACACCAATAAAATTTTGGAAATTCGTAGCAGTTCTGCGCAATAAATAAAAGGATAAACTTAATTGTATGTAATATATTTTTTTTATCCACTCGAAATTGGTTTTTTAATCCTAAAATAAGCGGTTCTCTTATGCGGCATCGAAAATAAGATAGGTATTTGTAGACACCTTCAATTGAAAGTATACTTTTTTATTCAGTATTGTATCAATATAGCTCTTTATTTCTATATATTATTGAGTTTAAATATACTCGATCTCTCTTACCAAAAAAGTTGTAAAGATTTCACTTGCTAATTATTTGGGTACAATAAATTTTTCATATAGGTAGGTAAGTTTATTCAATTTCTTAGTTTTTTTTTTACGTCTATCACTTTTGTTCCTACATATTATATTATAGATTTTTGAATAAATCATTAAAAATGGAATACATAATTGTGATACCACAGTCAATAATTTACAAAATAGATACTTTAGTAAGTAGGGATAATCGACTCCGTAAATCGAAATATATTCCATAATAATATAAATCGATTTATATATATATATTTCATTATTTGTGTTATGTATTTCATATTACATTAAAAACAATTTATGTGTTTAATAAATACATTTAATATTTAAACTATAACACTTTAAATGAACAAAAATGATTATTGTAGTAATAACTCTTGAATACAAATAACGTATTGTGAACAAACCCGCACGCCTCTGTCAGTTGCCAAAGTCAGACAAACCCCTCCCTCCCTGCATGGTTGTGATTAGAACATGGCGGAAGTTTTGTTGTAAACATAAGTTAATTTCAATGTTTGTGTTTGGAATATATTGATATATTTTCTTCATTTTATAACTTGTAGGTGTAATGTGTTAATAATAATAGCGGTATAACATCAACTCGCATGATTTTTCACACAGATGTCAGCTGTTACACATTCTGTGCCAGGTTAGTGTTCCTAATAAAGAATAACGTGAATCTATATTATCCCTTTACTTTGGGTGGTAATGATTACTGAGAGTATCTGTAATGTTTATATTACTTTGTTTGTTACTTCTTTCTAGTGGCAACTAGTCTTTTTGTTTGTTGTACTAAAAGTAAATATTTATTTCTGCTTAGTTCCGCTATTTAAAATTACGTATTTGTAAGTAGTCTGCATTTAATAAACCTACCCCTAGTTTTTAAGTAGTAATTAAGTTTCATTTATCATATTTTTTACAATATATGTGTAACAGTCTATTTCAACTATTTGCCAGGTGCTGATCCTACTAAGGGCATCCAGAAAAGGAGAGCCGTCAATATAGGGTGAGTTTAAAATTTTGTTTAAATTTATTTTATTGTCAAATAGGTATAACATGTTAGATTCTACAAATACCATTTCATTGATAAATGGATGCTGGAAGAGTGTAAAATTTGTTAAACCATGTTCACCAAAGAAAAGAAAATTTAATGTACATTTTTTAATAAAAAACATTTAAAATAGTCTAAGAGTAGTTTATTAGTATGGCAATTATTTATTATATCATTATGTCATTTTTTAAGTTATTGTAAATTAGAACATGGTTTAAGAATATGATAAATAGTTACTAGGATACATTATTTTCTAGGCTTAAAACAAAATAATATGATTAGGTTTAATAATTGATCTGATAGTTTTTTGAAATACAAAATCCTTACATTTATAGTTTAATTGTGTTTTGCTTAATGTACTAGAATGGTACTTTATATACTTCCAATATATTTTTTTAAATTTTGGAATTTAATTTGATCTGCATGAAAAAGTTTGTTGTTTATTTCGCAAAACCATTAGGTACCAAATTACTTTATTTTGC
Source organism: Ophraella communa (assembly GCA_035357415.1). NCBI lineage: Eukaryota > Metazoa > Arthropoda > Insecta > Coleoptera > Chrysomelidae > Ophraella > Ophraella communa. Next base: position 24,806,485 of record CM068980.1, read on the forward strand.
AGTTTGTTAAAATTTTAAAATGCAATATTCTTGCCCTTTTCGTTTTTTTTTAAACAATAATAAATTATCCAATGTCAATATTCCTATTTCATTGATTTAATTTTCTTTATAACTAATACTCTATGATGGTTTGCATATATTTTTTGCCTCATTTCAATAAAGAACATTCTCCTTTATGAAAATCAGACAGTTTGTGGCGTTTTTAGATTCAATTATGATAAGAATATTATTTTTTTTATCTATTCATAAATAATGGGTAATGGTCTGTTTTTGTATTAAAAGGCCAGAAATATTTTATAATAAAAATTTACATATCTGTGAACGCCAAAATAGATAAAACATGAAGTTTTCCAAAAATGGACCATTCTAAAAATTGCAACTTTGTCAGTACTCTCAAGATCACAAATTATTTTAGGTAGGTATATTGATTATTGCTGGATTGTGTGGTAAACTTGATTTTAGATGGATTGATTCACACTTGTATTTTTGTTGTTTAAACCTGAAGCACTAAATGCATGTTGGGTTAAAAAATATATTCCATGTTTGTGTGTTTAATGGAATTGATTAAACAATTTCATAAGGAAATTTTGAGGTATATGATACAGCTGTGTGACTTATTTCAGCTGTATATTCAAAGAAAGAGGGGAAATTTAGGAAAACCAAACATATCAGATCAGTCCAATGGTAGGAAAATAATATTTTATTTATTATAATCTATTTTTTATAAAAAACGCTTTCCACTACGTGACTAATGTTTTTCTACCAAGATGATTTCTTATATTACTAAATAATGTGTAATTTAAAAATAAAAATAGTAATAGTTTTTCTCAATTGCCTGTTTAACTTGTTTTTCTGATATTTTGATGTTAATTTTGAATATCAAATACATTAGAATTGATTTACAATTTAATACAACTTCTTTTCAGTTCATGTTTTTATGGAAACAAACCTCATCAACTAATAATTATCTATAGTTTTATATTTATAATAATTTTGAACAATCCAAGTGACATTTCTATTTATAACTATAATTAAAATGAATTGTATCACCTAATTGGACGGCTTTTAGCTGAAAGGAACCAACCCCAAAAAAAAGTTATTGAGTAATTAAGTGAAAAAGTTTTGACAATTATAAAAAATTTATTATAATAAAGATAATTTTAATCGATTGCATACTTGCGCATAAAATATGCACATAGAATATGAATTATTGCAAATTAAAAAAAATAAAATTGCAATATTGTGTAAAAATCTAAACATGACGAATTTGTGGGTTGGTTCCTTTTAGCTAAAAGCCGTCCAATTGTTGAATGCCCGATTTTTACTCAAAGATGAAGTTGATTTATTTAATTTTTTAGATTCATTTTTCAGTCCTTTAACCCATAACTACTGTGGTGTGGTCACCATGACCGATGCCTATTTGAACATCTCTAGTATTAAGTATTAAGCTTCCGCTCCTGGCTCACAAGGCTGTTCCAAAAGCAGATAAAGTAAGAACGGAAAACAAGTACAAGGTCGTAATCCCGCCAAGGGGGCAGTGAAGCGACAAACAAGTAGAATTTCCTCCAGGGAGTTATGTTATACAGATGGCTCTCGCATGGGAGAGTCGTCGTCAATGGTGTTCCAGTCAGAAATATTTGCCATCCTCAAAGCTGCAGAACTAATAGAAGAACGGGACAACTCAGGAAGCCCCTAAAGGCGATTTGTAGCAGTAGGACCAGCACGGCACTAGTCCAGGAATGCGCAAATACCCTAGACAGACTGGCCTCAAGACGGGATGTAACCCTATTATGGGTATCGGGACATAGCGGTTTAATAGGCAACGAGCGGGCAGATGAACTTGCCAGGCAGGGAGCCAACAAACCTTGCTACGGACCCAAGCCAATAATAGGGCTAAGCAGAGCACAAACTTCAACTCTTCTCAAGGAATGGGCGGAGAAAGGATTAGAAGAACAATGGATCAACTGCAGTGGCCTTAGGCAGGCGAAACAAACAATCTTGACAAAGCTAGGATCACAGCTGCGCCTGCTTGTCGGAGTCCTTAGTGGCCACTGTGGACTTATAAGACATCTACACCTTTTAGGCGTAGTCGAAGACCCAGACTGTCCAAACTGTGGCGAGGAGGAAACTTCTTACCACTTCTTGGGCACCTGTGAGGTGTACGCAAAACTCAGACAAGACATCTTTGGGGTGCGAAGAGTCGAGGAAGTAGACTTGTACACCCTCCCTCCAAGGGACGTCATGGCTTTCATAAGATGATCGAGGCGTTTCGCCGAACGAGTGAAATACAGAGGGGGAAGAACCTGGGGTATGGCAAAAAGGGCCCGAAGGGCCTACTTAACAGGCATCAGCCACCCCGTTCGCTACATTCATTCATTCAAGCCCTTCCTTAGTTGTATAGCCTAGGGCGTCTTTTGTACCTTTAAATGAGTGTATTTTAAGAAGGTAGATGGAGTCCGCGTGTTACGCATTTTTGTTTTTAAATTAAGTCAAGTTGAAGTTTTTTACAGTCTTAGTAACCTCAGCACAGCAGTGTTACAAAAGAAAAACTTTTCACTTGTGTTTCACTTGTACCAAGCTAATTTGTAGTAAATGTTCAACATATATCTGTTTAAATGGCAGGTATAATTTTGAGTTTTTTACAACCTGTTATTTTTGTTAAATTGTTTTTTCTTTCAATTTTATGCAAGTTCAAACCTTTGTCCCAAGAAAAACAGGCCGGCTTAAATTTGGAATTACCCACATGGGTACCGTCATTAAACTTGTACCACAGTAGTTACAGGTTAAATAGAGAAATATTTCTAATAAATTTAATAAATGTAAAATTAGTTAGGAAAGGTTCCGAAAATTATCAAGAAGTTATCAGTGATTTTACTGATAAGTTATTCTTGATTCTTGGTTAGGTCCTTATATAAAATTTAACATAACAATATGCTTTCCACGCCTGTACTTTAATAATAAATTTATATTTTTATAATTAGTTGCATAGCTTTCAAAATGATACCTACATATTTTTAATCAACTCTAATTGACTCGGATCCATCCCGGTTAATGCTCGTGTATTAACCGTCATAATCATTACATAATATACTATTAGAAAATAAAAATTACTAAATGTAATTTCTAAAAATATTATTTATTAGTTATTTTGATAACACCTCGTTAACTCCTTAGCATTGAAAAAGAGGGACACAGAAGCCTCACTAGTACAATGATCACAGAAGGATAAGGACCAGAATTATTATAGTATGCTATGGCGCTTGGTCGTCGATGACCATTTATGAAAGCTAGATCCAAGCATGATCCAATCTTACGCAGTAGACACAATAAAGGGTAAACATGATAAAGTTATTTCAAACTAAATGCAAAATTACCCTAAGTAATAGAAACATGATGCCAAAAGGAAGGACTCCTGGTCAACCCAGCAAATAATTTTTAAAAACCGGTTACAAGGAGACTTGACACTCTCTTACAGCTCCAGCAATAATCGATTTCGAACTGAAATTTTCCAAAAAGTAAAAAATTTGGTGATCCTGAATGAAAACTATTTTGGAACAATCACAAAGAAAAAATATTATCTAATGCCTTAGTGGTGAGTTGGACTTTGGAAAGACAAGGAACTTAAAAACTCAACAAACAATGGCATTTGCTTATTTACAGAGAGTGAAAGGGCTGGCAGTAGACCCAAAGGCATTACTGGTATTGCTCCACTGTAATATTGTATAATAAGGGATGCAGGAGCTGGTGCCTTACTGTAACATACACAACATATAATTTAAAACCTGGTGATTCAGATCTAAAGAACATGGAAACCTCTGGGCGATTGGAGATGTCCAACCAGAGTGGAAAGATGACTCACGCACGTGGTACAAAAACGGGTGAGAAAAATGCAATCTTGCAGCTTTGAGTTATTTTCCTTAGTCACAGTTAGTCTGGTTTTACTTGACATGTATGTCAGGTCACACAGGGATAACTAGAGCACAAGAATACAAGGTTCGACGTCTTTCGTTGTCTTTATTAAATTAATATGCCCTGCAGAAAACTGCTTCGTTAAAAGTATTGGTGTTTGGTTTAAGAAGATTAAAGTAGACACAAACGATGTCATTAGTTCGAAGTGCAGAGAAGCCCAGAGAGTACGACCCAAAGCAGTTCAATGTAGAAATATTAAATCCAATAAAAAAAAAATATCAGGTTTTTTTTTTACAAGGGCCATGATAATCAGAAAAAGGGAAACCAGCAAAAATATTGTAAAGTAACAATAATAACCGAATTTAGTATTGGTACACTTTTTGATATAAATTTATTTTAAAATGTTAAATTTCAAAATAATTGTAAAAAAGCTTACTATAATTTGAAAATAACTTAATTGTATTATTTTTGTCTGATTTTAACATTTCTTTTAATTAGATATGTATATATCTACCGTCAAGCTCTTACGATATTCATGGAGTGAAAATGTTGCCTGAGTTACTGTTGGGGGATTTTAGAAAATCCTTGCTACCAAAATCGGAGGATAAACTAAAGCCTCATGAATGACGATAAGTTTATGCAGTCGCGAAACTGCCACTAAATGAACTGAATTTGTTATCTTATTTCGGCATTTTTGAAGGCTCATTTATTAGCTTAATGTATTAGGGATTTTGAAGATATCTAAACATCTGGGAAGAGATAGATATATGAACAAAAATTAAACAGTTTTTATTTACTTTTGCTATTCTTATTTAGACCGCATTTACTATGTTTACAATTGTATTTTTTTAAAATTTTAATACCCTAGATATTTTATGAAAATTATAACTGATTTTTTTTTAATAAAATAATAAAACTTTATAATCTTCAGCTGCTTTTGAATACCGTGATATCGCGAAGCCGGGGTATATACAGGGTGTACCAACCTTATGACAAAGTTCGGTATATGGGTTGTTTTAGCCTGTATATTATACCGAATTCGGACTGCTCACATTTTTCTGAAGATTTTGATATAAGGTTTTGATACGTTATACATAGTCCTTCAGAAGTTATGGACACGTTTGTGTAAAAATCGTAGGTAAATCAATGCTCTGTATGTGTTTGTTGCATTCAACGTTTATTTCTTTCACATAATAGGTTAATAATGGTCTACAATAAATATTACAAAATAACTCTGTTTTCATAAACTTTGGGTATAGAAAATGCTTAACAAAAATTAAAGTTACATAATCGGGTATTCTATTTATGATATAAAATACAGGGTATTCCATTTGAAAGAAGAAAGGTTCGAGTTATCGTCCACCCTGTATACAAAAGGGAAAATAATTAATATTTAATAGAATACGGTGATATTGTATCATATTACGAAACTCTGTTAGGCAAAATACTTTTTTTTTCTTCAACGTACAATAAGATATAGAGCGTTGATTTACCTACGATTTTCACATAAACGTGTCCATAACTTCTGAAGGATTCTTTATAACGTATCAAAACCTTATATTAAAATCTTCAAAAAAATGTGAGCAGTACGAATTCGGTATAATATACAGGGGTTCCCATATAAAAATCATGTTCTGTATAGTTTAAGGTAATTTCAAAATATGGACCCTAAAGACATCTACTATTTTTGTTAATAACATTTTTTGATATCTTCTAAACAACCCATATACCGAACTTTGTCATAAGGTTGGTACACCCTGTATACTAGGTGTAACTATGGCAATGTCGGTGTAAGGTAAGGGTAGTTACACCTGTGTTGGTACATTAATACGGGGATGCTACAGTCTCCCCCTCTGGCGCTGAGATCGTCTCGATGAAGGGCCAGGATAAGAATATGATAGTCTACTGGTTCTTTCTGAGACGTACACACTTCCGGATAGACTTTAGAGGCACCGTTATTTCTTCCTGAACTGATACTTGCCTAACGGAGCCAAAGGATTATCTCTAGAGGCCACCTCGTAGAAAGTAGATCCATATTTCTTCAATATTACGTAGGACCCATCACGTTTTGGTGCTAATTTAGAAGTGTAATGCTTCGCAGCATTACTTAAATCGTGCATTGATGTCCAAGGTTGGTAAGAATGACCTTCCGGTCTTGTCGGTTTACTGTGTTATATCTGGCTAAGGCTAATGACCCTGTTAGTTGCAACAACTTTTGCGTGATATCTGAAATAAAGTTTTCGGACTGATCAATAGAACTAAGGTCATCAGTTCTATTACGTGGTGTTCGTACTTCTCTTCCAAAGGTGAGAAAGGCAGCGATTTGTCCAGTACTTTCGCATGTGTTCATCGCAAAACGGATTGCTGGTAGATTCTTGGACCATGTAGTAAGTTCATTTCCTAGTAAGATGCCAAGTTGAGTCTTCAAGTCTCTGTTTTTCCTTTAACGAAAACATAAGTTTTTGCATGATCGCTGATACAAATTGTGTAACATTATCGCTAATCAACCTCCGAGGTGATCCATAACTTAGGAAGATTTCGTCGAAGAAGTTTGCTTCTTTCAAGGCGAATAACTCGACCCACCTACTGGCCATGTCTTCAACATTAAAAATCCATCTCTTACTACCATTTGTTTCAGGAAGAGGTTCAAACAAATCAATGGCTATAGTAAAGAGAAAGTAATGTGAATATTTTTTTTGATAATTTTTTTAATTCCGAAACCATTACTTTTAAATATTTATATGTTCTTAGAAATCAATTTTACTATCAAAGAAATTATGACAAACACTAAGGTAATATTTTAGAAGAGTTAATGTACTAGATAACGATACGAAAGTTGTCCATTTCTCTCTAGGGAACTATAGCATTTTCGCCTATTTTTCAGGCTTGGTAAGTTAAAAAGATGTTATTTTAAATTATTAAATTTTTAGGAAACATATTTTCCGTTTTATAATATAGCAGATACCTTGATATACTAACTCATCAAATCTAATATGAAGTCTACTTTCATCTTTGTCTTGGTTCTAATTAAAACAATGGAATATGCCCAGCTAAGTTTTGTCTTCTGCTTGTGCGAGTTTTCTAATTACTTATGAATCACCTCATTTGCTCTAATTAATTTTGAATTATGATTTAAACAAATATTGTATGTGCTAGGATTTAATTAAATATTAATAACAATGATTTTCCATACTACTGTTATAATTTTTGCTTTCGTAAGGATTGCAACACTAGTAATAGTGCAAATAAAATACTTTTTTCACTACTAGCTGTAGAACCTAACTTTATTGACTTTTGCTGAGGTAGTAAAGTTGTTCATTATTAACCAAGGTAGAAAATACAATGTTTACTTGATTAGAACTAAATCTCAACTCATTTGACAGAACACATGAATGGTCATGTGTCATGTCATGCAAAATGGGGGTGACTGGTAACACGTCCATAATTTTTATTACTTTTCCTCCCTAGGGAATAAAATTACATCAAAGTTGACGTATGACACGTAATGCAGAAGCTTTTTTTCCAATTCTTTCTATTTAAATTAATTGTTATATGAGGAAGGTGGAAAAAATATATAACATAGGACTAAAGGGTCTTTTTCTTTCTTGAATGATTACTTAAAAGAAGCACTTTGCTCCCTTGTTATACAAATAGTTTTTCTATCGTGTACATTGGCGGTTCATTGATAAAAATTAAATTTGTCGTAAAATTTTCGTGACTGATTCAGCTAGAAAAAGATATTGAAATACTTTAAAACGCAATAATATAAAATGATTAATATTGAGTTTTAGGAAGTATTCGAGTAAATAATCCATAGTTTTTTTAATATAATCGGACTTCGAATAGACTTTAACCACAAAATTATTTCCACAATTGGAATTGAGTCTAATTTGCAAGACACTATAACGTCAAACTTTAAGGATAATGCGTATCACATTGTAAATGTATTAGACATTTTATTTTTAGTAATGACTGTAAATAATTTAATTCACAAAAATATATCAATGAGGTAAATGTATAATATTAAAAAATGTTCCAAATAAAAAATAAACTACGGATTTATAGAACCATGGAAAATAAATGGTATGTACATACCTAGGACCTCAAAAAGTGGAAGTCCGGCAAATAATAATTTATTGACAATTGGGGTGAGCACCAACTCCCCAATCTTTAACGATTTTTATATCTTACGGCCGTCAAGTATAATAGTAGTTTGTTAACCAGTTTGACCACTTTTGGGGAAATCAGGAAAATAAAAAAGTAAGAGTAAATGTTATGTGGATATAAAGGGAAAAATCTGATATTTTATTATACATTTTGCGATAAAACGTTTTTCTTCATAAAAAAGTTGTGAATGATCTACAACCTTCTATTGAATTTAAAATAATCGAATAATAATAAAACATAATCAGTAAGTGTGATTCTTTATTGATTACTAATAAAATAACCCTTTCCTGTAATTTATGCAATGCTAGAAAACAGTTGCTTCTACTATTTCTTCAAGTCCTGGTTATTTCCAATTCCTTCTTATGTGTGTGTAACCTTTTCTTACGGAATCCAATAATTACGGAGTAATAAAATTATTCTTTGTCTTATATTTGGACAGATGAAAAATATTACTAAAAACCGGAGTTATGCAGTAAAACTAAAAGCCTTACTAGATATCTTGGTAATATAAATGGTCATAGAAAAATACATTTCCAAATAATGTCGCTGTTACCAATAATATATATAAAATACCGAATTCTTAATGAAAACGAAAAAATTCTTTTTTATTTGCCAAAATATTTTGAAAAAATATTGAGAAAGAAATTTCATAAAACTAAAACTTTTTTAATTTGAATTGTTTATAAATGCAATTATAAACTGCACTATCAAACAATATTCATTTAAAAATCATTAAAAATTTAATATAATTATTCAATTTTACAAATGTTACCGTAAACTTTAAACTGGTCTGTAATTTCCTCAATAACGTACCTATCCTTGAAGGTAAAGCTTAAAATTTACACGATATTTAAAAAAAATAATTAACATAATTCCTGAAAAGCATCTGAAATAGTTTATTATGCTTAAATTATATTTTATAATTATTTTAAATAAAATATTTACGTAATTAGTTTAATCATAGAAGTATGAATTCATTATTAATGTTGGTTCTTTCTCTGATTAAAATAATCCAACTGAGCTTTGCGCTTCAATATTATCCATCCCAATCCACAAGCTAAACCGTTAAGCAACGTTTTCAGAGCAGTCAGTTCGTTGAAACGCAGTGTTCAGGTCGGCCGTACGTTCGTTCCTAAGCATCTCCGTGCCATGTGATAACCTCCGGAAACATTTTGCGTTTTTTAAACAACCAAAATTAATGTGACAATATTTTAAAAGTTGTGATATAGTTTTGATTGTGTTTTTTTAATTGTCAACTGTGGATATGTACGCTGCTTACGCGGGGGGAGCACCTCCGCATTACGCTCCTCCTCCGCCCCCTACGTATTTACAACCTCATCCACCACCGCCACCTCTTCCTCAGCATGTTCAAGTACCCCCCATTGGAATGGGTCAGGACCCAACTCCAGTTCCACAATTTTCAAAAAAAAGAATTAGGTAATTATATTTAAAAAAAATTTTTTGCATGTTTAAGTTAAGTGAAATATATTTTTTTTAGTTAATTAACTATCCTCAAGTACATAAGATAAATTAAAATATTTAAACAAGTAATTTTTGTAAATAATGAAATATATGAATCATTGGTAGGTATTTACAATTATTTTACTGTAAAGTATTTAAAATAAATATCAATTTTTTATGTTTTTCGAAATTTTACCATTTTGTTCATATTTTTTACTCAAAACTATTAAATTGTGAAATTTAAAATGAATCACAGGCACTTGGATTTTTTTAGTCACACTTATCAGAAATATTGTATGCATTGAAACTACCAGGGTTTTCCAACAAATTAAAAACATTAAATTAAACAATTACGAATTTTAAATATATAGAATACATATTTATGAATAAAAAATACATTTTATATAAATAATAAATGTATTAGTAACACGTAAATAATTAATTAATTATTTTATGTGTACTCCATTTGAATGTTTTACAAATAGGTAAAACGTAGATAATTTTTAAATACAAGTGATACATTTGTGAGTTATTAACAAAGAAACATCAGTTTTTCACCAATAATTAAAATCACATTTATATTTTGTTGAGTTTTTAAAATACTAAAAAATTGTTGAAAGTTTTTATAAGATTAAAGCTCACCTTATATTATAAAAGCTGAACAGGTATAAATGTGTATATCTTACTAAGAACATAAAAATGTTCTGTTCTTTCTAACCCACCTGTTAACAATGCAATGCATAATCATGAACTGTTTACGCATAATGTAATTAAATATTTCACGCATTTTGAGTTTTTGGTATAGCACCATTCTCAAAAATAATACTAGTTTTGGGTTTTATTGGTAATAAAAGCTGTCAGCAAAATATTGCTTTTAATAATTTCTTCTCAAGTTTATTTAACCTTTGTAGATTTTTCCCATATTAATAATAAAAAAAAACTTTAAACATTTTAAAAATATTTTGTTATTGTTAATTGATAGAACAAAATATTAAAAATAAACGGGACAACTATTTTTTAGTAAATTTGCTATTCTTATAACATTTTAAATTAGTGATTTTTGTCTATTTAATTCACTAACTAATTACTATAAAGCTGTTTTTCCAAAAAATCCATTTTAAAGTAGGATGCACATTTTTATGTCTAGAAAAATTGTTCTATAATTTTTTTAATCAGAATAAACATTTATATTGAGAGGGTCTTACGCCTCAATATAAATTGAGCTATCTTTTGGTGTTAACCAATATTTTATGTTTCATTCTAGATAATTTGTTTAAATAATTACTTTATACTATCATAATGGTATCATTCTAACAAATTAAATGTATAGGATTTTTCTTTCTTTGATACGTTGTATAGTTAACCGCCATTAGTCAGTTAAAATGTTTCATTTTGACTCATAATGGTTGACGAATGCGCTGTTCTGTCATGTATTGTTTCTTTTTATTTAGGTACAAATTTGACTTAACTTATGCTGTTTTATAAACATAAGTATTCTTAACTCTTGACAAATTAAAAAAATCAAATATTTGCCTTTTCGTTAATTTTCTGTTTAATAATCAATCAAAAGGTCATTTATTGACATTATTACTTAATTGACCAATAATAAATCTAATAAAATATTCTACAAATTTCAATCATTTTTCTATTGACATTTTTAAACCATTAAAATATTCCATGAATAACAAAGAAGCATTTGATGTCAATTAACTTTTCTTACTAAATGCAATCTCGTATATTCGGTTTTATCTTCATGAATAAATAAAAAATATTGTCTAAAGTAGAAATTATTTGGTAAAACATAAAAAGCTTTTTTTTAGTTTTTCTAATTCATATTTTGTTGAAAATTTTTTACTGAATTATATATATAATCTAATTTTAGAAGCCTTCATTGACAATTCACATTCATTTTTCTTATTCTTCAATTATCAGTTTATCTGTACATTTTGTAGAATTTTACCTATTTCTCAATTCTACGAAGTAAGGGTTTGTTTGTTTCTTACTTTTTAACCTTAACTTTAAGTCTTTAATTAATTACTTCCCCCACACTTCAAGAAAGGTCAAGTAAACTGTAAAATGTTTTATATTCCCTATACTAGGTATACAAATTTTTGTGTCTATACAAAAGATTTAGTATTTTGGAAGACTAAGTAAAATCTACCATTGCAATGTAAGTTCATTGTTAATTTTCTACCTGAAGAGGTTTTATAACCATAACAGATTTTGATTAAAATACCTGCAAAATTTAACTAACAATTTTTTCAAAAAATTTTGAAAATCAACTTTTTATTTAAGGAAATACTAACTTTCTATTTGAGAAATTTATTAAATTATAATGTGTTGTTTTGAATTATGTAAGCGCAAATAAGTATTCACAATGTAAAATGTATTTATTTTTTTTCCTTTAAATATTTTAATACTTTTTTTTATTTTCTGTTTTTAGGAGCTTTCCTATTTATATATAAGTATATAAAAACATTTTTCATTTTCTGTGCAATGTGCGTGACTGACTATCTTGACACTCTTCACTTACAAGATTTGTTATTCAACTATTTTTATCTGAACTATTTTTTTATGTTCCCATTGTTGTTATACATACTTCCCAAATTCTCTGGTTTCAAATTAAAATCTGAATTTGGTGGTTAAAGTAAAAGAGATTTATTTTGAACATTTCCGTTCACCCCCATATTTCTGGTAAAATACCTATTAGTCCTCAAATAACATAAATTTATTATATATATTTAGCCTCTAATTAGCATAATGCATAAACATAAATTTTTATACTCTTACATATTTTACGATTATTAGCTTTTATTGGTTGCCGATAAATATTCATTGGCCGGCGTTAACTGAAACTTTTACTTATTGAATCGATTTTAATGTTTTGGTAAGTTTCGTTCCATAATATTGATAATATATGTCTTAACAACTGATGTGTTTCTTATTGTTTTTTTTAAATTAACATATTTATAGTTATTGCAATACCATTCAAAAAATAACATTTTGTGAAGAATTTGTATTTACTTAAAAGTTTATTAAAAAACAAAGTAGTTTTTTAATTGTACAAATTTTTATTGTACTTCTGGTTGGACGATAAAACAGATGTAAAAATGCTATAAAAACTTGTTATGAACTCGGAAAAATAATCAAAATTTCAAAAACGTACGTTTACTTTACCTGACTCTGATTTGTATATGACGATAACAATATAAAATGCGTGATGCGTTCAGTTTTTTATTACTCCATTTTTCTTGTTTCCATCGTATTTCCTAAAATAATAAAAATGTTTTGTATATTCTTTTCTTTAAGTGAAAGGTCAAAAGAATTCCCATACCTTTAATATACTTTTTAAATCTTAACAGTCGTTTAATCCTTAGAACTGCAGGAAAAAGATTTATAAGGTCTGTTCAACTTTGTATCAAATGGTTTGAAACGTGCGCTAAGAACGAATATTCAATACTGTTTATTCACCGCGCACATTTCAAACGGTTTGATTCAAAGTTTAACTGCTGCTTCTATAGATCTATATAAAAATAACAAAGTTGTTTTACTTGAAAATTTAGTAATAACATTTGTTTACTTTGCTAACACATTATCGTAATACATTTCCAATTAATTCTAATCTAGAACTATGTGTAACCTGTGTTAAAACTAGTTTAATTGCGGCTTGTTTAATGTGTACTTCTTTTAAAATAATAATTGCTGACAAATTATGGTTCCAATGCTATCTTTAAGGAACTATAAAAACATTTACAATTTAAAATGATTGCACAGAGAAAAGAGGCAAACTTAATCAGGAAATTTTCTACTCCGCTGGAAAAGCGGAGTAGAAAAGCATTGCACAGGCCAAATGGAAGGACGGTAAATTTTCGCAGACCTGATCCCCTAGTGAAAGCAGTTTTCTCTTTACCTAAGGGTTCCTTGTTTCTTTATCTGTTCCTCTTGCCGGATCGCCATTTGGTTCGTAAGATGGGCCAGTCGGTAAGAAAATTACATTCCATTTATACATAAATAAAATGTTCTAAAAATATTCAGATTACCGAATAAAACATACACCATATTTCGAGTTCAACCGATAGGAACTTCGAGAACATTCAAAAACAATTATTTATACTAACAACCGCTAAATAACAAATTTAACTCGAAACGGTCGTCATTGTGATTAAAAACCTAATTTTTTCAAATAAACTTCGTTAAAACGAAGAGTTTTTTTATTATTCTTAATAAGATGGACTTCCAAAAAGTAAGGGTTAGTACAATAAATTCCTATAAAGAATAATAAAAAACTCTTCGTTTCAACGTAACTTCCAAGTTTATTCGAAAAAATATGTTTTAAATTACAATGACGGCCGTTTCGCTGAATAGCATCTTCAGATTGACATTTAAGTTACATTTTGTTTGTTTGTAGCTGGGTACCTGATTTGTGTTTTACAATTACGTCTTATCTATGTATAAAATGTAAACTCAATCAAAGTAAACAGTTTAATAGTGGAGAACTTCCAAGATTTATTTCAAAAATATATCTTCGGCAACATCAGCATTAATATAATTTAAAACACAAAATAATGTTGGTACAAAATTGTTAAATGTAAAAACAAAATTACCCAAATTAAAAAAATCTGGTGTTTACAAAATTAATTGTCCAGAATGTAATGCTGTATATATAGGTCAAACACAAAGAAATTTTGAAGTAAGATTTAATGAACACTTAAGAGCATATAGATTAAAACAACCAGATAAGTCAAATTATGCAAAACATCTACTTGAACATCCAACCTCACTATTACACACCAATGACATCCAAATACTACACACTTGTGATAAAAAACAAAATTTAGATTTCCTTGAAGAACTTGAAATAAAAAGACATCTAGCAGATCCACAATTTAAAGTTGTTAATGAACAAATAAATCTTGGAAGTTATCCACTATTAAACTGCTTACTTTGATTGAGTTTACATTTTATACATAGATAAGACATAATTGTAAAACACAAATATATTAAGTTATTGTAAAGATCAGCATGATATAGTTTTTTCCTGGTTTTTCTATATCATTGCACAGTTATACTGAAGAGTTTTTTATTATTCTTAATAAGATGGACTTCCAAAAAGTAAGAATTAGTACAATAAATTTAACAATAAATTCCGTTACATTACTTTATTTCTTGGGAGTTTCTGTAAAATTTTTGCTTTACAGAAATTTAGAATGGCTGTTGACTTGTTTTTGTTTTGTTTTTATCTTTGTAGATAAATTAACTTAAAATGAACTATTTTCTACTGTTCATAAAAATGGCATAAATATGGGGATAAAGTATGAAACATGTAAATCTTGTTACATGGTTCTTCAAGAATAGTCGGGTCGTAATCTACTATAACTTAATAGCCTTATTACAACTGTCCAGTCTAAAACGGTTATTGTCAAGTCTTCAAAACAGTACTACTCCATTTTTTTACCCTCATTTAATTTATATAAGACTTGTTTAAACGAGAGAGCAATAATATAGTTTGCATAAATAACAAATTGATATGTAAAAACCCAGAAGACAAATTCTAGGGAGCTAAAGTCCGAAAAACGAACAGGTCCCTTTATGAATCCTCTCAAAGGCTATATTTTATTAATACCTAAATCTTTATCAGTCAAGTTTCTATCTTTGAGAAAGGGGCCTGAATAATTCTTAACCAAACTTTAAACTTTTGTGGTTCCTGGGTATGAACTACAGTCTAATAGTTCTCATTGGACCAGTACTTAAAATTTTGCTAGTTAACTGCACCACATAAATAAAAAGCATTAAAACCAAAATCATCCACTATTCAAAATTGTTATTGCAAATAAATGTCCATCAGTCGCTCGGTTGCTCAAAATCAATCTTGTACCAACTGTGTTTTGTAGTAAAGATGATACTTTTGAATTTTGCTTACAGCACATACTGATGCTTAATAAGGTAGAATTTACCTATGCCCAAGAGACAAAGTACCTAGGAGTCATTTTTGACCGAATGTATACTTGGAAGAGCCATCTACAAAGTATAACAAATAAATAAACACTGATTTTACACACACATACATAAGGCCCAGTACGGCTAGGTAGTATAGTGATCAAGGATAGAGCAGGCTAGAACAGTCAAACACACAATGGCATACTGAGGCAAGCATGTCTATGTGCTAGATAAGTACTCCTACCAAGTATTCCAGCAGCTTTAGATGTCTAGAGACCAGGATGTCATGTACCGGCTCACTAAAGGGACATTGCATTGCAAAGTAGTTGGACAACGACCCTATATTAGGAACGCAATCGTATAAATGCCGAAATATAGCTTTGGGGAAACCTCAAGCCAAGGATTGCCTCGGTAATGCCATGTACTGCAATGGTACTTCCTAGTATTTCCAGTAATGCCAAAGTATTGCCTACGTATTTCCAGTAATTCCAGGTAATGTCGCAGTATTTTTCTTGCAAACGTACATGTATTGCCAGAGATAAGCCCCCGAGCTACATAGTGCTTACGTAATGTAATCAACAGAATGTCTACTTTGTTGTAGAAATTTAAATTGTGTAATTATTCCATTCATTGAAGATGAAGATTTCACAGTTTAGGGAAAATGTTTGACAATTGACATTTTGACATTTTTAATTCATAATCAACGGTAATATAACAAGACCTTGATAAATAGTCGGCTATTTTTGTTGGGTCTAAATTACGAGAATATTTTAATATCAATTTGATGAGACATAATTTTCGGATTAATAATCTCATTAAAGCCCGAGAGCTTTAGCTCGATGGTTTTAATCAATTGATTATTAATTCCAAAATTATGTCGAATCAAATTGTAAAATATTACAGAAATTGAGCAACAACAAAAAGCAGAAAATTTATCAACCGTGTTGTATTTAGGAAATTATTTCTCGCGAATATTAAATTAACTTCAGATAAGTAAATTAGAACAAAACTTTATTAACAGAACATGAACATCAGTAATACAACTATAATGATAATAAAACTGACAGTAGTATTTGACATTTTTATGTAACGTTTTAAGGTGACTATTTCTTTTGGGAGAAATAGTCGCTAATTGACTCCCATTGGTCTAAATGTCAAAAATTGTGACATTTCATTTATTAATATAAAGAAAGGGAAATAATCAGTAATGGATATATAAGACTTAATGTACATTTTTCTAGATTACGTTAAATTGTGTTATTGTAAGCTTTAAAAAACTATTTTAACTCCCTGTATCTGAATTTTATTATTATTAACCTATTACAAATAATATTTCTTCTTATCATAGAATTCTGAACAATAAGCACGAAACAGAATGCTTTATCAGCATTTTAAAGTACAGAAAAATATATTTGTAAATTGTAAAACGACTAATTACCTATTTTTTCTACAATTAATTTTTTAAAAACCGATTTATCACCAAAAAATGTTTTTCGTATTCTGCTGTTATGAATAACGGTCGCTCATTAAAACTTCCTTGTCTCACAATTACTTGTACTGTTAAAAACAGTTTTAATTTTAACTATTTTAATTTTGAATGATGATTTTTTTCTTCTAGTGGTCGACAAACCATTTAAACTAAGACGTTAAGAATGTTGTTTATAAAAATATTCTAATTTGTTTTTACAGTTTGAATTTAAATTTCTTTTTTTTTTAATATTTATTATTTCTAATAATTATTGAATGTTTAAATGAATCTGTTTATCATTTAATAATTCATATGTAAATTTTGAATTTAACCTGATCATTTCTTTGCGTCAAATATAAGAAAAATATCACACACACCGTACCATACGTTAGGTTCAATGTGAATGGGAAGCTAGCCCGCCCTTCGAGTAATCTGGGTATCAAATTGATATCAAAATCACAGTTTATCTCTTGTATTGTCAAATTTATTCGATTGATATTATATTAAAGAAAGTTGGATCCATACGTACTCAATTATTGAAAACGGGTATTAATTATGAATTATAAATAATGCTTTATACGAGAAAATTTCTACTTTTTAACCAATAAAATGTCTTGATTTTGATTCGTTCCCATGGCAATTTAAAGAATTTTCGGAAATTTTTTCGCGCCCCGATGTTTAAGTGGACATTTTTTGACTGCTGAAACGACATAGAACGCTGAAACCTCAACGTACAGACCACAGACAAATAAAAATATGTTATATTTCTCTATGGTGTAGACCAGGGGTTCTCAACCGGGGGGTCGCGGGACTGGTCTGGTGGGGTCGCGAGATAGGTACTAAATGAAAAAAAACTCAGGCCATATATACCATATGAGCGGCGAATATCAAATGAAGCGACGATGTACTTATTTAGAAACTGAGTTGAGTCCGTTTGTTAAATACAATAAATGTATTTAATCAATTTACAATTAATCAATACTATTTTAAAATACAACTATAATTAACAAAAAGGAACAAATGGAGCTCTAAATGACTCAACATCGCTGCTAAAAATGATGGTGCCTGCCGCGCCGCTTGTATCGTAACGTAGGCCTTATTGTTGTGAGACAAAATTGTTTATTATAAAAAGGCACACTACATTGCAAAAAATACATTTTTTTTAAAGTCCAGCAGAATGACTTAATGAGAAACTTGAGCTTGCTTTGAATTAACTAACTGTAGAATGTCTGGGTTGTTTTTTGTCAAACACAAAATAATATAATTTTCCAGTGCCAAACGATTTCTTGAAATTCACCATTGTGGAAAATACTTTTTCACAATTGTAAGAAGTAGAAAAAGGTATTAAAATCTTCAATGCTACTTTGGTCAATTCTGGGTGTTCCTTCTTTATACTTAGCCAAAACTTGTCGGAACAAACATTGTCAAAAGTTAGTTTCAATGACTGATCACTTGATATATCTATTAGTTCATCGTGGAGGCCAGCATTCAATTCAGCTTTTTCGGAAAATGGTTTTGTTATCCACACAGATCCACTTGTATCTCCATTCTCCATGTCAGGCTGTCTCCGCGGCTTTAAATACACCACGCGTCAGTTCCGTAAATACACTGCGCACAGTCTTTGCCTGCTTAGATATTGAAGAATTGAAAATGATTAAAATTACTTTCGTTACATTTATATAGTTTTGAATCGTGTTTTTTTATGTTTTTTAAAACTAATTATTGCTCTCTTTTTGCGTACAAAGGCTTACTTTACGATGTTACAAGAAGGGGGTGGCGCAAATTCTCAACCTAAAAAGGGGGTCGCAGCGTTGAAAAGGTTGAGAACCCCTGGTGTAGACATTTAAACTAGTAATTATGACGATTTGTGACAGACTTCAGATTGGATTAATTAATATTTTCCAAATTATGGTGTGAAATTTTCTTACCAAATACCACGAAAGCTTGTGATATTATAACTGAAAACTTTTCTAGATAAAAAATTACGCATTGGTAACAACATGCCAAATGACAGTTTTTCCGACAGTTTTTCCTCATGAAACCGTTTTTGTAATATGTACTTTGCATACTTCCTAATTACACTATATTATCAGGTTTTTGAAGAATAATTTTTAGTTTAGAGATACTGCGCAATTATTCTTGGATATCTCTAAAAATCTGACGCAACAACATAATTTTATAAATTTTGATAATTTGATCTGGAACTATGTTTCAAGCCATACTATTTTTTTTATTTTTCATTATATTTAGCAAAGTGATGTTTGCAGAAAAATATTTGCAACTTATGATCTAACTGGTTTGGCCATCGAAATCCGAATGAGAGGCGCAGCCAAATTAAAAACATCAATTCTTGCGCATTAGATACAAAAATAACCGTTTTATAATTCGCATATACAAAATCCAATACTAACAGTGATACTTTGTGATACTGGCTTAGAAACTTTTTTGTCACTAAATTGGATGTACTGTCACTGTTACAGACAAAAGTTGTGTGACGTTTGATTGACAAGCAATATTCCTATTATCAGTTAATCCTTATTCTCTTTATTCTAAAGAGAACACAAAATAATTGTAGCAAAAATAGAATGATTTTATGATCTAGCTAATTAGAATCGTATTTATAATTTTCCTGTCAAGTTCAAATTTGTAATACCAACATCAACAAATTAAGATTAAAATCTCTAATTGCAATTTAATTTTTTTTTATTTCCTTAAAAGTGTTATGGAGGTGAGTTATAAAAAATAGTATATAAAACCCAAAGTAAAACCCTTATTACAATTACTGTTTTGCAGTACTCGTGCTCTCACTCACTCACTCACTCACTTTACGCAAACTGTTTTCGTCTTTGTGACACTTGTTTTACATGTATGATTAGACTATTAAACTCGATCGATAACCATTTTGAAAAATTTTGTAGTAACAGCTGAAATAATTGGTCTTATTACGCTTTTTCTGAGAAAGGTACGTTTGTGAGAATGTAGGATTATTAAGAATTAACATATAGACCGGGAGATACTGACACCAAATTTTTGGGTCATTGCTTCCAGTATGGCGTGACAAAAACATAACCATGCCAAACTGTTCGAATCGTTCCAAATGGCCGCCATACTAACGAAAATCAGCGACTAACGCCCACGTGATTGGGTCGCCGGTGCCAGCACTATGACCATTTTTCTTTTTGTTATTGCGTAATAAGACCCCTGACGAACCGCCATACTGTAACAAATTACCCAATATTTTGTGTCAGTATCTCCCGGTCTATTATTCTGTAATGTATATTTTACAGTGGAGATCATTTTATTTAAAGGATGTTTGAAATCATAACGTTTGTTCACTACAAAAACCTTGTTTTCTTGATCAACTTTAAATGTTAATTTTTTTAATATTAGTTAAATTGATTGTACTAGCCCTTACTTTTTTTATTTTATTATTTTTAATATTAGTATTTCTGCTGCTAACTATAGTTTTCTCGAATGAATACATCAATTATAATAAATTTATCTAACACGCTTATTTATATTTAACCCAGTTGAGTGTTTTCATCTAGTAGTTTCATTTATGTAGGTGCTTAAATCTGAATTGCACAGTTTAAATATCAAACAGGAAGTTCGTTGAGCATCAATCTCTACAGTGATTTATTATAGGGGAAATAAGAGTGTGTTTCCGTTAAAAATAAATAAACAATATTTTCTATTGCCTTGTTCTACATATATATTATTAAAACTTAAATAGAACATTATAACTTTTGTATTATTTACGATATATTATATTTCGCTACCTCCAGTAACTTTCAGTAAAATATATCGTTTTTAATATTTACACTAAAGTGTGAAAACTGTTTTTAATTTTCCCTGAAACTTTGACTACCATTAATACTAAGTTTAAAATTTTTAGTTCAATAAACACAGTATTTGTTTTTCTTATCAATTTGTATTCGGGGATTAGAAATTGATTTCACTGCTATCCTGCAAATTAAAATTTTGATGGAAATTAATCATGAAAAAGAAACATTTGAATCACATTCCCAACAATAATTTATTTCTAGAACAAAATAATTTTTTTCGAGTTAAAAATTGCTAAATGCATTTCATTTTAAATTCACATTTTCATCATATCGTCAATTTATTGCAAGTAGTAAACGAATGCAAAAACAATGACTGCTTCGATCAGTAAAACATTTATATTAGTTAACAATAAAATAAACATAGATAGGTCACTTCAAAATCATCAATTGTTTATTAAATTGTTTTTTATACAGTTTTTAAATTTGTTTAATATCTAATATTTTTTGAAATATATATAATATACTTTTTTCACTACTAGCTGCAGAACCTTACTTTATTGACTTTTGTTTAGGTGGTAAAGTTGTTCATTATTAACCAAGGTAGACAAATATAGGGAATGATTGGTTAGAACTAAATCTTAATTCATTTGACAGAATATAAGGTTAACTAACAGTTCTATCGTAAAGTTGGGACATTTTTGAGGTTATATGTACTAAGAACGTTTTGACATACCAGCGCTATTTGTGTTGTTTACAGTACCTAACTTAAAAGATTCATCTCGTCCCAAAAATTGAATTAACTCGTGAACATTTTCGTGCGATTATTTTTTACAACTTTCTACGTGGATTAACTCAGCAACAGTGCATTGATGAATTTAATTCAATCTAATCTAATTTCGTGCAGGTCGTCTAATATCATTTGTTGTTCCGGAAACCATTGATGCTGTGCGCGAACTGATTTGCAAAATCGTCATGTGACCTATCGTGAGATTGAGGCAACCTTGGGCATTAGTGGGACCAGCATACATTCAATATTGCATAAATATTTGACATTCAAAAAAATTTGTTCGCGTTGGATCCCACACAATTTGTCAATCGGTTAAAAAAAAGGCTCGTGTCGATTGGTCGAAGGAAATGCTCAAAAATGATCGAAACACGTCTATGACATCGTGACAGGTGATGAATCGTGGATTTACGCGTATGAGACCGAAAGTAAACAGCAGTCGACTGTTTGGGTGTTTCAAGATGAGCCCAATCCAACAAAAGTTGTTCGCGCACGAAGCACTTCCAAGCAAATGGAAAAAACTGGATATGTCGCAACTGTACCGCAGAACAGTCAATTCTGAGTGGTACACAACCATTTGTTTGCCAGTTGTCTTCCAAGAAATCAGGAAAACCAACCGCCTAAGACGGATCACTCTTTACCACGACAATGCGAGCTTTCTCACATCGACTCAAACAACTGCATTTTTGAGCACCCAAAACATCGATTTGATGAGTCATCCGCCGTATTGTCCTGACTTGGCACCGAATGACTTTTCATTCCCGTACGTAAAAAACAAACTAAGAGGTCAACATTTTTCACCTGAAGAAGCGGTTGCTGCATTCAGAATGCATGTTTTGGAGATGCCAGAGTGGCATAAGTGCTTCGACAATTGGTTCAAATGCACGCAAAATTGTATAGATCTTCATGGGAATATTTTGAAAAACAATTTGTTTTTGTTCTCTAATCCCGAAATTATAAGGCAACCCAAAAGGCAAATCAAAACATGTGAGGTATTAATGCAAATAAAATAAAGAAATATTCTGTTTTATATGTTTATATGTTTATAATGAACCTCGACAATAATAACTCACTTTTTTACCTTGGCGCATAATAATTATTGTGTTTTAGTCAGATTAATTTTATGTTTTTGACACCTCACTAACCAATTTTAACAAACATAACACACCTAACCTCTATTATATTATATTTTGAAAGCTCCTTGATAAACTGAATTCAACGACCTTCTGGTCTAATTTGTTAAACAAAGCGTGGAATGAAAAATAAAAATCGACGTGTCTCAGCGTTTTCTGTCATTCCATAAACTAAGAGCAGAATTAATTTTATTCCGTATGTGGATTCCACACTGTATATTCCTATTAGTGTGATATTTAAATGTTCAAACTTTGTCTTAAACTTGCCTTTGATTTACAGCAGCTTAGTTTTTATATTTTGGTTGTAAAATCAGTCTATTAGTTGTTCTTTAAAAAAATTTTTTTATGAATATTAAAACATTAACTTACTTAAGTATTATTCTTTATATAAAAATTCATAGGCTGCTGTATTTTGTTGTATTGAAAGAATTAGGTAAAAAGTTAATTATACTCAATAAGGTGGTGGTGTTATTCAATAAATTCCTGGAAATTAAACAAAGCGGATAATATATAAACATACTTCATAATATTTAGAAACATATTGCTAACAGGGTCAATTTAACGTAAACAAATTTAAAAATATATAATAAAATAATTATATTTATGTGATAGGCACGTTCTACGCATCCTCGTTTTTTAAGAAACATATCCCATAAAAAAAATCAAAAGAAAACCTGTAAACAGGTTTGTTTTGGTCAACGGGGTTTTAGGTTTAAATGATGTAAGTTATTGTATTGTTATTGTTTTATCACCTTTTATTTCATGGGCCGTTGTAGAACACACTAAAAATAATTCAGTCTCTATTAACTAGTGCTTTTTCTATTTTTCTATCGGCATATTATCCTTATTACTTACTTTGAATATGCATTTGGTTTGCCCCCGGGGGTCTTAAATTTTATTTTTATATTTTGCACTATTAAAAATCTTCATTATAAAACGCATTAGCGTATCGCAATGTAACTTTTTAGCACGCAAATTTTTGTTTTAAATGGTTGTGAAGTATACAGTATGATGCAAATGTGTGGAATAAATTCATTATTTCAGAAACAGACGACTTTAAAAAGAATCTTAAAACACGTCAATTTTAATTTTTGAATGGCCATCAACTGCTATAGATGTGTTGGATATTACGTCATTAGTGATGGCGTAATGACGTCATCAACGATTTTTTAAATACAATCCGAGGTCCCGTGACAGCTCATTAGAAAGGTCTCCTTATTGCCTTTGCAACAATGTAATCATTTGAATATTTATTTCTACAGGGTTAACCAAAACTGTTGGTTTATTAATACAATTAAATTAGAATAAATGTTTACTTAAATACAATTAAATTACAACAAATGTTCAAATTGCCAACCTTCAGCAATGATAAAATGAGAAAGGCGATCAGTAAATTTTTCCCTAACGTTTTCGAGGGCTTCAGGTGTTATTTGTGCAATTTCCGTTCGGATTAGCTCCTTCAACTCCTTCAACTTCGCTCCTTGGTGGCCATTCGATAGGCCTCCTTCTACCTATCCACCTTCCTGGGAAAACGTTATTAAGGTAATTTCGTACCTCAACGCCATAGTGTGGGGGAGCCCCATCCTGTTGGTACCATAAATCATTTCTATTTGGAAATAGCTGATTCAGCTGTGGCAACAGATAATTTTGAAGAAATTCCAGATAATTAGCAGCAGTTAGGTTTTCCTCAAAAAATATGGCCTTACAATTTGATTGTTTATAATGCCGGCCCAAACATTCACCTTCTCGGTATATTGTGTCGTGTACTCTTCCATCCAATGTGGATTTTCACTTGCCCAATATCGACATGTCCGGTGATTTACGTAACCGTTCAGCACAAAAGACGCTTCATCTGAAAAAAGTACCTTTTGTATGAAACCCGGATCTCTGTTACATTGTTCCATAACGATTTCGCAGAATTCGATTCTTCTATCAAAGTCATCTTCTAATAGCTCCTGGACCAAACGTACTTTGTATGGATGCCACTTTTCCTTTTTTTTAGCACTCTTACAACAGTTGATTGGTGGAAATTATTATCTAGTGCGACCTGCCTAGAACTGGTATGAGGATTTTCTTGAAACGCCAGTACAACGTCCAATTTTTTGGCTTCGGATATTGATGTTCTACCACTTCTGGGTAGAAGAGAATTTTTTTTTCAATTTTACTTACTGTTGATTGAGTAATTGGATCGCGATTGGGGTATTTAGTATTAAATAACTATTAAATTACTTCTGCTTGAGTCCTCACTCTATCTCCATAACCAATCATGGTAAAAATATCGATTCCTTCTGTTTCATTTAGTTTCATTTTTGTAAATGTTGTTATTAATGTCGGCAAAAAACTCGAAGAGTAAAAAATGTGTCGTCTATTATTTGACAGATTCACAGATCATTGACGAATAATGACGAGTCAATGACAATATTGATTTAAATATTTTTGTAAAAATAATTCCGAGTACTTACTACAATAATTAATTTCAAATTATAATTTATCAATGTATTTTTTTTTCGGTACTAACAATAAACACTATTTTGTTTTATTCCCAGTGGCGGTCCTTAGTGTATTTTAGTTCAGTGAATGAATATTTATTGTAATTCCATGTTACTTAACAAAGTTAATAATTTTGGTTAACCCTGTAGAAATAAATATTTAAATGATTACATTGTTGCAAAGGCAATAAGGAGACCTTTCAAATGAGCTGTCACGTGACCTCGGTTTGTATTTAAAAAAATCGTCGATGACGTCATTACGCCATCACTAATGACGTAATGTCCAACACATCTATAGCAGTTGATTTTTTAAAAGTCGTCTGTTTCTGAAATAATGAATTTATTCCATACAGTTGTATCATACTTATAAATACAAGAATATTGACAATGACATTTGTGGCTAATATTTATTAATTTTATATTGTTCTTTAAAAAAGTATTTGTGAATATGAATATCATCTTTTACTTATATAACATATTTTTATTGGTGTATTGTTCATTTTAAAATATTTTAAAACGTTAACATTTGATAATTTAAATTTCAAAACTGTCAAATGTTATAAATTACACAGTGCTACCGACATACTTTCTAAAAAAAAAAATTTACATAAAAATAATAAATTAATTTAAAAAATAATAAAATGGCAACATATAAAAAATATTATAAACAACTTATTTCATTTGGCTGTTGTGACACGAGTTCAAGTTTTAAAGAACGAGAAAGCCATATTAAATGCGTTGTTTAATATACTATTTATTAACGTTTTTCATAACGTAGTCGAAAGTTAAATTAAAAAATATTTTTTTTGTGTTATGTAACATTTTGTCCAGCATCCCCCTCTTCAGTTATTCTTCCATCCATATTTTTTATTGTCAGTTAAAAGGTTTTTTTCTTTTCATCTTGTGAGTAGTTTCTCCCTTCTGAATTTTATAAGTGCTCTAAGTATTAGTAGTGTATTTATTATTTAGTACCATATTTTTTGTAGAATGTGGACTCGGTTACCATTTCGTTTTAAATAGTTTTTATTCCTTTATTAATGTACTTTTTATAAGAATTTTAAATTTATTTATAACATTTTTTTGCTTTGTTCGTGAATCTCTATCTTCTGTTTAGTTTGATATATCGAGGGTGTAAAAACCTCGTATCTACGGATTCTGAAAATATTTAGTGTGCAATACCATGTTACCTATTATAGTCAATTCACTGCTTTAATAATTTTGGTCTAATTAATTTATATCTACTGTTTTTTTTATCTATTTCCATCAATTAAAATTAAAAATACCTTTCTTTAAGTAGTGTATTTCATTTTTTTAACCTACTCTAAAATAGCTATTTTGCAGATACGAGGTATTAAATTGACACCCTCGACATACTTTGTGACATAATGATCTTATTTTAATGGTACTTTATACAAATATAAAGAGGATAGTGGTAAGCAAACGATGAAAATTTGAATCCAATTTATTTATTATAAACCATTTTTTTAATAATAATAATTCTCAATATGTTGCCCGTCTTTATGCTAATGATCTGGTCGTTTATTGTAAAAGCAAAAACATAAACAACATTCAAAACATTACTCAAGGGTTCCTATCGCATTTAGAACAGTGGACAGAGAAAACAGGCTTTACTTTTTTAACTGAGAAATCTAAATATATAATTTTTTCAAGAAAGAAAGAGGTTCCAGATGTCCTAAAACTGCGACTACATGGGAAAAACCTACAAGCTGAGGTATGTGTTACATTTTTAGGGATGACTTTTGATAAATCTCTCAGTTGGAAATTTCGTATAAACAACCTTTTCTCTACATGTCAAAAGAGACTTAACCTCCTGAAGATGTTAGCCAATCAAAATTGCGGAGCCGATCGAATAACTCTACTTACCCTTTATCGTACATTAATAAGATCGAAACTAGACTGCCTACAAAGACAGCTAATAGATCGCTTCTGAACCGCCTTAACAGTATTCACAATACAGCTTTACGAATTATAACAGCGAAGTCAATGAACCATCACTAGAATACAGAAGAATGTAAGAATACGCTTAGCGTATGCGGCTAAAATAAGCCAAGAAGTATCCAACCCAACCCG
This sequence comes from Ophraella communa, assembly GCA_035357415.1. Lineage (NCBI taxonomy): Eukaryota > Metazoa > Arthropoda > Insecta > Coleoptera > Chrysomelidae > Ophraella > Ophraella communa. Next base: position 24,833,709 of record CM068980.1, read on the forward strand.
CAATAATTGTATCACTGAAAACTTTCCTGATCTGTTTCTAATTCCCAGAACCCCTAAACCATTTTACGCAGGAATACAAAACCATTTAACAAAGCTTAACTACTCAATACCACCATGCTACTCCAACACTTCTACTTCCACTCCACCCTGGCAAATAAAAATACCGAATTGTATAACGAGCCTTTCATCCTTTGACAAACATTCTGTAAATAGCAACGTCATAAAAACCAAATTAAAGTGTATATTAGAAAAGTTTCCCAATTACCTTCATTTTTATACTGATGCTTCAAAAACTTCAAATATAAGATCGGCGCAGCTGTGGTAACAACGAGTACGACCTGTTTCTTTAAACTTCCACCAACTTACTCTATCTTCTCAGCAGAACTCTATGCTATATTCCAAGCTCTAGTCCTCATAAATATATCAAATAATTGCAATCACCTTGTTCTCTCAGATTCTCTTAGTTCCATAACAGCCATACAAACCATTTACTCGGACCATCCCCTTATAAATAAATTAATCTTTACATTGCCCAACAAAACCACAAGAACGTTTGTTTCATTTGGATACCATCCTACATAGGAATTCACTGTAACGAAAAAGCTGACAAATACGCAAAACAAGCTGCAGATAGTGACTTGACGGAATCCACCCGAATATCAGTAAGTGTGGACATAAAATCGGAAATTAAATCGAAAATAAATAATGCGTGGGAAACCCAGTGGCAAAGTGCATTTACCAAACTAAACGAAGTAAAAAAATCAATAAAACCATGGGCTACATTACCTCAAAACCGTCGCGACCAAGTGCTACTAACACGACTACGTTTAGGTCACACCAGATTAACACAGTTATTTGTTTAGCAACGATCCTAAACCAAGATGCAGTGAATGCAACACAACACTTACTGTAAAACATATCCTCGCTGAATGCCCGCAATTAACAATGAAACGACAACAAGCGCAATTTACTTCCTGTAATATAGTTGATATATTGGGTTCAACATACAGTATTGACAATTTAAAGACTTTTCTTAAATCAATTAATACCCTAAGTCTATTATAATTTTAAATATTCACATGTAAACTTTAGTTTGTACAGCTTAATGACGCTAATGACCCTAGCGGTGGACGCGTAATAAAAAAAATTCTCAATAATGAGTCGATGCACCATGGCGTTTTACACATTCAGCGATACGTCTAGGCATACTTCTAATTAGGTCAATATACTCCTGGACCCGTATTCTTGACTGAGGGAGTAAAGCTTCACGAGAATACGGACCCAGGTGTATCTCATTAAAGGCAACCGCAAATTCGTGTCGTAGCTCATCCAGTGTTCTAGGAGGCTGCTGTAGATGATTAAGATTTCTGCCCACCATGTCCCACACATCTTCAATTGGGACACATCTGGAGACCGCGGCGTTTTCTTAATAGTCAAAATTTGCCTTTGCCACATGGGGTCGGGTATTATCCTGTTGGAAAATGGGGTTCTGAAGAGAGCAAATGAGGTTCCAATATTTCATTAATATAACGCTGCGCGGTGATGTGTCTCTGATAAATACTAAAGGTGACCTAGAACGGCACCCCATACCATTATCCCAACAGTACGATGCACGTGGCTCTCTACAAAAAACTGAGGATCAAGGCGTATTTGAATGAGGTAGGGAAAGCCTAGCGTGGGATAAGTAATGGAACACAGTGGTCTTTAAGAGTGAGATACACCAGAAGGATATTGATCACCAAATTAGAAGTATGTCTAGACGTATCGCTGAATGTGTAAGACACCGTGGGCTTCGACTCGTTATTGAGAACTATTATTAACAAAAATGGTTTATAATAAATAAATTGGATTAAAATTTTCATCGTTTGTTTACCACTATCCTCCCGATATTTGTGTAAAGTAACATTAAAACAAAATCATTTTTACTGGGTGTTCGGATTTCTATGTCATGCAGTATGTAATAAAGGCATTTTATTTCAACAAAATGCCATGCTGTTACTGGACTTTTTTGTTCGATGTCTAATAATAATGAATTTACTTTATTCATCTTAATATCATAAATTAAAATAAACCAATGGTTTATATCCAAATAATTTATTTTCAATTTAATTTAACTGGTTATATCCATGTATAACAAAAGTTCTCTACCAAAAATTGTATTAGCTGCCTGTTTTTTACATAATGTGACACTTTGACAGGGGTGTAGTACTGGGTCTAGGTAAATTATTCGAATACAGTTTTTCGAAGAACAATTATCAGAATACAATTATTCGAAAAACAATTCTTCGAAGATAACAATTATTCGAAAGCAATCACTCGAATTCAAAAACAAATTTTAAATTTTAAAATTCATATATCGTTATTAAAGCTCGGATTATAGGCAAAATGCCTTTTTTTGTACCAACCAAACCTAACCCAAACTCACGAATACTATTTTCGGATAATTTTTTATCCGAAATAATTTTTTATTTTTTAAAATTGTACTCTTCGAATAATTATTATATTCGAACAATTGCATTCGAATAATTGTATTCGAATAATAATTGTTTTCGAATAATTGTTTTCGAAGAATTTACCGGCTACCGTATTTACTTTAACAGTTAAATCTTTTGCTGATTTGTGAAGCGGTAAATGGTAAGTTCAGTAAGTCCATGTGTTTTGTTTTAAAATATGGTTTCAGGTAAAAAAAAATTAAATTTACCAGCGTTCGTTCCAACATAAACGGATGGTAGATTTTTTGTCTATTTTTACATGAGGGTAAATTTAAGATATTATCTTGTATTTTGTAAAAGCATAGCAACCATTAATTTTCCTTTTTGAATTGTTCTCTTCCTGCACGTGGCGTTATTCGTATAATCAGATCATTTTTAAAACCTCATTCAAAAATATTGATTATTATCAATATTACTATGATTAAATACATTGAAGAAAAATAACCGTTTCTTGTTATATTGGTTTATGGTTAAATAAATCTAAAAGCTTCATAACTGAAGAGTTTAATATTAATACTTACTAATATAGGAGGTGTTTCTTGTATTTAATAACTAACTCTGTCCGTGGATGCGATTGTCAATTTTCTTTTCTCAATTTTCTTATTATTTTATGCAATCGTATGACCACCAACTTTTTTCATCTCTTGGAAACTTTATTCTTTCATCAAATTTTATATAAATGATGTTTCTTTTCTTTTTAACTTTCCTAACTGTCACTTCAATCTATAAAAAACTTGAACATGTTATCATTCTCTTTTTATTTAGTATATCTTAATAATTTCATTATCAGACCATGACAGTAAGTAACCTATATGGAGCATTCCATGCCACCTACCGATTGGGTATGCATGTCTGATTTTGCTGAAATTTGGGCATCTTTTTGTACTCTTCGAAAAGGGTTTTATAATTTTTTTTTAATTAATTATTTTTTTGTTTCATTTACTGTTTTTCCTTTACTTTAAAAAGCATTTTAAAGCAAAATAGTATATTATATCTCAAAGGGTATTAGGTTAGGTTAGGTTCTATGTGAGTGGTCGTTTAACGTCTCTTTCACTGCTACCTGAAAGATCTATTGTGGCTCACCCCTAGGTTATAGTTGTTCTATCATCCCTATGCCTCTGATGAAGGTCATCAGGATTGTTGGCAAGTCCTTGGGCTCGAGTTGATGCAGACCAAATTTATTGATCCTTATTCTCTCGAGCTCTCGGTAGTTAGGTACACAAGATATGTCATCCTCCGCACTTTCTGCCAGTCCAATTGTTTTCATATGCCTATTTTGGCGACTGTGTCCAGTCAGTAGTCGTATCATTATTCGTAGGTCCAGTCAGTAGCCCTATCATTATTCGTAGGTCCTGTATGCTCATATTCAGCAGCTCTTGAGACCTCCAGAAAGATCTCCTACAAATGCCTTTGAGTATCTTAAACCCTCTTGCTCGAACCAGTAAGAACGTCTCCTCCGATCTACCCAGTTCGATATTGTTCCTCTGGCTACGCTATTCGCTATGCCTAGGAATGGCTCCGGGCCTCTAAATATTCCTTCAGCACCTTTTCTGGCTAGAAGATCCGCTTTTTCGTTACCCAGGTGCCCAAAGTAATCTTACTTTTTTATTTTCCCTTAGACGTATTAGATTCTGAAGACACTTCCAAACTAATTTGGAGTCGATCCGATTTGATTCCAGTGACTTTAGCGCCGCCTGGCTATCGGAAATAATTTTTATAGTTTTGTTCCTGCAGTCACGCTTAAGCATCTCCTGCAGGCACATCTCCATTGCGAAAACCTCCGCTTGGAAAGTTGTGGATAGGTTACCCAAGTTCTGTCTCAGGTCCACCTTTGGTTTCCTTCCATGTACCACCCCAGCTCCAACACCTCTCTCGGTCTCGGAGACTAGAATTAAAATTTGTGTTAAAGAATTTTTGACAATTTTGAAACAACCTTAAAATGCTTGTTTTAAGTTTGAAAAAACAATCAAATTTATAATGGAAAATTATTTGCATAAATTTTTCAAAAAATTCATCAAAAAACACAATCTAAAAAAATTACTAAAATCGGACAATTTTTCAGAGTTATGGCTATTTAAAAAAATAGTTCTCTAAATTTTTGAAAATTCATGTCTCTCGATTTGATCTTTTTCTAAGGGTACAAAAAAATGCCTAAATTCAACAAAATCGGAGATGCAAAACCAGTCAGTAGGATGAGTTAACATGGAATGCCCCATATATAATTATATTGTGACAGATATATTTTTGACTGTCTGTCAAGTTTTTTATTTACTTTTATTATCAATTATACTAGAATGGATGTAAGAGTCTGTGCTACTATATAATGAAAAACTGAGAGGAGATATGATTTTGAAACTAATAATTTTTCATCTTATTTGTTTTCTTATTATTTTCTTGGCGTCCAAATGACTCCTGTTTTATCCTTAAAACAATAATTCATTAAATGTTTTGTGAGAGACTGTAAGTGTGACTCCCAAAGGGCTCACGGCATTTGCTATTTACCGTAGAGTTACCGTGTTGCAGCTCTAAATCTGTGTTACGTGCTATGATGGCCCGATAAAGGTCTCATTAGTAAATCGTTAATCGGACTATAGGGTGCAAACATACGCCCATGGTTTTGTAAATAATGCTCCTACAATGGATGTTCCATATTGATTTACAAGAAAATTCAATATTTTGATAATTTAACATCTAACGTAAGAAGAATAATGAACTATTAAAATTAAAATTATTTTGCAAAAACTAATTATACTGGTAGACGGAAAGTATATTACTTTCTCATGTTTACAGATTATTCACGAATTCCAAGTAACAAGATTTTTGAAAAAAAAAAAAAAAATAAACAGTGTCTTATTCAAATTATTAAAAGTTATTCTAGATGTATTTGACCTCAAAGCATTTATCTGTTTATATAATAATTATAGTTTTTTTCGTTCAAATATATTCACTCCACACTTAAGCCAAAAGAAATAAAATATATTCAGTAGAATATCTCACCATCCATTTCTATTTGAATGTGTAAGCGCAGCGTTGTAAAAATTTTGTAAAAAAATAATGATTGTATTGGCTTTACCTTACTTTACCTTCAAAACCTTTGACAGTCTGCAAACCTGCAACTTTAATATTGCAAATTCATTCTCTTTGATCCATCGGATCCATCCGACGAACTAGTACTTTTTAATTCTAAATTATAAACTAAATCTAAAAGAAATCAATCTTCTTCGTCTTTTTTTTTAATGGGCTCCAAAAATCATCAATTTAAAGTTATTTTTCGAGTCTATGTGACATGGAAATGTAAGGTTAAGATGTTAGTTTAGTATTATCAAACTAATTAAGTTATTTACTTATTTTTCATGTATTCCTTGCTTATATTTTTTATGAATGTTCTTTTTATTCGAATTGCAATGTTTTTTTACTCAATATTTGTACTTTTCTAAAACCAAGAGAGCAAATAATATTGTTTATTTCCTTTTTTATCAAGTACATTATTAAAGGTTAAATAAATATGTTTTTATTTCAATGTTTGTTTTGAATGTTCGGATTTTATCCTTCTATTATTGTTTAATTATGCTTATGGATTTTGTTTATGTAATTATAATTTACATAGTAAAGACAAACAGCGAAATCAAAATTTTATTATATAGGTATCTCATATGAATCAATAATAAATTAAATTTTAAATATTATATATAACATACAATATTTTTAACATTTTCTAAACTTCCTATAACTTTATCGGTTGTGTGTACCATGACCTGGGAATTGAACTGGTTCCATGCGAGATCCTTTCCCTTGATTGAAATTACCTTTTAGCAGTGTCCTTGACTCTTGAGTCATGTTAAGAAAGTTGCTCGGTGTTTATGATAATGCAATTTTATCAAAGCTAAGACTTATGTGAGATCTCTAATTGATTTTCAGCTACATCGTCGATTACTGCGTATAGCACAGTGATCTTCTAATTAAATATCTGAATAGAATGAATTTATAATGTTACTTTGAATTCATAGTAAAATGAAATATTGCTTTAAAATTTGTTTAAAATAGTTGATTTGGCGTATTTAAACAAAAGAGAAATACTTGTTTTAATTACTATTTGTATGGAATACATTTAATGTTCTGTTATTATTTAAAAAAGAAACATTAATGGAAACGACTTACTTAAAAAAATCGTTCTTCACTGTGCTTTGTAATGTTTTGGTGTGGTATTATTTTTGTAAACATTAATCGTAAAGTATTTGTTTATAATATTAAACTATTTGTTTTAATAGAGTCGCATGAAATTTGATATAATTGTACAGTGTAATTTGTTATTCATGTGTAAGGTTCATGACTACAATACAATAACAAGAATAAAAGGTAGTGCATATTTTCTAACAAAAAACCTTGACCATATATTTTACCAGACTATATTTATTATATTTATGGAGATAAAAAAACCTAGAAATATATCTTTCCTACTTTTTCCTCTATAGTTTTTTTTAGGAAAAAACAACTACTTTCCGGATTGCGTGCTCCGCCAAACATGAAACGTGACTGCGATCGACCTTTGTCGATATTTTAGACAATTTTTATTGTATTTATGTGAATGGCAAGTTATACTAGTTGCGCATCATCAGCGCAAGGCAGGAGTTTCTTTATATTGAGCATTTTTACCCGAATGATGATAATATAAAGCAAATATACATTATCAGGTCTATCCTACAGGAAAGTGGGTAAATGTAAGGAAATATTTGGCAATTAATTGCTTTTTTTGATCATCAAATACGATTATTAGTCATCCAACATGGCAAATACAAAAACAACTTCAGCTTCAGAAAAAGACAGCTAAAATTTTGTTTAATTTGGATATTTTTTCGCATTAGCTGTCCAGCATGAATAATCTTTACAATTGGATCAGTATGCACAGACTTAAGATAACAATCAAGCTTATCTACTGTTGCCTTTGGAGTAAGTCAACAACTCTGCTCAGTTTCATCGATACTTTTCATTGTATATCCAGCCTACAAGGTAGGTATCATCGGTCCAAGTATCAATTATTGTTTATTCTAGTATTTTTAATCTTTGTGTTAAATGACACAACTATTTTTTAAACTAGATTAGCCCGGGGCCTCTTGTGAACCACCCCTGGAAGATAGCCCACATTTTTTAATGCAGCAAAAGGTTGTTTAAGGTGAAGCTTCCCCGTTGCATCTCCCATACTGCAGACAGTCCGATGTGTAATTCCAAGACCTAATTTCTTCAGGTGACGTACCAGTTACTTACGCAATTTTATCTCTTACTTTAACCGAACGAATCATTTACCTAACTCCATCGATGAAGACGCTGTTATCGCGTGACTGTAGTGAGGCGAAATGCACGGTGTTCTTTGGGACGACTGGTACGGGTTACAGGTTGTCGATTGTTCCTTCACATCGACCTTCTCTGTTGGTTGCTGCTCTCTTAAAAAATGGTTTCGAGTATGTTCTGGCTTTTTACATTTCCAGAAACGTATTTGATTTCTCCTGGACAGTGTTTCATTGGCAAGCCTCCTTAGAGTTTCCTGATCGAGGCCAACTTCTTTGGTATTGCCCTCTAATTGTCGGGTAGGGCCTGTTTTTTCACAAAAGTTTAAACTCCATGACATTCTCAAGGATGGCAGGTATCGCTTCTTCAGCTGGGAGTAATAAACGTGGTCCAACTGGTCCTGGCAATATCTTAGATTGACATACTTCGTCTTATTATTGTTTACTGTTAAGTACTTGTAGGATAATTGCCGAATCCCCACGAAGTACCAGTACGAAGTACTCTGCGGCAGCCTCGAACAAACGATGGTATTCCTAGAAGACTTCAACGAATTCGGGCGCTTTCATTTCAACTCGCACTGAGTATGCTTTCTTTTAATTTTATTTTAACCAAATTGATAATTTGTATAACGTCACTCACTAATGGATTTCAACTGCAATTCCAAAATTAATTTATTTTCACTGTGAATTATTACTGTCGTATTACGATTGTTACTGTTAATATTCTGTTTTTGCGTAACGTACCGCTCTATTTATATTCTTTTTCTCATTTTGGGATGATTGTTACAAATATGCGTAGTTCGATTGGTTACCTAGACGAGCGGCATAAACATCGTCAAATAAGGACTCCCTACAATATATATATGTTTTTTTGCTATTGTTTTTAATAACTTTATTTTATTTTATTTTTTAATTCAACCTCTGCAAGGATGTCATTGGGCTCCCTGTCTAAAAAATACCACATTCAGCACCCTCTACTATTATAGATAGTCTTTCTAAAATCCATTTAAAAGTGTCATACAGAGTGAGTTAGTTTACTAGGCTTCAAAGTAGAAAGGATGGCATGAAAATAACATATTTGTCCCGTTAAACATCCACTCTTAATCATTGGTTTACGTATTGCAATTTTTGCCCATATTAATTGATAACCTTAAACTAGTTACATATATTATGGCAGCGTTTTGGAGACCTTTTGAATCAGAAAATGGAAATCCGATCAAAATTTAAATTCGGAAGATATGATATTGCCAACAGGTGTGGTTAGTTGCGAATTTTGCAATAAATATTTACACAAAATTTCTATATACACTATTTCTCGGGTTACTAAGCGCGGCGAAGTTATAGCACATTCGCAGGTGCGGAAAAACAAAAAAAAAACAAAATTTGCAAATGTTGACGATGCTACAAAATATGTTATAAAGCGAACGGTTTATAATTTTTATCTAGAAAATATTGTACCGACTTTAGAAATCGTTCAAGAGAAATTACGAGATTATCCTGATTATAATTATTATAGAAGCTTAGAAACTTTATGCGGTATACTATTAGAATGCGCTTTTAATTATAAGAGGCATACAGTATACCTAGGTGAGACTTGGTTTGACACACATGATACTGTTCAGTATGGCTGGGTAGATCAGTCTCAAAAGTGTAGTTTAAATGCGCCATGTTCGAGAGGAAAGCGTATAAGAATTCTTCACGCCGGAAGTGAAAGCGGTTTTGTATCAAATGCGTTTGTACTGTCTGCGAAAAATATTAAGCAATGTTCAGCCGACTATCATGAGGATATGACTGCAGATTTATTCGAAAAATGGTTTCAAGAGCAGCTTCTTCCTAACATTCCTCCAAATTCAGTAGTCGTTATGGACAATGCATTCGCGGATATTAAATAAAATTCCAAATTCTAGTTCAAAGAAGGTAGATATTTTAGAATTTATGAAAAATAGGAACATTAGTCCGGAAAAGGTAACGACAAAGAAAGAATTAATCCGAAGTATAAAAGCGTTTAATTTAAAGAACGATTATGTGATCGACAATATTTGTAATACACACGGACATACACGCCTATGGAGACAATGTTCCGACAAAGGAAAATTTGCCGCTAGGCGGTACCCTTTGTAGCAACTTATTTTAGTTATACTATTCTCTTATGGTCTAATGCAGTGGTCTGCAAATCTATTAATTAAACAGCCAAATATGCATATTAAAACGCTATAAAACATTGAGTGCCAAATCTGATTGTAAATCATTGAATTGATTCATTAAATTACGGGTACATTGAATATAATTGATTTCTTATTTCTAAGGGTTTTATTTATTGATAAAAAATAACTTAATCTCTAGTAAAGCATCTCCTTAGAAAATTTATTCAAGTCTGATTTGTAGTTTGTTTTTAATTTTTAACACATTATCAGGTCCTTATCTATGAGACTAGTTAATTTGTTTTTAACAAACATAGAACGGCAAACGCAAGTTTTTTTTTAACTGTTCATAAGCATCCGCACTACCATTCCAGGCGATGAAAATGATTATGTCTTTTTTTTCCAGGTTTTTTAAAACAGACCACTTGTGTTGAGAACTTATTTTACATTTTTTCTTCTCCAATATTTCCAAATCAACAAAAAGTTCAAATTTAGAGCATCAAATATCCTTGCTTTTCAAATCCAGTAATTATATTTCATCCATCCAGATAATATTAGAGGCCGGGCAAGCACGTAGGATAATGTGTGTGGCCAGAGCTACACTCAAGAGTTCAAGTTCAAAGAGCCGCACTTTGCCAACCTCTGGTCCAATGTAGGGTACAAATAAAAATGAAAAAAAAACATACCTTATCGCTTTTAAAAGGTAAAGTTGCATTGATGTTATTTGGACACAAACCTGAAAAAAGCAAAATAAATACAAGCAGTTTCAGTTTTTGTAATTTATTTTAAGACAAATTTTTTGTTTTCCTCGACCTCTATTTTATATTTCTTACATTGAACCATTTGCTGAACTGGTCTATATAGTTGAATGCTTGCAGTGTTCTAAATCATATTATAGACGCGAGATAACTGCTTAAACGAAAAAAAGTATTGCAAAACAAACTCATAATGTAAGTTGATGTTGAATGACGTAACTGACATTTCGTTCGCATCTTTTGTGCGGATACCTTGGTCGGGTGTAGCGAATGAACAAAAAACAAAGAACGCGTTAATATATTTTAAGCGTGTTAATGACACTATGTTTTGTAATAAACTAATAAAGACAAGAGGAATAGAATAAAAAATTAAATAAAATGTTTTTTATTTACATTGCTTGTGAGCATATATATGTTAGTTTTCCTGGTGCTTCGTTAGTGCTTTCGATAAATTGAATCAGCAACAACCAAACAGTTACTTACTTTATAATATTAACGCCAGAAGAAATTAGACAATTTCTATTAATGAGAACAATGTAATTTTTCTCAGTCTCTTTAAGTTTCTGATATATGTAATATGATTTGTTTCGTACACTTTTATTACAGTTAGTTAAAGCGCTCTATTCATTAATTTTAGTAAGTAATTACACGGTAGTGCGTAATCAATTTGGTAGTAATTGGCGGTTCACGAAAGTGCACTTTACTGTAAAATAACATACAATCAAAATTTTCTTCTAATTTACGGGATAATGGTGTTGATAGTTTTGTTATATGATGATAATATGATTTATGTAATAGTAAAAATTATTTTTTTTTCTACTTCCTCCATGTTAAACTCATCATTAAGTATTTGACAGCAGGTAGGCCATGGGACGTTTAGAATACCAGGGTATTCTAAATTAACGGCAACGACGTCGATAGAAATAAAAAAAATATGGAATGTGTAACATTTACTCTGATAAATACGTTCTCATGAATACATTCAATTGCTCTACAAATTCTGTGCAAATCGAAATAAAAATCATACTTTCAGTAAATTTATTGTACAACAGATTTTGGGTTGATAGAGATTCTAGTTATATCATCATCACTTTTTTATTTCATTCAGTATTGGAACTAGTAAATAACTGTAATAATGTATCTACATAATTTTAACAAAAATCAATCCTAATAAAATAGTTTGTAGGAAATTGTTTGCCTCCATTTTTTGAATCATTTGAGTTCCTACTAACTAGATAAGTTAGTTTATTATTCATAGTCATAATCTCCAACAAATATACAATTCCTTTTTAAGATCTGTCGTAGAAAAAGAAGAGTACGCACCTCGAGGATAAGGCTAATTATGTCGCGAATTATCGTACTCGGCTAACACCTATTGCTTACAACATTTCGCTCGTTGGTAACTGGCTTCTTATCCTACATGGTAACTTATTAATACATTCTGTGAAATATGTTATTTAATTTGATTTTAATGCAGAAAAGTTTTTCTTATCGGAAATACAAGAACAGGCCATGTTCAGTGAACTATACGTTTTTGATGCATAACAATTATTTTTATAATGGAGAAGGTAACTTAAATATCTATGGTCACCGTACATAAACAATGTTAATGTTCGGTGCTATGGTGAAAGAATACATCATTGATTCGGTTTATTGGTACCAGAAATATTATCCCAGCAGAGACACACATGTTTTTCAATTTTTTTTTTATAAAAGTTCATTAGTGTTGTAGTACTGTAGGGAACAACTGGTACAATTTGGTGCAACGTTAAAAAATAACGAATCTCGAAAAATGGGACGCTACTTCAAAAACGTTTTTTTTTCGAATATTTTTTGGATTCTGTTTAATTTCTGCATAATTTCAAAAATTAGAATGCTAACTTTATACACACCAGAAGTTGTCTGATAAAATCCAAATTTTGACAAGTAGAACATGTTTCGACAAATCAGTACTCCTGACTGAAGATTGATTACTTATGTATTTTGCAGTAATTCTTCTCATTCTCCTTTTTTCTTACATTTGTTTTTTTTCCGTTTGTTGGGTTATTTTTCCTAGGGTTTCACGAGACGTGATCATCGAATCGAGGTCGAGAAAATCAGAAATCAGAAAATCATCGAGAGGAGAAAACATTTTCTACAGACAATATTTTATTTGTTTGATTGGGTTCGACATATATCCAACAGCCCATCAAAATCTCGTTTTCGGCAATTTTTGAAATTGATTAATTAATGAGCTGAGTTGAGCCCGAAAATAGCCAATTTTTAGTATTTTTTACGTTTTTGGTGAACCACTGCCTCCACTGACGAAGTATAAGGAGACAGAAACACATATAATATATGGTTGCATTTGCAGAATTTCCCAATATACTTATTTTTTCGTTTATTTATAGATATATAAAAATATAATATAAATTATCGAAAGCTTCACAAATTATAGGGTTTCTCTTAATGGCCCTTTTGTGGTTTATATAAAACATTAGTTCAAATCCACCTGTTTTAGTATTTACTTTTTAATCTATACTAAAATGTTCACATAATTGTAATGATTACAACATTCTTAAAATTTATTCTGAATGCCTGAAATTGCATGTAAATACATAAAAATCAGGTGCTCTAAAACAAATAAATTTGGATTTTTATGTTATCACAACGTGACCACATTAAATTCTTCGAAAACATCTACATTATTTATGCTAAAATAAGTAAATATTGTAGCACAAATATGAAAAAACGTAAACATCAAAAAAGGGTTCAAGCATTTCAATTCAATTTAATTGATAATGTGTTTATGAATTTAAATATAACTCCATACTTGATTTATTTATTAATATAAATAATGCAGTCATTTTATTCATCGTTTTTATAATAATTTTTTATACTTCAAAAATGGGGTAGGCATTGAAAATCTTCATTTAGAGATACATAAAATAGAATTAATGTATGTGCTTGTAATATCCTAAAACCAAGAAAACCCGCGCAAAAACCTATTTAGTTCCTACAAAGTTGCGTTTACATTTTACAAGTAAACATTTTGGTAGACTTTTTAGGTATTAATGAATCACTTTTTCTCGAGCTTTTTCTGTAACAACCATACAAAATGTCTTGGTGGTGATTTTGTGATGGTTTTCTAAATCGAATAAAATGGATCTTGTAGTAGGGACATTAAATACTTAATGGACATTGCTTTTACGACTTATTCACCATTATATGATTTATCAGGTTGTTAACTAATCGTTTAACAGTCTGTTAATATAACGTCATATTCACCAACGAAATTAAACCGTTGTCATTAAACAAACTAATAATAAACAGTAGCAAATAATTTAAGTTGGTGGTAGCACAGAACAATATTGTTATGTGACAGTAATTTCAAATTTATATCAGATTTTATGTTGTCATATGTATATTCACTTGAAAAACCGATTTTATATTTATCCAAAGATGAAAATATCATAAAGATCTAATTATATATTATTGAAAAATTTATAAATATAATTGAAAATAAAAACAAATTCAATATATGATAAACAAAAACTAGTTTAATAGGAAAATTTTAGCAAAGAATTCAATGCTGTGACCTCAGGATTGCGAACAGGTGCTCAGTTAAAAGTATGCTATGACCAAATAAAAATTGCAACAGCATAAAGCTGAAGACAGAGTTGTTTTTTTTTAATTAACTTTGAATTTAATTCGAAATTAAAAAAAAGAATATGTATCTCCTGTCATTTGCATAATATTTATGAATATTGTGAAATCAATACTAACACAATTATTGACCATATATATATATTGAAAAATTAATAAAAATGCGGAAAATATATGAGTCTCATACCTAAAAATGGACAAAGAAACCTTAATGGATCTGTTATTGGTGTCAACAAATAATTTCTACAGGGCTATATGGAGTAAATTCTCCCTTTTTAAAACGTGCTTAAAAAAATAAAATTAAATATTGTTGTTTCAAGAACTGAACCTGATCACCTAGCAACTAAAACCATAATTTTTAAATTGGCATTGTCTAAAACTTTTGTATTTATGCTAAATTATTCTATTTTATTCTTATACACTTCAGCATTATTTCTTCTAGCGATTGAATTTTGATGTGAGTACAACCCATTAAATAATGATTATTTTTACAATTTTATTCTGATCTATCTATCATTTCGGGAATTCTTCATGTATAATAAAAATCAACAACAGTTGTTCTCTTCTCTCATCTGGGCTGGGTATACAAATGAATTTAGACTCAAGTTCAGCAATATTCCTTGTTACATTTGCAACAATTTTAAAAACAGTAGGCTGAGATGCATTGGAATGATCAGCTATATTTATTTGTAAATTTCCTGTAGAAAAACACATTAAAATTTGATTTATTTTAGAAATGGGATTATTTTTTTTTGGACGGCGAACTGGTTCATCCTACGATAAATCAGATGAATTTAATAAATTTAAATCTACTTGCTATAGTCTTTGTATTTTCAATTTTGAATACAATTTCATTAATTAATAATATAAAATAAAATACCCATAAGACAATAACAAAACGCAACGATTGACAGTTCGTGCTCACCACAGAACACAACATATTATTTTTAACCATCTGTTAGTCATTTTAACAGTCCAAAATTGATCGGTTTGGTTTATCTGATTGTTAAGAGACTGTCATCATGGATAGTGAATACCGAAAAACATTTTAACTGACTGATAAACAGTCTGTTAAGTTGTTGAGGAAGACGGCCGTTAATTTGGAGAATTACGAATTACTTTACACCGCCAGTTAATGTTAGGGACCTAAATTTTGTTTATACAATATAATGCAAGAGCACATACGATGATAATCACCTTTCTTCAAACTATGGTTTGGCCACCTTCTTCAATTATATTCATCCACATTAATGTTCATATGTCAAAATAGTTCACGTCAGATATTATAAACTCAGTGCAGCACTTCTTTCGGTCCTCGAAATATTTTTTAAACCTATTATTGAGGATAACCTTTAGCTCTTTCAGCGATGTTTTAATGCCATCTGTGCTTGTAAAACGATGACCATATTTTTAGAAATATGAAATAGCAAAACTGGGCCATTTTTGGCAAATATGGAGGCTGGAGAATTGTTGCAGTATTGTTGCAGCAATTAAGGGTGAGCAGGTGCATTATTGTCGTACAAAAGCCACGAATTGTTTTGCAACAAATCTGCGTTGAACTTGTAGGTAGTTATCCTTATTGTCCGATTGACCTGGTGAAAAGAATTCATGATGTACTATGCCATTAAAATCGAAGAACACAGTGAGAATAAGCCTAAGTTCGAGCTTTTTCCAGCCTAGATTATCTAGAATTCCTCCACTGGGAAGACTGAGCCTTTCAGTTTCAACCTCATTTTCATAAACTCATGTTTTGTTACCTGTTATAACACATTTCAGAAATTCTACGTAGTAAGTGACTCCTGGCAACTTTATTCGCTGCTGTGATTGTTCAAAACAATCGAAAAAATTTCATGACAAACCATAATCAACATAATCAGCAACTTTTCTGAGTGTAGTTGGGCGGTCGTTCATAACCATTTCTTTTAATTTTTTCAAATTTAGGGTAGGGTGGGAAACGAATGCAGCGTTAGATAGATACTATTCCAGTACGTGTCTACAATTCCAGTACGAAAACACGTTTTTGTCGCTGTAGTAGTATTTTTTCTGTAGAGGTTAGAAACGAACGTGTTTTTTTCTCGTGCCGATAGTAATACGTGACGAAAAACACAAGCAACAGATCAATGTGAAATAAAAAAAAACTCCGACTTAGTGCTAGAAGTTGTTGAAAGAGGCCTATGGTGCCTATCTCTTGCGCGTGTTTTCGAATACCATAAAAGGTTTTCTGAAGGTCGGGAGAGCACAGAAGATGACCAACGTCCAGGTCGACCTGTCTCTGTTTCAACTCTGCAAACAGTGACCAAAATAAATGAAATTGCGCGCGGAGATCGTCGTATGAGCATTCGGATGATTGCTGAGACTGTAAACGCCGATAAAGAAACTATCAGAAAAATTTTACATGACGAATTGAACATGAAGAAAGTCTTTGCGA
This sequence comes from Ophraella communa, assembly GCA_035357415.1. Taxonomy (NCBI): domain Eukaryota; kingdom Metazoa; phylum Arthropoda; class Insecta; order Coleoptera; family Chrysomelidae; genus Ophraella; species Ophraella communa. Next base: position 24,850,452 of record CM068980.1, read on the forward strand.
AGTTGGTCCCAAAACATTTGACCCCTGACCAAAAGCTCGTCCGTTAACAGATCTGCTCAGATTTTCTTCAGAGGTTAAATGAAAAGCCTGAATTGATGGAAAACATCATCACTTGCGATGAAACCTGGATATTCCAATACGATGTTGAAACTAAGCGGCAATCCAGGCACTGGAAAACTCCTGCATGGCCGAGAATGAAAAAAGCAAGGATGTCGAAATCAAAATTTAAAGCCGTGCTAATCGTTTTTTTCGACATCAACGGCGTCGTGATGACTGAATGGGTTCCAGAGGGTCAAACTGTAAACCAAACTTACTATTTGAAAGTTTTGGCAACGCTGCGAGAGCGAGTTCGTAAGAAGTGGCCGGAGTTGTGGAAAAACAAATCGTGCATTTTGCACCAGGACAACGCACCTGCCCATAACGCGCTGTCTATGAAGCGTTATTTAGCCGCTAGAGGCATTCCATTGCTCGAACACGCGCCGTACTCGCCTGATTTAGCATCCTGTAACTTTTTCCTGTTTCCGAAGATCAAATCTGCCTTAAAAGGAACACGGTTCGAGTCGATGAAATAGGTGAAGCGAAAATCGGCGAGCTCCTAAATGCTGTTACAAAAGAAGACTTCCAGCATTGCTTTGACCAATGGAAAAAACGAATGGAACGGTGTGTGGTGAGGGAAGGGGAGTATATTGAAGGGGAGCATTCGATTGTACAATAATTTTTATAAGCAGTCTCGTTATTTAATAGCCAGACCCCCTAACTGTTATAACACTTGTTTTACTTATTGCAGACTCACCATGGGTCTTTGTGTTTACATTTCACACCCTTTTTTATATTTTATATCATTTTTTACGCTACATTTTTTACATAAAATATCCAAATGGATTTTTTAAATATTTATTAAATTTTTTTTAGAATCATTTAAAATTACATAATATTCCTATATTTTTAATTCAGAAAATTAAAATATGTACAGGTATAGTAAAACTTACATAATCTTTGCATCCGTAATGGAAATCAATTTTGTAAATGTCTATGTTATTTAAATTTATTGTACTAACCCTTACTTTTTGGAAGTCCATCTTACTAAGAATAATAAAAATTCTTCGCTTTAACTCAACTTCCAAGTTTAATTCCTTCCTCGAAGAACTTGAAATAAAAAGACATCTAGCAGATCAACAATTTTAAGTAGTGAATGAACAAATAAATCTTGGAAGTTCTCCACTATTAAACTGTTTACTTTGATTGAGTCTTCATTTTATACATAGATAAGACATTGTTGTAACATAAATATATTAAGTTATTGTAAAGATCAGCATTATATAGTTTTTTCCTGGTTTTTCTATATCATTGCACAGTTACACTGATCTTAGAGGAAAGTACATCCAGGATAATCCCTTAGGGCTATTAACATCTAGGCTTTAATATTGTTATGTCTTATTACTTCCTTACTTGGTCTAGTCTTAACTCCTTATCAACATCAAGTACCTAGTTACAAACAAACAAAATGTAATTTCAATATGTCAATCTGACGATGCTAGTTTGTTAGCGAAACAACTGTAATTGTGATTTTAAACTGAATTTTTCAATTAAATTTGGAAGTTGAGTTAAAGCGAAGAGTTTTTTATTATTCTATGTAATTTGTTATTTGGAAAATATTGCTTTTTGATATCAATGGTATACATACTGGATTTGAGTATACTCTTAAAAATAAAAGTATTTTTTTCCAAAAGTTTAATTATAACTACTTCTATTTTTTTAATTCTTTGACATTTTTATTTTGCAAGTTTAAGAAACTCTTTGTATCCACTATATATCTGAATGTAACAACATACCATATATGTAAATTGCTAAACTAAAAAATATTAAGATGCGCTTCTGGACTGGCTACGTTATTGTTATTTCTTTCACCACATGGGGTATTGTAATGCCATTGTTACTTATAAATAAATTCAGACCGAACAATCTTCCGAACCATACGTTTTCTAACCTAGATATTTGAGTAGAAAGTATGGTATGTACGAATTGCCATAAGAACACCAATAACTAACTAACGAAACTAGTCCTATATTTACTTACGCTTATACGTTTTGATCTAGTTCTCACGCCCACACCTATTATTTTTTAGACCAATCGGTAATCAACATGGGAACTAGAGGAAACTCTATAAATTTTGTTTAATATATTTCAACAGATTTATTACTATTACAAATTAACTTATAAATAATTTCTAAAGTGATAGATTCAAAATGAATAAAATTTATTTATAATATTGCTGAAATTAATTGTGGTAACCTTTACTTTGTGGAAGTCCATCTTACTAAAACCATAAGAATAGAACTTTTTTAACAAAACCACTATTTATTTAAAAAAAATGCTTTTTGAAACTCAATGACAGCTGTTTCGCTAAGAACTAGCATCGTCAGATTGACATTTTGAAGTTACATTTTGTTTGTTTGTAGCTAGGTACCCGATCAGTACCCTCTAAGATCAGTATAACAGTGCAATGATATAGAAAAACCACGAAAAACCTATATCTTGCTGATCTTTACAATAACTTAATATATTTGTGTTACAATAACGTCTTATCTATGTATATAATGAAGAATTAATCAAAATAAACATCTGTTTGTGTAGGTTTTGTGTATATTGAATAATTTAATGAATTATTAATTTTTTCAATTCTTAAGCCTGGAAAATTAATTGAATTATTTTCTTCGACTTCTAAAGTAAAATTAATTTTAGGATTCAAGGTATTAATATAATTAATCCTATATCACATAAATTTGCAGCTTATAATTCTATACATAGAGCATTGTCAATTCCAATGAACAAAAATAATTTTGATAAAGAAATTAAGCTTATAAAATAAATAGCTACATCTAATGGCTATCCAATACATTTGATAAATACATTAATTAATAAGAAAGAACAAAAAATGTCACTTAGAACTAATATTTAAAGAAATTAAAAGCTATACCTAAACATATTACATATTGTGGAAATTTTTCCAATACAATTTCAAAAATAATATCTTCGGCTTCATCAGCATTAATATTATTTAAAACACAAAATAATGTTGGAACAAAATTGTTAAATGTGAAAACAAAATTACCTAAATTAAAAAAATCTGGTGTTTACAAAATTAATTGTCCAAAATGTAATGCAGTATATATAGGTCAAACACAAAGAAATTTAAAATTAAGATTCAATGAACACTTAAGAGCATATAGATTACAACAAACAGATAAGTCAAACTATGCAAAACACGTTCTTGAACATCCAGACTCACTCATACACATTAATGACAGTCAAATACTACATATTTGTGATAAACAAAATTTATATTTCCTTAAAAAACTCCAAATAAAAAGACATCTAGCAGATCAACAATTTAAAGTAGCTAATGAATAAATAAATCTTGGAAGTTCTCCGCTATTAAACTGTTTACTTTGATTGATTCGTCATTTTATACATAGATAAGACGTTATTGTAACACTAATATATTGTTATTGTAAATATCAGCATGATATAGTTTTTTCCTGGTTTTTCAATATTATCGCACAGTTATACTGATCTTAGAGGGTAATACATCCAGGATAATCCGTTAGGGCTAATAAAATCTAGGCATTAATATTGTTAGGTCTTATCATTTCCTTGCTTGGTCTAGCCCTACTTAATTAACATCAGGTACCTAGCTACAAACAAACAAAATATAACTTCAATATGTCAATCTAACGATGCTAGTTCTTAGCGAAACAGCTGTCATTGAGTTTAAAAAAGCAATTTTTTAAATAAATAGTAGAAGCTTTGTTAAAAAAGTTCTATTTTTAATAATCTTAATCTTAATATTTTACATTTCAAGGTATAAATGTGACTTTTCTGCCAAACTACTCATTTACAAATGTTGCTAATTAAATATGTATTTCAGTTTTTGGCAATCATTTTCATGTTTTCAAAATATATTTTCGAAAAGTGGTCATTTAAGTTTTTTTAGCTTAAGAATGGCCAATTTGGACTCTAATTTTAAGTTGAGAGTTCCAAAACACCCTATTATAATAGTATTTCTATTGAATTACACACTCACTGTTAACAAGGAAATATCTGATTATCAGGAAGCACCTAATAAAATATTAGTTTTAAATATACTTTTATTACTTTCGAGCAACTACCTCAAGCTTCACACAATATTATTTCATTTATTAAAAACAGGATTCTGTATCAGCTGCATTTCTATGTGATTAACTTACTGGAACTCTATTATTAATTATTATCTATTATTTAGATACAGAATAAAAAAACAATTTCTTCTTCTATTTTATTTAAATATTTCAGATTTTTTGGTCAATGACAGCTGTTGCGACGATGAGTGTTTATTAGAAACACTGCTTTTTTCTAAAAAAGGTAATTTTTCAAATATTATAGTGAAATTTTCTTTTCTTCATTGACATGTTGGATCATATATGTACCACTGATTTAATTTTGTTATTTAGAAATTATTTAACAACTAAGAATCTTTTTGTAATATAGGTATACTTAAAAAAATACAAATCCCTAGAAGGATTGGTCCAATTTTAACGAAATATATGTATATCAATATAGTAGATTTGTTTTCTTAAAAACTTTTTTGAAATTTATTTTCTTCTTTTTGCATCAATACTTCGTATCGTTTTGTTTATTTAATTCTGATAATTAGAAGGCTAAGCAGATTATCTAAGCACCCACGCACACTAGCTGAGTCAAGAAATCAAGTGCAAGTGACCTGGAATGCTGTTCCTCAAGAGGACACAGATTCTCATTTTTTAGCATGATTTAGCAAGATTTGATACTATGCTGAAATGATTATAATTTGTAATATTACATTTTTTTGATGTAAATAGTGTATCAAGTAAATATGTATTGTTGGTGAGCAGAACATCAGTTTTTTAATAAAACCCATTTTTGGTTGGGACGCAGTCAGTGTCGGTCCAGATGGTTGAGACCCTATGGAGGATGTAGACGTGCTTTAGGAACAAAATCCGAAGATCGCCATTTATGGATTTCTCTTCTACAAGACAAAGTATCCACAACACGGTGGATTGGAAGTTATTGGTTGGGAGTAATTACAACAAAGAGTCTCAACAATGCTGTGAGGTGCTCTAACATATGATAGTAAATCTCATACGGTATTCACTGACAGACATTTGACTGCGAAAAATTCTATACGGAACATACTGCTGCCTTCCTGTACATCAAGAGTAATTACAAAGTTCTTATTCTTACAAGAAAGTAACATAGCTAACCACTATTAAGCAATGTATTTTAGGAAGCCTGGGATGACGTTTTTCACGATAAAATAAATTATTTAATTTTAAGCATTTCTGGTAGAGTTACAGAATATAAAAAAAATCCAGACCATTAATTGTGGGTCTAAGTAACTTTGTTATTGTTTTAGGTTGAAAATATAGTAATCATTAAGTTCAATTAAACTCATATTGTGCAGAAGTTTCAATAAAATAAATTTTCGTGTTTTTTTAGTCACTATATATTCTGGAAACAATCCAAAAACGTTAGGAATATATGTGTGGGGATATTTTTATTTCAATTTTATATATAATTTTTCATTTTTATTAGTAAAATTCTTGTTTTTAAATAAAAATACTAATATACAAATATTTTATATTATAGAAACTGGTTAGTATAATTTAAACTAGAAATACACAAAAATAAAACCAAATGTTTTCTAAACTACACATATGTCCAAAAGTTTGGAATATTTGGAAATAATATATCTACGCCTATGGTTTTTTAAAAACGCTTGTTGATATTTATTTTAAAGCGTTTTTAAATCAAAATAATCAATTCTTGTTTAAATTTCATTTGAGCTGTTTAAAAATGCCCAGAGACATGATATCATATTTTAATAGGTCTAGAGTAATTGCTTTGTTACAACAGGGCTTTAGTCAGAGTGATATCGCGTATATTGTTGGTGTTACTCAGGGTGCTGTATCAAAAATTAAAAAAAAAAATCCAAGACACAAATGATGTGAAGGATCGTCTCAGAAGTGGCAGAAGTCTATGTACAACAGCAGCACAAGACTGGCAGATACCATCGAGGAAGTTTTAAATACTGTTGTGCGTCTATTCCAGGGAGCGGTAGGTGATGGATTTGTGTTTATGCATGACAATGCACCTCCACATCGAACCATCTGCAGTACAAAATTTTTTGGAAGAAGAAGGAATATCCACATTAAGATGGACATCAAATTCCCCTGACATGAACGTCATTGAACATGCCTGGGAAATTCTTAAAACACGCATTAAGAAGCGAAACCCTCCCCCAATCACTCTACGAGAACTGAAAGATGCTGCTCGTGAAGAATGGGAGAGAATTCCGTAAGCCCAGCTCGACCATTTAATCGATAGCATGTCACATCGCCTACAGTCATGCATACAGGCCCATGGAGGAAATACTGATTATTAATTTTATTTAAAACTTTTTTTTTTGCTTATTAATTTATTTAAAAAAATTTGTAATACATTGTATATTTTTCACCTTAAAAGAATAAATAATTTTTTTGTATGTTTATCTGACTTTGAGATTTATTTAGTATTGGTTAGAGTTGTAGCAAAATGATGTTTACTTATATAAAAAAAATATTTATAAAAATTAATAAAAAGATGAAATATTCCATTATTTCAAACTTTTGGACATTGTGTATTTATAACATTAACAATTATAATATTAAATATACCTAGACATTAATGATGAAAATAATATGTTGATATTGATATTGATAACTTATATTGGTCGAAATAAATATTATTATTATTATTATTATTATTATTATTATTATTATTATTATTATTATTATTATTATTATTATTATTATTATTATTATTATTATTATTATTATTATTATTATTATTATTATTATTATTATTATTATTATTATTATTATTATTATTATTATTATTATTATTATTATATACACATGTATTTATTCTGTATTGCATATACAGAGGTAAATAATTTCAACAATCATATTTTGTTTTATTCTATTAAATATAATTGTCCATTTTCACCAATTCTGATTAACATTTAACTAGGACTTTTAATAAAAACTGGTTCAAACGGACATTAGATATAAGGCGGAAAATGTCAAACTGTAGTTAGATTTGCACATTTCATTATCTGCAGTAAATGCTCCTTGTATATTTAATTTTTAATAAATATAAAAAAATCTTCATAAACAAATTAGCCAACAATAGAAATCAGACACACAAAACCTTTTAAAAATGTTGTCAAACTAGTGCATTGGGAACAATTCTATAAAAAAATATATACATGTCTCTGATTTCACATTATGTGATGTAAATTTACCTTACTTGGAATCAAATTTTTCCATTGATTAAATATATAAAGCTTTTAAAGACTCTAAGGGAAAGTACTTTCAGACTAGTATGAACTTATCCTAATCATAGGATAATCAAAAAGTTGACCCAAAAAGCCAAACTACTACAGAGTTATTTCTTTAGTAAATAGGAAATATTGATGTGAAGATAATATATTCATTCTTAACCCACTTCTGCAGTTTCACCTCCTGTTACCAACAAGAAAAGTATTTACAGTATTTGTGGACCTGAATATAGCGTTTGATAGTTTTAACAATTTACTGTATGTGAGTGTAGGTGTGAGTTCCAAAGTAATTCGCATAATAAAGAATATTTATGATCATTCATTTATGTCTATTAAATTAGTTTGTTTTAGTAAACCTTTTAATATCTCCGAAGGCGTGTTACAAGGGGAATCCCCGAGCCCTTTACGGTTTTCTTTATTTTTGTCAGATATTGGGAATTACTTTAGATCTGCTGGATACACTGGTATTAATATAGATGGACAGCATGATGTTTTACTTCTGATCATGCCGATGATATAGTGATACTTATTAAGAGATTCTTCTATCGATTAATACAAAAAAACTACTTAAAACGAATACTTAGAAATAGTAAAACAATTTCTCCTCGCTATCGTTGTTTTTGAATATGGCAAAAAACAGGCTCAGTCTTCATAATACAGGTGATAAATGTAATGTGTCGTTCTAAATTACACTTGCAACTATATGGTAATGTATGTAATGTATGGAATAAATTAACTATTTAATCGACTTTTGAAAAAAATCCAAAAACAAGTGAATTTTAATTTTTGAATCGTCATCACATGATGTAGATGTAACGAACATTACGTCACCAGTATTAACATGGTAACGCAAACAGCGTTTTTTTAAATGCAACCATATGTCTTATGACACCTCATTGAAAAGGTCTTCTAATCGTCTATATAACTATATAATTATTTGAATATTTATTTTTACAGGATCAACCAAAGCTGGTAATTTACTAAAATACATTAAACTGTTTAGTAAGAAACAAATAAATTATATTAAATATTCAAACTGATGACCTTCAGTAATAATGCAATGAGACAGCCGATAAGTGAATTTTTCTTTAACATGTATGAGAACTTCAAGCTTTATTTGTGCAATCTTCGTTCTGATGCGCTCCTTTAACTCTTTTATATCATTTGGGCGACTTTTATAAACTGTTTGAATTATGGTTTCAACAGGATGGACACCCGCACATTACGCCTTTGATATACGAACCTACTTAAATGCTGTTTAGTGGATAGGAAGAAGAGGAACGATATTTTTTACTTATTCTTAATTAATTTTTTACAGCTTAATGTATTTTTGTAAATTAACAGGTTTGGCTGACCCTGTAGAAATAATTATTCAAATAATTACATTGTTGTAAAGACGATTAGAAGACCTTTCCAATGATGTGTCTTAAGACACATGGTTGCATTTAAAAATTGCCGATTACTTCACCACGTTAGTACTGGTTATGTAATGTTCGTTACATCTACATCATATGATGATTCAAAAATTAAAATTGACCTGTTTTTGGCATTTTTTCAAAAGTCGATTATTTTGGAAATAATGAATTTATTCCTTACATTAGCGATATACCACCCCCTCACCCCTAGCAGCATCCCTTTTTTTTAAATTACTTCTCATATTTTTTATGTAAAATTTGAATACTCCTCTTTGAGCTGATTTCTGAATACTTGTAGGTTAAAGTGGGTAGTTTATGAGATAAACAATTTTTCTTTTAATAGCACAAATTTTACTTATTTTTTACTTTCACCTTATTTGCCTGTAATAAAATGGGTTGTACAACAGTTCAATCTCTTTAATCTTTTTAACTATGCTATTTGTACTACTTCAAAAATCCAGACAAAAAAAATTCTACTTATTAAAGTTTGACATTGTCAACTAGAATTTGTAGTCACTATTGATAGTGTACTTTGATACATTATTTATTTTGTTTCGCTAAAAAGGTTTACTCTTTGCAAGAAAGAATTGAAATTGTAGGTTTATACTACCAAAGTAATAAATGTTCAAGATTTGCTGCTAGAATATTTAATGAACTACATGACGGCAGACATGCAACTCATAAGTATGTAATTCAACTGATGGAGAAATTTACCACAATAGGGTCTGTTTGCAATAAAGTACATAACCGAGAGGGACTCGTAAATAACGAAGCAATCCAAGTGACAATTTTAATGCAAGTCAGCTTAGAGGCTCAACAACCCCAATCGTTGTCAACAATAAGTAGAGCAATCGATGTTTCATCTTCTACAGTTTTCCGAGTTCTACATAAATTCAAGTACCACCCATACACAGTTAAGTTGGTGAACGAGTTGAATGAAGATGATTTTGATCGTCGTCTAGAGTTTTGCGAATCAATGACGCAATTTATCAATAACAATTCACAATTGTTAAACAATATTTGCTTTTCTGATGAATGCTCATTTTCATTAAATGGCTTAGTAAATAGGCATAATTGTAGATATTGGGCTAAAAGTGATCCACATATTATGCATAAATTCCATAAACAACATCCCCAAAAATTAAACGTTTGGTGTGGTATCCTAGGTGACCACATTGTCGGACCTTTCTTCATCAACGGAAATTTAAATGGTGAATCATATCTTGAGTTACTCAGGGAAGGGGTTGACCCACGTATTACAACAATAATAGAAAATGGTGATTACCTTTCCGAATATTTACTGGTATTTCAACGAGACGGAGCTCCCCCACACACTGCTATGCCTGTCCAACAATTTTTAAACGAAACATTCCCCGCTCGTTGGAAAGGTAGAAGAGGGCAGATGATGGAGTGGCCACGTAGGTCACCGGTTTTAACACCCCTAGACTTCTTTTTATGGGGGGTAAAAACAAAAGTTTATAATACCCAACCAGAATCTCTGGATGATTTACTAGAGAGGATAGAAAATGAATGTCGACAATTAAATTCAGCCGTATTAAGCAATGTCAGAGAGGCATTTCAAAATAGATTATACCATTGTATGGAAGTGAATGGTACTCATTTTGAACACTTCATAATAAATAGCACAGTTAAAAAGATTAAAGAGTTTGAACTGTTGTACAACCCATTTTATTACAGCCAAATAAGGTGAAAGTAAAATTTGTGCTATTAAAAGAAAAATTGCTTATCTCATAAGCTAACCACTTTAACCTACAAGTATTAAACATTTTTAAAATCAGCTCAAAGAGGATTATCCAAATTTTACATACAAAATATGAGAAGTACTCCCAAGTATATCGTAAGAGAATAAACCAACACCATAAAATTAAGTTATCTGATATTTACATTGCGTTGCTGTGGCTAAATAAAGTTAAAGTAATGGGCGATTATTTATTAGCGAGTATAGTGTTTTTGATACTACAAGCTCCTAACTTAACTTATAACGGCCTGAGTCACCTTAAGTAATACTTTGACAATTCTGGTGGTAGCCATTTGTGGTCAGAATTCTTACACATTAATACTAAATGCCTTCTAATTAAAATTGTAGTATATCAAAAAAAACATATTAATTGGTGAAGATAGAGAAATAAATTATTTATATCGTTATAGAAATCTTTGCATACCTAAGAATATTTCTTATTTGCACCTGTCCGACATCTTTTGCTATAAGGCTAAATAAAACTGAGTTAGCTGAGTTACATTATAAATTAAAGTTGTTGTCAGTCTTTTTTGTGATGAGTACTATTATTGTCAAATATTATATATTATGTATTATTATCACGAAATAAAAGAATTATTATTATATCACAAATTAGACTAAGCAGCTTAAATACTTTAAAGATCTATTGCCAAAATAATAAATATACTATTGATATAAATGCCACTTGTAGTTTGTGTAATCTTCATAAAAACAAAACTTAAATTTATTTGTGGTCCAGATGTCCAATATTATGGACTTGAGTTGGCGGATCTTCTGAGCACACGTGATTTTAACAAGTTGACCAAGGCAATAAATTACTTCGTTAGTATTTTAAAACGGAGAACCTTTGCACTAGAAGAGTAGGAAACGTTTTGTTGTTACTTGTTACTATTTTTTGTTGTTGTTGTTTGCTAAGATTCATAAAATTTTAGTAAGTAAATGCTGATAAGCGACTAATTATACTGTATAAAAGTACATAATATATAATATGCATTTAATTTTCTTACAGCGAACTAAAATTATTTTAAATAAATACAATAAAATATTTATCTGTATATTTCCTTAATTGGATTTCTTAATATTTTCTTGACGACATTTATCAATCACAAGCAGGGAAATAAAAAAATGGATAACGGTTGTATATAAATAATTGACAGGCAATTCACAAACAGAAAACAGATTTCAAAGCGATTTATTTAATGAATTTATTTGACGACAGTTACGAAGCTGGGGAATACTCATAATATTTTTTTTTTATTAAATGGCTTAATTTATTTTTTTAAATACTAATTTTGTTTATATTTTTTAATGTTCTAGGTAAATTTACAAATTTTATTTTCTACATTTCAGTTTAATTATTATTGGAATGTAGGTATACCTATTATATCATAGAGTCATAAAACCTTATAATAAAGTTTCTTAATATATATCAATAGATTTTTCCGTTATAATATTTAGTAGAATTTTAGATATTCCTTAAAAGTTTTAACTAATATTTATGAACCTAGTTACTTTTAAAACAAATATAAAGTATCTATAATAATGTGTTATTAGCAAAAGCTTGTTGGTGTAACTGTTGATGACGGGATAATTAATATGTGAGGAGACTTTAAAAGCCGTAAATGTCAAATAAAATTTATGATATGTTTGAAAACTGTAGCATTAAAAATTAATCGATATTAGGGAAGAAGAATAATAAATAGGATACCTATGTTAATATTTATTTAAAATTTTTAAATAAAGTGTAAGGGATTGTAGAAAAATAAGGAAAACCCTTAAATATTTCGTCGGTCATAGATTCAGAGTAGTTTAGAAATAAACTGTGACAAATAAATTACTAGTAACATAAAATGATTTAAGTAGTTTGTTGAAACTAAGGTCATAGAGCCATGATCATATTTAGTAAATAGATTATTGTAAATAATTAGAAATGTTTTGAACTTGTCGAATTAGTTAAACATTTAGCAATAACTTTTATATAAATAAGCCTTAATGACGTCGTATGTGTTGGTTCGTATATCTTAATTAAAGGGAACAATGATAAAATAGTTTACATCTTAATACTGAAATGACCTTGAAAGACATAAATTTTTTAATAACTGTCTCACAATTCGTTATCAAAACAGTAGTAACTTCATGTTTTTTTTCTGAGACTTCTATTCTTAAAGAAATATTATTTCGAAAAATATTTTTGATTGATTTCTACTTTTCAAATAAAAAATGTAAGTACTTCATTCTGTCAAAAAGAGTGATAGAATTAGTTACGTAATACAATATAATTGTAAACCAACCAATACCTTAGATTAGATTAACTTGGGTTGCAAGCCAGGTAGACTTTTTTGCACTCGTACTTACAAGATCTTTTGTGCATAGGTATTTCAATCTACTCTAGAACGCCAATACTTTTAGCTAAGCTAATCAACTTTATAGAGAACACTTTCCCATTTAGATGGGTAGTCATTTGCAGAACAATGCTACACATGTTCAGTCGATTCCTTAGCGCTTTCGCAGAAACAATTTGGCCAATATTTTGAAGTGATATATCAAAAGGCAGTTGTCCAGTGAGAAAACCTACTGTCAATTTTAAATCTTTTTTTGCCCAATTGGAGAAGGCACTTTGCTCTCTTAGGTGATATATCTACAAATATGTCAGCTTGTCCAAGTCTTGGAGTATTCATCCAGTGATATTGGAGTCTATCGTGTTCCCAGGACCAAAGTTCCTTTTTTTGATGCTACGGTCCCAGTAAAGGTGTCTCATCCCTTATTTTCTGACATCAAGGTGACCGTGTTGTTTCCTGAATTTTCTTAAAAAATTGTTTACATTCCGAGACTAGGTTTGACTCATAAGTAAAATAACTCAGAGCCTTTAAAACTGCTTGGCTGTCTGTCTAACGCCTATTCTGTGTCTCTCCGCCTGAAAGGTAGGACCAAGGTATTTGAATAACCGAAAATGTTTCCAAATCTTTCATCTATCTTGGACCCATCATCATTGATTGCTTTTAAAAATAAACTATTCCACCCAAATGTATTTGCCTTGGATGTAAATATTCGTTACACCCCGTTAATGGAGTTAAGATACGAGTGGATTTAAGAGTTCCTAACACAATCTTAGTACTTTACACTGCATTTTATCTAATCGGAGGAGTCTGTGGTGGCAGAACAATGGAGGAAACTTCCGTAGGGCAGAATAGACGGTGTCGTAGTTAATTTTAGGATCAACACCCCATTCATATTAAGTATTAAAAACTTAAACATTTTACACATTTATATATATAGCTTTCTCAAGTGATAGTTAAGAAAGCGACCAAAAATTGTATAGCAGATTTTTTGGAAGATGTTTCCGTGATCATAAAAATACTTTTTGCTTGAGTACTTAATGATTTTAAGAGCATTTTACCATTTCTGGTTTTCACTCTGTGCTTTTTATTTACGAGGGGTAAACCGCTGGTAAAATTTTGTACAGTAATTCCACTTTCATGGAGTAATACCTGTGTAATACATGTAATTCCTTTAGTAATATCAATAATACCGTAATTCCCTTGTAATACCACTAATTCCTCTACAGTACCCCTAATACTATTCTAATTCCATTGTAATACCTAATAATTCACCACAATAATTAGTAATTCCTTGTCTATTTGTAGTATGTGATAATAATCTTTCAATCAATTACTTGATATTTGATTTTGAGAATATTGATTTCATTCTGTGAAATTAGCAAAGTATTACTCACTTTCAAAGATACGTGGATATATTTTCTTCACTACATTTTAATAATATAATTTTTAATTTATATCCAGCTGAAATAAGTAACTATTGAATATATTTTGGAAAAGTCAACGTTTTGTGCTTTCTTTATTTAAAAAAAAACCTTTTTTTGTAGTTAAGTCAAACTGCTTATTAAAAAACTATATATTTATTTTTTAAATACAACACAACATAAAAATAAACTATAAAAAAATAAAGCGATCAAGTTAATATAAAAAAAAAACCTTTAAATGAGTAGGTAATTAAAAATAAACACAAACAAAACTCTACACTTCTCGTTTGACTTTAATAAACTATTGCTAACTAGTGACTAGTTAAATAGTATATTGTTTAACGAGTGACGAAAGTAGCATTTTTTGAAGCGAAAGAACAGTTTACCAACCGAGGCGTAGCCGAGGTTGGTAATGTTCTTGAGCTTTAAAAAATACTTTCGACGAGTAAAACACTATACTTTTTCTACAACCCAGAGTATATCATAATTATCATAAAAAATCACAATGAAACGCCAAAAATCCAAAATATGCAAGCAGCACATTCTCCGAAAATGAATTTACGTGATTTTCAATTCTCCATTCCATAAATTTTGTATATATTTCTTCATACTTTTTTTTAGATTTTATTGGTAGTAAATCTAATGAAGTTTCCTCTGCTTGATTTTTTATTTCTTCGGGTGTATGACTGTAATCCAATTCACTTTCAGAATCGGAGCTCATGATTTCAAATAAATACTTCTAGAGCAAACTGACAATTCACAAGAAACGTCAAACTAATGAAACCTGGGCACTAGCTAAAAATGGTGAAACGTCAATTTTTTAATTTATATATTTATTAAATAAAAAGTTGTATTCTAATTATAAAAATTATTCTTGTTTGCGTTTATTAATAATTTAAAATCGTAAAAACATTATATACCTATGCAAGCGCAAAAAAATGGTTAAAAATGTAAACGTCACTTTCGTCACTAGAGACGAAAAAATATTCTCTCACTTGCAACGGAAATCGCATTTTCGCTGAACGTTTACTATTACAAAATAACGTCATTTTATATAGGGTTGTAGAAAAAATGCTTTTGTTCTTTTTTAATATATTTAAAATATCATATCTTCTCAGTTCAAATGGTCCACTGCCAACTAGCTCTAATGGTCCGTAGAATATCAATTCTTTTTTAATCTTAGCAGTATCAGGATTTCTGGGCCAAATAAAATTACTAAGCTCCTGTTAAATAATTTCATTTTATATTCATTGACACTCGTTTTCTCAATTACACGCCCTATATACCACTTGTCATTATAAAATACGGCATAATATTTTTCTAAATGTACCTCTATTTCTCTGTTAATTTATCAGGTTCATTATCAGAAGAGTAATGTAGCTCTTCACTAGAATCTTCCCATTGGTTTTCTTCAGTTTCTTTTGCTGATAATGATGAACCAGAATTATTTGTACCCTTCTTTTTCTTTTTAAGTAAGGGCCTTATTTGTGTTTTATTTGGTGTTTTATTAGCAACTTTGTAAGATTTTTGGTTACCAATAAATCGCCTCAGTCTATCAGTACTAACCCTTCCATTGTTTTCATCCAGAAGCCAACAGTAGGAGGATTTTTTGATCACTACAAATTTATTGTTTAGTTGTATTTTGAGGTAAGGAGAATCTTCACTCACATCGACTATCTTATCAGAAAAATCTCTTAGCGACTTTGGGTTATTTAAATTGTCAGCTCTATTATCAGGTTCCTCTTCGAAGTTGTCAATGTGTAACGTTGGGTCTAAAACTAAACTTGCTAACCAGGTGAATATTATCGATTTCCGTTTCGATTAAATCATTATTACATTGGCCATTTTCAGGTTCAGAACTGAAAACACTGAAAACAATGTCGATGTTTTTCCAAGCATCGTCGTCCACGGTTATACCTAATTTTGTGCTATCATTTAATGCGGTTTGTAAAGCATTTTCTACAACACTTTATATCCATATGTTTAATTTCTGTGTCTGTCACACCGCATTTTACCTTTAGTAATCTAGCTTTTTCTCTAGAAAATACGATAATATCACTAAGGTCGTTAATTATACTATTTAGATAGTTAATTCGATCGATTCTATGCATAAAGTCTTTAATACTAAAATTGATGACAGTGGAAAGCATTGATGTCATTGAACGACATGTTCGAAAAATTTGTTTACAAGTTTGACTGTTAAAAAGATTTACGCAATACATATTTGATTTCAAGTTTCTATACCCTTCATTTTGTTGCTATACAAGAAGTTATCTTTTATATTCTGCATTACTTTTAATCCAAGCTCTCCAGATTCTTAGAAAGGGCATACCGTATGTAATATAAGCGACAATAATACTGAATGCATAATTTTTAAATAAAGCAGTTCTGTGAATCAGTGTTAGATTATTAGTTACGGCAGAAGAACACATTTTCTCAGCAGATGAGTAATTCATTTTGTCTTCTGACTTAAAATTAATAAATGCTAATGTTTAGAAACATTCTTGTAATTGGAGTGTATAGCGCATGTGCTATTTATGTAGTTGCGCAGCAACTAGTATTTTACATATGATAATCTGGAAAAAATTTTCGTAAGTTTTTACCTAGTTAACCACTCATGACTTTGAGTTAAGGAAAATTAATCGAAATATAATGTTAATAACCGAAAAGTTGTGTAGTATAACTGATTTGGAAATTCTGCTACATTCGGTTATATCTGAAATATTCTTTTAAGCTTAACTGAAGCAGTAAGTTTAGCATCCTACATCATAAATGTTACAATTGTTAACTCAAAGTCACGGTTAGTAAAATGAACTACTTTTTAGATTGAGGTAATCGAAATTATAATTCGCCTAATTGAAATATATTTAAGATTATTTTAGGAGTAGTTAACTTTAATTTCATTTTAATAATACCAATAAAGCAATGGAAACAAGTAAGTAGGTATATGGGAAAAACAACGTAGAAAGTGAGATAAAGGAAAAATCTTTATTCATTTATTTATTAAATAAATGGTTAGTTGATTATGAGATAAAAGAACGAAATTAATCCATTACATAACCACACAATAAGATATAGGTATGTTAAATGTATTAATGCAACTAAAAAAATGTAAAATTAATTAGTATTAAATAAAAACGCAAATATTCTTTTTCAATTAAAAAAACCATAATTTTTCTATTAAGGTACCTATTGAATAGTCCAATTACAATAATTGTATTTTCGGACTAAATAATAGTGATTTTTCGAATAATTAATTCTCCTCTACAATTAGGTAAATCTGCTTTATGGTTTAATAACGCTGCTATTCGATTACGCAACGGTACTTTTCGGTTACCTAACTTTGATTTTCGGTTAATAATCATCCCCTTCAGTTATACAACTAATTTTTACGGTTACGCAGACCGTACTGTTCGATTAAGCAACAACACTTTTCAGTTAAGCTGTACCTAACGATCAAAACAATTTCTTTCAAATTTGTCGGTTGTATTGAAATTCATCAGCTTCCATTATAAATGTTATAGTTTATTCCGATAAATTTACATTAATTTAAACAAAAGTGGTAAAATATTAATGCCTACTTTTATCGGGTATTCATATGTAATGTTTACACTAGTTTACCTCTATTACCTCGTTTAATGTGAATGCGGTTTTCGGCTATGTAATTAGCGGTGTATTTTTTTATCCTTATCTGGCAACTCTGTATCAGGCCAGCAAAAGAGTGAAGTTATTCATTATTTATCTAGGATGTGTTTAAGTTTTGGTCTTTATAATTGTGTACCCAACCTAGTCTTCTAAAAACTGGTGAAAAATTTAGTGTGATCTTTACAATTAAATAATAACTATTTATTAAAAGACAATTATTGAAATTACCGCAGAATGGAAGAACTTTTGAAACAGTGGGAATTTGAGGAGCTCATTCAAATTCAGTAAGTTTAAATTTCTTTAATTTGTTAGGTACTATGTAAGTTTTTCATCTATTTCTTTTTAACGTTACTATATATAAATATTTGCAAATGCTTCATTAAACGGTTTAAAAACTTTGTTTTTTTGCTATTAGGAGAAACAATTGATGAAGAAACCATGAAAGGGCTTACTGAAAATGAGCTTTCCCAAATAATTACTAATATTGGCATGCGGTCGAGATTTAGACGAGCTTTAGAAGCATGAGTGAAAAGTGGATCATTATATTTTATTTATTATTTGTTTTTATTGGAAGCGTTTTTTTTATTTTGATTATATTATGTCTATTTATGTAAATACATTATATGCATTGTTAACGATTTGTGTATTTTTATTATCCTTTTATGATACTCACACAAAGAAACATTTTTACCAAATCGATATTTAATTTAATTCGTATGTTATATCTTTGCTATTTTTAAAATAAGTATGTAAATTTCCAATATACGCATTTGCTGAAAATTTTATATTTTCATATACTTGGGTAAAAATTAAAACAAAGTAATAACATATGATTTAGATTAGGTAAATAATAAAATCGGTTAAGAAATATTCTCTATTATGATTACTTTAATTATGAAAATACAGTTAACATTAAGAGGGATTCTGGATTAAACTAAACCTTAAAGAAGTGTTAAAAAATATTGAAACTTCAATTAACATAAGTGAAAAGCTACTTTATGAGTACTCAAATGTACAGTTATACTTTCTACACTATTAACAATTGTTAACTAAAAATTCGGCTTAAATAATCCAAAGAATCACATATACATCTAAAATGTACGTTTAACTTTAAGCGAATATCTCAGTTAAGTAATTCTATGCCGAGGATGTTCAACAAAAATCTTTAAAGTTGCTTAACACAAAATGTACGTTGGGCAATGGTAAATTAATGACGTCATAGTCTAATCGAAACTTTCAGTTAAGATATTTAAAGTTAAAGACACTTTAAAATTTCAGTTAATAACCGTATGCCCCAAAAGTAGTTGCTTAACTGAATTATTTTTTCCCAGAGTACCAGTAATACACATTACTAATACTTCATAATACCAACAAAATTCCTACTAATACTCTGTAATTCCGAAAAATACACAGTAATACCTGTGTAATACACGGTAATTCCTTGTAATACCCAAATAATTCCCACTGATTCCTGGTAATACCGCAAGCTTGTACATCAAAATTACTCAGCGGTTTACCCCTCGTTTAATTATAAAACGCAGAGCAGGTTGTCTTTAATTAAAAGATGAAAAATCTTAATTATTTATTATAATTAAAAATCTAATTTATTTAAAATTAATAATTCTAATGTCAACTAAAATGCATTTTTAAATAGTTAAACTTTTGATGAGTGAAAACAATTAAAACTCATTGTTTTTATGTTGTTATATTTTCCAAATGGATATCGATGCCCTTAATATTTGCAACTGTCAATTTGTTTTCCCTATTGATTTGTCACGTGGTGTGGAATACCCTGCATACTATGTACTGATACAATAAACAAAATATTTATTTACATTTACCTTAAATAGTTAAAAGGGTTTTTAGAATTATAAACACCATTGTATGAATATTTCACGCTGTAGAAATTATGATTAGTTACAGGGTTTTAACATATTATCTGCAGATCAGATTTAATTTAACTATTTCTACTTGTAAATTACATATAATTAGAAATTAATAAGATTGCACATTTCCTAGAAATAAATACATACATATTTTGTATAATTACTGAATCAAAGTTTAAAAGAAACATCGATAAATATATCATAAAAGAAATAAAAAGAGATATTTTTTTTAAACTTACATGATGTAATAGATTGACTTCAAATATAATTACCATTTAGTTGTGGTTAACCGGAATTAAATTTATCTCATGCTTAAAAACAAAATGTAATTTCATTATTCAAAATATTTCTTCTTAATTGGACACATCTATTACAAAGAGTCTGGGATGGACTTGAATTCATCCCAAAAACGGAAGATAAGAACATTTTTAACAATTTTATGGACACACAATTATTTTTTTTTATTATTTTTATCTCTCAGGAAATGATAACAATTCTATTGTAAGCTTCCAAAATTGATTGTACTGCTGGACACCACAGTTGATCAATAGAGCACTGCGCTTGTATTTTGTATACCTTTTTTTATTTTATTAGTATAAAAGTACTTTTTTAAAATTTATAATTAATAGGGGAAAAATAAGCTTTTTATGATATATTACTTAACCTGATCGTCATGACATAAAAATATGAAAATGGCTGCAGTGCATTAAACTTGATCATATACTTAAGGTTTCAAAATAAGAATGTTTAACATTTTGTCATTGTCATGGACAATCCCAGCAAATATTCTAGAAGCAGAAATATTGTTTTCATGTTTATTAACCCAAGGGCAGAAAATTCATAACGCCACGATTTTTTATCCTAGCATTAAAAAAGTGTGCCTTGGATTTGACATTTGTAAATCAGAAATAATATAAATTTTGACCAATTCTACAAAGTAACAGCTTTTCTCAAACAAAATTCTATAAATTATAAAGGAACAAAATTTAAAACACTACAAAAAGAGGGCAGTCTATTTTTAAAGTAACGTCCCATTCTGAATACCTTATGATGAAGGCGATCAAAAACATAATAGTATAAATCATTCAATAGTCTGATCGTGTCCCTGTGGTACACGTGCTTGCCTCTCACGTGGAGGGTTGGGGTTCGATTCTCAACCATAACAGTTTTTTTTAATTTAATTTTTTTTAATACGCCACATTATTAGAAACGTCACTGTCGCCCTTATATCCAAACAAACTTTTGCCTTATTGTAGTTAATTTGCATTAAAGATTTTTTTTATTAAGTATTTTCATGTATTTTCTTGTTTATGAGTTATTATAGTGCTAAATAGACATATTATCGTTAAGGAATATTTCGAGTCGTATTTAAAGAAGTTTTATTTTGTTTTATATAAAAAAGTTTGCTTTTGAGGTTAAGTAATATTATTTTAATTTTTTCTTACCTTAGAACAAAATAAAACTTCTTTAAATATAACTGAAACTATTCGTTAATGATAATAATGTGTTTATATAGCACTATAATGTTAAAAACTGTAGAAAAAACAAGAAAATCCACAATGCAAAAAACTTCAATGCAAACTAACTACCATAAGGCCACAGTTTGTTTGGATATAATGCTATGACTTATGCCAAACAATGGTGACAGTGACGTCACAATAATGTGGCGTATTGTCATAAAGGTAGGCGGAAACCAGCTGTGTGTCACACGTGCATATATTAATTATCACTCCTTAGCTGGAATTTGCTGTCCTCGTTACACTCGGGCATCAAATACAGCCTCGGGATGTTAATGCCGACTTTGCGCCTTTATGAAAATATATCATTGTACCTAATATTCATAGAAAAAATACTCGATTATGTTCATAATTGTATTTGTATAAAAAAGTTATAAAATTAGTAAAATTTTGGTAAAAAAAATACAATTTTTAGAATCGACATTTCCTAGGCTTAGATTACCACTTCGTTTTGTAATTATTTATTGGAATTTTATTTTTTTATTGCAGGTCAGATGAAGACGACCCAACTGGTAGCAAGTTTACGAGAATGGAAGACGAAAACATCCAAGATAAGGAAAGATTCGCCAGGTATTTAAAAGATCCTTTACTTATCATATACTCTTGGTTATATTTAATAAAATCTTATAATAAGATTTGCGCGTTTTGGTGACAAAGATAGGTTTATTTCCTATATTAGAGATAATTAAACCATCGGATAAGATAAAGTTCAAAATAGACTCACCTCTTTTATTGATGTCCATATTGTATGGTGTTCGTTCGCATCACATCCTATTATTAACTGCAATCCTTTTCCCACACAGTATGCAACAATGTCGCTTATTATGTGTGGTGGACTTTCAGTCTCATCTCCAGGGAAATAGGCGGACATGCTACCAACCTTCTTTCCCCCTCGTCCGTGGATACTGTTAGAATACCTGTAACAACATCACCTGTGCCGAGCACTGCTATTAAAGTACATTGTATTCTATTACTGTAAATTATACAAGCCCTTGGCCTTACGGTCTTAGGGGTTTGTAATATCTTACCTGATTTGGTGGATAGACGGGCTACCTTATCGCCTATCATCCAGGGTTCTTGCAAAAGGGCCACATCGATGCCTTCTTGCTCCAATCTTCTACATACTGTTGCCGATGCAGCTTTAGCGTGTTAAAGATTGGCTTGCAAGAACCTTACTTCTCTTCTTGCGAAGAGCTCTCCATTTCTCCCTCAGGAGGTCTTCCTTGAGCGGAGTCTTCCTTGAGCGGAGTCTTCCTTCTCGAGGACTGACGTCCTTTTGAGCGGGCTGACTCCACTCTCGGGAGCTTCCTCCTCCTGAGTCTCCATGGGTGTTTCGTCTCTGTGGTGAACGTTGCTTCTCCTCCATTTCCTTTTTGGCTCCGAAGGTTACCCTTCCCAAGCCAAAGTATGGTGCCATTTTGAGCTTCTGGCTCTCTTCCTTGGATTCCTGATCCATCGAGAATGTCCAGAGTACTCCCCTCTCTGTAGGCTTGCTGCCCCAGACCGTCCATAGGTCCGTTCTGAGTCCATGGTTACCTATCCTTAATCTATTAAGGACCCTTTTGGTCTCTAACCTTTCCAGTAAAGTATATAATACTTTACTGGATAATACAAAAGTCTTTGCCTTTGTGTATAAATAAAAAAAATAATACAGATTAACTTTATTTTTCAAGAACCTAGATCTAGGTGTATGGTGATTCAATGTTGTTTTTAGCATATTTAAAATTAGGTATACTTCTGTTTTTGGAATTTTATTTGTTGTGGTTAGTAAGTTCCTTTACCTCTTTAAATTTAGTTTATTTTACTTTAGTTTCTATGTGCGTAAACAAGTATCTTATTGGCTTTTCATTTTTTTTTATTTTAGTATATTCGATTTTTTATGTAATTGTTCTTATGAATAAATAAGACATTATTATTATTATTATTATTTACTTTGCAATAGGATTTACTCTTGATGATTATGTTAATTAAAATGTTATATAAGTAAAATGAGAACTAGTGAATAATATTCACTTTGCAATAACATTTTTACTCTTGGTTATATTAGATAAAATGTTACATGTTATTGAATATCCAAAAGTGATATAAATATGATACATAAAGAGATTTTTTAATAATTTAATTCCAAAAACAATTGTTTCATATTTGGAATTCCTAAAACGATTTTATTAAACAAGCTGTCGACAGAAGAGAATATAGCTTGGTACAACCTCGACCGGTGAGTTCGAAGTTCGAGTAGCGTACCGTCATCATCGATGGTCATACCGTATAAACCATCGAGTACCATTTAGAGTTGGGCATTTATTCTCAAAAAGTAACACAAAAGTATTACTTATAAAAAACATTTACCCACCAATTTATTGGTTACTTTATACATTTCATTCATATTTCTACGATGTAATATGGTTCAGTTAATATAGTTATAAAAATTATACTTTTAAACAAAAATCAGCTAGTATAGTCGATAAAGAGGTATATAAGAAAACCTCATAACGAAACATTTATCACCGCTTAAGATTTTTTTAAAAATTAAAATTTTTTGGAATTCCAATGTTTAAATAGATTCTTAATATTCTAAATACAATAGTTGCAGAGAAAAACCTACAAAAACGCATTGTGGGTCTTGTACAACTTACCGTCACCACCGTAACTAATTAGTGAAGTCATAGTTGACTTGCAGCTTCTCCTCTTGGCTTCTCGGGCCCAAGTACTGTCAACGAAAAATACATAAAATTTATTGTACTAACAATGGAATGATATTTCGAAACAGCTGTCATTGGCCAAAAAGTTAGGAAAAAAAATTCAAAGAAAAACCCAATGTTTAATTAAAGATGAAACTAGTTTATTCTCATCCGACAATCAGTAGGCTAAACAAATACAATACAATGCAATGCAAATGGAAATAAAGTGATACTAAGTAAAGTTAAGTAAACAAGGAAAAATCCAAAGAAGTTACTTTAAAATAGAGTAGCCAACTTAAGCCGAGTTGCAATAATCTTAATCAAATTTCAAAAAAATAATGAAACCAAAGTGAAATTGGAACCAATATTAAATCAATATTAAAATGAGTTGATACATCAAGAAAAAAGAAAACAACCATAATTTAATTTAACAGATATCAAATTTAAGATAGTAAATGTCATATCAAAAAATTAAACATCATAAATATTAATTACTTGACTAAACAAAGCAATGCAATAAGTAAAATCAATGATTGTCAATCGCTTACGCGCAAGCTATTTTCATGCAAGCTGAAAGAGATGAAGGGACTCTGATTTTGATGCAAATACTGATGAGATTTAAGTTATTTTTATGGTAATAATCCTGATAACAACATGTAATCTTAACCTAAGAATTTAAATTATATTCTAGGTAGTGGTTGTTTGATTAAAAGTGTTTTTAGTCGTTTTACAATATAATACTGCATCTTACGACTAAAATTTGCTGACCCATCTTTCTGTTGAGCTTTAATTAAAATGCATTTCCCATTCATGGCTCCAAAAATGTTGGACAAATTCCAAGTACCTTCAAATTCTAGCCATTCTGCTGCGGTAGTTAGTACCTAAAAAAAAGAGATTGAAAAATTTTGAAACCAAGACTTTATTTGTCTGTTAACTCACTACTGATGCAGTTCCTCATAAATAGCTCTGGATGCAATAGACGTAAACAAGGAAATTTTTACTTAGATATTCTGAATTTATACATCGTCGGTCCCATGCCAAAACCATGAATGTGCAAAACTATACTTTCAAGATAATTGCTTTTAAAGTTTGTAATGACAGGGAAAAATAAGGTTTTTGTGCAATTTTAAATATTTTCTGCCATAAGTATAATTCGTAACAAACAATTTAAGTTGTCTAACAAAATTTTGTATCTTTTATTTTTTTTGTGGAAAAAAGCACATTCGTGTTTTTGCCGTTGAAAGATTTTAAACATATGTAGTTTCGCTGAACACAAAAATTAAACTCGGTAAGTTTTTGCAAACTCATTTAATGAAAATAAAACAAGGAAATAAACTCTAATACTCAGGTAATGTAGAAAAAAATAACTTTTAACTGGTGAATATAAGAACTAATCACTTTCTTCGAAGTCACTTTCCGACGCATTCGGCTCTGGCAAACAGTCCTGGATTTTCTCACTACATTTCAAAGATCTGTAGTAGTTATGGTAAATCTTAGGTACTGTAAGATAATTACACATTTTTTGCAAGTCTTTAAACTTTGCATTGGAAATAGGCAACTGATCATTTCCTTAAAATCTTCATCTGTGCAATTGGTTTTAAAGAAAATTTTTTTTTGGCTCATCCTTCACATAGCGAAGCCAGCAAACTTTGTGCCATGGAATTTGAGTCATGTTGAAAGACTGTGTTCCGAATGTCTTAAAATCAAAAAAGTCTTCGTATGTCAGATTTTTGACTACAAAAGGTCGTGACCTTGTCCTTGCACTACGAATAATTTGTGTCAAACCTTCAGCAGAATACACTGGAATGTATTTTGCTTTTACTTCTATTTTTGAATGTATTGAGTCGCACTCCATCTCTGTGTGACCAAAAGCACTAAAATGTTCAGGAAATATTCAGGATTATTTCTAAAGCTCATCAAAATAGAAAATCACTACATCCTACATTCAGATAAATTAAATATAATAATTGACAATGCCAAATACACAACAGTGGCACATTCAGATATTTTGAATAATTGTTCCCAAAGCCAAAAAACGCGAAACTGTCATATTCGTGGGCGCGTAAACACATTCGTGAGTTTGGCATGGCTAATATGGATCGTTTGCACATTCATGGTTTTGGCATGGGACAGACGACATCAGTTATAACTATCGCCTGTTGCAAGATACCCAAGTGTCACAATTAACTTAATTTTACCAGATTCCTGAAAATTGGTAGGTATCTTGTTTTTAGATTTTGTTACAAATGTTTTCTCAAAAATTGACTTAATTCTAAGATGATTTCTAAAATTCTTAAAATCCATTAGTCCTATAAACTCATTGGCTATTCCCAAATTACCCGACCTGTTTATCCACCATCTTTTTAGGTCTTTTTAAACTTAATTATTAACAAAATGGTTGTGGTACGGGTCAAAGTAAAGTTTAATTTAGTTAAACTACATGATTTTCGATGAACGTCTAAAAATCAAACCTAACCACAATTTATATACTTTTATTTGAGTAGGCTGCACAGTTACATCAAATTAATATACCATGAAAATTGCTTAAGTGTAATATGAACAGGATAGACAAGAGATATGCAATACCAAACCAAAACCAAAATACGGTTCTTATTCGGGATAAAATGAATCACACTGTTCTGTTCTTAACTGATCGGTAGGCTAGAGACAAAACCTAGGGATTGGCTAAGATAAAGTACACAATATCGTGAATTTGGTTTTTTTGGAAGTGCTATGTCACCCTAAAATGTTAAAAAAAATGTTAATGATGTATTCAAAAAATTATTGAATCGAATCATGCCATCTCGGCAAAATACGCAAAAAGTATGTAGCTTCAAAGTTAACAAAATAAGTCTTAATTACTTTCCCAGTCCTACATTGTCTCGCCTTTTTTTAGATTAGTCAGCTAATCATGTCATAATAATAAAGTAGGGTGATTTTTTTATAATTTGTATTCAAATATATGTTTGAAGAAATAGTTGACATTATCAATTAATTAAATATTTATATTTGTATACTTGTAGATTTTTGTTTTATTCGGTTACATATTGAACTGTTGGTATGAGGTAACTGGCTTTGCCCAACTCTTTAAGTTTTAGTACTCTTGGAAGGCCCATGGACGTTCTACGGTGGAGGACGGTATTAAAAGGGAGCATCTAAGCTTCGTGTTCCCGAGCAGTCGTGACCTGCCGCGGGGGGCGCACCGCACACCATCGAACAGCGAATAGCGTAAACCGTAGACCACAGAACGGCAACGAACGAACGACGGATACAATTTCCCACGCTGCCGAGCCTCCTCCTCCCATAATACCCCCCGCATACATACATGTATCTCTCTCTGCTTAACTCACTTCATTCCTATCTATCTCTTTATATTTATTTATACTGAGTGATCGGTATCAAAAACCAACACTGGAATTCATAATTACCTAAACCATTGTATTATAAATCTTATTTATAAGATCAAACAGTTATTAGTAGTGGTATTATAAAAAATGGGTACATTTTTTGTTTTAATAATTTTGATTTAAATCATTGTTTCAAGACTAATTATAGTAGATATTAATTTTTACTATAAAACTTATTTTGTACTATATGCGGACTTTTACAATTATTAATAGCAGAATTAAACTAAGTAGTTGCATTTTTAAATTAATTATAAACTTAAGAATAATAAAAAACTCTTCGTTTTAACAAAACTTCCACTATTTATTTAAAAAACTGCTTTTTTAAACTCAATGACAGCCGTTTCGCTAGACAACTAGCATGGTCAGATTGACATATTGAAGTTACTATTTGTTTGTTTGTAGCTAGGTACCTGATGTTTATTAGGTAGTTATAAGGCTAGACCAAGTATGGAAGTAATAAGACATAACAATATTAAAGCCTAGATGTTATTAGCCCTAAGGGATTATCCTGGATGTATTTCCCTCAAAGATCAGTATAACTGTGCAATGATATAGAAAAACCAGGAAAAAACTATATCATGCTGATCTTTACAATAACTTAATATATTTGTGTAACAATTACGTCTTATCTATGTATAAAATGAAGACTCAATCAAAGCAAACACTTTCAAAGTGAAAAACTTCCCAGATTTATTTGTTCATTAACAACTTTAAATTGTGGATCTGCTAGATGTCTTTTTATTTCAAGTTCTTCAAGGAAATCTAAATTTTGTTTTTTATTACAAGTGTGTAGTATTTGGATGTCATTAGTGTGTAAGAGTGAGGTTGGATGTTCAAGTAGGTGTTTTGCATAATTTGACTTATCTGGTTGTTTTAATCTATATGCTCTTAAATGTTCGTTAAATCTTACTTCAAAATTTTTTTGTATTATACCTATATATACAGCACTTTTAAAGTGTTTGCTTTGATTGAGTCTTCATTTTATACATAGATGAGACGTAATTGTAACACAAATATATTAAGTTATTGTAAAGATCAGCATGATATAGTTTTTTCCTGGTTTTTCTATATCATTGCACAGTTATACTGATCTTTGAGGGAAATACATCCAGG
This sequence comes from Ophraella communa, assembly GCA_035357415.1. NCBI lineage: Eukaryota > Metazoa > Arthropoda > Insecta > Coleoptera > Chrysomelidae > Ophraella > Ophraella communa. Next base: position 24,879,031 of record CM068980.1, read on the forward strand.
ATAATCCCTTAGGGCTAATAACATCTAGGCTTTAATATTGTTATGTCTTATTACTTCCATACTTGTTCTAGCCTTCTACCTTTAATCTTATGGTAGGACAATTGCAACTGTTTTATTTAATTTCATCATTTCACAGATGTCTTTTAAAATCTACAGAAAATCCTTCTTGCACCATTACCACTACCACTTGGTTTAGTTTTTTTATCATCAGCAAGTTGAACTTTACTATGTATTGTTAAAAGTTTTTTAAAGCATTCTGGATTATTTGTTAGTCCACATACCATGTATTTTGCGATTTCATCATAAAATATTCGAAATTTTCTCCGCTATTAACATCTTTCTCGGAATCTTCTTGCACTTGATTTGCCCCAAAATAATTCTTATTTTTATTTTTTTCAAAAATAACAATCTTTCTTCAATTGATGTGATTTTTTACAATAACTACTGCGATATCGACTGTAGTATCTGCTATTTTTTCACCCATTGTATCAAGTTGATGAATTAACTCGCATCATTGCTGTCGCTCTTGCTTTTCCATCATATTGACCATATTTCTGATACTGGTTCTGGTCTTGGTTCCGATATAACGTGCCATAAATAATCTTTTATTAAATTCATTTTCGTTTCATATTTCCAAGTGGCATAATTCTATTCATTTAGCTTTGAAATTAAAAATCTTGCAGTCATTTCTCTAATAATATTTTATTGTTTACTATCTCAGGAAACTGTACAATATCTATGGGCTCATAAACTATTAAAAGAGCTGCACAGATTTTATCTTCTACTAAGAATAATAATATGTAAGATTTTTATTATAATGATTTTTATTGCGAGAACTTTAACCCTATACATGTACATAGCAACTCATACCAGAATAGTTTTATTAACTACATTGATATTTTAACAAAAAATTGATTTTTATTGAGCTTTTGTATGAAAATAAATCAATGAAATACTAGTGGATTTTCCAATTATTTTATTACCTGTTTAAGTAGGAAAAGCTATGGTTTTACTAACGTTTAATAGTAGTTTTTTACCAATTTTATTGTTTTAGGTGGATCATTTAAAGAGTTAAAAAAATAATAATAAAATGAGAATATATATTAATGTAGAACTAATAGCTTAATAGTTTTAAAGAGTAAAAAGTTTTAAGTTATAATTCAAGATTTAAAATATCCCCCAATAAATTAACTTTAAAGCCGATTAATGGTGTTTTTACACGAAAACAGAAAATACACAGAAAACTTTATTAATATAGTATTCTCCACGATAAAATTTAAACATATTTTGTTAATTTCTATTTGTCTGCGAAGATTTATCAATTTTTTTCAAAAAATGTTTAGCTCATTACAATTCAACTTCATGGTTACAATTTAGTTACCTCGCTACTAAGTTTATGCACATTTATGTTTTTAAAATATTGTGTTTCAACAACGACCACATTCCTCTAAACTATTCGACTTCTTTCCAGACACTCTGTTCGACACTCTCTTTATCTTTATGACTCAATCTTCTTTGATGTGTCAGGTATTAAAACTGAACTATACTTCTTCCATAGTTGTGATCTTCCAAGACAATTCTTACTTTTAGAGCCCTTCCGTCGCAAAGCCACATATGTCGGAAATAAATGTTCTTTCTTGAAAGTTATTACATCTCTTTGCCCACTCCCTAGATATAATGGAATTTTAATTCCACATATTTCACTTGTACTCTTACACGCCTTCAGAGTATTTTCCACATCCGAACTAATTATGGAACTTTTTTCCAACTTTGAATACGTCCTACATCGTTTAATAGGCTCAAACCGTCTCTACCTAACCTAATAATTCCAAGTTTCAGTCGGAATCCATTTACTTGTGCAGTTTGAATTAAATAGGATTCCGAAACATATATGCTCAAGTACTAACCATCTATAAACTGCAATGTAAAATATCCGTAAAAAATAATATAGTTTGTAAACCACCATAACTTGTCGCACTTCGGACTGCAATTAAGAATAACCATAGGTTGCTCTCAAATCTCCCATCCAGTATTTATATCCGAGTATCGCCGATCACGGTGTTTCTTGGCCGCGAGGGGATGCAAGTAAAATCCCAGCCATGAATAACCTCATAGCCGGGATTTGTGTTAATACCAGAGCCGGGAGGTTAGTCACAGCGAAATTTTTATTCAAAATATTCATTATTGTTGAATGTGAACACGTGATAATTAGCTCATTTTTCATTTTGGAATAAGGCATACTATCAAATGCTTTACGGTAGTCTACAAAAGTAGTAGAGATGTTTAAAATTACAGTCTTTACATCTCTGGTAACCACGTTTACATCCCTTTTGCTCCTCTGTCAAGATGTTATTTTGGTCGATATGCCTGTAAATTCGGTTAGTGATGCAAGATATTTCTTCCTGGAGGAGAGGACTTTAAACACAGTTGGTTGAATCTGCAACTTGGGACTTCTTCCCAAGGTCTAGGAAGATTTCCTGCAACCCAAAAAAACTGTCATAGAGCAAAATAAATAATTAAAAGAAAAGATAGCCAAAATGTTACAATAAAACAAAGAAAAACTTCAAACTTTTCCAGAGAAAAAAAAATGTAACGTATGATTAAGGAAGAAGCCAATGAAAATGTAAAAATATCCAAATCAGTTTTTAGTGAAGGACTTCAAGTAAACCTTTTAAAATTAATAACTTTTTTGGAATAGGGAAAAATTAAGTTAAAGGCAGAAAAAGAACTAGAATTAATAAATGTTTGACTATATAACTGAATCGGTCAGAAGAAGAGTAGCCCAACTACCCAAAATTTTCAGATAATCTAGTAATCTTAAGTAGGCTATGATAATCTACAAATTAAAAGTGGGCCAATTAACCTTCCTGTAAAATTTACTAGATGGCTTTACTATTATACTTCGACTGACATACTAGATTTTCAGACAAGCAAATTAGATGTCAAGTGATTTGGTGATTAAGAAGTCTCGTAATTTATTAACCTGTTTGTTATGTAGATTTTATTATGTCACATAAAGCTCTTCCTACATGTTTTTGCTGCAGTGTTGTTCTAAGCACTGACAATATTGGAGGGTGATATCTGTATCTACTTGATAATCACAGTCCGTTTTTTTTTTAATATCTTCCAATTCTGTTATTGTCCATTGTGGAATTCCGAACGAATAGGTCAATACAGGTACGGCATATGTGTTAAGAGCTTGGTTAAGGTTTCCTGCGTTCAATTCAGATTTTAGTAATAAACTAACCCTATATGTATACTGATCCGTGATTTTGGACTAACACCTGACCTGTTGGAATCCTAGGTGCTTGTATGTTACTCCATTCTGCATGGCAGCGCCACATCCCCATTGACAGTTTCTTCTTTTTTAATGTTCTGCATTAGTTTATATTCTTGAAATAAGTAAATGAAGCACAATCCAACAACTTGACCACCGTTTAGCGAATAGTTTCGTCTCTTTGACAATAGTGAATAAAGATAAAGCGGAATCTAACCACTTAATACAAGAAATTCATTATTACAACTTACACAATTAAAAAGCAACAGCCGTCTTTTAAAGCAGGGGTAGAGAGTTAGGATAGGTTAGGATGGCTAGGGTTTAGTAGGATTTTGTGGTGTAAATCTGTATACTCCTCAGAAACAACTAGGAAAATAATGATTTAAAAATTATTTGTTATTAAAACCCAAAATTTGATTGTGTTGCAAATTAACTTCTTTAATAATGGGATAGGATAGAAATTAATATTTCAAATAAAATGTTTAGTTTTTTTGTCTCTAACCAGGGATGTAGGAATTGATAGGTTATACGTACCAATCCAAGATGATTTTATTCTCACCAGTTTTAACTAATCTAGTGTCTAAGAATGGTATCCTACTGTTCAACTGAATTTGGAATGTGAATTGTATGTTAAAGATGTTAAGGATGGTATCAATTCCATCTTCAGGGACAGCTGTCATAATGTTATCAACATATTTTTGAAGGAAATGAATAGTAACCTTTCAACACAGTCAAGAAGCAAGCCATCCATAACATATTGCTCAAAATTAGGCGATACACAAGTTCCCATTCCAAAAATTTCTTTGTAAAACTTAGCATAGACAGTAAAAAATCAAAAAATGTCATTGACAAAATCTACTAGTTCAAAAAAATTGCATAATTAGCTTTTTCTTACTAAGAATTAGTTCATCTGTAATCTCAAAATTTTATAAACAAAAAACTCACAAACAAACGTTGTTTACGTGGGATTATTTTCTCAAAACATGCACCTAATTCCAAAATTTAACAATTTCTCACTAATATTACTTCAGCATATGATAGTGTATTTTTTGTCAAGAATTCTTTGGATTTTGCACAGTTCGTACAGAATTTTCAGTTGCCGCAAAATTATGGTAATAGTTTGGATGTAGTTTCTCTTTATACAAATATACCAATTAGTCTAGTAAAAGATAGTATTGGAAGTAGATGCAATTAGGCCAATTAGGTTAAGCTCGTATATGCAGTTCCTGACACGTGTTTCTGTCTCCTTAGACTTCATCAGTAATGCAATACCGTTAAATTTAATTATGTCCCGAAAAAATATTTTACTTGTTTGTTGGTTTGTCACGCAGGTTGTTATATCTGCGTCGGTAGCTATTTGGGATTTTGCCTACAATCAATCTGTAATTCCTGTTTAAGCCCAAATATGCGGTGAGCCCTTGTGATTTTTGGTATTATTGTCCTTAGCTATGCCGTACTGATGAAGTCTAAGAAGACACAAACACGTGTATGCGGCGACATAAGCGGGCTTAACGCTTTTTTTTATTTAAATACTTCCCGCAGAAATATTTTACTTAAATATTTAAATATAAATAAACGTAATAGTAAAGAAGTTTAACTTTAACATTCTGTATATTTATTAATTTAAACCGTGTCTATCTTTTTTTAAAGGTCATGGGCTTAAACGTACAATAGTGAAAGTCAAATCTCATCACATTTGTGAACATTTTTTTAAATAGTAATAATATTTAAAAAAAAATATTTATGTATATATAAATCGTATTAAATATAATTTCTTTATTGAGCTGAACATTTAAAAATGTATAATGTAGGAAAAGTAAAAATGAAATAATCTAGATCGTAAATATTCTATAAAGTACCTAAATGTAGTTTATTATTATGGTATTTACTAATTTTTTATTTTTCTTACATTTATGACATCATCATTAACGTACGTTTATTGGATGCTAATTTAACCAAATATTTTTGTTGTTAGCTACAGCCAAATAAATAAAACAAATTGTGGAACATGTTTTTAAAAACTGGCTGGTATTTCGGATTCTGTATGATATATTCGAAATCGATGTTAATATAAATGCAACTAACATTGTTCCATATAAATACAAGTGAAAGCCTCTTATTGTATTCTACTCTTACCACCGTCTTATAATGTATTTACCTTTCAGTAGCTTATTAGATGTGATCATGATTAGATAAGAGATATTGATATTTGTGACAAAAAATGGAATGCGACCTACAGATAAAATTGTCTTTCTATATTCTGATTTTTACAGCGGCTTTGCTTTGGGTAATTAATTTCAAACAATTCATATGGATATTTAGTAGTTAGGAAAACTGTTTACCTTAGGTCTCTGAAGAAGATAACCCTTGGTTATCAAACCAACGTCAGGTGGTTGAAATTGTGAGTTTTCACAGGTTCCTTTTACCACCAAAAAGATGTCCCTTATCTTGAGGTTATTTTCCCAATTGTTTGGTTATTATTGGTCTTGATTCTTTATTTACCTTACATACATTTCTTACTACAATAAATGAGCCTTACATTTTAATCAGCCTCCTTCTCTATTTTGTTACTACTTTAATAGTATATTACATAACAAGTGTAGAAAGAGAAATATATAAGTGAAATAACGTTTAGCCCGAGACGCGTATTGGTGAGTGCGAAAACGTAACCAGTGCAAGAAGTACACTTTCCAACGCGTTATGTACACGATTTCCCCTACAACTCCAATATTTCTTGTAATAATGAATTTATTATTATGAATTATTTATAAAATTTATTTTAATGGTTAATCATTTTAAAAATTAGGATTTAAACGAGTTTTGATATTTCATGGAAATATAATTAATTAAAATCAAATAATCACTTTTCGCAGAAATTAATATCAAAATTGTTTATTACCTAAATGACATTTTAATTTTTTTCGTGGGCTCCATAAAAATTCAAAGTACAGCGGTTATTGGTAATGTACCTATTTTAAACATTTTCATTTACGTTTAAATCCTATTGTATGCGCCAATAACCGCTATGTACAACTCCTAGCGCAAACAATTCAATTCAGTGTGCAACATCCTAGTAATATTAGTATTTAATATTATATAAAAATTCGGAATAAATTCAGCACATGCAAAACATATAGACAGGCTGTTATTACCCAATTCTTCACCTGTAACTCTCCATTTTTGTTGCTTTTGTTATACCCATAGTATACCCACATTGCACTTATTAAAATTTCAAAACAATTTTTATGAAAATAATGAGGCATTCATAACATACCTAAAAACACATTTCTATAAGTAATAAAATAAATAGGACTATTATTTACCTTGGAACTAAAACCATACCTAGATAAATGTATATTTGGTTGCATAAATAATGCAACTCATACAATTATTTTTATAAAAATATTAATTTGACATTTATTTTACTAATATTTCTTGTTTAAATTGAACAAATAAAAGTGATATATTTACAAAAATTAATAGTTTTTTATTCATTAATCTTTCTTAAATGATTACGTTTTTAAAAAATATTACACGTGTGTGATATTGTTTATTTTTTTCTTATTTTTTTAAAATATTTAGAATTTTCTTCCCGAAGTAGTTTCAAAGCTCTACGAGATTAATACGATTACAGTAATTTCACACTTATTTTAGAATAACATTTAAGCGAAACTGAAAATAATCAATTGCTTAAGAAATAATTGAATATCAACTAAATAGTTCAAATTGCCGTTATTAGATTGATTAAGAAAACGGCGAAGTATTGGGAAAGAACTGTAACGATTACTATAGTTTTTTTTATTATTAGAATTAAGGTTATTCTTATATCAAGAGGACCCCAGCCAGGAAAGAAGTTACTTACGTTTTTTCTTCAATTCCGAATGAAATTCGAAACACAATCTGTATATTTTAATTTTATATTATCGCTTCAAGGCAAATAATCTAAAGATTATTTTACCAATTTAAATTTTAATGGTACAATTGCCCACACTATACCTAAATATTTTATATTTTCTCAATTTTTTTGCAGGAGATACAGAAGATAAGAAAACTTTGGTTTGTATACCTCGATAAATAATAGTTTATTTTCGATTTCATTTATGCTTTACAGTTACTCTAAAGAATTTAATAGCTATAGGAACTATAGTTCTTTTAAAAAATTACAGTAGGACAAACTTTATGTTTCCCATTAACGTTGAATGTTTTTCTATAATCAGGTGAACGACTAATATCAGCCTAGATCTGCTGAAGGAAGCAACAATGATTTTTTTGTTCGCACTGACCTAGCTCCATTGGTATAAAACACCATTCATCATTATTGCAAAATCTTGATGTCCGTTTTTCTTTAGTTAACAAGTGGAGAATCAATTCAATCGCAAGCCATTTATAAAATATAAATGACATTATAACATTTTATTTTATTTTTTGCAGATAATCCAGCATTTTCATAACTTAGAATAATGCAGGTCTTCCAATGTCCAATATACAATCATAATTGTGAACCCATGGAAACACGTCCAGCGTCGTTTGAAATAATAAAAAACTACTGATCGAAAATCACTAGTGGTAGTTGCACTGGAGACGGTGATGAGTAAAACCTTTTGGTTTAACAATTGGAAAACACTGTTAAATATATATAGGGTAAATTTTAGTACTTCTCTCAATAAGATTTTGGGAACATTTTGGGTACTAATAAACAGAGTTAAGGTTGGTATATCGGGAGACGAATGCTAGGGAGTGAAACAGATATGTCCTTTATAAAAAACTCAATCATAATACTAGCATATTCTCATTCTAAGGACAGTCTCATAATGTGAATTTGGCTAATAGTGTGAAATTTTCTTACCGAATACCACGCAAGCTCAAATTATTCGTAGATAATCTCAAAAAAATTCTGGACATAATTTAAGCTCTTGTAATGTAAGTGAAAATTTTACACCTCTACTTTTTAACCAATAAAATGCCTTAATTTTGACTCGTTACCATGGCAAAAAAATTTCCGGAAATGTTTTCGTGGCGCCACAATATTTAAGTGGAAATGTTTTGATAGCTGAAACTATAGATAATGCTGAAATATCAACGTACAGACTATAGACAAATAAAAATATATTATATTTGTGGTACAAACTAATAATTATGAGGTTTTGTGACAGATATCAGATTTTCCAAATTATGATGTGAAATTTTCTTACCCAATGCCATGCAATCTTTCCGGGAATTTTCCTTTGGCGCACGAATATTTTAAAAAATTTTTCAAAATATTTGATGTGTTAAAATTTGAAGTTAAAAGTCATCTATATAATAAAAGAAGGTGTGACGTTTTCAGCTTGAGTTTTCTTAAAGAAAAAAAAAACGAAAAGATATAATTTTTACTCTTCACTTGACTATAATTCTTTCTTCTTACCTATGATACTAGATTTGTAATGAAGGTTTTTACAACTGCTGGCCATTAAAAGCTGGTGTAATCATTAAGCCCCGCAAATTTTTTCTAGTAATTTATAATAATCAAAATTGTCTCATTGACAGTTTGGACCAAGTTTTTATTTCTCAATTCTTAAAATTTTTGAAATTTTGTTTCGTACAATGCTTTTGACGTTTTCGGTAGTAACTCCGCATCAGCTTTTAACACTCTTTCCCCAATTTCGTGTGGAATATCCTCTTCCATCGCGAACACTGATCACGCGGCGCACAAAAACGTTCCAGAAAATTTCCAAACAATTTAGTTGATCGGATAATTTTTGTCATAGATACAAACGAAAACAAATTGGACTTTTGATTCAAATTGAATTATGGGACATTTTTACCAAAAACCATGTTCAAAGTGAACAATTAAACGTATGCACCGCGGGCATAATTTGATGTCTTTATATCTAGGACAATTTACGGCCAGAAGCCCATTTTATAAATGTTGCCCTCGAATATAAACATCCTCATTACGCCCTTGAAACATAAATAACTATTATAAACTGAAAGAACAGATATTAAAAGATAAATATAAATAAAATAAGCATTTTGCTCTCGTGGGCTTGGTGTATAAATTCCATTTATTCCAGGAATGTTAGTATGAATTCATAATTATTTAATATATTCTCTGTAGTTCCAGTTTTTATTATTTTAATTTGTATTTTCTTCTTATATTATAAATATAGCGAATCACTTAATTTTCAGATGACGGATTACTTGCTTCTGTCAGAGTTTTTATTTTTATTTGTAATTATAAGCTTATAAATGCAGATTAATAGTATTATTGTTATTATTAAATATTTTTATTTTAGTTACCTTTAAATTTTTATCAGCTGTCATAATATTGTCACCAAATAGGGGCAATTTTCTTTGTTCCTGGAACGCAACAACATACAAAATAGCTCTTATATGTTGTAAGATTGAATATTAACAATTCAACTTCTTCCTTTCATTTTTGCTTAAAGTAATTTTCATGTCCGTTCAGATCTTTTTAGTTGGTTTTTAAAATTAATTTATAAAGTTTTTAACAAAATGTTCGTCTTGTTTTTGATTCATTGTCATATTCTTTATTTAACTTGCGAGTAGGAACAAAACGCCAGACAAAAATAAAAAAAAAATTAATCTGTAAAAGCAATTTGTGCAGGGCACTTAACTACAAGTCGGCGAAAAAAATAATATATTGTCCGGAGTTTCGGGACGTACGATTGGAATTTGTCGTTAGTGTAGTGTTCATCGGAAAGTAACACAATTACCAAGGATAATCAATAATTGAGAAGAGTAAATAACAATGATTATCCTGGCCGTCAGACGTGAGATAGACCGCAGGTCTCTTCGAGCCACAGATCAGCTAATAGTCGTAATTGAGATTACAGAGGCACATATAATCACCCTACGGCTCACTCTGGATAATTTTGTCTCAACCACCCTTTCTCCCAACCAATTACGCCATCTCACTTTCTATCTTTCTCGAGCCGCCACCCGAATTATAGGGGAAAATAATGCAAAATAAAAGTGCAAAACCTTACATTTTATTTAAAAATATAATAGCTAAAATATCGCGTTTAATAATATTCTTATAGTGGTTTGCGACTATCATTATAAATTGTTTAAGTTTTTAATGCTTTTAAATGTAGCATTTTTCTTTGAAGTCGATTTATATTGATTACAATATTGTCTGCTGTTAATAAGGCATAACTAAATAGTATATTATATACCAAGGCACAAGCAAAAATTATATCATGCTGATCTTTACAATAACTTAATATATTTGTATTACACATTAAACAGTTTAATAGCGGAGAACTTCCAAGATTTATTTGTTAATTATCAATTTTAAATTGTTGATCTGCTAGATGTTTTTTTAATCTAAATTTTGTTTATCACAAATATGTAGTATTTGACTGTCATTAATGTGTATGAGAGAGTCTGATGGATGTTCAAGAACGTATTTTGCATAGTTTGACTTAGCTGGTTGTTGTAATCTATATGCTCTTAAGTGTTAATTGAATCTTACTTTAAAACTTCTTTGTGTTTGACCTATATATACAGCATTACATTTTAGACAATTAATTTTCTAATATATTAGTTGTATTATGTATTAGTTGTAGTGACGTTTTCTGTTCTTTCTTATTAATTAATTTATTTATCAAATGTAATGGATAGTCACTACATGGAGGTATTGGTTTTATAATCTTAATTTCTTTATTAAAATTATTTTTTTCCTTGGAATTGAAAATGCTCTATGTATCATGGAATTATAAGCGACTAATTTATGTGACTAGGATGATTTGAATTATATGGAATGGTTACATCTGTTTAATTAATTATTTTCTTCAACTTCTAAGGTAAAATTAATTTTAGGATGCAACGTATTAATATAATTAAAATACATAACTTTCGCTCGCTACCTACAAAACCTGCTAATACATCATCAACATATCTATACCAAAATACAATATTGTTTTTATGACTAGAATTTATTTTCTAAATAATCCATAAAGATATTTGTTAAAATTGGAGAAATAGGACTTCCCATTGAAAGACCTCTTCATTTTGAATAAATGCTTTGATATCAAAATTAAAATAATTTTGACAAATGCAAACATTAAATAGGTCAATTATATCTCGTATTATACCTGGATGGATATTTCTTTCATCTAATAGCTTTTTAACTAGAACTATACATTCTTTAGAAGGTATTTTAGAGAACATATTAGTTACATCAAACGATACTAATTTAGTATTATTTTGTAAATTACATTTATTTAATTTTTTTGTCAAATTTAATGAATTATGTACTGAATATTTAGATATGTAACAATGATTATTGTTTGGAATAGTATTTCATTTTTTAGTTACTTTAGTGTTAGGAGTGTTAATATACTACAGGTCTAATTGGTTTTGACTCATTATGTAATTTAACAGTTCCATATAATTCTGGAAATTGAGGATTTTTATTTATTAGTTATTTTTTTATCATAGTCATTAAATAGATAATTTGAATCATTTATATGTTTTTTTATTTGGTTAGGAAATTATTGAGTTGGATCGTTATTTAGAATTTTGACATTACTTGACATTAGGAAATCATTCACTTTTTTTTTAAATTACTGTTGAGTTACCCTTATCTGATTTGGTAATAAATAGGTTGTTTTGATATACTTTATTTTTGCTTGATTTAAAGCTAAAATGTCATTTTTAGTAATTTGACTTTTAAATTTGTTTGGTTTTATATCTCTAATAAGATTTGCTATTTGCATTTTCTCATAAATAAAAGTATTTGATTTAGTTCTCAAAGCTATTTTAGAATTTGTGGCTAAAATTTATTTTATATTATTTGTAAATTTGGGAGGTATGCAATATTTTAAACCCTTATATAAAATTTATTTTCATTATTTCAAAAAATGGTGTCTGATAGATTTACAAACCGAGGAGCAAAATGTACTGGTACGTGAGTATTAATTTTTCTAATTTACTTATATCTGTTTTTGATATTTTTCATGTTTTAAAATGCTGACTTGTTCTCTAATTTTATCATTCTACAGAATGCATTGAATAAGTGAATTCTGAAGAATCTTTTAGTTTGGAACACTTTCTACTTTCCTCTTTAATCCAAATTAGTTGGGCCTTTTAATTAGTTTTAAAAAGAAGAATTTCATACCCAAATATGTAAATATTTATTAAACTCTTTACTTTGATTGAGTATTCACTTTCTACATAGATAAGACGTACTAATTGTAACACAAATATATTAAATTATTGTAAAGATCAGCATGATATAGTTTTTTCCTGGTGTTTCTATATCATTGCACATTTATATTGATCTTAGAGGGAAATACATCCAGGATAATCCCTTAGGGCTAATAACATCTAGGCTTTAATATAGTTATGTCTTGTTACTTCCATACTTGGTCTAGTGTTAATACTACCTAATCAATATTAGGTACCTAGGTACAAACAAACATACAAAATGTAACTTCAATATGTCAATCTGACGATGATAATTTTAGCGAAACAAAAACCCATTTTTCGAATAAAAAGTGGACGTTTTATTCAAACGTTTAGTTGTATACTGTTCTTGAAAATATTCTTGCAAAAAGTTGTTTTAGGCATAGTAGAATTTGATTATATTATATAATAATTATTGATAAATAAAACCGAAAACTGACATAATTTGGAGATGCCTTAGTATCTCCGTAAATATTTCTGTTCATTTTTATTATTTTCAAGTGGAATAAACAATAGTTTAAACATGTGTGAACAATCTAATAGTATCTTAATTTGAATCATTGTATTGCGACTTAAATGTTTTTTATATTAAACTTTTCGTACCACAATGTATACAGATTGTAAGTTCTGATTATTCTTTCATCAAACCTTCGTTTGTTGTAAGTCGTACCTTGTACTTTGGATAATTTCAGGATTGGTTTGGCATGTCCAAAACTTAAAATACTGATAAAACTTCATAACAATGCGGTAAAATTGCTAAGTCTTCCATTAAGGTTAAAATGATAAATATGTAATATAATAAATTTTCTGTAAAAATAGCAATTGTTACATTAAAAATCGTTTATACTTAAACATTATAAATGCACTGTCAAAGTGGTTTAAGGTCGTCTCTGTATGATTTACTGAAAATCCAAGCAGGTACAATAAAACTTTATTTGTCGTCGAACATTGTTGGTCTCGAGACCAACAAAAAATACCTTTAGCTTTAATTGATGTTAAACTTTTATATACCATTAAAACAATAAAATTCCTGTCGCTGATAGAAACAACACGGCAAATCTTGTAAACGGGATGAAAGAAAAGTTGGTACAGTTCTTCCTAAAAAGGTCTGACAGAGTACGCATAACAATTGACGACAACTTCCCACAGGTGGGCACGAAAGCTACCTGTACGTTTTTGTCAATGAAACTGCCTATAAATAAAATTCGTTGGTTGTACATTTTGACGATTACTTGAAAGTTAAAACCTTTTATGTACGTTATTCTTTTTGTGTGATTGAAAAGGATTTACTTTTATCCGTTTTTACTGAGAAGTTATCGGTTTTAATTTATTTTTCAGACTTTTTAGGCTTTATTTGTTATTCTCTTTTCGGATCAAGGAATAAGAATAAAACTATAAATTACATTAGCCATAAAGAGCATAACATCGTAGATGATCTAGCTAGATCATTATAAGCTGTACAGCAGAGAACAAATTAATTACGAATTTCTAGGATTGGAATTTATAGGCGGATTTATTCTCAATGATTTGTCATGATAGCTTGATATACCCTGAATTATAATACCTGTCTTTATTTACAATATTAATAGTTTATCTAAACTAAATCTTTATTTTTGTGGTGTATTCATACTTTCCAAAATACTTTTAAAATTAACTCAATTAAATAACCACCGCGATCACCGAAATAACATTAAATAACCTCCCTTGAGGGAAAAATGTTTCTAGCTAACAATTCGTACTCTTATTTTAAACATTATTTTTTACCAACAGCAAAAGACAATTATTTTTCTTCGGGCTAATAAATTTTGAATGAAAATTCAATGTGTAATTTATGCAAAGGGACCTGTCTAATCTATCCACCTATAGGATTTAAATACTCTTCAGGATTATTTCATAAGTAAGATTTTTTTGATTTCTTTATTTGTTGACATTGTCATATAATAATAAATACTCAAAAGTAAGCCCCTTTCAAACTTAAAAATATATTTACATACATTTAATTTATGTAATTCTATTTATTGTCCAACATTTTTGATCGATTTATAAAAAAATGTATCCGCTTTTCGCGTTTTAACTTTTTTAATTAATCAAAAAAAATCACACTGCCGTCCACCCGAGTACCCATACGTAAACTTGTGGAATGGTATAATTCAAATAAATTATGTAGGTTTAAAGGATGAGATACCTCCACAAATAAATAAATAAAATTTTATATTTTATCAATAACCCAATATAATTTGTCGTATTATCATATAACTATGTAATATTTTTAATTTTAAAAATGAACTGGAGAAAATGAATTCATTATATAAAACTATTAGAAGAAATCTTACATTTAAAGTCAATTTATAATTAAATGTTTGTAAATGTATTACAGTTCAGTAAAGTAATAATTTATATATTCTTGAAGTATCATTCGTCAGACAAAGCTGCTTTTTATATAGTTATAATTTGCACTTTTATGTCATATTTAAGTCCGGTTTTACAACTGGTTTAATTACATGTTACCGTTTAGACTGTATTGTTCATTGCACTTAGGTTTGTTTGAAGTATACAGTCTAACCTAACAATATGTTGTTAAAATAAAGCTATAAAATGTGCCGTTAACATTTTCAGAAATGATGTATATGTAGTACAATAAATAATAATACTTGAAATTTATCAATAAATCTACAAGAGAATATTTCTTAGTTAAAAATATTAACTTCTTTATAGAGTTGTACAATTCATTTGATTCAACCATAACAATATGTCAAATTTACTAGGGGTAAATGTGAAAGTCCGACTTTTATAATGTCATTGTCTATTTGGTGGTAGAGTAATTGCAGCGATAAAATCAGTTGATATTTATGCGGGAATTAAATATTATCAATAGTTAAAACTTGGGCTTGTGTACTAAAGCAAACGAAGATTGAAATAGGTACAACAACAAAATTTGTAGAAAACTTTGTTTGACTTATAGCCTAATTTGTACAAGCCCGAAGCGAAGGGTTCATATCTAGTCTTTAGGATATCGACTCCCGCGCCACTTTTCCATCCACCCCCGGTCCTCCTGGTACCGGTCTGTACAAATATTAGTTCTTCGGTTCAAAGAACAGACTTGTTGTCTTGTCCGTTGAACCAGTTAGTGCTAGGCATCTTTTTCTGGTGTCCTCTTCTTGTTGTCTCTCTCGGTTTGGTAGGCTTCATTGGTCATCTTGTGTTATCCGATTTGATCGGCCTCGTCTTTTTCTTTGGGTCTTCTTCTTCTTGGTGTACCTGTAACATACTTAGATTTTGATTAGTGTGGTAGAAGCTGGTTCTTCGGTCTAACGTACTTCCACTGCCCATCGCCCGGGTCGTAATCTAGCAGATTCCTGAGTTCCGCATTTGGATGGTCTTCAAGTCTGGCAAAACCTATCTCCGCTTTATCGTTCATAAGATCTAGAATTCTTTCGATTTCCAGATCTTTGAAGATGTCTTGGTTGCGAACGTACCAGGGTGCGTTCACTGCCTGTCGGATACATAGCGTCGGCTTAACATGTAAATGTAGTAAGTCCTAAATTGTAAATTTTACAGGAGAGCTAAATAACTTCCTATATATATTGGTATATTAAATTTTTTTAAACAAAAACTTTTACCAAATGTTTAAACATATCTAATTTACCAAATTATGGAAAATAATTAACAAAAAAAGTTTTTTTTTTGGTTTTTTTGGGACTTACAACATTTCAAGTCTATTTTTGACCAATTGTGGACTTACGACATTTGCATGTTAAGCCGACGATAGGTTCTGCTGGACTTGTACCATGTTCCTGTTGGTTTTGCATGTTTGCCCCCAAGCCAGGGATGCGTATGTCAGGATCGGCATGATTACGGTCCGGATGAGCAGCAGTTTTGTGCGGAGTTGAAGGTCGCTGTTGCGTTCTATCAGGCCTAACCTTGCTGTTTGCAAGGCAACTTAAATTAAGCAAGTTGGATAAAAGAGCTCATAGGGATGGCATAAGAACAATTAAATATAAATAAACCAAGTGCATTTATTTTGACGGGGATTGCGTTTTTTACGAGATTTTTTACATATCTAAGTTTTTTATTTGTTAATTTTTTGTTTGTGTTACAATAGGACGAGGCAACAATAAAACCGTTTTTGCAGTTGTGCAATAATAAATATGATAGTTTGGCAAATAAGAAAATAAAATAATATTTATGGCGTAGTGTCCCATAAAGATCTCAAAAATCTTTTATATGTAAGCGAATATATAAAATTATCGAGTCATACTAAAATTACCTACTATTAAAGGAAAGCATACATTTTAAGTAGCGAGCGGCGAGAATGTAAAATTACAAATTTAAATTTTGTTAAACAAGATTTATTATTACCTTTGGAAAAAAACACACACGAAAAGTATTCTCCCACAGCTCCAAACGAGTTATTTGGTGGTATAGAAAACATAGATCAATTATTGCATATTATATTGCTCTGGGAGTGTTTTGCAATATTAATTTTTGCCAAAAAAATGCTTCATAACTCGCATTCTATAAAATTTCTTTAAGAGATCTCAGTAACAAGATAGAATATGTAGTTTTTAAAAAAAATGTTTTGCATTCGACCCAATAAATTAAAATAATATAAAATATGTAATTTTTTTCTATTGCTTCCTATATATATTCGTGTTTCCCATTTTATTAAAAATGACCGCAAACAATGTTGAATTAAGCGGATAAAAGAAATAATAACTATGTGTTTGGTTTTACTTTTAAAAATTACTGTCTTGATAATAATAATAACAATTTCAAAGCAAAGATAATGTGTGCATAAAATGTCTATGCCAAGAACACGTAACAAATAAATAAAAAGTTGGCTTAAAGTCTTGTGTTCAATGTGTAAAAATTGGAATTTGAAAGTCTCAAAGGGATAGCTAGAAAGATCAATTTACAAGACAAATCTAATGAATGAGAACCAAAATATCGGAATTACAATGAGTTGTATAGTTCCTTTGAGAATGAAGGTAATACCGAATCCAAAACACAGGTGGTGGTTCGCAAGAATCGCAGAAATGAAGGCAGGACAAGACACTATCTCTACAAGCGTAGTGGCCCAAAGCTTCGAGATCTTTCACTCTTCTTTTCCATCTATCTCTATCTTCTTTTTGCCAGTCCTGCACTCCCACCAACCTCAATTCATTTATCGCTTCTACCAAAAATTTTTTACGAGGTCTTCCTTTCCTTAATTTTCCACCTTCTCCACATTTTAGCACCTATTTCACCCATCTGACTTCATCGATCCTACCAATGTGGTTCAGCCATCTTGCTCTTTGTTCCCGTATTCTTGTAATACTTGGCTCAGTATAATTTCTTTTATTTTTTGTTTGTTCTTTTTCTATATTCATCCCCTATTTTCAGCCTCCCATACATTTTTCTCAAAATCTTTTTCTCCAATATTTCTAGTTTGTTCTGCTCATAATCTAAGTTTAGCATGCCTATGTACCTGTGGGCCATATACTCTGATCTTTTGATGATCTGCTTAAGATTTTTGATAACATCCCTTCTGCTCTACTACCTTTGGCTATTTTATCTATTTCTGTTTCTTCATCTCCCTTATTTGTTATTGTGACCAGATATCCTATTTGATTCACTTTTTCAATTTTGTACTCCCTGGCATCTATGCAATTTATAATTAGGTCAGCTGTATCCTGGTCTTTCCTCACCATGTATTTTGTTTTTTGTTGGTGATTAGTACCATATCGTCAGCATACGCTAGGCATTGATGTTTGTTGTCATAAAATAAACCATAAGTTTTAATGCCACTTTCTTTCAAGACAACTTCTTGGACTAAATTAAAGAGTTGTGGATAAGGGGTCCCTTCTCGCAATCCATTTACCACTGTAAATTCTCTGGATTTGCATCCTTCTAATGTGAATTTATTTTCTGTATTTTGGGTGGTCTTAACGACTAGTTTTCTCAGCTTATCTGGTATTTTTTTCACGGCTACAAAAAATTTAGTCCTTTTAATGGAATCGTATGTTTGCTTGTAATCAATAAACAACATGTGTAGACTCAGATTTTGTTCATATGACCTTTGCTGTAATTTTTTCATAATGAAAATCTGGTCTATTGTAGATGTTCCCGATTTAAAGACTCCTTGGAGATGTTGAATAGGAAAATAACGTTATAATGTCAAATCTCTTCATAATTCCCATCAAAATTGACTTCCTTCGAGTTTCGCTGTACTACTTCAACTTCAATAGATTCCCAACCAAATTTCTCTATTTACGAATAAACTGCATCAATCGATTCAGCGTCTTTAAAAACCCTTTTATCCATATTTTCAAGTGTTTTTGACGACAAAAATTTTTTACTTAACACAGTGACAAAGCAAATACAATGGTTTAAATTTTGCTAAAATTCTTAATTAGGTTATGCGTGATAAATAAAGTTCTTATAATGATATTTAACTAGTCGACATTTAATCAAAATTAATCATATATTAAGATATAAAGTCGCTGCAATTCAATTCACAAGAAAGGGTGGTCTAGTACCAATAAAGGAGTAATGACCTACAGAACAGTTAATATTACTTAAATTAAGCAATTTATCATAATCACTCACATGGCAAATTATTTGTATTGACTTGACTGTTTAGATAAATAAATATTTTTTATGTATCTCTTACAATGGTTTACTTTGGAAAAAATGCCGTAAAGTAAGTGAAATGTAGAACCAGTGCATTAATTCTGTCGGATTTGATGTTCGCCACCGATTAGTACAAAATTATTCAAAAACAGGTTTCAAACATTTTTCATTGGAACTATAATTTTCTATTGGAAGTTATTAAAGGTAAAGGCAGGATAATTATACAATTATATCTTGTTTACTAGCGTTTAAAACAATTTTTTTGTTCAGAAATTATAGTTTCGAGAGATCAACAAAAAATTAATCGTAGCAAAATCTTTATTTCTGTGTAGACTATCCACTGTAATTTTATGTTTTGTATATTTAAAGTGAGAGTGGTGCGTAATAATTTAGGTACCTAACATCTTTAAGTAAAATTGAAAATAAAATAAAAATGTATCATTAAAATGGCGATCCTATATTAATATTATTGTCTGTTTTACAAATATACTAGCCTCCATATATGAGTTTTAATTATGAGAACAAATTTTTTAGCTGGTTGACTTTTAAAATATTTACGTGAAATAATGTAAAACGGATATCTCAATAAGAATGAATGAGAAAACAGGATAAAATGGAGAAATAAAAATAGAAAACAAGTATTCGAATAAGCACAAAAATTTAAATACCTGGGCGTAATGATAAAAAAACATAGGTCGAAAAAAAAATAATTGCCACGAACCGGGTATAACTGGCAAATAAGAATTTGATAAAAATTAAAATATGGACCAAAAAAAAGATACCTAAGTATATAAAATATTAATAAAGCTCGTAACAATGAACTCAGCAGACACGATGTCTATGCTAATAGGAAAGAAGATAAATTAAGGAGAAATAAACGAAATAAACTATTCTGAGGCCAGTAAAATTAAAGAACTGGAATATAAAAGGAGAACAAACATTAAAATCTTAGATGCGAAAGATTTGTTTAAAAAAAGTAAAATGTAACCTGTTCTTATTGGAAGATCCAGTATACACTTTAATTTAATAATATTAATGATGTATGAGGTTAATTTATAGATTCCTGTTAAACCAAGTTGATTGTTAGGTATATTGTAGGTGTTTCTGTAGATTTTTCTAAAGCGGTTTAAAACAAGTTCAAAATTTTTACCGAAAACCGTTTACACTACCACTACACTAACACACTTTTATCTGCCTGACGCGCGTTTCGATAACCAAGTTATCTTCTTCAGAGACCGAAGGTAAACTAAAGCTATGTCTACAAAATAACCTTATATATATAACATTTTTACAATAAGTTTTCTAATAATAAACTATAAAGTGGAGTATCTGGGATAGGTCTTTTGTCCTTATTTAATCTATTTTTACACTTAATCATTTCTATATTTTAAATGCATTCAACAATCTATTGTTTGATGCATTTTTTAACAATTTTAAACTATCTACATTTACCGAATGGTTTTTGGTAAAAGCATTTTCGGCAGTACTAGATTTTTCTATGCGTCCATATTTTAGATGAGCTAAATGTTCTTTAAATCTAGTTTTATCCGATCTTTTTGTTTGCCCAACATACTTTTTATCACAATCATTACTTATTTCATATATACCATTTTTTTCTAGATCTTCTCTCTTATCCTTCGGATTTCCTAACAATTGTCTCAAGATGGTATTAGTTTTATGAACTAAACCTAATCCCAACGTACCGAAAATTGTATTCAATCCTTTGGTATACTGAGGAATAAATGTTACTAAAATGAATTTCATATCGTTATGTTCTCGCTGGAAAAAGGTGGTTTCACAAAGAGATTTCTTAAAACTATGGCGATTGATTAGCTTATGAATTAGTAAATTTACTAACAAAACTGTACACCATAATACTAAAAGTGAAAACAACTGTAAGTGCAGAAAAAAAAAATAATAAAAAATAAAAAAAAATAAAAAAATAAAAAAAAGAGACCAAATACATTTATACAAAAAAATATATAAAAAAAACATATATATATATATAAAAAAAATAAATAAAGAATAAATAAACATACATATATCAAAGCACAGATTTTATTACTAAAAATATAAAATTAATAACGTGAAAGTGAGTTGTTGAGAGCAAGCGTCTAAAAACAAATAAATAAAAAAGTCTGGCTAATTGGTTATCACCAAAGCCATATACCCAGGTAAAAAAAAAGATTTCTTAAAACTATGGCGATTGATTAGCTTATGAATTATTTCTCTGTTATATCTTGTTTTGTTTAAGGGAAAATTAATTAATCGATGAACCAAAAAAATGAAAACTTGTCATTTTGTGTTGACTACAGTGAAAAGAATCTACTTGGATATATCTATACGTAGCGGTCTCTGCCCTAAAAATATCAAATTCTAACTTGTTATTATTTCTTGTTACTAATGTGTCCAAAAATGGTAACTATTCATTATTTTCTAGTTCAAACGTGAATTTTATGCTTGCGAATTTTGAATTTAATTTTGAAATGAAATCTACTGATTATTTCTTCGTATTGAAAACTGCGAAAAGTTCGTCCACATATCTATACCATATCCTTGGGAAATACTCCAGCTCTTGACTAATTCAAAATTGCTCAGAAAAAGGTTGGCAATAAATGGTGACAAACAATTACCCATTGCTGTTCCTTCATATTGTTTATAAAACTGATTGTTATATTGAAAATAATTTTGGTCCATGCATAGTTTAGCTAATCGTAGGTATTCAGTTCTTCAACACCCAGATCATTCAAGATGAGTAGTTCTAGATACTGTAAAGTTTGTGGAATCGGTACGCTAGGAAATAAAGAACTAACATCGAACGAGATTAAAATTTCCCCATCTTCTAGAAAAACATCTTTAACTTTCTTTATAAATTTTTAACTGAAAAACTGTTACATTTTATGGGTAGATTTTCAAACTCGTTCGATAACCATTTCGAAATCTTATAACTAGGTGTACATATAGCTGAAACAATAGGTCTCATTGCCTTTCCAGGTTTGTGTATCTCAGGAAGGCAATAGAGCTTTGACAATGTAGGGTTACTAACAGTTAATTTATACTTTAACGAATCGGTGACAAGGTTCTTACAACTTTTGAGAGTGCTCTTCACCGTGGAAATCATTTTATTTAATGGATTTTTTGGAATCTTAACGTAAGGACGATTCTCGACCAAGTGATCCACTCTTTCGAAATAGTCTTGTTTGTCCATTATAACAACCTTGTTTCCTTTGTCAGCTTTTAAGTAAAAACCTTCCTTCTGTCTTAAACCTTTGACAATATTCCTAGTTTTCTTAATTCCCTGTACATTTTTGTTCTTATTTGAAATGTTTTTGGAAATTTGATTCTTACAAGCCTCCCGAACATAGACCGTGGCATTATGAGAGAGATATTGAACAGAACTTTCAATATGTCCAATCAATTCACCTAGGTCCCCATGAGAAGGCATAGCAAAATTCAAACCCCTGTTTAACAACTCTGTTTCACTACTGTCAAAAGTTTGGGAAGAAATATGTTCAATAATATTAATAGGTTCCAAAGAAGTCGTTTTAGGTTTTGGTTTTAGTTTTTTACTCAAGATCGACATTTTCTTCTTAAATTTTGAATGAATAACCCTAAACATCTTTCTTTGGAATTCACACCAATATTCATATTGGTGTGTCAGACAGATAAAAGTGTGTGTTGGTGTAGTGGTAGTATAAACGGTTTTCGGGATCATTTTCGCCAACAGTTCCAGATTCAACATTTTAATTCAAAATATTTACCAATCACAAGAAAGGTCCATACCAAAAAAATATTTTTATTTAAATAATCCTATATATAACTATGTAGTTTTCCATACAAATTAATTTTACTAAACATGTTGCCAAGAGTATTTGAATAATTTATAAATTTTAATTAATTATGTAATTATTAATAAATTATCTTGCAATTTACAGCCGGGAGAACCACTGTGAAATTGAGCGAAGAAGGCGAAACAAGATGACAGCTTACATCACGGAGTTATCAGATATGGTTCCCACCTGCAGTGCTCTTGCCAGGAAACCTGACAAACTTACCATACTCAGGATGGCAGTTGCGCATATGAAGCAGCTTAGAGGTGAGAGTGCGTGGTTTTTTAAAGGTATCTTTATCTACAATAAGAAGATGTGTAGATTTATTTAACTCTTTTCATTAAATTTATTAGGTAGTAGATGTTTGAAAATGGATGCAATTAAATTCAGAATAGTTGAAGATTAAAACTCAAATGAATGGTGGTTTAATTCTAAAATTTTACATTCGCATATCTATGAAATAATACCAGCAAATATATAAAAATTAAATTATGTGCTTTTTTTAAAACTTTTTGTAGAAATCCAAAATTATAATAAACAGTTTGTGTTTATAAATGGATTTAAAAGTATAAATTTCTAAAATAAAATGTTTAACATCTTTACTGCCATGTGACACGTATATTTTTTTTCTCCCACCCACTAAATAAATCTTTTTATTTTGGGTTTACTGACCATGTTTACTGACGGCCTAAATATTCTAATTTCCGCCTCTGGTTATTTGTCGAAAAAGCAGACGTTAATCTAAAACTGGTTCTTAAATATTTTTTAATTAAATGGGAAACTATAATGTAATTATTAAATTTATTCATCAAAATTAGCTAAAAACCTAAACAAAATTATTATCATTGAATAGGTGTTTTCAATACCTGTCAAACGAGATATCATTTACTGTGTGACGTCATCTATGACTATTCCGTCACCAGCTGTTATGCCTAGTTTATAAGCTTACGTCACAACTTCCTCTCTCTAAATTTCACTATTATAAGTATTATTTTTGGCTAGCATTATAAATTTAAATTGAAATGTGTATTTGAATGTCCGTTAAGGCATATAGCACAGTATTTTGTT
Source organism: Ophraella communa (assembly GCA_035357415.1). Classification (NCBI taxonomy): domain Eukaryota; kingdom Metazoa; phylum Arthropoda; class Insecta; order Coleoptera; family Chrysomelidae; genus Ophraella; species Ophraella communa. Next base: position 24,903,010 of record CM068980.1, read on the forward strand.
TTTTTTTATTAGAAAACGTTAAAGTCTGTTTTGGAAATTATATATATATATAGATATAGATATAAATATATACATATGTGTGTGAAAATATTTAAATTAATCAAATGCTTAAAATAAATAATATGAAAGTGCACAATGGACGTTTCTAAAGCATTATTAGTTGCTGGTGTTTTAAATTTCCTTTCTGAAAAATGCCTTAAGGTGTACGTGGCTTACATTTATTCGTAGAAATTAAAATTAAAAGTATTATACACCAGCCGATGTACTGGCTAGCTTCATTTTTATGCGGATTGCGTTTTGCATATCCGATAGGTGTTTCTAAGAACGTCATTCTTATTCTTAAATTATAGCTACTATCCATATTGTCTGAGTTATAATAAAAATATTGTTTTATAACTTCGTTTATATAAGGTAACGTTTACTATTTCATACATTGTAGTCATTTGTTTTTGTATAACGTGTTCTTTAGAATAACATGACACGAAGCGTATAATGTGAATTATCTTTTTCAGTGAAAATCGATTTTAGTTTAACAGCTATTCTAAATAACTTATATTAATGAAAATATTTTTAAAATTAGGTTTAAGGTAGTTCCAGTGCGAAACCTCTTTTCTACACATTTTTCCCAAACTTAAGTTAATACTAGTGTTTTTGATCGAATCCTAAATTTTTAGATCGTTTAGATCGCAAGATATTCAAGGATTTTGAGGGTCACTTTCCATTTAAAGTGTGTAAAACGTTGGGTTTCTTTATCTATTTCAATTTATATAAAAATATTATCTCTATAGAATGAGAAATAAAGTAGAAGAGTGCGTAATAATGTTTGCAGAATAAGTTTCATAAATATAAATCCCATCTTACCGTGTTGTTTTAAAGATATTTAACTTAAAATTTTTTGTCGATTTCTAACCTCTTTAACTTATTTTATTATGATCTGGCAACGCTGTACACAGTGGTCAGAAATAGTGTTAAAAAAAATGGTCGAAATTCAAAAGAAATGAGACATGCATAACTCTAAGTTCAAGTTTAGGTCATTTTTTTATAATCACATAAGATATTTTATTTAATATTGGCTTGAAATCATCATAATAAGCAATTTTTATTATTATACTGGCAACATAAATTCTCTCTACTGAGAGCAACGTTGCCAAATGACAATAAATAAAAATCTGTGCGCCTAGGATTCCAGGGTCTCGCTGGAACTACCTTAAGGTAAATTTAAATCACGGATTTACACTTAGTTTAACCGGAAAAGTAACTAGATGCATTTTTCTTTTTAATTATAATCTTTACTATTAGACATTAATAAATATCTTGAACGCCTCAACGGTTGAATTTATAAACTCATCAAATGTTTGATTAACTGCTATAGTTCTTAATATTACACTTGTGAACACATATTCATAGTAGCGGCTAAATTGGAAACTCATTGTTGTCAAAACAACGTCAAATAAAAAATGTGTTGTTTAACATTGCCTTCTATTTCTTGCAACCACCTTCTACATTAGTTTTAATTTTATGAAACTATATTTTAACTATTATTATAATAAAGTATTTTTGTGTTGAGTATTTTAGCTTTTTATCATATATTAATACTATTTCTGACATTGCATGTAATATATTTCAGTGTGGATTATATTGAGATACGAGGGTTGTCTGAAAAGTTTCCGACCTAACAAAGATACTAATTATACATTTTTTCTTCAAATAAATTTTTATTTTTCTACATAGTCTCCTTGTAAGTCTATAAACTTCTCCCAGCGATGCTTCCATCTCTTCAACCCGTCCAAATAGTACTCGGCGTCTTTCTCTGCAAAATAGTTGTTTACGAAGGCGATGGCCTCCTCATCCGACGAAAATCTCTGTTCTGTCTGTCCCGAGCACAGCTTTAAGCTTAGGGGACAAAAAAAAAGTCGCTTGGGGCTAGATCTGGTGAGTAAGGAGGGTGGTCAAGCAGTTCAAACCGTAATTTGTGGATTTTCGCCATGGCAACCGCTGAGGTGTGAGACGGCGCATTGTCTTGGTGAAACAAAATTCTTTTTTTCTGCAAATGTGGCCGTTTTTCCGCAATTTCTGCCTTCAGCTTGTTAAGTAATGATGCGTAGTATGCTCCTGTAATGGTTTTTCCTTTTTGAAGATAATCGATTAAGATAACTCCATAACTATCCCAGAAAACAGTTGCCATGATTTCCCAGTCGAAGGAACAACCTTTGCTTTTTTTGCGATTCCCCCTTCGCAGTCCATTGTTTAGACTGTGTTTTTGTTTCTGGAGTATAATGGTGTATCCAAGTTTCATCTACATTAATTAACCTAACCAAAATTCTGATTTATTGCGCCTAAACTGCGCCAACAGAGAGTTGGAAATGTTCATTCGAACACGTTTTTGGTCCAAAGTGCGCAAACGCGGCACCCAACGCGCGGACAGCTTTCTCATGCCTAAATCTTGATTCAATATGTGACAAACACGTTCTTTGGACATGTTTATAGCCTCTGCTATATCTCTAATTTTAATTCGACGGTTGTCTAGCACCATTTGGTGAACTTGAGCGATATTATCGTCAGTGGTTGCAGTTTTTGGACGTCCCGAACGTTCATCGTCACCCAAGCTGGTACGGCCACATTTAAATTCAGCAGCCCAAAATTTCACAGTGGTAAATGATGGTGCCCGCACACAGCGTCCAACTCGTCTTTGATTTGCGTAGGCGTATTGCTTTTCAAAAACAAATAAATGACAGCTCGATACTCGATTTTTTCCATTTTCATAAAAACACTCACATCGACTCACTCAAATGATTGTCAAACAACAACTGCGCGTCCAAAATGGCTGAAATTTTAGTAGGTACCTTTCAATGTTTATCGTATTCCTTTTGATAAATGATAAAGTCTTTTCATTGCATAAATTGGATTACTATTTAGAATTAAAATTGTATACTTTTTAGATAGCCAAATGGTAATATATAATTACTTTACTAGTCCGGTAAGTACACTTTTACTTTACAATACAAGTGAGATGTTTACGGACGAGGCTACAGCCTCTGTAATTCGAAACGAGTACTGTCAAAGTTTACCGGACGTGTTACGTACTATACCCTAAAACACAAAAGAACAGTAAAAAAATTAAAATATTGATAAATTTATAGCATTTTGCTATTTTTGAAATTTGCATTCAATGCGACGGCTGGTATGTAGTCGGTTACCATAGAAACATGTTGTTGTTTTTACATATGTAATATGATACTGTCAGTGGTTGTAATTATCCAATTTTCACGAAATGTTTCAAGATCAATTCATTCCTGGGAACAAAAATATAAGCGTTAAGGAGCCCGTATCCCATGCAATATGAAACGAAAATGTGTCAATGATTTTTTGTCCATGAAGTGCAGACATCTCTTAGTAATAGGATAAACTAACAGAAATAATATTAGAATCCTTTCACTAAATTGCTCTATTCATCGGAAAAAATTTTACCTGCTAAAAACACATGTTTTAGGGCTAAAAACCAGTTATATAATTCTCATTTCTAGACCTTGCCAGCCAACAAAATATATTTTGTATTTTATCTCGGGAAAGAACGAGGGTAGATCAACATTTAGTAATATCAATAGGTGCTCTATAGTAATTATTACTTTTATCTTTAGTTTTTATTAAAAACATTTTTTATTTGTATTTTTAATTCTATATATATACCTAATCACCGGTAGGGTAAGTTTATTATTTTTATAAGTTTATAGTTGTGTGTGATTCTTTTTAGATCAGTTCTAGGTAAGTGTCAAAAAATTAATAAAATATTATTAACTTAGAGGCGATGCATTTACAAATGACACATTAAAGTGGTCAACATATATTTTAATTTTGTAATACCTATTTACTTGCGTCGAAAAATTCGGAGACTAGATACTTATGAAGAATAATGATGTTTTCTAGAACGTTGCTGGATTTAAACTAATGTTTTAAAATTTGATGAAGTGCTGGAAACTACCCACTATTACTACCCGAATGTTAACCCTTCAGGATTATTTGTTGACTTGAAATATGGTTTCTTAAGTGCATCACCTGATGGTAAACGAATTATTGTAACTATTATATACATATCAGAGTTTAATAACTTATTATGTTTTAGGTTTAATTGATTCAGATGAACTTGTTGAAGTAAAATGTTTTTTAAAAGTAGTCACATCAAAAATATCATTGAGAGAGGCCGTAGAAAAGCGAATGGTTCCTTGCTTAAAAATTGAAAATAGTGAAATTCACTTGAAGGAAAACCACAATTATTATTATCAGGTAAGATTTGTTACTGGCTTTTCATTTTACTAATTTTTTAGAATATTACATATATTGTTTTTAGATACAAGGACAACTCGGCATCACAAGAAGAAAAACATGCCATTTTATTATTTATACAGGAGATATGAATCCACTTTTTACCGAAAATATAAATTTCAACGAATCTTTTTTTACAATATGGTAGAAAAGTTGAGACGATTCTATGAGGATTGCGTTGGGCCGGAAGTTATTTTAAACAGGAGAGGCAAAAGATTAAAATATAAAGATCCACCAGAAAATATTTAAATGTAATAATAATGAAAGTATATTTTTTAAATAAAATATTTTGATGCCAGTTTTTCTTTTTACTTAATTCAGAATACCACGTATACAAAATGTACGCTAACATTTTTTTCTCTCAGAAACCTGTGACCAGATTTCTTCCAAAATTTGACCAAGAAGTGTCTATATGGCCACCAATAATTGGTATTTTTTTCAAGAATTTTGAATTTACAGTTTATTGTTATTAACAATTTTATAATTTTTATATTTATTTACAACAATTTTTATTCTGTGTCTAATGATTTTTTAATTGTGCTGGAAAAATGGAATAATAAACACTTATTCTGTAAGCGATCGCTCGGCACACAAACAATAATTTTATTTACCCTCATATATAACTATAGATGGCCAGCCGTACGCTGGGCATATTATAATTAAAATTTTTTCAAGATATAACAATGATATAACTGGTCTGCTGACAATCAATATCCGCAAATCAGTACCCTTTTTTTCATTTTACTAATTTGTTTTATTGAATAATTGTTTTGTAAATATCGCAAAATATTTAAAAAACGTTACATTAATTTATAATACAAAATTTTTTTTTGACTTCGTTATTAAAAAAGAGGAAAAAATACATAGTGCCTAGTTCCATCTATGATAAAAGTTATAAACTAAAGTACAATTATTTCGTCATTAACTACGTCCATTTTTGATCCAAAGTGAAAAAATAAAAATAAAATGCAGCATGATTTTAGTTTCTAACTATTTCTTGGGTCTGATCTCTTTAGAAAATTCTGATTGGGCTATTTGATAGAAAAATGTTCAACTTAGGAAAGGTTTAGTTTCATTTAAAAAAAAAAGTATTTAGATTGTTGTTTATTTATACAAATGTAAAGGTCTAAAATAGTTCGCATTCAACATCTCTTTTTCAATATTAAACAATAAATTAACAAAAAATCAATGCAATCCTTACCTAAGTTAGACCTTTATATGCAATTTAGTGAAAAAAATAAAACGATTTGAGTTGTAATAACGGAGAAAGTTAGAATAAACTTTTGGTCTGCAGGTGCCATTCTGATGTACAGCGATACCCCGTCCTTAATATCAATAAGCAATAAATAAGTACTGTTTATTGTTTTGCTGTTGAATTTCAATAAAAGTATATTCACACGTTTAAAACCTAAATGAGTTTTTATTAGTTTTTAATATGTAGAAGCTTGTCAAGATCAAATTTCATTACAGGATAGTAGCATGTAATGGAATATATTGCGTGCTATACTCTCCGGTAAAATTCTATTTTACGGAGTGAAATCAAGTACGTAAAGGTACGTTTTAGGGTACAGTATGAAATAAAATAACTCATCGAAGGTAACATTTTCGCTTTGATAAAGACTACAATTCCATATGTATTTTTAACAGGAGTGTTTATATGAATACCAGGTCCAATTTTCATGTTCTTGGTTATTTTAAAATATTTCAATAAAAAAAAGAACTATTTGAATAGTGCACATCGAATACTAAGTTCTAAAACAATGGCCATGGTCCGTTTCAACATGAATACTATCTTGAATATTAAGTATGGTTTGTAATAAATCACAGGAAGTGTATAGATCTAGGAAAGCCGTTAGTCTACCGATTTAACTTTAATGATAAAATAAAATAAAAAAAAGAAAAAAGTATATTTCTATTTAAATAATTGAAAATTTTAAAGCAATATATCAATATGTGGTCAATTTACAAGACAACACTAAATTATTTGGTTTGTTTACATCATTTTGTGTCGTTTATTCCTATTTTCGTTAAGTAACTATGCTGCACTAATAAAGACTAAGGAGACAGAAACACGTGCTTGAGGCTGCATACGCGGGAATTTCCCTCTATAAAGAGGTGTGTTGGAAGTGTTGTTGGTATACTTTTCAATAAGACAAATTTCAGATCGGTTGAGATTATTAACAGAAGGTAATGTTGGTGCAGAGATCTGAAGAAGAGACTTATGCTCATTACCTTGGATCTGCATAACATACGAACTTCACACCGTGAATATCGCCATATCTTTATTTTCTAGTTTTTTACTTCCACTTGCCTTCCGACGACAACATTATTTGTAAGTATTGTGGATCATTTTTGGAGTTTTACAAATGTCTCATTTAGTTATACAGTTTATCAAATTTAATGAGTAGAAAATGGTTCCCAAATTTTTTCAAAGTGAAGAAATTTAAATGTTTGGTACTGCAGCTATACCCACTAACAAAAATAATTTCCATATTAGGCATACTAAAAAGAACTAGTTTTTGCAAAATCGAGTTGGTTTGACTCAAATATAATCTAAAAGGCATCTTCCCAAAAGGATTAGTTTATGGTACCATGAGGAAATAGATGTTTTAGAAAAATGACTTCATTAACTGAAACACAAAAAATGGTAATATTAATGATGGTTGTATATGGAGATAGAACCTTCAGACAACAAGAAGTATATAATTTATTTAATGAGAAATATTTGAACCACATTATCCACAATTGATAAAATTGATCGAAAATTTAGAGAAACTGAACACGTGAAACATGTTGCACACGCTGATCACCCAAAATTAAGTGATAATGCTCAACTTGATGTATGTTGATGAAGTGTGGCAGAAAATACTTACACTAGTTCTAAACAAATTACAAACATTTCTAAATGTTTTACGTGTTCTCGAAAATAAAAAATATTTCACTAAGAACAATAAACAGCTAAACGGTTGAATGAAACTTCCACTATTTATTCGCAAAATACGTTTTTATATATAACAATATTAAAGCCTAAATGTTATTAGCCCTAAGGGATTATCCTGGATGTCTCTAAGATCTAAGTAATTGATCCAATATTTAGGCTAAAACAATGAAACCTTTTACACATAAATTTCCACACTTTATTTTGGAAAATACAGAGAAGTTCGAGGCAAAAGTAAAAAAAAAATGGATAAAAACCAGCTGGTATAAAAAATAAATACTAATTCTCTAGGTATGCGACATAAGTAAAGTATTTTTATCTTTTAGGACATTTTCTTATGCTTAAGCTTTAAAATTGAATGTCATATGTATACGATGTAAATGTTTATATTTGTATTTTGAATGAAAACATATTTTTCATCCAGTAACTGGCTTCGGCTGTTGGATGCTCTGGTGTATAAATAAATAAATATGAGAATTTAAGCTGTTTGATCTTGGGCCCATCTTTCTCAAATACAGTATTTCAAATAGAGTCATTTCTTCTAATAATCAATATTAACGTTGAATATGTAGAAAACTCAAAATTACGTTCAAAACATTTCTATAATGAGTTTTTAACATCCATTACAATAAATAAACAATAACAATCACTACGTTTAACGGGATATTAAACATTTCCTAATTATTTCATGAATCTAGAAAAAATCAGTATAACTGTGCAATGATATAGAAAAACCAGTTAAAAAACTATATCATGTTTTAGTTGTTTACTGTTCTTAGTAAGATGGACTTCCACAAAGTAGAGGTTATTACAATTAATTTCGAAATTGCAGTTTTGTGAAATAATGCAACATTTATGCAATCAACGATTTGAAGATAGTTGGGCACTGGTTAAAGTGGTTCAATCTGCTATATCTCAAAAAAGGTTTCTTGAAACTGGACAGGGATGTAGACGAATTACAAAAAATACCGTTTTCTACTACTTTAGACCATGAGACAAAGATTTGTCACCCCAACTTTGCTAAGGCGGTATAACTTCCGAATTAGCAAAGACGAAATGCAGAATCAAATTTGAAGGCTGCATTTGCTAGAGAACATCTAGGTTAGACAAATCAACAATGGATTAACGTACTTTTCTCCAAAGATTCTACATTTTGTGGTAATAAACGACGTCTACCAGTAGGTATATAGACGTGATGGAGAACGTTATTCTGCAAACAGCTAACAAATGTTTATGGTGGTATGGGCTGGCTTCAATATGAAGGCTCGTACCGATTTGATGGTACCTCTAGAAGGCCGACTTACAGCTCACAGATATATTGACATATTAGAACCTTATGTTATACCGTTTGAACCATTTATAGGGAAATATTTTATTTTTATGCACTATAATGCGCGGCTGTCTATTGCAATTATCGTGCAAGAATACCTAGATCGAAGTAGAAATCGCACTGGATTGGCCAGCAACTAACCCGGACCTTAATCCTATTGATCACGTCTGGGATATGTTTCATAGATGCCTTAGAGCTTATTAATTAAAACTGTCCAATTTTTTTTAAATATTGTTTGATTATTACTTACCCTAAAAATATTATTATACTAAAAATAACTTTACATTAAGAATACGCCTCGTACCTTATTTTATATGATAATTTGATATTTAACGATTTTAATAAATGCCTTTATGTAGAATAAAAATAAAAAAAAAACTTTAAAATAAAGAACCTTCGAGTTATTGATAACCTCCTTATTAAATAAATTTAGTTTCTACTTATTTGTTAGACTTTTATGAAAACAGTCGTGTGCCCATTATTGTAGATAAAACACTAAATAATGAATTAAAACGTAAACTTCTGTACCAACACCTACTATGTAGCTCCAAAATATGCATATTTGCATACATGATTTTGTTACGGAAACCGTATATATTAAAAAAATATATGAACCGGAATAATTTTTTTACACAATGTTGGCAACTTATGTCCGCACTATTCGGTTGAATGTTTGAAACATCGTAACGGGTTTGTCGTTGTAGCAAAGCAAGCTGTGCACAAAATGATGTTATCGTTGTTAGTTATGGGCCAGAGATTGCCTTCTCTTTGCTAACCAGGATTAATGCCCTTATTATTTAAACCCAGTGCGAAGCGTTTCCGCCAAACTGTTGCATTTTAATTTTTGCCGTAAAGATAGTAAAGTGACTGCATTCAAACGAGGGACAATCAAAATTACGAGAGTCAACTTTTTACTGACAAGTAAAGCGAGTTATTATGTTGGTTTTCAGCTTGAATTATTATTGATAAAAAACGTGTTTGCATTTTTAAAATAGTAAAAGTATTGCATTATTACTAAAAATGAAACTATATTTAAGTTACGTACCAACTAAAATATGTAAAAGGAGGTTAAGGTTTAAAATATGACAATTTATTTTACCAAAAATTACTACTAGAGTTCATTTATAGAGCTTTTTAATCAATGAATGTACAGTCTGTTCGGTGTATATTTGCACATCATAGTTGTACGAAATAAATCAAAGCATTTAAATCAAACGTAAGTCTTCTAGATTCATGAAATAATTAGGAAATGTTTAATATCCCGTTAAACGTATTTATAGTGATTATAGTGATGTTAAAAACTCATTATAGAAATGTTTTGACCTTAATTTTGAGTTTTCTACATATTCAACGTTAATATTGATTATTAGAAGAAATTACTCTATTTGAAATACTGTATTTGAGAAAGATGGGCCCAAGATCAAACAGCTTAAATTCTCATATTTATTTATACACCAAAGCATACAACAGCCGAAGCCAGTTACTGGATGAAAAATATGTTTTCATTCAAAATACAAATATAAACATTTACATCGTATACATGACATTCAATTTTAAAGCTTAAGCATAAGAAAATGCCCTAAAAGATAAAAAAACTGTTGTACATGCTTTTCGAACTAAGTTACTAACGCAAAAACAATGGGAAAAGAAAATTTCGAAAATACATTAATTTGTAGAAAACTTAAAGTGTATTACAAATTAGTGCTTAATCTGTTAGGCTGAAATAATACGACTTTACTTATGTCGCATACCTAGAGACTTAGTATTTATTTTTGATATCAGCTGGTTTTTATCAATTTTTTTTTACTTTTGCATCGAACTTCTTTGTATTTTCCAAAATAAAGTGTGGAAAGTTATGTGTAAAAGGTTTTATTGTTTTAGCCTAAATATTGGATCAATTACTTTGTTACAACCTATTTCAACAAATATGACTAAATTATTAAAAAAAACAAATCAAAATTATATATTTCCTTCATTTTCAGAATCCGAGCTATCTCCAGGATTTATTGTGATGGGGGTTGAATATCACTATCAACTATATTTTGCATACCACTTTTGAATAATTTCATAAGTATGTCTTACACATTTTTCCCAAATGCCTCCATAACATTGATTAAGCGCCTCTTTTCACATATTTATAACAGCAATATCCGAATAGCCGTCCCTATCAATATGCTTATTGTAATATGACTTGCAATTTGCTCAACACATCATGACCATGCTCTCTTAGTAACTCACCAATAACATAGACATTTTCTTTTTTGTTCATTTTTGCAACTTGTAATAAATCAGGTTTTGTAAATTTTGGGTCAAATTTGATGTTATTTGTTGTCAGCCAGGTAACAGTTTCATCTTTCTTTGAATCAATGGTAGGTTGCTTTTCGAAAAGAACACTGTGGGAATTAATTGTGTCCTTATCCACTTAGTAAAAACGTCGTTTCATTTCTCCATGGCAATCAATTTGTTTAGACTTAAAACAGAACAATAAACTTGCTTCAGAAACAAATTCGTTAGAAGAACCAGCGTGAACAATTATGAAACGTTTACCATCAAAACCTGGTTTACGTACACTTTTGTTACTAGTGTCTTGCCAGGAAGTTTTTATATTTCCTTTTGAATAAATTCATGTTTCATCCAAAAAAACAAGTTCTCTTGGATGTACACTTTCCAGGTTTTCAAAGCATTTACGAAAGAATTTTGCCCTTAAAGCAGCAATATTGGTTCGTTCGAATAATGCTCTTCGATGATCATCCTTTTTATATTTAAATCCTATATTTTTTAGTACAATGCTCAAGGACGTTGTTCCCATAGTAACAACTTATTTTTTTCTAATTCACATTTCAAACTTTGTAGACTAACATGCATTTCTAAAAAAACAAATAATAATAGTGAAACTTTATTTTAGAAGTGTTCATTTTGATGTGAAACATCTATTGGCTGGGTTATAAACCAGATTGTTTTTATTTTGTACAATATCAACTTATACTTACTTTGTACGTACATTACATATCGTAAACAGTCTTTCGAATTGCCATTTTAGTTCCTTCAGGCAGATCAGTTGTCTTGCTTTTAAGACGACGTCTACTTTCTTGCTTTCTTTTCGTTTTTTAATTGTACATACTGTATGCTGTGATATATTCAAGGCAGCAGCTACCCTCTCAAATTGAAAACAATAATATCATGATCGGTAAATTATTAAACAACACAATTCCATACAATACCTCTTGAACCCAAGCCACAGGTTCCAAGGGTCCTCCGTTTCTTTTTTCCAACTCAAAATATTCATACAAATTCAGCACGAGTTGCTGGGATTGAGAATTTAATGTTTTTCCAGGCATATTCTAAAAATAAAAACTTTAAAAAAATGTTCTGTTCTATATTTGTTTGATATTTATGACAACAAATAATGTTTTATATCGATCCGTTTGACAGAGCTTTAGCCAGATTCAAAAATGATACATCAAATTAAAGGTTAGAAAATTTAACTTAAATTAATACTTACATCTTGGAATCCAACACTAAGTGAACAGTTAGTCGTTACAACAACTCTTTTTGAGAAAATCTATAAACTCAAGGCACGAAAATGTAATGGAAAATTAATATGAATATAATTTTTGTAAACACCAAAACGCTGTCAAGTTGACAACTAAGCAGGTTCAATGATGACAATTTATCACAGACTGTTGTTATATTACTGTCTTTGTCTGATGTATTATTAAATGTTGGACGTGCGGCTTAATTTCAACATTTTATAAATATTCTGTGAGTAGAAATGTGACAAAATTTAAAAATAGTTCGTGAATATTTTCATACATGTGATACACCTGTATTAATGTTTTTATCCTGTTTTGACACCTAAAATAACGTTATGAACAATTAAATGGCGCGTACAAACATAAATGTTGCAAAAAATACTTACATCATACATACAATAATAACAATACATAATAGTATAAAATATAGTCGCTTTCGCAGTCCGTCAGTATTTTCTTCAACTTCTAAACTACGCAAAATATTTAGGAATTTTCATAGTATATGAATTGCTCCAGAAAACTTGATGATCAATAATCAATGGATGTCCGTATTATTTCAATGCCAGAAGCACTCCAAGAACTGAGACTTTAGAGAGAAGTTCATTTACTATCTGTTACGGTTTACTTACTCAGTTTATAAAAATTTAATTCAATTGTAAAAAGTTGCAACGTTTTTTGCAAAGCCGAGACGGATTGCTAGTTACAACTAAAAAATGTACTAATTTATTACAAGTTATTGTACGCGAGAGAATATATCCATTAATCTTAAATTTATTTTTGTTTATAACTTTAAATTATCAATTTTAGTTTACGAAAAAATAATCACCTTTAATTTTAAGGTGCTTTGTCCTCCAGCGAAAATATGAGTTAACCGTAACCTAAGTATACTATTTATCGTTAAAAATGGTACACCCAGAAGCAATAAAGTTATTTTATTGAAATTAAGTATAAATGTTTTGTATTACAAATTATAATCATTTTAGCCTTGTTTCAAACCTTAAAACCTTAATTTTCTTAATAATGTGTGGGCCCGCCTCTGGAATTAGTACGGTAGACATATTGGCATGCTAAAAATGAAATGGTCTATATGCTCTTAAGGAATAGCATTCCAGGGTACTTGCACATCTGTTCATATAGAGATCTGGGAGGCCATGGAAGAAGGTTGATATCGAAAACCTCAAAAAATTCATCGTCACTTGGGCTATATGCGGACGGGCATTATTTTGTTAAAAAAGACCATTGGGAATATTCGGAAAATATGACACAACTACGGATTCTACTACTTCCTGTATGTAGCAAACGGCAGTCATAGACTAGTGGAACTTGCGACCTACACTAATTGCACCTCACACCATGACTCCTACCGTTCACCGTTCTTGCTATGTGATGCTCATCAGAAAAAGTCAAATTTCGTATTTCTCCACGCATCCTTCTAACTCGTAGACCATCGTGCATCCCAAGACAGAACACCATTCAAGTTTGTGTTCTGTATGAGTCAATAAAAACACCAAGTTGGAGCTATAAGAATTTAGCCCGAAAGCCCTTATTCTTCGATAACAGATGACCTAGCAGTCACTCTTTTAGCTACACGAAACCATTCATCAGCTACGGTCCTTGTTGATTTGAAACGTTTTCTAAAGGATAGAATTATTTCTTTCTCCTTCGTCTAGAGCCCCGAGATATTTGTGTTCGATGTTCTCGAAATCATGCTCGACAACACAAGAATACTGATGTACACACGACTTATCTCCCGAAATGAAAGTCCAGGTTCACGGAGTTCCACAATACGGCATCTTTCAAACTGGATTAGTTGCCTAAAATTTTCCTTTGCCTTTGTACCGGTGGCATTTTAAAATGTTTAACAAAACCAACTAATACAAATTTACTACTAATACAACTAATATAAATTTACTACTAATACAACTTATACAAATTTACTACTATTACAACTTATAATAAATGTTGTTGATCCAAAATTTATTGATAAGAAAAAAGGGTCTATTCCGGAAACAAGACTTCAAAATTACCGAACTGGTTTTTGGTTTACTTAAAATTTTAATGAATTACACAGATGCACTAAGGCATTTATGCGCGATGTTTACACGACGCGCGATACCGTCTTGCCATCTATATGCACGCTCTTACCTGTGCAAACAAGTCTTTACAGGCATGCTCTCAGGCAAAAAGTTTTGTGTAGCCGGACCATTAGACTGTCCATGTAAACTACAATTAAAAAAAAACACAGTTTGTCATATTTATTTATAAGAAAACAGAAAAATAATAAATTGAGAATAACACAACAATACCGGGTAATATTTATTACTTTTGTTGTATCAAAGTAACTTTTTTGTTGCATAAAACGACAAAACTTATTTAAATAGACCTTTCAATTTTCAATAATAGTATATTACGTAACTAGAGTTGTAAGTAACCCATTACGCACGAAGTAAAAAAGTTTACCCACGAAGTCACGCAGCGGCGAGTGCGTAATGGGATTAGAACTCGTATAACGTACTATACTTTTTCTACGCCCATCTATTTTCTTCTATGATATAAACGAAATCGCAATTATTTAAGCTTTATTATAATAATTATTAATAACAATAGAACAATTATTGTAAGTTGTTGGTTCCTTATGCCTTAACGGTGATGAACGGTTATCTATAATGGTAAGAAGATGACGATTGATAATTATTATTGGTAATCGCTTCCGATATTCGCGAAGCATTGTCTTTTAAATGAAGTGAAGTGAAGTGAAGTTGAGAAAATGTTCATTCGCATACAAAACTTGACAGTTGTAACATGATATGTTAACTAAAAACGTAGTATTTTTAAATTAATTATATGGCTAACACTAACACCATCTATTGTATAGTTCTTAACATGTTAATTATTATAAACGATTCCTGTCAGTAATTCCAACTTTATACACGATCTTTAATGTGGCATAGTCCAATACCGTAAACCACGATTCATTCTCTTATTGTCGTTGGTGTTATGCACAGCGTTGGAATATACAATACCAAAAGACGTTACAAATTTCAAGTTAAAAGACGTTACAAATTTCAAGTTCAAAGACATTACAGATTTCAAGTTCAAAAGACATTACAAATTTCAAGTTCAAAGACATTACTGGGTTACTGCCGAGTTTCCGCTGGTTGGTTCTACATTGGTGGACTGTTCATCTGGCCAGCCCTTCACTGGACCGGCCCTCTCCTGGATCAACCAATGGATCAGATGTAAAAAAAGGATAGGTCGACCAACGTGGATAAGTGCAATTGTTGTATTATGCAGCTGTCTCGTTTGCGCTGTTTGCGGATTATTTTTTTGTAACATATTCTCAATTTCATTCATTTTAGCACCGAGGAAATCTATTTGTCTTTTATCTGTTGGTACATTTTCGTATCATTTTTTTTTATCTTCATAGACAGTTTTTTCTGACATCTTTCTGTCATCTAGTGATGCTTATTTGAATAAATCAGCTTGAAGCAACTTTCTTCAGTAGTATCATAGGGGATAAAAAGATTTCAGTGGCGCCCTTATAATTTCTTAAAGAAGCAAATATTGTACTATAGTCAGAGCTAATGAACTTACTCACCCCTAGCCGAGGTATTTAACTATCATAATTTTTGCTGTGATAAACATTTATAAATTTTGTTAATTATTGAAATATCTTTTACAATTAATTAAAGACGAAATTAAGATTAATGTTTGTTTTATTGTAAATTACATTTTTTCTTTTGGTATATAGTTATTTTTTGAAAAGTTAACTAAATAATTTTATAAAATCACTCTCAACATTTAAATCATATCACAAATTGACGCACAACGTAATATGGTTACAAATTGTCGCCCAACGACTAACTAATATTACACAGTGTAAATGACATGACGTTTATTTCCATAACATACTATGAGAAAATGAGACTTATTTTTGAGAAATTGTATAATGTGTTGCCGACATTTAGGGGCATTACTCTTTTAATTTAAATGGAATGTCTCTAATATTAATAGTTTTTTAACGTTTTTCTATTTACTAAAAGTATGTAAATCGACCAAATAAAGTATTACGTAGATAAAAATTTTATTGCAATTTGATTAAACAAGAATATTTAAGTTTTCTTATCTAAACGCACGTGTATGTTATGATATCTTATTACTCGCATGTTATTATTAAATGTCACTTACAAGCAATGTTGACAGTGCGATTTTTGACGTTTACAGAAATGGGCCTAGAAAAAATGTTTTATGTGTTAACTTACGTTGGCTTCTGAATAGCATTTTGTTTATGATGTATTAGGTTTTTGTTTATTATAAATTTAATAAACACAGAAATCGCCCTTTTAACCGTGGTGAAATAGCAAAAACATTAAAAACAATTTCTTTTCTAATACAAGTCAATTCTCGAGATAAATTCCATATTTATACAGGGAATTTGAAATTTTAAGACATTTGCATATTATAATACAGTGAAACCTGGATAAGTGAGTGTTCAAGGGAGCACAATCTCATTCTAGCTTATAGAGGTTTTTCATTAAACAGATTTTCTTGCTTATGCAGACACATGGGAAGCGTTTCTCTCTCTTATAGAGGTACGCAGCAATAACAGTCAGAGCAACGTTGTTTAGTTACAGAATAGGTACATACAATATTACAGAGAAAACAATACAAAAACAATTGTAGGAAATTCAACGAAAGTTAAGAATGAGTCATAAAACAGCAGATGATAAATTTGTAATTTGTTTTGTCAAATTGTTCCTTCTAAATAATATAAAAACATAAAGCTCGACTATCGATTATAAAAGTATATATATATATAAGGAGCAGTCTCACGGAGGTCCATGAGGGAAAAACTACTTTTTCTCGTTAATAGAAGTTTTGGGAGCGTAAAATAAGGGGTTCTGGCTATCACTTATAGAGTTTTTTCACTCAGTTCTCACTTATCTAGGTTTGACTGTATTTATATCGCGTTTTTGTGTATTTTTAACCCTTTTGCTTGAATTGGTTTTTCAATGTTTGGGCATTCCTATATGTTTTTGAGGCAGTTTAGGCAAATTATATACTTATATCTCATATCACTATAATACTATCATGTTTATGACACAATTGCAACATAATTATAACTTCTCTCATAATTATCCGTCTTTTAATCCCTTGTCTTCAAAGAATTATTGTAATGACTTAATACCTCTAGAACTTAATGTTAATCATTTTTAAAGAAATTATGCTTAAACGATAAACCCAAATTGCAGATCTAATAAGTTTCCAAAAATTACTAAACTTATTGTTAATCCTTTTTTAAGAAGTGTTTCTTAAATAGATTTATATAGGTACCTACTCAAAATGCAGATGGAATCACTTCTTAAAAATAGCATTTTATTATTACCTAAGTCTATAATTTTTAATTTACTTTAATTATTATGTTGATCATAAGATCTGCCTATAACTGACACCAAAATTCAGCAACATGTTATGGTACTTCGCATTTTATTATGCTATACCTTTTTGAGGCAGAGTATTATTTAACTTAATTTTGTGTGAAATTTTGTTGCCGTGTTTGTATTTATGATAAAGTTTCTGTTAATTAGTGTATAACATTGAAATAGATTTATTTTTATGTATCCTCTCAAACCATTATAATAACTGATAGTTTTTTGACGCATTTTCTTCACATATCAAAACTGCTCTCTCGAATTCAACTAATTTTTAACTTCAACACATTTAAATAGAATTTGTAATAATCTTAATACAGTAAACTTTCAAGCTTACATTTACCAATTTTTACAAAAAAAGTTTCATACCCAATATAATGTTTTATTATAATACCTCTGGGCATATTATCTGAAATTTTTTTTTAGTGTTCATTATTCATTTAACTAGGCCCAAAGTTTTTGGCTTTGCGTTTGTCAATAAGTTAATTAGCCAACAACTGAACGTCTTATTTTGTATATATAGATACATATTTTATTCATTACCTTGTAGTAAATACATTTGCATTTTCTTTCACTTGGCCTGGTGGTTATTCATGTCATGATGAGATTGCAGTTAAACAAGGTGGCTATTAATTCTGTGATAAAATATTTTTTACTTTAATAGTCCTCTACCAAAGTAGAGGAAAATTTTCTTTGGTGTACTATGTTTGATAAAATTAAATCTAGTAATACAAAATAAAAAAGATGAAAGATTGGCTACAACCAATTATGACATTTTCAGAAGAAAAACAGAAGATAGTATTTTTGATATTATGTATAGTCTGTTTAGAAACCAATAGTAGATTCAAAAGTCGGATTCACACCTAAATAACTACTCAATAGTTATATATATTTTTGTTTAATTATCATTTTGGTACTTATCTGCTAGTTATAAGACACTATTAGCCAATTATGAATTTATTAACTTGGGGTTAAATCTATTTCATAAATCTTTAAAACATAAAAGTGTCTCTCAACGCTCAGAAATCGGATCTTGAACAAAACTTGAACTAAACCTGTGAATTTTGTGTTTTTGTAAACGGTTTTATAATTAACATAACCATACTTATACATTTAATATTAAATTAATAATTTTGACTGGGTATTACATTGTATATATTTTTTGCACTTTATAAAATATTTTACCTACGACCGTCAATAACACACAATCTACAACCTATGTAATGTATCCCTTTACGCACGTAAAATAAACGCACGGCTTCCCTAGGAACCACCTAGCAACAATAGACGTCGCCATTTTATTCAAAATTTCCTATTTAAATATTTGATGGTGATTTTTATACTACATATAAATGGCAGATAACATTTATTAAATATAAGATTGCATTTAATATATATATTTAAAGTTATTTGGAATTATATATTTAATTCGTTTCTATTAACCCTACTTTCTGTCTATATAAATGGATCATAATATAAATGTACCTACTTAATTACATTTCCCAGATTAGTTTACGTTATTTTTATGTAATTAAGTTAATTATTTTAACATTTATAAAATTATTATTACCGAGATACTTTTTAAAAATACAAAGCTGTTTCAACTTGTGGATACAATCGTAACATATAAAAGACACTTTTTACTCGTTTTGTACTATAATTTCACTTCAGTTACTATACGAAACCGTTTTAAATATTAAGAATTCAGTAAATGATAATATTACCAACTGGCGTTCCAACAAGAAGAATACAGAAGAAACAAGAAACAAAAAACAAGAGGAACTGGACCATCAAATGCTGGAAGAATTGTTCAACTATTTCTCCCAGCAAGTATCGTAGTGAGCAATCCTAGCAAGTAGCCGAACTACGAAATGAAATGGATACAAAACTTGCTGAAATAGCTGAAATATGGACAGAAATGGATACACCATGGCGATGGAGATACAGGATGGAGGGAAACTTGCAACCTGGATGTCGAACGACGAGGAAGTGGAAAAGCGGCGCAGGTGCGATCAACACTGATCAAAAAATTCGATGCGGCTATGTCTTTTTGTTAACAAGAATTAGAGTTTCATTTTCATACACAATTAATACAAATTGAAAAAAAATGTTGGACAATTTGTTTCACAATAGTGCAAAAAATAATGTCCCTTTGAAGAAAAAGCTTAGTAAATATATAAAAATTGAAAAATTGTGATTTAATTACAATTTTGGCACTTGGATAGAATTTCGGATTACGCCAGTCCTATGTTTTTAGTAATATATAGAAAGTTTTATTTAACATAAATAAAAATTATCTACGTTCTTCGCCAAATACGACCAGAATACGTCAAATACTTCTTAGTAACTCGGATGAGACAATGTTTTTACAGGCCATTTTTGTTGAATCTACACATTTCAAGCTTAACCTTTGTATTATATGGGTTTAGTAGTTTTTGATAAAAATTATCCAAATTTAAATTTAAACAAAACAACTATATACTTTAGGTTATTGCGAAAAACTCATTAAACAATATGCATAACCTAAATTGTCCAAACATTACTATCCAATAGCGTTCTAAAAAATTGTGTAGTCTTAGTTATGTCTTGCAGAAAATATACAAGAAAATAAAGGACCATAAATACTTACCGATAAAACTAATTCTTTGTTATAATTTGCAACTTTGTTTAAAAGCAACGGGAACAGTAAACCGTGGTTACAGTATAATCGACATTGCAAACTTACAGAGGCGTTCTCACAAATTTTAAAAAGAATATGGACAAATAAATATTTAATTATAATATTTATAGCATTGCTCCCTATGTAATTGATTATTAATATATTAAAATGTGTTGCCGTTATATTTTTTTTCACGAATGACAAAATATTTATGATAGTCGTAAATTTCAGATTTTTAAAGATTTAAAAATAATATTTTTTTTAGAAAATCGTTAAATACATATTTTGACTGGGTGCCCACAATTATAAACTAGTGTTGGAATGAATCCTGTGTCTGTAAAAATTAAGTTTTTACGACCAAACTAATTAAACACAAATATCAAACATGTTAAATTGGTAAAGAATTTAATTATTTTCAAAATATTTTCTTGCCACTTGGTACTTTCTTTATTATATAATGTTATGGTTTCCTTGTTTTATAATACCATAAACCAAATTTAAAAAAAATATGCTTCTACTAAAAAACATATGTATGACATTATAAAATTTGAATTGGGGAAAATTTATAATTAATTAGAACTAAAATATTTGTAAACAAACTATTAAATTTCAGCAAATATCTGTATTATCTAATATTCTTTTAATTTTGATAAATCAATGTTCGTTTAATATCTTTTTATAAATTCTCTTATCAGTTATTTTTTTAAATTTTATTTAATTTGTCTTATTTTCTTGATTTTTAATTTAAGGGTTTATAGTTTCTTGCAATTATTTTTTTATTAAAAATATATTTTGTCTTTCACAGTTTTATAAAACCTTAATTATACATGTGCTTCCTAAAGTTTAATGTTACCTATTATAATAGTCAATAATTAACTATTATTCACTATATAACGTCACAAGAGCACGTATATCTAAACTTTGTATCAGAATATTTTTTATACTTTTGTTACTAATTATCAGCAGATCGCATCCACATCTACCACTAACCAAAATATCGATGTAGACAGCCCAAATACGTCCCCACCATAAATCTACACAACTGTGTAAATGCAAACATCACTATTAATATCAGCAAATAAACTGTATAATTTAAGCTAAATGCTTTAA
Source organism: Ophraella communa (assembly GCA_035357415.1). Classification (NCBI taxonomy): domain Eukaryota; kingdom Metazoa; phylum Arthropoda; class Insecta; order Coleoptera; family Chrysomelidae; genus Ophraella; species Ophraella communa. The sequence continues at coordinate 24,924,332 of CM068980.1, forward strand.
TATTCAGGTAGTTATAGATTAAGTATGTTAATATTTTCACAAAAAATAAATATTTTTTTATTATTACCAGTAAATTTTGTTTAAAAGCCTTAGACAAAGTATAAGTATTTTACTCGCATATATTGGCTATTATATGCTCGTTGAATAATATACTATTATTTCAATATATAGCTGACAATCCCTGTTAAAATCTCAATAATCTCAAAAATTCCGCCTAGTTAAATTTCTATTTATGTTTTTATATTTTAATTTTAAAATCACAGATCTTTTCACTTTTAACTGTCAATTTTCATAGCAATTTACTAATTAATATACGTCAATTTTTGTTATTTATTTATGTAATTTTTGATATTTACATTTTAATGCAATTTTAACCCCCGATTTTCCAGCAATAAACAATAACATAGGCGGTTTGAGGTCTACTTCCATCAAAAGCTTTTTCCTCCAATTTTCTATTTTTTTTCTTGTAGATCGTCATACACAGCATCTCTCCACCTTCTTCATGGTCTGTATCTTTTCCTTTTTCCTTCTGGTATTTTCCAAGCTATGCTCTTTACCTATCTACTGGATTCCATTCTAGCAAGATGCCCTCGCCACTGTAGTCTGGCTTTTTTTTTCGTTCTCTTCATCGACCATTTCGTAAACTTCTGCATTTGTACTTTAGTCTAGAGAATTTCGATCAACATAACTTAAGATAACTTTTCTTCAGTTACGCTAATGTTCATCTGTATTCCAGTACATGACTTCATCATTTAGTATGTAAAATATAAACAATGGTTTTGTTTGTTTTTATACTAAACACAATCATCATTATGAACCAAGCTTTACAAACTAATTATTAACTATGTTAGATTGCCTATAACGAAAACTGAAGAAAATCTATCAATGTGATTTTATAAATCGCATTCCATCGTTCAATACTGGATTTTTAAATTGCGGATTATATAAAAATTGTTTTTCTTTCTTCATTACCATAGGCGTAGCTTAGTAAGTTACACGAGGATTTCTTAAATAATAAAAAAACAATGAAATAATAATATGGTGTATTTTAATAACGAAAAAGCAGAATTAACTGTTGTTACATGTATAATTTGTTTGTTACAGTTGTTAATTGCAGCAAATATTTTTAAAAATAAAATTATTATTATTTTCAGGTACTGGTAATACTAGTACTGATGGTACTTACAAACCCTCTTTTTTAACGGACCAAGAACTGAAACATCTAATTCTAGAAGCAGCCGATGGATTTCTTTTTGTAGTTAGCTGTGATACAGGAAGAGTTATATATGTTTCAGATTCTGTAGGTCCTGTGCTAAATTACTCTCAGAGCGACTGGTATGGCTCTTGTTTATATGATAATATTCACCCTGAAGACGTAGAAAAAGTTCGAGAACAGCTATCAACCCAAGAACCTCAGAATACTGGAAGAATACTAGATTTGAAAAGTGGAACTGTCAAGAAAGAGGGTAATCACTGTAAGTATTTAGACTAAAATTCTATCAATATTTAAAATTGACACATTTATTATTGAAATCAATATTTACTCACAATCTTTTGTCGTTCAGGAAACATGGTTATGTGCATAGCTGGGCATTAACTCGTTAATCCGTTAATCGGTAATTAACGATTAACATTTCGATTAACGAATTAACTTTTAAAAATGTTAACGGACACGTTAACTTCCATTAATATGCAGCTAAGTCCGTTAATCGTTAATCCAATGCCTACTTTTTACTGCATGACACCGCGGCGCGCAGGTTCCGACAAGTATGAAACGACAACTGCAAGTCCCGGGCCGGCACGTGGCAGCGAGTAAAACAAAATTGCGAAGAGATTTGTTTGGTTTGGTTATTTCATTACTTAGATAGAACGTGCCGGTGCTTAGAGTCCTGAATTATGAACAGAGCCAACTTGCCGCGGCATTTCACCCGAAGTTCCGGTTGATATGGCTGGAAACGTATGACAGTAGTAGAGTGGATGCAGTAAAAAGTGCATGGAAAAAAAGGTAGCAGATGCCCTACGACAAAAAACAGCGGAAAAGGAAAGAAATAGTTTCAGTGGCGGAGGGAGCAATGCAAGTAACAACGATGATAACGAGGAGGACTTTTTCAATTCTGTCACTCAGTCTATAGAAAAACCAAAGAGCTCCAACTCTTTAAAGAGTAAAGCGCAAAGTCTCGTTAAAATGTGGCTAGACATGAAATCAAAAGACTCTTTCAACGATGCTGCATTTCTCGGGGAACAGATATTCATAAATCTATTCATTAAATACAATACTGCTACACCCTCAAGCGCTGCAGTTGAACGTCTGTTTTCCACGGGTAAAGTCATTTTAACACCAAAACGAGCCTCGCTTTCAGACGAGAACTTCAAAATGTTAATGTTCATGAAGGGGAATATGCACCTTATGCCCGACTATTGAATTACACATTTGAATTATACAAGTATTTTGTTTTATGCCTAACCTGTCACCTTCCAGAACCTAAACCAACAGGTTTTGTAAGTTCACTAACGCAACGATATAAAAATATTAAAATATTAACGATTAACGTTAACTTGGGTTAATTCTTCCGAAAAGTAACGATTTAACGTTTAACGAAGCTAACTTTTTTTGTAGCGGATTAACGATTAACGAAGTTAATTATTTGGGTGCCCAGCTATAGTTATGTGTTATTTATTAAAAATAATGTTAAGAATTACACTAAAGTAGAATTGCAATAGTGCCAAATGGACTTAACAGTATGTGCGTGGTAAAAGATTTAGTTAAAATGTCTTATTTTCTTGGTAAAAATAAGGCAAGATATAAATAAGACAGGATAGAATAAAAATAAAGAAATAAAATAGACTGGATCAGATTATAATAATGACATAAAAACACATAAATGAAAGTTGGAGGAGGTAGTGTATTTAAAGTTCAATTTTTCACCTGTTAATATTTGTTTTGTTGTTTTTTTTTGTAGCTTCGATGAGATTGTGTATGGGATCAAGAAGAGGTTTTATTTGTAGAATGAAAGTCGGAAATGTTCCACCAGAAAGTATGCCAGTAGGTCATTTAAATCGCCTTAAACAACGGAATAGTTTGGGTCCAGGACGAGATGGTCAAAACCATGCTGTTGTACACTGTACAGGGTACATAAAAAATTGGCCACCTACAGGTAAAGTAACAGGAACAATGTTAAAATATAGTTCTATGAGACATTAGGTTTTTCTTTTTGTAAAGTTATAGAATTGCGAATGTTTTTGTATATAATTTGTGTATAATCTGATTCTGAAATATTAAATCGTAATAAAAAGGTTACATGTATGATAACTAATAAAATGAAAAGCTAAAAATGTTCCGTTTAACTATAAGTGCAACTAACTTCCAAAAATATCAGATATGTTCCCAGGTGTTCAGTTAGATCGTCAATCTGAAGAGGAAATTCACACTTCCCACTGCTGCTTAGTAGCAATTGGACGGTTGCAGGTTACGTCCACACCTAATACTAGCGACATGTCTGGATCGAGTAGCAACGCTGAATTTATTTCAAGACATTCCATGGATGGAAAGTTTACTTTTGTGGACCAACGAGTTATGGGTCTATTAGGATATTCCACTACAGAATTATTGGGCAAGAGTTGTTTCGACTTCATTCATCCCGAAGACCAGACTCATATGAAAGATAGTTTCGAACAAGGTAATTTTTGGAATTCCATATTTAATTTATATCATTTTTCTCATATATTTGTCATATAATTTTTAAATTTCAGTATTAAAACTAAAAGGTCAAGTACTGTCAGTAATGTACAGATTTAGAGCAAAAAATCGAGAGTGGGTGTGGCTCCGAACAAGTGCATTTTCCTTTCTAAATCCATGTACTGACGACTTAGAGTATATAGTCTGTACAAACACAACAGCAAAATCAGTCCACACGCCAAGTGAAGCACCTACCGAGGCACCCGAGCAAGTTAGCTATCAACAACCTGGAGTGGACTATAGTTTACAAAGGCGAGATCCCATTTATTCCCATATGCTTCCCACCACACATATCCAAAATGAGTACCTGCCTATGTCAACCACAACCAGTCCAGATGATTCCCGGTATCCAAGACTGCTTGCTGATCCCCAACAGTCTGCTCGACCTAGTAGTGTTCAAAACGTTTATACCACTTATGAACCTACTCCATCTCCTATTGCTTATGGGTCTCCTTCCCAAGCTAGTGCTAGTAGCAGTAATGCTAGTGTTTTAGCAAGGTAAGCATATATTTTTTTTAAATTTATTATTTTAGCAAAGTTTCACTATTATTTGTTGGGTTTTAAAACTATTGAACTAATATTTTACATTTTAAATGATGTTCTAGATTAAGTAAAGGAAGTACTACTAGCCCAACTCCAGCAGCGGCTGCTTGGACCTTACGACAACCTCAACAAGCGCCAGATGGCTATCAATATAGTCAACCAAGTCCAAGGTCTCCTGGTCCAACTTATACACAACTTAGTGGCGGTAGATCAGCCACTACTGCTGCATCTGCTTATCAATGGACAAATTGGCAAAATTCCGCACAAGCACCAGAAAGCGGCCCCGGATCTTCCAGTTCAGGACCTCCACCGCAACCACAACCTCACGAACTTTCAGATATGCTGCAAATGTTAGATCAAGGCGGACCTGCGTCATTTGAGGACCTTACAATGTTTAACACAACATTTGAGTAGAATTATATAATTTTGTACAAATAAAGATTGGTTAGTTAAAATCTTGGGGAAGTACCAGATTCAATGTTAGCTAATAACAGATTTCAGATCATTCGACTTACTGTTTTATTTTAATGAAAATTGGTATATATTTTCTTTTTTTATATCTTAGACTGAGTTAAAAAATAATTATTTGGAAAGGTATACAAAATATTTATTTGTACTCAACCTATTATTATCATTAATGTTGTGTTATTTTAAACTGTTGATCATAAGTTGTACTCTCATGTCAATACATCAAGGTATTATTTCTGCTTGAATACATATAAATTCAAACCTTCCTGATGATTGTAATTTTATAGTAATCAAAATTAAGTTTGGTTCCTTCTACAAATGAGAAACCTGGTATTTCCCTGACTATGATAATTTTCTATCCATTGTAAAATAAAACATGTGTTATATAAGTGACACTTTGTGGAATAAGTGCAGCGTGTGTGTCTTATTTAACCAAGGTTGTTAAGGAACTACCAGAAAAACTGCTCAACCTGAACTTCGGTGAATTAACGAGACTTGTTTGTTATTTCTAACTGTTGTGACGTCCAAATTTGTATAGCTTAAGATTTGGCAAAATGCGCTATGTTACTCTTACTAAGATCGGTTCACACAAGAAGAAATTAAAAACTCAATCAAATTTGATTATTTTTTTTCTTGTGGCTCATCTTTTTATAAACGTGTTTACACTATTATAAACTTAACTATTTTATTTTTCGCAATATTGATTTTCCTGTACAATTTTAATAAATTTTTAAGTATAAAGGAATTTTAAGAAAAAACAAAGTCAAACCACAAATATATAAAAAGGGATATTAAAATGCAAATAGTTCATAAACTTACTATTTGTTTAAGAAATTGTGTATTTGAAAGATTGTTCCTATCATTTTGTTTTTTAACCTGATAATGGTCTTACGTCCTTTATGGTATTTAGATAATAAAACATATTTATGTGGTTTGATTTTTTATTACATTATTAAATCTCTTTTATTTTAATAATATTTTGTGTGATGGATAAACTCTATTGTAAAATAATTGTGTGAAATTATTTTATTGTGGTTTTTGGGATTCAATTTCAATTCTAATGTATTTCAAAGTAATGCAAAGAAAGAGTTTAATTTCTAGTTGTAAAATTCGATATATATTTTTTTAAAGAAGAATTGGCCATTTAGTGTACACTTTTTAATTCATTGTAATATTTTTGAGTTAACTGAAAATGTTACATGTTAGAAACCAATTAAAAAAAAATTAAAATGATCGGTACTATGGCCTTTTTTGTGTGCAGGTAATGATTTTTAAATAATTTAAACATTTGAAATTTTGTTAAATATTGTCACTTAAAGGCATTTAAAATAAACTGTATATTTATTTTACGATTAAATCATTAATAGTCAATTTATTGGTTTTAACTTTACAGCTTAAAAAAGCAAAGATTGGTGCTTTTTTCTTCGTTATATTTTTCAATTTTGAAGAAAGTTTTTGAGAAAACGAGTAGTAAACGCCCACCAAGTCTCACGAATCACATTTCTATATATCACTTATTTCTATAACAAATTTATAATCACTGTGATTGGACAACATCCACGAACAGACTGGTGAGCGATTTATGTTAAGCAGGAAAATTTCTACAATTCACCACTCTTTGATTATCAGTTCGTGTTAAACTTACTAAAATTATAGCTTTTTATAATTGCTGGGTCTATTTACAGTAGGGTAAGATATATTTAAGAAAATTTTCTCATTTACGTTTAAAAAACCTATGCCAATGATACTTTTATTCGATTTGTACTGCAGTTATTTCAAGCGGTGCTAATGTTAAATTCAAAAATATATATTGTCATTTTTCTAGAAATATGGCAAGTATTCCTATGACCTTAATCACTGTTGTGATCCATCACTTACGATCCTTATCGGTCAAGTTGCATCTGGATAATTAATTAAATTTATTTTAGTTTTATCATTAATTTATAATATTAGTAAAGCTACTTTCGGATGTATCTGATAAAAAACAAATTAATTACAAAAACTCAATTCATTTTCTTGGCAGCTATATATAGTATTTACTTGTTGACAAACATAATTTTTTTATTTTAGTACATTATAGTAGTATAATTGTTTTTTATTTATCAACATGAAGTTTATTTATTTAGTAGTATTTTGGTTAAGGTTACATTCTTTTTTCTTTAACAAAAAAATATCACTGCCAGATCTTTGTAATTTGACTAACGAGCTCTGGAAATGCTTCTAACGCATATTTTAAGACTTGACGTTCATTGTTTGGGAAACTATTGAAGTAACATCGACAGATACCTGGAAAGTTTTACACACTAATTAATATTCAGTTACCGGTGTGAACAGATCTTATTCTTACTATTGTGAGGTAGTTTGTATACTCGGTTTTATTGTTTAAAACGAAGTGTCAAAATTTGAACAAATAGTACCATGTATCTCGAAACTTTTGTACTTACATGTTTTTAGATATAGCATATCATCATTGTATTGATTTTTTTATATATTGATATAATTTTTCTATGTTAATTTTGTACAAATATTCAGAATTTAAAAAAAGTACAATGATAATAGTATTAGCTCATTATTTAGTGAGTTTAATTAGTTTAATTAAAAATGGATAATAGTAAATATGAAGAATAGTGGAATAGAAATAAATTAATTTCTTAATAAGAAAATAGATCAGAGATAATTTGATGTTTTGGAACACTGAGAAGATAAATATTTGCAAAATATTTTTGTTTTCCTTAAATTTAATTTATCTTGTTTAAAAGGTTATTAAGAGTCAATAACCGCTTTGTACTCAACTATTTTAGTGTGTTTTTCCTTCTTTTTATTTCTTTATATAAATATACTTTTATAATATAATTTAAATATAATTCTATTTCTATATACATAAACCACTATTTTTTGGAAAATTAACGAGTCTTGTAACTGGGTGAACGAATTATTTATTTAAACTTGGTTTTAATTTTGTTATTAAATGTATAAGGTTTACCTGTTTTATGAAGCTAGAATTTTTGTATAAAATCTATAAACTTTTTGAAATTACTTATTGATAAAATGGAATATTTTGCTTTCAGATATATGTTCAAAAGTAAATTATATTTTATTACGGCACTAAGTATCTGCTGAAGTTATATTTTCATCTAATTGTATATTTATTTAATACACTGGTTAGTCTTAAACACGAATTCAACATATCAAACAAATAAATATTTTAATGGATTTATTATAGGGTATTACACTAATTTTTAAAAAGTGTCTCAATTAGATCCTACAACGCTAACAAACTAATAAAAAACACATCATTTTTATTCAATCTCAAGTACCCTAAAAATGCAATTATAATTTACGTTTTTAAAACTGAACTCAGATCGCTGCGTAAACAAATGCGCTGATTTTCTGTATCTTAATCATAAAATGTTTTTATCTCAAAAAAAGAGCATTTATTTTCGTTGGTATGTTGCTCCGGAATGCAAGAACACTAGTGTAAAAACATCGGAAAAATTGTGGATTTAAGTGCCAAGTGATTTAAATTTCAGAAAAACTTGGTTCAAAGTTGCAATAAGAGAACCCGAGATATTACACAATAAAACCAGTTTATACTTTTGTTAAGATCATTTTGATGTAAGTACCTATATGCATTACCCACCTAAAATATTTTTCACCATAACTACCAAAAAAAAGTATACATTTTTTGACTAAAGATCGTTGGAAGATATAAAAGGCAAGTTAAATAAGTTGACAACTGTCACTTTACTTTAGTTTACACAGCCGAATGACGTAATAACATGGCGGCTACTATTTCATCGTGATAAAGAACAGAAAAATAGACTGAAAACTTTTAATTAAATTTTAAAAATTATTTTATGAACTAAAACTAATACATACCGATTAATTTTTACATTAGCTATCCCAATAATATATTTTTAGATCTTTTCTCATATAGAGTAAAATACCCTATTGGTAAGTTCAAAGAAGTGTTCTGTATTTTTATTGGTTTTTTTTATTGCATAACATTTGTATTTGTCAAAAATATATTTATATATTTATTTTTAACTAATAATAAATTTATATTTAATTTGTATTAGAATTTTTTAGAGGTACGTGGTATTTTTTGTATGTTTTTATTCTTAATGATATTAAAATGCCTTGTGCTTTGCAGTGTGGTGCAGTTTTGATATACACTATGTGAAGTACAACTGTAATTTTTATTCTTTATATTTTTTTAACTCGGTTAAGTTTCGGCTTTAGGTCTTCATAAGTAAAATTACGATTTCAATTTTTTGTAGATTATTAATTTATACTTTTTTCTGTACAAAAACAAAGCACATTTATTATATCGTTTTGAAGGATTTTAGAAAATTTAAATAATTATATTTTATTGCTATTAAAAGTCAATAAATTCTCTAAAGAATTATAAATATGTGTATATTTTTGTTTAATAAACCTTCCTTGCTTTTTTATTTTCCAATTTTTTTAGAATATGTAGAGAGAAAAAATATTATTAGAATAGTTATTGTGCCCCAAGGTAGTAAAGTTAAATTTATTGTACTAACCCTTACTTTTTGGAAGTCCATCTTATTAAAGATAATTAAAAAAACTCTTCGTTTAAACGTAACTTCCAAGTTTATTTGAAAAATTAGGTTTTAAATTACAATGACGGCCGTTTCGCTGATTAGCATCGTCAGATTGACATTTAAGTTACATTTTGTTTGTTTGTAGCTAGGTACCTGATGTTGTTTAGGTAGTGTTAAGGCTAGATGTTAATAGCCCTAAGGGATTATTCTGGATGTTCTTTCCTCTAAGATCCGTATAACTGTGCAATGATATAGAAAAACGGCCGTCATTGTAATTTAAAACCTAATTTTTCAAATAAACTTGGAAGTTACGTTCAAACGAAGAGTTTTTTTTGATTATTTTTTAGTAGTAAAGTTAGTTATTTTACCATTGTTCATATAGCATTATTGTTTTTACTATTGTATTTTTTTAAATATCATTTTTTAAAACTAATAAAAATTTTGGACGGGTCATCAGTCAATCCCGTTTCACATGACATAATTTGTGTTTTGATCTGATAATACGTGTTGTATTGTAAAAATCGCTATGAAAATATATGTATAAGTCAATTGATTTTCATTTTTGACTAAAGTGAACTATTAAATGAGTAAGGAAAAATATTTTTTATTTTGTCTTTATTTTTTCATTTCTGTCGAATGGATTGAGATTTAATTGTTATCAAGTAGTCCCTTTATTTTTCAACCTTGGTTAACAATGAACAACTTTACTACCTCAACAGAAGTCAATAAAGTTAGGTATATAGGACAATTTTTTGTATATCATGCAATAAAAGAAATTTGACTTTATCTCTTTATAGATTATATAGGCCGTTAGTAAGATTTTTACCATAAGTTCTACCCCTTCATATTGTGTTTTCTAATTAATTGTTTAAATTGCGAGTTAAGGTTTCAGTGACTATGCACTTTCTGTCTTCAAGTGCATATATAAAAAATGATATTTTTGGCAAAAAAATACATTGTGATCTCTGAAAAATGTCTAGCACTTCAGCAACAGTCGCAATTTCACCGTAGGACTAGATTTGGTCCATTTTGCGAAATAGTTAATTTCCCCTAGATGTATTATGTCCTCCAAGAGTGCTATCGTTCTTGTGATCCTTGGTAGTCGACTACTTATCAAAGCTACATGAATGGCTTCTGGGACGAGTATAATTCCATAGTCGTTTCGACAAGGTATCGGCCTTTAGATGCTTCATGTTCGACATCGCAAACGTAATCCAGCATTAGTGACAGCTATCTTGCTACTTCACTCTCAGAATTTCTGAACTGCATAATTGCATGATCGACGAGGAAGAGTTTGATGTAGTGTATTATGCGTGATCCTCTTATTTACCTTTCACATAGTCTCTCCAAAGTTTTCACTGTAAACAATATGAGACTGATGGGTCGTTATGCTTGTGAAATGGAAGGTCGTCTTCCTGGTTTTGGTATAAAGACTACCTAGACTTCTCTCCAACCTTTTGGAATGAACTTCACTGCCAAGAAGGATCTGAGAATTCCTACCAGGTGCGGCATCAACACCTCCAGGCCCCACTGAAGTAGGGCTGGATAAATGCCGTAAGTGCTAGGCGATTTAAAGGGGGAGAAGCTGAAAATGGCCCACCTTAATTTGCTCTCGTGGATAATCTGGTTTGCTATTCTCCACTCATCTTCTGTAGGACAATGTTGTACCTCGTCTTTCCAGATAGCCATATTTTGAAATCTGTAGTCAGGTAAGTGTGTTGACATTAATAGTTCCAGGCTTTCCTGCAGGTGGAAGTGAAGAGGAGGGAAAAATGTGAGGGCCCCTTTGGACCCTTAAGAGGGGAAGAGGGGCAGGAGAGGTGAGATCCTGGAGTGAGGTATTAACACCCAACGGGCTAACTGTGTTAAATGATGGATTGCTTCCCACCTTTGTAAGAAGGGACGGGGGTTCGTCGTATATTGACGTTACAGCATGTGATGAATGACTGGAAAAGAGAGTGAGTGAGTTTACACAGGTACGTGGAGAAGGATATAAAAATGAATAATGAGATGCAGGAAGAGAAGATAATAAGTTGGACAAATGCGGAGAGTATGACAAACAAAGTAAGAAAGAAAATAGAAAGGGACTCAGACATGATGTAAATATGATGTATGATGTTATAAAGGGTTCTAGAAAAGAGGGAAAGAGTGGCAACAGGCGTATATGGAGTGCTAATTACTGGTGGAATGAGGAAATAGAGGAGCTGTGGAAGAAATGTAAAAAAATACAGGATTGTAGAGTGATAGGGAAAATAAGGGGGATAAGGCCGGTAGAGAAGTGGGAGGTAGATGAGGAAGTGAGAAGCATCAAGGTAAGGTAAGCCCCTGGGATGGATGGCTCTAATGGAGAGGTAATAAAGAGGTTACTGAAGCAAAATGGAAAGTATTTCCATCTATAAAAGACACCGCACGTAAGCTTCGAGGTAGTGTAGCTGCTGATTTCCAGATTGATGGTCCGGATCAAGTGCGGCAAAAAGATTTTTCAGTAGAGTTGAAAAATATTAACTTTAAAGAAGCTCTGGTTACTTTTTTTACAGAAAATTGGAAGGAGGATTATGTAGCACCCTATATTGGAAATAAAACTGTGTACTTAAATGGAGATAGCTGCTACAAATATACTGCCAATGACGGAAAAGTCATCAGAACTTTGGAGCCAGCACTATCGTGTCCAGCTCATGAAGAAGCAGACACTAAAATGATTTTTCACGTTTGCCAGCTTGAGTTCAACGCAAATATATGTATTAGATGTTCAGATACCGACGTACTTGTTGTTATGCTTGCTAATATGCATAAATTACCTGAAAACAGTCGAGTATGGATGGATATTGGTGTCGGCAACCATCAAAGATTTTTGAATGTTTCCCAATTATTCAGTACACTAGGAAGTAATCTGTGCTTGTCTTTACCAGCATTTCACGCGTTGACAGGCTGTGATTATAATCCGTCATTTTTTAGAAAAGGAAAAAAACGTCCATTTACAGTGATGCGTAAATCCGACGATTTTATCAATAGTTTTATTAAAATGTCGACTAATTTAGAATCAAATGAGGCAAATTTCTTGCAAATAGAAAAATTTATTTGTCAAATTTACGGATTCAAGATTATTGAAACCGTAAATCAAGCCAGAATAGCATCGTTTACAAAAACGTACAAACTTGTGGACAACGACGTATTTAAACTTCCTGATAAAAGTATAGATGGCTCGGCTTTACCACCTTGTCGACCAGAACTATACCAGCAGTATTTAAGATCTTGCTACATTGCGCAGATTTGGGCAAACGCAAGCGAGAAGGTTCCAAGCTCTGAACATCCATCTGACTGGGGTTGGATAGAAATTGAAAATAAGCTCGAGTTTTCTTGGTTTACTGGAGACCAATTACCAACTTCAGTAACAGAAATAACTATTCAACATGATCAAGGTAAACAAAATTGTTTTTGAACATTGTCATCAAATTATACTGTTGTATTAATTTTTTTTTAAATTTTTCTTTACAGATGATGATGATGATAAAATCCAAGATGATAGTTCTGACAGCGACTCTGGAGAAGAGTCAGAACTGGAAACAAGCAGTGCGAGCCAAAGCGAAGAAGAAATGTAGATTTTTAAATGATAAATTGTTTAAAATTTTTGTTCAATAATTAAAAAAAAAATATATTTACATTTACTAAATCAATTTTTATAACATTACAATTGTACTTAATAAAGAATATTCTTCATACTTTGATTAAATTTGTGGGATTAATTTCGAGCTTTCATGTAGCATAATTTTTTTTCAATCATTTCCTCTCGCTCCAAATATTCAGAGAACTTTATTTATGAGTTACTTCTAACAAAAATAAAAGTCAGCTGGCTGTACGCCGGGGGAAAAGTCGTCAGCTGACGCAATGAAGTTTCGAATGCGGAGCGTCAATTCAACAGAGTTTACTGCGTCAGCTGACGACTTTTCCCCCAGTGTACAGCCAGCTGACTTTTATTTTTGTTAGAAGTAACTCATAAATGGAGTTCTCTGAAAATTTGGAGCGAGAGGAAATGATTGAAATTTTTTTTTTTTTTACCAACTTTAACTGGCCGGCTGACGCATAGTCCCCCGCGATGCGACCAGCTGACTTTTTTTTTTTTTCTTTATTCAATGTCAGCTACTCGCTGACAAATTTTTAATCGGGAGGAAATAATTGAAAATTTTTATTTTTTTAACACGTTTACCGTTAAACGGTTACTCAACCCCCCAACGGCGTGGCAGCTGACGTTCACTTTCGTTTTGTGGACATTCAGGGGAACAGTTTCTCAAATTTTTAGACGAGAGGAAATGACTGACAAAAAAATGCTACTGGCTCCCGTACTAAAGGTACTAAGGAAGGAAAAATTCCCAGAGGTATAAAAGGTGCCCAGAGTGATACTGGTGAAGAAAGCGGTTATAGAGCGGAAGCGGACACGAGATTACAGGCTCATCAGTCTGGACTGGATAGAGCACAATTCAATACATTTGCAGAACAAAATGATTTTATTAGGAGTAAGAAGGATCTCAGCAAGAAAAAACTGCCTTGGTTTTTTCTTAATCTTGGGATAGTTCCTATTTTTGCTTGCTTATAAATATTTTCATCATCTGGTAAAGATTTTTTTAAACATCTTCATAATTTTGCTATTTAAAGATTTCCTAAAATACAGAAGATATTATTTTAAAAATCCTATAACAGCTTTTTGGCTGTAACTTGAAATTACAAGTTTTGTATTGAATACTTAATTAACCTCTTTAGTTGTTTCTTTACTGTATAAATTACATAAATTAAGGCATGTAATTGGAAAAGGGTGTAAGTTCCAAAATCTAAAATTTTCAGAAATCGAATAAATCGCGAATAGATTAGTGATTCCTCGCGCATCAGTAATCCGAATAGTGTATTTGTACCATGGAAATAACAGCGTTGACTGGAGACTTGAAACAGGGCGTCCTAGGGTAATGAATTAAAGATAAGATCGGTAGATATCTAGCAAGTTATGTACGTCGGAATCGAACCACAGTCTCAGCTTTCCGAACTTTAAGAAGAACGTATGGTAGATTAATTTTCAGTACGACAAACGGCGGAGACTTGCCGGATCGAATTTGCGATCGAGGATACCCTTAAGAGTACCCAGGTTACCTAGTTGCTCGGTTTTATTCCGACGAAACCGGTAGGCTTATTCTGTAAAAACAGCAATTATTTTGCAACTAGCAACCATTGTACAACGGTCGCGCAATCGGTCGCAAAATGTGGTATTCTGTAAGGTAATCGCAACGCAGTTGCTGGTTGCTGTCAAGATGCACTTTTACGTCATAAAAATAGCGCCACTTGCAATTGGGTAGCAATCAACGTAACTAGATTGTCTGCAAAATTAGCTGATGAACAAAACAAATTTAAAAAATATTCTGCGACCTCAATAATCATAAATGCACGAGCCATTTCTAAATACTTAAAACAAATGATGACTATTATATTTTCTATTACGGTGGTAAGTAATTGTTATATAATTATTAGGTAAATATTCCAACGGCAGCAAGCCCTTTAAATTACTATTTGTAAATAATAAAAACATGTTTATTATTGACGATATACTATAACTTATAACTTACCTTCTATTTCTATCACCAAAACTTAAATAAATTATAAAAAAACTCAACTACAACTACTATATTTGTGATTGCTATTTGACAGTTGCAATCGCCTTGTAATTGCTAAAAAATTGCTTACAGAATACGATTTTTTACATAAAACAACTGAAAAATGCACTTTTTCAGTTAACCAATTGCTCACTAGAGGCAGTTATCAAATAAATTGCGATCGTGGTCGCAGTTGCTTCTTCGAGAATACGAAACTCGCGTTTGACAGCGACAATTGCGCAATTATCGGCAGTCGCAAGTTACAGAATAGGCCTGCGGACTTGGTTTAGTTATTGATAGTTGGCGACAAATTGTTTGGAAAGGGAGGATCATGCAGTAATGTTTTGCGGAGGTCGTCTTACCTATTCCAGGCACTATGACTGGGGATAGACATGTTCGAAAAATTATTGAACCCATTATGTATCATCTCCGAAATTAAATTGGAGACAATTTTTATTACAGTGTTAGGCTGCACTGGAGGTTGGGAATATTTAAAGATTACTCTGGCCAGCAAATTCTTCAGACATGAATCCTATTGAGCACATGTGGAATTCGTTGGACGAGCAATATAAATAGAATTGATCCTACTATCACTCTCCAAGAACTCACACTTGCGGTCCAAGAAGAATGGAATGGCTGTTTTGGGCTTCCTATTTTTACGTGGACGGTCATGTTACAATATAACTTTTCTCTACGGCTTCTATGTAATATATTATATAAAGGTACTTTATTTGCTGACTAATAAGGTATGAAACCAGTAATATTGGGGTATATCCATTGTTTCCCAAAGTTTCAGAGGGACATTATGATATTATGCCCTAGAAAGAGCTATAAAGACAACATGTGTATTCATATTATGGGCTTGTCTTCTATCAATTACCTGTCTTCAAGTAAAAATCTGCCAGCTCATGGTCATTAAATTCGTTTTCTATTCCCTGCTTGATAATCCTACCATATACCCTAGCCATATAGGTACCCAGCCAGTATGTTTATTCATAAAACCTTATTATACTGTATCATCTAGCTAAGGTCTGCTGGTAGAGTAGAAAGTCTGTAGACACGAAGGGCCAAGTTAGTTTTATTTATTTTTGTTAGTTTGATATACGAGTGCGGTAATGACACTATGAAATAATATTCCATACAGTTTAGTGCATGTGTACGGAAGTTACGATTTTCTGGTAAGAGCCAAACTATCGCGACGTATTTCACGCGAGACGTGTCGGTTTGAACGTAATTAAAACCGTGCCATCCTACAAGCGTAACTAGACGAACGGAGTATCTGTCGCGTTGTGTGTATTTTCGTCGGCGATGAGCGTATAGAACGATCACGATTGCGTTCATATTGTCGCCGCCATAACGCAACACGTTATTCAGTACGAAGTAAACCAGACCCGGTGCGTCGTTGAAGGTACAGACGAAAAAAATATTTGACACAGAAATGTTTATTTTTGAAATAGAAAAACAGCTTGCAATTTAAGTAAGTCTTCACGTAGAAGGCCATAAAGTTTCATTTTTATGGACATTCGATAATAAATTTTTCTCTGACAGGAAGGGAACGATACAGCCACAGCTCTGTACCCGACTCCCCACGATGTCCAATCGCCGCCTAAATTTGGGCCCGTTCTCTGCGAATTCTTCAAGCCACGCCCCAAGCCTCGCTACCCCCAATTGGCACTCTTCAGCCGCACCGAGCCATTATCTCCCAACCTCACTCAAATTCACCACACAAAAACAACGCCATCCCAGCCCTGTAGAGGATCTTAAATCCTAATCTGGGCTCATCTATTTGATTCTCTAACCCTCGTAGCAAATTATCAAATCTCTACCAAAATTTCTCGCTTATTCATTCATTTATTCTGGGTACTTTCTGAGCTGATAAAAATTTTGCTGGAAATATTCTTAAAATTCTCACATAATCTGACCAATCGCAAACCAAAGACAACTTGTGTTATCGCGATAACACAAGCTGTCTTTCAATTCTGATTGGAGAGTCAGCTTCGGTATTTTCAACGACGTAACCATGGCAACACAAAGTTGGGCAGTTCTATCAATATTAATTGTACCTGATTGTGTCAAAATGAGTCGCTTCAGTACAAATACAAATGAAATTATCAACCAAAACAATTGAAGTGATCTGATATAAAGTGATGTAAGCACCAAAAAGAACGACAAACGCGCGACCTACGATTTCTTTCTCGCCACCACTTTATTTCCGACTCAATTCTAACTGATACCCCCGCATAGCACATTCAGCATTGGTAAAGGGGGAGGAAAAATCTCAGCTCACTTCGAAGTGAGTGAATCGAAAAGAACGCGCACATTACCGATGTGAGCTGAGATTAACTGAGATCTCAGTCAGAAAGAACGCACCTAATTTATGACATTCTGTTTCGATCGCAACTACAAATTAGATGCACAAAATACCACCGAACGACTGGCATTCATTCTGAAAGACTGTGAAATAGTCTTGCAAAATACCACTCTGTTCTGAATATATTCTCATAATTGAAGAGGCAAGTGAATGAAGGTGTTATGTAACATTTTTGCCACTTTTGGGATTTTTGGTGGAAGAAGGTGGCAAGGCTCAGTTTTAACATATATCTTTCATTCAATCCTTATCTACGCATATTTACAAAGATAGGTGTGCATGAAGGAGTTATGTACATATTGCCAGATCTTACTGTCACTGAATGAAAGTGCTATGTGCACATAACACCTTCATTAATTGAAGTGCCATAGAAGTTAACAACATAACCTTTAAAATAAAGTTCAAAACGCATTTAGTTATAGAAATTGCAGTGATTTTAAAATTGGTTTTACTAATAATAATTGAGAAAAATGTTATCCAGAGGCCAAAAAATGGTTATAAGTGTTTTACGGAGTGTTGGTGAAGGCAGTAGTACCCAGGGACAAAATGATGTGGAATTTTTTGGAAACTCAGATAGTGAATCCGAACCTGAGCAGTCTAAAGGTAAACATTAATTTCTGACTTTAAAATGGATCACTTATTACGAGTATTATTATTACATGTATACAAGCTTTTATTAACAAAAAACTAAATCATTCCACCAATGTTAATAAATTTTATTAAAATATACATATTTCATATATTTCTTAGGTAATGCTTAGGTAAACTCATTTCAGATGATGACTTTGATGAATACATTCCTTCAAAGGATGATGTTTCAAGCTCCAGTGTAGGGGATCAAGTGGAAATTTCAAAAATCAAGACGGTGAAAGCACATACGTTCAGAAATAAAAACGAAACTAAAGAGGAAAATGACAAAGAAGGCAGCAGTATGGTTTCAACTCATGTCACCGCAGAAGAGTAAAAAATGCAGAAAACATTCAGGTATATAAAAAACAAACAAGAAAAAGAATTAAAGATGAAAATAGTTGGAAAAAGAAAAAAGCAGCTGTAGCACGTGAAAGGGGTGAGGAATATGTTTCATACAAAGGAACGGTGGTTCCAGCAAAAAAAATGAAGGTTGCACTATTGTGTACTGAAAGCTGCAGGCTAAAATGCAGTGAAAAGTTTAATGTCGACACTCGTAGGGAAATATATTCCCGATTTTATAAGTTAGACGTGAATGCTAAAAATTCACTATTGTTTAAAAGTATTGAACTGTGCACAGTACAGCGCCAACGTACTAATGCAAAAACTCACAAAACTGTTTTGTACAAATTTAAAATTACCTGCAATGCTAATACCTACCAGATTTGTAAAACTGCATTTTGCTCTCTATATGGTGTTGGAAGAAAGAAAGTTGATTTAATCCAAAAACAAATTAGGATGGGAAGACACCACCATCTCCTGATGCACGAGGTAAACATACTAGTAGACCTCACAAGATTGCAGATGAAGTAGTAGACTTTGTGAAAGCACATATTGCATCATTTCCTGCAGAAGAATCTTACTATTCCCGCCATAAAAATCCACACAAGCTGTTTTTATCTCCAACGCTAAATATTTCCAAAATGTACAGTCAGTCTGTATCTTGAAAAATGTGCAGAAGATAGGAAACCACAAAATTATAAAATAAAAAAATGTTCATACGTCAAAATTTTTTCTATTACTTTCAATTATTCATTTGGATTGCCACGCAGTGATATTTGTAGTACATGTGACTCTGGTAAAGCAAACGTCGAACACAAAGAAAATTACGAAGCAGCATTTCAACTTCAACGGCTTGATAGAAAGAACGCTGCCGAAAATTCTGAGGTACTCTACATAACAGTCGATTTACAATAGACCATGCCTTTACCAAGGTTAATCACATCGAAGGCATTTTATCTCAGACAGATGTGGTTCTACAATCTGGGTATTCATTCAGTTTCTATAAGTGGCGAAAAAGGTTATTTTTTTACATGGACAGATGTTGCAGGCAGAGGTTCCCGAGAAGTTTATGCACTTTTATGGAGTTTAATGAAGAACTTTGCAAAGACAAAAACCATTTAATCGTTTGGTCAGATTCTTGCGCAGGTCAGAACAAGAATTTTCAAACAATATGTCTCTATAAATATTTAGTCCTCAAAGGGATGTTCTCTACTATAGATCACAAATTTCCGGAAGTGGGGCATCCCTACTTAGATTCAGACCGTGACTTTGGAAGGATCGAAAAGGTTTTAAGAAAACAAGAAACGATTTATGTGCCACATCAATTCCGTGACATTATCAGAACAGCTTCCAAAAATAATCATGTTACTGATATGACAAATCATTTTCGTGATATCGATAATCTACAGTCTTAACTAAAAGTAGTTAAAAAAAAATTGAATTGAATGAAAAAATTGCGTTTCGAGATGGAATAAAATGGTTTACACATAGATAAGACATAATTGTAAAACAAAAATATATTGTTATTGTAAAGATCAGTATGATATAGTTTTTTCCTGGTTTTTCTATATCATTGCACAGTTATACTGATCTTAGAGGGAATTACATCCAGGATAATCCCTTAGGGCTATTAACATCTAGGCTTTAATATTGTTACGTCTTATTACTTCCATACTTGGTCTAGCCTTAATACTACCTAAACATCAGGTACCTAGCTTCAAACAAACAAAATGAAATGTCAATCTGACGATGCTTCTTAGCGAAACGGCCGTCATTGTAATTTAAAACATATTTTTTCAAATAAACTTGGAAGTTACGTTGAAACGAAGAGTTTTTTATTATTCTTAATTAGTGTGACATGTATTTAAAATTATTGCTTTTTGTAAGTCAGTAAAAGTATTTTTATGAAGACATTTTCTTAAGAATGTCTTCAAGACCTTTGGAGATCAGTCCAGTTGATGATTGGATGATCGGTCCTGCCCTACTTCTATGCCCTACTTCTAAAATTTTGTTATAGACCACTATTTCGGGTGTATAGGTATTTAGCAGTTCATATTTGATGGCTGGTTTCTGATGGACATTGTTAGGTGAGGTTAGGTTAGGTTAGGTTAACATGGTGGTTAGCACCCCCGCCACTACCGTAAGAACAAGTGGCTACTGTTGGTAAACAGTAGGATACTTTTTACGCCATCCGATTGCAGATCGAATAGGTTGTTCAAGTAGGGTTGTCCCAGAGCAGAAAATCTTTTTTCGGATAGGGAAGGACAGTGACAGAATAGGTGGACACTCTTCCTCGTCCAGACAGCTTCTACTGAAACATGGCATCTCCCAAGCCAATTGCCAGTGATGGCCGCAATCGCGTTTCCAATAGAGTTCCTGGATAGGGATTAAATATCTTTGCAGGTCAAGGACTGGCCATACCTATCTTGACGAGGTGCAGGAGGACTTCTCTCGCCAACCAAGGTTGGTGAGAAGGAATACTTCCTTTCTTAGGAGCAACCATCCTTCAGCGATTGGTGCTCCTGGTCAAGGATAATGTTACAGAGTTGGTTGTGTCTGCGTAAATAATCCGTGTGCGCTATAGTTGTAACAGTTTTGTCCCTGATAAATTTTTTATAGTTTTTAGTATTTTTAACCTGATCCTGAATAGCCATTTTAAATACTTTAGTCTTTGGAAACAAAATACCGTTAGAAACTAATTTAATGCAATTCTATCAATGTGTTGGTTGGTTTAGGCCGTGATGATGTCGACCATAAACAGCTTTTTGTGCCCATTTTATTTGTTTTTCAGCATCTATCATTATTTCTCAATCCGCATTAGGACCTCTTCTAAATTTGGTCATTTGGTCATCATAGTTCTTGTTGTTCTCTGAATATCTTCCAATTCAGTTTTTGTCCATTATAGAATCCCAAACGAATAAGTCAGCACAGGTACAACATATATATTTTTTGCTCAGTTAAGATTTTTCTGTTAAGATTTTAGTAATGAACTAATCCTCTATGAATACTGATCTCTGTTTTTGGTCTAACAACCTGGCCTGTTGGAATCTCAAATATTTGTATGCATTGAGAATTTTACCTTTGCGATGTTAAGGTTCTGCACTTAGCTAATCCATATTCTATACGTATATCACTGAAAAACCTTTCGGTTATATCCAGCAGATTTGCGAATATTTTTATGTCATCCACATTAAGAAGATATATACGGTGCAGATGGTATTTCTATTCGTCTTAAGATGGAAGCCATATTTAGTGTCGTTGAGCATGGCAGAAAGTGCCAAACACAACCATAGTGGACTAAAGGAGTCACCTTGGTACCTGTCTCATGTGGCCTAGTGTAGGTTTCCATAAGCATAAAGCATTGTAGCAAAGTAATTAGTTCTATGTAACAACACAAAAGCGCCACCCCACACCTGACACCCTGTTTTATATTTTATTTCGTATTAAGACTATCTTGTTTTACTAACTAGCTTTTATTGTGCTCGCATTTACCATTTACAACTGTTTACATGTACATCATCTATCAATCTGTATTCTAACCCCAAAGTCTAACATGTGAGTGTGTGGTGGCGCTGTTGTGTTGTTACATAGAACTAATATATTCCCCTGCAAATAACAATTTATTCAGTTCAGATACTGATCATTAATGACCTGAAGGCTGGTTTGCCATTGTTTCATCAAAGCTTCAAGAAAAGTCATTATTATTATTGTGTCACCTGCCTTGCCTGCATCAACTGCGTCTCAATGTGCGCGCGGGTTAACTGTCGTAACTGACCTGAGGAGCAAGGTGTTGCGGAATACATGAAAATTAACGCCAAATAAGGCTCTACAAAATTGTAAAAGGTTCCAGGCTTTATTGTTAACGGCAAGGCACATAATGCAATTTATGGAAATGTGATTTTATTATAATATTAACTTTTCTATGACGTTTTATCCAGAAGTGAAGTTTAATTTTCTAGGGGGGAAAGCTGCCCACGATGCGTACGCCCTTGCTGGCAAAGTTCACAATTTAAAGTCAATAAAACACAACTAAGGTATCATAGTAAAACCAACTACAATAAAAATATATTCACCCATACTAAAAAATTACCTTCTAATAAAATTTAAAAACCTCTCCTTCACTATAAGGGTTCAATATATTAAATTCAATATTAAATAATGTTACCGCAGGAATATTTTAACCAAAACCTTTTCGAATTGACATGAATTCGGATTCCTTCGATAGTGGATGGATATGCCTTTAACTTTAAAATATACATATAATTTCTAATGAATGAAGGGAATGTCAAAAGAAATATAATTACCCCATATAAATTCTACACATAAGAACTATTTAGTGAAGATCCCAAAAACTTGTTGCAAAATTTATTCCAATATCAGCGCATTATTAGCTTAAAATTCTCAGTTGATTTATTTATTTACGTGCTACATAAATTTGCATAAAATAACACGTAAACAGAAGAAAAGGTTTATTAAACTTTCTCATTACCGCAATAAAATACGCCACAGATAATCCAGGCGACATTGACCTAGACCTACTTTTATAACTTAAAATAGAATTTTTTTTATAAGATATTGTAATAATTAAACATCCTTCAGCTAATTATTCACTACACATTTGAGTGCAGTAGTAGTAATAGGTGCAGTAGCTAAATTTGTAAAATATCTCTTTATACCTCTAGGCAATTTGACACTAAGAAAAAGTTGAGAATAAATATAAAGAACCGCGGAAACTCCTAGAAAGAAGAATTGAATTAAATGAAATTTTTAATTGCAGAAAATAAATTGATATGAGAATTACCAATATTTTAAAGCGCGTATATGTGCTGCAGTGCCTATAATAGTTTCTTGGAAGAAATATTAGTCAGTATATCAATAAAGGAACCTCTCTGCACATAACCAACTTACCACCATGGTAAATTTCCATTCCAAAAATAAATTTTTCAATGCAAAAATATTCAAACCCTTCTTATTTTTCCTTAATCATTTCAGAATTTGGAAAGTATAGCAAAATATCAATATTTTCAGCTATTTCTTACTGATTGCTCTAATAATAAAAATGGCGTAGCCTCTGCAATCTTATATGGAACAGACCATATACAAATAGAAATTCAAAAAAATTGTAGTTTATCTAAATATCTATAATATTGTAGGGAGCAACATAGCGATCATTTCTGACCCACTGAGTGCATTACAGGGATTGAATCAAGTATACCCCAAAAATATTATTTTATTAATCTTAATAGATCACTTCCAAAACATCAGAAAAAAAATAACCCAACCTAACCTAACCTAACCTAACCTAACCTAACCTAACCTAACCTAACCTAACCTAACCTAACCTAACCTAACCTAACCTAACCTAACCTAACCTAACCTAACCTAACCTAACCTAACCTAACCTAACCTAACCTAACCTAACCTAACCTTACCTAGCCTAACCCTAAAACGACATTAAAATAAACAGACAAGATAATATTTTAAATACCTGACAACAAATATGGAACTCAAACAACTCAAAATAAAAAGGCATAAAACTTCAAATGAGGTTAAGTTACCACTACCATTAGACAGAAAGAACCAAGTAGTCATTAATCGTCTACTATAGGCCATACTTCACTCACACATCTTTATGGCAAAATGTTTTAAAGTTTTTCAATGTCAATATTCTAGATACATAAGTAATACAATTTTCATTTTTTAATTAGTAAAAGAGTATACGAGTATACTGGTATATAGTTTGTAAGAGGAAAAATCTCTACACAACAATCTTTGCAATACTAAAACAAGTAATAATCATAAGACATGGTGCTGCAGATGGTGGACACAGAATGGGAATAATTCACGAAGGCATTGATGCAGGAAACCTAGAAAAGCTGCAGAAAGTGATCCTACTGGCTATCGAGGATTTACCTGAAGACGGATCTGAAGTAAAATTCTTTGGCTGCTCATATCGGCTCATATCGGCCAGGATGGCTTCAAATTACATGTTGCACCAAAGCGAGTTCTGAATAGCTATTTGATCAGGTCAATCGACCAAAACTATAGGAACGAACAACACTAACTTCAATAGAGGAGAAAGATCTGCATAGAACTCAGGTATGTGTGGCATACATACCTGACGAAGAAACCCCTTTAGATTCCGACACTGTCAACAGAGTAGGCAAAATGAATCGGTGTCCAAGGACACAGGAATGGAAAGTACTGTGAAAAGGCCGGTCCTGGACATACTCGTAACTGGAGCTCGAGTGAAAAGTCGGTAACATCTTCTTCCTCACGGAATCAGCAACGTCTAGGAGAATGGTAAACATGACGTGTATTAAATTTACCCATTTAAACCTTCGGCAGGAGGTTTACTAACGAAGTCATAGATGTAGTCTAAATCTAGGAACCTTGGATTAACGATGCAGGTCACATTGTACTATATTACAGAAGTAACGGGAAACCCAAGGCCTGCATAAGGAAAATATATTAACTGTAGTTTGCTTACAGATTTCTGTACAGATGTTCGTCCGCACAGCTTACCATTTAGAAGGAGGGGAGAAAACGATATATAGTCATATGTGAAGGAAATGTCAACTTAATAGGCACGTGCCATGTGAGCCATGGTGCTCGGATCACAGATCCATTGGCTTTACCTTTAAAACTGGTAAGAGATCCACTATTAATTATAGGGATCGAAAACGTAGGTACAGACTGAGACGGATATTGATGGTGAAAACAGGGCATATAGCCACAATAATCAAAACTAATGCTGAATTGAAAGAGACAACTGATCGTATTAGTAATGCAATTATGGAAGCATACCGGGAAAAGTGTCCCGTCAAAACCAAGAAGAATAATAGACAAACGCTTTGATGGAAGAGGAAATTGGACAAATTGCTCTGTAATAAAGTAAAAGAATTGAAGAACTGGGACAAATACAGAAGCGCTCTTACAGAATATAAAAGAGATAAGAAGAGCCAAACAAAAATATTGGAGAGTATATAGTACATACCTGCCAGTAATAAAATTCACAATATTCTCTCCAAAGATCCGAACCAGTAGCCAAGTCTCCTGTATACCGAATCCAAAAGGGAAACACTAGGGCTCTTATTGTAAAAACACATCCCATGTTCAACAAATATTTTAGACGCAGAGACTAACTAGGACAGTTGGAAAATATCTGCAGGTATTATCAAACCGAGGAATATGAAGTGGGCTATAAACCACTTCGATCTATACAAATCTCCAGGGGAGGATGGTACTCTATCCAGTGGATAGAGGTACAAGCCTACGCATTTAATCTGGTAATATTGGTAAGACCGTAAAATGGGTAAACTCCAAATGCTTACCCTCTATGGAGAAACTATTAAAGAATAATAATATTAATGAAGTTGAATATCTAGGGGTTACGCTGAATATAAGACAATGAAAAGATCATTTAAAGAACATTTGCAATATTGCAAAGCTCTCCCTTTGGACATGCCGTAGAATATGCGGTCATGGGGAATGAAACAAACAAATGTATTGGCCAAATATGGTGGATTAAAAGTCATCATAAGAGTAACAGACTATCGCTGAATAAGCTGCAACATCAGCTTGCTTAATAATAATGGGAACTCAAGAGCTGCTGAATATGAGCAGATAGGACCTATGAATTGTGATAGAACTACTGATGACACAGTTGCCCTAATGAGCATATGAAAACAATCGTACGCCAGAGAGTGAGGACAGATTCTGAGGATGAAACTGCGAATCATAGAGAGCTCGAGAAAATAAGGATTGCTAAATATAATATGCACCAAGTTGAGGAGCCTATGGACTTAACGGAAGTATCGCTAACGACCCTGATGAACTTCATCAGAGGCATAGGGTTAATAAACGACTATAACCTAGGGGTGAGCTTTCAGGTTGCAGTGGAGGGGACGTTGAACCATTACCCACATAGAACCTAACCTTTATATTTTTTGGGCTGAGATGGAAAAACTCATGTTCGAACGGGTGCTCCTCAGGACCCAAACAGTGTTGGACTCATCACCGCTAGGATGATGCCTACCAACTAAAACCGCCTCAAAACTCGCATACTTCAAGACAGGCGGCGGTCCCTCACACACTCTCCATTTACTCTGTCCCTCAGAAACATTTTCTTCCACTAACCACACTCTTCACTGCCCTACTCACCTTCATCCATTCCTCCTCCCTCTCAACATTATCTCCTCCATATTTTCCCAATACACCGCCTCCCCGAGTATTTTCTCCAAGTTCATCAGCACTTCTTCATTCTTAAAGCATTTAGATGCATGTCCTACATCATCCTTCACTTCACACCCTTCACACACTACAGTCTTTCTTTTCCCAATCTTATGAAGATATTCTTCTCTTGACCCATGTCAAGTTAGCACCTGTGTCAAGAAGTATTTCACTTCGCCGAATTTCCTAGTCATCCATTCTTTTCTCCTTCCAATTACTTTTTTTAGCGCACCTTTATACTCCTTCCACCTTATTTCCATATCCTCCTCAATCCAATCCATAACTTCCTCTCTCATTGCGCACTTCCACTGGCTACAATGGGTAGGATCTTTTGTCAGCACCGCTGCAGCTAACCCTCCCACTGCCCTGTACTCTTGTGCCACCCTTAGCAACATTCCTCTCTGAACCCTCAGTAGTGGTTTAACCCTTGCATGTACTCTTTTACCCTACACTTCCTCCCAGTACAGTATACTTTACTCAATCGTTCTACTAATTATTCTTCGATTCCATTTTCCTGGTTCTTTCACATTACACATCAATCTCCCCAGCCATACCACTAGAATTTTCGCCTTCTGCGCTGCCTTCGACATGTGGCTTTTGAACGATAGCTGGCTAACCAAATACATACCTAGGAATTTCACCGATTCCTCCATGTACATTTTCTTTCCCATCTCCATCACCTCTAACTCCCTCGCCTATACGGACGGTTCCAAGCTAGACGAGGGAACTGGGATAGGAGTTTTTGGACCGAGAGCCAAATACTCAGAAAGCTTGGGCACATACCCGAGCATCTTTCAAGCAGAAGTCCGCGCCATCGAAAGATGTGTGGAATTCAATATTGGAAGAAACTATCGCAGACAAGAGATTGTGATCATGTCGGATAGTCAAGCAGCCATCAAAGCGCTGAGTTCAAATATAATCAGTTCGAAGATGGTTTGGGAATGCCTAGGCAAACTAAATGAACTAGGCCAGAAGAACACTGTCACCCTCCTATGGGTCCCGGGTCACATAGGAATAGAAACAGTAGATAAGCTGGCAAAAAAAGGAGCTGAAACCCTACATTTGGGACCAGAACCATCTTGTGGGATCAGCAGTAGAGCAATCTTAGGAAAACTAAGGGAGGAAATGGAGAAAGAAAAATCCGAGTACTGGAATCAGCTGGAAGGACTGAGGCAATCTAAGATACTACTGGGAAACTATGACCAGAAGAGATCTCTTAGCTGCCTCAACCTCAGTAAAAAAGGCTCCGTATTCTAACGGGAATATTAACCGGGCATTGCCGGTTAAGAAGCCACATGAAGAAACTAGGGTTAGCAGATGAAGCAAAGTGCAGATTCTGTGAGGAAGAGGATGAAACCTCAATACATATACTCTCAGAATGTCCTGCCTTGCAAAATTCTAGGGCTAGATACCTAGGAGCACATGAAATAGAGGAAGGGGATCTACCTGATTTGAAGCCCGACGATGTCCTAAACTTCCTCAGGAAAATAGGACTCGAAGAGCTGCTATAAATCTGAGAAAACATCAGAACATGGCAAGTAAGGGGGGACACAATAGATCCTATGGGTCGCAGTGTAATCATCACCCCTAACTCATTCATACATTCATACATCTCCCTCGCCTTGCTGTGCCCCTTCACCAGTAATCCCACTGTCTACATAGAACTACATAGAACCTAACCTAACTTCAATTGATATGAACGAAGAGGTTCTTGCGGATGATTTCTATATAGGATTATTTCAAATCATCCTTGAATATCATCGATAAGGATCATTCGGTACATTTTGGCAATGTTCGCAGATGCAACAAATTAATACTTCCCAAATTTCAATAAGATTGATATTAAGTCATTTTGAATTACAGGGATCGTTAAGCGAGCAACCAGAAGACGAAGGATATGATCCTTTGAACACCACTCCAAATTTTGTAGCATGGATTGAGAACTCCGTGATAATGAAAGTAGTAATTATGTAGTGGCAAAGTAGGTTCAACGACCGTTGACATGACACCTAAAGGCAAGTACACTTCCAAAAAAATGCCACTTAATGCTCTTTCATGGCAAAATCATGGGCTCTCCCAAAGCATCGATTGTCATGGAATGGAAACAATCCCGCAATATTCTTCATACTTGAACTCTTGTAGAAATTGAAGCTTTTTGATCTCCTCAAATCTGCTTGGTTGTTATGTTATGAGACAGTCGACATATGGAGGTTTGTTGCATATTCACTTGCCAATGGCACAGAAAGGATTCTTATATGGTTTTTTGGAGTATAGGTTTTCCCGAACCCAATTTTACTTGACCAATACTTCTGAAGTATGAAAATTTGTATCTGATAATCGAATACTTGTAGGTATGGACGGACAATAAAGAGGTCTAAATTTGGCAGGAAAGTAAAATAAATTTGTGGATCGTAAAGAATCAAACGCAAGATGTATTTGTGATTAATTTTGAAGCAACATGAGCAAAGCCGACCACGGAAATGTGGAAACGTTCCATTGGGATACCAATGTATACCAAAGCAACTAATATCTATGTGATCAAATTTGATTAAACTCCATTGTCTAAGAAGGCTTTGCAAACATGAACGACACCAACTGGCAAAAGAATCTGTTGACTTTGAGATGTTCTAGAAACAGGGCTACTCTGAGGAATTAATGCTTGTTCGTTGATTTGAGGCAAATAACTTCCTGGATTTTCAATAATTACCTCGTAAAGAAGAGAATGATGCTTTTAATATTTTTAAAATATAGAATTCAAATATACTTTTAGACTTTGTGCTTCGTTGATGTGCTTCATCTTAAGAATAAAACATACTACAATGAACCAGCTAGTATTGCAGGTTGTTTGACATGATATAAAATAAGATTTTGTACGTATCAAAGCTTTAGTAGGTTATATTTAAATTTAGAATGGTTGTTACCAGAACACTTTTGGTTATTGGATTTACTTAGATCGTGCATTCTCTATGCGCGTTAAAAGGAAGTGATTTCTGGAGTGTATGATAAAATAACTAATTATAATAATAATATGGCTACTTTTTATGAGAATTCCACTAAATATTGGTGGAATTTTTTGAATTTATAAGGAAATCTGCAATTATATTGATACAATTGTTATGGATGTATTATAATAATTTTGTAGCCTGTTAAATGCACTTTATTTTCTGTTTCTACATACAAGTTGTCTAATAATAATAAACGTTATACTTTACATAAACCTTTTTTTTTGTTTATTTCATAGTACCTGTTGCAAGCAACACATATATCGTTCCCAACAGAACTGCTAGCAGTTTTCATATTGGTATATTTACACTCACTGGGTATACCGCTTCGCAGTGGTGCTAGATTTGTCAGTGTACATTGTACATTCATCAATTGAATTCATCCTGCATTAGTTCAAATTGTGTTTTTAAAGGTGTGTTTATATTTAGTTTTTATATGAAGTGATTGATAAACATTGGGATATTAAACTGAAGATTAAATAAGAGTATTTTGGTGAGTGTTCTTCTTTACTTTCGGCGGCCTATTGCCCTAATTTTAATCCACCGGTGGTTACTTTTACTTTGATCATGAATAGTAGTTGATTTACATCTCAAAATAAATTAATTTTCAAATGCATATTAGAAACTATAAATCTCTGCTACCGAATTATCGTCATTAAACGGCGGGACATTTTATTAAATTATTAAATGAATTCATACCTTATTAAAATAATTTATTTGTGGTTGTGGTTTTTAATTTTAAAATACAGCTTTGATAAATATAAAATAACCTGGTGAAATACTAAAAATTTACACATTAATTCAGATATTCAATTAAAAAATAAGAAATTAATTGAATTAAAATGTAATAACTTTTTTGTGTGATATAAATAATATACTAATAATTTTATCCCAAATGTTACCCTAGTTGAAATTAATTTTGGTTTGGAAAGGTACTATAAAATAAATTAAGTGTCTAATTATATATAAACAACTTTAAGTTTACATGTCTCAAAATAAAAACATAATACTGTATAAATAAAAAGTAACTATATGCTTTTTCTTTGAAATCTCTAACGTTATAGAATAACTCCGTAAGTTAAAGACATGTTCGAAATCATTAAATATTTTTCTTAAGGAGTATTGAATTGGACACGGTAACTAATTTTAGAGTTTTTCATTCAGTTCATTAACAATTTACGAATAATTTTTTTATAATTATGTTTTGTTCGATCTACGATTATATTCTGATATTGTATTAGAAGTTTATATTAGCTGAAAAATGGGTAGAAGTTAAATTATGGATTATCCTTTCGTAAATTTTGTATTCCATAATAATAGTTTCAATGGCAGTACAATGTTTTAGTTATTAGTTTCATAGCATCCAATGTCATAAATATAACATATAGTATATACATACACCAATTTTATAACAAAATAAAAATTACAAATATAAACATTTAGGTTTGTTGTTCAATAAAAGATTATGGATAAAAATTCATAATAATGTATTTATTTTCGAACCTAGTGAATTTTACCTTGAATATCTTTAATATGTAGTGTTCAATTATTCAGGCAAATTTTTTCATAAAATTCATAACTCCGTGAAAACATATTCCCTATATGCTGTTTACAATTGTTATGTTTTTTTTTTTGGAAAAATGTAAAGAAGTAATAAACAAAGTAACAACAAAAAATGGAGAATTTTGGATTATGATTTATCTGAAGTACTAGAAATTATTTTAATCTTTATTCAATTATTATTATTTCAATTATTATTATTTCAATTATTATTATTATATATTATTAATTCAATTAATATTATTTAAAATATTCAGTATTGTAACATACTTCGGGTAGTTTTTAAACATTTATACACAGCGGTAATTTACAACTCGACTTTTGCCACTAAGTATTCTGTTTAAGATTTTGCCTAATAACTTCAATTTGCCGCCTTCCAATTTTTCGTCCTTCTCTAGATCGTCATAGGAAAGTTCCAGTCCACTCCAGACGCTAAATTACATAATCGAAAGGGGAAAGAAAACAAAGGAACAGAAAAATTTCTAAAAAATTTAGCTTAAAGGGATAAATAATATTTCCTTCTTAACAATGGTTTCTTACTTCGTAACAGTACATTTCAAAGCTTTTTTTTATTTGTGTCCAAAAGCCAACACTGTTCTGGCCACACACTCCGTTTTCATTAAATGTACCATTCGTTTTAAAAGTAAAAAAAATAAACATATTTATTTCCAATAGTCAATACCTAAAAATCTATCGCCTATTTTTTTGATCTAAGCAGACATTTTTTTAATACAATACATCTTTTCCACTTTAAATTCAATGATAAATGGTAACAATGTTACGAATACCACTCAAAATGGATTTTGTGTGGATTACAATTTAGTTAATATTAATACACCATAAATATTGGATATTAGACTTTTTAAATAACTTAATTTAACTAAATATTTTATTAGATGTCCAGACTTGTTTAGTTTTATACTTTATTAACAGCAATCAATTTGTAACAAACAATTTTTAATAAGAGTTAACCTTAATTTAATTACCTATAAAAACTATTTAACCACCACTATTTTCTCCAATAAAATATTCTACTCTACCCAATCTAATCTCACTAGAATAATGTTTTGACAATTAAATATTATAGACAGTAGTTTACTTATAATTGAACGGTAAACTATCTAAATAAGTTAAAGAAAATTAATTTAGACAAAAATTGGAGTACCTGGATGGATGGATTACTTCTGCCAATCAGAGGTAGTTTGACTTTAAAGTAATCTTTATTAATTTAATTTATTTTTTAAATTAAGTGCGCTATCGGCTCTATGGATTCTAGACAATAACACAAATAAAAGCATTTTTTTATTATAAGAAAAAATAGAAAGGAAAACAAGCCCGACTGTCTAATGCTCAGAAGGAGAACGAAACAAAAATAAGGAAAAAAATAAGAGTTTTCCGGTATATAGTGATTAATTTTGTGTCTCTTCGGAATTTTTTTCTGGTCTCGTTTATTCCTTTGATATTTCTTTTCTCTCCTAAACTAGATTGTCCGTTAAATTTTCCTATTACTGTATTTGATTTAATTGTCGGTTTTTGTATTGGTTCTACAGATCTACTATTTAAATTTTACAATACTTACTTACTTACTTACTTTAAAAAGTAACAAATTTATACCAAATAAAAGCAATGATATTCCTGAAAACTTAAGTGATGCATCTGAAGTTAATCGATTCTTTATTGAGTCCATCTCAGTAACTGAACCATCTGAAGAGATCACTACTTTTTATAAAAACAATAAACTTTTGGATTCTGTTTTTCAGTTTAAAGAGATTAACGATTTTTTTGTTTTGAAAACAATTCTCGACATAAAAACCAATGCTAAAGGATGTGATGAATTAAGCTTGAAGTTGATTAAACTTTGCTGTCCACATATAGTTCCGTATATTACACACATATTAAATTTTTTCTTTAACTGAAAATGTTTATCCTGCAATGTGGAAGAGAGCAGTGGTTACAGTTTTACCAAAAAAACACAATCCAACAACTTTCAAAGATTTGCGTCCAATAAGTATTTTACCAACTCTATCGAAAATATTGGAAAGGGCCATGGAAATTCAAATTAAGGACTATTTATGTCAACACTCATTACTTCCTTCTGTTCAATCAGGATTCCGTGAGGGTTTTAGTTGTACTACTGCTCTTCTTCACATTGTTGATGATGTCATCAAAGCTACTGATCGTGGTGAATGTACAGTATTGGTTATGTTGGATTTTAGTCGAGCATTTGACACGATAAATCATGATCTACTACTTCAGGTATTAAAATATATAGGATTTTCAGAAAATGCAATAACTTTATTAAAAAATTATCTCACACATAGGCTGCAAAGAGTAAGTATAAATAATTTAACTTCCGAATATTCCATACTGACATCGGGAGTTCCTCAAGGTTCCATCTTGGGTCCCTTGTTATTTGCAATATACTCCTCTCAAATCTTGACACGGATCCAGAACTGCTACTATCATGCCTACGCCGACGATACTCAAATATATTACAGCTTTCTTCCGCAAAAAGTAGATGAAGCATGTCAAATAATTAATAACGATTTAAAAAAGTTTATAGATTTTGCAACTGATCATTGTCTATTCATTAATCCTGAAAAATCAAATGTTATGCTATTTGGAAGCAAATATTACCGTCAACATGTACTGGAATCCATAAACATTAATATTAATGAAAAACGTTTGGAAGTTGTTGAATATACCAAAAATTTAGGAGTTCTAATTGATTCAGAGTTGAGATTTGAAAAGCACGTAAACAAGTTATTGCAGCGTGCTTATTGTAAACTTAAAATTATATATGGTAACCGTCAGTTTTTACCTATGCATGTTAAAAAAACCTTGTGCGAAACTCTGGTACTGTCTCTTTTTAATTACGCTGATACATTATATGGTCCTCATTTAACAGTACAATATAAAAAGAAAATTCAAAAAGTTCAACATTCATGTCTGCGATTAATTTATGGAGTTCGCAGAAGGGAAAGAATATCCTCTAAACTTATTGATATAGGCTGGTTAAATATGAACAACCGGCGACTGTTACATGCTGCCACATTATATCACAAAATAATTTCTGATAGAAAACCTCCATACCTCTATCGTAAAATCACTTATCGGACAGACATTCATAATGTAAATATAAGAAGGAAAGGTTTATTAACTATTCCTTCCTTCAGGATTGAATTATTTCGACGTTGTTTTACTTATAACATCTGTTTTCTGTATAACTCTATTAATATTAAGTATAAGTCCGAAAATACTTCCAAATTTAAAACCCTTTATAAGCAATTCCTTTTAGAATCTCAACGCTAGACCAGGCTCAATATCAAATAAGTAAAAATTAAATTAAACCTTGCAAAACCACTTCTTCTTTTTTCTTTTGTTTTTTTCTTCATCCTATGTGTTATGTTGTGAACATACTAATTTGCGGACATTTTTAAGTTTACTATACAAGTATATTTTTAAGGGTTAAGTGTAAGAATATTTTTATTGTTGTAACGGCAATAAAAATAAACTTCGCCCTTTATTTCAGCATTTTTCATAATTTTTTGTAAATTATAATTAGTTAACTTTTGTAGCTGTCAATGTTGGAATAATAAAGACGATATAATAATAATTTAAATATGCCCATTTTCTTCCGATAAAGATTTATTTACCAATACTATTTACAAATAGTTTTATCTAAAAAGAACGAAATAATTTGTTTATTTAATAATGTTGTTTTGGTATGGCCTATTTTAATAGATTACAATGTATTTTTCATAAATTTTAATGAAAACGATGTTTAGCATTTGTATAAATAATAACATTTAATCCTTTTTAAATAAAAGTGGTTATCGTTTGAAAATTACATTCTTGTTATATATTTCAGTGATATTCTAATTTGTTTTAAAATCTGGGATCTGCTTTGAAATTCCGATTGAAACGTCAGGTATCGGCTATTTTTTTAATTAGAAAATAGAGACTTTCTCATATGATAGAGTAAGAGCCCGTGAACCCCAGACCTTCGTTATTTTATAAAAGCTGAAAGTTTGTCAGCGCATGCTCCCAAAAGAGGAAAGAACGATGGACTATTATGAAGTTTGGGTCACCGTGGCTTTGGCAGGTAAACAGTACTAAAGATAGACCTATCTCGCCATCTCACGCGCACCCACCATACATATACTGTCTCGCGCTCGCTCCTACAGCGACCCTACATCATTGTCTGGCAAGGGGTTGGAACTATCAAAAATATCTGGCTGATGAGGAAACATCATCTAATTATTACCTAAGTATTATATCTAAAAATCAGCTTTTATACTGTAACATAAGTAGAATTATAATTTCATGAACATTAGGGGTGTCTGGCAAGGGGTTGCCACGATGATAAGTGTCTGGCTATCAATAACGTGATTTTTAATAATATTTTGAAGGTAATACCAAAAAATCACACTTTATTATTTGATGAATTTAGATCGGTATTTTACACACCTTTAGTACCGTTTTGGTCACCGTGGTTTTGGTAGGTAAACGGTACCGAATATCATTTTCCCTTCCATTTACTTATTCTGATAGTGTAGTCGTAGCCTTGAGAAGAATTAGTACTACCAATATTCAAATTTTAGCAGGAAATGCAATCTTCATAATGTTTTATCAAAGGTATTGAAAGATCAAAAGATTATAAGTATTTTCTCTTAAAATATAATATATTCATCAAATATTATTCTGCCTAAACCCACTTCCTTTTCTTCTTTTTTCTCTTGATTATAATGTTTTAATAAATTAGATCATAGGTAGGCAACACAGAATACACGTATCTTAGTTGGCTTTAAAATTTGATTTTTATCCTTTTGCAGTTGTTGAATCTTTACTTTTTATAATAAAAATGCTCTAACAGCTTAAATAACTTTAGTAAAATTAATTAAAAAGATATTGATGAATTATCAAATAAAGTAGGTTTTTATACAGAATGGACAAAAAATAATACCACCCTTCCTGTAAAATTTTACTAGATAAATTTTTAATTTGTAGACTCATAAATTATTTTATTTTAGATAAAACTAGTGAAACAAACTGTTTCACGTTTCAGTTTGTTTCGTATTTTTGCAAAAAATGTTTTCGTAGAAACTAAAAATCATTTTAGTTTTTTCTCAATTATTTTATAAATGTTCATGTCTAAACAAGGTTTGTAGTTAATTGGACGAAAAAAAAAATTATAGTATGCTGACATTTCATAGGTTGAATAAATAGAAAATAAGAGACATTTTTTCCAAAAATAATTCCAATTTGAAATTTAATTTTTTCCATGATAATTTTAAATCTAATAAAAATTATTTAAGAACCTGGTTTTGGATTTAATAGCCGTTCTATTTAAAATATCCATCCTGTATAGTACTAAGGATGGATATTGTATACGTATTCGGTGTATACGCACAATATTAAATAGGATAGTAATCCAGTAATTGATAATAAATATTTTGTGTATTAACTTAATCCATTAAATGTAAGCGGAAGAGCCATCGTACATATTTGCCATAACCTTGGATGACATACCATATTGTTAAAAGTACATGCTCATAAAAAAATCTGTTAATGTTACCTATACCATTGAATGAATAATACTTATTAAATCAAATTGAAGGTAAGCTCATCTCCTGTTCAATAACAAATATATTGTGTTCCTTTCTCTCTCAATTATTTATACCAGTATCACATTATTGATGTGATTTATATAGATTAGCATCGAGTAAGTTCAGATTAATAGTAAACAGCATAACAATTCAAATTTATCTTTAAATCTACGTTGGTATCTCTTGTTTTTATTATTACCGAAAATACCTTACGTCAAATTCTAAGGAGTTGGTGCTATGATTAGTACCGGGAGTTTCTATTTCTGTTAATTTCCGATTTTGCAGTTAGTTTTTAGCACTGCTCCGTTATTTTATTTTTAAATAATTAGCCTTGTCAAGTTTTTCTCAATATTTGATGTTTTTCCGCCTACCTTACAAGACAACCATTCATATCAACACCGAAAATAGGACGGAAAGTATTGTTCATCAACCAAAGGGCGGAAAATTTATAACGTCACGATTTTTTCATTCTAGCATTGTGCCTTGAATTTGACATTTGTAAATTTTACCTACCAATCTGTCTAAGCTGTTATTTAGAATTTTTTGTTAGTTATTGGAATAGTATAGTGCTCACGTGTGACAAAACAAATCACAAGAAGAGTGCCTTCGATTTTTGAAGGAAGTGTCCGATTCTGAATACCTCTTGATCAAGATGAGCTTGTCTCACGCAGACTACTCGGGTTCAATTCTCAACCACAAAAGGTAGGCTGGCTGCTAATTCCCACTTTCTGCCCTTGTGACACAACGTAAAGATGATCAGCTCCTGGCTGATTACTGTCTTGTTTTTTAGCTTAAAAAAATTGTATATATTTAACTACAGCTAAGATAAATAAAACTGGATTTTTTCTTATAACTTCGTGATCTGCTTCTTATGTATTAAATTTTTTCTTCCCCTGAACAAGCAGTTGTAATTAGTTTTATGTTTTGATAAATAATAATAGTAGCGTAATAGCCAAATTACCGTTTTTTTGCTTGAATATTTAGCAGAAAAGCCTAAAGAAAAATCAAACACAAAAGTGGTAAAATCACGGAAATTTTTATTTTAAAAGTATTTCTTAAAATTAATTAAAGGAAACATACGGGAACCACCAACGCATTGGAGTAAGAATCTTAAACGGTATCTATTGATTAAATTAATTTGGCTCTGAGTATAGGTTGCTGATTTGGAAAATACTTCTCAAGGATACAAAAGAATGTTTATTAAAGATGAATCTCTAAAAATGTATTCCTCTTAATTTAAAATTAATAAAAATATTCGATATATTCAATAAATACTTTATTTTAAAAATTCAAGGAAATTTTGCAGTACTCCAAAAATATGGTTTCTTTTAATAGTTAATATGTTCATTTTTTTAATAAAAGGTTTTACTTTTTGATCCTAAAAGCTTGCTTTTTCATAGTGAAAAAGTTAATGTTTCATTTAAGAAAAAGCATTTTAAATAAAGGTGTCACCATTTTTTGTCTTCTATGTGATATTAAATATTTATTTGTACTCAAAACCTTTTTTAAATGCAATGTATTTAAATATTTCTATTTATTGAAATTTATTGTAGCAACCTTTACTTTATAGAAGTACATCTTACTAAGAGCATTAAAAATAGAAAAAAACCCTTAGGAATAATAACATCTAGGATTTAATATTATAATGTCTTATTACTTCCATACTTGGTCTAGCTTTATCAGATACAACCTAGCTACAAACAAACAAAATGTACCTTCAATATGTCAATCTGACGAGTTTAAAAAAGCAATTTTTTAAATAAATAGTGGAAGTTTTGTTGAAAAGTTCTATTTTTAATGTTCTTAGTAATTATATTTATGTTTATATTATAGATTTTAGAATTGTTTATTTCCTCTATAATGTTAGAAATATCCGTTGCCATATTTCCACTAACCTTTAACAAACACAATGTACATGTCACTAGTTATATAATATTTATAGTGCCAATGAATTATACAAAAGGTGATATAATAAGTCACACACACAAGAAAAACGATAAAATATGGCAGATAGTTCATTCACAAGGCCGAAACCATAAAGTCTGGGTTATATGAACTGCATATAATAACTGCAGCAATCAAGGATTTTTACACAAATTTGACCATCGGAATGTGCAATAAATATATGTTTACTTCCCATAATTACATTATTTAAACCATCATGTCATATTGACCATAAAGCAAAATAATAATATAACTTAGTATCTGTAAATGTAAAAATATATATTTTATTTTTAAGCCATGGTAATTTGTTTTAAAATTCAAAATGTCAATAGTTAACAAACCAAAAAGTAATTAGCTTGACCTACTGAAGAAGTACCTGGTTTAAATATATTGATACTCGAAATCGAAAGTTTTAAAAATGTGGATGTTTCGAAACCACATAGTAAATCTTACGTATAATTATAATACATATTTCTTAAATATATACGATTTTATTATGCATATGATCCTATTATATATATTAAAGTTGTTTACATTGCTGATATTATTTGTAAAATTCGCTAAGGTTAGATTTTATTCAATGAATTTTGGTAAAAAACCAAATAAATTGTATGTTGAATCTGTTAAGGATAAACCAAAACTTTATGAGTGGTAAGAGTGGTCGTAAAGTCGTTGAAGGTGTCTCTATGTACATTAACGAAATGTTTTGAACGGTCGCCGATTCAAAAGAGAAGTTGCTGAAGGCTGAAACTAGGGGAAGCTTTCTGGTTCGTCTGGAAAAAAGTGCATATATATCGTAGCCAGAATGTTAAATCAGTTATAGTGTAAAATGATTAGCCAAATTATAATCTAGCCACAGCATAGTCAAACGCTGAATTTGACAAATTACGACTATTGCATTCCGTCATTTACGAAGTGGTCAACGGATTTTTAGCCATAACGTCAATCCGTCATCTTAACCATAACCTCTCTTTTCTGAACTGAATTTTATCAATAGTTAGTTTGATAAAATGTTTTATTTTAATCTTTATATACTCGAATCCAACAAACAAATTTCTGATTAATTATAAAAAATAAATTAATTAACAAAAATTGTTAAGAAACCTTCAATTGTTTAAAACAATTTTTATTCCAATAAAAAATGGGTAGGTAATTAAAAATGTGTAACAATTTATCAAAAAAGTGTATATTCAAAATAAAACTAAAATATTCAAAGGTTTCTATAAACACAAATATATCCAAAACAAAACTGTAAAAAATTATCAAAAAATAAATGACATCTGCTATTGCACATCATGGCTGCTTTAAAACAAAAGCACCTTTTTGTTTGCCACTGGCGTTTACTTGGCTTACATTGGCACTTTTTGAAGCTTTGCGTGTATACAAATTTACAACAAATATTATTTGTCATTGATTGTAATGAGTTTCAACTTTAAAGTGGAAAAGGCTAAAAAAGGTTAAAAGGCCGGTTAAAGTATAAATTGAAGTAATGTAAAAATATTACGTCAAATTCAGCGTTTGACAATGGTGTGACCAGATAATAATCTGGCTAGTTATATTTCACTATGACTGATTTAAAATTCTGGCTACGACACGTACACAACGTTTAAAACATATCGAAGATCTAGTTGACGTGTTTCGAGGTTTGGCAGAAGCATTAGGATAAGTGTATCTAGCCGAAGGAGTCAACGTTAAAACACACATATAAATATTAAAAAAAACATTCTCATTATTTTCTGAATAAACCTGGTACAAACTCTGGAAAAAATAAAATTCCGTTCTGTTTATTTATTTGTTATTAAAATCTAATGAAAAAAGTAGACAACAAAAAAATCTATCAATTTATGTATCCCATAATAATAACAATCTATCTCATTATAAAACTATTTTTGCTATTTTATAAGTAAACAATAATGTATAATTAAAATTTTACGGTACTATGTTTAAAGACAATAAATAAGTATCTGGTATTTTAAGGATTCTGCACAACAAAAAACCGTCTATAAATCGGTAATTTCTATTCTATATACAGATACAGATTACAGATTACAAATTGGGCCTGAT
The DNA here is from genome assembly GCA_035357415.1 of Ophraella communa. Taxonomy (NCBI): domain Eukaryota; kingdom Metazoa; phylum Arthropoda; class Insecta; order Coleoptera; family Chrysomelidae; genus Ophraella; species Ophraella communa. Next base: position 24,965,028 of record CM068980.1, read on the forward strand.
TGACAGCCTGGTACGCGACCTTTGCAAGTCTATTGATAGTATCTATTTCATAGCCTGCTGCTTCCTGGTTTTCCCCACCAAATTCTAGAAACCACAGCCTTGTCAAGCCTTCACAGTGACATAGGACGTAGATTGCGGTTTCCTCCTCTTTCAATTAGAACCTGCATAAGTCTATCTCTGCCTGGCCTAGAAGACTCATGTGACTATTTAGCTTGCAATGTCCACTTAACAGTCCTACTATCATCCTTACTGTCTTTCGTCCGTGTGAGAGTAGGTCTGTCATGAAGTTTGCGAATGTCTATGGACTGTTTGGCCTGCCTTTGTTTAGGTGTATATTCCCAGCATTCAAGAAACTTTCTGTGCAATTTATCAGCCTTCTCAGTGCCCCTGATATCCTTGTGCCTTGGTACCCTCACCAGTGCAGTTTTCCACCTCATTGAGGGCACTCACACAGCTCCATACAAGCTTTGAGTTTGCCTTTATCAAACTGAGTGCTGCTGAGAGGTGCTTGATCATCAGAATGGATTACGATGGATGCGTTCTCCACCTTCTGCTTGAAATATAGTAGCGTACTTTTCTAGGCATAAGGATAGAAACCCTTAGGCTTTGTGTCGTATACCCCAGCGTGTGTACCAACATCGGTGTTGGAGCCATCCAACAACTAAAGAGAGTTTGTCCCTTCTACAGGCGAGTTTTCCAGTCTTCTTTTTTTGGTATATTTATCTCAAAACTTTTGTTAAAGTTATGTCTAAGGACCATTCGGTCTACAGGCAGTCCTAAAATAAGGTCTGATTTTATTTCCCGATATAATCTTTCCTAGTCAGTATCTTTATTTTTTAAGATAATAAATGAAAATTTGGAAGAAAACAACAGAAAACCCTTCACAAATCGGTATTTTCTATTCAATTTAATAAGTATAATTCCTAAAGAGATAAAAAATTACATATATTTATATTTTGTTGTGTGCTGTATACGGAACATTATAAAACATTAATCTATTCAGACAGTTATGGTTACCTTGATAATGATGATATTACAAATTTCTGGATTGAGAGAAAGTACCTACTGGTAATTTTGATACTTTTATTCACAATTTAAACATTCTACATGTAAATCAAAATACAAATTAATTATTTTGTAAATAAAAAGTGAAATAACCATTATTTGAGGGTCAAGTTAATCATTACATATAATCGATTGTTGTTATAGAACAAAATTAAATATTTTTATTTTTATAGATGGAATGCAATTGAATGTATGTTAAAGAACTTAAACATTACTTTATATTGTTTAGAATCGCTTTACCAACATTTTTCGTCAAAATTAGGCACATATTGTATGAATTGTTTAGATTTTTTACTACATTTCATATTTCTTGGTACAAGAAAATATCTACAATAAAGTAGTTTAATAAAATGTACTGTTAAGTTTTTTTCTGAAATGAAAAAGCAAATGCCAATTACATTTTGCTAAAGTCAAAGAATAATAAATACATAGACCAAAAACATAACTGGAATAAAACTCGTTACCTAAAGAAACTTGATATTGTTATTTAAAACTAATAACTTTTTTATGCATAAATAGTTTCAGAGATTATACAATATCATAATGTTAATTTACTTTCTTATTTATTCCATGACATTCAAAGTATGAATAAATATTTAGGTAATCGCTTAGATAGTAGTCATTGGAATCGCTAGCTTAATTTAAAATGGTTATTACAAGTACAAAATAAATATTATCATTTCTCTTGTATTAAGTAAGGCACATTTCTTTGCTTTTATTTTTTGGGTAAAATGGTTTACAAAAACTGATCAAATATGATTTTATTTTATCGGAAAACACATTTAAAGAATCAAATACAATTATTAAACTAGCTTTTGCATAAAACGGTATATTGCTACTGCACGAAATACATAACTAATGAGAAATTAAAAAGCAGGTGTAAAAATCAGGAAATAAAATTATTTAGGTAGCTTTTAGTTTCTTTTGTTCTTAATTTTATTGAATTAATTTTATTAGAGGTATGTGTCCAAAAGATTTTAATACGAACAAATAATATATCTACGCCTATGGTGATGTAAAAACTATTGTTGATATTTATTTTAGACCGTTTTTAAATTGAAATAATACAATACAATATTTTTTGTATTAATTTGGTCATATTAAATTGGTTTTGGTGTTTTCACGTTATTCTAGTTTTGTTTAACTTTTTTTCGAACCGTTAAAAATGTCCAGAGATATCTCATTTTTAACAGGTCTAGAGTAATTGCTTGGTTACAACAGGGCTTTAATCATACTAATATCACGAAGATTGTTAGAGTTAGTGAGGGTGCTGTATAAAACACATCCAAAAACAAATGCTGTGAAGAATCTTCCTAGAAGTGGCAGAAGTCGATCTACAACAGAGGCATCTACAAGTGATATATCTAGATAAATTTGCTATGCTTGAGGGACTGAATATTTCAAGGCAAACAATAACACGAATGCAGTAAATTTGTATGCTAGAAGACCCCTACTTGTTCCCTAACTAATCAATGAACACAAAGTTGTGATGGGCTTAAGAAATGTTACATAATTGTTTTAACTAGAATAACTTGATTTTCTCTGATTAATCAAAAATTGGATGGGTTAATGATTTTGCGAAGAACAGTAGAGGCCCCCAGGACGACAAACCCAACCGCGTGTTCTATTTGAAGGTGGGAGTATGTGATTTGGAGTAGTATTATGAGGATACCTCTTCTGGTTCTGGAGAGAATAGTCACTGGTACTGTGTACATCGAGGAAATATTAAAGCCTGTCTTGCGTTTATTTTGAGGAGCGGTGGGTGATGAATTTGTGTTTATGCATGACAGCGCACTTCCACTTCGAACAGTGCAGTATTCATTTTTTGGAAGAAGATGGCCACCGAATTCTCGAACATTCTTAAAACACACATTAAGAAGAGAAACCTTTTCCTTATTACAAATAAACTAAAAGATTCTTGTCATGTAGAATGGGAAAGGATGCTCCCACAGTCATGCATACATACAGACCAATGTAGGAAATAGTGATTTTATTTAACCTTTTTTTGGCTTTGCAATTAATTTCTAAAAGAAATATATATTGTACATTTTTCACTTTAAAAGAATAAATAATTTTTTTGTATATTGTTTATATTGATATGTGATATTTATTTAGTATTGGTTAGAATTGTAGCCATTAAAAAATATTTATACAAGAATTAATAAAAACTTTTGGGCATATGTATAGTTACTTTTAGTTAATTGAACTATCAACATATTATGGGCATTCTATGAAAGTTTTTAAATATTAGTTTTATCTATTTTTTATTGAAGTAATGTATAAAAACATTAATTAAGAACTCATTACTTAACAATTTAAGATAAGTAATTGAAGTTATGTAAATAAAAAATTACAAATAAAATGTTACTTGCCTTTGCAATTTCAAATGTTAAACTAGTGAGTCATTTTATTGATAAATAAATATGTATTATAAAAAACTTGTATATTATTGTTTAACGTTCAGCTTTGACGTAGAGAAAGAATATATTGAAACTAGGTATCAAAATTATTATTCATATGTATTTTTTATTACAATACCAAAAAATTGTATAACTCTATACCATTAAAATAAATAATTACTTTAAATAAGTTCCAACTGTTAAATAAGACATTTCTTGAACCGCATCTTGTTGTATGGTTGAAGAATTTCATAATGTACCATAGCTACGTAAATATTAGTTAAAAAACTAGTATAAGTATTTACAAATTTGTTCATATTTACATTTATTTTTACTTTTATGAGATGTTAATTTTTCTAATTTTATTGGTGTTATATTAATTGCATATTAATAATTTTGTAATTCTTTTTGTGATAATCAAATTTTTTCTCTTTATTTATTTGTTCCGGTTATATCGACTTGTCCAAAATATTTTCTATATTTTTGCTTCTATTCTCGGTCTTGGTCTCGCATACAAAATCTAGGTCTCGAGACCATACATACTCTCGGTCTGGATGATCGAGAACACGCATAGTCTCGGTCTAGCTAAGTCGGTCTTGAGGTTTGGGGTTGTTATTTAAAAAAAAATTAATTAAAGAAAACACAGTGGTTTATGCGAAAGCGCTATAGAAATGGCGGAACATGTGAAATAGAAGGTGAAGCTCCTCATCAAATTAGGAATGTGCCCTCGACAAAGCTGCTTAGTTTCGCTTAAATTATTGATGCTCTAGGATTTAAGTATATTAAAGTATGCACAAAAGATCTTATTAGGTGATACTAAAAAGACGTGTATTCGCGTAAGCAATTATGATACTCCTCCTCGAGGAGCAGTTTGGTTTCCGGCATACAGCACGATTGGGCAACTCATTCGTGTTTTGGACTATCAGATTCCAGAAGGGGAAACACTCCATTATCCTAACCTTAAATATTAGGAAGGCGTTTAACTCGGTTAGGATCCCGGGAAAAATCCGCAAACTTTTTCATTTGGGAATACCGGTTTACTTCTCAACTCAACTTCTCAACTCTTACTTAACAACAGAAAATTTTACGTGAAATATTGGTAAAGCTGAAGCAGGACCATATAAAATTAAAGCAGATGTACATCAAGTTACTGTTTTATCACCAATATTGTACTCATTGTTCACTTTCCAATAGCAGGAACCCATCTGACAGATTATATGCCGACGATGTGGCAGTCATCCAATCAGCGTCCAACGGCAACGGGGAAACTCGAGACGTTTTACCTTATCTAAAACTAAATAAACTGAAATTGAATGCAAAGAAATTAAAACCAAAACATACATATGCACAGCTCAAAATCAATGACGAACAAATAAAACCGAATGACGGAACTATTAAATACTTGGGCAATATTATTCAACAAAACACACTACACAACAGTCACATCAAACACCTAATAAACAACACAAGTAGAGCAACTGGTTCTTTATGCCAGCTAATGGGTATAGCAAACTATCTGCTGCGAATAAGACTTGTTCAAACAAATTGTACGCCCAACTCCTCTTTATGGTTGTCCCATATTTTATAACGCACAGAAGAAACTGTATCATAAAGCTTAAAATCTGGTGATTTGATCGATCATCTAAGGATTTTAAAAGAAATTTCACTAGCATCCTTAAATTAAATCAGGTTTTGCTTTGAGACGCCATTTATGGTGCTTATAGGTAACCGCCATACGGTTTAAGAAGTCGATTCAGAGCTGGAAGAGGACTCACTGGTGTGGTACACAGATGGGTCCAAGATAGATGAAAGAGTGTGAGTGGTGGGACTGAATTTTCGGTTATCCTAAGCCCTTGGTAACGCTACAATTATCTTTTAGTCGGAGATACACGGTATTCATGCTAGTATCCAGGAGTGTTTCTGTCGTGGCAAATTCTTACAGACAGTCATGCAGCTCTAAGTTATTTTACTTATTAGTCAAAGTTATTTTGGGAATGTAAACAATCCCTTAAGAAACTGGCAAGAAACAACAAGGTCACCTTAATCTGATTGCCAACTTACAAAGGGATGATGGGTGATGAGAAAGCTTATAGATTCACAAAAGAAGCGGCTAATACACCTTTCCTTGGTCCGAAACCCTTTTGTGGTCTCCCAAAACGCTAAAGAGGAACTCCGTTCTAGGATCTCACTGGATGAATACGCCAGGAGTGAGGCAGGATAAAAGGTTTGTGGATATATCACCGGAAATAACAAAAAATATAAAATATCTTTAGGTCGAAGTGAAGAGAAGTCTAATTGGCTTATGCTACCTGAGACAAACTAATCTAAGCTATCCTTCAGTATTGTAAATAACTGAATTACTGTAACCATAAATGTACATCATTTTTACAAAATTGATCCCCAATAACATAATTTGTAGGAAATAATATCATCAATTTTTAAATTATTTGATTGAGTTCTGACTGGCACTACAATTCCTTTTTAAAATCAGTCGCACTTGGCTAATTCCTCGTGCTTACTAGTTTATTCGCTCGTGGGTAATTGGCTTCTTGTCCTACTTGGTACGTAATTTACTATTAAACGACAATTGATTACTGCTAAAAAATTCACCACGCATTTACGTTACTTAATTGCTTAGTAATGGCATTTCCTTTATAACTAATCTCACCGGAAATTCTTAATGTTTTATTTTTTTCCTGAATATATGACCAGAATTGCTTAGGGTTCTCATTTATAGATGATTGTAGTTCGTCTATATATTTATTGTATTCATTTTTAATTTTTAGTTTTAATAAGCATCTTAATCGCTGAAATTTTCGTAAATCAAGGTTGTTTGAAATCGTCTATATTTATTTCTGTGTTTAATTTTTGTTTAATACTTTAATAATAATATGACAAACATTTTTTAAACAGAAACAAACTATCAAATAATAAATAGTTTATCAATATGTCTATAAAATGCATGAAATCTTGGTTGCTTAGCTTTGTAGAACACAGTGGAGATCTTTTTGTTGAGTTTAATTACTGTGTTTGCCAAATTATTGACGACTTACTATTCGTATATTTTTTTAAATAGACTACCAAGTTTTTTTCCTCCAACTCGTTGATCTCCTTACATGTACTTGAGCCTGGTAGATACGTATTTCCGGCTCTCCTGTTGCTGAAAGTGATTAGGTCGAATTTGTTCTTCGATTTTTTCTCCTATTGAGCGCAGACCGAGAGCTAAAGGTACTAAATATGTTTTCGCCAATTTTTGATAAACACTATTTGAAACAGTTGCTATACACTTTTACTCTCGATTTTCGAAATAGTTTAGGTTAGCGGTTGGGTTCTGTCTAAGGTTGGCAATTTCCACTTTCTATATACTTTTAAAAGGGAGTGTATAAAGTAAGATAAGACTAGTTTAAGATTTTATTTTGATTTCGGTTGAAATCTTTGAATAGTTTATTAAAAATATCATGTCGTATTAGGTTTTCCACAAACTTTTATTAATTACTATTACATGGCTTTTTAACTTAACACATTTTGGTACCTAAAGGGTTAAAAGAAACTTTGGATCATGTTTCACATACTTAATAAGAACAGTTAACAACTAAACGGTTGAATGAAACTTCCACTGTTTATTCGTAAAATACGTTTTAAATTCAATTAGGTACAGTTGTTTCGCTTAAAACTAGCATCGTCAGATTGGCATCAGGTACCTAGCTCCAAACAAACAAAATATAACTTCAATATGTCAATCAGTAAACAGTAACAGCTTAGATTCATGTTAAAGCAGCCATTTATTAATACTAAATGAAGTAACAAGGTTTTGAGAATGAATAATGAATTAGCTAGTTTTAGATATATTGAGACTAATATAATATAGTAATATAATAGAAATAATAAACCAATAGTAGACAATAATTTATAATAAATAATCAAACTATTCAATACATTTTTATTTATAATAAAATATCTTTTGTAAATTTCGTTTTTCATATTTAATACTTAATATATTTTGGTTGTCAAGCAAAAAAAATACTTACGAAATAAGTTATTCATGTAATTTTCGGTAGAGAGAAATACCTCAGTAATAATGGTTAGTAAGTAATCAAAATCAATGTCATGTAACGATATAATTGTAGTTGCAATTATTAACAATTGTCGGATGTCTAGAAAATTGGTCGGGTTAAGACCGTAATTTTTTACGTAGAGGTTTGATAAACAACCTTACAACTGTTTTTTTAATGTATGCTGCTTTTTATAACAGTTAATTTTTTAATTACTTAGTACATCAACCAATAATTTTAAAATAATGATTTAAACAAATTTTTACTGTCCATTTGTTAATATCTAATAATTCTGTAATAGATGGAATACCTTTTTATTTATAATACAGATTAAACAGTTTATTAATTTCTTTCACCACTCTTACTTATTTTTACTCTCGAGTGAAAACCTATAGTCAGACTGGCAGATAGAAGTTACATTTTGATCTATAAGATAACCATTTAATATACATCGATTTAACTCAAAGTATATTAAGTTACTGTAAAATTCAGCACGGTATGGTTTTTTTACCGAGTTTCCTATATCATTCCATCTATCTTAAAGGACAACATATCCAGCAGATCTGTAGATGGGGAAAAGGGTATACATATACAGAGAGAGGTCGTTGCGCGTGAATATTGGTAGTATAACAGTAGAGTAACCATAGATGTTCTGGAAATAGTGTTTTAGTGAAAATAAACAAATTAGTGAGTAACATTAGGTATATAAATTAATACTTCGGTTAAGATAACATAAAAGAAAGATGTTAGGTATTACGTAAGTGTCTGTGTACGTCAGAATTAATAGCTAAAACTAATCAGTGTTAAGTTTAAGTTTTATTATTTTTATCACACTACCGGAAAGAACCAACCCCTAAGAAAAACTTTCCAGTATGTTTTATTCCTTTATTACTTGGTGTAGTCGACATATTGCTGATTTTAAATTCATCCATATTTATTTTAAATAAAAGTAGTTTATTTTTATCGGTAATGTAATTTTAAATAGTTTATTGTCACCAGATGGTTACCTGGATGTACACAAGAGTCAAAAGACCGATTCTAGTTCAGTTGTATGGTGGCCTAAAGTACTCCAAAACACCACATGGCGAGTATTAGAAATATTAAAAGGAGAGGCCTAGATGGTGTCATACCGACTGCAATATAAGAGAAACTGGAACAATTCATTTTGTCATTGTGTAAACATACAAAAATCTCTGATCTAAGAATGTAAAACTTAATTAAATGGCCACTGCATTTCAATGTGCGAAATGGTATATAGTTGGGATATTTCATAAACATCCACGCAGATCCAAACTTACAGATACGCTGTGTAGGAAATAAGGGGATGCTAAAGAGACAACAGAAATGTCTCGACCTGAGAAGCAGAGAGGCGATCACTGTAGGCATAATAGATAGGCATTGTAAAATATCTATATATATAGGACTAGAGATATGCGGATAAGCTGTCAGGAGTAGTTGTGTTGTCCAATTAATATATGGATTTTAAAATCAACAGGCTTGGTTTTATGTTGTAGATTTATTTTATTTTAAAATTTTATAAATTAAACCATCGAAAAGAAAGGGTGTATAGTTCTGCTATCAGCACAGTATGTGGTAATTACATAATAAATATACATTAAAAGCATTGTTTGTATTTTGCTGAGAATTCCATGCAGCGATAACTGAAGTTATGTGATATTGTCATGTGATAAAAACATAATGTTAATACAACTACTGATGCAACGTGAATTCTTTATTGTTTCCCGCTAGTTTTTGTAATTGAATACTGTATTAAGTTTAAAATTTAAGAAAAAATATTAAATATTAAAATAAGAATAAGGTTTTAATTAAGTTTATTATACTAACCCTTACTTTTTGGAAGTCCATCTTACTAAGAATAATAAAAAACTCTTCGCTTTAACTCAACTTCCAAGTTAAATTGAAAATGTCGGTTTAAAATCACAATTACAGCTGTTTCGCTATAAACTCGCATCGTCAGATTGACATATTGAAATTACATTTTTTGTTTGTTTGTAGCTAGGTGCCTGATGTTGATTAAGTAGGTAAGGCTAGACCAAGTATGGAAGTAATAAGACATAACAATATTCATCCAGGTATAATATCAGATATAATTGACCTATTTAATGTATGCATTAGCCAAAATTATTTTACTTTTGATAACAAAGGATATATTCAAAATAAAGGTCTTCCAATGGGAAGTCCATTTTCTCCAATTTTAGCAAATATAATGGATAATTTAGAAAACCAAATCTTTAATTCTAGTTATAAAAACAATATTGTATTTTGGTATAGATATGGTGATGATGTCTTAGTAGGTTTTGCAGGTAGTGAACGACAATTAGATATATTTTTTAATTAATACCTTGCATCCTAAAATTAATTTTATCTTTGGTTGAAAAAAATAATTCAATTAATTTTCTAGATTTGAGAATTGAAAAAGTTAATAATTCATTAAATTATTCAATATACAGAAAACCAACACAAACAGATGTAACCATACCATATCATTCAAATAATCCTATATCACACAAATTAGCAGCTTATAATTCCATGATACATAGAGCATTTTCAATTCCAATGAACAAAAATAATTTTAATAAAGAAATTGAGATTATAAAACAAATAGCTACATGTAATGGCTATCCATTACATTTGATAAATAAATTAATTAATAAGAAAGAACAAGTACAACTAATAGTCCCTCAACAAACTAAAGAAATTAAAAGTTATAAAAGTATTACATATTGTGGAAATATTTCTAATACAATTTCAAAAATAATATCTTCAGCAACATCTGCCTTAATTTCATTCAAATCACACAATAATGTTGGTACAAAATTGTTAAATGTAAAAACAAAATTACCTAAATTAAAAAAATCTGGTGTTTACAAAATTAATTTTCAAAATGTAATGCTGTATATGTAGGTCAAACACAAAGAAACTTTGAAATAAGATTCAATGAACACTTAAGAGCATATAGATTACAACAACCAGATAAGTCTAACTATGCAAAACATGTTCTTGAACATCCACACTCACTCATACACACCAATGACATTCAAATATTACATATTTGTGATAAAAAACAAAATTTAGATTTCCTCGAAGAACTTGAAATAAAAAGATATCTAGCAGATCAACAATTTAAAGTAGTGAATGAACAAATAAATCTTGGAAATTCTCCACTATTAAACTGTTTACTTTGATTAAGTCTTCATTTTTTACATAGATAAGACATTATTGTAACATAAATATATTAAGTTATTGAAAGATCAGCATGATATAGTTTTTTTCTGGTTTTTCTATATCATTGCACAGTTATACTGATCTTAGAGGGAAACACATCCAGGATAATCCCTTAGGGCTAATAACATCTAGGCTTTAAAATTGTTATGTCTTATTACTTCCATACTTGGTCTAGCCTTACCTACTTAATTAACATCAGGTACCTAGCTACAAACAAACAAAAAATGTAATTTCAATATGTCAATCTGACGATGCTAGTTTAAGTTCAACTTCCAAGTTCAATTAAACTTGGAAGTTGAGTTAAAGCGAAGAGTTTTTTATTATTCTTAATAAGGTTTTTAATTTAAAATTTACAAGGTATGGATAATTATGGGAAGCAATTGTTTGGCGATATTGTTAAGGGTACGTTTTTACCTTTGGGCTTTTCTGTTTTTAATCTATTTTGCATGAAACCTAATTTTGAGTGCAAAAAGTAGTGCAGTTATTTTAAATATTACAAAATATTTTCATTATTTCTCAACATTTCATAAATTCACCTAGGTTAATACAATTTGTAGGTCTTTTATGACAATAAGCTACCCAGAACAATAGAAAAAGGTTTGGACAAACCTAAACCCCACTGAGTAATAGATTACATAGCCACTGCATAGGATCATTTTCAATGATATGCAACATAAAGTTTTATGTTTATTATTGTTCTATTATAAATTATTCTTCGCAATCCAGTAATCCAAATTAAGTAGTTCGATAACTTAATTTGGTGAAAATTTATTTCCATTGGAAATGTCAAGTTGTGTATTACTAATTTTTAAAATGTCACTAAAAGTAGTGGCAAGGTGCAGTCTAATATAAATTCTAGTATTATGGGAAATTAGGAAGTGCCCTATAAACGCTGAAAAATTGGTTCTTTAACAAGGTAATGAAAAAACATTAAAATTTAGTTGTTTTAAATCGTTTACAGATTTACATTTATGTAAAAATGATAACGTGGAATTAAGTTATCAGTACTACACTTGGTGTTGGAAAATCTGCAACTTGTTGAAAAAGAGAAATATAGTGGTTTTCAAGAAGCACGTAAAGCTCTAGGAAAATCAAAAATTCAAATACAATATCACTAAAAAGAAGGACTTAGACGAAATATACATATTTTCTTTTTTAGAAGAGAATATCCAACAATAAAGTTCTTTCTTCAATTCGAGATTATAAGGATGATTACCTAGAAATGAGTCGAAGCAAACTATTGAAACTTTTAAGGGAAATAACTTTATGCTGAAAAAAGATTATCAGAAGGAATATTTTATTTTAAAGAAGAGATATTGTAATATGGAGAAGACAATTCCTTAGGACCATTAAAAAAATAAGAAACCAAAAAATATTATTTTATTTGGATCCAACTTGGATCAGGGCCCTGCTCGAAACAAATTTAGTCAGGATGAAACTGTTATAAGTCGAAGACAGACGTTTTAATAGTATATTAAACAACGCATTTAATATGGCTTTCTGTTATGACACGAGTTCAAGTTTAAAAAACGAATCGCGAAGCGATGAGTTTTTTAAAGAACGAGTGCCACAACAGCCATATGAAATAAGTTGTTTATAATATTTTTTATATTTTGCCATTTTATCATTTTTTAAATTAATTTTTTATTTTTACGTAATTACGAATATTTTGATTTTAAAAAGTATGTCGGCAGCACTGTGTAATTTATAACATTTGACAGTTTTGACATTTAAATTATGAAATGATAATGTTTTCAAATATTTTAAAATGACTAATACACCAATAATAAAATATTATATAAGTAAAAGATGATATTTATATTCACAAATACTTTCTTAAAGAACAATATAAAATTAATAAATTCCTATTAGCCACAAATGTCATTGTCAATAGTCTTGTCATTAGATACTTCACTCATGTCGCCAACCATTTAAAATAAAAATTTGCGTGCGTAAAAGTTACATTACGATACGCAAATGCGTTTTATAATGAAGATTTTTATAAGTGCAAAGTATAAAAAATTATTTATTTACTGTTTTAAATTAAACACCAGGAGAGGGGTACTGACTGATAGTTTGATCTACAGCCGCCATCTATGATGTTATGTGCGAGCAACTTGGTGACGTTTAAAACGTCTAGATACTCGACATTTGAGAGTAAAAAAGCCTTATTTTTTTTTAAACTTTATACCAGATGACTGCTAAGATTATAAAGCATTTATATTTAAAAAATGAGTTAGCTAGGACTTACTATAAGAAAAGAAAAAATGTAATATAATTTTTGTTACAACCGTCACCGATCTCCCTTACATATCGGTAGTTCAGACGGTCTTATTGAGTTTTGAACCGCTAGATATCATACCTTGTATATTTTTATCATGCTGCAACAGTAGTAAACTTACTGGTATAGTCTGTTCGGTGAAACTTTTTCCATACGTCACGATGCATGTGCACACGGATTAAATCAAAAGATTAAGTAAAACGTAGGTCGAGACATAATTCAATGTCAATATAAGAAAATGACATTCCGATGGACGTTTCGTTTAGTTCATATTGTTACAATGATATAATTTCTAAAAACTTACAAATTAACTAAAACAATATTTAAACCCACATCAAAATTAACCTACAACAACTGTTTTTCAAGAAATATATAACTTTATTGCACTAATTAAAAGCACTAATCAAAAGCATAAATATGAATGTCATTTGTAAAACAATATTAACAAAACTAACACGCAGAGCACAAAACGAAAAACATTGAAACATTTCTTATTTCTTTATGATCCATGGTTACACTTTTTGAATTTGCTTTTTGAAATTCGTATTATGTAGGTTGTATTAATAAAAGTCATTTTTCAAAGTATTCTGTTGTCCAGAAAAAACGGTCTAGTTACGGGGTTTTGGTTTCTGTGAACAAGAAAGAGATAAAATATAAAAAGTAATTCATAAGTAGTTTCGTTCATGGGAAATAATTCACCGAACGGAGCAAATGAACAAAATAAATGAATTGATGTACTTGAAAATCCACCAAATTTTCATCAAGATAGAAATTATAGTTTTGGAGTTATGAGTAAAAATGTTTTTTTAATTTCGAACTTTAAAGCCCTATAAGACAACAATGTAGGTCAGTAGAAACAAAGTTGAAGTATTGACATTATTTTAACTTATTTTCTATTTGAGGGAGGTGGAAAAATCATTTGTATAACTTAGGAGAACAGTGCCTTTTCCTCCCTTGAATGATTAGTAAACTTCATCCTTGGTAGGAAAGGTAGTACTTTGTTTCCTTAAATACAAATAGCTATTAAACTTGAAGAACTATCTGAAAAAAATCCTAATCAGGTAGAAATAATTATTCAAGAATACACATAAATACTGACGTTTTTGAGAATGTTTCGAACAAATGATATATTTTCTTTTGCAATTGCCCACATCCAATTAATAAAAAGATCTATAAAATGACTGAATTTAAAAAATATTAAGTTTCATTCCGGATCTTTAAGAAAAGAACTTTATTCCTGCATAAAGACAAATTTAAAAAACTATGCAGTTGACAAAATTGTAAAAAATTATGGAATTACTGTAGTTAAATTCTCACCATATTATTATCATTGTCAACTAAACCCAATTGAACTGATATGAGCACTTATAATGGAGAGGTTTTAAAAAATAAATAATGTAAAACCTAAAAACTTGGAAAAGACAATAATGCAAGAAGAAGTTAATATGTAGAAGCTAAACAATATTACTGACGACATGATTAAGCCAATAATTTTAACATACTGTTGTGCGAGTACGCCCCTGGCGCTATGACCCAGACGCGAAGCAGACACAAGACGCGAGAATTTTCTAGAATATACGTTTCTTTCAACGGCGCCCGATGAGCGAAGCAGTCGAACGATCGAGAAGACTCCCAGAATAGACTGGAGTATACTCGAAAAATATTTACCTGTATAAAGGACCGATTTGAATATTTTGAGTTAGTTAGTAGTATGTTGTTAGATAAATGCGAATAGAAATATTGTCTTACATAAATTAAAGTATTGTAAATAAATTGTGTTATATAAATTAAACAGTGTTAGTGATTTAAATAGTATAAAAATAAATTAAAAGACTAGTAAAAATAAATAAACGTTACATTGGTGTCAGAAGTGGGATATTGTAAATAAATAGTGTAAAAAAAATAAATAAATATGTCGAAAAAACTTTGTGACTTGAAAATGACAGAATTGCGTCAAGAGCTGGAGGATCGTGAATTGGAATTTAGGAGAGGAAAACAAGGACGAAATGAGAAGCTACAAAGTGGAGCGGAAACCGAAATTGGAAGGCAACGAAAGTTCTGTTCGTGTTAAGGCCCCAACCTTTGACGGAAAGATGTCTTGGGAAAATTATCTCAAACAGTTCGAAACAGCTGCAAGAGCGAACGGATGGTCCCAAAAAGAGAAGGCAATAAACCTCACCATCGCTCTGAGAGGAGACGCTTTGGATGTTCTTCAGACCATACCAGTGGAGGACACAGATGATTTTGAGCAACTGAAGAAAAGCTTGAACATGCGATATGGTCACGAACACTTGGAGAACTACCGATCGCAGTTAAAGACTCGAAAACAGAAGCGAGAGGAGACACTTCAAGAGTACGAAGTAGACATTGCCAGATTGGTAAGATTTGCTTACCCTTCAGCTCCAGAACAAATGATGGAATGTTTAGCTGTTGAAGCATTTCTTGATGGACTTCGTGACCACGAAATGGCAAAGACACTCCGATTAGCCCACCACAAAACATTAGTTGACATCTTGTCTGCCGCGCTTGAGTATGAAGCGGCTTCGAAAGCTTGTGGAGGATAAAGTAAAGTAAGGTCCGTAACGGAAGAGGAAGATGAAAATAAGTTAGACCAATTAGTAAACATGATGAAGAACTTTACTGATAAGAAAAAGAAGAAGACCATCAGGTGCTGGAATTGTGGTGAAATAGGACATGCTCGCAATTCATGTAAACGTCCTGGGGTCACTACGAATCAAGAAACTACTCCACAGGAAAAACTAAGACGGGCCGGCCTAGAGGGGGTAGCTTCGACCCGGAACGTTTCCAAAGACCCTCTCATATTAATAGCCTCTTTGAAATGCCGCGAAGACAGTGTATATGTAGATGGTGAAGTCAACGGTAAAAAGTATACACTATTGGTGGATACTGGAGCGACCAGAACGATTATACGGCCAACAACTATAAATAGCCGTAAGAAGCTTTTACCAACAAGGCTACGACTGCGAACTGCCACAGGCGATAGAGCTAACATCCTTGGAGAAGTCCAGGTTCAAATAGGAATTGGCTCAGAAAAGTTCACGCATACTGTTATTGTCGCTGATATTGAGGAAGATGTTATATTGGGAATGGATGTGATGAACTTACATGGTTTCCAACTGGATTTCAAGAACAGAGTTATCAAAGTTGGTTCTGAAGAAATATTCCTTCATCCATATGAGGACAAAACCGTGCCAGCCGTTGTCCAGGAGGATACTGTGGTACCTGGTAGAAGCGAAAAGATCATAGTGGCCAGACTGCAAGGAACTATTGACGAAGGAATACCTGTGATGATGGAACCATGGAACCATGATGAGGAGGTCGGTCGAGGAATTTTGATAGGAAAAGGATTGGTCACTTCCGCTAAAGAAATTCCAGTACGAGTTATAAATGTCAATGATCACCCAATTACGATCAAGAAAGAGACCAAAGTTGGAACATCCGTACCAGTAACATCTATAATTCGACAGACAACTATTCCCGATAATTCCAACGATAAGTTTGAACAAATGGTGGCGGTTGCTGGTACATCTCTAAACCGAGAAGAGAAAAGAAAAATGAAAGATTTTCTTCATCGGTATCGCAAAATTTTTGTACCATAAAATCGACACGGGTGATGCCAAGCCAATTCGTCAATCAGCTAGAAGATTACCACAGGCAAAGAGGCAAGAATCTGAAAGGATTGTTCGAGAAATGGAAGAAGATGGAGTGATAGAACCTTCTACCAGTCCATGGGTCTCTCCGTTAGTCTTGGTCAAGAAAAAGGATGGAACTACGAGGTTCTGTGTAGACTACCGTCAGTTGAACAATGTTACCAAGAAGGACAGTTATCCTCTGCCTCGAATCGACGATACCCTGGACACTCTAGCTGGAAGTAAATTCTTTTCTACCTTAGATTTGAAGTCTGGTTATTGGCAGGTAGAAATGGACCCAAGAGACAAAGAAAAGACAGCCTTTACCACCGGTTCTGGATTATTTCAGTTCAATGTCATGCCATTCGGACTATGTAATGCTCCTGCGACATTTAAAAGACTGATGGAGAACGTACTGAGAGGGTTGTCTTGGAAAACGTGCCTGGTCTACTTAGACGACATCATAGTCTTGGGGGAGACATTCGAAGAACATCTGAAAAATTTAGAAGATGTTTTTAAAAGACTTCAAGCTGCCCAACTGATGCTGAATCCAAAGAAATGTCAGTTATTCCAAGACAAAGTTAATTATCTGGGTCATATTGTCAGCAAAGAAGGCGTGTCTGTAGATAAGGACAAGGTCGCTTCTATCAAACAATGGCCACAACCAACTGATAAACATCAAATAAGAAGTTTTCTTGGTCTATGTACATACTATCGCAGATTTATCAGAAAGTTTTCAGACATTGCTAAGCCATTAACACACCTTACAGAGGAAACGAGAGAGTTCTGCTGGGATGAAAACTGTCAAACGGCTTTTGAAACTCTGAAGAAGCATTTAACCGCAGCACCGATATTAGGCTACCCACAACCGGAAGGAGAATTTATTTTGGATACAGATGCCAGTAATGTCGGAATTGGAGGAGTCCTTTCACAGATTCAAGATGGACAAGAGAGAGTCCTGGGTTATTTTAGTAAAGTGCTCTCCAAACCTGAGCGGAATTACTGCGTTACGAGAAGAGAACTTCTGGCAGTTGTGAAATCGGTGGAACACTTCTACCAATATCTTTATGGAAGAAAATTCTTAATCCGGACGGACCATGCAGCCCTAAAATGGCTAATGCAGTTTAAGAACCCTGAAGGTCAAATTGCCAGGTGGATCGAACGACTCCAAGAGTACGACTTTAGGATCGAACATCGAGCTGGGATAAGTCACAGAAATGCAGACTCCCTTTCCAGAAGACCGTGCCCAGAAGAGTGTTCTCACTGCAGTAAGACAGAATTAAAAGAAACTGCAATACTACGAACAACTGTAGTTAACGATGACTGGGCACCTACTAGAATTAAAGAAGAACAAGATAATGATCCTGTTTTAAAGAAAATGAGAGAATGGAAGATAAAAGATCGTCGACCTACTTGGCAAGAAGTGTCAAAATTCTCTACAGTCCTTAAATCATATTGGGCTCAGTGGGAGTCTTTCATTTTGGAAGGCGATTTATTAAAGAGAATAATTGAAAATGATGACGGTTCCGTTAACAGAAAGCAATTAGTTATACCAAAGAGTAGAGTAGCCGAAGTACTACGACAGTTACACGACAGTCCATCAGGAGGTCATCTTGGTGTTAAGAAAACCCTGCAGAGAGTTCGTGAAAGGTTTTATTGGATGAATAGTTCCGATGATGTTAAGGACTGGTGTAAGAAGTGTACCATCTGTGCTGCTAGTAATGGACCTCAGAAAAGAGGAAAGGCTCCCATGAAACAATATAACGTTGGTAGCCCATTTGATAGAATTGCTTTAGATATTGCTGGACCGTTCCCCACTACTGAGAATAAGAATAAATACATGTTGGTGGTAATGGATTATTTTACGAAGTGGGTTGAAGTCTACGCCATTCCAAATCAAGAGACAGCAACTGTCGCAGACGTGCTAGTGAAGGAGTTTATTTGCCGATATGGAGTGCCCTTGGAGATTCACAGTGACCAAGGAAGGAACTTCGAAAGTCAACTCTTTCAAGGAATTTGCGACAATTTAGGAATGAAGAAAACAAGAACTACAGCATTGCACCCACAATCGGATGGAATGGTAGAACGCATGAATAAAACCATTGGCAAATATCTATCCAAAGTAGTATCCAATCACCAAAGAGACTGGGACCAGTATATTTCGCTCTTTGCAATGGCTTATCGATCCGCCGTCAATGAATCAACAGGTCAAACACCAGCAAAAGTCTTGTTTGGACGCGAGATGAGGTTACCATGCGACCTCGAGTTTGGATGCCGACTTGGAGAGGATATAGCTGGAGAAGACTATGTAATCCAGTTACGAAGAAAAATGGACGACATGCATGATTTGGTTCGCTCCCATCTCCAAGTTGCCAGTGACAGGATGAAGAAACGGTATGATACCCAAGCTATAGAGGGATGTTTCCAAGAAGGTGACAAAGTCTGGCTCCATAACCCAAAAAGACAGAAGGGGTACTCACCAAAGCTACAACAATCTTGGGAGGGTCCATACATCATCAAGAAAAGAATCAATGACGTCATATACCGTATAATAAAGACCCCGAATGGAAAACCTAAGGTAGTACACCGAAACCGACTGGCGAAATTTTAAGGAGATCATGACCAGGAAGAAGAAGTCGTAAATCAAGTCCAAGATACACCCGACCTTGCTTTCGAAGAATTTATGGGTGCATATGGAGGTACTGGTAAAGCTAGATACGGCGTGACTATTGAGAAACAGCAAGACCTGTTCACACTTCCTGATGACTACTCATTGGCCCATAGCGTTTCTTCCACTATCAGCGACGGCCGAGGATTAGCGTCTGTCTTTCGAAGGAAGTTTGGTCGATTGTCAGAACTTCAAAATCAGTTACCAGCCACTGGGAAGGCTTTGATACTTCGAGATGACTCCCGTTGCCTCTTCTATCTGATTATCAAGAATACCTACCAAGACCAGCCCACTTATCGAAACATATGGGAATCATTACTTAACTTGAGAGAGCACGTATTGGAGTCCAACATACAGAAGCTAGCCATGCCGAAAATAGAGTGCAACTCATTGGATTGGAGGGTCATCCGAAATATGGTGGAAGTAATCTTTCAAGATACCGAAGTCCAACTGTTGGTATGCAGCCATTCGCCCCGTGTCCAGCTGACATCAAAGACCATTCCATGTTATTTCCATGCAACTGGAAATTGTAGACGAGGATTCAGTTGCAAGTATCTCCATCCAGTCTCAATTCCTTAAAAGTTCCAGGAGAAACTATCTCTTAAGGAGGGGGCAATGTTGTGCGAGTACGCCCCTGGCGCTATGACCCAGACGCGAAGCAGACAGAAGACGCGAGAATTTTCCAGAATATACGTTTCTTTCAACGGCGCCCGATGAGCGAAGCAGTCGAACGATCGAGAAGACTCCCAGAATAGACTGGAGTATACTCGAAAAATATTTACCTGTATAAAGGACCGATTTGAATATTTTGAGTTAGTTAGTAGTATGTTGTTAGATAAATGCGAATAGAAATATTGTCTTACATAAATTAAAGTATTGTAAATAAATTGTGTTATATAAATTAAACAGTGTTAGTGATTTAAATAGTATAAAAATAAATTAAAAGACTAGTAAAAATAAATAAACGTTACAATACTTTGAGTCTGATTTGGATTTGTAATCAGTAACTGTTTTTAAATTAAAAATAGTAGTTTTTTGATTGTAAAATTATTTAATTACATATCTCCATAAATATTGCAAACATAAAGGTTACATGTAAAAAAACGTAAGTTTTTATTTTGAATAGGCATGATGACAGTAAGTAAGAATCACTAAAATATTGATTTGTTATAATTATATAAGATACGGAGATTCTAAAGAATTTACTCATTTTTATATTACATGTGTGATTACATTTATTTTAGTAAAAATATAAGCACTAAGTTTAACAATCCGCCATATTAGCTGAAACACCAATCAGAAGAGCGTGACGTCGTACTTTCGTAAATATTGTTGACATTGACATTGGAACGTAAACAAATATCTTGTTCGGAGTTTTTATTGATATATTCTTACATTGTGGAACCGCACACCATCGATACACATTAAGATTCATGACTATGATAACTATTATAATCGCACAAAATAAGTAAAAACAAAATAAACTTTTTTAACCACCCTCTTTTAACCTGAAAAATGTTTGAAGTTTGACGTTTTTACCACAGAATCCACAGATGACATGGGTCGCAGTGTAGTAAAAATGGTATTTACGAATCGATGATGTCATAGATAGACGCCATTACTATCCTAGCGTTTTGGCGTCAAATTTAAAATGCATTTTTAAGTAAATTTCTCATTTAAAAAGTCTTTTTTTGCAAAAATAACATCTATTTTAGATAAAGTATATACGTGAAAACATCGTGGATCAGTTTTTAAAAATCAGTCATCATGCCTATTGCTTAGAATTTATGGCAAGTACTTTAATTATTTAACAATAATATAATGTACATGTATATTTTATTGTATTTATAATAACATATTTTAACTGTATCTATTGTCTATTAAAAGAAGTAGCACGCCTATAAATAAGTATCGAATTCTTTGTTAGTTTATTATTATCTCTTTCATAAATTAATCTATCGTAAAATTACCTTTGTTACGTTTGTCTATTTAAATTTAATCCTCATATTTTGATTAATTGTAAACTATTCCCTACTGTAATCCATTTCTAATGTATTTAATTATTTTTTATATAAGTCCGGTGTTATCATTAAAATAATTCTAATAACATTTTTTCAGTTATTTTGGTTTGTAGTACATTTTTTGTTGCTGTTAGTGTTGTTTTTTCTTTTTACGTAACAACCCATAATATTAAATTTATCCAACCATGAGTATAGAACCAATTAAGTGGACGTAACTTTTGTAGTGAAATAATAAATCGGAATCGTTATAAAAAATAAACTAGTTTAAATTTTAAATTTCACTACATCAAATCAAAAAAATGTTGTTTTGTGAAAGTACGATACTCATAAACATAATCATCGCCAAAATAATGGTAGCCATAAACATAGTTTGAGCATTGAAACTGTATGGAAAATGGATGAAATACCAAGGAGAAAGTCTTTACGTGCTGAGATTATCCTAGACGGTTGTTACATTCACATTTACGATAATAATAAATAACCGATTCCTTGACATTTAATAACAAAGAAGAAAATACCTTTTTCACATAAAGAACATATGTGCTTATAAAAATAATCTATCTACAACAATTTTATGGTATATGGAACTTTTGTTAAGCACAAAACCTACACGTTCTCATACCATAATTTGAAGAGGAGCAGTAAAATGTGCTTTGTCTTGGCTTGATTGAAAAAACCTTTCAAAACAGTAAATTAATAGACAATCATTTCTAGTAAAGCATTTATAATGGCTAATGAATGTAAATACAACAAGGTTTAAAGGCTCTTATACATTGACATCCACGTCAAACTTTTTGAAACGGTGAAGAAATATTGACTACTATTTACCCACTGCGTCCGTTTGAAACCATTTGAAATCAATTTTAATTGCTTCTTGAATAGGCCTGTAAATTACTAATTAAACAATACATGAACTTGATATCCTTAATCCTCTTTTAGAACAATTTTAAAAATGATATTCCATATACAGTTATGTGAAGGGGGTTCAATGTATGAGTGGCATTTTCAAGTTGAAATTTTTGGCTTCAATTTGACGTGTTTTGGGATTTTTAAAAAATATTTACCTTAACCGCATTTCGCTTTAAAACACTATTCAATTTTTAAATTTTTGTATTTAATTTTATCTTCTTTATTTGTGGCTTAAAATAGATTTTGTAAATCATCGACAGTTACCTGCTCAGTTGAAACCTATATTTAATTTTCTCCATTGGGTTGGTTTCTGATGATTCTAATGCTTCACAACAGATTAGGCCGTATATTGAGTAAATAATCTGATGTTAATATAAAAATGTTACTAAGAACAATAAATAACTGAACGGTTAAACAATCAATTTCATAAAAATGTTGATTTAAAAAAAAATTTAAAAAAGGGATGGTAATTCTGGAAGGGGTTTTGTAATGTTAATAAAAATCTTTTCCCTCGAGATCATCAGTTTTATCGAATCGGTGAAATATTTATTTTTTAAATCAAGTTCAGTTTAAAAAATTTACTGTTCTGTTCTTTAAGCAGCTTTTCTATGCAATGTTTGGAAAATGTCTGACGAAACTCAAAAACGAGGCATAATTTATCTTCCTGCGGTACTAATAGTGTTCATCCTATCCTCATCCTATTGACCACGTATGTGTTGACTACGAAGTTTTGAAATTTTTACCATAATTCTGAAATGAACAGAATAATTTTATTAAATACATATTGCGATTAGATTATTGCAATAAATCTACCAAAAATACTCGAAAAAAATGTGGCCAATTATACACCACAAGCATCGATAAATTTTTATATACTTTAATATTTTAAAAACATCATCCATTTTGTAAATAACGAAAAACTATTACCTGTTGAAGAATTGCGGGCAAGAAAAGAGCACTTCTGAATTTTTTGATCTAGAAGTGTCTCCACTAAAATAAAATATCGAAGTTTTATGTACAGGGTTATGATGAAGTATTGTATCTGTTGTGTTGATATAGTGGAAAATTGTACAGAACAGGGGTCAGGGTAGTAGCAGATAATTGGATAGAGTCTAATCTACAAAACTCATAATGTAAAGTCTCAACCTATTAGGAAGCCAAAGGGAGTGCCAAAAGGCTCAACACTAACACCTCTGCTATTCATACTATTCATGAGCGATATAATTCATACATGTAATACACATGAAAACATATGCAGATAACACAAGTGAGGTAGTGGGAAATAAAGATGAATACATAGCACAAAAAACCGCAGCCAAGTCAATAATGGAGTTTCAAGATTGGTACAGAGCAAATGGGCTTTTGGTTAACGCAAAAATCTGTATTTATGGAACTCCTACCTAAGAATGTTAAAAATTACTTCTCCACGTTAATAATACTTTACAGCAAATCAGTTTACCAAGTGAACCAGCTGAAATATTTGGGTGAGTATTGGTGGATCAGAAATGTATATGAGAGATGCACACAGACTACGTTGTATCAAAGTTACGCTCGATATGTTTTGTCTTTAGGCAGTTACATAATACTTACAAGTCTATCAATACTGAGATTGGCATATTATGGCATGGTACAATCTCTTATTTCAGGGCAACTCCTCTCATGTGGATAAAGTTTTCACAATTCAAAAGAAGTTAATTAGATGAATAATTAGGCTTACCTTATAGAGCATACTTTAAAAACGCCTTTAAAAAAATTTTGTTAACGTGCCTGTCTCCATAAATTTTTTATAACTTTGAATGTAAAAGCAAATGAATCGACATATGTAAGAAGTAGATTAAAATAGATTAGATTAGTGACGGAGTGGTTTTTTTGTCCTGTCCCATTGCGATCTTTGCAGATCTATTGTAGTCCTCCCTATATTTAGAGTACGGTATCCAGCTTTATCGTTTTTATTAGACCTATTAGCCTGGATGCCACCCCCTTTGCATAGCTCTCTATTTTTCTCGGGTTTTCTTCTCCGAATAGGCGAAACCGCACCCTTGCTAGGCCTTCGCACTCACAGAGTAGGTGCTCCACAGTTTCATCTTCTTCCTGGCAGAACCTACATAGGCTGCCGATTGTGTGCATATGTTTTCTTAGCCTGCAATGTCCGGTCAGCATACCCACCATCATCCTCGTCGTTTCTCGACTTTGAGGTAGCAGGTCGCGTGACAGTTTGACCGACGGTCCTTTAAGGAATAGTTTAGCTTGCCTTATTCCTGGGGTTTCATACCTCCAGCGCAACACCTGATTGTTTATCCATTGTTGGATGCTCTCATTAACGAGGCATTTGGCAATTCCACATTAAGGTTCTGGCCCTATCATGACCCCTGCTTGGCTAAATCATCAGCTTTTTATTCCTAAATGGCCTGGCACACAGACTAGGATCACTCTGTTATGACTGCCTAGTATGTTGAGGGCCTTGCGACACTCCCACACCAGACTTGACGATGTCCGAAATGAGCCTTTCGTTTTTGGTGCTGCTTGGCTATCGGAGTAAATGACGATTCTTTGGCTTTTTACCTTCCGTCTCATTAACTCTTCTGCACAACATTGCACCGCCATTACCTATATCTGAAAGACAGTGGCATGTCTTCCAAGGTTCAGAGAGATCGTAATCCTCTCTTTTCCCCCGTATATTCCGGCTCCTACTCCAGAGTCTGTTTTACAGCCATCAGTGTAGCAGTTGAGATTCGCTGCTATAGGAGGCCCTGCTTTCCAGTCCTTTCTCTCTGGAATGACTACTGCGTATTCGTTTTTAAAACTATATTGTGGGGCAATTTGATCCATTGGCATTCTCAGAATTGGATCTGTGTTTATTTCTTCATATAGCCACCGTCTCCTTGGCTTATCGGAGGAGGCCCTGTAGTAATCTGTGGCTAACAGATCTTGCATTGCCTTGTACAAAAATATGCAGTGGTCCGGCACTAGTGGCCCTTCTCCAGTAGGGCCGCATATATGCCGTCCTCACACGGTGATTTGAAAGGTTGAAATTCATCCAAGGCCCATCTTATTTTATCTGGTCGAGTGATGGCAGGGGTGATTTGCCAGTCTTCCCGACTGGGTCTGCCTACCTCCTGTAGATTACTGGATGTCTCCTGCCGACCAAGATAAATGGTAGCTCCTGGGAAGTGTGCTTAAATCAGCAACTCCAAACTTTCCTGAGCCGTACCTGCATAGTTCCCATCCGTTTTCTTCAGGAAACTCACCATGTTATTGGAGTCCACCTTGGCCAGGACCTTGTGGATACGGGCGCATTCTGTGGCCTGTGGAAATTTTCTCACAGAACCTTCTTCATGAGCCCCTTTTGGCCTTCCGATTAGAGAATAAATAGATGAGCCTAGATTAGGATTTAAAATCCTCTACAGGGCTGGGGTGGCGTTGTTTTTGTGTGGAAGTCGTATTGTCCTGGGTGAATTTGAGTATGGTTGGGAGATAATGGCTCGGTGTGGCTGAAGAGTGAAAAATTGGTGGTAGCGAGGCTTGGGGTATGGCTTGAAGAATTCGCAGAGAACGGGCCCAAATTTGGGCGGCGATTGAACATCGTGGGGATTCGGGTACAGAGCTGTGGCTGTATTGTTCCCTTCCTGTCAGCCTTTCGGTAAGTGTTATAGGGAAACCACAGAAAACCTATAACCTTACAGAGCGCCGGGGAGGAGCTAGCGAGAAATTGAGAAGAATCCTCGAAGGAGTTACCCGGGTTTTGTTGGAGAAGAAATTGATGATTTGTTGTATCCCCCGGGAGCGGGGGATGGTATTTCTGGGTGGTCTCCGGGGTGGGTTTTAGCGAATCGCTAGGGGTGATGTGTCGAGGAAAACGTCGTATTCCTCGGGAAGGGTGTCTCGGGGGGTAGCTTAAAGTAAGCAAAGTGGTAGATAAGGGGTTTTCTTCTTGGGTTTTCGGGAGCGGCGATTAATTTGCCAAGGGAGTTTTGGGGTATTTTTGGCAAGAGTGTTGGCGGAGGGAAAGGTTGAGCTTGGCTTTATTAAATAGCTTTCTTACCTCGATTCTTGTAAGAAGTAACATGGTACGTCAATACAAAACACGTGGGGTGACTGAACGCCAAATTCAAGATTAGATAGTGGCAGGAAAAAAGGAAACTATCAAGGGATTATATATTATAATAATTCCATCAGGCTAATATCTAATCATTAATATAATATATTTAAAGATTATATTTATTATAGATATTATCCTGAATTCTACTCATGTATAAAAGGAAAAGGAAATGCTTAAACTTACATATTTGCATTTAGTTAGATAGAGGGTCGGTTATAGATGTACTGTTGTAGTAGGTACTACTGTACTACAGATCTATGGATTTAACCAGGAATATAAAAAAAATACTATAATGTTTTATATCAAAATACTACGAAAAGAAGGTAAATTCAACTACGAGTTTAAATTTAATACAAAACAATGTATTTAAACGGTTTGTTAGTTTATTTTTCGATTACGCAAATTCCATGGAATTGTTCCAATAGCGGGTATATGGTGTGAGGAAAAGGATCAGCGTTTAAGTCAATAAGATTTATACTATAAATTCTAATTATTGAAAATTTAACATTGTATTATTTTAGTTTTATTTTTATTTATTTCTGCCGACAATTTTCTTTCATTAAGATGCCTAATGGTAAGTAAACAAAGGAGCATTTTTAAAATATATTTTATTTTATTTAATCAAATTAAATATAATTACTGATATAAATTCATTCTTTTAAATGGTACAGTTTCCTTTATATACAATAACCCCAGATCTAATGTTTTTTCTTATTTTATAAAAAGTTAAACGAATTCTACTTCTTAATTACCTATTTATTTTTTAAAATTAAATTGATTGTACTAACCTTTACTTTTTGGAAGTCCATCTTATTAAGAATAATGAAAAACTCTTCGTTTTACCAAAACTTTCAATATTTATTTAAAATTGCTTTATTAACTTTAATGACAGCCGTTTCGCTAGACTTAGCATCGTCAGATAGACATATTGAAGTTACATTCGATGCTAAGTCTAGCGAAACGGCTGTCATTAAAGTTAATAAAGCAATTTTAAATAAATATTGAAAGTTTTGGTAAAACGAAGAGTTTTTCATTATTCTTTATTTATTTTTTTTTATCTTAACCCATGTGACCAATGTATAAAAAAGTTACGTCTTATGTTGTTGCCCAATAACAAAAAATACCCAATATGTGAATTATTTTTAAACCGTACAGAAAATTACGTAAATTATAAGTAAATAAATACATTTCTGTTTTGTTTATTACCTCAGTGTTGGTAGCTTTCTCGTATTTTATGCGCTTTTTAGGTGGTGATGTTAAATATTTATTGGTTTTTATAGATTGCGAAATTGAAATCACAGTTTAAACAAATTAAGTTTAAAGTTGCAGACACACGCTAAAACAAGAATATTAATTTTAAATTGTAAATGCCTACATAAACTAATAAGAGATACATAATATACAATACATTCATCATGGGTACCTCTCTAACTGCAGTTGAACGATTATTATCCCGATCTAGTATAAAATATTGAGTTAAAGAATCTACTAGCTCTTTATAACAACTATTTAAGTTCTTATGCGACGTACTGAAATTAACTCACACTAATTTTGTTTTAAAAAGAACAGATTTTACTGATAAATAATAAAAATTAATTTTATTTGACAAATAAACAAAACCCTCGTAAATGTAAAAGATTTAGTATCAATTTATGTCAAAATGACACGTTTTTTCATATTGTACCTAATCTGCATCCGCTTCAAACATGTTTGCCAGAACCTATTTGTATTTTATTTATATTAAGTAGCCGAATAACGATGCATTTTCTTAAAGCAATACAAAATCTTAAAATATTATTTATACCTACATGTAAATATCAAAATATAATAATAAAAATATTTTATTTATTGATACATACAATTACATAGAAAATTAAATAAATTGAATAAATAAAACGGAAAGTCAGTAGGCACTCAGGTACTTGTTTAGGCACATATAGTCGAATTAAAATAAATTAAACTCAACTGATCTAAACTAATTTAAAATAAAAAATGGGGTACCTGATAGAACTTATATGCTAACATATAAAACAACAAATAAAATGTTATAAATAAAAGTATATTAGATTTTAATTTTGCTAAAGACCATTGAATACCTGAAGTGTTAAAAATCAAGTTAATCTCTATTATTATTATTATTATTATTATTATTATTATTATTATTATTATTATTATCATTATTATTATTATTATTATTATTATTATTATTATTATTATTATTATTATTATTATTATTATCAAAAGACTTATGCACTTACTCAGCTTTCGCTGGTAATATTTACCTATCCCGAGCGTAAACGCAAATGGGATTAGGCTCAAGGCGGCATCCCACCGGACGCTCTGCTCTGCGCCGTGCCGTTCGTTTTCGTTCGATTGTGCGCGTTTAGGGCTTGAGCGTTTGGTGGGATCGACAAACTGCTCCGCGCCGTGCAAGTTCGAACAAGGGCGAACATTATCCGTTGGTTGTCGGTACTTCAAAGAAACGTGCGCGTTCAGTGGGACTGGTGTTCGTGATTTGATTTTGTGTTTACATTTTGTTTAAAATGAGTTTTCAGTAGAATCATGAAGAAATTGAAAAACTTATAGAATTATATCGAGAAAATCCAGAATTGTGGAATCCAAAAAGCAATAATTACCATATTAAAAATACAGCTTTCAAAAATCCTATATCATTACTTTTATTATGAGTTTACAAAAATACCCCTCTTATTTTTATTAGTTGAATGTTAAGTTACTTTTATTATGAGTTTACAAAAATACCACTGTTATTTTTATTAGTTGAATGTTAAGTTACCTACTTATTATGTAAGTTGAATAAAAATTAGTTTTACGTACGCGTATATATTGTTTGAGTGCTTCATTGAGAGCACTACAAACTTCCATAACACTCCTTGATACAGTTTGCTGGGACACTTTGAATGTATACATGAGACTGCTAAATGAATCTCCTGTTGCTAGGAACCGTAAAGTGATTGCCAGTCTTTCTCTAGCAGATACAGCAACTCTGTAATTAGTATCCTTTTTTCTTGTGACTGGTTCAATCATTGTTAACAGGTGCTCGAAATCTTGCAATGACATACGACAGAAATTTTGAAACTGTCCAGCAACTAAATCACTTAAAAGATTATTTCCTCCATAAATGTCTACTTTTAAATACTGGTGTAACCCAATAACGACGTTTCCTCCGGGTCTTTCGTTTTTCTTGTAAAGAATGGTTAATTACTATAATAGCAGCACTAGCTACTTTCGTTTCCATCGTGCGCGTGTCAATTTAAACTGGAACTTTTTGCTCCTCGACGAACATAGCGCGCAAACTTGCGCCGCTCTGTGTCGTTCTGCGCCGCGCTGCTCGGCACAGCTCGGCACAGAGCAGAGCGGAGCAGAACAGAGCGTCCGGTGGGATGCCGCCTTCACAATTTACATATTTAAAAATTTCCGAACAGTGTGACATGTATTTAAAATTGCCGCTTTTTGTAAGTCAATAAAAGTGTTTTTATGAAGATCGAGTTTTTTAAGACTGTCTTCAAAACTTTTGGGGATGAGTCCAGTTGATGATACGATGATCGGTACCACCTCCACTTTTTCTGCATGCCACATCTGCCCTACTTCTATTGCAAGATCGTTGTACTTTGCTATCTTTTCATTATATTTGTCCAAAATATTGTTGTTGTTTGGAACTGCAACATCAACTAGCAGCACTGAATTAGCTTTTTTATCCACTACTAAAATGTCGGGTCGATTATTCGTCACCTGTCTATTATTATTACTATTATTATTATTATGCGGTAAATATGTCGCCTCAGGTTTTCCCTGGTTTACACTCCTACTTACGGGTAGGTACCAAATAAGCGGGAGGTTTGTAGGTTATTGTGGGGGATTCAGGAATTTTCTAAGTGACATGTTTTCAGTATTACGGCTTTTTGGATAGTTGTGTGGATTTCTTTACCTATGTTGAGTTTGTGTAGGTTTTGTATAAAAGAGTTTGGTGTGACTCCTGTTGGTGACATGATAAATGGTAAGATAATGATTTTATTTTGTTTCCATGTTTGTTTTACGTCAATTGCTAATGGTGTGTATTTATCTATTTTTTCTTGTTCCTTGGTGTTTATGTTTGTGTTGTTAGGAATAGCTATGTCTATAAAATATGTAACTTTATCTTTCTTCAGTGTAAGTGTTGTATCTGGTCTATTGTGTCCAACTGTTCTGTCTGTGTGTATTGTAGTGTCCCAGTATAGTTTAACGTCGTTGTTTTCCAGTATTGTCTGTGGGTGATATTTGTAATATGGCCTACCTTCTTTAATGAGTCCGTGTTTTAGTCTTATTTCTTGATGGATTATTTTAGCTGTCATATTGTGCCTTTCCATGTATTCTGTACTAGCAAGTAGTTTACATCCGCTAGTAATATGTTCTATTGTTTCTGGAACTTGGTAACATCTTTTGCATTGGTCCTCTTGAGTATTAGGGTCGTTTATAATATATTTCATGTAGTTTTTAGTTGCAATAACCTGGTCTTGTATTGCTATTGTAAATCCTTCCGTTTCTGGTTGTAATTCTCCTTTGGTTAACCATGTATTTGAGTATAATTTATTGATATGTGGTAGTTGTAATATGTTGTAGTGTCTGCTGTGTAGTGTTTTTTGCGACCATTTTATTGCCTTATCTATTGTATGTGTTTCATCATTGTAATTATCTTGTTATATTAGTGTCTGAACTATTGATTGCTTTGTGCAGTGAACTGTCTTGTTTATTGTGGAAGTACTGTCTTAAGTTGTTAATTTGTTTTTTGTGTAGCTGGGTAATATCTATGAGTCCTCTCCCTCCTTGCGCGCGTGGAAGTGTCATGCGTTGGATGCATGATTTGGGGTGGTGCAGACGATATGTAGTTAGCATAGTTCTGTTAAGTCTATTGAGTGCTTCAGTTTCTGTATTTGACTATTTTATTATGCCGAATGAGTAGGTGAGGAGTGGTATGGCGTGGTATGGCGCATGTGTTTATTGCTTTTATAATGTTTTTAGAATTAAGTTTGGTTTTAAGTATGGATGTGACTCTAGCTGTATATTTTTGTGTTATTTGTTGTTTAACGTCTTTATGTCGTATTCTTGTATTTTGATGAAGCCCTAGGTATTTATAAG
Source organism: Ophraella communa (assembly GCA_035357415.1). NCBI lineage: Eukaryota > Metazoa > Arthropoda > Insecta > Coleoptera > Chrysomelidae > Ophraella > Ophraella communa. The sequence goes on from CM068980.1 coordinate 24,996,551, forward strand.
TTTCATGCTCATGTAGGGATGTAATGAGCTGTTCATTCATTGTCTCTATTTCTTCGTTCTATTCCCATTTGCCTTTAATCATTTTGATGGTTCTACATTTATCTATTCCGAATTCCATTTTTATGTCAATACTGTAATCTTCTGTTATTTTGATCAGTTGTTTGATTTGTTTAGATGTTGAGGCATATAATTTAATGTCGTCCATGTACAATAAGTGACTGATAGTATGTAGTGTTCTTGTCTTGTGTTTTATTGCATATCCTTGGCTTGTGTTTTTCAGTACTTGTGAAAGTGGGTTTAGATATATGCAAAACCATAGTGCACTGAGCGAGTCTCCTTGGAATATACCTCTTCTTATCTGTATTTCTTCCGTTTCTATTTTGTTTGTGTCGGTGTGTAGATGTATTTTTGTTCTCCATTTATCCATCACATGGGATAGGAAATCTATAAGTGTGTCGGGAATTTTGTATATTTCTAGAACTTGTAGTAGCCAACTATGTGGAACAGAGTCGAATGCCTTCTTGTAGTCAATATAGCATGTAAAGAGGTTTTTTCGCTGTTGTTCTGCTTGCTTCAATATTGTACTATCTATGATAAGTTGCTCTTTGCAGCCTTGGCTTTGTTTGCGACAACCTTTCTATTCTTCTGTCATTATGTTGTACTGTGTGAGATGTGTTTCTATTTTTTGTGAAATAAGTGATGTTATTATTTTATATAATGTTGATAAGCATGTGATGGGTCTGTAATTAGCAGGAACTTCTGTGTTATTATCTATTACATATGTTTTACCATCTGTAAGAAAGTTTGGTGTTTTGTGTGGATGTTTCATAATGTCTGTTATACATGTGGCTAAGTAAGTGTGTGTTGATGTAAAATGTTTGTACCAGTAGTTTTGTAGTCCGTCTACTCCAGGGGCTTTCCAGTTATGTGTTTTCTTTGTTATTTCTGTTATTTCATTAGCTGTGACTATTATGTCTATTCTATTGTTGATGTGTTGGTGTCTTTGCTGTTCTGCTTCTATCCAGTGAGCTGTGTTGTTATGTGTGGCTGGGTTACTCCAGATTGTTTTCCAGAACGTTGTTATTGCTTCTTTGCTAGGTGGGGTTATCTTCATTTCTTTTGTATTGTTTAAATTGTTATAGAATCTTTTTTCATTGTTTCTGAATAAGTTATTTTTATTATTATTATTATTATTATTATTATTATTATTATTATTATTATTATTATTATTATTAATCATTAATTGATTCTTGACACTGGTCAGTGTTACTAAATTCACGGGCTTCGCCAAGTGAATAAAGTTTAATTTTGTTTCTGTTTATATGGCTGCTCAGTTTTGGCTTGCTTGCATGAACTTCCGAACAATTCTACAAGTATTTAAGATAGCGGCTTTTTGTAAAGCTATGTAGGTGGATTCGTTAAGTTCTATTAATTTAAGACTCTTTAGGAGATGGTGAGGGACAACACCAGTGGTGGAAAGGACTATTGGAATTATATATACTATATTTTGTTTCCAGATTCTAGTGACTTCTTCCTTGAGATCCGCATATTTGTTAATTTTTTCCGATATCGTTTTCTGTAGGTTATTATTATTATTATTATTATTATTATTATTATTATTATTATTATTATTATTATTATTATTATTATTATTATTATTATTATTATTATTATTATTATTATTATTATTATTATTATTATTATTATTATTATTATTATTTTACTTAATCCTTAATACAAAATAGATATTTACGTTACTATACTATATTACGTGCTACTATGCGGTAAAATTAAATTTTTCTGTTTGAAATCAAGTACGTTAAGGTATGTTTTAGTGTACAATATGAAATACATATGTTTTTTGTTATTTTTTAATTCTAATATTTTTATTAATATAATTTAATTGCAAAGTCAAAGAGTTTTCTTGAGTTGTAGAAGGATTAAACAAACATTGTTAAAAGGTTAACCTATAACTTTCTAAGATGTAAATTTTTTAACCTATTTTTGAACATAGGTAAATTGTTTCAGACTTTTATATTATGCGGTAGAGTATTATATAATTTGGGTACAAAATAAGTATATGATCTTTTAGTACTTTTTTTGACCATGAAAGATATTATGAAATTGTTTTTTCGTCGAGTACAATACTGATGTGAGAGCAAGACAGAGGATATATTTTGTGGTATTTAATGCAAGTACATAAAAACATATCTGTCTTATGTCTAAAATTCGCGACTCTACATATACATTATTAGAATTATACCTAAATTTATTGTATTAATCCTTATTCTGTGGAAGTCCATCTTACTAAGAACTAATTTGTTTGAATTAAACTTCCACCTTTAAGTAACAAATTATGTCAATCTGACCATACTCATTATAGCGAAAAAGCTGTCATTGCATTCCAGAAGCTATTTTTTAAATAAAAATGGCGATTAAGTTTTAACTATTAGCTGTTTATTATTCTTAGAATTATACCTGCTATTTTTTGAAAAAACTAAATGTAGAATACGTCTCTGCATTACTTCAGGCGAGTTTGGAGCCAAAAGATTCCTGTAAATGTCCAGTAAACAGGCTTCTCCCCTTCAAAGCACCAGGACCAGATGGCATATATCCAGCCCTACTTTAGTGGGGCCCGGAACTGCTTATGCCTCATCTGGTGGAAATGTGCAGATCTTCACTGGCTCTGCAAGATATTCCAAAGGATTAGAGAGAAGTAAGAGTGGTTTTTCTACCTAAACCTGGCACAACGGATTACTCTTTCCCAAAATCATAGCAACCAGTTAGTCTCACATATTTTCTACTGTGAAAGATACACCAGAGACCAAGTGATTGCACTGCACCCACTTCATCTCAATCAACATTTGTATACCCTAGGTAAATCAATTGATACTGCCCCCCTCCTTATGGTGGGACGTATAGAAAGGTCGTTGGGCGTAAAAGAGGCCACCTTGGGAGTATTCATACATATACTCGTAAAAGGCGCGTTTGACAAAACTAACTTTCCTAATATCCTATCCTCTCTAGCGAACAAGGATGGACATATTTGTGAAGTAGGTGGAGCTGGTTACACTAATACGGTTTCTTTATGGTTGGTTTGAAATCTAATGTAGAGTGCGGTGAGGCAAGGTATTCCCTGTGGAAGGAGGCGGTGGATAAAACCCCACTTTTGTAGGCGAATATGGGCAGTGTTGCGCCCAAGTTTGAATTTAACAAACCCTGTATTGTATCACTAAAGAACGAACGGAGTAGTTATCATAAATATTTACATATATAAAACAAAATATTGAACGGGATGTGGAGTTGACTTAGAATTCCTGAACATGCAAATTCAATGGGCTACAGGAAAATATGCAAGTGTAGTTCAGACCTAGCTGATTGGCATACTTGTAACAGCAAACGAAATAACCAACAGAAAGGTAAATTAATTGTCACTCATACAGACAGCAAACAAGAATTACAACTCCTAAAAAGTTTTAAAATAACTTCGTGCTAGAATGTCACCGATCCTGACTGAGGAAAGTGTGGACAAAAAAATTACAGTTATCTAGACGAAGGCGTACGCTGAAAGGCAGCCTGATCCATGATCTTTGGACCCTATATCCGCCTTACAAAGTCAGCAATGATAAAACTTAAGGTACACTCCCATCTTTTATTTAGAGAAAGATGGGGCGATATAGAACGCAGTAAACTCTCAAAAGAGTTACTTAGCTATCCAAACAAGTACACAGCCAAAAAATTGCTGAAAATAACCAGAAAGCAGACTATTGACGGGGATTCTAACCAACACACTTCTATGCAGAGGATCTGAACAAAAAGAGGAAACCGTCGAGCACATCCTGTGTGACTGCTCGGTTCTCTAAGTTAAACGGCACTGGCCAACACTAGCTAACACAAGAGATAACCCCCTGAAAGACATCGTCCACTACTTCAAATCAGTAGGTTGAACAACGAACTAAAGGGATAAGCTCAGGAGAAGCACACTGGACACAATGAGGCCAAAGTGCATATGAATCTTTTGCTCCTCAATTTGATACACATACAGAGATTCAGATTTACTAGTATATATTGTTAACAACTGATAATTTGGAAAACAGCATAATAACTGCATGTTACTTAACCACCAAATTTAGTAATTCTAATCAAATATCTCTTAGAAAAAGTCACAATCTCGAATATTACCGACCATTTATGCATATTTAAAGGTTTTTTCCTTATTTGGTAAAAATATTTGCACACAAAATAATCTTGCTGCTTAGCACAATTTATTCAATTAACAATCACGTTTATTTCTAGCATTGAATTCCATCGAAATGTTACATACAGGTGTAAATTTTTTAGATATGCGTAAATATTCATTCAACAAATATTTATATATAAACATAATTATTAATCATTGTCAAATTCCTGATTTATTATTATTTCCATTATTAAGCATAACACTTTTTTGAGCCATATCCCTACTATTAAACTTTTATTTATCGATTGATACTTAATTCATAACAAAGTTTGTTAATTTACTAGGTGGGTGCGTTGGAATACGAACAGATTGTAAAGCATAATAATAAGGTAGGATTATTAATTATTAAAAAGTAATTATTAAATATTTGTAATGATTGAATAAATACAAAAATTCAAATATGTGTTAAAATTATTTAGTACTTCAGTTAGAATGCATTTTTTAAAATGGTAATATCTAAATACTTGAAAACGATTTGACTTCAGATGTTTCTCTTAGGTTTTCATTCACTAAAAATTTAATTTTTAAATCCTTGCGTTTTGCTATTAGTTCTTTCATTTTTTTTATTTGTTTGTTGACACTCGGTTAAGGCAATATTTGTTTTCTAAGCATTACCAATTTCTTTATTTTCATAGTTTGCATTATCCCTTAATATATTTAAATTAAATTTTTATATGATTAAGAATTATGTCTATTCAGAGATATAATTATTTTTGGAGGAGAAGGTATGTATAAGTATGTATAGATCTATGCAATTAATCAATAATTTAAATTATGAAATACCCAAAAAAATATTTATAAAATTTGAACACAAGTAGAAGAAGATCAATGTAAGAAAGAAAACATTACTACAGAGAAACATTAGGTATGAAAATAAACCAAACCATCTAAGACTCTTTGGAAGACAGGGGAAAATATTTAGAGGAAAATTAGACTTGAGAATAGGGCGAATTTTTATTTATTTATTTTTTTTTTGAAAAATGTGTTATTCACCTATCTATCATAGTGTGGAGGCGCATTTAAACATCTAATACCCCAGCAAACACAAAAACATATTGGATATATATATGTTATGTAATTTTTGAAATATAGAAGTCACAGTTATATAAAACTGAAGTCACGACTAGATAATATTTATGTATTGAATACTGACAAAGGCCGGCACAGCTAGAGAACAATAGTGATATAATATGTACGTATTTATTTTACATATTTATTATGTATATTATGTTACATCTCAAATACGTCCAAATTACTATGTAACATATATGTTTATTTCGGATCTCCGTTTCTGATGATTGTTCACCATAACCACTGTAAAATTGTAAAACTGAGCTACTTATCCATTTTTTTTTCTTCCTCATTGACAAGTCACAGAAGTCTTTCAATTTTTTTCTTTTTAAAGAATTATTTTGCCTAAAATGTATAATTAAGTTATTTGAATGTAAATCAATTATACTTGAAAATAACTTTAGTGTGATAAGTATATAAATAATAATAATTAGTACTTACATACTATTTTCTCCAAGACACCCAGAAAAAATGTATTATAAGTATATACTTTGTTATTCATAATTTGCACGGGTATTTGTAGCACTCGAACGACTCGTGACAATTTATAGGTTATAATTTTCTTCTTTTTTTGTAAGACGTATTAGACGAGGCGAAATTTATAAATTATTTTATGTAGCTTTTACGTAATATATACATAAAATATTTTATGTAGCAAATTTTACGTATTAAATATATATAATTTTGTTCTTCTATTTATGTAGCAGAATTTACATCATGAATACATAATCAATTAGATATATCTAATATATAAAATATTTTATAATGTCAATATTGAGAATATATAACAAATTTTATATAGATTTTGTTACATAAATACTACGTAAAAAATATATAATTGTTTTATATAAAAATCTTTCTTTCTCTGTTATATATTTTTATGTAGCATATACATTTGTGTTTGCTGGGACCTTCTCTAAAAAATGAGCCTTTTCGGCTAACGCTTACTTTAGTCAGTTAAAAGTGTGTATTGTTATAGTAGTAGTGTAAATTGTGTTTGGTACTCTCCAAGGTACGGCTCCAGATTTAGCAAATTATTCTAAATAATTATGTTTGAAAAGATCCAGTCACTCAACTAAGAATATAACCACCCTTTTTTATGAAAAAATGCTGTATACACTTTTGGCTATACATGCCAACATACATAAATATCTAGTCACGATTAAAAGCTACGCGGTAGAATCACTAATCAGTTTAATCCGTCTGTTATAAAAGACCAAAAGATTATAAGATCGAGGTGGGGAAAAGCGTGTACTTAACTACATCATCCGTATGCAATCCTAAAGGTAAAGTTTAGTCGTTCTTATGTTAATTTTTTAATTGATGAATACTTCTGAAAGACATCTACTAAAACATATATTCTCAAATTAACTCAACATTAATTTGTCGTTAAATTACCCTCTATAATACACCACGCAATAAAATGTTTATATTCGCTTATTTTAAGAACAAAATTAATAAATTAATACAACAATGAATTAATAAGTGCTGACTAAATTTTCAAGTTCATTTGCCAAGTCGTTTTTGAAAACAACTGTAAAATGTTACTGAAAAATTTTATCAACTTGTTATTTACAATGTTAAAGTAAAAAAAAAATTAGAAGAAAAAAGCTAAAAATGCCGCTGGTTTAGTTTCCATAACTTTTGAGTGGGAACATTTCTTGAGTTCAACAACAAATTCAGAGATTATAAATCTTTCACATATGATGTAATTAATACACATATATACATAACATCAACAATGTTATGAGAGGTATACTTGAATGTTGAATGTTATATTAAAAACTTAAATTCCTTATATATAAAATTTAAACATTACTAGAACTTTGAGATTGAAATGTTTATAATTGTTTTTTTACTGTTGCAGTTTTTAATGGAAAGATTGTAGAAAATATCTTTCAAGATGAATAAATACCTAAAATTGTTCTTTCACAGAGTTGTGAAAGATTTGAAGCAGAAGGAACTTCTCCCGTTGAAGCTATTATTCTTTATGCATTCATCAAGTAAGTATTTACAAAGAGATAAAACATCTTTTTCAGATAATCTACTTTTATTTCTTGTCGTCATATAACTTCTTGCATAATTTATTATCAAATATTCCTTAAAATAGTAAACTTTGTCTATTTTATGTTTACACTTGTAAACAACCGGATTAAAGTTAGTTGTTGACTAAAATTGTTAGGATACCTACTAGCGAATTTCACTTTAGTATAATTTATTTATATAATTCAATTATATAAAAGAAAGTTCAAAACATATATGTTAAACTTAAAGCGACAAAATAAACATAAAAATACTTTTTTAAATTTTAATCTTTATTAAAAAGTAATTAGTTATTAAAGTATATAACTTTTACAAAAATCTAACATTCAAAATTTAAAAAATTATAAAGGAAAAATAAGATGAAATGTTTGTTTAGGTATTTATTACTTCATAATTTTTAATCACACAAAAAACCTGGTAGGGTTCAAAGAATAGATGCAGTGTTATCCCGCTGAATAGCTATACTAATCAACTAATAAAGGTTTTAGGCTGTAAACTTTCACAAAAATTTTTAAGTTTATCTGAAATTTCACTGACCAGTGTCTTTGAGTCTTTGTCCTAACCCTAATGGGAACAAATTTGTATTTGTCCAAAAGTTCCTTAATTTTGCCTTTTTTTGTTCGCCATTTAGCTGGATTTTATGTATGTACAAATACGGCGTGTATGCTACAGTATCAAATAATATGTCCATCTAGTATGTCTTCTTTATATTTATGTTAAAGGAACACTCCATTAAACTTCTTGCCAATTGGTTTGGATGGTTTACAATTCTCTTGCAGTAAGGTAATAAAGATTCCTTTATTTAATCTATTACTGTCTTGACTTTTAGATCCACGGTATACGTGCTTATTGTAATATACCATGGTACCCCCAGTTTCGTATGGTTTTTGACTCAAGGCGTTGTAAAAGTCCAGATAAGTATATGGTGAATACTTGTATAGAAGGAGTTTATTTTCCAGTGACATGCGTTGTATAGATAGGTAAGGAATGTAATGCCGACGTCAGGTAGCTTGCGCAAGATATTGGCAGTAATAAGATCATACCCCGTCGCCTTATGGATGTTGATTTTACTTCCTGCTTAGTGAATTTTTTTATGGGTTTATCCAGTTGATGTGGTTTATCTAGTTAGGTTTTGATTTAACTGGTTTTGCTAGATCCATGCTCAGTATTTGGGGTAAAAACTTCAGAAAGGTGTTGGTTAAATATATTCGCCTTATCTATGTCGCTTTTCGCCTAAGTACCATCTGTCTTCATAACAAGGGATCGAAGTATTATTGGTTTCTTAAGTTTGGCCGTAGCTTTGCAAAGAGACTAATCAGTGGCTTGGATCGCATCAAGACTTCTAAAGTAGTTTTCCATTTCTTTGTCTGTGGTAGTTTTTAGGGCTTTTTTTTATTTACTTGTTATTTTAATAAGTGTGATTTTATGTGCTGGATATTTTGTTTCATGCCATAGTTTTCTGGCTTTGCGCTTTGAATTTACCACCTCCAAGATATATTTGGAACATGAAATCTGGGTTTGTCATTTTCAAGCTGAGGCGAAATTGCCGCCCATGCGGCTTTCTGTATATTCTCATTAAATTATTCGATTGCTTGAATGATATCCTCATCTGTTTAAAGAGATACCTGACAGTCAAGGAATTGCTCGACAAGGTCGTGGAATAATAACCAGTGCAACTACTGGTGAGTGATCTGATGACATTTTAAAAAAAGAGCTACACTTTATTGATGACTGAGGAAGTCGTTTGTGAATAAAAAAGTCTATGAGATCAGGTTTTTTTCTGACATCAGTAGTACAGTCAGTTGGCTCCCCCGTTGACGTAACAGTCAGTTGTAAGGCCCTGATAGCTTCTATAATTTGGCGTCCGTTAGGTGTAGTTAGTCGTGACCCACATTCCTCCTCAGGAGCCAACAGTGTTGGACTCATCACCTCTAGGATGATGACTATCAACCAAAACCACCTCAAAACTCGCCGTTGTCCCCATCTCGAAATTACTATCCTAGCATACTTCACGACGGAAGGCGGTTCCTCACACACTCTCCGTTTAATCTGCCACTCAGAAACATTCGCTTCTACTAACCATACTCTTCACTGCCTTACTCAACTCCATCCATTCCCCCTCCCCTCTCAACATTATGCCGCCCGAATTTTCGAATTCTGCGCTGCCTTCGGCTTGTGGTTTTTGAACCACCATTACCTCCTTCGCCTTGCGGCGTCCCTTCACCAGTAATCCCATTGTTTTCTCTTCCACCACGTCCAATCCTTTGAAATGTGGACATATAAATTCCACATTGCCTCTTTGCCCAGATAGTTCGTTACCTATAGATAGTTTGAAGCAAAATTTTAGGATCAGATAGTACTTGATAAGATCTTCAAAATGAGGTATCACATAAATTTATGGGTCCGAGCGATTTTTCACATTTTCATTTTAACGTGAGCAAATCAAGTTTTTGTTGAACCACCTTGTATTTGGCGTACTAGTCCATATCTTTAGTATTCACATCAGATATGTTTGAAGTATAATAAAATATGGAATAATTACATAATTTTATTAATCAGTGTTAGCATTGAACTTTATAAGAATAAATACTTTAAAACTAAATATTTAGGTAATAATGGAAAACTACAAAATACGTTTTTAATTTTTAACAAAAAACCTAAAATTTAAATCTAAACCTTAAATTAAGATATTTTGTTTTAGCTATACTGGTTCTGTATCCTTATTTAACAATACACATGAGAGAATTAGGTATAAATGTAGAAGAAACAGCTATAATGTCTGCTGTAACTCCGGCTGTTGCAATTCTGATGCCACCAATAGCAGGGATGATAGCAGACAAAATAGGGAACTTTAGAGTGAGTGGTTGCATTAGATTGTTATTAGCCTTAACAAAAGTTCATATAAAAGAAATTCAAACAAATATTACTCTTTTGTTTTTATTATGTAATAGATAGAGTACATTTATTTTTCGTATGTATGGTTAACATCAATCACTGTAATTAAATGTGATTTTACAAGAAGTAATTACCATAGTATATTATATTATTCGCATTGTTGTCCAGTTAAAAGTAAAGCTAGCATATTGTTATTGTTAATTCTATTAAATATAACTGTATTCAATGATTATTTCTCATTGAATAGGTACAGTTTTGAATTTGAGTTACATGTATAATTTAGTTGAAAATGAATACAACTTTATTCACATAATATTTCAAAACAGTAATTTTTGTATCAAAATATTTTTTGTAAATTAATAAACTAATATATTTTTTTAGATATTACTAGCAGGATTTTCATGCACAGGTGGTGCTGCAGCTCTATTACTTTTATTAGTTCCCGTAGGAAGAATAACTGTCACATACCCTGAACGACTAATTTTTAGTCTTTCTTGTGAAACAAATTCTACCCCACTCTTATCTTTGTACCAAGAATATCCCTGTATTCCTATAAATGAAGACACAGTTTTAGACACAGAAATTAAATTGGAATCGTGCGGTTTTGCTTGTCAAGCAGTTCTAGGTGAAAACTATACTAAAACAATTTTGGATACCACTAGTTATGATGTACAAGTGTATGACATTTCAAAAAATTCCACGTTGCTTTATTCATATACGTTAAGTGAAGATGACTTATACGAACCTGAATCAGTCATTAAAACAAGAAATAAAAAGGTACTGAAAAATAATGAGAGATATAAAACGTCTATAAGAAAATTATCCAAAAATTCTTTTTATTTTCCCACTGTCTCCATGTATAACTTTTCCTGTAATTTGGGGGACGAAACAAAAATTAATTGTGTGCTAGGAAGTAGAGACCAATTTAATGGATTTCAGAGGATGAAAAATCCTTGGAAAGCAGGAATTCAATATAACCCACCTGATCATAATGATGTAGATGAAAACAGACAAATCTATAACTTTGAATTCATAAATTCCAATCGACAGAAAAATATAACTTGTTTGGAGAATACAGGTTTGATAGGAAAGCACATATCAGTAACTATTCCAATAAATTCTAATGAATCTACAGTTCGGCATCTTGATCTGGGTAGTTGTGCGCACAGGTGCTTGGCTACAGCTAAGCGACAAAATATTTGCTCAAATCCAAAAACTTCTGTGGAGGTAGATATGAATGTGACTTTCTGGTCATATCTTTGTATCAGAGTTTTTGTTGGAATTATTAGTGGTACTTCTTTTGCGATGTTTGAAGGTGCTGTCATAGCTTTGTTACGAGAACACAAGGCTGATTATGGCCTCCAGAGAATATATGCAACTATGGGAGGAATGATAAGCTCACCTATTTCCGGATGGATGATTGATTACGCTAGTAAAGGCAAAGGATATACTGACTTCAGGTAGGGTCGATCAAACAATCTTAGCATAATTTAATATTTTTAAAGATTAAATTTATTGTACTAACCCTTACTTTTTGGAAGTCCATCTTACTAAGAATAATAAAAAACTCTACATGTAATGGCTATCCATTACATTTGATAAATAAATTAATTAATAAGAAAGAACATGAAATGTCAGTATAACTAATATTCCCTCAACAAACTAAAGAAATTAAAAGTTATAAAAGTATTACATATTGTGGAAATATTTCTAATACAATTTCAAAAATAATATTTTCGGCAACATCTGCATTAATTTCATTCAAATCACACAATAATGTTGGTACAAAATTGTTGAATGTAAAAACAAAATTATCTAAATTAAAAAATCTGGTGTTTACAAAATTAATTGTCCAAAATGTTATGCTGTATATCTAGGTCAAACTCAAAGAAATTTTGAAATAAGATTCAATGAACACTTAAGAGCATATAGATTACAACAACCAGATAAATCAAACTATGCAAAACACGTTCTTGAACATCCACACTCACTCATACACACAAATGACATTCAAATATTACATATTTGTGATAAAAAACAAAATTTAGATTTCCTCGAAGAACTTGAAATAAAAAGACATCTAGCAGATCAACAATTTAAAGTAGTGAATGAACAAATAAATCTTGGAAGTTCTCCACTATTAAACTGTTTACTTTGATTAAGTCTTCATTTTATACATAGATAAGGCATCATTGTAACATAAATATATTAAGTTATTGTAAAGATCAGCATGATATAGTTTTTTCCTGGTTTTTCTATATCATTGCACAGTTATACTGATCTTAGAGGGAAATACATCCAGGATAATCCCTTAGGGCTAATAACATCTAGGCTTTAAAATTGTTATGTCTTATTACTTCCACACTTGGTCTAGCCTTACCTAATTAATCAACATCAGGTACCTAGCTACAAATAAACAAAAAATGTAACTTCAATATGTCAATCTGAAGATGCTATTTTTATAGCGAAACAGCTGTAATTGTGATTTTTAACCGAATTTTTCAATTAAACTTGGAAGTTAAGTTAAAGCGAAGAGTTTTTTATTATTCTTATTTTTAAAGATTTCAGTCAAAATATTTTTCCCAAGCTATAATTGTATATTAAACAACGCATTTCATATGGCTTTCTGTTATGACACGAGTTCAAGTTTAAATAAAGGACGAGTGTCATAAGAGCCATATGAAATAAGTTGTTTATAATATTTTTAATATCTTGTCATTCCACCATTTTTAAATTAATTTTTTAATTGTGTGTAAATAACCAAAATTTTGATTTTAAAAAGTATGTTGGTAGCACAGTTTTGAAATTTAAATTATCAAATGTTAATGTTTTAAAATATTTTAAAATGAATAATACACCAACAATAATATATTATATAAGTAAAAGATGATATTCATATTCACAAATACTTTTTTAAAGAACAAAATAAAATTAATGAATTGCTATTAGCCACAAATGTCATTGTCAATAATATTGTCATTAGAAACTTCACTCATGTAGCCAACCATTTAAAACAAAAATTTGCGTGCGTAAAAGTTATATTACGATACGCAAATGCGTTTTATAATGAAGATTTTTATAAGTGCAAAATTTAAAAATTATTTTTAAAGAAACATTCTAAGTAAAACATTGGTAATATATTTTGTATTTGTTGCAGGCCTGTGTTCTTTTTATATGCTGCTTTAAAGATAATCAGTGGAGTTCTAATGTTATTTATTAATTTAGAATTCAAGAAAGCTGCTTCTAGTGTTATTACTGAAGTGATAGAAGTACTTAAGAAACTTGAACTAATTGCTTTATTCCTATCCTGTATTGTTTTAGGTAAGTATAGTAATGTAATGCGGCTTGCTTAGTGGAGTTCTAAGTCAAAGTCAATATCAGTATTTTAACAACTTTAATTATAACACTAAAATCACTATTACAAAATAATATTTCCGTCATAACAGTTTACTAGCAACTAGATTAGATTATTATATAGTATACAATTAGATTATATAAGGACTGTGAAAATACACACCTTTTATCACCTCGATCTTTTCCAGATTTATTGTGGTTGTCCTTTTTACTTTTTAGCACTCTATAGGATTTTGTCCAATTTGACTTTTTTTACTAGACCATTAAACTGTACAGTGATTCTCCCTCGTAGCTGACAGCTGTGAGCTTCTCTTCGCCTATATAGTCTTGAAAGACATTTAGATTCGCAAATAATCTATTTCGAGATCCTCTCTTTTTCCTGGCGGAATCTGCATAAAGGGCTATATGTTAGGTGAATCGTGGTGATCTCCTCCATTATTCTTGAGACTTTGTTATTGCCCATTTAGTCATGTGCTACTTTACTATTAATTTCGTTAAACCGCAAAAGGGTTCTGGTCTATTAAGAGACTTTGCTGTGCCTTCTCGAATAGGTGTAGATCTTCGTTCCCTTTGTAAGCACTGTGGCTGGGTACCCACGCAATTCTTATCTTGTTTTTACTGCTCACTTCTATCACGGCTTTTTGCACACTCAGACTAGCCTTTAATTGTCTTTCATTGCGAGACGACAACTAACTCAGTTATTAAACAAACCACAACTTTGACCGTCTAACATATTTATATAAAATAGATGTTAATAACTTGTTCAATCTGAATCATCAGCTAATATAAAACTAATTAATATAACATAAAAAGAACATTTGATATATATCAAACAATTATTTAAACGTTTTGAAGGCTATAATATTTACAAATTATACTAATATAAAAGTAACTGTTTTAGGTTCTGCTTGGGGTTTTATCGAGAGCTTCCTCTTCTGGCTACTGGATGATCTTGGTGGTTCCAAATCTTTAATGGGTCTAACAGTAACAGTAGGAGGCGTTGTTGGTATACCCCTACTTATTCTATCTGGACCTATTATCAAAAGATTGGGTCATGCGAACGTGATTTTCATTGGATTTATTTTTTATGCAATAAGATTGGTTGGATATTCATTAATATACAATCCCTGGTTGTGTTTAATTTTTGAAGCTATGGAGTCGGTAACTTTTGGTTTAAGCTTTACGGCTGCTGTTACGTATGCTGCCAAATTGTCCACAGTTACCACTGATACTAGCGTTCAAGGTATGATGGGAGGACTTTACTATGGAGTAGGTTAGTATACTAAAGTCAGTCGTATATTTTAATATTAAGGAATAAAACCAAAGCTTAATTTCTCTATACAATAAATTTTTTCAGTTTCACTAAACATCTTACTTTGTAGGTAAAGGCGTAGGCAGCTTGATAGGTGGTTATTTAATAGAAATGATTGGAATCCGTTATACTCTTCAAACGTTTGCTGTATTCACCTTGATCATTGGTATAATATATTTCAGCTTTTATCACTGTTATATGAAAAAACATCCTTCACAAGGCACTGAAATAACAAAGAAAGACAAACCTGTAAATCAATTTGATGATATAAATTTAAAGTCAAAAGCTGAACTAGCTGATATTCAAGCTGATCTTCCTGTTATTTACGAAGACGCCATGTGTAATCCTGCGTACGAAACTACCGAAGCAGAAGATGAAAATGAAGAAAACATGAACAATCAACTTGAATCAAAAATGAATGGTAGAGTTTGACTTACAGTTTATTAAATTTATTTAAAATATATTTTACAGATTTTCATTATTTAGATAGATGATATTGTGGAGTTTTATTTATAGGATTTTTTGATGACATATTTTTAATTCATAACAAAATTTTCTAAAACAGTTATAAAGGTAAATTCTGACTATATTTCCTATTAAAATAATGTTGAATGATACTAAATTTGTTACACAAACATAAATCTAAATATAGGAAATCTCTTTATATATTCTTATAAATTTATTGTAACTGTTAAATGTTATTTTTTTATCAGTATTTTTATTTTATATTGTGAACACTTTTAAAGTTTATGTGTATAATAGTTATTGTAAATTATAGATATATTTTATTTTATGACAGTTCCTTAGAATAGTTAATTTGAATTTTATTATTGTTACAGTATAAAGTATTTCTAAGTCTATTGACAAAACTACGTAAAAGACAATAAGTCGATTTTTTAGAAATGTCTTTTTAAATGTTAAAATTTTTAAACATTTTTGACATTGAAGCAATTATTTTTACTTATCATATTAACATCTTGTATATATATTTCAATTAGATTTTGATTCAAATATAGACGTTTATGATAAACGTACATCTATGCGCACTAGCGTCTGTATGATTATCAAATTTTTTTTCGCTGTCAATTTAACTGAAATTATTGATGACTCCAAAAGAAACACGTTCCATAAATATTGAGACAAATTTGAGAACAAGTGGTCGTAAAATGGTTATGTTTTAATATACTGATTAACTACTTTTTCCTATTGTCAGTATTAGGGCTATTATTTAACCTAACCTCACAACTTCTGATCGTTTCAATCTTTATGTTTCGTTTACCCCGTATTTGCTTATGACTTATATAACACGTCTCATTAGTCTTATTCTAGCAGTAGTGGGATTTTTAAATGAATAATTTACTGTTTATTTATACTTTACACTGTTCAAATGGAATAACAATAAGTACATTAAAAAATTTAAAAAAATGTGTTTTTAAAATTAAAATATTTATTATATATTGGATTAAACATAAAAACAAATATAATTACAAATGTCAAAAATGTCTAGAAATTGTTTTTGTGATGATGACAATATGTGCTAGGGTTATAAGAAGTGATTCTATTTTTGTTTCTGTGATACTATATTTTATGTATGTACTACAATTTTTCAAACGTATTCAGCATACGCATAGTGCGATCGTTATGTCAATCTCTTCTGGAAAACCGACCTGGATTACCTATTCCAATAATAATAGCCAAAAATATACACTGAGGTACGTTGATCGTTATCAGTGCTGTATAATATTCAAACACAAGTAAGTAAAATGTATCTTCAAATTTACGCAAGATTTGAATGAAGTATCAGCGAATATTCTTCATTTACGGGCTTGTTTGTACACGATCTATTAGGTAAATTTACATAATGTATATCACATATACCAGGAAATATCCATACAAAAATTGTATTGTTCAATAAAACTATCTTATTTAAGCTAATATCAATTCCAAATTCATATCAACTTAATCCATTCAACGATTACCATTTTTTTATTTCAACCACTGCTTGACTTATTTTTATGTCATAAAAGTATGTATTAAGTCAACAATCATCACCAAACGGTCACACGTTGCGAACGTATTTTTTGGTTTCTAGGAAACTCAAATGTCTTAAGTTTGATGAAAAATGTGTTTATAATGAATGAGTCACTATATTAATTGTTTATTTAACGAACGTTTTTCGATGTCCATGGATAATAGGCAATTGTGTCGATTGAATTTGATAAGCATAGAGACCATAGATTTTGGATAAAATAAAAATCTAACTTAAACAGCAGTGGTCAAAACAAGATACACCTTTGTAGAACATTAACTTGTTTAAATAAGTTTGTTGGATCACAAAAAAGTTGATTGAGAAGGAAGTAGAATAGATCTAAT
Organism: Ophraella communa; assembly: GCA_035357415.1. Lineage (NCBI taxonomy): Eukaryota > Metazoa > Arthropoda > Insecta > Coleoptera > Chrysomelidae > Ophraella > Ophraella communa. Next base: position 25,013,839 of record CM068980.1, read on the forward strand.
GAGGTCGAAGTAAAGTTTTTTTTACTCTACTTTTATAAACTTAGATACAGTGATTTATACTAAACAGTGTTTTGAAAATTAGCATATGGATTTTCACTTTTACATATTACTAAAATATTGACATTTTTGAAATGGTTTTTAAGCAACAAAAGTTTTTAGTACTGAATCAACCCGTCTGAATTTTCAAGTTAAATTAATCTTACTATATTTTCTTTTGTCTATAAAACTTCCTTTAATTATGAAATATTTATATCAAAAATGGAAATGTGTCGTTATTTTATTACATATAAGTAACTGTTAAATATTTTTTTCTCGTCAACTCTTTATCACGCAATAGGAACTAAATTCAAATCTTGTGTAAATTTTTAGCATCTTTTATTGCCTAGTTTGAGTTGCTTTGCGCGTTCAATAAATGAAAGCGATACTCATACACAAAATGTGATATATTTAGTTTAATATTGAAAATACAGTAAAGATGAAATGACCAAAGTATAGTTAAGATAACAATATTCCTTTTATATCGATGAAACATTTTAACATGAGATTTCGCATTGAATAATTTTGGTAGACGTGGTCCTGACTCAATATAGCTTTAATTTATGTTTTTTGTTCCTAACTTTATTCCATCTTCGATTCCGTTATCCTGAGCAGAAAAATGGTAAATACCTTTTGTCCTGATAAAATTTGTTTTTCGTTTTCTATATTTATAACTTAACTTTTAAACTTTTCGCTGTTTTGTCACTTATTTGGCATGATATAAAGATAGTTTTAAGTCTTTGTTTATTATTAATCTATTTTTGTTTTTAGCTGGATTTTATTTAATTTTATTTGTGTCTGTTTTATTTTCCATACATTTTGGAATACAGATTTTCTATATTTAATATGCACAAAGTAACTTAAATATTAGGTAAGGATGTATTCTTATTTATTGTAGACATTGTAAACTATAACTTAAAAGAATTGCTAAGAACTACAAATACAATTTCAAAAAGGAAAAGAGTTTTTTTGAAATATATTTAAATTCTTTATTGTCTTTATTGGTTTTATTTAGAGTTAACGTTACAAGTTTCCTATTTTTAAAAAGCACAATCAATATTTATTTGTAGATTATATTGTATGGAATACGAATCTGGCAAATCATATTTATACACATTGTGTTTAAATATTTTAACTTTTAGGCCGCACAAATTAATAAATAAATTAATTAAAGTAATTCTATAAATTAAATTGAAAATTAGTTTACTGAACAGCAAATCCACAACTGTGGTTATTATTATTTTTTATCCATTCCAACTCTGATCACATGAATTTGTAATTAAAACAAAAGTACATATTGAGGATTGGTAAATGAAACTTAGTTTATTCAAATATTACTTATTTTAATAAAATCTATCATCAAATATAAAAATACTATATACATAAATACATTTAAATTTCTTATCATTTATTTAAAGTTATTTGTTTATAAATATATAACCCGATATTTCAGAGATTTGATAGTTTTTTTATTATGAAATCTACTTGCTTAGTATTATTATAAATTCATTATTTAGTACCTAAGGTATTATATAAAGATGGGATTTCTTACTAATTAATGGAACAATATCTCAACTACGTCTCTAGAAGTTATTTGCACGACAGCTTCAGAAGAAATAGATTACTTTTATGAATAGTCATTATTTACGTCTTTACCTGGAGAGACATGCATGAAAAATGATGCTATACTACAAATCATAACGAATGAATTAAGTGCATAACCTATGATTTTCGTATATACGTTTGAGCAGGAGCCTGTATTTTTCCCATATCATATTAGAGAGAATAACACCTAATAACATATAAAAATATGAAAATCCAAAATAAGTGTTTAATTCTATACCATCATATGCAGCACAGTAGACTATACCTCTCAAATGTCCATGGAGCCGTCGAAAAATTCAGAGACCGTATAGAGAGGCCTCTCTTGAAGGAATTCTTTGGTCAATCTACAAAACATGGAATAGCTGGAAGTGAGGCTTACAGTTTCCTAGCATTGTTGATGAATGATTTTTAAATTAAGTTCGAGGAAGGTAGGATTCGGTAGACATCCAAATCCATATTTCTTGTGGGATATCAATGAATTGGTCTATCAGTTTCGTTTTCCATAGATTTATGAACCAAGCAAATAGAATCTAATACAAATAGAGCTGGAAGAATTAGAATTTTGTCCATTTTAAAATATCACTTGCAATGGGTTCTACTAGCTAACTCAAATATATAACGGATGGCCCTCTTTTGCAGTTTAAAAATGGATTTAAAATTTTGTAAAGTACAGGAACTCCAAAATCATAGACCATTGCGAAGGTGAAATTCAAATAAAGATAAAAACTCTAAGTTGAAAATGTAAGTTTTTTCGAAATAGTTTTAAGTGCAAAACATACAGAAGATAATCTCTTAGATAAGGTATTGATATGCTCAGACAATTTATGGGACACGTCAATAAATAGACTAAGAAATTTAGTTGATTGTGAAATTTTAATTAGATTATTATTGAGCAGAAGAGGTTGTAAAGTAACCTCGTAGGATAAAGCTATTGTGTTGTCTGCGTTAAAGCAAAGTCTATTTGAATCCAACCAGACCTTTATAAAAAGCAGATCTCTGTTAATGTTTAATTGTAAGTTTGTCAAGTCCGATCTTCTCCAGGTTGCACTGGTGTCATCTGCAGATAGAGTAATTTCCAATTTAATTTTAAATATGTAATGTAGTTGATAAAAAAAGAAGAGGGATTGGAACTAAAAGTGAAATTAGTGATACACCACTATTGATATGGAGATCTTTTCCATCGGTGCGTAAAAGCTACCTTCTATTTTCAAGACAAAATTAAAACCATTTTCACGGAAGGCTACGGTTGCCATAAAAATGAAGTTTACTCAAACAAAATCTTTTGATTCACGCAGTCAAATGCCTTGGCAAACTCGCAAAAGACGGTAGTCGTATAGAATTTATTGTTGATAGATGTATATATACTTTAACTAGGACAGAGAAAATTGCGTCATCAGTGCATTTTCCAGGCTGAACATCAAATTGTTGAGAGGAAGATGGTTTTTCATTAATCTTTCCATTAAATTGATTGTACTGACCCTTACTTTTTGGAAGTCCATCTTATTAAGAATAATAAAAAACTCTTCGTTTTAACAAAACGGCAACATCAGCATTAATATCATTTAAAACACAAAATAATGTTGGTACACAATTGTTAAATGTAAAAACAAAATTACCTAAATTAAAAAAATCTGGTGTTTACAAAATTAATTGTCCAAAGAGTAATGCTGTATATATAGGTCAAACACAAAGAAATTTTGAAGTAAGATTTAACGAACATTTAAGAGCATATAGATTAAAACAACCCCATAAGTCAAATTATGCAGAATACCTACTTGAACATCCAACCTCACTCTTACACACCAATGACAATAAAAAACAAAATTTAGATTTCCTTGAAGAACTTGAAATAAAAAGACATCTAGCAGATCCACAATTTAAAGTTGTTAATGAACAAATAAATCTGGGAAGTTCTCCACTTTTAAAGTGTTTGCTTTGATTGAGTCTTCATTTTATACATAGATAAGACGTAATTATGGTAACACAAATATATTAAGTTATTGTAAAGACCAGCATGATATAGTTTTTTCCTGGTTTTTCTATATCATTGCACAGTTATACTGATCTTAAAGGGAAATACATCCAGGATAATCCCTTAGGGCTAATAACATCTAGGCTTTAATATTGTTATGTCTTATTACTTCCATACTTGGTCTAGCCTTATAACTACCTAATAAACATCAGGTACCTAGCTACAAACAAACAAATAGTAACTTCAATATGTCAATCTGATGATGCTAGTTGTCTAGCGAAACGGCTGTCATTGAGTTTAAAAAAGCAGTTTTTTAAATAAATAGTGGAAGTTTTGTTAAAACGAAGAGTTTTTATTATTCTTAATCTTTCCATTATTTTATATACACTGGGTAGTAGAGCAATAGGTCTATAATTGCAAGTATTCTTTTTATCGCCACCTTTATGAAATGGAATTATAATGGATGTCTTAAGAAAAATTGAAATTATACTATTTTCAAAGGATTCATTAATAAGAGAAGTTAAAGTATCAATGACTACCTCAGGAATGTTCAAGAATATTTTGATGGATAAGCCATCGATACCACAAGAAGTCTTTTTTGGACTTTAATAATGGTTTGAATTAGCTTCTTTTTAGTAACTTCTAGGAAAAAACTATTGGAGGTCTTTCTAGATGCAAGTAAATAAGAAAGTGCTTCATCACTGTGAGGTATCTTAGAGTCAATATTATTGTTAATATTTACGGAATAATTGTTTAGTTCATTAGGATCAGGAACATCAAAACTAAAATTTAAAATTACTAGATATAAGTATTTTGGTGGGTATAAGGGCACATATTACTAGGTCCTAACTACAAAGAATAAGACTCGACCTGCATTTATATGTAATCTCAAAAGTAAACAGCAGCTTGAAATGTTTTTTAATGTGAGGATCTTGAAAACTTGATATGTTGGGAAAATTACCTCCACCCTGTAGGGATTAATACCAAATAATTCGATGGAGCTAACGAGATACTCACTAGAGTAAATAAACAACTGCTAAATACAAACAGGATGAAAATAAAGACTCCTGCGGAAAAAAATAACTTTTGATCGATTAAATAAATCTGTATACTGCTATCTAACACATAAAATAATAAGAAAAACTATACGAAAGTCTAATAATAGGAAATTTAAAGATTAGCTTAAAGTATTTTAACCCTTATCCATTTCTATTTCAGAAAATCGTCAAATACCAAACAAAACTGTATTAAGGATACTAAGATAATTTTATCGTTGCACACTCGATTAATTCAGGTATCCAAAAGAATTATGATGAGGGGTGTTGCTAATGTCTTATCCTTAGTTTACCTTCAGCCATTGAAAAAATATACTTGGTATTAAAAGCGCCTATTAGAAAGTGAGAAATGTTTGTTGCTGTAATGGTAATAGAACTTTGGTGTCAAATTATGTGTAAATTATTAGGCAACATATTTTAAAAAAGGTTCAAAGAAAAACGCAAAGTCGATCCCACAATGAATATTAAAAAAGTTGCAATTAGTTTCGATCTCAGCAGACCATCATCAGGTTGAAAAATGCGATGGTGAGATCGAAACTAGTTGCAACTTTTCAAATATTTAATTAAATATTGTGGGATCGACTTTGTGTTTTTCTTTGAACCTTTTTTGGATTTTACTCACATAAAAGAAATGGATGATTTAATGTATTTCAAAGCTATGAGATGTATTATATAAATTAATTGATATTTAATTTTGAATTATTACTAAAAATTCAAAAACTATAAAAAAGTCTGAAACAGCGGGACAAAGTTTTTAAAACTATTCATATCACACTAAAGTTTTCACTCAATATTTTAAATATTACTTTTAACAATAACTACATATTACGAGTTAGCCTTATTCTAGTATAAATAATCATATTTAAATATAAACAAACCTAAATCTTCAGTTTTATTATTATTAATTCAATCAATACAAAACATGAGATTTAAATACGTCAATTACTTGTTCAAGAATAAGGCCAATGCCTAATATATTAAATTTGTTTAAATAAATAAAAGAGCTCCATTTCAATGGACTTTATGTTAATTCTAAACACAAGTATTATAGTTTTGAAGAATGGCAGTTTTAAATTTTGCTAAAAATGTTTTTCATTAAAGTGAAGTATTTAAGGACAAATTTGTAACTTGTTTACTAATACTAATGAGATATTTGGTTTGTACAATTTTTTTCATCGCTACCATCACTACATTCAATAAACCCATTGCATAATCTATTCTCTGGTAAGCATTCCCCGAGAGGGCATCTGTGACCATTACATGGATCTTTTATCGTTATATTGATAGAATTAAACTGGGCGTTGTTTATATTAAAGGAAATCCAATCTACATAATTAGCCACTTTTGTGTAGACACCAGGCCTGTTTGCTCTAGCACAGCCATAACCGTTACTGGTTATACCTGAAAATAAAGAAAAAAGTAAAATATACCAAACAAAATTCGGGCTATCACTACAATTAAACATAAACATACTTTTTTCCGCTCATAGAGTAAGTGTGTTAATTTTAACCGTGTGTCTATGTTCAGAGTACAGTATCTCCTAGGGATCCGGGATTATCAGCTCGATAAAATATAGAACGTAAAATCTTTCAAAGGTCCATAAATATATATACTTGCCTTGAAGTGTCCACCTCCCATTTGATTCTGGGCACATTAGAGGACCACCTGAATCTCCTAAACAAGCATCTCTACCTCCTCGTTCATATCCAGCGCAAAACATATCTTCAGTAATTCTGTATAAAGATAAAAATAAAGTCCTTTTTCTACACTCAGCTGTTGAAATAATGGGCATTTGTACTTCCTGCAATGTGTCAGCTAAAAATGTTCCAATATGTACACTTAGTGATTATATAATAACACCTAAATTGGATAAAATTGATTTTTTAAAGTTTACTGTAAATATTTTCTACTTTTATTGAAATATTTATTTTAAAAATATTTACTTATAATTACTGTACTCGTATATAGGTATTATATCAGGTTATTTTGAATAATACAAATTAATAAAAGGTTAAATTATAAGTAAAAAAATATTTGAAATAAACACTTACGAAATATTCTGCCAACTTCAAACAACTGTCCCCAGCCCACAACTGTACAAAGTCTTCCGTCTACAGGTAGTTGGTTCGGTTGGGGCAAACATACTGGTCTTACATAATCACTAAAAATAACTGGAGATTTTAATTGTAATAGAGAAATATCATTAACGAATCCTGAATCGGCATATCCTGGATGAACTATTATCTTTACAACAGGCTGAACTTGTTCGTAAGGGGAAGGAAGGGATGTACCACGCCGAAGAGCTCCTAGCCTGGCCACCCAAAATTCATCTTGAGCACTAAAAAAAAAACAATCTAAACTCTCAATAGATATAAATGAAATATGAATTAGTTTATTGATATCGATGTATCATTTCACTAGCTGTTTTAGTCCTAGAATGTCTAAAATATGCAATGAGCTACTTGATGTTTTATGTTTTGCCGACAATATTAAATCAGGAATAAACAAGCTGCCTTGCCAATATCTTTTGTCTTTTTTTTCTCTTTCATCTTATATTATTATTTTTATTTTATTTCTTTAAATTATTTTTAATTTTTTTTTTTAATATTTTTTTATTATGTAGTGAGATACACAAAAGGAATTTTGAATTTTTTATCATCTTTGCGCAGAGGACCACCCATTCGGGTTTAAACAAACATAGGTGTTAATCTATGGATATGTAAACAGTATAGGATACATACATCACGATAATAGTTGTTGTATTGCAATTTTACACCAGCTTCTCTAATATAATCATAAAGTAATTGAATACACTGACTTTTTGTTAATAACATTTTCAAATTTATTGGTTGCTCTATGTTATTGATACAATTGACGAAAGTTATTCAGATGAATACTATTAGTTGGACATTCAAGGATAATAATAATATGTTCTAGATCACCATGCTCCCCACAGGATCAATTTGGAGAAGAATCAGTTTGCTTTATTCTATAAAATTATTCTGCACCTCATTCGATAAATTATTTTTGTAAAGTATGGGTTGGATAAGTCCCTAAACCACGGTTTAATTGGAACTTTTAGTTAATAAGATTTATAAAAGAGTCCTTTGTCTGTATTGTTATATATGGTTTGCCAATTTTCTCTCAATTCATTTTTGAGTACGTTGAACAAATCAGTATTGATATTTACATCCTTGAGATGTAGCCATTTTTGAGATCTACTTCCTTATTCATCTTGATTCCTACGTGAGAATTGATCCACACCAGAGAGATACTTTTATTTTTAATTTTAATTTAATTATAAAGCTTGAGAATATCAACGACTAAATGACCGATCTATCTAAAAATGTAGATAGTTATTCCAGCTAGTGCTAATTTCTCTTTCTGTTGTTCTGTTGTACTTAAGATCCTGATGCAAGTTGGTTGCTATCTCAATAATAACTTCAGTGTGTTTTAAAAATAATCATATGTCGGTATACTACTAAGACGGGTGAGAAGTAGGCTCCTAGCTCCAATACGGTAAAATTGATTTGGCAACTCCGCTCCGCTGTATATTCCGTCCGACAGTTACGAGTTAATATTAAAAATATATTATAAATTTATACTAATAAGTCTTAGTAGATGAAGATGTCCATGAATGAAATTTTGCACAGAGGTAGAAAAAATAATTCTCTTTCATCTGGCATATTCAAAAATTACTTACAAACGTTCCGAGTGGCCAAAAAATGGATTTTTAGGGAATTTTTCACGCAAATTCGGATATATCCTTTGGAGCTGGGGGGTAGATGAAGATGTCCATGAATGAAATTTTGCACAGAGGTAGAAAAAATAATTCTCTTTCATCTGGCATATCCAAAAATTACTTACAAACGTTCTGAGTGGCCATAAAATGGATTTTTAGGGAATTTTCACACAAATTTGGATATATCCTTTGGAGCTGGGGGGTAGATGAAGATGTCCATGAATGAAATTTTGCACAGAGGTAGAAAAAATAATTTTCTTTCATCTGGCATATTCAAAAATTACTTACAAACGTTCCGAGTGGCCAAAAAATGGATTTTAAGAGAAATTTTGACGCAAATTCGGATATATCCTTTGAAGCTGGGGGGTAGATGAAGATGTCCATGAATGAAATTTTGCACAGAGGTAGAAAAAATAATTCTCTTTCATCTGGCATATCCAAAAATTAGTTACAAATGTTCCGAGTGGCCAAAAAATGGATTTTAAGGGAAATTTTGACGCAAATGGACATCTTCATCTACTCCCCAGCTCCAAAGGATATATCCGAATTTGCGTCAAAAATTCCCTTAAAATCCATTTTTTGGCCACTCGGAACGTTTGTAAGTAATTTTTGAATATGCCACATGAAAGAGAATTGGTTTTTCTACCTCTGTGCAAAATTTCAGTCATGGACATCTTCATCTACCCCCCAGCTCCAAAGGATATATCCGAATTTGCGTGAAAAATTCCCTTAAAATCCATTTTTTGGCCACTCGGAACGTTTGTAAGTAATTTTTGAATATGCCAGATGAAAGAGAATTGTTTTTTCTACCTCTGTGCAAAATTTCAGTAATGGACATCTTCATCTACCCCCCAGCTCCAAAGGATATATCCGAATTTGCGTCAAAATTTCCCTTAAAATCCATTTTTTGGCCACTCGGAACGTTTGTAAGTAATTTTTGAATATTTCAGATGAAAGAGAATTATTTTTTCTACCTCTGTGCAAAATTTCATTTATGGACATCTTCATCTACCCCCCAGCTCCAAAGGATATATCCGAATTTGCGTGAAAAATTCCCTTAAAATCCATTTTTTGGCCACTCGGAACGTTTGTAAGTAATTTTTGAATATGCCAGATGAAAGAGAATTATTTTTTCTTCATTCATGGACATCTTCATCTACCCCCCAGCTCCAAAGGATATATCCGAATTTGCGTGAAAAATTCCCTTAAAATCCATTTTTTGGCCACTCGGAACGTTTGTAAGTAATTTTTGGATATGCCAGATGAAAGAGAATTGTTTTTTCTACCTCTGTGCAAAATTTCATTCATGGACATCTTCATCTACCCCCCAGCTCCAAAGGATATATCCGAATTTGCGTGAAAAATTCACTGATATGTCAATTTTAACACACTATGAACATTTAATTTATTAAGTTTATATTAGTATTTAAATAATATTATATATCATTTTATATTTTTGTTTTTATTAAATTAACTTTAAAATGCTTTTTATCAACCACTAATTATCGTGGTTCCCCCGTATTTAATTTGTAGTATTATCATGTGCAAGCGTTCAATTTTACGAATTTTACCTACAACTTGCTGGTCGAGTATGCACAGTAGATTTTGATGCGCTGTTGCCAAATGAGCTGCTTGTCGTATTTCTACGGTAGGAGCTAGGAGGTAGCTTCTCGCCCATACTACTAAGTAGGTTGTTGGAGGTATAGGTATGTACATGTTCTCTGTATAAGGGAAAATGGGGGTCATTTTGAACATTTATGGTAATATCATATTTACAGAGGTTATAGACATTTTTTGTACTTGTTAATTTATTCAAGCCATTATTTTTAGTTGCACCTTATTTTTTAAAGGTTAATTAATAAAAGGGCCGTATCTCAATAAAAACTGTATTTTGACAAGAAGCAAAAAAGTTTTAAATATAATGTGTTAAACTAATGATGCCACAAAATTCATTTGATTTGAACGTACTCAAAAGTTTGGGGGGGATTTAGGGCTGCACACCCCCTTAAAATTTTTCTGAGCTCTGAGATGTTTTTTCTTTTTTATGAAAAATGCCTTCAGAACAAGTAAGTAACGTGTCAATTTTTATTACAAAATGTCAAGTAGTTTGGGAGATAATGTGAAAAAATAAAATTTAATTTGTAACTTCAAAGGGCTATAACTTTTTTTGTGTACACTTTTGTACTAAGGTAAGTTGGATTCAATTAATTTATTTTTGTCCCCGGAATGCGTGATTTAATTTATGACATACCTTTTTGAAACACCCTGTATAAACTATATCTTATTTTGGTATGTATTATGAAAAATTTAATATCCAAAATGTAATGCTGTATATATAGGTCAAATAATGAAGTAAGATATAATGAACACTTAAGAGGAATACATACCCTCGTTTATTTGAAATAAAAGTCAAACGCCGTTATTTACCAACCGATTGTTTTGAAAATTTGGAAATTAATTTAATGTATACTTCTAAAAAAAAGTATGGAAACAGATTTTTTTAAAAAAGTCTAATTTCTGAGAAAAAAATTATTTACACTCCAATTTTTAATTTTTCAAAAATTCGCTCCCATAACTTTTTAGACATTAGTTAGATGTAACCATTCCCAAAATTTCGTGAATTTATCTTAAGTCGTTTGGGCGCACAACAAACATTTAAGTTTCTTTCCTGATTGATAGCGCCCTCTTCTAAATTCTGTGAAAACGGAACTACTAACATGTATAGAGGTGGTAACAGTAAACTCTGTTACTTGTGTTAGTTACTGTAAGTAACGGTTAGTACGACTGAATAAAGATTTGGTAAAATAGCTTCAATAGGTAATAAAAATTAACATAAAATACGCTGTTTTCAACACGCGCTGTTTAAAGTAGGTATTTCTTTTGCATTAGTATTTTAAAAGTAATCATTATTTAATTAATATAGAAGGTTTTAAAAGGTAAAAATATAAAAAGTATGAAGAGTATATGATATAATTGGCATTTATATTTTATAAAAAGTTCTTTATGGATTTAGGTGTTGTTTCTTTTAGCATTTACGTAAAAACCTTAATGTTGATATTCTTATAGGGTTGAAAGACATTTTATATCAACTTTGTTGAAAGCAATTTTTAATGTCGCAACCAAGCTTAGGTATAATTATTTTAAACCTTATCAGTTAATCTAAGTACCGGTTTACTGAATTATCGTTTAACAATATAACTTATAGTAGAGAGAAATTAGATAATAAAATAGGGATATTATTCTGTAGTTACGAAGTATATTTTTTGATTTATTAAGTAACTAAGAGCCGGAGCTTCATTGTAAAAAACGTTAATGGTTACTTTTGCTTCATATTAAGTGCTTCGCTAAACAAAATGCCAAAAACACCGAACACTTGTTTTTATGAGATATTTTAACCGGTTGAGTTTGCTAGATATTTTTTAAGATAAGGAATTTTAAAAACAACATAAAGGTTATATAACATCTTTTATTATTTCTTTTAAATAAGCATTATAATAAAAACACTTTAATTTAGGAAACATTTTATTTTTCCAAAACACATCATCCCTGCTTATTTGTTTAGCATGTATCGGCCCTAAAGGAGACCAGACAATGAAATAGCAATATTCCTTGCCTGAAAGATGTGGCTGCCCTTGTATTTGATAATAATACGGATGAGTGTGTTTTAAATACAAAAAACCATCCTCATCATACGCAAGAAATTTAATTTTCTTTTCAGCTACTCCTTGTTCTATTAAGCAGCTTTTTAGGACCAAGGGACATTTAACTTCAATAGTGAAATTGTTGTCATCTTTAATCACGCCATCTGGACTTGCCCCTAGAAAATATTCCTCTCCAGTTCCAATGAATAAGCCACAAGGTGCAACATTTAAACCTGTCAGTTCCTCAAATGCACGAATTGCTGTTGCTTCATTGTCCTGACCATATCGTGTAGCTCTGTTACCTGTAAAACCTCTGTAAGACGATTTGTCATTTCTCGCAATCTACAGATAGTTCCAAAATTAGATGCAGTTAGTCTATACTGTCGTACTTGATGCCATAACGGATTTAAATGTTGTCCTCTTGTAGCTATTTCTATACTAATTTTATCTGTCATTGTTTTTTTTAATATATTCTGGAGCTTTTCTTTTCTAGCATTTAGTTCTTCTTCACTTACTTCATCTTGCACTGCCCCATAATCTTCATCGGCAACTGAGATAATTAATTTTGGTTTATATCCCCGTTTACATTTAAAATTTTGAGTTCTTTGTCGCTTGAGTTTTCTTCTTGCTAAAAATTTTTTTGTGTAATCTCCGGTAGTTTCTTGAAATGCATTTATTATTTGTTGAAGGTAGGTATCTTTCGAGTTATAGGAAATAGCAGCCAACTGACACAAGAATAAAATAAATTCACCAATTTTCGGTTATTTATGGAATAATAATTATTAGGTAGCTACCTACAGATAAAAAGGTTTACTGGATTTATAGTTATTCCAAAGAATTTTAATTTCCTTTTATTATTTATCAAGCAATAAAGATTATTATGTACCTACGAAGATTAAATTTCTATAAAGTATGGTTATTCTAAAGGTAAATAAGGAAATTGCGGATTGATAGCAACTAATTTGGTTTTGATTAAATATTCCATGAATTTAGGCTAATATCATATTTAATATTCAGAATTCTTTTGTACGATGACAAATCTACTTATAAAATATATTTTAAAAGATATAGGTAATAAATATTAAGTCCTAAATGTTCATTTAATTTCGTTAAATTTATAAAAATGTAAAAGGAAATTAAAACATACTGTAATTTTATTAAATATAAAAATCTAGAAAGAAACAACTCAAATTTTCAAAACAATCGATTGGAAAATAACGGCGTTTGATTTTTATTTCAAATAAAAGGGGGTATGTAAATGTGATTAAAAAGGTTTTTTTTGTTCACGTATATATTAAATTTTATTTCAATTAGTTTTCTTAGTCTTATGAATTTTCTAAATGGTAAAATCCCATTAAATGTCACTTGTCACAGTCATGGTAAAAATTTCTTTAAAATTCCTTTAGCAGTTTTTTCTAGACAGTGTTAACAAATTTACTTCACACTAACATCCAAAAATGGTTCCGCAAATAAATATTTTTCGGTCAGGTATCTCCACAACGTAAAAATCAATCAAACCAATTTTTTTCTTATCACAATAATTCTTCCCCTCTATTATATTCAAACGGAATACGGGATGAATAATTGAAGACACGTAAAACAAAATTCCTGGATTATCATACATAAAAAACATTGCCATATTGTCACAGTTTTTTATTTGTCTAGGTCTATTTATCGATTTTTAATTAGTAATAATAATTTCTTTCCCAGAAATAGAATTATACTTACTTTTTTTTAGTTAAAAGTTTTAAAAAAATAAGAAAAGTTATCTTAAAATGTTTCAACTAAAAAGGTGTCTATAAATTTAACGATTCTTTAAAAATTTTATACATTTCAATTTTTTTTAAAAATGTTTTTTTAATTTCTCTCCTTAATACCCTCAATAATGTAGCCTAATTTAATTTTTTTAAAGTTTATTTATTTATAATTAAATTATATTAATAGTTTTGGAGATATTCAGAATAAAAAAAATAGGACCGATGCCTGGTAATAAAATTATCGGCTGGGTGGTTGTTGTATTCGTTGTAAAATCCTTATCTGATCAGTTGAAACTACCGATGTAATAATATTACGAATTTAATATGTGTATGCCGCCCGTACCCAAGCCCATCTCTAATTTCCTACCCACCCAAAATTCTAGCCCATGGAAGATTTAATATACGTCGACTTATGATTTGTAATCTACGTCAGCATTTAAAATATCTCGGCTTATCTCTGTTCGAACTTTGAGGGTGCTTCCGACACCGATTCTACGGACAGGGTATGTATTCCTCTTAAGAGCATATAAATTACCTAAAACAACCGGATAAGTAAAACTATGCATAAAACCTATTTGAACAACATAGACAAACAAATCAATGAAATTCCAATATTACACAATTGTGATAAAAAACAAAATTTAGGTTTTCTTAAAGAATTTGCAATAAAAAGACACCTAAGAGATCAGCAATTTTAAGTTTTTAATGAACTAAAAAATCTTGAAAGTTCTCCACTATTAAACTGTTTACTTTGATTGATTCTTCATTTTATACATAGATAAGACATAAATGTAACATAATATAGTGTGGAAACCACATATGGAATAAAATTATTTAGGGGTTAGTTAAGAATATTATAAAAAATGCTGGGACCCGTCAACTTTGAAGTTCAAATGTGAGCTTTTTAAACATAAATTTAAATGTACAGAGTGATACTCGCAAGTCTGGCATCATCCATGATCTATATTTTTAATGAAACACCCTGTATGTTTTTATGATTTTAAAAGCTCCTTAACAACACGATCTCAACGAAATATACCATGTAGACTCTATTATGAATTGTACAGAGTGAAATTTTGAAATTATTTATAATTTTGTTCAAGATAGTAAATACATAAAACACTTGACGTAATTGATTTTGTACATTAAAATAGGACACTTGTGTGACACATTATTTGACGAGAAATTTGACGTGAACTTGATAATAATATTTACTTTCACATCATCTTCAACGAAGTGCGGTTTTCTCTTTAATGGTTTGACATGTCCAAGTTCTCTGAATTGTGCGTGAATTTTAGAAACAGTACCTTGTGAAATATTAGGTAACTAAGGATACCTCTGATTAAATAAGTTTGCCACTTCAACTTGACTTCTGTAAGCCAATCATCATTAAAATTTCAATCCGGTAAGTCTCAGCTAAATATTTCATTAATACTTTGCAAGATATTAGTTTTTGATTAAGAATTGACAACTACGATATTTAAATGTCAACACATCAAAAACTGAAAGACATCATTTACAGATTTAGTTTAATTATATTGGTACAATTATCCATACAGTTTTTACCTATTCGTAACAAAAAATGTTAACTAAACCCAAAATATTGATATTTAGTAAAGAAATTTAAGGTCTGAATTCAGCTAATTAAAGATAAAACCATTATTTAAAGTGTGAAACATTATTATTTTTACAATTTTATGTATTTACTATCTTGAACAAAATTATATACTTAAAACGCTGAAAGATTACCCGTACGTCTTGTTTGTAAGTATACGAATCAAATCAAAAAATTTTAGTCAAAACAAAGTCTAAAATCAGCTCTGCGACCCGAAATAATATGATGTGGCTAATACTCCAACATACGACTTTTCTCTGCAAAGAAACTTTTATTGACAAAAATATTTTGTAATGAAATTGCTGTTGTAATTACCTGGGGTAATATTATGTTAACAAATGTTATGTTATTCTTGTTCCCATTCTTAAAGGAAAATGTTATTTTTAATACTGCAATTAAGGAAATAATACCTATAGTTTTTTTTATCAGCAGACAAAAATTTTATACACTTTTGTAATCTAACAAAATAATATATTTTTGTTAATACCTCAATTATTTTCCTATTTACATTAATTAGCCTCAATACGAAAAAAAAAGTCATCAACAAAAAGCACAGGTAATAGAAATAAAAATTATACCTATGTGTATTCTATTATTATTTATTTAAACAAACCTTACAAACTCTACATACGTTTATGTTAATTATATATAAATTATTAACAGTAAATAAATAACATACCAAACCAAAAAAAGCACATAAAGCCTATAAATAAAGTATTAATATATGATATAGAAAATTAAATATGATACCTACTCGTTCTACTGTAAAGAAAATTGTTAGAAAGAGTATATCAAATAAAAAATAAACTTTTTCATAAGTAAACATACTTAAACATCCTACAAGAACACAATTCAGAAAATTTCTACTAATAATCACTTTCAGAATCTGAGTTGTTTTCATTTACATTTATAATGATTTTTTCCACGTTAATGTTTATTAAATTTTGTTCTCTTGTAAACCATTCTTCAATAAGCTGTTCGGTGTATCTTACACAATTTTTCCAAACTTCCCCATATCCGTCTCTACCAATATGATTGTTGTAATAGGTTTTGCACTTGACCCAAATTAATTCAATTGCGTTAAAGTCACAATGACATGGCGGTAACCTTAACACCTCATGGCCATGTTCTCCTAAAAGTTCATCTATTACATATACATTTTCCTTTCTGTTCATTTTGGCAAGTTGCAATAATTCTGGTTTTGTAAATGTCTCATTATAGTTTATATTGTTTGCTTGTAGCCAAGTGGTTATTTGATCTTTTCTGGAAGAAGTCGAAGGTTGCTTTTCTACAAGTAAACTGTGGTAAGGAGCATTATCCATTACTATCAATGAAGGTTCCTCCAAACTAGGAATTAACTGCGTTATAATCCATTTACTAAAAATATTACTGTTCATTTCTCCGTGGTAGTCAATCGTTATAGATTTTGAAGAAAACAGCAAACTTGCTTCTTGGACGAATCCTTTAGAATAACCAGCATGAACGACAATAAAACGTTTGCCGTCATAACCCTGTGGTTTACGTACACTTTTTACATTACTATCCTGCCAAGAATTCGTTTTGTTTCCCTTAGCATATATCCAAGTTTCATCTAAAAAAATTACTTCTCTTGGTGAAGCACAATTCCTATTTTCCATATATTTACGAAGGAAGCAAGCTCTTTGATTAGCAATACAGGTTCGTTCTATTATCCTTTTTGTATTTAAAACCCAATTCTTTTAATAATGTTCGCAAAGATGTATTACCCACAGACACAACATCTTTTTTTTTTTTAACTCAATGTTTAAAGTTTTGATGGTAACGTGCTTTTCTAAAATAAAAATAAAATTAATAATGTTTTCACGAATAAGTAACTGTACTTACTTTGTTCATACATAGAATACAACGTATTTCGTACTGCCATTTTGGTTCCATCAGGTAAGTCAGTTGTTTTTGGTTTCAAACGCGATCTGCTCTTCCCCGGAGTAGATAGCACTGGGTTATTTTCTTTTCTTTTATTGACAGTATAAACTGTTTTCCTAGAAATCTTAAGTGCAGCTGCCACTCTCTAAAACGAAAGTCAAATATAGAATACTTAAAAAGAATTTAATATTCTTTAATATTTTACCTCTTGAATAGATGAAAGGGGTTCCAAGGGTCCACCATTTCTTTTTTCCAACTCAAAATACTCGCAGAGGTTTAAGACCAACTGCTGCGCTTGTGAATTAAGGGGTTTCCCGAAAAATACTAAGAAACAATAGGATACATTAATATGACTGCATTAAAAAAATGTAATACAGTAATACACTCGTTTGACGAGTTCTTAGACATAACATCTACAGCTGATTGAATTAAATTTTTTATGATTGTATTTTATTTAAATAAATACTTACCAACTTAGAAACACAATATAAAGCAACAATAGTTCTTAAAAGAACTGATTTTTACAAAAAGTACGACAATAATACAAATAATAAACAGGAACAATCAATGATGACAAGCAATTGACAGGTACCACACTGGTCAATTGAGTAACTGTAAATATACAACATAAATTGATCATAGTTGGTCAATTATATCGCTCTCTCTCTTTTTATGATTCGTAAACACGTCTGTGTACATACGTACGTATGTCTTGGATAGAGAAGACATCAGTGTATAATTTAATATTATCGTTTGATATTTATAGAAAAGGACAGCACATAGAAAAGGTGTCGGTGATATGATCGTTCAATCGTGACGCACGGGTAATCTTTCAGCGATTCAAGTGTAAATAAAATATAAATTATAAAAATTTCATACTCAATTCATAATAGACTCTACATGGTATAGTTCGTTGAGATTCGTTAAGGACATTTTAAAATTATTAAAACATACAGGGTAATTCATTTATATTATAGATCATGGACGATGTCAGACTTGAGTGTATCACCCTGTACATTTAAATTTATGTTTAAAAAGCTCACATTTGAATTTCAAAATTGACGGGTCCCAGCGTTTTTTATAATCTTCTAAACTAACCCCACAAATAATTTTATTCCATAAATGCTTTCCAAAGTGTATATTAAGTTATTGTAAAGATCAGCGCGATAAATTTTTTCCTAATTTTTCTATATTACATTCTTTAATATTATATTGGTATTAGAGGAAAATATATCCAGGATAATCCCCTAGAACATCCTTAATGTTGTTATGTCTTATTACTTCAATACTTGGTCTGGTCTTAATACTGCTTAACCAACATCAGATAGCTACTCTGATAAACAAAATTTAACTTTAAGCCAGTCTGACTATGAGTTTATCGAAACATCTGTCATTGAATTAAAAGAAAACTAATTTTTTAAAATAAAGTGGAAGCTTTTTTTAAAAGTTTATTTAATGTTCTTATATTTTTTATATATTATCTTATTCAATAATTTTGAGGATATAGCATGAAGTGGCACTTAAGTCAGTTTCCATGAAAGTATCAATTAAATAGGCGGAGATCGCTGACAGTCTGCAAGTGAATCTACTTCTCAGTTTATATTTTGTTTACAACGCGTAACTGATAAATTGGCTAAGACAAAAGATTTGATTTACATTAAGTAACATTTAATTGAATTACATTTCCAGTTGGTTAGTTTAACTTTGGAGACAATGAAAAAAGTTAATAGTAAAAAGTAAAACTAATGGAATAGGTAAACTAGATTTTTTACTGTTAAAAGATGGATTGTACATTTTTCTCTTCTAGCAACTTTAGTTATGTACCTTCTACTAAATATTATACAGAACTCTGGTAAACAAAATTCGTTTTCTGAAATATTTTTTATATATATATATATATATATAAAATTAAAAGTTTTTTTGAGGTGAGCAGTCAATTATAAAAGGGCAATTAACGAAAACTCTTTATATATATATGTATATATAATAGAATATTTTAAATAGTATCAGCTGCATTATATTGTACATAACATAACCATATGTTTAGTAACATATTTAATGGTTAGTTAAATTTATTTCAATTATGACATATTTCAGTCATACTTCTGGTTTTAAAAATGTTTAAAATAATGCTTATGAATTAAACTACTTACTGATAAAAACAATGTCCTGCAGAAACTAACCATCTATCCGATAAAAGAGTGGCACCGCATTGAAATTCACCTTCTTTATACAATGCTGCTTGCCAGGGCCAAGAACCTAACCCCGCATTACCTCCTCCAACCACCCTACAAGAAACATTTTTAATTAAACTGCTAATATAAAAACCGATATGTTCCCAATTAAAAACTATATTTTATAAAAAATAAAAATTGCTTAGATTGAAGATGTTTTATAATTTTTTGTCGGGTGATTATATTTGTTATGTTCATTTTATTTCTGTGGAGTAGATGCTTATGTATCTTTCTAGGTAGTCCCACGCATGTTCAATTGGGTTAAGGTCTACAACAACTAATCTAAAACTTGAATACCAACCTCTTAAAGGGGAATTTTGGAGGGTGTAAGTAGAAACCTTTTTAAGAACGGTAAACAACTAAAAGGTTGAATTAAACTTTCACTATTAATTCGCAAAATATGAAATGCAATGACTGCCGTCATTTCATATTTTGCGAATAAATAGTGAAAGTTTAATTCAACCGTTTAGTTGTTTACCGTTCTTAAAAAGGTGGACTTTCACGT
The DNA here is from genome assembly GCA_035357415.1 of Ophraella communa. Lineage (NCBI taxonomy): Eukaryota > Metazoa > Arthropoda > Insecta > Coleoptera > Chrysomelidae > Ophraella > Ophraella communa. Next base: position 25,033,903 of record CM068980.1, read on the forward strand.
AGTAAGGGTTAGTATAATAAATTCCAGAAACCTTTTTATTTATCGTTGATCAGTTGGTTTGCAAACGAACGGTAAAATGACACTGTTACAAATTAATTCGTAGTCTTTGGTGGATGACATGAGTACTGGTTAGGTTAGTTTAGGTTAGGTTGGGTTAGGATAGGTCAGGTATTAGCTTACCCAGGAAATGCGGTGATCGTTGGAGATAACGCTAACTCTCCTTTATAGGGTTCACCTCGTGAGGATCTTAGGGGAAAAAATTGGTGGACTGTCTGGCCCAGCTGGAATGGATCGCCTCAAACGATGGCTCTCCTACTTTTTGGAGTGGTAATTCATGCACCTATATTGATGTGGCTTTACTTTCTGAAACTTTGTCGGGTCGAATAAGGGATTGGTCAACTAACCACAAGAATGTATTTACCCATCGTGCCCCAATACTTTTAGAGAATACCCACTCTGGGAGTAAAGCGATGCAGGATCACAAGACTACCTTTGTAAGTAAGGAAATTTTTAAAAATCTACTACATAGGAAGATGCAAACTGGTAGACAGATTTCACTATTTTAAACGGTGGTGGATGTGTTGAGAAAGTGTTAAGTGCTTCAACTCAAATATAGTGTGCTATTGGTGGACGGATGAAATCGAAACTGCGAGCAAAATCACACCATCACAACGAGAAGGAGGATGCAACAGGGGATGGGAACTATAGAATATGAGGTATTATGCAAGAAATATAGAATATCCTACCTATTCACAATTATTCAAGCAGAGGCTGCTGCAGGAGCTACTTACGCACACACACCCACACACACACACACACACACACACACACTCACACACGCACGTAATTTTAACTTATCTTGCTTAAGTAAGGTGTTTAAAATGACCTCCCAAAACATTTATGCATGCATCAACACACTCATTTTGTTTTCCTCTGTCACACTAGTTTTTGTTAGTTCATGTTTTTTATAATCCACTGAACTAGTGCGGTTAAATCGATCTTTCATTTTTTCAAATGTATCTTGTTTAGGTTGCTGCCTATTGGGAAACCGTTCTTGATAAATTCTATTTGATAGTAATGAATTTTTATTTCATTCCCCCAAAATCTAGATATTATCTACTATTACATCAGTAGTAAAATCCATTATTCCTAATTTATATTGAATTAATTACTGAATTACTAAATAATAATTATTGCTTATTTACGGTGTACCACACTACTGAATTAATAAACAATAATACCAAATTGTCAGTTTCTGACAAACCAATCATGGCCAAGTCCTATAATTATTGATAAAAATAAAAATATCTAGAAAACTGATAACTTTAGGTATAGGGAGTACTTAATAAAATTTGAAGTATGACACTAGTACTTTTCGATAGTGATATAAAATACAGGGTTTTCTATTTAAAATTACCAAGAAAATAATGTAGTTGCATTTTGACTTACCCTGTATTGGATTTAACGAATATTATGAAAACGAATATGTTTTATAATTTTTAATAATTATAAAAAACTTTGGTTGCACTAGGTACTTCTTTTTAATTATACAGGGAGTTAAACTTGAAACGAGTTTTAGCTAATATTGGTTATAACTTTTTAAATACCAGGTATAACATAATATAACTTTACATTGTTGTGATGTGTAAGTGAAGCCTATTTCAAATATAAAATAAAATACAGGGTGTACCATTTAAAAAAAAGACATAAGTTTGGTGTACCACCATCTTATGGAACACCCTGTAAGATTATTACTAATTTTAAAATGTGGAGTTTAAAACTACCATTTTTGTCAATAATTTTTTTTTGTAATTTTTACTGTAACAGGTCTACTGAGCTTCCTCACACTAATCAATCACCCTGTATAGATCAGAAAGTTTTAATTGTTAATTATTTGTTTTAATAAAATTGAAAATATTTAAAGTAGTTTATTCCAGTTGAAAAATGGTTAGCTTACCTGGCTATATGTTTAACAACTTGAGGTCGTGCTCCACATTCTAATGTTTGACATTCTACTTTGACAATTTTTTTGTCTGTACAGTTAGAATTCTTGAAGGATAAACTGGACTTTGTTTCGTTTTGAAATGAATATGCCAATTCAAAATATACAGAACTATTACTATTATCTAGGGTTTCCGTAACAGTTTTAATAGATGACATACTTCTAAAATAATAAATAGTTTTCATATTTATTTTTAAATAAGTTTCTTTACACTTTTTGTATTATAGTGGTTCATATATTTAAATTTTAAAATTATTTTATTGTATAAAATATTTCTTACTGGTAAGTCATAGATTTGCATACAGCTTTTCCCAAATCTGGAATTTGCCAAGCGATATGTGACAAAGAAACAACATTTTCAAAATTGTCTATACATAGTTTTCCCCATTTTCCAAATTTCCTTACCATAAGATAACCTAAAATGTAGTTGATCAAAAAATTAGCACAACTATAAATTGCCTATTATTGTTATTGCGTTTTAATATTTACTTTTTTCCTTGATAAGTTAATTGGGCAATATTATCAACAGGTTCACAAATTTCGAAAATATCTGTATTATCAATGCGATTGTATGAAAAATGTTTCTCTTATTTAATTTTTTTAGTAAAAATATGTATCTAATGGTATGTTTTTAAACCAAACTTAATCATGTTTTAGAACAACTGATTATATATTGGAAATGTTAAATACCTTCCGAATAGTATGGAAACTTATCCGCTGATTCAATATCAGATGCAATTGTTACACATTGTCGTTCATCATCTCCTTGTGGGCAATCTTTAAATCCATTACAAATTTTTTCCTTAGTTATACATACTTTTGAATTGCTGCATACATATTGATCCGGACGACACCATTCTGAAAATATTTATATATCGTTCACAAACAAATTCTAAAATCATCCTTGAACATTAAATGTATTACTATTCCATTTAATTTTTCAAAAAGTTATAGGGAAGTGCAAAATAAAAATAATGGGTTTAAAAGTTAAGCAAAACAACAACATATTTGCCTATAATCTTTATAATCTATTTTTTGTGGAGATATTTTTTTTACCACATTCATTTTCGTCTGAATAGTCCCAACAATCAACAACTCCATCACAAATCTTGCCAAGCAAATATTGAGATCTAAGATAATCGGCACAGTTACAATTTTCTTCATCTGAACCATCATCACAATCTAATAGTTGATTACATTTTGCGGTTTCTGGTAAACATACTCCGTCTCCACACGTAATTGTGGAATTTGTGCAATCTAAAATTATTAATTAATTATGAAACTTATTTTAATATTTTAGTAGTTTAAAACGAAAAAATATGTAAACCTCTTTCAAAGCATTACTATATTTTTATACACTAACCACAGTCGATACTGAGACAGATTTGTCAAATATTCTAAGACTTTAATTTTACGCTTATCTTTTACTGCCAATGTTAATGAAAAAAGTTCAAACATGATATATTGTACACAATAACTCTTAATGATCATTATTCGTCCGTTATTATGATTGTGAACGATTGGTTTCATAAGATCATCCACAGACTATTCACCGTAAAATATGAAAGAAATTTTAAACATCAACTATGGGTTATAAAAAAGTTAATATTTTAATATTCTAACTTAAAAGGATATGGGTTATCATCAATAAAATGTTTCAGTAACATTTATGTAGGTACTAAAAATCTCTAGTATTCTACATTTTATTAATAATCATTTAATCAATTGAAGATAATATTAAGCCCATAAAAATAGCAAGAAAGAAGAAAGATTCTAAATAAAATGATCAAAAAACAGTTACTGAATATTATTATACTTGTCTTCTTTAAGTTATCAAAACCACTTCGTGGTTTTCCTTTTGTTAAAAATGTTAAGAACAATTTTCGTACTACAATATTCTCTAAAATGATAGACTTTTCATTAAATCTGTGTGATAAAAATTTAACTTTCTTTACTACGAACGCGTCATAGATACACTACCAACGTAACTCACCTGAATAATTTCCTTTAAATAGTGTTCCATTTGGTGATAAAGTAACTTTATTATGAGACTTGGTTAATATTGAAAGCCCATTCAAATTTGTGTAACTAGATGCAATGGCTTTATTTAAAATAAATGGTTCTGGTTCTTTATCCGGAGAACTGGAATTATCAGTAATTTTACTGATTTCAGATAACTGTTTTATTTCTTCAGCTGTTAACACATTAGTACTTTTACTAAGTTCCGATGAGTTTGTTAAATTTATAATCGTATTATTAAGATTGGAATCTAAAGAAACTTCCAAGTCCATTTTGGGATACCTTATCAAATCGGAGTAGCTGTTTTCTACCGAATCTTCAGTTGCAAAATTAAGTACACCCATTATTTTAAAATCATTTTTGACCGTGTCCTTTTTACTTATTTCCACTTTTTCACTTTCAACTTTGGAATAAACTGGATTATTTGGAAAACTTCTATTTTCTACGGACATGTTAGGCTCTTCAGATCTAAATGGTCTCTTTCTTATTGGTCGTCCTATTCCAGAATTTGATTTTACTGGAAGTAATGTAACCAGAGAATGCTTTGTAGTGTGCACTACTAGATCATCAACATCATCCATCACTACTTCGACTTGGCCTTGTCCTGAAATGGACTCATCTTCTTTTGGTTTAGTAGGCATTGTTGCTGCAAGAGACATATTTTCAGGAAAGGTATGGAAAATAGAAGAAATATTTCGTATTAATTGTTTTTTTATAACTTCTGGGCTTTCTTTTTTGTCAGGTACGTATTTTAAGGTTTCTACTTCTACGAATTCTACAGAATTCGGTTTTAAAGTTACTAAAACAGTCTCAGTAATGTCGTCATAAGCCATCTTTTGATTAACGGAATCAGTCACAGGTTCTATAACTGATGCTTTAAACTGTTCTTGACTTAGCTGTAATGTATACACATGTTCCTGTAATGGAGTTGTAGATGATTCTGTCAATGGAATTTTATTGACAGGAATCGGATGGCTTTTTAAACTTGTGGAACCCAACCTCTCAGCATCATTAAAACTTACAGATAATCCAGGGTTTGTGAAACTTGTGTATACCGGCTGGTTCTGATCAGCCGTAGGCTTTAATGTTGGTTTTAAATAATATAAATTATTTAAAAAATTATTTGCTGATTTAAAATTATTTGATTTTTCTGTTAATGGTGACATATTTGGAAGAATTGGAATCCAAGGAGCGTCGTCAAAAGGATTTAGTAAAAAAATAGATTTTGTAGATGTTGTAGTAGTCGAAGTAGTCTTAATGGTAGTTGATGTTGTAGTACTGGTATATGATGTAGTTACCACGCTACTATCTGTAATAGGATCTGTAGGTATTATTGATTGTTTATTAACTTTTTCCACAGCTCCTATTTTGTATAATCCACTGGTAACAGCTGAGTCTTTAAAGCCAAATTTTTTAGTAAACGGTAAAGTGGTCTTTTCTGGGGATTTTGGTTTGTTTGTAGATTGTTCAGTCTTTTTTTCGGTAATATCAGCGTCGGTTTTACTTATCTTAAAGGAGCCCTGCACCACTGGTAAATCTTCATCTTTTATTTGCTCAACATCATCAAGGTATGCTGGTTTCTTGGTAGGAACTCCCATTGATGGTAAAGTTTTATTATATCTTAATACTACGTTATTTTTTGGTGTTGCAGGTCCGTTGGTTGAGTAATCAGATGGAATGATCAAAGAAGGATTTGGGTTTATGTGGTGTATTGCATCATTAGATAATACTTGGCGAACTGTTATACGTCTAGCATCAAATCGAATATTTTTGAATACTGGGTGTCTTGATATTGCATCTGTTATAAGTATGTCTTTAATTGCCTTTTCAATATTTGATACATTCCTAAAATGTCAAGATATAAAATATCACATACCTACGTATAAAGTTAAAAAAATATAGATTTTTTTTGAGAAAATGTCATTAAAAACACTTACCTAGATAACTTCATTCGATTAAATACAAGTTTAAAATAGACAGTAAGACTATCATTTCCAAATTTGTCAATAATACAAGATATAAATGCTTGTCCTAAAACACTTTTTTGGTACATAGTTTCAAAATTTCTTTTATATCTACGAGCCTTCTCTTGAAGAGCTCCTATAAATCTGTCCCCCTTAAGTATTTTGGCGCTACAGCTAAATGTTAGAAGTGCTGAAAAAATAATTTTTTATCAGTAATAAATCTCACGACTCATTAAATGGTAGAAAAAAAGTCTTGACTCTTGACACTTATTATGTATTGGGAAGTAACATGGTAATTATTCAAAACATAATTAATTATACTTATAAGAAATCCTGTTGATTAAGCCTGATTCAGGTTGGCGGTAAAACCAATGAAAGTGAAACATCTTAGATGTAAAGCAGAAACCGGGTCTGGAGAGCCTACAGTAATTTTACAAATTTACAAATCGGTATTTAAATGAAGGAAATGGTAACAACGCTACTGCCACTAAGAACTTATTGAGAGATCGCAGATCCAGCTTATCCGGCTTATCCGGCTTATCTAATCTAACCTAAAAACTGATTGAAATAAATAAGCATACCTACGCAGGATGTCTGGCAGCTTTTCAAGTTAATCCCTACTTCAGTAGAGACTGAAGGATTTTAGTTTTGGGTAGAATATTCAGAGCCTTTCTAGCTTCAAGATATTTATATTTTATCATCTTAGGTTTAAGTTATACGTACCAAATAATAACAAATACTTGCTTATGAATGGAATGAATTTACGTTTCAATGGTCATTATTAACTTATGTACTTAATGGGGTTGTCTACCTTTCTAAAATTGGTAGGAAGAATGATGAACTAGACAACTCCCTACGATTATACACAATGGACCAGCTTTTGCCTGAGTGTAAAGCAAATTCGCCTTCCCTGCTCTATAGATACAGATTTTTTATTGGTACACTTACCATTTGGTGTTTCGGTGTGTAGAACACCCATATACAAAGCTAATCCAGCGATGGCTAAAACAGCTATTAAAACTACAAATGATGCTACGGCTAATGCTATGGAACATAGTTTTCCCCTTGAAGATTTATGTTCCATACCAATGCAGGATACTGGTGTAGTTGGCGGTCTTTCCTGCCATGGATATGTATGAGCAAGCGATGACACTGAACGTCTACTTGTGGCAATATTATATTCGCTCTGTAAAATAAAATAAATAAAAGCTGTATTATTAAAGGCAACTATGTAAACCTATTAAATATATTTATTAAATAAGCTCATTTTTTAAATTTAATTTCAGATTAAATTAATCTTGAGTGTTAAAATAAAGTATTTAGGACGTTTCTAATCGTTATGCATTTTTTTAGAGTAACTTGAATAATCATCCTAGAGTTAGTTTTTTAACTGAGTTACATATCGTAGCAGTTGGAAAATAAATTAAATTTCGATTAACCCAAGTGTAAGAAGTAAAAATAATAAGGGGAATCTAGCCTTAATAATACCTAACCAACATCAGGTACATAGCTACAAACAAACATAATAACTTCAATATGTCACTCTGACGATGCTAATTCTAGCGAAACGGCTGTCATTGTGATTAAAAGCCTAATTTTTTCTATTAAACTTGGAAGTTTCGTTAAAACGAAGAGTTTTTTGTTATTCTTAGATATATAAACCCATTTATCTCTTTTTTTAATTGAATAAAATATTTATTAAAAAAATGTAATTTTCGTTTAATAGAAATGATAGAAGGATCTTCACTTTATAAAATGATGAAAGAAAATTTGAAATTAGTTTCAAAATGAGCACACAGTGCTTAAAATGCTGCCATAAGATAATTTTTAAAAATATTTTTTTTCTCTATTATACTCACACTTTTTTAAAAATTGTAAAGAGTGATTTGGTACTTTTAATCCTAGAATTTTTTTATAAAAAAATACAGAATACTTTTATTTTACTAACTCTTTTTTTGCGAAAGTGCATCTTAATGAGAACATTGAACAAAGAACTTTGTACTAAAACTTTGAATATTTATCCGAAAAACTTAACTTAATCAATGACAGCTTCTATTATCGGGTTTCGATATATATTATCATCATCTGATTGACATATTGAAATTTCATTTTGTTTTAAAATATGAGCTATTGAATTTTGATTGTAGCACTAGATCAAGTAATAAAGTAATAAGACATAACAATATTAAAGCCTAGTCCTAAGGGATTATCTTTGATATATTTCTCTCTAAGCAGAAAAACCAAGATAAAATTATATTATGCTGATCATTATAATAACTTAATGTATTTGTGGTACATTTATGTCTTATCACTGTATTAAATCAATCAATCAAAGAAGGCAAACAGTTTAATAGTGGAGGACTTCCAAAATTTATTTGTTCAGAAATAAAAGACGCTAGTGACCAAAGAAATAGCTTGACATACAGAGGACTTTGGGTAACACCTCGCTAAAATCAATTCAAATGGAAATTTACTGAAAAAGAGAAATAAAATCGGTTACTGTAGCCACTGTAAAAGTTTCACGATTCTGGTTTTACCAAGTTATAGTAATTTAAAACATTACAAATTGTTCTAAACATAAAAGAAAATGACGCCTGAAAATAGTTTCTGAGAGCTACAAGAATAAGGTAAAATATCTAGGTGTGGTCTTGAATAAAAAACTGACTTGGAATAATCATATAGAAAAAATCTAATCCAAAGCCTTAGTGGGGAGGATGTTTGAGAATATTCATAAAAATATCCATATCCTGACAGACAAGCAGGCAGCCTTAAAAGCTGAATGATTTTACTTATGATTTAAAATTAGTCTAGGAATATAAATAATCCCTTAAAAAACTGACAGTTTACCTTGATGTGGTTGTCAGGTCATAAAGGAATAATAGCAAATGGGAAAGTTGACACATTAGCTAAAGAAGTGGCAAATAGAGGAAACAAAGGTTCCTTAATCAGGAGCTCTTTTGTGGTATTACAAAAAACAAGCTCAATTTCTAGAAACAGGATGGATTACGATCTCACTGAATAGATATGCCAGGATTGAGGCAAGCTAAAAGGTTTATAAATGTATCGCTAGAAGGAGCAAAGGGTCTTCTCCTAAAGAGCAAAAAAGAGATCAATTGGAACATAGGTCTTTTCACTGGCCACTGACCTTTGAAGTATAACCTCAAAAGTCACATCGTTGCTGCGAAAGTGCTGAAGAAGTGTCTTAACATATACTATGAGAATGTGTATGTAGCATTGTCTGCAAACGGCTCAAATCCTACTCTAATTTTTGTAACAAACGCTTGAAATATGCCAAAATTCAATTTTCGAACAATGTGTCGGTGGGGGCGATGGCGATGCGAGGAAAAATTTTATGTAAATGAATAAAATTAGGTATCGCAGTTGCGAGAGATTGTCAATAAAAATATTGAAACACTTGTGAGGACTTTAAACACAATTTATTAACAAATTGTAAGAATACAAGAATTCAGCTGGTTACAAATTACTAACTGTCACTTTTTACTTTTAACTTCACAAAAGCTGAACGAACACTCTAACTACCGCGAATGACCCGCTTTATATATCAAAATACTTGACATCTCGATTTTTCTAGAAATAACTATTTACTAAAATCCAAATATTACTAGAATGTTCGCGAATAACTACCAACCTAAAATAATTATAAATCATGTCGAGTTCCTGTCAAAACCTTCTTCCTCATTCACGGACTCTACCCTTTATGGCAAGCAGCTACATCAAAATACATGCATTCCTCTCGCGCATCTGTCACAATCATCCGTCACATTCATCCGTCACACATCTGTCACCCGTTACACTGCCCCCTCCTTAGGTTCATTCCTCCCGGAATGTGATAACTCTCCGGAGTAGACTTCAGGGTCATCTTCGGAACTGGTCGAACCCTCTACCCGAAGTTGCTGTACCTCCCTACTGTGGTCACCCTGATATAACGCCAACCTATCATGATGGACTACGACGGGTTATCCTTTGGGGACTCTAACAATCCGATAGATCACATCATTGATTCTCTTTTTAATCAAATATGGACCTTCCCACTTCTTTTGAAGTTTCGGACACACACCCCGTTTCCGTCGAGGATTATAGAGCCAGACCAATTCCCCAGGTTCATAAGTGTTTCCTGTCGCTCGTGAGTCGTAGTACCTTTTCATCCGGTCACTGGAGAGTTTTAGTTTGTGGCGCGCCAGTTCATGAATATTTTCGATTTTCTTCTGAAGATCTCCGACGCATCCTTCACCGGTTGCTATTTCACCAGGCTTGCTCCCATATATCAAATCGCAAGGTAATCTAGTTTCCCTACCAAAGAGGAATTTCGCAGGTGTCTGACCCGTAGATTCGTTGACAGCCGATCGGATAGCCATTAAAAATAGTTTTGAGACCACTTTCGATAAATAATTTGCAATGGTTCGGTTCATTCGTTCAACCATTCCATCAGACTGTGGATGCATCGCTGTAGTTCTAGTTTTATGGATACCTAATCGTTTGCAGACTTCTTGAAATAGCTGGCTTTCAAAATTTCTTCCCTGATCTGCGTGCAGCTCCAACGGTACCCCAAAACGGCTAATGAACTCGTTGACCAGAATATCGGCCAAGGTAGGGGCTTCTTGGTTGGGAACAGGGTAGGCTTCCACCCATTTAGAAAAATAGTCCATCACAACGAAGATGTATTTATTTCCAACCTCACTGGTTGGTAGTGGCCCCAACACATCTACGGCGATTCTTTCAAATGGACTTCCGACAAGGTATTGCTGCATCTCTGCTTTAGGTTTACAATTAGGTCCATTGCTAGCAGCACACGTCGTGCATTTGCGGCACCAATCTTTAACATCGTTGGAGCAATTAACCCAATAAAATCTATCCCGGACTTTTTGCAGCGTCTTTGTAATACCTAGGTGTCCTCCAGATATGTCATCATGAAGTTGTTTTAAAATTTCCGGCACCGTACTTCTTGGGACCACAATTTGTTTCTTGATTTCTGAGCCATCAGGGTTTTCAACTATTCTTTTAAGGAGCCCACCGTCCAAAGTCAAAGAATTCCATTGGGCCCAATATGATTTTAAGACCGGAGAGGACGATGATACCTTTCGCCATAGGGGACGCTGATCCGTTCTTTTCCATTCCAGGATCTTCCTAATAACGGGATCGTTGTTTTGTTCCTCCTTCATTCTGGAGCATAAGTCGTCTGGCACCACTTTTATTAGAGCAAGCTTCTCGTTTTGTTCGAGTCGACTGCAGTTTGTGCAATTAGGTGGGCATGGCCTTCTAGAAAGTGCATCGGCCTTACGGTGCTTAGTTCCAGGTCTATGTTCGATTTCAAAATCGTATTCCTGGAGTTTTTCCAACCATCTTGCTATCTGCCCCTCTGGATTTCTAAAGCTCAGTAGCCACTTTAAACTGGCATGGTCTGTTCTAACTAGGAATCTTTTGCCATACAAGTATTTGTAGAAATGTTCCACAGACTTCACAACTGCGAGGAGTTCACGTCTCGTTACGCAATAGTTTCGTTCGGCTTTTGATAATGTCTTGCTAATATATCCTAGAACTCTTTCTTTTCCGTCTTGAAGTTGTGAAAGTATAGCTCCGATTCCCACATTGCTAGCGTCGGTATCCAGAATAAGTCTGCCCTCAGGACGAGGATAAGCGAGAACAGGGGCCGAAGTCAATTCCTTCTTTAAAAATTCAAAGGCCTTTTGGCATTCTTCACTCCAACAAAAAGTCTTATCTTGCTCAGTTAGTCTCGTTAAGGGCTTGGCGATGTCTCCAAAATTTCTAACAAATCGTCTGTAATATGAGCAAAGACCCAGGAAGCTACGAAGTTGATGCTTATCAGAAGGGACCGGCCACTCTTGAACGGCTTGAATCTTGGCGGGATCTACAGTAACGCCATCTTTGCTTACAACATATCCCAAATAACTGACCTGTCTCTGGAGCAAGTTACATTTCTTAACATTCAATGTGAGATTGGCCTTTTTCAGTCGTCGAAAGACTTCTTCTAGGTTAGCCAAATGTTCTTTAAAATCCTTGCCCATTATAATGATGTCATCTAAGTAGACCAAACAAGATTCCCAGGATAAACCTTGAAGAATAGTTTCCATCAATCGCTCAAAGGTAGCAGGAGCATTGCATAAGCCAAATGGAAGGACGGTAAATTGCCACAAACCTGATCCACTAGTGAAGGCGGTCTTCTCTTTGTCAGAAGGATCCATTTCAACCTGCCAGTATCCGCTCTTTAAATCTAACGTAGAGAAAAGGGTAGAGCCACCTAAGGCGTCGAGGACATCGTCAATCCTCGGAAGGGGATAACTATCCTTCTTCGTAACCTCATTCAACTTCCTATAGTCAACGCAGAACCGCATTGATCCGTCTCTTTTCCTTACCAATACAACGGGAGAAGCCCACGGACTATTGGAGGGTTCAACTATGCCATCCCGAATCATTTCTTGAAGGGCCTTGTCCGCTTCTTCCTTTTTAACTTGAGGCAATCGTCGGGGTACCTGACGAATCGGACGTGCATCGCCAGTCTCAATCTTGTGCTGGACTATGTCGGTCCTTCCCAGTTTACTTCCAGAACCGAAGACAGGTTTATAGCGGTAGATTAAGTCTGTTACCTGCTTCTTTTCTATTTTTGACAAAGATGGGTCTAGCCTAGTCATTAATTGTTCTATGTCGTTGGTTCTGTCTGATTCAAAGGCTCCTACCTGGTGAATCACGGCCGTTACCGGTTCCAAGGTTCCGATTTCGGTGTTCTTTCGCAGAAGAACTGGATGATCATTCATGTTAATGATTCGGATTGGTACCTCTTTGGCTGATCTAACAAGAGCATTTCCGACCAGAAGTCCTCTTCCCAATATCTGATCATGGTTCTTGGGTTCTACCATAGCTGGGGTTCCATCCGGCTCTACTTCCTCTAGTCGTGCCGTTACAACACATTCGCACGTTGCTGGAAGCTCGATGTCGTCAAATAGTTTCAACGGGGCAATAGCTTCATGTTTTTGATGTAGAAGCAATTCTTCCTTTTCCGTATGAAGTATCCGTCGTCCCAAATCCAAGCGAAAACAACAGTTGTGCATTACGTCCATACCCAGGATAGCCTCTTTATCGATATCAGCCACCAATATCGAATGAGAAAGACAAGTTGAACCAAACTGTAGAGACACGTTAACCTCTCCGTAGACTTTGGCAGGTTTCCCAGTAGCGGTCTCCAACTGGAAGGCGACAACTTCCTAGCCACGACAACTGTCGGCCGTACCACAGTTTTTGTAGCTCCAGTATCCACCAGCATGTTGTATCTCTTTCTGTCAATCAGGGCTTCGACGTATAAGCTGCCTGCTTGGTGTTTTAATATTGCTATCTTGACCGTAGGAAGGGCTTTGCAATGATTTGGGGTCGTTGTCGCAGAAGACGTCTCCTTGCGTGGACATGAGTTTTTCACGTGCCCTATTTCTACACAATTCCAACATCGTATAGGTCGCCGTCTCCTTGTGGGTAATAGCCTTTCCACTAATCCATCGACGCCATCAGCAGTCATCTCCCTTATTCGTGCAACTCCCCGTGATGCTTCCGTTGCCGCTTCGAATTCAAGTGCAATGGTTAACGCGTCGACAAGGTCTTTTGGTCGGGCCAACCGCACAGCTCTTTGTAAATCCGGGTCCCTAAGGCCATCGGTAAAGGTTTGGACTGCTAGACACTCCAGGAACTCTTCTGCTGCTGTCGGATAAGCAAATCGAACCATTCTAGCTACCTCCGCCTCGAACTCCTAGATAGACTCTCCACTCTTCTGTTTACGGTTCTTCAGCTGTGTTCGGTACACGGGTTGTAGGTGGGTCTGACCATACCTCATCTCCAGGCGATGTACTAGTAGCTCGAAGTTGTCAGCTTCGTCGGGCTTAAGGGAATGCAAGACATTCAAAGCATCGCCTCGCAACGCTATGGTTAGAGATATTGCCTTTTCTCTGGATGATCATCCGTTTGCCCTGGCCGCCGCGTCGAATTGTTTGACGTAGTTGGACCACGAAGTTGTTCCATCGAAGATAGGGGGTTTCATTGTTGATCGCATCTGTGTAGTGTCTCCGCTTCCCCGTCGTTCGACATCCTCGCTGAAGGTTTCCATTCTTTCCGCATCTCCCTCGCCACGGTGGACGTAGCGATCTTGCCGAAGGACCTCTATTTCTTTCTGAAGTTGTTGAATCATCGCATTCATTTTGGTATCTACCCATTATGGCAAGCAGCTACATCAAAATACATGCATTCCTCTCGCGCATCTGTCACAATCATCCGTCACATTCATCCGTCACACATCTGTCACCCGTTACAATATTATAGATTTCTACAGGATTTTATTGAAATTTGAATTTACAGGATTCTTCTATTCAATTTTACAGCACAGTTTATATGGCGGAATAATGATATGCCCAATAGATATAACAGATCGCTTCACTCTTTTCTTACTAATCTAATGATCGACAGCAAAACCGACCTTGTTATTCCAAATGACTTGATAACATCTCAATAATATTTCGATTCTTATTTTAATCTGTTGTTTGGCCTAGGACTAAATGTTAAAATGTTCACCTCATTTTTTATAATGCTATTACGGTTTTTTCAGTAAAGTTGGTGTCTACTTATTAAGTGAAACTAAATCTGACGTAATAAAACATACCACAACTGATAATAAGCTTTAAAATATGAGGCTGCAAATAGAATTTATTTAAAACAATTGAACAGCTTAATCCAGATGAAGATTTGTGAGAAGAATATAAAGAAATTTTTTGCAACGATGTTAATGAAATAAACTTTTACTATTCCGATAAACTAGGTGGTAGGTAAACCTTTTTCCTTGAAAATAAAACAAACCTAAATTTAAAAAATTGGTTTTAAGGATGTTTTGTCGGTATATTGGATATGATGAAAAAGTTAGCTATAACTCCGAAATTATGACATTTAGGTATAGAAAATATTACATGAAAAATATTCAGCATTTTTCAGGGATTTCAATAACAAAAAAATAATCAGGGTGATCCATTTCAAATAACAAAGTTCATTAGATTTCCAGAAAAACGGAAAATCCGACAACAATGTAAACACTACCATAAGCTCGGCCGTATTACAAAATCGTCAAATATCAAAATTTATAAAAATCGTGCAAGCCGTTTCCGAGATAATTGAGGCGTTCCATACATAAAACTCACTTTGTATATATATATAATTCTAACTAGTTTCCTGAAGCTCCTCAGAAAATCTGAAATATTTTTACAAGACCGTTAAAAAGTTCTACAAGTTTTTAGTTTCAAAAAATAGTATTATAATTATGATTGGAAAACTTCATAAAATTTTATATAAACAGACAAAATATCTTAGAAGTATATAATCAATTAGTATTCAGCAGTTTCAACATTGTTTATGGGGAAAAACAATAAAATTGGTGTTATTTACAAATTATTGAATGAGAAGTGGAATTTATAAGAAAAACGTGGCAACACCGCAAAATATTATCTACAGCGCTCGTTGTGTACAAATTTGGGAGTGATCGCACTTTTGTGTGTTGCCTTTATAAAGTTTTCGTTATATTGACAGTTACGCTTGCGTACAAACGTCTTGATGAGGAAACAAGTTAACGCTCTGACTTTATTTCGATCATGTTAAGGACCCTGAGGAGACTGATGTGTAATGTGAAAGGGCCGGGAGAATGGAAGAGAATAGTTATCGGTCGCACCATTGAGCAGAGTATCCTTTATGGAGCGGAAGTGTGGAGTGAAAGAGCAGGGATCCATGCTAGGATAAGGCCACTACTGCAGGTGCAGAGAGGGATTCTGTTGAGGGTGGTGCAGGGGTACAGGACAGTAGGTGCAATAGCAGAGCTGTGCTTTGGCGGTCCCTTTGGACTTAATGGCTAGGGCAAAGAGACGACGGTGGTAGGGTGCGACAAGAGAGGAAGTTCAGTATTGGATGGATGAGGAAATGGTGAGAAGGTGGGAGGAGTATGTGGTGCTCACTGGACATGGGTCAAGGGTGGGGTATCTACATAAGATTGAGAGACTGGAATGTGCGAGAGATGTGAGGTGGAGGATGATGAGGGACACATGTTTAGATGCTGGGAGTGTTAAAGCGGTTGTAGAGGAAAATTGGAGAGGCACTGTATTGGGAGAACATGGTGGAGGTAATGTTAAGGCAGTGGAGATTATGATTAAGAAAAGGGAACATTATTGATGGCATGAGTGGTATGATTGTATGGCAGAAGTGTGTGAGGGACCGCCGCCCGTCTTGAAGTATGCTAGGGTAGTGATTCCGAGGTAGGGGTAACGGCGAGCTTTGAGGTGGATTTGGTTGGTAGGCGTCCTCTTGGGGATTATTCCAACACTGTTCGGTGCTGATTGGGAACCCATCGAACATGACTTTCCCATTTCAGCCAGAAAAAAACGTATAAAGGATTCAAATAAAATTAGTGAAGTTACCTTAATTTTTTCTTTTTCTGTGAAGTATCAGATTGTGTTAACTGCCAATGTCAAACTCCAGTGAACATTTTGGCTATATAAACAGATCTCATATTAACGTAAGTAAACATTCAAGTTCCAATTGTAGGTGTGTAGTTGTATCTGGGTAAAGTATTACCAATACTTTTTTAATTTAACGCAACTGCCTTCAATAGACAAATATTTTAATATTATTATTGCTGTTATAATTTTTCATTTTATATGTTAAACCATGATCTCTATATATCTACTTCTAAAATTAAAAATACCACAACTACCAACTAAAAATATTTCGGTGTTGTCATGCTTTACTCAGTAACATTTACTTTATTAAATTAATTGAAATAAAATCGCCTTTTTAGTTTGCGACGGTGTGCATATGTGTTCTAACTTTTTTTTAGTACATCAGAATAATTTTCATCAGTGATTTGTGATAAAAAATTAAGGCATTTTATTTTTTTATAGTTTAATTCAAAATACATTCACAAACAAAAGTTGTTTAATAAGTTTTCCAAATTTGCAGAAAAATGGATTAAATGTGAACTTAATACGATTTTTTTTACAGAGTTGATATAAAACCTATATTATAAAAAATAAAAGTTGCGTTTAAATAATTTGGTTTCCAAGATATTTAAAGATACTAATTTAGTGGAAATATCGTTAACTTTTGTGTCCGATTGTATCAACAAATCATCCTTAAATTTTTCTTCATTCATATAATTCATATATAATTCATATATAATTTATATAATATAATAAAATATTAAAGAACTTGAAAATTAAGGTTAAACATTATCTCTTTCATTTTTATAAATTTATTAATTTTTAAATGGTTTAAACAATGCCATTTAAAAATCAAAATTAAAATTATGTCGAGTAGAGGTGATAGACTTTAAAATACAATTTATCTTTAGAAAACCAAAAGTAATAAATTTACTTTAAAATTTTATGGTCACTTATCTTTTTGGAAAATGAATACCATTTCCAAAAAAAATTCAAAACGGACCGTCGTCGGAACTGTAACGCAAAAAAGTTATACCTTTGATGTATAGTAATAATACATTTGAAAACGTGCGATTAGACGTGGGGGATTGGATTACAGCTGGGACTTGACCAGGTGCATCTATTGATTGGGGAAGCTGTGAATTCAACAATGGAGAAGAATTGAAGGTGTAAAGATTTAGGATAATAGTTCCAGATCAAGTTATATATCGTGACACCTGATTAAGTAATAGAATATAGCATTCGACATTACTCCATTGCTTTTAATGTTTTCACACATATAAAATGTTTATTTTATTTCTCCTCTTGGTTTTCAGTTCTTTTTTAATGTTTGTCTAGATTCGGTTGTGGCTGTACAATTTTCTCTTTTTCAATAATGATTCTGAATTTCCTTCCTCCTGCTTTGATAAAATAGGAGAAGAGCTGACATTAAGGCTAACTTTTGTTTTATTTTTAACTGACACGATGCTCGTGCTTGCATTTTTAAAACTGTTTTTAAAATCTATATAATGTTTTATGTTTATATTTATATTTTTTAAATTCTTTTGTTTTTAATTATGTGTAATTTTACCTCTTAATCAACGAAGTTAATAGTTTGTTTGTTCTTCTACAATTTTGGTTTTTTTTCTTACTTGAAATTAGTAAGTATTTTAAAAGTTTTTTATGCTATACATTTATAGCGTTTTGCTAGAGGAGTACTGTAGCGACTTTAATCTTTTATCTCAAATTATGGATATTTCCTATATACAGAGTGTCCCAGGAATAAGAGGACAAAACTTGGGAATAAGTAGGGGGTGTTAAAATAATGTCGGTACTTAACATAATTTGTTTTCTACTATTCATAACTCCAAAAGTTTAATTTTGAACTTGAAAATTTGGTGGATTGTCAAGTCAAGTACATCAATTTATTTTGTCCATATCAGTGACTATACTAATGTTGCAGTAAGTCAGGATCGGACTTGGCTCACCGGATAAAAGCAACAAACTTTAAAATACTGTTTATTCTCCAACTATTTTTCTGAAAGAAAGTTACCCTTTGTCCAAATCGATAACAACAGTGCTTTCCGAGAAATATGGAATTTAGTAAGACACCACAGAGCATTATTTAACAATATTCGCCGGCGGATTTTCCGAATGAAATATATTTTCCTTCATTATGCCCCAAATGTATGCGTCAGGTGGCGTCAGATCAGGTGAATGAGAGGGATATTCGAAGTCTGTTCCCAGAAAAATGATTCTATTATCGAAATGCTGACGGAGTAAATCTAAGGTGCGCACAGCTGTATGGCTCGTTGCACCATCTTGTTGAAACCATTGTGTGCGAAACTGTAGATTTTATACACGGCAGAAGTTATTTAGATCTCTCACAAAAGGTATAATAATTTTCTCTCTATAACGTTCTTGGTTGACAGTAAGTGGATTCTGATTATCATCTTCAACGAAATAAGGCCAATCATTCCATTACCAGATACCGCGCACCAAACGGTAATTTGAAGGCTGTGGAGTGGTTTCTCTACAATGACATCAGGACGTTCAAATCCAAGGAATCTGGTTGTTTGTCGATTAATATAGCCGCTAAGATGAACGTGACTCTCGTCTGAAAACCATATGTTTTTCAAAAATTTGGGATCTTCGTAAATTAAACTCAACATGCGACCACAGTAAATTTCTCTTGCACGTTTGTCCGCAGCATTTAGTCGTTGTCCAATTTGAATACGGTATGGATAACCACCAATTGATTTGAAAATGCGACGTAAAGACGTTTCACTAATGTTGAGTTTATATGCAGTTCTTACAAGACTTCTTTGAGGTGATTGCACAACTTGGTTAAAAACACGTCCTTTATTTTCGTTAGTGCATACTGTTTTTCGACGACCTGAAGAACCTTTACGTTGACACAATATACTACCAGTGCGACGAAACTAACATCACACTTTAAGAGGGGCGTTTCTAATTTGGTAAGACTGCCTGAATTTAGTGAAAAATCTGGTTATTTTTAAATTACAAGAATGTAGAGTAGATGGCGATAGAGGTTTTAAATTAGTATTTTTATTATAAATTTGAATATTTTTAGAGCTTGTTGACTTTCTTTATCTTAGACAGAGATGAAAATATGAATTTTGCTT
This sequence comes from Ophraella communa, assembly GCA_035357415.1. Classification (NCBI taxonomy): domain Eukaryota; kingdom Metazoa; phylum Arthropoda; class Insecta; order Coleoptera; family Chrysomelidae; genus Ophraella; species Ophraella communa. Next base: position 25,053,500 of record CM068980.1, read on the forward strand.
TGTAAATCTTTGAATATTTTCACGACATACACATACATTTGACCTTGAAACCATAAACAGATGAAAAATACCTCTATATTTTTAATTAAATATTCTATTTAAATACATTTTGGAAGTTTGTTGTGATATTGTTGTGTCATAGGCGTAACAAATTAATTGTTTTTAGGATTTAAAATATCGATATATAAAAAAAATAAAATAAAATAAGATTTCGGTATTCCTAACAAATAATTAATTATTGAAATTTATTGTACTAACCCCAGTTGGGTCGGATATTGAAAAAGAGTATCTGGAAACGGATACTCAAAATGTATCCAGATACTTTTTTAAAAAGTTCGAATACTTTCATTTAAAAATGTATTCGGATACAACTATCCGGATATTTTATTCGGATACTTCCTAGAATACTTTGAAGTATACTTTTTTTAAAAAGGACATAAATTATTAGTATTAAAACTATGTGATGTGCATGCATTTTTAATGTAATATATAATAATAAAAATACATTTAATGATGCGAGCTAACGAAAAACTTTTTCGTGTCACTGCCTGAGCTTTTGATATTGAATTTGGCCAGCGTCGGACCAGCCGAGTTTTCAAACTTTTTGGGGGGTGTACTTATTTGTACTTGTAGGTACACTAAAATAAAAATATAAATATTAGGATGTCCTTTATTATAATCCGAAAAATAATTTCTTCTATTAATTATAAATACAGGGTACAAAGGGGTTCTTGAAAAGAGAGATATAGAAAATATAAAAAATAAATATTGTACTTATGAAACTTTATAACTGATTTAGAATATATAATAATATATTATAACGGTGACCAGTACGAAAAATGGGATTTAACATGTTAGACACATCTGAATTAAAGGAAGGGCAGTGTTGTGCCTATGTTAGGTGCATTATCGGAGGGCGATAAATAATATTTAAAAGTATCCGAATATCAAAAACAGTATCCGGATAGCGGATACTTTAAAATTTGGTCACGGATACGGATACCGGGTAAAAAATTTAAAAAGTATCCGTATACAGAAGTATCCGGATACTACCCAGCTCTGGTACTAACCCTTACTAATTAAGGTATTTATTAGAATAAATATATTAATTATAATAAAAACATATTACGGTTTCTGAATATACACACATCAACATGGTCTAAAGAAAAATTTAAATAAAGTGGAAAGTATCTAATTACTCATACCTTTTTTAAAATTGAGATTGAAATGTATTGGCAACAATGCAAAATTAAACGAGGGTAGTTTGATCAGAGATTATTTTATTTACTTTCTGATGGATGTATTATTTGAAGGTGTTGAAGTAGATGTAAATTTTTAGAATATATTTGTGGGGAAAAATTTAAATACTTTTCAAAAACGTTTGATGATTATTGCAAAAGTGTTACTATAATGTTTGTAAACATTAACAGTTTAGTCTGTCTTCAATATGACTTCAAGTAAGTACCTTGCTAATTACTTACTGCCTAAATAAATAAATATTTATTTTTTAGAAAGTATTGGACATTTCTAAATTACCACCCAGATCCATGATTTAATGAAAGCTTACCTATAGTTTATTTCTATTTTGAGAATGTGGCGCAAGAAAAAAATATTTCCATGTTTTCAATAACCTATGATAATAACTAACCAATCTAGTATCTATAGAAATACACTTTCTGCACCTGTTTTCAAGATACCTAAAGAATTGGGATAAGCTGACTATCAGCGATTGGCCAACAATACTCTTGCAAGTACTAAACATATGTTATGGGTATATCTTAATAAAACTAATTGTATCATTTATGGCTATTAATTATATTCCAAAAATGTCAACCCCATACTTTGTGGAATCAATTGAAATTAAAATGTATCCAATAGGATTGTAACTTTAATTTTTTAACTGGTATCTTTCACACAAATGAAAAAATCATATTTATTTTATAAAGATCCATATTTTATTTACATTTGAAAGCACTCTCCATCTAGTAATCAGAAGTGATAAGAGGTAAGTTTTAATGTGTTTATTTACTAGTTTAATTTTTTTACAACTAATAGGTATTATTTATTTTATTATCTATGATTCAGATCTAAATATCAAATTTAAAAGATGTATTGATATAGGTATTTTGCATATTAGATATATGAATTTTCTTCTTTTTGAGTACCTACAATAGTATTTGCCCATGTTGAAGTATTTTCTTTGGAAAATTGAAATCAGTGGTATTTTGTGTACTACTGCTACTGTGTGCTTATTCCCCTGTGAATTTGCCTCTTGATACTAAATAATCAACATTACCATAGAAGTGTTAATGCTACTCGTCCTTTGAGCCATCCTTTGTCTACTTTAAATACTAGGATAGACCAGGAAGAATATTAGTATCATTTTCTAAATCAAAACTTTTTGATTATTTTATTAGGTAGAGTAAGGTAAACAAAATATTTCTGTAAGATTCAATAGGTTACTACTTTTCTAAAGTATTTCAAAAATGCCCTGATAATACTATTTTTAGCAATATACTTTTTCTGGCAACCATATATGTTATTTCATCTATGTTTAGATAATTAAATTGTTGGAGAAATAAATCAAAATGGTTTTCAAAATATATGCTAGTGTTTCCTCAAAAACTTTGGACCTCAAGTAACTGCCTACACTGGTTGTATTCTGTTAATAGTAAGATTGACAAAATGTGTAACTGAGTTATTAATGTTATGAATTATTTTATATTTTATTTCTAATCTTAGAACTGTTTCCTCAAAAACTTTGGACCTGAAGTAACTGCCTACACAGGTTTTATTCTATTTATATTAAATAATTTTTACCGTTAATTCTAATCTTTTATTTTTTAGAACTCTTTCTTCAAAAACATTGAATCTGGACCCTTATAGATCCCATGTTTATTTTAGGGTTCAGTTACATATTACATTTTAAACATTACCAAATAACATCTGCATATTATTAGTAAATAACAAGTAAATGTTTTATGTTTTTCTTTTTTAGGACTCATTTTCTCAATTATATGTACCAGTTCACCATATTATGGAAATAAATGAACTTCATTCTGACATGATTATGGAACCCTTTAGTCTGTTTTATCATTTACCAACAAATTTTCAATGGTGAAGGGGATATATATAAAGATAACAGACGTATCCAGTATCCAACCCAAATTTGTAAAACTGTTTTAATAAAAATATTACATATTTGACTGTAAATTTTAATTCTTCACATTATCTAAAGAGAAGGCTATTATATTTATGTATATTGAACTTGTAAATAAATATTGTAGAAACCCTTATTACTTTGTGGACATTATTATCATGCCTATTTAGAAAAACAGTTTAACACTTAGCTGTTAATATTTACATATGTGGTTTAAATTTATAAATGTAACTCCCTTAGGTTGGGTTTAGTTATTTAACAAATAAAGATATAAGATAATGATTAGGTAACTTAAAAAAGATTAAAAAAAATTATAAACCCAAATCGGGTCTCTCAAAACTCACATTTTTACCAATTCGACTAAAAGTAAAAAGTAATTTATGAAATAACAACGGTTCATAACACTAAATTCCTTGCACATATCACAGTTGGATAATCCTATAAACGATGTTAAAACCAACGCAAATTGTGAAAATATACTTTAAAATTAATTTTTTTAACTTCTGGTAAATTATAAACGAATATTAATATAGACACTTATATATTTAAAAGTAAAACACTAAAATTAATATATTTTGACGTTATAAACGAGAAATAAGGTTAGGTTGGTTATGTTAAGTTTGGATTTGGAGAATTAGAATAGACATACGTCTTTGAAAAAAGCGCCACCAAAACTGTTGAACTAATTTGACAGATTAGTGCAATATTCAAATTTTGCGTGCAACAAATCTCAAAAAATACACCTTTCTTTAACTTCATATTTTGCTAGTCGCATTCTCTATGCTTTCTTTAGGAGTTAAGCTTCTGGCGTTAAAATTCGTGATCACAAATTGTCAAACTTTTTAAAAACATACCATCACTTAAACACCAATATCTCTTTTATTACAATATAAAACTTACCTTATCTCCTAGAGAAAGGTCTAAGCTATATCCTGTTAAAATTTGAATACGTAATTTAAAGGCGTTCTTTAGATTTGTTGTTTACAAAATGATTGAAATTTTGGGTACAATTCAGGCTTGCCACCCGTTTTCAGCTGTCACATTTTTGACGCCCCTCTTAACTAGGAGCTGCTTTATTAAATTTTTATTGATATTTTATTGACACCTGTTCTAAGCTTAGACCATCATTACGACCTTTTCCATATGAACGAAAATATTGCTCTACCAAAAACACTTTTTCTTCCGTTGTTAGAACCATTTTTAAATCAAAGTTAACTGCAGCGTACTATTAATATATCAACTAATGACAATTAAGTCAAATATGACAAATCCATATTACATAAACAACTCCACAGCACTCTCTCTTTCGGTACTGTTTATTTTGGCGGATACCGTATTATCAGTGTGTTTTTTAATTATATTTTCTTGGAAAACATTTAACTTGAAGTAAGTTACTTTATTTGTTTTTAAACGAAATTCATAGCTGTACTTATTTAGTTTTAGCTGACCTATGTGGTTGACCTATATGGTTGACCTATATGGTTGACCTATATGGTCGAAAGCGCTTAGCTAAGTTTTTAATACACTTTTTAATACAAGTTTTCTCATATTCTATTATTTTACTTTTCTGTAAATTTAATGAATTAATTTTTTAATATATTTTGATACCATATTTTCCATAACAATATAATATATACTTTTTATATTTGCACCAGTGAATTTTTCATCATTATGTGCGCCTTTTTAGTTGGATCGTTGATTTTAATGTGGTATTTTAAATGAACGAGGTACAGTTATTTTCGGGTCATTTTTAAAGTACCGTTTTGTTTCCCATGTTACAAATTGCTTCATTACATTTTAATAAATACCATTAACACTGGCTACAAAGTTTGTTAAAAATATCCACTTTTTTTCTTACAATTATTATTTATTTGGGGTAAAAAATCTACAAAAGGTATTTATCTACGAAAGTATTTTTAGATAAAGTGGTTGTTTATAATCGGTCAAAAATCAAAATACGAAAAATAAAATAAAGAGGAAAGAAACCTTATTTCAACAAGTAAAACTATAGCAAATAATTTGTTGAAAATAATAAAGCTACTAAAAAATTGGATTTTTCTCATTGGACCACCATTGTTTTAATGTTATTTGAGAGTCGTAAATGGCATTATACCAACGATGTATAAATATATTTAAAGTCGAAGTGAATATTGGTAAACATTGCCCTTTCATATTTTTGTAACACACTTTTAGTGTACGTAAGAAATTAAAATGTATGCTGTATACAAATTGTTTTAGCACTTTAACATCAATATAAACGGTGATATTCTGTATGTAGTAGCAAAGATGGCAGCGAAATGTTGATTAAAAAATATGTTAAAAAATACAATGAAGCAAACTACAAAATTTATGTGTTCATACACATATGAAGATATATTTTTGTATTATATTTCACTTTATCATGAGATTCTAGATATAAGCAACTGATGTGCTCAATTGTATTTTATATCCGATGAATCAATCTGTTTTAGTTGCCTTTGAAAATTAAGTTTTGGACCTCGATCATTGCTAATTATTTAGATTTTTGTAACTAGTTAATAGTGAGTTTAAAAATAGCCAGTTTCAGCCTAACACTTTCTAACCTAATGAAGGCATCCTGAGATTAAAAACCATGATTCTTCTCCAAAGTTCACAGTAAGCATCAAAGTTCTAAAAACATATTAAATCCAATACAGCGGACTGTCCAATAAATCATATATTAGCAGCCGTTCTAAAAACATTTTCCTTGAATTAGCTTTAATGGGTATTTTTAAGTTTTACGAAATCAGGGTATTTTCCCAAAAGCGGAAAACGTGCCTGTATCTAGCCTGTCGTATGACATGACATGCGCATTAAAAAGCAAATATCTCTATTATACTTGATCTAAAGTATATAAATATATAGTAAAGTCCTACTGTGAATAGATAAACTTGATAATATTTAATATACAGCCATATTTCTCATTCTTCTTTATTGTGATCTTACCGACCAACTCTTCTAATCTCTCAGCCGTCGACGGAATTTAACACTACTTCTAACGTTCTTTTTTGTAATTTGGATTAGAGAAACAAACTTAATTCTGCATACTATGCTTTGCGTTTTAATATATTTAAAAAAATGGCTTATTAAAGGAAATATTAGATGTTTGTTGCAATGATACACCGAATTAGCACTTTTGACTCACATTGGATAGAAACAAAAATACAAATTTTTATGACCAATAATAAATAAGCAGACTAGAGAAAAAATCAAGCAAGAAACAAATAGCTAACAACAGGAAGAGAAGAAGACAACTTAAACAAAAAAAAGAAATCAGATAAATGCGGTCCAGGAAAACAGTCGCAATTCATAAAAGAGAAAAGTAACAAATACAACAAAAAGCTGTTTAGTGTATAAAAATGCATAGAAAAATGAATATAGAAGTAGTTCATATAAAGAAGGAAGAATGGGAGAGGCATTATGAAGAGCTATCTGTCGTCAGAAGTGGAAGAACAGGCAGAAAAATTTGAGCAAGAAAAACAAAATGAAAAATATGAAGATGTAATAAGACTTTTATTTAAATTTATTGTACTAACCCTTACTTTTTGGAAGTCCATCTTATTAAGAATAATTAAAAACTCATCGTTTGAACGCAACTTCCAAGTTTATTTGAAAAATTTTGTTTTAAATTAAAATGACGGCCGTTTCGCTGATTAGCATCATCAGATTGACATTTAAGTTACATTTTGTTTGTTTGTAGCTAGGTACCTGATGTTGTTTAGGTAGTATTAAGGCTACACCAAGTATGGAAGTAATAAGTCATAACAATATAAAAGCCTAGATGTTAATAGCCCTAAGGGATTATCCTGGATGTACTTCCCTCTAAGATTAGTATAACTGTGCAATGATATAGAAAAACCAGGAAAAAACTATATCATGCTGATCTTTGCAATAACTTAATATATTTGTGTTTTACAATTACCTACGTCTTATCTATGTATAAAATGTAAACTCAATCAAAGTAAACAGTTTAATAGTGGAGAACTTCCAAGATTTATTTGTTCATTAACAACTTTAAATTGTGGATCAGCTAGATGTCTTTTTATTTCAAGTTCTTTAAGGAAATCTAAATTTTGTTTTTATCACAAGTGTGTAGTATTTGGATGTCATTGGTGTGTAAGAGTGAGGTTGGATGTTCAAGTAGGTGTTTTGCATAATTTGACTTATCTGGTTGTTTTAATCTATATGCTCTTAAGTGTTCATTAAATCTTATTTCAAAATTTCTTTGTGTTTGACCTATATATACCTACAAGCACGTTAATATCAGCCAAGGTTAAAATAAAAATATTTTGGAATTTGTCATTTAGTTGTTCTTATGTAAAATGCTACAGACAACTGAATAACATAAAGGACCGTAAGATGTGAAAACAAATTAAGTAATCACCAAATATAGAAGGAATATATAAATTTATCAAGTTTTTTATAGTTAACCAGTATTAGCGTTAGTTTGTCTGTTAAAATCGGCAACATTTAAGAGTAAATAAACCTTAAATAATCGATTTTAGCTTATTAAGCTTAAATTTCATAACTGATGAGGCTGGTGAGATACAAAAATTAATGGTGTTGACCATAATAAAAGAGATAAATTGTATTTTTTAACTAATCGAAATTAAACTGTAGTTTTCTGTCCGTTACCCTATAAAATATGTATTAATTAAAAACAATGTATGAATACAACAATTTTACTGAACCAACTAATAAAACGTATTTTTATTTCACTCTTCCTTATCTAACCATCCTACATAACGAATTGCAGAATGTGAAAAATGCAATATGATGTTTAAGTAATCAAGAGGTTAAACAGCAGTGAAATTGAACTTTTATCCAGTTATTAACAATGTTAAATTATATTTACGAGTGTAATTATTACGCTTTATAAAAACGAAATTAATGATCATAAAAATCTTGCGGAAATGAGAAAGCTTTTTTAAATTATTAGTTTGTAATAAAATTTATAAATAAATTGTTTAAATAACCATTTTTTTATTTTTTACAATAATTATATTATTCTTAATTATAACTATTAATGTATGTAAGTAGGTATTATGATTGCTCTTTTATAGTTTTTTTTAGCAGCATCAATTACTAAGATCATTGGCTGCGTCTAGAAGTTTAAATGCGATTAATTAAATTAATACACTTTAGATAAGTTAGTGTTTTCTTTACTATCTAGCATACTTGTTATTATAGGAGCAATTCCACAAAGTATTCTAAATAATTCAAAATTAGGACAGTTTAGGTTCTATGTGAGTGGTCGTTCAACGTCCCTTCCACTGGGACTTGAATGATCTATTTTGGGTGACCACTGGGTTATAGTCGTTCTATCAGCCCCATACCTCTGATGAATGCCATCAGGGTCGAAAACGACACTTCCATAAAGTTCTTGGGCTCGAGTTAATGCAGACCAAATTCATTGGTCCTGACTCCACTCTCTCTGCTTGTCAATTGTTGTTATATGCCCACCAAGGTGACTGTGTCCATTCAGTAGTCCTATCACAATCCGCGGATCCTGCCTGCTCATATTCACCAGCTCTAGAGACCTCTTTTTAGAGAGATCTCTTACAAATGCTTTTAAGTGTCTTAAACCCTCTAGCTCGAACCTGTAAGAACATCTCCTTCGATCTACCCAGTTCGATATTGGCTACGCTAGTCGCTATGCCTAGGAATGGCTCAGAGCCTATAAATATTCCTTCAGCACCTTTTCTGGCTAGAAGGTCCGCATTTTCGTTCCCTTCAATGCCGGTATGCCCAGGTGCCCAAAGTAAGATTACTTTATTATTTTCCCCTGAAGGAATTTACAAACTAACTAGGAGTGGACCCAATTTGATTCCGATAACTTTAGCGGACATGTAAAGATATGTTCAGAAAAAAATTTACATTTACTATGTGAGCACTTTGGCCTGAGAGTACCATTAACGAGATATAAATGAGTATGAGCTAAGTGTGGCCTATTCTCAGTCTGCAAATTAATAATTGTACTCATCTGGATAAATTTGTAGGGTATAACCATTTTTTTATAATTGGTTTAATAGACCAAAACTGTCCCTCGTAGTACATCCATGTTTGTTGCCATTTTCCTTTGATAACATTTTTATTTCCTGTCTTAAATCGCTAAAAGGATAAAAGAGATACCTTCGTCAGGTGGATCTTCAGTGGCTAGTTTTGCTGCTAAGTCAGCAATTTTATTTCCAATGACTTGGTATCCATATTCTAATATTCGAATCCAAATGGCGCTTTTTGTAAATCTGATCGGTGACTGGATACAGACAGAAAAAAATAATAGAGCTTGCCAAATTGCATACAGTTCTGCCGTAAATATTGAGTAAGATTTATTAATAGACCAAATGCCTTTTTAATTGTGACTGATCCCGTACCATTCTCACATTTTGATGTATCAGTGTAAATTATAAGACAGTTTTCATGACATTTAAGTTCTGCTTTAGATAGCGATTTATAATTTACACTAATGGATCATAATATGAGTATTTCATTTTTTCCATGAAGCCAAATTTTATATTTATATCTGGAAGATAGAATGTTCATAGAGGAACTTTTGGTGCTTGGTTAATTAGTAGTGGATCTTGTGACACGATTATCGTTTTTATTTAAATACATTATTATAAATATTTGATTATACATAATATAGGCAATTTTCTATTCTTTATTTACTAAACTTTATATTGGGAAATTTTCTGTTTTTCACAATTAACATTTTTCCAAACCCCTTTCCACAAATTCAGTTATATGCTGACGCTCAATTTTTGCCACTGCCAAATGTTCCGAATTATCTTAAAACTACTTCTTTTCCAAATGGTGTAAAAAGTGGAGCACTTCCCTGTATTCCATGAAAACCCAAACTATCTACTACAACTCTTCTTTCCTTAAAAAAACTATATAGGCTATAGGCAACGCCTAGATCTTTGGGGAGCAAGGCTTAAATTCTGTGACGACGTCGTCTACTTACGGGTGAGATATACGCCAACACTCACTGGGCGACTGACGTCAAGTCCACCTTGGACGCTGTAAGAAGATGAACCCAGCTTAAAGCTAACGAAGAGAAATTCGGTTGAACTCACCTCTTCACGTTCCTCGCACCTATAAAACATTGATCTGTCCAATCTTAGACAATAATACCATTCTTTATATTAGTGGTTCTCATATTGAGGGGTGCGCTACCCCAAAGGGGGTAGTGGTTAAGTTAATAAGGGTAAATTGAAGAACAAAATTATTAAAACTGATTTATAAAATTTTCATGGTCAAATATTGAACTAGAAACCTATTCTAAGCCTAACAAGTTTTAAATATTCTTAGAGTAATAATGGTTGACATTGGATTGCTTTGTGGCACACGGCACACAATCTCTGTAAGTTGTAGAAAATCCTGTTTCACGAAGGTCGTGGAAAAAACTAACAAAATCCGTATTTCTTGGCTGAGAAGTCATTTGAAACTTTGATCCAGAAATTTATTAAAGGCTTGGTACTGAAATTCATTTTCAGTGCTGGGCGAAACGTCTATTGTTTGTTATTCTTTATCCACTGATAGGCCATTGGCTTTACTGTCAAATGGATTACAAACCCGATTGCATTTTTTTACAAAAAGATTCAATGTTTTCACTTAAATCAAATTAGTTCAAGATTTTCCCTGGAATAGGAGATTAAGAGTATGAAGTTTTTCAAAAATATCTACCAACTAAAGTTTCATTAAAAATCATTTGCCGCAGAATTCTGCCGAACGAGTGTGACCTCCTTCCTTCAAAAATACCTCTATTTCACTTCTCAGCTCGTATATGCGCTTGATAACCTTACCATGTGATAACCATCTGGATGAAGAATAAAACAACAAAAACATATGTTCAAATTGCAGATTCTTCATTTTAATGGTCTAGTTTTTATGTCTTAAACTACTTCAATAACTACTAAAGAATATTTAGACCAGGGCTTAGAGACTTGGCGTAAAGCTTGACGGTGAATCCCGCAATGTGTCCAAATAATATCTGAGAATTCCTTCTTTGCAATTCATTGCAAACTATTGTATTTACCAGACATTGCTTGCATGATAGCACTATTTGTAATCCTGAATAATTCGTTGGCTGTAGTTTTTCCTTCACTTCACACAGTCAATGTTCACAAATTATGATACTATTATTGCAGTCAGTTGCTTCATCAACTTGAATAGCAAATAATTTTCCAATAAGCTAAGATTCAAGTTGCTCCTGAATGAAGATATATCCGAAATTTTTACAGATTGTATCTGGTAAAATAAGTTAATCTACTACAGTGTATAGTTTTTTACAATCAGCTACTTTGTAAGCCACTTTATGTGATGCTAACAAAGCTATCTTGTTCACTGAGAGCGTTTTCTAAAAATTTATTTTTAATTTTGTAAATGATCTGAGTGTTTTTCTCTCTTGTGCAATGTTTCTAGATACCTTTCCAATTGATTGGATTTCAAGCTATTAGCAGCTAATACTTTTAAACAAACACTAATTATTGCAATGCTTGTAAAGCCCAAATTTGGGTAAGCCTGGTCATATTGTTGGGTTTTAACCTTATATCCTCGTAAATCAGTCGACTTACAAGGTTCTTCCTCGTTTAGTTTTTGTTTGGCTCGAATTAGAAATTCATATTTACAGCGGAGAAAATATTCAGCATTGAGCACTAAACTTGAAAATTTCTTGTTTAACTTTAACGAATTATTGTAATGCAAAAACTGTTTTAAAACAAAAAGGCTACATCTTTAAATGCTCTTCTCTATTTATAGACAAGCACGTATGACAACCATAACAGCTGAAAATACAGTGTTACCTAGTCTAACTTTAATTCCCCGGGTTGACTATTTCTTTCTCGTACAAAGCGGAGCACAAAATTGTTTGAAATAAAATGGGGAGGTGTAAGTATGAGGGTTTGAGAGCCGCTGCTTTATAGCAACATTCCGCCACATCACAATTCGTGCAAAGGAGCTATTTCCCGGTTTAGTAGGTATCAGCTCAGACTCACTCCTAGCCATGTAGCCAGCAAAAATACAAACAACCTTAAATCCAAGTGAACTTTATATAGTTGCTTTCTGCCGGAGGTTTATCAAGATTTCCTTAGTTAAGATTTCCTTTCAGCTCTATTCGCGTCTAATCATCCATATTAAACAACTTAATAAATTTCACCTAAATTCACCTTCACCTTATATTACACAAACCAGACCTGCAGAGGATATATATCCTATATCACGACTCACATTTTAAAAAATTAACAGATTAATCTCACGATTTAGCTCAAGAATCCAAAGATTTACAATGAAATTGTCTTACCGACAAGAAAAAGAAGACATATTTAGTAGTGAGTTTGTGACTTTGCAGTACGTCTAAGTTTAGTTATAAGGGTTTGTACAAAAGTGACAAAAAGTGATAATATACGGGGCTATACGAAAGTGGTCGTAAGTTGGGGGCCTTTTAAAAGTAATGGCGTGAGTAACAGTATACAAGGTGAATCACAAATAGCTGTTTACGTTTTACGAAGTGATTGATAATTAAAGCAGCATTTTCTAAAAGAAGTTCTTACACTTTTGTTATTACTGTATCCCGGAACACCGAATAGAAACGTAATAATATTGATATTCCGTTTTTTATTAAAAATATCATTATACAGGGTGATTGATTAGTGTGAGGAAGCTCAGTAAATCTGTTATACTAAGAAATACAAAAAAAAGTTATTGACAAAAATTGCAGGCAACTTTAAACTCCACATTTTAAAATTAGTTACAATCTTACAGGGTGTTCCATAAGATGGTGGCACACTAAACTTATGTTTTTTAAATGCAACACCCTGTATTTTATTTTAAATTCGAAATCTGCATCACTTTCACATCACAACAATGTAAAGTCTTATTATGTTATACCGGGTATTTAAAAAGTTATAACCAATATTACCTGAAAATCGTATCAAGTTTAACTCTCTGTATAATTAAAAAGGAGTATAGGAGCATTGATCTATTGGAACCATAGTTTTTTAATAATTGTTAAGAATTATAAAACATCTTCGTTTTCATAATATTAAGTTAAATACAGGGTAAGACAAAATGCAAGTTCATTATTTTCTTGGTAATTTTAAATAGAATACCCTGTATTTTATATCACTAACGAAAAGTACCAATATCATTCTTCAAATTTTATGAAGTACTCCCTATACCTAAAGTTATCAGTTTTCTAAATATTTTTATTTTTTTATCAAACTATAAATTTGGTAGATATTTTAAGGTTTACCAAAAATTATTGTGAGTTGGCCATGATTGGTTTATCAGAAATTGACAGTTTGACATTATTGTTTATTAATTAAGAAACGAAATAGCGTCACAGAAAAGAAAACAATTTATTTCAAATAAAATTTATAAAAAATAACCGACGGAAATTTAGAAAGAAAAAAGAAAAAAACAACAAATAGAAAAATAAAAAAAAACATCAGTAATTTTAACTAACCTTACTTAAGTAAGGTATTCAAAATGACTTCCCAAATGATAGTAATGAATTTTTTATTGCATTCCCCTAAAATCCAGGTCATATCTACAATTTTATTGCTAATTATAGTAATTATTGAATTAATTACTGAATTACTAAATAATAATTGTTGCTAATTTACGATGTACGACAATATTAAATTAACAAACAATAATGTCAAACTGTCAGTTTCTGACAAACCAATCATTTAGGTATAGGGAGTATTTAATAAAATTTGAAGAATGATATTAGTACTTTTCGACAGTGATATAAAATACAGGGTGTTCCATTTAAATTTACCAAGAAAATAACGAACTTGCATTTTGACTTACCCTGTATTTAATTTAACGAATATTATGAAAAAAGAATATGTTTTATAATTTTTAAGAATTATTAAAAAATTATGTTTGCAATAGATCAATGCTCCTATACTCCTTTTTAATTATACAGGGAGTTAAACTTGATACGAGTTTCAGGTAATATTGGTTATAACTTTTTAAATACCCGGTATAACATAATAAAACTTTACATTGTTGTGATGTGGAAGTGATGGATATTTCGAATTTAAAATAAAATACAGGGTGTTGAATTTAAAAAAACATAAGTTTGGTGTGCCATCTTATGGAACACCCTGAAAGATTGTAACTAATTTTAAAATGTGGAGTTTAAAGTTCCCTACAAGTTTTGTCAATAACTTTTTTTTGTATTTCTTAGTCTACTGTGCTTCCTCACACTAATCAATCACCCTGTATATTCTTTGGATTAAGAAGAAACTAGTATCATATTGAAACACTTGTGAGGACTTTAAACACAATTTATTTACAAATTGTAAGAATACAAGAATTCAGCTGGTTACAAATTACTAACTGTCACTTTTGACTTTTAAACTTCACCAAAGCTGAACGAACACTAACTCTACTACCGCGAATGACCCGCTTTATATATCAAAATACTTGACATCTCGATTTTTCTAGAAATAACTATTTACTAAAATCCAAATATTACTAGAATGTTCGCGAATAACTACCAACCTAAAATAATTATAAATCATGTCAAGTTCCTGTCAAAACCGTCTTCCTCATTCACGGACTCTACCCTTTATGGCAAGCAGCTACATAAAAATACATGCATTCCTCTCGCATCTGTCACAATCATCCGTCACAATCATCCGTCACATTCATCCGTCACACATCTGTCACCCGTTACAATATTTTGGCAGACACGGAATTGCACAAAAATGATACTCCACTTATTTTTTAAATAAGTGTTCAATCAAATTAGCTAACACAAAAGTTAAAAAAGACAATCTCAATAAAATAGGAAAAAAATTATTATATAATGAACAATTCATTAAACACATCTAAAAAAGTGGCCTTATATACTTGATTCTAATTAACAAATAAACCAAAATGAATTATAATAACCAGCTTATGGTTATCGAAGAAGCAATTGTATAAAAACCAAACATTCTCGGTGCCCATAAATACAAAAAATACAAACAAGAGGATGGTTCCGCAGGTTGTGCAGTTTGCATTCCGCATTCAAAGGTATCGCTTAAAATTAAACTTCCTACAATATTTTCAATATTTACTGCAGAATCTGTTGCAATCGAAAAAGCTTTAGATTGGCTACATTTTCATAATTTAAATAAGGCAGTAATCTTATCAGATTCGTTATCGGTGATTAAAAGCTTAAATTCCAATATGATTAAACACAAAAGAAACGTCATTCTATGTTCCATAAAAAATAAATTGTTTAGCAAGGATATCACATTCTTTGGGTGAAAAGCCACACAGGAATTTAGGGTAACGAACTGGTCGACCGAATTGCTAAAGATGCTGCCCACAATGGAATATATTATCTTATTTTCACATTTGAGGACTTATTTCCGCTCTATTAAAAACTAATTTTAGCAAAATGGGAAGAAAAATGGAAGGATATAGCTAAACACTCAAAAAGTCAATACTATTCTATTCACCCCACGTTACCAAAAAACAGTCCCTATATTTTTGAATATACAATGCCAAAAAAGTTCTCCTCTACAATTACGCGTTTAAAAGCTAATCATGGTACATTTCCAGCTCACTTAGCCAGGTTAAATATAATTCCTTCTGGATTATGTGTCTGTGATAATTCTACTCAATGTGACATAAATCATATTCTTTTCAAGTGCAACAAACATTCAAACGAGACTTCTCAGCTATACGCAAACTGGCCGATCTCAATATTCAGACACCCTTAAACATTACCTATCTGCTATCGTTAGACAGAAGAGATATTTATGAGCTGATATGTAACTTTCTTTTTAAAGTAGGTTTTAAAATTTAAATATATTGTTACATAATTCTGTGGCTAAAGTACTAGCTTCCAAGTCAATCCTCTACACACACACACATACAAACAAAAACTGTTTTCACAAATACTAAAAATTTACATAACACAAACAAACAGATACAGGCAATTGGATTATATTCTAGAATTATTGTAATAGTAGGTAATTACTAATTATATTGGACAAGATAAACAATATCTCCACTGCATTGTCTAAACATGTAAACCTATTGGAAATAATATTTATGTTGATGTAGTAGAACTATTTACAAAGGAAAGAGGGGACGGAGGGACTGGTAAACAAAGTTTACAGAAGGGAGCTTTTGGATGTCCGAGTTAAAAGAGGTGCATAAATCTAAAGCGACCACTATCCTTTGATAGCAAAAATGAAAATCGACAATTTTTAAAAATGGATACACGAATCACCGACAAGGCATAGTAGTGAAGTTCTAAGATCTTATAAGCTACAGGAAATAGAAAAAGCAGATATATTTAAAATAGAAATGGAAAAACAACTTACTGGCATATTAAGTAAATCCCAACGCTTCGAACTAGAGGAAATCTGGAGATTTAAAAATGTCATTTTAACTGCTGTAAAGAAGACGTGCGGATAATACTAATAGATAAAAGTAAAAAACAAACAAGATGGTGGAGCACAGAGATTAAAAGTGAAGTAAACACAAAAAGGAAACTATGGAAACAATATCTCGGAAGTCGATCAGAAGAAGCTTATGCAAGGTATAAGGCACAATGATCGAAAGTAAATTAATATGTGTATAAAACAGGGCATGGGAAAAATTTGAAAGTTAACTACAAACTAGAAACAGATGGAGGAACAAATCAAGGTGGTGAAAAGCATTAGAAAAGGTAAACAACAAATAGTAAAATATAAAAAATCAAAAGACAATGTATTAGTCACAAAAGATAAAAAAAATCATGGAAATATGGAAAAGTACTTTAAACAGAAATGATTATCACAGTTCTGTATAGAAGATAAAAACAGGATGCCAGGATACTTGAAGAGAGAGTACTGGAAGCTATAATATCAATGAATAAGGGAAATCTTCTGGGCATGATAAAATTACACAAGAAATGCTAAAAAATGTAGGAGATAAGGGTATAGAATCGTTCATAATCATTTTTAATAAAGCTGGATATACAGGGCAAATCTCAAATGACTGGAAAATAGGAATAATAACACCAATATTTAAAAAAGGCAATAATAGAAACTGTCATAACTATAGGCGCAATACATTACTAAGCGTTGAAGAAGGCACTAAAAACAGTATCAGAGAATCAACTATCGGAAGCACAAAGAGGCTTTAGCAAGGGAAGAATTACACAGGATCACATCTTTACAATTAAACAAATAATAGATAAAACTAGATCAACAAATAAAGAAATATACTTGGCGATCTTAGACCTGAAGAAGGTTTTTGATAGGGCCTTTCAAAAAACAATATGGGAAGGATTAAGACAAAAAAAATTAGCCCCAAACTAATTAAAGCAATTAAAAGTTTATATCACAACGACGAAAACTACCTACGAAAAGATAATTTGCAATTATTGATGTTCAATATCAATAACGGGATAAGATAGAGAGGAGAATTAAGCCCTGCTTTGTTTATACTTGTTATTGTTGGCATTATTAAAGCAGTGAAAAGTAAGATAAGAAAACCCAATAAATGCGTCCCTGCATTTTTATATGTTTAGTAACTTTGTTTACCTAACTTTACACCTAGAATAATAGCACCCGGCCGAGCTGAATATTAATGTCTTTTAAAAATATGGTTATACTATACCTATATTTAAAGTATAGTATCACCAGAATTCTAAGAACTCATATTAATTTAGGCTTAATTTTATGTGGTATACTTGTTGATCTTTTGTACAATATGTCAATGAGTGTCATATTGTGATGACTGTTTTGTCTGGTAGGGATTTAACTTGAATTGCTCGTCGAATACTTAAATTGCATTGTTTCAGAGAACTCAAATTTAGTTAATAACACTATGTGGCAGTCCGACTCGATATCCAGATGTTTTCAAATAAATTCTTGTCATTCATAAATTAAAATAAGTTCCTCAGAATTCTGGTGATACTATACTTTAAATATAGGTATAGTATAACCATATTTTTAAAAGATTTATTAATGTTCAGCTCAGCCGGTTGCTATTATTCTAGGTGTAAAGGTAAACAAGGATACTAAATAAACAATATAAAAATGCAGATATGCATTTAACCTGAATCCATTTCCTCGATATTCAGCTTGGATCTAATAAATTCTTATCTTCCATAAATAATGAAACTCTGAAAAATATGTTTATACTAAACCTGATTGCCAAACTCAGTATTATTACTTAATGGTCACATGCTCATATACCATTCAAAGACGTCCTCCTAGACGTATTCATAATTTTCAGTCAGCAAAAAGTTGTTTAAGTTTTCTCACTTATGGTTTGTTTTTAAATAGGTTTGGAAACTACAAAACTAAATTTTATAACGAAGATCTGCAAAAACTCTCCGAATTACGCTATTGTCTCATTTATAGTGGTCTTCATGTATTCCCCAAATATGCTCATTATTTAGGGTATCAAATGCCTATTAAATTTATCAGGTTGATTAGCCAAATGCAACTTTGCTCCAAAACGTCCTTACACCTTTCGTTTGATGGCAACTTTTACAAAATCGTTCAGGATAAAATTTGTACCATGTGCAACTCATTGTAGCCCGAAACACTGGAACACATCGTTATGAAGTGTAGTCTATACAATAGTATCAGGACACCACCAATTTGTAGTTTGCGCACATTTGATGATTTTGTTGCTGTGCTAAATAGGCTTTGTCCTAAAACACTTAAAATTGTGTCGCATTTTTTCAAAGGAGTATTGAAGCTGCGCTCTTTTATTATTAACGAGTGAATCAAATTTTGGTTTTGCTTAATTATTTTACTTTTTCTTACTTGCACATTTTTGGTAGGTATGTACTTATATTTAATGTCAGTTGTAATATTATGTTTTTTCCAATTATTGTAACCGAACCCTTGCTATTTGATTGTATTCAATTTAAGCAATAAAGAATTATTATTATTATTATTATTATTATTATTATTATTATTATTATTATTATTATTATTATTATTAGTATTATTATTATTATTATTATTATTATTATTATTATTATTATTATTATTATTATTATTATTATTATGATTATTATTCTTATTATTATTATTATTATTATTATTAAATTAAATACGATTAAGTATTCAGCCATACTATCTGTTATTGAAAAATTAATACTTTAAGATGTATTTTATTTGTGTAATTAAATAAATAAATAATTTTAATTTATTTAATTTTAATTATTTAATTATTTGATACTAGAATTTGATTTATTTGATTTAAGAATTTTTCGAGAAATTTAATAAGTAGGTATTATTTTATGCACAATAAAAAAAAATAAAAAAAGGAAATAAGATTAAAAAATATTTTATTTAAATCTAATTTTATCTTAGATCAGAAATTGAACTCTATTAGAATTAACTATTAGAATTAACCGAAGAAGATTTAAAATGTTTAACCCCTCTAATAATTGGCGATCGTCTTAAAATAACAGTTTGGACGATTTAAGAAAAAAAGAAATTCTGTAAGCATTAAATCTTTGTCACTAACTACTCCCTTTTTTCTTAGTTAAAAGACCTGTTGATATTTAATATTTTCTGGCTGAACCCTACAAAAGAGTCTGAAGAATTATTACCCAAGCGACCTGTTGAAGATTAATTAATGCTGGAGGAAAATTTACAAAAATCCAAACACAAGTTTGTTAAAATATATCTAAAAGCTTCCATCTCTTTCCCAAACTTCATCAATTGCTTCTACTAGTACTCTGTCGGCCACATCAGCACTGGTGATTTTGAAAGTCTTTTAAATTTGGACATATTCGCTATTTTAAAGGAAAACCTGATTGGTAAAGCTCTTGTCTTAAAAGTACAAAAAAATACTAAATTAGTTGCAGAATAAAATAAATAAATATAATAAATTTTTTATTATACTACCCATTTACCCTTAATTTCAGAATTCTAAATACTGGATCTAAAACTTTCTTATTATTAATTAAAATAACAATTTAGTTGGATTGACAGAATCATATTTAATTTTAAAGAAATTATATTACAAGATTAAAACACTTTTTTTAATTCAAAAAAATATTAGTTTCATATAAAAACTGAACCGATTAATTCAATAGCACAAACTAATGGTTGAAATTAATAGTTTTTTTTTTAAATAACTTGTAACGAGTTATTTTTTTTTGACACCGAATTGAGTTAATTTTTATTTATTTTTCCGTAGCTGTTTTATATTACTGAAATGTTCTACATAACTCGTTACTTACCTTCCGATCCTTCCTACTACCGCCTAGATTTTTTTTTATTTTTGAATTGTATTCTATTATTAATCCGGAGGTACGCAAATTTGCATTCCACTATGATTTATCCGGTTACAATATTAATTTTCAAACCGTTAGGACATGCGGTATATATAAATTTTAATTAATTCCAAAAGACAGCCTATACTACCTATTTGTTTTTGTTAAACGAAAAGAAATTTTTAATATCGATACGGAGGATATAAAAGGAAAAGAATTGATTCTCCGGGATCTTTTTCGGTCTGATCTTTTTCGGTCTGATCTCTTTCGGTCTGTTCTTTTTTCGGTCTGATCTTTTTCGGTCTGATCTTTTTCGGTCTGCTCTCGTTCAGTCTGCTCTTTCCCGACTCTTCTCGTTTTCTTTTTGAAAAACCGAAATACAGTGTGTGCCGTTACCGACCCGCCGAAGCTAAAAATTTTGGAGAAACCTCACCGTAATTGAAAGGTAAATAATTTTTGATTTTAAAACCTGCAATTTTCGTACCTTCGTAGCGGAGAATTATTTTTGTTATTATAAATCTGACCGGTTACATTAACTCCGTTTTTTTCCGACTTCTTTTGTTGTTTACTTTTTTTTTGTTATATTTTTTTTGAAATTTACAACAGTCGTAAATAAAGTGTGTTATATTTAAAAAATTGTTTTTATTACATTGCTAATTAGGGTATAATATTCTTTCGCTGGTCCTAAACTATGTTCAGAATTTGATTATTTTTTTTACCGAAATTTGAATCCATACAAGGTCCAACCACCCTGGTTGAGCATGAAATCCGTCTGCTACAACCCCGTCCGATCAAACAGAGGTACCGACCACAAAATCCGAAAATGCAAGAGATTTGCAACAAGGAGATAGACGCCATGTTAGAAGAAGGAGTGATAGAACCCTCTACAAGCCCGTGGAGTTCTCCGATAGTGATTGTAAAGAAAAAGGATGGAAAAAACCGCTTTTGTATTGACTTCCGTAAAGTCAATGAGATTACGATGAAGGATGCCTACCCTCTTCCGTTTATAAACTCCATACTGGATAAGTTGCGAAAAGCCAAGTATATTTCCAGTTTAGATTTGAAGAGTGGATACTGGCAGGTGCCCTTAACACCTGAAAGCAAACCGATTACCGCATTTACCGCACCGGGACGTGGATTGTTTCAGTTCACGGTTCTTCCATTTGGTTTACATTCCGCACCTGCCACTTTCCAAAGACTTGTTGATCGACTAATAGGCCCCGATCTAGATCCATATGCTTTTGCCTATCTCGATGACATCATAGTTCTGGGGGAGACATTTGAACAACACTTGGAAAATCTGTCCGAAGTGTTCCGCCGACTGCGAGGAGCACGGCTGAAACTCAATCCGGAGAAATGTCATTTCTGTTTACCGTCCATGAAATACCTGGGACATGTAATCACTGGAGATGGAATCCGTACCGATCCAGAAAAAGTCGAAAGTATCGTTAAATTTCCCGCCCCAAGAAATATCCGAGAGTTGCGAAGATTCTTGGGAGTTGCTTCCTGGTATAGAAGATTTGTACCATCATTTTCGCAAAAGGTGGCTCCGTTGACAAAGTTACTCCGTAAGTCTCAGCGATGGAGGTGGGCTGAGGAGCAAGAAGCCGCTTTCGCTAACATAAAAACTTTTCTATCGGAAGCACCCGTCCTAAGTTGTCCTGATTTTACTGTGCCGTTTGCCTTACAGACCGACGCCTCCGAACATGGTTTGGGAATAGCCCTCACCCAACTGATAGATGGCCGAGAACACGTAGTCGCATATGCAAGTCGCACCCTGAGTCCCACGGAGAGAAATTACTCCGTCACCGAGAAAGAATGCCTTGCCATTGTTTGGGGTATTGAAAAGATGCGTCCTTATTTTGAGGGCTACCATTTCACGGTTATTACCGATCATCAATCTCTTAAATGGCTGCATTCCATATCTAGTCCGTCTGGACGTTTAGCTAGGTGGAGTATTTTTCTGCAACAGTATGATTTTGAGATACAGTACCGTAAAGGTGCACTAAACCGTGTAGCCGATGCTTTGTCCCGAAATCCACTACCAACCACCGCCGAGGAAGAGCTACCGTTCGCTCTCTGTTTGACCGATGTTACTGCCGAATGTTCATGGTACCGAAACAAGAAGGAAGAGGTTCTGAAGGACCCAGAGAAGTTTCCGGATTACTGCCTCAGAGAAGACCGTCTTTACCGTCATTTTTGGGACATAAATGATTTTCGAGAGCCAGAAATGTCCGACCCCTGGAAGCTGTGCATAGCAAAGCCCGACCGAACCCGAATTCTACAAGAAAACCATGATGCTCCGACTGCTGGTCATCTAGGAATTGCTAAAACCATCGCGCGCATTGCAAGACTGTACTATTGGCCAGGGATGTTTAGGGACATTACCAAATACGTGAGGAGATGTCTGCAATGTCAAAAGTACAAGCCGTCGCAACAGAAGCTCCCAGGGAAGATGCAACCGTCAGCAAACCGGCAACCATGGGAAACCGTTAGTTCCGATATAATTGGACCGTTACCCCGGAGTAAGAAAGGGAACTGTTACATCATTATGTTTCAGGACCGATTTACTAAATGGGTGCAGTGTAAACCGTTGAGAAATGCTACTGCCAGTAGCATAGCTACCGCCTTTTATGAAGAAGTTTTGACGACATTTGGGTGCCCCCGTACCGTACTAACCGACAATGGAACTCAATATGACAGTAAGCTTTTCAAGGAAATGCTAAGTGGATTAGGAATTCGACACCGATTTACGCCGCCGTATACACCGCAAGCGAATCCAGTGGAACGAGCCAACCGTACCCTGAAAACAATGATTGCACAGTATTGCGAAGCGGATCACCGAGACTGGGATATGAGGTTAGGTGCCCCCGTACCGTACTAACCGACAATGGAACTCAATATGACAGTAAGCTTTTCAAGGAAATGCTAAGTGGATTAGGAATTCGACACCGATTTACGCCGCCGTATACACCGCAAGCGAATCCAGTGGAACGAGCCAACCGTACCCTGAAAACAATGATTGCACAGTATTGCGAAGCGGATCACCGAGACTGGGATATGAGGTTGCCGGACTTAAAGTTTGCAATGAACAACTCAAAACACGACTCGACTGGATTTACGCCCGCCTTCCTAAATTTTGGAAGAGATCCTGAGATCCCGAACTCCTACCGAAATCGAGCTGAAAATAACACTGAAAACAACCTGAAAGAAGAAACTGAATTGGCCGACCCTACTGACGGAGACCCGAAGCCACATCTCCTACGAGTGGAGAAACTGCAAGAGTGCTTCGATCTAGTCCGCCTGAACCTATCCCGAGCATTTACCAGTCAAAGTCGTAATTACAATCTACGCCGCCGAGACTGGAAATGCACTATAGGAGATAAGGTATTAAAAAAGGAACATACGCTCTCTTCTGCCGTCGATCATGTCGCAGCGAAACTTGCTCCGAAATATTCCGGACCTTACGAAGTCATACGTGTCATTTCGCCGGTTGTGTATGACTTACGAGATGAAAAGGGGAAACGATGTAACCGAGTGCATGTGAAAGACCTGAAACCCGCCCATGAGTGATTCCGTTTTATTATTTTTTTTTTTCGTTTTGTTTCTCTGTTCCGTAGAATGACCGACCGTTATTCACCACCCCGCTGTGTACCGACGTTCCGAACACCCCGCTGTCTAACGATGAACGAAGGAAGATTTGGCACGAAGGAAGTATCCCGAAGATGATCAGAACAGCGGAGGAGATGTGGTATCACCGAATTCCAGAGACCAAGAAGCCATTCCGTGGGATAGAAACCCGAAGATTCATCACCCTGACGGAGGATATCTGTTGGCGGTGTGGAACCCAGGGTCATCATCGGCAAGGATGCAACCAACCAGCCATATTGTTTTGTTCACGATGCGGACAAATTGGACGGATGTCCCGAGAATGTCCATGTGGGCAACTCCGTCCCCGTGCCCGCTCTGTGGCCGTGCAAGCGCACCTGGTCACCAGTGCCCATCCGACTCCACGAGTGAAAGATGCCGCCGTCCAGTGTAACATCAAACTGGAAAGGTCCCGACCTGCTCTGGTAGCTGAACGCTGTTTCAGAGCGTATCGTCACCAGTCATCGCGAGGAAGAGGACCTCCCGTTCCAGATCGCTCCACCCGACGCCGCTGTTCCAGGAACTGAGAAGCCATAATCCAAATTTATTTTTTTTCTATCATTGATGTTTAAAAAAAAATGTAACGAACGAAAGTTACACTTTCGTTCGTTCATTTTTTTTACCGAAGAAAAGGGGGTGTGTAACGAGTTATTTTTTTTTGACACCGATCTAAAGGGTATCTCGAACTTGGCAGTGGCGTAGTTACAACTCGTTCGTTTACCTGGCAGATTTAAAACGTTCTTTCCCCGTCTAGTGAACGAATCTATACTTTTGCTATTAAATCGAAGTTTTCTGGTTACCATTAAAATCTTAAGGGTATCTCGAAATTGGCAGTGGCTCAGTTACAACTCGTTCGTTACCTGGCAGATTTAAAACGTTCTTTGCCCGTCTGGCAGCCGAATATTTTTTTTTTCTCGCTTTTAAATTAAAATTTTCCAGTTATAATTACAATCCAAAGGGCATCTCGAACTTGGCAGTGGCTCAGTTACAACTTGTTCGTCTACCCGGCCGATTGGTACCATATTGGGAAACCTTACCGTTTTGACTGCTTCTCTTCTCAGTAATTTTGTTAGTTAGTTAGTTTTACAAATAAATTCGATCACAGAGTAGTAAAAGATAGTATGAATTACCGTTTCTTTTATAATTAACTGTAACTCCCTAAACCGAGGACCAGCACGAATAATTAGTAAATTAAATTAAGTTCAACACGACCCCTAGAATTTGCCGTAACCTCCATCTGAGGCTATCTGGAACTCTTGACGCTCAGTGTCAAGGGGCCGTGGAGCATACCACGTTAAAACAACTGGCGCCCGAGATTTTAAACGAACATTTTGTTTCAAGGGTGGCCATAGTAACGCTTAGAAGGCGAAAGCGTTACAAACTATGTAATTAAAATCAAAATAAAAGTTTATTTTGTGCAAATAAATCATATTCTTAATTCAAATATTGTTTTTGGTAGAAACGTAAATAAATGGTATACTTGATTAGTGATGCGCTGAAGATAATTTTCCAATAAATTTTATCAACAATTGAAACAATTTAAATAACTTTATATAAATAAATATTACATTTGTGTCTATAAAATATTTATTCTCTTTAAATAAATAATTGGTTTGAAATTCAATGGTGTTCATACTTGAAAAATTGCGTTTATTTCGGCATATTGAAATAACTTATTCTTTTGTATGAAATAAAATTTATTTGAAACAACTAATTTTTTTTCTGTGTAGTTGTATTTATCCTGTAATAAATTATATGTTTTATCATGGAACAAAAGCATTTACTTTTACACAAGATAAATTGGATTATCTTGTTTCCCACCATTTAAAATTTTATTTTTCTTGATCTTTATGGATGGTGAAATCAAATGAAAATAATTTTTGTATACCTACATTTGTTTGCAACTAGTAAATATTTCTTAATCATCCTCATGTTATACATGAAAATAGTTATATACTGTTATGTGTACATTTTGTATAAACAATTCTTTAAGTAATTTATAGCACTAACCCTTACTCTGTGAAAGTCCATGTTATTAAACACAATAAACAACTAAACGTTTGAACGAAAGTATAGTTTTTTCCTGGTTTTTCTATATCATTGCACAGCTATACTGATCTTAGATGGAAACACATACAGGATAATCCCTTAGGGCTTATAACATCTAGACTTTAATATTGTAATTTCTTATTGCCTCCAAACTTGGACTAGCCTTAATACTACTTAATCAACATCAGGTACCTACAAACAAACAAAATGTAACTTCAATATGTCAATCTGACGGTGCTAATTTTAGCGAAACAGCAGTAATTGCATATTAAAAACCTACTTTTTCAAAAAGTGGAAGTTTTGTTCAAACGCTTAGTTGTTTATTGTTCTTAATTCTTTAAGTAACTTCTATTAACAGATATATCGCATTTTATAAGACTAGTCAAGATAGAACTATAGTAATATAATAAACTTTTATCTCGAATAACTTGAATAAAACTTTTATGTTTATGAAATTTTGATATTGAAAACAAACAATTTTTAATATTATAAAAAAATAATAAATTTAGACACTATTTATTGTAACGTATTTGCGACGCTCCATGGTTCTTTAGCGATGTACTGGGAAACAATGGATACAAAAACGTGACGGTAACTTCAATATCGTAATCTCTATTGCGGTTTTAATTTACAAAAGGAATGTAGAATGACATGAAAGCACAAAGAACGTATACAGAAATTTACTAAAGTGTATCAACAACAAAAATTAAATGTTATACGCATTCTTACAATTTAAAAAGTACCGTTTGTCCGACAGGAAATTTTATAAAATGTTAGTTTTAAGAAACAAGTTATTACAATACTATCTTTTATTTTAGTAAATTTTAAGTATTTATATTTAGATCAACAGTTGTATCACTACTTACCACAGTTTAATTACTTAAAAAATATTGACAATAAATAATGAAATACTTTTAAGCGAAAATCAAATAATGTTAATTTTTCAATTTAAAGCTATTCTACAAATACCAGAAAAAATAGCTAAATATACGTTTTTAGAAAATGATAACCAGCGCGATCAGTTGGAATAGATGCGCTGGATGAAAAATAAAAATATCAACTTTTGGTAAAAAAAATTAAATGCGTCTATGAGTTTCTTTGGGGGTTGAAGAATATCAATTTATAGTTTAAATTTTGCGTGTTTCTAAATTTTCTAATAATAATAATTTTATACACAGTATATACTTTTACTGCATTTATAGTGTTGTTAAAATTTCGTTATTGCTACAATAAGAATTTTTGAAAAATAAGCCAAAGTTGATTAAAATTGTTCACATATAAAGTAATGTACATTTTTCTTAATTATCTAATAGCAATAGTTGAAAGTGAACATGACATGTATTCCATTATTGATTTGACGTATTAGACTTCAGGCACTAATTGTGAGATTACCCAAATATTAAATCGCCCCTTGTAAATTAATTCGCTATGTACATTGATATTAAAAACATAATGGGTGCAATGGAATAATCTGTGCTGTCAAGGTCCTACCCATTTGATATAAAGACTAGGATATAGAGGCAACAGTGAAAGGGTGCAACGAGAGATTGAATTAAGGAGGAAATGGAGAGAAGGTGGGAGAGGTATTAGAAGTAGTAGTGAGCAGATCGACCGCAATTTTGGTGAGGTGAACTACATCCTGACCCAGGTGGTTACTGGACATAGATCAAGGGTAAGGTATCCACACAAGATTGGGAAGAGTGAGACTGGAATTTACGAGAGGTGTGAGGTGAAGGATGATTTGGCACAAGTGTTTAGATGTTGAAAGAACGGAAGTTTTGAAAAAATTGGACAGGAATTTCGGGGAATCAGAATATTGGGAGAAAATGGTGGAGATAATGTTGAAACGGACGAAATATCGGTTGGTGGTAAGCGGAGTAGTGGATAGCATGGCACGATATGAGAAAAGTGTGTAAGGGTTCGCCACCCGTCGTGAAGTATGCTAGGGTAGTGATTTTACGCGGGGGTAACGGTGAGTTTTGAGGGGGGTTTGGTTTGGTATAGGCATCCTCTTGGGGGTGATGTGTTGTTCCGTTGTTCCAACATAAGTTTCCGATCTCTTGCCAAAAAACAATTTTTCTTTGTGTATATTTTTAAGAAATATAAGCTTGTTCATTGGTTCGAGTACTTTTTGTAATATTCTTATATTAGTTTATTCAAAAATGCACAACAAACATATAGTGATTATTTTGGTTGTAAACGGATAAAAATAGAAAAATATAAATGCCACAAAATAAGCAAATCAAATTACTATTATTATAATAATATTTTGATTGGAGAGAATTAAAATTGTGGTCAAAAAACCTACTATATACAATATAAAAAATTAAAATTAATGAAATTTGAATACTGTTATTTCCTATTATGCTTTAATAGTGTAAACCAGTAAAAATACGAAGCAACATCATTCAGTTAAATGTGGTTATGATATCTAATTTTGCTTATGCCCATTGGCAATTTTCCTCCACAATTTTATGTCTTTTGCTTTTTAGTTTTAGTTGTTAACTCCTGCTAACTTTAGGTCTTCTTTTACTTTCTGTATTTTCCAATTTTTTATTTTGATTGTGTGTCCCTAGGTTGAGATAAAATTTTCAAAAATACTTAATTTGTACTATCTGTGACAACCGTGTTTTATGAGCTCCACGATTTTTTTGTTAAAAAAATTGATCAAAGAATAACAGAAGTTTAAAAAGGGTCTCTGGTAACTCTATTATAAGCAAAACAAGTAGAATCGTTACCAAGTTTACTGTGTAGATGCAGAAGATGACGAACGCCCGAAGGCTCAATACAGTAAACCGATGAAAAACAATAAAAAAGTAAAAGAAATGGTTATGAAGTATTAACAATTTCTTTATGTTTTGAAATATTAAATGGGTAACTGTTGTCGAGATTATTTTGTCATAAGTTAATTAAATAATATATCGGTATATATTTAAGTAGTGCAAACTTAATTTATAAACTCATTATCGCAATTATTTTTATTATTTTGTCTCATATAAGTAACAAAAACTATTGTTTTGTAAATGGTTTATAAATAACTTTAATCTAAATTCTGGTACCTGTTTGTAAATATAAAGTAAATTTGGTGGAAAGTTAATTGTAAAATAAACCTTAATATAAATTCTTACATCCTACATAGAGCTCTTATATATAATTTTATAATATTTTTTTTTCTTTATTCTAATGAAAAATAAATAAATGTGTGTACGCATATGAATGGTTGTATTATAAATTGTATGCCATTTGGAATCTTGATACAAAAACCAGTTTAAATCTTCATATGCATTTTCTAGATGAAGAGATTAATGAAAGTTTATAAGAAAACGGTTATTCATGTAAATATGCTTACTTCGAGATACCGACCTTAATTCAAAATATCCCTTGTTGTCCTATAATATTAATTTTCATATTTTTTTGTTCAAAAATAATTCGTTCACTTACTAAAAAAATAATAATCTAGTGAAAGAACTTCCAAAAATGACCTGTAAAATATAATTGTATGTAAATACTAGTATCTAACCAATCTGTAATTTATTGTGAACATTGAAGTACCTTAAAAATAAATTAGCATCGCTAAGAAAATATAAACAGATTTTTTGCCGAAATTGATGTTGAAACCATATTTATGTTAAGAGCTGTTTCCAGCTCTTTTTATTATTTATTAAATCGATTCTCCAAAAAAAAATCACCAACTTTATTGATTACTAATAAAATAACTCTTTCCTATAATTTATGCAATGAAAAGAAAACAGTAAAGTTGCTTCTACTGTTCCCTAAAGTCACTGGATATTTCCTTCTTATGTGTGAGTGTAACATTTTCTTACGTATTCAATAATTACGGAGTAATAAAATTATTCATTGTCTCATTCATTTTTTTTGACAGATGCAAAAGAATTAGTAAGACCTGGAATTTTGCAGTAAAACAAAAACTATTACTAGGTATGAACTTAATTGCTTATAACGCTGTCACCTTTTTTTCTAATAAATGTAACGGAATCCGAACATCAATAAAATGTTTTGTTATATCTCACAGAATCCTTATCTTCTTGACAGATGCAAAAGTATTGATTAGAATCGTTGATAAAGCAAAATTACAAGAAGAGCTTGCTGCCACCGTTATAAACAATTAACTTAGAAAATGCGAATCTTTTGCTAGTTTTATTGCAATATCTCCCGTTCTAATTAATTTTCCCGTAGTTGAAGAGGCTATAGATTTCTCATGAATTAACGAATTATTTCGTTGGCAAAGATTTCCTGTACTTTATTAGCAAAAATATTGTAGAAGTTGAAACATTAGAGTTGCCCGTCATCACGGATTTTTTTAAGTCAACTGCAATATCTCAGATAATAATCAATATTTTTTTTTAATTTTAAAACGCTATCGGTAAGTTATGAAATATTCCCAACATTTTTTATTCTCCTAATAATAAAATAAGTGTAACTTTATTACCAAAAAAGTTACAACGTTATAAACAAATAAATTGTTAATAAATTCTGTAAGTTTGTAAACTTTATATGGCAAAACAACAGCGAAATTCCGATTCAGAAAAAAACTTGGTGTTTAAGAGGAACTTAATCGGCACGAAAACTCCCCTGGCCCCTATACATACTACTTATGAATGGCAAGTCTGTAAACTTTGATATAATGAATTTTGTTTTATTTTTTATATTTATTATTATATTATACTAGCTTTGTCCCGCAGTTTCAGTAGTATTAAACAAAACTATTAACTATTTTAGGAACATCATGCTCTGATCAGTAAGAGTAAATATCTATAGTAGTATTCCGGGTACCGGAAGTGGTAAAGTTTATCGAAAACCATCAGCGAATATAACAGTGGTTTCATCTATGATTTGGTTAGAGCTTCTAATATATTTAAGAGTCTTATCTAAAGCTTTTCTTGTGTGATGTAGTCCGGGTAATTCAAATAAAATTACAAAAATAAACCACGCGACTCAGCACGTCAACGTGAACGAAACTAAATACGAACGACTCAGCACGTCTATCCGGTAGACCACACCTTCATGAAAACTCAGCACGTAATCGTGACGGGCGGTGAAGTGGGCCAATCAGCACGTCCACCCTGGGGTGTAGGGAAATTCACGAGAACTCAGCACGTAGTCGTGATTACCAGCGGAACCGACGGACTCAACACGTCTGTCGGTCTACTGCAAGACCCACGTGAACTCAACACGTAGACGGGGCTGCAGTGGCTTTTGGATCGACTCAACACGGCATGTATTACCGCGTACTCTTGGAAACAAACTGATGTTTGTTATACTTGAATGGTGCATTCATTTCGTATTATTAAAATAAAGTCTTGAAATAAAATGACTTTCCTAAAAAGTGATTTTTACGGTTAACATACATGTAGTCTTTCTGTAAAGAAACGGTAAGGGGTAGTTTAAAGTGAATAAGTGGTGGCATATCCACCTGC
The DNA here is from genome assembly GCA_035357415.1 of Ophraella communa. Lineage (NCBI taxonomy): Eukaryota > Metazoa > Arthropoda > Insecta > Coleoptera > Chrysomelidae > Ophraella > Ophraella communa. The sequence goes on from CM068980.1 coordinate 25,085,055, forward strand.
TGTTAGAACAGTGATACCCTGCGACGACGTTCAAAACTAAAATATTATTCTTTTTCTTAATATTTTAATTTAACATTTTTTGATATTTTATTTAATATTTTATAACGCTTATAGCCCTCTTCAATAAATGTACCCGCTATTCAACACAAAATGATGTTTTCATTCGAAACAGTAGTTCCTGAGATTAGCGTGTTTAAAGAAACAAATTCTTAAGGTTCATAATATTGATATAGAACATATTTTATAATACCCTCTTAAGAAGGTTTTCAAAGAAAGTTATGAAAGTTCTTTAGAATAAAAGTTGTATATTTCTATATGCTGCACGTTACTAAAGTAAACAAATCGCTCTGTTCGTTTGACTCACTTCATTCGTTTGCTAATGTCAATTAGTTTGTTTTTTTAATGTAAACTTGGTAAATATTGAAATTCATAGGGCATAAGTTATTACAAAAAATTAATGATTTAAGAAAGGTTTCCTGACTAATTTTATATCAAATACAATTCTTGGGCTAATAAAATATAAAATTCAAACTAACATTATTAATGCTAAATATTTTATATGTTGGCAAAATTACGTTCTGTTGCCGCGTTTTAAGATGGTTTATCAGGTGAAATTTTGACATTCTGGACTAAGGTGTGTTGGTTCCTAATTGAACAATTTCCTTTGTTGTGATCATATAAAGGGTGTACCAACCTTACGACAAAGTAGATGTCTTTAGGGTCCATATTTTGAAATTACCTTAAACTATAGAGAGTGTTGTATAACTCCGTTACAAACCAAACATATGATTTTTTAAATGGGAACCCCTGTATATTATACCGAATTCGGACTGCTCACATTTTTTTGAATATGTTGATTTAAGGTTTTGATACGTTATACAAAGTCCTTCAGAAGTTGTGAACACGTTTGTGTGAAAATAGTAGGTAAATTAACGTTCTGTATCTTATTGTACGTTAAAGAAAAAAAAATTTTGCCTAACAGTGTTTCGTGATATGATACAATATCACCGTATTCTATTAAATATTAATTAATTTCCCTTTTGTATACAGGGTGGCCGATAACTGGAATCTTTCATTTTCTCTCTTCTTTCATATGGGATACCCTGTATTTTATATCATAAATAGAATACCCGATTATGTTACTTTAATTTTTGTTAAGCATTTCCTATACCCAAAGTTTATGAAAACAGAGTTATTTTGTAATAGTTATTGTAAATCATTATTAACCTATTATGTGAAAGAATTAAACGTTGAATGTAACAAACAATCCTTAAAAATAATAAATTGTAATAAACAATTTATGCTAAATAAAACAAGTATCCAAAAGTATAATTCTAACCATAATATCCGAATTCGGTATAATATACAGGGGTTCCCATTTAAAAAATCATATATTCGGTTTGTAACGGAGTTATACAACACTCTGTATAGTTTAAGGTAATTAACATTTTTTGGTATCTTCTAAAACAACCCATATACCGAACTTTGTCGTAAGGTTGGTACACCCTGTATATTGGCAAGCTTTTTCTTGTTGAAAATGAGGAAAAAGTTATTTTAGATAATAAAAATATTTAATGAAACATTATAGAACAAATAGGTGTACCATTATATATTTTTTACTTATTACTATTCCGTAGATACCTTATTAATACTAAAATAATTTAGAATCATTAAAATATAAAATTATAATTTTGTGCTGTGGTATTAACATCAAAATAAAACTCTTTTGGTAAATAAAATACGTTTTGTTTTAGGCTATCACTCACAACCTTTGGACTTAATGTCAATCCTGGCAAAAAAAATTTGATTCCGTTCACCAGAAGACCGCTCCAAATGAACAATATCGAACTAAAATTTTCAAACTCGGTAAAATATCTAGAAGTGATCCTGGATCGATGGAAACAGGATCGACTACGGTCTCATTAAAGGAATACGCCAGGACTGAGCTAAGCTAAAAGGTTTGTAGATATATCCCTTCAAACAGCAAAATGCCTTCCCGAAATGAGCGAATAAGATATAAAATTGACCGTAGGTCTTCTCACACTGCTACCTCAAAGTAATGGACAAATCGGAAAGTAAAAATTGTCGTTTCTTCGAAAGCGCTAAAGAAACGGCGGAACACTTACTATGCGATGCGTAGCGTTGTTCTGCAACTCTAAAAAGCTGCTTAACTTCGCTAGAAGTATTGGCGTTCTAAAGTTTAAGTAGATTAAGGTTGGCCAAAAAGATCTTCGTAGGTGGAAGTCTTACGGATTTAAACGACTTCGTTTGTATTTACATACAACATAGTTCCCTTCTGACAGCTGTGACGTGCAACCACATTTATACTGAACGAGGTATGAAACTATACAAAAGATAAAGACATTAATGATAGAATTCTATATCAAAACTGACTGTAGTTTTCATTTTTTAAATGTAAAATTTCTTATTCACAATCGGATATTTTTAAAAATATTTCAAAAAAGAAACCTAAAGCTAAGGAGTGAGTAGAGTTATATAGTTCATTAAAAGTTTGACAATTTCGTATTTATCATTTTTTTAATAAAGCAATATTTATTTATGGTATAAATATAAAGAATGCTGCAGCCGAATTAATATTGTGCTCAGTTTAATATTTCAACTAATTAATATTGCAAGGTATAAACTATATTCATTAATTAAAACACTACCTAATTGGTTTTTCGTTCATCGTAAATCCCGTCCTCCATGGACCAACTGAAGAATGAACAGTTCACCAATGGCGTCGAAAAGGGTTATTAACTGCTTAATTCTACCATTAGTTCTTTATCTACAAATAAAACTCTATAAGACGATGTTGTGATTTTTCAAACTAACAATTTAAAGTGTATTCTAAAGGATCAATTATTTATAACAAAAATGTTACTAAATTTTTACTGTTCGAACTACTAATACGCCCAATTTATTTTTTTGGTTATATTTAATGCGTCTCACAAATGATGATGCTAAAGAAAAAGGGTATTAATTTTATGCTTCCTATTGTGATGTGATCGTTTTGTTGACTTTTTGACTAGTATTAGAATAACACAGTTTTTTAAATTTAGCAAAAGTATATTAAGATAGTAATTTGAACTAAATTTATTGTGCTAACCCTTACTTTTTGGAAGTCCATTTTATTAAGAATAATAAAAAACTTCGTTTTAACTCAACTTTCAAGTTTAATTGAAAAAATTAGGTGTAAAATCACAATTACTTGGAAGTTGAGTTAAAACGAAGAGTTTTTTATTATCCTTAGTAGGTAATTTGAACATTATATTTACAAAAACCGTTCCAGTTATTTATTTTTAAAGAAATTATTAGTAAATAATTCTATTCGTAGGTACTTAAAACTTAAATATAATCTATCTTTAAAGTGGGAAAACTAAAAAATAGGAAAACTTGACATATAATCAATATTATATATTATTCACTGTCAATACATATATGTATCTATAGATGAGTAAAGAAGGACTTTTTTAATCGTTCTGAAACCTCCAATTTCTAAGAGATTAAAAATGATTGGGGTTTCACACAACTTTTATAAGGTGAACCTGAACGTTATATTTAGGTTGCTCACGTTACCATAAAATTGCGACTTTATAAATACTGAATACCTGTTTATTACATGTATATGCTGCTCTAAATATGAACTGTATCATGTAATACAATTAGAAAAAGTAAATCTTTTTTTTGAAGAAAAACTGACACACAAAACAAATTATAAAATTTAAGAAATGTAATAGTTGTGAGGAGGTTCAAATGCAAAAAAATAGTATGTTTTACCAGTGACACTTGAGGTCCAAGCACTCAAAAAACTTAATCGACGCTCATGAGGTTATATTTGGACCACCCGTAATCTGTAATTACTGTTACCTACGTTCTTCAAATAACTATGAAATGTGATTCCTTAAATTCTTTTGAACTTATTTGCTGAGCAATAGTGGTTCCAATTTGTCGAATATTTGCTCTCTGTCTGATTATTTCGATTTGTTAATGAGCTTCATTATTGAAATTATTTACAATTTTGACATTCTTTTTTTTTCTGTTTTAATCGAAATTTAAAAGCACATAAATACAAGAATGATTCTGAAAACAAATTAATATACAGCATAACAAACTTTTTTATATAGAATTCTGTCAGCCTTGTTTATTCAACATAATAGTACTAGGTTTTTTGCGGTTTTTTATCGAGAATTGCCAGATGGTGTAAGCAGTACTTCAATAAGGTTTATTGGTGTAATAAACTTTGTTATTGGTGAGTTTTTTTCAACCAACATTATGCAGAGTGCGACAGATAAACTTTCAATTAGAGACATTTAAAAAATGTTACTGTAAAGACTGTTTTTTTGTTACTTCCAAATGATAATAGGTTCGTTCCAACAAGAGTCCGAAACTATCAGAGATTGTTATGAGCATGCGCATGTGCATTTTAGCGTTCCAACAACAATTTGTGACAGTTTGCTGACTGATAGTAGGCTGTTCCAACGTTACATGCAAACGGTTTGAAAACTGTCATAAGAGTTTGTGAATTTGTTAGGAACTATAAATCAGACGCATGCGCAAAGGAAATTTGATCATTCGAAACCACGTGTTTGTCCATTTAATTCAACTTTTAACCTTTTTCGCGTATTATATATTTATATCGTGAGGAGATCTATTTAATATAAATATGAGTTACAGTGGCTCGGATGAAAATATTGGCAACAGCGATTTATTAGACGAAAGTATTGGTGCATTCCACAGTGAAGACGAATCCAGTCATGTTCTCGAGTAAATAATTGAGGAAATTGGTGTTCGCCCCAAAAATTCGGAATGGGAAAATATTTTCCACTTGTTGCACTGTTATGTGTTAAATGTCAAACTAGTATTACAGTGTTCCAACCTCAGAGTAATAAGTAAACATAGAGTAGGCATATTCCCTACTACTTGTCGTCGAGACAGATTTGTTTACAAGCAGAGCATTGCCAGACGTTGTGTTTTGTAAGTACAAAGTAGGAAACAAAAACGTAAGAATATAATTTACAACAATTTTATTTTACTTTTAAGAGAAGATTTTTATTCAGAGAAAATATTCTTTAATACATTTTAATATTCACTCTCTTACCTTTCTATAATACTGATAAAAAAGCTCTAGACCAATTGTATCAAATACCAACACCGAAAATTTGGCATCAGTGCATTTGTTTGTAATTGTTTAGAGGTGATTAGCAATTTGTTCGACTTTTCTTGAATTTCTGTGTATTTAAGTGAACTTTATAAAGTGTTTTTATTTATTTTCAATATTGAAAATGGTGAAACCCCGAAAAGCGTGTATAATATGTGGTACTTCGCAAAATGATAATCTAACCTATCACCGGTAAGTTATTCACTACATTGGCGTACAATTAGCAATTTCAATTAAAATTAAGAAAATCAAATTAATAATGAAATACATATAATATCCTTTTAGATTTCTTTCCGATAAAAATATGTTAGAAGTATAGTGCCATGCCATAAGTGTAGATATAAATTCCTTACCAAAATATGCGTATTAAATTATTTAACTAACATTTATATAGGTATTACGGTGAACTCTAACCAATTACACGCCACTGTACGGCTGTGTTTACCTACACCACTAAATTTTCCATCTCTCTCAATTATAGGTTCATTGCAATTGACTACAAACTGTATGTTATTGTGTTGTTGTGGCATCTCTATGTTTACTTATTACTCTGAGGTTCCAACAGAACAGTTTTGGACTAGTTTCAAATTTCAGCAAATGCGCGCATGCGTAGAAACAAATTTGAAAACAATCCGAAACGCATCCCTGATTGTTTGTTGGAACGAACCTAATAATAATTTTTTCTAAACATATGAGTTAACAATTTCGATATAAAGTATTTCATTGAAAAATTTAAAATATAATTTCAAAAAGGTATAAAATAAAATAATAGTAATATTTTTGACGACATGCAGCCAACACCTCATTTATGGACCACATACCCAACTACTCATTCAGAAATATGCAGCAAGTAAAACGTCAACTCTAATTATGACCTTCGAATTTTGGAAGGAAATAGTGCCAAAAACCTGGTTGTATTCATAAGAGTTTATTTTGTACTCTTATGACAACTGTCATTATTATTCTGTTTTGTTCAAAGAGTTTTATCTTTTGCATTCAAATAAATTCTATAAAAACGGTTTTTTTCACTCTTATTTGTTATTTTCATTTTATGGCAGTACAAAATTAACTTTAAACAACAGCTATATTTAGTTATGCGTAACAAAAAAATACTGACAAGATAAATAATAGTATATTACGTAACGTGTGTGGTAAAATGCTTTACAGCAATAGTTACGTACTATACTTTACCTACGACCTACATTAATAATCTTTTTGTTAATAATAATTGAACAAGAGCAACAATAGATGTTTTTAATCATTTTATTGTATAATAATTAAATACTTAACATTAGTTAAATGGAGTTAAATTCATTTCACTTGACATTTTTTAATAATTGTATAAAACTTCACGCATACAAACAAGTTATAAGAACAATAAAAAATGGGATGTTTTTTGATAAATAATAACGTGTGCACATGCGGTCAGACGTCAGACGCATGCGCACACGCTCAATGTGTATAAGATTATAAATATGTCGGCTCAATGTACTTCTCATTGTAGTAAAACTCATTTTCGTCATTTTTGAGTGATTAATTTAGTGTTACTGATCGGTTTCTCGCGTAATATTAACATTTAGTGCATTCTTAATATTTAAAACGGTTTCGTATAATAACTGAAGTGAAATTATAGTACAAAACGAGTAAAAAGTGTCTTTTATATGTTATGATTTTATCCACAAGTCAAAACAGCTTTGTAAGTATTTTAAAAAGTGTCTCGGTAATATTTAATTATAGAAATGTTAAAATAATTAACCTAATTACATAAAAATAACGTAAATTTCTGGGAAACGCAATTAAGTACATTTATATTATGATCCATTTATACAGACAGAAAGTAGGGTTAATGGAAACGAATCAAATATATATTTTCGAACAACTCTAAATATATATATATATTAAATACAATCTTCTAATAAATTTTATCTGCCATTTATAATATGTAGTATAAAATTCACCTTCAAATACCTATGTAAATAGGAAATTTTGAATAAAATAGCGATGTCTATTGTTGGTAAGTGGTTGCTAGGGAAGCCGTGCGATTATTTTACGTGCGTAAAGAGATACATTATATAGGTTGTAGATTGTGTGTTATTGACGGTGGAGGGGTGGTCGTAGGTAAAAATATTTATGCACACGACAAAGTAAACCGTAGCTATTTTTGACTTCGATTCATTTCGTGAAGATTGTAGGTGTGACGTCAGGGTATAGGTCAATTTTTTTGACTATACCTTTTTTAATATACAGAGTGCTGTCAAATTGGAATAAAAATGACATCCAAAAACTTGGCGTATCTCTTTTAAACAAAATTATGTTTATTAATAAGGCCTTATTAAGTAAATAAATGGTCTAAGAAGCATGAAATTTGTTTCTCTTTTGGGATGTTTAAATTTGTGATAAAAATAAGTATTCTTATAAGCTTATTTTTAAAACCTTAAAAAATTTCACATTATTTAATTAATTTTTACCAAGATAAAACATTAAGCGTCGGTTTTAAACAAAGAAGATGCGAGTTGTGAGAATTCTGTAAAGAATTTTATAGATGAGTGATCGACCTTGTAAGGTCCTTAAACCTCAGTTAAGTGAATATTATTGAACGCGTAACACCTCGTTGAATTATTTGCAATAAATAAATAATACCAGATATCTTAAAGAATAATGAACTTGCTATGAAGCGGAATTTTTTAGAATGTCAAAAAACTAAGGATTTGCATTATAAAAAGAATTGAGATTTGATTTTATTTTCTTTAAGCCTTTTAAACATAAAGTAAATCACAAATAAACATTTTTTTTTATATTTCATTTTCATCAAAAACAATTTGGGTTTAAAACAATAGCTGTGTTCGCGGAGTGATTACTGAACATATTAATTTTCAGAAGGACTTTGCATGCGCTTTTTTAATTTAATTAGCGGTTAACCTCTTAATGTGCATCTTACTGTAAGATGTATATTATGTTTTGTTCACGTTTTACGGGTTAATACATAAAACGCCCCAGAACACAGGTTTTTTTTTTCAAAAATATAGACATCTAGCAGATCCACAATTTAAAGTTGTTAATGAACAAATAAATCTTGGAAGTTCTCCACTATTAAACTGTTTACTTTGATTGAGTTTACATTTTTTATATAGATAAGACGTAATTGTAAAACACAAATATATTAAGTTATTGTAAAAATCAGCATGATATATTTTTTCCTGGTTTTTCTAAATCATTGCACAGTTATACTGATCTTAGAGGGAAGTACATCTAGGATAATATCCCTTAGGGCTATTAACATCTAGGCTTTAATATTGTTATGTCATTACTTCCATACTTGGTCTAGTCTTAATACCACCTAAACAACATCAGGTACCTAGCTACAAACAAACAAAATGTAACTTAAATGTCAATCTGACGATGCTAATCAGCGAAACGGCCGTCATTAAGTTTAAAAAAGCAATTTTTTAAATAAATAGTGGAAGTTTTGTTATTATTCCTAATAATCTTTGGTAATTCCTGAAATTTATGTATAATTATTCAGCTTAACATTATTTTGTGAATTTCAATTTTAAGTATATCATTGAAATAAATAGTTATGATTTATTATAATATATATTATTGGTACAGATTGTAAATTAGTATTTGTTTGGGTCATTATTATGAATTCACTAAACAGATAACGTTTTATGAATTTTAGCCTTAAGGAAAAAGTATATGATTGTCACTCATTAATAAAGATCTAAAAATGACATAAACAGAATGGTTCCATGAAAACGAGTAGCAGATGAAATTAATACTATATCTGGATTGATTTCCATTATGAGAAAAATATAACTGACCTTTAGTTTGAAAAATGAACTTGATTTATGAGATAACTAACAAATTCTACAGTTGACGTTTCACGGTTTCTTCTAGACATTGGTTTTATTAAAATCCAGGGAAATACCCTACAAAATCTGAATAATACATACATCTCCCTTATCAGCTTTATGAGTAAAGCCATGTAAAAAACCTGGACACTTCTGCGATTTCCTTTCAACCACAAAAGTTTCAGATTTCCTTGATCCTCATTCTAAAGCAATAAATCGACTCTGTAGCGTAGTGTTATTCCTGGATGTCCAGATCAGTTTGACTTATTGGCTTGCTTAGGTAAATCTGTCTCTACTTTCCAAATAAAATTACGCTTATATCACCTTCACATTTCAAACCAACTGTTCAAACAACAGTTTGAACAGAGTGTTTTCTTTTCAAGCGAAGACGCCCCTGCTTACATTCTAGCATAATTCGTCCCTGTTCAGAAAGCCATTCGCCTTAGAGCGCAAGAGTAACAACCCCCTAATTCCCCTCTTCTATGAAATCACGTAAAAATAGTTAGCAGTCAGTAAGTTGATCTATAAGGGAGTGGTCGCTCTCTACATCGATAAAATGTCGATAGTATTGATTTTTATGTTTTTATTATTATTATTGTGTTAAGTGTACATTTGTTCTTAATATAAATTGATCGCAAAAGAAGCGTTAGTGAAAGGTCGTAAGTCAGCACCTTTTTTATTAATTATTTATAAACTTTATATGCCGGCATCCGCAATGTTGCCCAATTGCTCTACCAAGCTTATATGACTATTTTATATTCATTTGTTTTTTAACTGTTGCCAATCTAAGGCAACACCTAAGTTACCAGATTTGCTTTGTATTTTATTTCCGGTTTTGTATGCTCTTTCCTATACGTAATATAAGGTATAATCGGAAGTGTGTACTTTCTAGCCTACTCCGCAATCCTAATCAGATGGTTGTTTCTAGATCTCTGATATTGTTAAATATATACAGTCTCTAGCTGTTTAACTAGAGTGGTCCTTCGAGAAATTTAGTTTTGACCCGCTCAAAATTATGTAAGGAAACCCGCTCAAAGCAAACAGCTTTGAATTTATATTTAGTACCAGCAAATGATAACTCCGTTTTCTTACATTAATTTTTTTGGTCCTTCGAGCCGGATTCAATTGACATCTACTGTCAAATTCTTCCATTTTTATATATTGATAATTTGCCGATATTGGTACTTCTTGTTCTTACGCCCAAGCTGGCATTTTGGTCTCAACCGCGTCAGATCATTTTCTGGTCCAGTGTCCATTGACATATATACATTTCCCGTCACCTGGCATACGAAGAATTAGACGCCAAGTGAATTGTAGCCGGAACATCAGAGACCGTGGAAATCTTGCAACAACGCATCCAAAACGAAGTAACACCTGCAAGGGGTGTAAGCCGATACCGTTCGACCCGACGGCAGCAGCATTTCTTTGTGAACATTTTTTTGTCTAACATTTTAAGTGATAAACAAAAATACCCTCTGTGTTTGACTATTTACCCTTATTGTGTTTTTATCTATGCGAAACTGTTTGGTTTTTATTTTAGTTTTAGATTATTTTAGTTTTCGAGAGTTGTTTATTACCTAGTTTATGTTCTTATACTTGAGATATTACGTATTTGATGATTTTATTTTTATTTTTTGAAACATATTTTTGATGATGTCTTGAAAACTTTTAAATTGTTTACTACCTGCATGTAACTTATTTGATTTATTGGTAATAACTACGTTTTAGTATTGTATATTCAATTTTTTGTGAGTTTAGTGAAATGAAATCATATTATTGGTAAAGTTTGACTATTTACAGGGCGTGTACATTAATATTTATTCTATTTGACAAATATTTGATTGATGGTTCGTTTATTTTATTTAATCTATTCTTGTAAATATCTTTGGATTTTGGTTAATTATTCTTAAGATATGGCGCAATTAACTAATTTAAAAAACAAAAGGAAGGGATATAAATCCCAATTAACTCGAATTGAAAATTTCGTGAACTCTTTAGATGGCTCTCAAGAAGCCTATTTAATCAATGTTAAATTAAGAAGTCTCATAGACATTTATGCTAATTATAGCAATGTGCAGTCTGATATTACGGCCCTGACGCAGGCAGCAGATGGCGAATTATCAGATAGTGATGAAGAAAATTTAATTGCAGATAGATTTGAATTGTGTATAGCCAAACTCGAAGCCCTTACTGCTAGGTTAAATTCAAAAATAAATCCAGAACCCCAGTGTACTGACGCTTCAAATGTTTCATTGCCTAAAATTAATATTAAGCCTTTCTCAGGTGATGCCGCAGAATGGCGCTCTTTTTCTGATCTATTTTCCGCTCTAGTGTTAAACAATTCCAAACTTAAATCTGACGGAGAAAAATTTTATTATTTAAAAAGCCTTTTACGAGGCCAACCGCTACAATTAATTGATTCGTTAAGCGTAACTAACCAAAATCTAGAGGTCGCCTTAACAATTTTAAGAAATACATATGACAATCCAGTTAATTTATTGCATACTTTGTACAAGGCACTGGTAGAGCAAAAGCCAGTGACAAAAAGTAACTCCGCTGAGTTACGTGAATTTTATATTACGTCTAAAAAAACTCTTGATTTGATAAAAAATGTGGGCTTAACCCCAGATCTTAGTTTTGAAACACTTATAGTTTTCTTGTTAGAGAATAAATTAGATTTTAATTCAAGGAAGGAATTTGAGAGCGACCGTGACCCGAATCAAATGCCTACGACTGATATATTTTTCCAATTTCTGAAAAAACGCTATGCTTTGTTGGACAGCCTCAATCTTTTTGATACGAATGCTCCCAAACCTGCTAGAGTCACTGACCATAATAAACCTAAAGTTAATCTCTTAAATAATGTTGTCAACAACAATACTTCACGACATTCTAATGCAAAATCAAATAAATCGCTTAATCGGTTTTCTTGTCATTGCTGTTCTGATCCCGCTCACTCGTTGTATCAATGTTCGAAATGTTTAAGCCTCAAGCCTCAAGATAGGTATCAGCTTGCCAAAAGTAAACATTTGTGTGTAAATTGTCTAAGCAATAGGCATGAGTTTGCCGAATGCAAGTCTTTAAAGAGATGTTTGAGCTGCAATAAGCCTCACCATTCATTTTTACATTTTGATTCTTATCAAAATGGTCAGGTATCTGGGCAGAATCCGGGTACCGCGACCAACCCACAAGTCAGAGCATTACCTGTGAATAGAAGTGTAAATAGTAACTCTCCTTGTGTAAATTCATCTCCTAGCTCTAGTTTTGTTACGGTACAACCTACTGACCATGAAAATGCAACATTATGTATGCCTGTCAATCAGGCAGCTACTTTTTCTACTACCTCACCTACGGATCAAATCGTTATCTTACCGACCGCCTTGGTTAATGTTCAAGATGGCGAAGGACGTTATACTGTTGGACGTGTCTTACTGGACTCTGCTAGCCAGATGAGCGTCGTAACTAGTAAATTCGCAGACCGTCTAGGGCTACCTAAACGTCCAAGTTTAGTGAGTATTTCCGGCCTTGGTAATAACTCGTGTGCAAACAGCGTAAATTCAGTCCAACTAACCTTCACTTCACAAGTCGACCCCAATAAAATATTTTCTGTATCCTGTGCCGTAGTTGAAAAAATTACTAGTAAATTACCGCACTTTTGTATATCACCTGAAAATTTCAGATTGCCAGAACATGTAAAACTTGACTTGGCAGATCCTACATTCTTTAGGCCTGGTCAAATTGATATTTTGATTGGAGCTGATCTATATTTTAACTAGGCCAATCTTTTTGCATGGCTAAGCAGAGGTTTCTCACACTTGAGAAAAAGTTTGCTCAAAACTCTAATTTTTTAAGCTCCTACCGCAACGTTATTAATGAATACCTAACCTTAAATCATGCCAAGGTTACACCTATCTCAATTTTTAATAATTCTAGTTGTGAATTTAAATATTTCATCCCACATCGTGCTGTGATTCGGGAGGAAAGCGTGTCCACTAAATTGCGCGTAGTTTTTGATTTTTCCGCGAAGACTGATTCCGGAACTTCTCTGAACGATCTCACATTGAAGGGTTTCCAGGTCCAGGATAACCTATTTGATATACTTTGCAGATTTCGCTATTTTCGTTTTGTTCTCTGTGCGGACATCCAAATGATGTACCGAATGATTGATATAAATCCGGCGCAACGCCATTTGCAGAATATTTTGTGGCGTGACAGTCCGTCCGACCAGCTGAAAAATATTGAACTTTCTTGTCTTAGCTTTGGGCAAAATTGTGCCCCCTATCTAGCCACACGTGTACTTAAGGATATAGCGCTGAGAAACTCTCAGTTTCCTGCAGCTCAAAACGCAATTTTACGACAAACCTATATGGATGACATTTTAGGTGGAACAAATGATTATCGGGATTTAGATAAATTATATACCGAACTTAATCTTGTTTTAAATCCGCACGGATTTCACTTACATAAATGGAAATCAAATTCTTCCAATTTTCTAGAGAAACATTCGCTACCCTGCCATAAAGAAACCGATATGGCGTTAGGGGATTCTTCTAATAAAATTTTAGGTCTAAAATGGAACCCCGTTTCCGATACCTTGAATCTTAAATCTGCAACTCTTTTTTCTTCCCCAATTGTCACTAAACGCATCGTTTTGTCAATATTAGCTAGTACCTTTGATCCGTTAGGGCTTGTAAATCCTTTGATTGTTTTTGGAAAATTAATTATGCAGACTCTTTGGCAACTGAAGGTAGATTGGGACACCCCCATTACCGATCCTAATGTTATTCGTTCTTACTCTATGTTTTTATCACTTTTATCGGAGGTAATGAACATCTCCATTCCTAGAAATTTAGTTGATCCGAAACCAGTAGTTTCAGTATCCCTCCATGGATTCTGTGATGCAAGCCAAACTGCTTATGGTGCCTGCGTTTATTTTGTAATTCTGTACGCAGATAATTCCCGTTCTTCGAAACTTGTCGCCGCTAAATCTCGAGTTAATCCGTTAAAAAGCAAGCTAACTATCCCGAAGTTGGAACTTTGTGCTATGGAACTCCTTTCAAAGTTGGCAATTCGCCTCGTGCAAATTTTTTCCAATGTAGTGGAATTTCAAACGTTAAATCTTTGGTGTGACTCTCTCGTTTCACTTAGCTGGGTGAAAAGAAGAGCAAGTGATTTTATTCCATTTGTTTGCAAACGCGTCCAAATTATTCAAGAAAATAGTAAACTATTTACTTGGAGACACATCCGGAGTGATTTGAATCCGGCAGATTGCCTTTCTAGAGGTTCATTTGTAGAAAGTAGTCGCAAGCTCTGGTTCGCTGGCCCAGACTTTTTGGTGGAAGGAGATGACTACAATTCTCTTGACACTTTTCGAATGCTTGAAGTTTTACCAGAAACAAGAAAAATAAATTTGTTGGGTGTGCAGTCCCCAGAAAATTTTTGGGAAACAATTTTCCGCAAATATTCAAATTTCAGTAAACTACAACGCGTGATCGCTTATGTACTTCGATTTTTAGCTAGAGTTCAAAAAACCGCCAGCCATAATGAAATTCCTTTGTCTGTTTTAGAGCTACAACTAGCTCACGATTTCATTATTCGTCAAATTCAATTGTATAGTTTCCCAGAAGAGATATCCTTGTTAAATAAAAATAAACCTCTAATTAATAAACTTTTGTTGCCACTAAACATTTTTTTAGACAGTTCAGGCCTCCTAAGGGTAGGAGGTAGACTTCAGCTCGCAGATTTAAATTACGATCAGAAATTTCCTCTTTTGTTACCCGCTAATGATTTCGTAGTAGATCTTTTAATCATTCAAGAACACAGACGCCTTGGACACAGTGGTCCGCAGAATGTTTTGGGAAACCTTCGTAGGCGATACTGGCCATTAAGCGGTATCCGCCAAGTTAAGAGACTTATCAAAAATTGTATTCTCTGCCATAGGTTTAATGCACAATTCGCGTCACAGCTCATGGCCCCCTTGCCTTTGGACCGGGTAAAAGTTTCTCGACCTTTTGCAAAAACGGGAGTCGACTTCGCCGGTCCCATCCAAACTCGAGCCTCTCGGTTGAGAAAAGCTCCTTTACTCAAGTCCTATTTAGCGATATTTATTTGCATGGTGACCAAAGCGGTTCACATAGAAGTAGTGAGTGATCTCACTACTGATGCATTTATAGCCTCCCTCAAGCGGTTTATTGGACGAAGAGGTAATCCTAGCACTATATATAGTGACAACGGGACTAATTTCGTCGGTGCTAACAACCAGCTTAGGGACTTAGCTTCTTTTTTCCAATCACATGACAATTTTAATCATATTCGAACATGGTTATCACAAACTGAGATCAGCTGGAAGTTTATTCCAGCCCGTAGTCCTCACTGGGCAGGACTATGGGAGGCAGCAGTTAAAAGCGCCAAGTCTCATCTCACCCGCCTCTTGAAAATGTCAATCTTCACCTTTGAAGAACTTTCTACTATAATAATTCAAATTGAAGCCATATTAAACAGTAGACCTTTATACCCTCTTTCATCAAATCCTAACGATTTGTCTCCCTTGACCCCAGGGCATTTCCTAATTGGATCCCCTTTAACTGCTTTTCCAGAACATGACGTTTCAGACGTCGCCGTAAACAGACTAACATTTTGGGAGCAATGCACCAAAATTCAGCAGGAGTTTTGGCGGAGATGGTCGGTGGACTATCTTCACCAATTACAACATAGGCCAAAATGGCAAAAATCCGAGAAAAACCTGAAAATTGGACAATTAGTTTTAGTTCGATCTGAAGATCGGCCACCATTGAATTGGCCCTTGGCCAGGGTGATAGAACTTTATACCGGACGTGACGGTAAAGTTCGAGCTGTCAAACTTAAAACTCAGGATGGTGAATATACCAGACCTATTGTAAAGTTAGCCCCTCTTCCTCTTCCGGATTAATGTCTATCCGTGGAAACTTCCAAGTTTCATCTTTGTCGCTTCTCTACTGATCGAAGTGACTTGTAAAAGTTTAAACTCCCGTTTAAACCGCCCTCCCCCCAGTATGTTCAAACAACAGTTTGAACAGAGTGTTTTCTTTTCAAGCGAAGACGCCCCTGCTTACATTCTAGCATAATTCGTCCCTGTTCAGAAAGCCATTCGCCTTAGAGCGCAAGAGTAACAACCCCCTAATTCCCCTCTTCTATGAAATCACGTAAAAATAGTTAGCAGTCAGTAAGTTGATCTATAAGGGAGTGGTCGCTCTCTACATCGATAAAATGTCGATAGTATTGATTTTTATGTTTTTATTATTATTATTGTGTTAAGTGTACATTTGTTCTTAATATAAATTGATCGCAAAAGAAGCGTTAGTGAAAGGTCGTAAGTCAGCACCTTTTTTATTAATTATTTATAAACTTTATATGCCGGCATCCGCAATGTTGCCCAATTGCTCTACCAAGCTTATATGACTATTTTATATTCATTTGTTTTTTAACTGTTGCCAATCTAAGGCAACACCTAAGTTACCAGATTTGCTTTGTATTTTATTTCCGTTTTTGTATGCTCTTTCCTATACGTAATATAAGGTATAATCGGAAGTGTGTACTTTCTAGCCTACTCCGCAATCCTAATCAGATGGTTGTTTCTAGATCTCTGATATTGTTAAATATATACAGTCTCTAGCTGTTTAACTAGAGTGGTCCTTCGAGAAATTTAGTTTTGACCCGCTCAAAATTATGTAAGGAAACCCGCTCAAAGCAAACAGCTTTGAATTTATATTTAGTACCAGCAAATGATAACTCCGTTTTCTTACACCAACATTCTTGAAGGTTCCATTCTCTCTCTTTCTCTCTCTCTCTCTCTCTCTCTCTCTCTCTCTCTCTCTCTCTCTCTCTCTCTCTCTCTCTCTCCATTCGTATAAGTGACTAATTCATAAGACTTTTCCCGGAATCACTACTACTACAAAACTGCTCATTTACCCCAAGTCAAAATTTTACATAATGGGGTACTTGACAGTTTTTGGAAATCTTGTTTATAATTTGCCTTATGGTCTAATTTATTTGAAATACGACTATCTCTCTGGAAAACAATCTTCATCATAGTTTATTTTACATTTTTAAATAATTTTGAGATTTACTTATTAAAACGCGTCAAACTATCCTGGCGTCTCGAATGACATCAAAGTCTGCAAAACAATGGCTGTGGGTGTTATAATTGGTTAAGTTACTGTGTGGATGGGAATGGTCCCTGGACATAATACATAATACTTTAAGGTTGTGAGGTTAGGACACTTGAATAAAGTTTCAAAGTTTGTTTTGTTTCGCATACAATGACGTCATGCGCTCTTATAGGTGTACAATACCACGTGACTGACAGGAGTAATTTTATATTTTTGTTTCTCAGAAATATTAATTTATCGAAATTAATTCGATGGGTGTAATTGATATTCAACATTTTCAACGCAAAAAATCATTTAACACAAAAATCTCTTAATATTTTTTGTCAACTACCCTATCATAGTAATTTCCTTATTATTACATAATAATCGCGGATACAAAATGTAGATAGATAAAAAATATTAAAATTCTAATATTTATTTATTCATTTCTTACATATAAGTATCGTATACCCAGAGTTCTTTAATTTATGAATTGCAGAGCAGGCTCATATCTAAAATTTTCGTGGTTAATAAATTTCAGGGCAGATAGCGCCACATTATGGATTGCAAAATATATCGTGTAAAGGGTCAACTCGTGGTTGATTATACTAGATGATTACTTCCTTACTTTTTAACTTTTTATTTAACAAAGAAAAACTTAGGAGATAGTTAAAGGACTACAGGATAGTAAATTTCTCAATTTTTTTGTTGTAACGTCGTGATTAAAAAAATACAACAATTTCTGTTGTAACCTGAATAGTTTTAATTAAATTAATAAAAGGTATAGCCACGGGCAAAACCTCTGTTTTTGCTAATGCTAATAATATTCAATCGTAGTAAGGACCTTAAGTAAAATGTTATACAGTGAGAACGTTAAGATTTGGATAAATTAAATATTTTTGCAACTAAAAATATCTTAACGAAATAGTTGAATTTTTACTAGTAAGGAACTCTTACGGTCCTTTACTACTAGTGAATATGATTAGTATTAGCAAAAACAGAAGAATTTATTAAAACTGCTTGTTTTCATGCACATGACGTCATCGATGTTTTTTCAAATGCAATACTTACATTAATTTTTCTTTTTTAAATGCTGCTTTAAGAAAGTATTTTAAAAATGTAAGACACTTACACTGTTACTAATAAAAATCTCTTATTCTAAGGTTATTCCTTATTTGAACTTAGAATAGTTATTCTAAGTATAAGCTTGGTATAAATTGTTCACAAGTAAACTCGGAATAAATTCGTTATAACTATTCCATCTTTATTCCAAAATAATGATTTGGCAACGTAGCAAAAGTCGACGCAAGTACATGGAACAGTGTCAAATTAAATGAAGTGTGACAGTATGACTATTAAAAAAGAAATAAAAAAGTTGTTGTCGTCGGGAGTCGAATTTTTTTGCTTTATAATTTATAAAATTGGTCGAAATTTACCTTACCTTGCAGGTTTTATTATAAAAATGTCTTTAACTGATCACTTTTTACGTATTTCTAGCAAAACATAAATTAAAAATCTCTTTTAATACCTGGATTTGTTAGGAAACCTTGTGACATCAGAGCTTAGGTAGATAGTCCATATTATGAAAAGAATATAGACAAATCAATCCTTACTTAGGTACTTGGTTCCGACCCCAATATCTTAAAGCTGTCAGTGAGTATCTGTAAAGTGGAGGATAAACCCTATTAGTTCATTTAAAAACCTGACTCCTTTTGTTGAAAGTCTAAACTCTTTGTCAGAGTATATTTGTCAGGTTCTATTCTTTTTTTAAAAGCTTTTCTTTTTCTTGTATTTTCCATATTTATTAAATTAATACCTCCTCAACAGCTTCTACACCTCTTATCGCAAACATATTTTATAGGTTATACTGCACTTAAACAAGGCTTAGGGTAGGTATAACTTTATACCGAGTTTTTATTCCGAGTATAAGTTATTCCATATTTATTGGTAGACATTTTGCCTATTCCGAATTTATTCTCGGTATACAATATTTATTCTCGGTATAAATATTTATACTCCGTTTGTTGGTAATCATCAGTTCGTGAATTAAAGAGAAATATTTATTACATGTTTTTTTTGTTGGTAGCGGCGACTGGCTGCGCCGCCATGGTGTCCCAGTGAAATATAGCCGGTGAAATATAAGGCGACATTGAAATTCTTCTAAAACTCTATTTAATGTTTCAGGGAGAATGAGTCTTACCTCATTTCAAATTGTATTTTTTAATTCTTCAATATTACTTGGTCTATTTATACTTTAGATTTAGGATAACCCCAAAAATAAAAATCATAGAGAGTTAAATCTGGGGATCTCGTTTACTATTCTTTTATTTACTTTTTCTCTTACCTATCTATCTGTTGGAAAAAACAGAATTTAAATATTCACGTAATATCATCGCATAACGGGGTGGTAGGTAAGTGAGTAAGTAAAATTATGCTTCATCTGAAAACACTACACATTTTACAAATTGTGGGTCATTATTACTTCGTCTCCTCATCTTCTTCGTTCAGCTCCAGAACTAAATTAGGTTATTTTTTCAAACATTTTAAAACTGTAGATTTGCTTGGTAAGTTTTTTACTGCGATTTTTGTACTGGACTGTTGTGGATTTTCTTGCATAGTTTTCTGGTGATTGACTTTAATCTACGAGTAACGTAGTCTATTTTACCTATAACCTCGGTTATACATTAAAACGTAGTAATAGGATTATGTATATTTTTATTTAAGTTACAGAAACCTAAAATATAATATCAAATTTAAAATTTTATAAGTTACTATTTTAAATTAATGGTGATCATTTTTTCAAATTAATGGTGAAACAAATTTGTTAATCTGCGCATTTAAGGCCACATCTTCTTGATAATATATTGATATATAATTGAATGCTTGTTTATATTTAAAATATAGTGATAATGAACTTGATCTGTTACATTATTATGTAATTTTACGCCGGTTTACTGGTGCAAGGCAGAGTATGTTTCTTAGTTAAGTAGATTCAAGACACTAATATTGTTAACAAAATGCAAAGATATAGAAAAAACAATAACAAAAGAAAAACATCCACAAACACTTACTGTTTAAAAATTTGCGCTATAATTAATAAAATCATAATTTTAGACTATAACTGTCAGTAGGGGAGCCCATCAAGTGGGGATTTCTGGAGTTACTGAAGCGCGGCAAATTAATATACAGGGGATTAAAAAATATCAATGACGTCAATTACATGAAATTGGTGCTGATACTAGCTCCTCCGCCTTACACTTGCCTGTGACCGCATACTTGTTTTAGTCGCCAGCTCATTTAATGTTCTACGGCATTGTATGTCCACCTTTGAGGTCAGAAAGACTGAGTTTAGGAATTTGACGACAGCCTTGCTTTCAGCTGTTTTATTTATAGCATGTATAGTTCCTGTCGGGGAAAAGGAATTATAGATTAAGGGGGGTGAGGACTCTGAGAAGACCTCACATCCCACTTTTTCCTCTAATTTGAGCCATCTGTATAGAAGAGTGTTCCCTTTGGCTGGTCTAGGTTTGCCAATCCAATTTTCTCTAGTTTCAGATCTCTAGTCATGATCGCGGGTTACAATCCGAACCAGTTGGTTGTTTATGGATTCCGAATCAGTCCTAGCGGTTCTCTGATTTTGGTAAGAATTAACTAAAAGTTCTGTTTGGTTACTCATGCGTAAATGATCGATATGCCAGCTGTTTTCTTATTTTAGTTAACGTGTTGTTTTCCTTGTTTATCGTTTGCTATGTTATTTGTAAAATATCTAAAAATAACAATAACTTAAACAGATACTTATTTGTTTACCTATTTCAGCTTTTCACATTTTAAATACTTAATTATTTTCTTTTAAAATCCAAACAATGGAAACTAGAGGCAATACCTAAGAAAATGGCCAAAAAAAGTTACAGTTAGTGTAAGAAGCTCAGACAGTGTTTTGTTTTCGTACAAGTTCTGAAAGGTGATTGTGGTTCGAAGACCGTTAGCCGTATAATTAAAATTATTTACTGGTTCGGAACTAAGCATGAGCTCTAAACAATTCAGAGATAATTCTAGACTGGTTCGGAATCAGTTCGTATTGTAACCCGCGAACATAGCTTTTACATATTATTTACACTAAAGTAAACATCTCTTTTCCTAAAGTCTATAACATTTTTATGTTTTGATTCCCTTAACCTAAAATTCTTTTTTTTTGATACTTTTTTGAGAAGCAATTACCCATTGCTGTTCCTTCATATTGTTGATAAAACGGTTTGTTATATTGAAAATAATTTTGGTTCATGCATACTTTAGCTAATCGTAGGTATTCAGTTCTAACTTCAACACCCAGATTATTCAAGATGAGTAATTCTTCTAGATACTGTGGAATCGGTACGCTAGGAAATAAAGAACTAACATCGAACGAGATTAAAATTTCCCCATATTCTAGAACAACATCTTTAACATTTTTAACTGAAACACTGTTACACTCTTAAAAGAGAAGATCTGGAAAAAAGCGGTATATATGAAATAAGTTGTAATGATGGTGGTAAAAAGTATGTTGGGCAAACAAAAAGATCGGTTAAAACTAGATTTATAGAACATTTAGCTCATCCAAAATATGGACGCACAAAAAAATCTAGTATTGCCGAACATGCTTTTACCAAAAACCGATCGGTAAATGTAGATAGGACAAAGGACCTATCCCAGATAGTCCACTTTATAGTTTATTAAAGAGAACTTATTGTAAAAATGTTTTCAGGCTTAAAAATTGGCGCTAAAAATGTTATATACATATTAAGATTAGTGTGTAGACATAGCTTTAGTTTACCTTCAACTTGGTTATCGAAACGCGTGTCAGGTAGTTAAAAGTGTGTGTTGGTGTAGTGGTAGTGTAAACGGTTTCGGTATCAGTTTCGCCAACGGTTCCAGATTCAACATTTTAGTTGAACCCTTAGTGTAATCCTTTCCCAAGATATAATAGAAGACCTAATCAGTTGACCACCTAGTGTAATGGTCTCAATTTTAAAAATCTTTTTTGTTTAATAAATTTTGATAAAATAATGTTTCTGTACCAATATATATTTTACAGAAAAAAAAACAAATAATTAGAATATTTACATGCATTATTTTAAAGTTATCGTTTATTTTATCAAAGGTAATACCACGAGTCCTTAAAATTTTATCGATAAATTTTTAGTTTCGACGAAAACTTTTTTATTTGGCAAAAATACGAAAACAAACTGAAATATCTTATTCAGTTTGTTTGAGTAGTTTTGCCTAAAATAAAAAAGTTTGAGTCTAGAAAATAAAAATTTATCTAGTAAAATTTTACAGGACGAATGGTATTTGAGAAGATTATTTTTTGAACCATTCTGTACAAAAACCACTTTATTTAATAACTTATCGTTATCTTTTTACCAATTTTTACTATTTTACTTATAATGTTTTGATCTTTTAATAACTTTAATAACAAATTTGACAAGCCAACTAGGATAGGTATATTTTGTGTTGCCTACCTATGATCTAATTTATTAACACATTAATAATCAAGAGAAAGAAAGGAAACGGGTTTACACAGAATTATATTTAATAAATATATTATTATTTTAAGAGAAAATACTTATAATCTTTTGATCTTTTAATAACATTAATAAAAAATTTGACAAGCCCGACCTTAATGACGTAATCAATATGGTCCACGAAATGCCGTTACCCCTCTTATTAACTTATCCTATAGGTACACTAGATAGTATTGACAGTTGTCAGATGTCGTGAGCGTCGTGAGAACAGAGTTATAATTTGAATAAATATTCATTTTTATACCTATTTAAACAATTATATTATTAAAGAGAAAATTACCAAAATAAAAATTATTAGGTATATCTATTTAAAGTTTACCTACAAGACCACATTTGCCTGTAGGCATATAAAAGTTTTAAATGCATACAGAACCAGGAAGCAGGTTAGTTTTAAAATAAGTACATATTTGGTTTTTCATTATCGTTTAGATGAATTGAATTGTGATAATAATAATAACAAAATATATTTCAGATTATAAATAAATGTTGATTTATAGTAAGGTACTTATAAACAAGAAAATTGATTGTGCAATATTGATTTTTGACAGTTCTATAATTTTATTGATCCTGGTAAAACGACTAGTGGTTTTATCGCTATAAAACGGAATGATTGGCTAGCATTTAGCATAGAACATTGAAGATTAAGCGTTTTCATTGGACGAAATCACAAAACTGTGATATTTTGACAGGTGAAAAAAATAATCAATGTAAATTATTTTCAAATGTAAAAAAAATATATACAGTTGTATATGTGATAAAATGTTTATATACAATTGTAAAATATTGTTTATATGTACAGTGCTTTTCAGATAAAAGAATCCACCTTTAATAACTTTTGTCATACTGGTATTTAGGAAAAACACGTCAATTTATGTTGGAAAGGACAAGCATTATGGCTTATTTAAACTTAAACCCCTCACCCCTAACAGCATCCCTAAATTACTACCCTAAATAAGGTGAAAGTAAAAAATAAGTAAAATTTGTGCTATTGAAAAAAAAATTGTTTTACTAAACTGATCTTGTTATTTTATCCCTAGTAAAAGTATAAAAATTAATTTTTTTTAAGTTTGGGTGTACCTTCCATTTATTTTCTTTAAAAAAAAATTAATAATTTTATTGGTTTTCTCTGTTCTCTCATTTCATGTGAAACGGAAGTGACTGATGACCCTTCCAAAATTTAAAAAAAAATAGAATACCAGTATGAAAAAAATTCTATATGAGCCACGGTAGAAAAGTGTATTATTAGGTCGTATCCATTAATAATAATTAACTTTTCCACCTTGGAGCATAATTACTATTTTAACCACCTATATATGATACTGGTTGTGACCTTAACAAGGTCATAACATACAATAAGGATACGCTAGAGAAGCTTAAACTAACGAAGAAAGTTGGGATTTTGGCGTATTTTATTGCTTCAAATTAGCATGATCCCGGATTCTCGAAAACATTATCCTAAAATATTCCACCTGGACTCTATCGATTGTTTTCGTATAACGAAGCTATAGCTGTTCTTATAGAGTATAAAAAATATAATTGTATCCTATCACTTGAAAATTCCAGAAATTATATTTTTATGAGGGTTTCGGAGCTGGTATATTTGGCCTTCAAACGTTATCCTTCAGCATAGGTGTGTACGCCAGAATATTCCAAGCAGAAGGTTATACCATTGACATAATATGTGCACATTTGCTGCAACGCGGCTATTATCACAAATCAATAATAGTATATTGCGTCACAGCCCGTGGCTGTATTTGCTGCCCGAGCTGAGCGAGCTAAGGAGTGCTAGGGGGGCTAAGGGGTGCTAAAGCATTCATGCGCGTATGACACACAACTGTTTTCCGCCTACCTTTATCACTATTAAAAAATATATTTAAATATTCGACATATTCGTAGGTACAATTTACAAATATCAAATCCAAGATACGCCCTTTGGTTGATAAACAATATTTTTCGCCATATTTTTGGCGTTCATATAATTGGTTTTCCGGTAAGGCAGGCGGAAAATAAATTTGTTAATATTTTTGAAATATTTCACATGAGTAAATTAAATATGACGATAATCAAAATTAAATACATTTGTAGTTAAAAAATTTTCATTTTTATATGTACCTACCCATGCATGCATGATGTTTTAAAAATTAAATAATTAAAAAAAATCATCTTCCGGTGCTGGTTAATTTCCATATATTTTATTATCGTTTAAAATTTTCAAACAAAGACCCATCTACGTATTTCTTTTGTCTTACAGGTATGATTTACGAGTGCAAATGCAAAATGTCGTGACTAGTCGGAGAAATATTTGAATAGAACATTTACAACGTGAAACAAGACGACTAAAACAATTTAAAAAAGTATGGTTCTTTTTATAAACGACTTTAAATTTCTCGAGCAAATCACATGTTGCGTTTTTGAAAATGAAATCTACATTTAATAAATGTTAAGAAAATAAAATATACCATTTTCCATTATAATAGAAACAAAGTACAGGAATAATAGATATTGGAACACTTACGTGTTTTCGCCAACACTCACTATATCTATATATATACAGGGTCAGACAAACCTCTGTCGTAGTTCTATAACTCTTATTGTGTATATGTCAAGGATAATTAAAATCAAACATTTTAAAATTGGATTCATGTATACAGGATGGTGCATTAGTAAACTAGGCAATTGACTTAATTTTTTTCAAACAGAATGCCATACTTTTTTCAACATTTTTAAAACCGAAATAGTTAGAACTATAAAGTATATATATTACGTATCTGTTGATGTTAAAATTTATGAAATTAGTATTACCTGTCAAACTTCAAAGCCAAAGTCTACTATACTTTGAGTTAAATTATTTGGCAGGTTTGACATTAGGTACGTTCAAGTAGTATCAAACCGTTTGACACCATCTTTGATTGCTGCTTGAACAGATCAATTATTAGTTGAGTTATTACAAAATAATCGCTCCTTCAAGATGACACCTATATAGATTAAATTAAAGAAATCATTTATAATTTTCATAATAATAATAATATCTATTGGTTCGATATTTGGAATTAAATTAAAATCCAGGCTTAAAGCATTTATCTAACAGTGTTTAAAAATAGCACACTCATTTTCCGTTATATCACAGTGCAATGTTATGAATAAAAATTTAAAATATTAAGGCGTTTCTGTAGCCTATTCGTTTTTACGGTATTTTACACGCTCTGACTGGTTCAACTCGGCACTTCTTTGTGCACGACAAATCAGCTGTTACAGCAGAGATGAAGTTCACACATTTTATGGTTTTCAATTATAAATGTACGAGTTTTGCTATTTAAACATAAGCTGCTTTACGATGTACGACGGAAAAATACCGTTTGGCAGAAGTGTATGAAAATGTACGATTTTTAAAAAATCTGTAAATTAAAATAAGAGAATGAGTAATAAACTTTCAAAAACATTTATACTATATTTAATAATATTTCTGTGTTTATACTGTTTGTTAATGTACAATTATTATAGTTTCTATATTGTACCTGGTGGTACATTATCTTTTTTCTTAGATTATTGGTCTTGGTCCAGTCGGTCATGTTTATCATAATTTTATAAAAGCATTTCCAGTTGTAAGAAAATATTACCAGTATTAACGTTTTATATACATTTTTAAAATTAATTTAAATATTTATTCAAACAAATTTTTGGCATTCTCGCGGATAATTTCATTATGATTTCTGCAACTTAAAGACCATACTGGGGTTCTAAACTTTTCGGTTAGTTTTAACAGACATTTAAATTAGAATTTTGTTTTGGTTTGTGAAATTAATAAGTAACGTAAGAAGATCTATGTCACTGGATAGATTGGTCACTAACCAGCTTTACGTGTTTTCCATGTTAATTTAAAATCAATAATAATACCAGCACTATGCAGAGCTACTAATTGGTTTCCAAATAGGTCCAAATCCAATATCAGTTGTTGCATTTTATCATTATTGAGACGTAAATTGATGATTTTGAAATAAACAGAATATTTCGACGATTAAAAGTGATTTCTAGTAAAATTAATGAGTATGACGAAAAATTTATAATGTAATAATAATCGCAGTGCCGTTCATAAAAAGTAATTACGTGCTGTTACTTCTTATACAACAGCACTATACCTGAAAATATTCCAAAAATAAATGTTTATATTTAAATATTCATAGGCATATAGGGAGGAATAATAAGTAAATTACGTAAAGCAATAAAACCTTTTATGACAATTATTCCAACCCAGACTTCCAAAGAAGGCACTTCCTAATGAATTTTCATCAATTAGGTAAAATATTTATGTATTAATATCGACCGTTTTGAAATTTTGATGTGGTTTTAAATTTATCTAAAAGTATTTGAATTTTCCTCGGAATTTTCTTAAAAAATAATCTTTCCTTTTGGTTTGTATTGTTATTGGAACGTATTGATCAAAATTGAATAAAAGTCCACTATTTTTTTATTCTTTTAAATAATTCCTAACGGTCAATAAGCTAAGTTTTAATTCATGAACCTGACAAATTATTTATAATTATTGAAATATTCCTCCATAAAGTAGTGTTCGCATTTTATGAATTGGCAACAGCGCACCAACAGCGAAGGTGCAGGACATCCCACATGCTTGTGCATGGTTTTGTTTGTTTACGTTTATCATTAAAATTCATTTATCATTAAAATTCTTAATATTCCTTTGCTTAAATTTTATAAATTTTAAAATTAATTTTAAAATATAGGTAAGAATTTAAAATTTCATCGATAGCTTATTCTAAGCGAATTTTCGTTCTGACTCGAAATATTGGTAGTTATTTTTCATGTTTATGTGAAAAGATTCATAAAAGACTAAAAGTTTTACTCTAAAAATTTTTTTGTGTTATTTAGGATTATGTAAACTTTCGCTGAATTTTAGTTGACTTTCTGAAATTAAGTTAAAATATTTTATTTACTAATTATAAATAGACAAAGTGAAAATTTTATTTAGATAATTCTACAATTTTATAAATTCATTGTAACCTAAATTTATTCTAGTCTCGTTACGCACCTTAATCCTGTTTTGTGGCCATGCCACAAAACATAACTTGTAGCTGATAGGAAGTCCTCTGGTTACTTTAAGATTTTTAAAACAATGTTGTAAAAGTTCATTTATACATAACTTTTTTAATACTTAATTTGCTCTTTATTGTGTTCATAACTTTTGTAGTTAAAGTAAGCAAGTGTAAATTTTTTTTTGTTTTTTGGTTTTATTTTATTAATATTAAAAAGATCAATTGTCTTTCAAAAACATCGAGAAAATTGATCGCTTTTTCAAAGAATGGGACACACTTTGTGAGCACTTTCACTTATGAATTGTTTATTTATTCTCAAGAATTGACTCAATACCAAAATACAAGTCTTCAAGTGTATATCCAGTGCTCAAAATTTCATAAATTTAAATTATAGTTCCTTAATTTTAACATATCTCGTCCAAACCTCCAGAATATTCTAGAACAGTCTGGTCTGCTATTATTTTTATAACTAAATTTACTTTATCAATTCCAATGGTACCTAGGTTATTTTTTAAAGGGAATAGGTTTGTTTCAAATCATATCTAACACTATTTTCAAAGAATTTTGGTCTAAAATAATTTGTACTCCTATTTCACTCTCTGTTTCCTTTTTATTATATCTTTTTTACCTCTAATCTATTTTATTGAATATTGTTTGTTCACTACTCTTTCTTCTATAACAATTTTTTCTTAGAATTATTTTTAAATTGAATTATTATTAATTTTATATACTTTTAAAATTATTTCTTTAATTCCTTTCTAAATTTTAATATCAAACATAAACTTTTTTTCGTCTCCTCGTAACCGTCAATCTTGGATCCAATATTTTCAAAAAAATTGTTTTTTCACTCTCTCAACCTACACTTTTACTTATATTTATTAAAAAATTACAAAATGTCTAAATTATTTTTTTTTGTTAACTTCAAATTTTAAAATATTAAATCCAAGTAAATAGTAAGTAAACGAAAAGAACGATATTTATGAAAATTTGCAGGTAAGTGCAATGGAACAAAACGCATCTGATGTACATTTTTTTGATAATAATATACTTCCGGTTTAACCGGAATTGCCATCAACTTCTTTAATTTAAATGGGACACCCTATATATTTTTACAGATTTTGAAAGAGCTTGTTATTTTGAATTCATACATACTGAGTTTAGTGTAAAAAAATTTTCAAAAAATATCGTTCTTTTCGTTTAAAAGATATTTACTTGGTTCCATACTTTATCCCAACCCCGTATATTTTTTTATATAAAAAAATCTTGTAGATCTCATAATCTCATTTTCAGATCATGATAATATAATATAGAATATATACCACATCATACTCATATTATATTTATATTTACCTAAAAGGAGCGTTTTGTCATTTTTATTAAGAAGACAAAAAATAATACAGTATTATTCCACAGCTAAAGGCCAATATGTCTACTGCCTGCTATCTTAAAGACAACAAGAAGAGACTTCAACACATCTACGACAGATGAACTATTTTATAAAAGTCCAAGCCTCTACAGCTAGTGGAACACATCAGTGAGGGTCTCAATAAAAACCAAATCATCTATACTACTGGATTTCTGCAAGGCTTATATAATATGAAGGTATATTCTTCAGTATGGACGAATTGGGCATCCTAAGATCCCTAGTAGGGCATCTAGGATCCTTCATGTGGATGATGGTAAACGAAATGGAAGATCAAATCATCGCGGGCAAGACATAGATCAACACTAGGAGAAGTGAGATTTAGTGAGCAAAGAATTCCCCATAGTCCCACGCTAAGTGATCTGGGAGTTGCCTTAGACAAACGGCTAATTTTTAGACAGCATATCCAGATGGTGATAGCCAAAGCTTAAACCGCAAGATCACAACTGTAGTATTTGAATGGATATCAGAGCGGTCTCTAAATGGTGATCATGGTGATCCTGACATATGCATCCCTATCATGAGGATAAAACCACCAAAAATATGGTACATGCTCAACATAATTTATGTTATTATCCTATCCTTGCAGTATTATTAGATGGGGACACGAGGGGGTTTTTGCATGTATCCTTAGTCCTACGAGGAGACTTTGAGATTTGAGGGACAACGTCATTCCTTTTTTTGAATTTCCGGTTTGGCACCTCCAAAGTGTATGTTGCTTTTAAGAGGGATGAATTTTTAAACGTGTAGTTAATTATAGAACCCACTTTGATTTCTCATTTTTGACAATGAACATGTATAATAGATCCCACCATGGAAACGTGTATTCTTTGTTCGTTGTGATGTCCTAAACAAAGTTCTGAAGATCCTATGTATATATGTACCTAACGTCAGATTTTGGCGTTCAGTAACAATGTAACGTTTTTATGAGTTAATTATATTTAAGGGCTCACTGCTATACCTGCATTTTCATATGTATTTTTTGAAGTATGAAGCACGAATATATCACTGCCATATCGATGCGATGTAGCTACACCCCAACAGTATGGCATGTGGTGTTCCCGGACCTCCTTGGCGACATAAATCAGAAAAAATGACGCCTACGATCTATCGGCATGGATATTAACAAGTTTGAAAGTTGTTAAAAGCTAAAACTTAGAGGCGTCAAAGTGGGGAATAACATTGTCTATCAGCCCCGTTTCATCGGTATATAGGACATATAGGCCTATATGCAGATTCTGTCAGGAATAATAGAAAACCTTTAAATAGATCTGAAAAGGTCGAAGTGGAAAAATACGTGTCCGTACATAATCTAATTAAATCACGATAGTGCTCCATGCAAAAACCCTAGGTAGGTAAATTTGACAATTTTTAATGCTTTCGCCTTTTATAAACAATATAATCGTGATCCTACTGTATGTAAAATTATGTTGATATGGTTGATTATAATTAAATCTATTGTACTAACCTTTACTTTTTGGAAGAATAATAAAAACTCTTCGTTTTAACAAAACTATTTATTTAAAAAGATTGCTTTTTTAAACTCAATGACAGCCGTTTCGTAAGATTGACATATTGAAGTTACATTTTATTTGTTTGTAGCTGGGTACCTGGTGTTAATTTGGTAGAATTAAGTCTGGACCAAGTATGGAAGTAATAAGACATAACAATATTAAAGCCTAGATGTTATTAACCCTAAGGGATTATCCTGCATGTACTTCCCTCTAAGATCAGTATAACTGTGCAATGATATAGATCAGCGTGATATAGTTTTTTCCTGGTTTTTCTATATCATTGCACAGTTATACTGATCTTAGAGGGAAGTACATCCAGGATAATCCCTTAAGACTAATAACATGTAGGCTTTAATATTTTTATGTCTTATTACTTCCTTACTTGGTCTAGCCTTAATACAACCGAATAAACATCAGGTACCTACTTACAAACAAAATGTAACTTCAATATGTCAATCTGACGAAACGGCTGTCATTGAGTTTAGAAAGCAATATTTTTAAATAAATAAAAGTTTTGTTAAAACGAAGATTTTTTATTATTCTTAGTTCATTATAATATTATTTTATCTGTTGTTTTTTTTAACTAAAAAAAAGTTATACTGTATAATTTATCACAATTATAAATAAGATAAACATAAAATTTTAGTGTTGTAGCAATAGTTATTAAGGGGTACTGTGTAAATTTCCTTTGCTCTATAAACATTTCTTAATGCTGAAACAAAACTAGGGATAACTGTGCTATAATCTACAGTTAAATATTTTTAAAAATTATTTCATCTCTATATTAACCAACTGTTGTTGGATAGGAGTTAGCAATATTTTCCTTTAATTTATCTTTAAATCGGTAAAATTATCATTCGAATAATTTTAAAAATTGTCTTTATTTTCAGACTAAAATACAAAATTATTTCTTTGAATAAACTAATTTTAAGAAAAGTGTTAAAATTTATAATGTATTAGTTTAACTGGTATATAAAATATATAGCTTTTTTACAGCTAAAAAATATCTGTTATAGGTAAAGTTTTAATACCTTAGTACCCGCAATATTTTTGCAATTGTCCTAGGAAACTTATCTATAAATAATATAAATTTTAAAATCAGTAAAGCAGTTCATTATAAAACTTTTTTTAAAAAAGGAAGCTCTAAAGTAACTTATGCCACATTTTTTATTCCTTTGTAATGTATAATAAATAAGATGAATGCGAAATTCTTATAAAGCTAGATATTGATATTAAAGTTGTGAAATTTTAAGGCACATTTAAAAAAAAATATTGCTTATGTTTACCTGTACTTTTTCTTAAGTATAAAATAATTTATATTTCATTTTTAAATTATTGTAAATAAATTACATACAGAAATTAAGCTTATTAAAATTTTGCAATGTAATAATTTTTGAATTTTTTGAATTTTCTTTATATTTATAGACTCACACAGATTGTAAGTTTTTTATAACATTTTTATTCCTAACTCCTTTTATATTATTTTTTTAAGTAAATTAATATTATTTAACATTTTTAAAACGAATCATTTTTATTTGGATCATTAATAGCATATACAAATTTGACTGATTTAGTAATTTGTATATATCTACCTCATTATCATTGTGTAATAATTTTGTTAAATAACTCAAAGATGGGTAATTTTTACTTTGTATTAAAGTACAATTTTTTACATTTTTGTTTTTTTATGTTTTTTTTTAAATTTTTACTTTAACCGTCATAGACGCACTTAAGGATTAGGTAAAAATTAAAATTTGTGTACTTACTCCAACTGATCGTATATTCCTTGGAACATTGTGATAAAAATTTCCTGTCAAGTTCGGTCTAGCTCTTGACTTAGTGACATTAGGTACACAGTTAAAAGTCTCCATGACACTTTTTTCTGAACTTTCAACTTCACATTATTTTAGTGCAACTGTCATTAAATATAGCAATTTAAAACACAACGTTTATACAAACAATTTAAGAACGAAGTTTCTTACGATACTGCTAGCCGATGTCTGTGGTATTCATCAGTCTTCAGTTTTCTTTACCTAACGACTGGCAAGAATACCAAGAAAATGATGCACGAAGACCGACCGAAACTCGAGTACGCTACTACTCGACACTCCATAGTTTTTTAATTAACTCGTTTTCTGATATAACTTTTCAGAAGTAATGAATTTCACTGGTACTCGGGAATTAACGTTTTTTGATATCGCTTTTGCTGAGACGTTTTTATCGGAAATTGTTTCACAGAATTCCAACCTTTTGAAATTTGAAAAATACTATATTATATTATAATTATAAAAAAGGTACATAATAAAAATATTCAATATCCTAGTTTATGTTATTGGCTTTATCTCTGTATATTTTATTTTAGGTCCATAGAATATCCATTTTTTGAAGACATTTTTGAATATAGGCTGTGTCAGAGTTCTTTAAATAAAAATATACAAGTATTCAGTAAGTTAAGGAAAATGTTTATATAATGAATATACCTGCTTCTATAATAACATAGATTTATTAAATCAAGTCAATAACGGGTTAATTTTTTATGCATTCTATACGTTTGATATCCGGTATATGTCCATTAATTTCAACATGGATTGGAGTGACTACAGAACCACAAGTTCCCAACTGCAATCTGTCAAATTACTTAATATTGAAAAGCAAATCCTCTGATTTCTAGTCGGAAATTATGAACTAGCTATTTAGATGCCATTTAATATTGAACTAACGTTTCAGTCTTATAATTGATAGTTAAGCTAGCCAGTAGTAATATACAGGGTAATATTTATATAGCTTCTTTATTAGTTTTTCTTTTGCATACCTTTAAAATATTCTTTTTTTCTCTAGGTGTTAATTAATGACGTTTACGAAAATATAAGTTTTATTACTAAATTATTTTCAAATACTTTTATGTTTACTGGTATTATTCCGTATATTATGTATTATATTATGTATAAACATTAACATAATATATTTTTGACTGTTACATATCATATGTTTTAATTAATTTTGATTTTTTTTAAGTTTTACCTACTCGGTCTATGATAAAATATATTTTGCGGATAGCTTAGCTATGCTATTGGGTGCTGCAGTCAATGGCTTGTTTGGCCATTGAACTCTTACTAGTAACTTCCTTTATTTCTTTTAAATGTATGGCCTTAACTATGCTCTTGCCGACTCGACTATACCCTTGACACAGCATCCATGAACACGTTGTTCTTTGCTTTATACACAAATTTATATGACGAATTATTGTATTCATAGAAAGTGGGTCCATTGATATTATATGTTTATAATGATTATAATATTCATTTTCTAACCAACAAAAGAAGTACCTATATCAATTGATTCAATTTTAATTTAGTGTTTGGAATTAAAATTCATCATATCTGTCTGTTAAATTATGCATTTTCTAAAGGATATTAGACTCTAGAATGCCAATATTTTTAAATAATATGGTGTTATGTTATCGTAAAGGCATAACCCAGAAAAAAAATATTTAACTCTGCTAGTTAATAAGCTAAAAGACAGGTTTAAAAAAAGATAAATATTTTTAAATTTGTATTTAATATAAATATAAAAAGTATTCGATTGTATACAATGTGACTTTTCTAAGAGTGGTTTATACCTTAGACTGCATCAACGAAAATTACATAATATTTAAGGTGTTTTTAAAAAGAGCACCTTAAATATGGAGCTGATATAATGGTCATTACTAGATAAAATGTGAAGAAGCAAATGATACTAGAAAACGGAGCTAAAAAAACTACTTTTACAACAACTAAGGTATAATGATTAACAGAAAATAGTAAATATTTGGCCAGCTTGGTAATAGAGACTAAAGAGTTTAAATTGGACGGTCTCCATATTTTACAAATGCTTTGAAAGGGTTGCTCTAAAATCTAACAACTAGTATCTTAAAAGTGTTTCTGTCTACTTAGGCTACGTCATGCTATGCGGCACATATACTAATAGTTAAAACAAGGGACACATTTTTGACGTTTACTAGGTACTACATTTTCTAATAATATTCCTTGGCAGATATAATCACCCGCTTAACAATATTATTTTGACTCCGTTTTAACGATTTTCTTTTTATTTCATTAATTTATATGTGTTTGTATATTTTCTTGTTATTTATATTTTATGTTGCATTTACAATTATCTATAAATTAGTTATGCCTCATGTCTAAAGGTAGGAGTCTAAGGAGACAGGAACAGATTTTTGCGGCTGCATTAGCGAGCTGAACCCAGTAACTACTAGCTTTTGTATTTTATGTGACCCGTAATATCTTGCTTTTTACTTCTAATGGTCAATATTTGTTTGCTTATTTTACAATTTCATCAGAAAAATGCACTAAATGAACAATAAAATACCAAATTTAAAAACGTAACTTTAAGTTTAAAAGTGACATACCTACTAAGAGCATAATATTTATTTCACCAACTATATTAAAGTCCGTTACGAAACTTTTTCGTTAAATGATGTTTTATTTTCATATATTATTAAACGTCCACTAAGTTTGAATTTAGTAGTGGAATATGAATGTATGTTTGGTTGTCTACTTCACAGGTGACTACCAATCATGGACTTTTATAAAAAATAATTTTACTAGCGATGTATGTTGTGTCGCATGTCATAAAATTGTTGATCAATAGAAAATCATTTATTAATCATTAGTCACTAATCAACGATTATGATAACGTTAAAATACATCATAAATAGAATGTTGATGAAAAAATTAATTTGGTTTGAGTTTGCGAATAAAGTTAACAAAAAAAGGTAAAATTGAAAAATCAAAAGCCAAAATAAACTTATTTTTGTTTCCACTTTTAAATTGTAAAAAAATGCTAGGTAATAATTAATAATTTTTATCTGTAATGTACCTATATTTTAAGAAACAATTTTCTTATCCAGTTTTTCTGCTACAGAGAAGTAAAAATTATGTTCTTTCAATTTTAAGACGTTCATTTGCCACCCATTAGAAGCAAAAGAAGATTTCAATTTCTTTCAAAATACAATTTGGAACTGCTCAAAATTTCTTAAATTGTCTGACCGTTTAAATGATGCAAAATGAAAACATGCAGAGTAAGAATTTAAATTAGAAGTAGTTTTATAAAAATTAGAATTTAATTAAACTTTAAGTACTTATTTTATTTATTTAGGTATGTATTTTTGTTGTTAAACAGAGGTTTCATCTGTCAAAATCCTTAATATTGTAATATCTAAAGAGGAAAAAAATGTATATCTTGAAATCGTAAATTGTTAATGTTAGTTTGGTACCCTAATAATAGCCTAAATATTCTTTAAAACCCCCCTGTGAGCATCTTACAAAAGAAGTTATAAATCGTTAATAATATAATTTTTATATTTTGCACATAAAAATCTTCATTATAAAACGCATTTGCATACCGTAATGTAACATTTACGCACGCAATTTTTGTTTTAAATGGTTGGCGACATGAGTGAAGCATCTAATGACAAGACTATTGACAATGGCAATTGTGGCTAATAGCAATTTATTAATTTTATATTGTTCTTTAAGAAAGTATTTGTGAATATGAATATTATCTTTTACTTATATAATATATTATTATTGGTGTATTAGTCATTTTAAAATATTTTGAAACATTAACATTTCATAATTTACAGTCAAATGTTATAATTTACACAGTGCTACCGACATACTATTTATAATGAAAATTTTCGTAATTAAATAAAAATAATAAATTAATTTAAAAAATGATAAAATGGCAAAATATAAAAAAAATATTTCATATGGCTGTTGTGTCACTCCTTTAAAAAACTCATCGCTTCGTGATTCGTTTTTCAAATTTGAACTCGTGTCATAACAGAAAGCCATGTGAAATGCGTTGTTTAATATACTATTTAATACTATGCAAGAGGATATTTTTCAGTAGGTTGATAAGCACAAAGGACGTATGAGATTTAAGTGCGGATGAACCTTTTGGAAGTCACCCTTTTCTGTCAGTTCATTTTGGATAATATAAGTGGGATTCTGTGCAGATCTGTAAGGTCTGCAAGCAAAAATCTGTAAAAATTAACATGGCTAACCCTATACTTTACAGATTCTGTAACTTATAGGAAATGCTCAGAATTCCACTATAAAATATTGGGTAAAATCGGAGCTAGGAAATTTAAACGGACATGTATTATAAACTTATGTTTGTGCTATTAGCTTTATATCAGTAGTAGTACCTACCCTAAAAACAAAATAAATACAAACCGCAGATGCAGCTTATCTGAATATTATGAATCTTAAATTAATAATTACATTTGATTTATTTAGTTTTTAAGAACTACTAGCCATTAATATTTACAAGAAACAGGAAGCATATATTAAATGATATTTGCCATAAAAATTGAAGAGGCTCTGTCGTTTTGCCGTGTATTTAGCAAAGTTTTAACGGAAATTCAAGATACAGATTTTATATCTTATATTGTAGCTTATATTTTTGAAATCCGTTTTAAAAATAAAAATTACATAATCTATGTGGCATTCGGGCTATTCACATTTAGCCGTATTAATTTATTGAAATGTTAAAATTTAGGCTACTTTTTTACCAAACCCTAGACATGAATACTATAAATAAACGGAATTAACATTAAATTAAATAATTAAAAGAGATACGATTCTTTTGGAGTTAAATATTTTTTAAATGCCATTTAAAATATAATACAACAAATTTACTTGTCCAAAACATAACAAGAATAATGTATCAACTACCTTCAGCTAAATGGCGAAATGGGTTTCCTACAATTTTTTATGGCATAACAACTTCCCTTATAAAACAATTTGGTATTATCAACAGCATGTTTTAGTTGTCAGATTGACCATAGATTCTACCAAAAAAATCCCTGTTAATGATAGTACTAATTATGCTTCGGTATAATCCACTCTTAATATAATGGTTATGTATATTTTTTTGAAGAGATCGCATCGTATATCCTTTGAATTGTTGTAGTTGT
Organism: Ophraella communa; assembly: GCA_035357415.1. Taxonomy (NCBI): domain Eukaryota; kingdom Metazoa; phylum Arthropoda; class Insecta; order Coleoptera; family Chrysomelidae; genus Ophraella; species Ophraella communa. The sequence goes on from CM068980.1 coordinate 25,122,721, forward strand.
TAATCCTGACCAAAGGCTGTGGGACGGGGCGTCGTTATTCGATCTTCCGAAAAAGTCATCATAGTAGTCGTAGTCGGTAGTAATTACATTGAATTTTGCATAATACGCTGCAGCAAGGGATGAATATATCAATAATAGGGCTGTGAATAGCTGAAATCAAATGTATCAATTAATATACAATAATTTTTTTATAATACATTTTAATAGTAGTATAATAAGATTCGTTCCAATCAACAATTCTGTTATAGTCTTTCCAATATTAATTGCTAAAATCCATTTTAAATTGTCATGCAGACTACCAGACTAGAGAGAGTTGGGTTCCGACGATACAGAGTGGATGTTTAACGGGAGAAATATGTCGTGTTAATGCCATTCTTTCTACTTTGAAGCCTAGTAAACTAACTCACTCTGTATGACACTTTTAAATGGATTTTAGCAATTAATATTGAAAAGACTATACCTAACCAGTAATTGAACTGGTTGAAATTAGTACAATTACTAGTAGTCTTCTATCAAACGGTTGAAACGTATTTTGAACTAGTTTAATATGACATATGCACCCATGATTAATATGACTGCAAAAACAACTTTATAAATGTGGATGAATATCTACTAAATTATATAAGCAAAGATTACCTAGGTTTGTTAAGTATTATTAAAATAACAAAAATAAGTTTTAAATGTCAAAGTCATATATTCCGAACTCCGATTGGTGGAATTCTTATTTCTGAAATCTTAAAACCAACAAGTCGGTTTCTTATTCCTAACTTCTTATTCCTTATAACATAAATTTTGATGGTGTTTTGACGCGTTAGAAAGCATTGGACCATTCCTTAAAACCTATCTCTTAAATTATATATGTATCTTATTACTTAAATCCTAAGTTTTTAATTATGTTTCTGCCTTAAGTAATCGAGAGTTCTGAACCAGTAATTTCAGATGGTTGGAACGATTTTTCTCAACTGCGCATGTGTATTAGTAATGTTACAGTAAATTACTGGTGGTCGGAAGGAACCTATTATTTAATCGGGTTAATTCTTCTCTCGAAGATGTTTTAATTAAATTGATTGTACTAACCCTTACTTTTTGGAAGTCCATCTTATTAAGGATAATAAAAAACTCTTCGTTTTAATAAGATGGACTTCCAAAAAGTAAGGGTTAGTACAATCAATTTAATTAAAACATCTTCGAGAGAAGAATTAACCCGATTATATAAGAAGTTACAAGAGAAAAAACCTATTATTTACCGCGAGACGCAAGTAGTACTTTTAATCCAGAAAGTTAAAGGTTTTAATTTACCTACTTCAGTCGCAAGGTATAAACGATACTTTTCGTACGTTTTCGAACGTTTTTTTACAATTATACACAAGAACAATATAAACAAAAATTGAAAAGTAACTGCTACGTTACATAGTATTGAGAATAACGTTATATAACTCAATATTCTTAAATACACTTTTAAAATTTATTGCTGTTTGGGGACTTCGTTATCTTGGAATCATTCAAGTAAGTCCAAGTAGGACTTTTTTAGTACCCAGATATACTCCTGACTACCGTATACGTTTAGAAGCAGGCTGTGTAAGAATATAATTGTTGGTTTTTTAACAATGATTTAATTGGTTGGTGAAATTACTTACTATGAATTCCTCGACAATGCCTAAAATAATCCTTGAAAGGTTAATATATCTCCAATCTCACAACAATTTCAGATTTAATTAGGTTTTACAGATAAAACTTACTTTTTACGAACTTGGAGTTTCTGAATTCTGGAATACCAGAGCTATTGTCAATCATGATTTCATTGTTATTTGATAAAAGCCATCAAAAAGATAAATATGAATGCCCGTGTACTTACAAATAATATTATTTTTCAATCAAACTCGATTTAAATCCAGATGTTCGTAATTTTATCCCGGAAGGACAAAAAGTTACACTTCAGCACCTGACATAAGGGAGTGAATTTGTTCATTTTGTCTCGAAAGTACGAAAATGATATAGGTGAAGTTAACCGACAGATTAATAGCCATTATACGCAAGTAGAATACTATACTTTATACACGACTACTAAATATTTTTGCTTTTTTATGAATAGTTTATGGTTTATTTTTAGATATACTTTTATTTAATCTAAGAAATATTTTATGCAATATATTATTGTTCAATTCTGCTGAGTACATACTTATAAGAATCGTATAATATCTTATAACACTACTGTATTCCCGACCCAGTGGAAAATATCTTATTGTACACCTATTCATAAAGAAGGAAAATTGTCAGAAATTGAAAACTATAGAGGAATTGCAAATTGAAACAAATTATCTACAATAAGTTAATAGATTACAAAACACAATAGTTGATGAACAGCATGGTTTTATCCGAGGCAGATCAATTGATAGTAATTTGCTTATATTTATTGAAAGTGCAAGTAGAGCTTTAGAAGATAAAGTGAGTTGGACGTTATCTACACTGATTTTAAGAAGGCGTTTGATCAAATCGATCATGATATATTATTACAAAAATTATTAAACTATGGGCTCTCTGTCGGTTATGTGACTTTAATAAAAAATTATTTGGAAAATAGTTACTTCATTGTAAGATTCCGTGGGAACACGTCAGAAAAGTAACATGCTAATTCTGGGGTGTCACAAGGTTCCAATCTGGGCCCTCTACTATTCACGCTTTCCATTAATGATTTAGGACTTTGTCTTCGCAGTTCTGAATTTTTATTGTTCGCTGATGATTTTAAATTTTACAGACGAGTGGAAACAGTTAGAGATTGTGTGGAACTCCAAAAATATATCAACAACATTCTATCATGGACTAAATCTAATAAGTTATTTTTCAATATCAAAAAGTTTTTCATACTTTCTATTAATCTTGGTCAGAAAATTTGACGTTAAAGATCTTGGAGTATGTTATAAACATCAAATGTCATTTGTAGCTATTAATTAAAATCGAGCATTATCAGACAAACAGCGGATTTTATAAATTTAAAAGTAATAAAACATATGTATTTTTCTTTAGTTAGAACAAAGCTGGAATTTGCTTCCTTATTATGGGCGCAGCAAACCCAGATACACTTGGACTTGCTGGAGAAAGTAAAAAATTTTAAGATACTTATATTACAAAAAACACCATTCATGGCCTGATTGTACGGAAATAAGAACTTCAATGCAAATAAAAGAATTCGTAATACCCGCACTAATTGATAGATGCAAACTATCTATGGTTTTGTTCTTATATAAATTACTTAATAACAATACCAAGTCTATCCAATTATTATCATTGGTATCATTTAATATTCCGTCAAGGCGAATTAGACCATCATTACTATTTAATATTTCAAGATCCACCCCGCAATCTCCTCTAACTCATATCATTAGACTTGGTAATAATTTCGATGCTATGAGTAATATTGACTGGATGGTAATTAATAAAAATCGATTTAAGAAAATTTTAAATGAATATTTAACTACTTTGAGTCTTTAAATATTATAAAGCATAAAATGTATTCCTGTGACATATCCCACTGTATGGTGCGGTGATGGTTTTTGATCCCATAAAAACATTGAATTACATCGTTATTGTATTATTATTATAGTTACTATTATATTAAAATAAAAAATGTGTTTGTTTATATTATTGTTAATAAGAACTACTCATGTAAAAAGGTCAATAGGCCTGTTTGAGTTTTGATAAATAAATAAATACAAAATCTATGTATATAGCTTAACACGTTTATTTATAGTTATTAATAAATTGCAGTATGTGGTAGTCAAGTTAATCTGAGGAATAGAATTAAGGAAGCATCTGACAGCCATGATAAATGGGTACTATAAGATCGAGTAAGCGTATTATGTACATGCAATGGTCGTGGATAAAATTATTTATTGGATTGGAAAAACGACTGTTTGTAAATGGTAAAGATTTTTGTTAGAGATTTTTTTTAAATTCCATCAGTTTTTGTGAGAATCATCAATGATATTATTGTTTTTGGCATAATTTAAGTTTACTTTTGTACTACATAAATTTGCAATTTTTTATTATTGGTCAAATTTTTTGTATTTTTCATAAACACACAAATTTAAAACAATTTTGAATGGGCACCTTACACATAATAAAAAAGTGTGTTTATGGTATATTTCCTTCCAAATGAGATGAGAAGCCAATTATCCACTAGCGAGTGACTTGTAAGCCGAGTGCGATTATTGCTTTATTGCTATTATGGCTGTGGATAATAAACCTAAAAGTGTCAGGTTGGTACTCCTGATATGTTTTCAATCAAATTTTATTTATATGTAAATCTCCATAAGAACATTTTTAAACTGCAGTATAGGTGAGAACAGCTATACAATTTAAATGAAACATTTTGGAAAACAATCAAGTGTAGTGTTTACTTGTGTATTTGAGAAACTCATGTTGAAAACATGATATTCTATGCTGACATTGAGATTTGCAATTGCCCAAGGGCAATTGCAAATTGGTCCCTTTGACTATATTTGGACACCATAATGTGTCTGTAAGAAAAAAACCTTGCAGTAAAAAAGATTCACGCTCCAACATGCGACTTAAAAAGAATGCCGCAATTAGATTCCACAATGGTGCATAGATCAACAGAGAGAGAGACGACAGCACAGGAAATCGAAGGCACAAACCTACTATATATCTAATATCGACAACAAACTCAATGTTGAAAATTCTGACTTTATTACGCCATCTACGTGGTTGAAGTAAAAACTAAATGAAGGCGGCAATATTTAAATCGAGCTATTGATTACCCCCGCTGTAGGTATTGTAATACTTCTGGATTAAGTATAAGAAATTATTTCTTAAAGAAATGGTTGGTATTACTAATGTAAGTAACTACCCATAAATTAAAAAAACTATTTCAAAACTCTCAAATATAATAAAACTCAATTTAAAAAATTGTTTTTTAAATAAAAAGATTATTTCAGATATATAAATATATTTATTCTATATTACATCAAAGTCATAGTTCGGAAAAAACTATTCTGGTCGATCATATACAGATTACAAATACCCCTAAATACCCCAAAATATTCATCCCTGCTTAGATACAACCCCTAACTTTAAATTTCTTAATAGCACCCTGTACATTTTTTTATAATTTTGGATTTGGTTTTCCATCGTCTATTCAATAAATTTTTCAAAAATAAAATGGGTTCGTAGGAAATCAAGAAAATATTAGTTAATTTTTTATTTTTGTTAAATTAATCAAGAAAGCCTTAAAGCTTAAAGGAACAGTAAAAATAACAAATAACTAATTAATATTATTTACATTAGTGGTTCGAATTGTAGTTCACTTGCTGCAACACACATTTCGAATCTTACCACAAGATTTCTTGTACATGAGTCATTGCAGAAGTAATTTGGCGACATACTTGTCTTAGATTCTCTTTCAATTCTTCTACATTTTGTGTTTTGATTGATAAACAATATCTTTTATCGCTCCCCAAAAACAAAATAGTCAAGAGGTGACAAGTCAGGTGAGCGTGCCGCCCACATAATTTCTGGAGATTTGTTTGTTATCCAGTGGTTATTGAAACGGTTTTGTAGATGGTCGCTAACGATTCTCGCATTGTGTGGAGGTGCTTCGCCTTGTTGCCACCACATTTCTTAACGTTCATTACGAGAAATATCTTCTAGCGAATCGGGAGGTATGTTTCCTAAAAAATGTAAATATCGAACACCCCAAATATTTTAAAATCTTGTTTCCATCATTCAATGTGAGTTCACAGGAGACCAATAATTTGAATTGTCACGGTTGACTACACCATTATTGTGAAATCTATAGCCTCATCGCTCCACAATGTTTTTGATAAAAAAAGAGGATCATCATTAATTTTTAACATCATTGTTGAAATAAAATCAAGACGTCTTTGGTCATCACCATGTTGTAATTCTTGAACTAAGTGCACTAATTCTATGAACCGAACTTCTTGAAATACCACTTTCCTTTGCGAGGGTTCTAATAGACACCTTGGATTAAAATTTACATATGCTATAACATTAATAATAATCGAGCACGATTTACCTACATACCAGAAATCTTCTGGCAAGATTAGAAATGTGTGTTGCGGCAGGTGAACTACAATTGGAACATCTAATGTAAATAATATTAATTGGTTATTTATTATTTTTACTACATTTATTTTTATTGTACCTTTAAGCTTTAAGGCTTTCTTGATTAATTTAAAACAATAAAAAATTAACTGATATTTTCTTGATTTCCTACGAACCCAATTTATTTTTGAAAAATTTGTTGAATAGACGATGGAAGACCAAATCCAAAATTATAAACAAATGGACAGGGTGCATTTAAGAAATTTATAGTTAGGGGTTGTAACTAAGAGATGTATATTTAGGGGATAATTTTTTCTACGGCATATTAAAGTGTATTGTAAATGGAATAAATACGTTTAAGAGATATAGCCTGGATAAATTAGTCTGGGACACCCGGTATATAACATAGGCACATGTATGTACAGTACGTTGTTCTTTGTATAGGTACTCAGTGCTAGGCTTGTGTCGTTTTATAGTCATTGTTCATATTGTTATTGAATTTATATATAGTATTGTAAAGGTTTTTTGAATAATTAACATTTAATGTCGTTTCTCTTTGTTGTATATAATATAATAAAGTTGATAAATAAAGTGAAAAAATCTTATTTACAGGAGAAACTCAATAGGGTTATTATTCAATATCATAAACGTGCATTACACATTATAAAACGACATTTTATCAAAACGGAGAAATTAAAATTCAATTTTAAAATGGCAGAGATGATAAAAAAATCCAATCAAATAATTTTAACATCAATTGGTATCCAAGATAATAAACACTAGTTACTAGCTAAAACATCTATTTCTCCCAGAGGTGGGAGTAGAGGTAGAAGTACTTGGCCCCATATCGTAAAAGTTTAAACTAACTTCACTTGGAGGACTTTAGCATAAGGGCACGATAACAGAGTCTTCTAACAAATAAGTTTCACCACCTACAGAAAATTATATTAAAATTTCCAAAATATCATTTTTATTGAAGTTCTAGGTTTTATATAAAAAAATTTTGTAATCGTATATTTTTAATCAAAAGTATTTATACTTATCTGTAAGGAAATAATATTTTCAATAAAATATATAAATATTAGTTGGAAAAAACACTATTATTACCTGTCAAGTTTTTTACTGGTAAGGACCCCAATTTCCAGGCAACAAACACCCTCTTGATAAAAGTGTTTTTGGCAAACTTTACTTTTAGTACAGATATCCCATAAAAATCAAATTTTTAATTCGCTGCCACTATAAAGGAATAGAATAATTATTAATCTTGGAAAACTATTAAAAATTAAAAAAATCAACTGTTCTCGTTATTAAATACATATAATTTATTAAAATAGGAGCATTTTAATCTAAATACAAAATACTACCTCAGCAAAAATACTTACTTCTTGATACATTTGTACAATTTTTCCATTATTAAAGCATCCAGGAACACAACAACTGTTCAGCAAAAATAACTTTTACTAAAAGAACAAACTAACTAACTATATAATCTATAACGACAAAAATCTGCAAAATTAAAAAAAAACTAGGAATAACGTCATTTGAATACAAACAATAACTATATAGTTTCAAAATGGACGACACGCCACAATTTCGTCTCGGATCGTGACAGTTCGGATAACGCGGCCTTAATTTCTGATAGTAGCGACCTTATGAGGGTTGAGGTAACAATTAGAAACTTTGTTTGACCTTGACGGTAAGAGGGGATATACCTTAAACGAAGGATTCAAAGACAAACTGAAAATAATGATGGTGCATTTGGATTTACAAGCGAACTTGAAAAAATTACTAAGGATCTTGTAGTTGAACTTGAGGATATAACTAAGAACATTAAAAAATTAAACTTTTTAACGAAACTTCCACTTTTATTAATTTTTTAATGTTCTTAGTAAGATGAACTTCCACATAGTAAGGGTTGATACGTTCTGTCCACTAAAAGTAAAAAAATCCTAATAAACCTAATGATATAACCTTACCTCCATTAAAAGTATATAACTGGTGTAACCAGTTTCTAATTTTTTTATGAATAACACTGCTAGACTTCACTCCAGAATTACATCAGAATGATTTTGTTTTTTACAGTATTAAAGATGTACACATTAAAAAATTCACTTATGGAGATTTATATGCCAATCATGTCAGGACCACCAACATGACAGTTGACGTCACGACTTTTTCGATCTACTCCTTAGAACATAAAATAGTAAGGAAGGAGTTTGTGTTATATATATAATGTTAAAATCTGGCGACGGAAGTCGGCCATATTGGATAACCATTTATGACTCATACTTTGTTTACATGTTATAAAAATTTGGTTTTCTGTTAAAAATTTGGATTAATTATTTATTGATTAGTAGCTATTATTATAATAAATATACATTATATATACGTAAACTATATTTTTATGTTTAAATTAAATTAATACTTTGTATTAATCCCTAACCTGTCTACTTAAATTGACATAGGCGTATCAATCATAGAAAGAGGATATTTTATTTTAATTATCATTAATTTACAATTTTTTGGCTAATCTCATAACTGTATATGTCAATTATTTTTATGTCTATGGGGTATTCTAAAGCAACGTTGTACAATAAATGTATTTGTGTATTAATTAACACATTATTACATTCACAGTTTCCCACGGGATGAAAATATTAGACGGAAATGGTTATAAATATTGTGGATAAAGATAACTGGAGTCCAGGCAAGAATAGCTTTTTAGACTCACAACATTTTACAGAACAATCATTTGATAGAATTTTTCAGTAAATTGTTTTACTAGTACCAAATGCTATACCTACAATTAAAATCGCAAGAATGAAATATGTAAGTAATTATTACATCCACAAATTGCTTTAATAACATTGACGAAATCTATATTTTTTCTCAAATCTATTTACAGATATTCTAGATATTTTACTTAAACATATATTTTACTAATATATACCTTTTCTATGCAGGTAAGTACTAACGACCCTTATGCTGAAGAGATAATAACTACTAGCAGTGAAACTATTTCACCAGTTCCTGTTCCTGAAACTCTACCATCTACTTCTGAAAGTCCTCGTAGGAAACAACTTATAAAAAGCATCTGTGTAGTATATTTAAATACAAGAATTTATTATATATGTAAAAGTAAAATAAAAATGTAGAAAAAATTAGACATGTTTACACAAAATTCAATTTAAGGGCCAATAGTTTAGTACCCCCATTTTAGGCAATGTTATACTATTTTTTTTTCCTCTACTTTCCTTATTTAAATGATTATTTTAATATATAATGATTAGTGTCCATACTGAATAATAATAGGTATGTTTCAATAAGGACATTATTTTTCTACAAATAAAAATACAGGACGCCACTGTTAAAAAGTAACTTCCGGTAGCCATCTTGGATAACCATCCCGGTCACCTGTCCTTGAACGAGCAATACTTCCTTACTATTTTATGTTCTAAGATCTACTCACGGATTCATAACTATATTTATTACCAACCCAAAACCAATAAATTTACTAAAAAGATGAATTTTATTTCGATTTTGCACTTAAATTAAAAAGCAAATTCACAAATTCTGAGCATTTCATTATTTTTATACATTTCTGATGGAATAAAGGACATTCAAAATTAAAAAAAAGTTTTCTTAAAAAGTTGTTTTTAATGTTCTCAGTAAGATGGACAGAGTAAGGGTTAGTAAGTACAATAAAGTTCATTTTTGATGGAAGTGGCTGCCATTAATTCTCTAGGAGTCATTACTTAGGTACCTGCTGTCAAAACCGTAATAACTAGTTTAAAATGAAGGGAGTAGCAAAATATTTAACTATGTTCTAGTTTCTTTTTTTTCTAATTGTTTCAAATGGAGTACATTGTGTAAGATTCTGATTTACTGTCGCCCTCTCTCAACTGCTTATGTTAGGTAGTAGTAATGTATCTGTTTAACTACTTTACCTAGGCATTTACTCGTATATGCTAGCATCATTGTATATAGAATTCACTAGCATTGTTTATAGATGAAGTGTGGTAAATTGTCCACAAAAATCGTATTCGTTATCGTTTAAGCTTTAGTCCTTATTGAATAGTTTATAACTGTTATTTTTACCCATAAGAAATTGTGTAACTTAAATAATAAAAATATATTGTTGTGCTGCCATCTGTTACCAGGTAGCTTAAAGTATGGACTTTATTTGAGTATAGACTTACTATATTGTGAGTTGACTTACAAATATAATAATCCTATCAAAATGGACACAAAAATAGGGTTAATCTTGCAATAATTCGCAAATAGCTAAAAAGACTAAAAATGGAACTCTCGGGTGTACCATATTATGTAGTCTGGGTCTCATCTAATTTTTTTCCAAAAGTATTTCGTTTCGTTTTGGTCATGCTTTTCCTAAACGAGACGAGAAGACTCTCGCTCTCGTGTGAATCCCTATCGGCAGTAGAAAATGCACACTGTACAGTGTGAGAATTATCTATGGCTTTTATTTTCGTACGTTTCATTTGAACATGCAAAATCACAAACACCAACGTATTGTGAGAAATACGATTTTTGTTCCATATATTTGAAAATAAAAATTTAACAGTAGCATTATATCTGCAATTCTCATTACAAAATGCATGAACTCCTAATCTAATCCAGCTATTTCCTGGTATTCAAATACTAATTTATACAGCAGAATCTCATATAATAAAATGGCGCACCGCCACAAACCCAAAGTCTACACAAACAAGACTTCTTAATATTCCAAATTAGACAAGTAATGGATAACATTAAACTCTCGGTGCTTCAGAAAGACGAAAGTAAAGCTCGGTTCAGTCATTGTCTCAAGATCATTGGAGATCAATTTGAACATTTATTTTAAATTTTCGTTTGTTTCTTCTTCTTCTTTATCACATTCATTAATGTATAATTTATCCCTAAACAATTTTTATAATAATTTCTTTATTTTTGCTCGATCTGTAACAATTTGAAGCAACGTATTATACATTTTTAGAATCAGCTTATCAGAAGGAAATCTAGAAATTGAAATATGGTGATGACGTCATCACACGAAGGTGATTCGCCCTACATATTAGATTATAATTTGAAATAATAGTAAATTAAAATAAAAAATCAACCGGCTTTGGAATTTTAAATAAGTATTATTTATTTAGATAATAATGAACTTATTCGTTATTTTATGCACGCACTGTAGTACCCCGTGTATATTTATGTTTTATAAGAGAAATAAAAGAAAAATATTTTGCCATTTATTTCTGATATAAATTGTTTATATTCGATAGAATTTGTTGTTCTATGTGCTTAGGTAATTAGGTAAATTACTTTTTTATATTTTGCATGCTACAAAACGCATTTGCGTATCGTACTATAACTTTTTTCATACTGCATTGGCCAACAACGTTGAGGATATCCTCCTGAAGCAATGAACTGTATACTTTTCTGGTTGGTCTAGTTTTAAAAACTTAGCTATTTTCTTAGGTGCTCCGCCAACAGTATGTATGCCAGCTCTTTGACATAGACATTTTCCTTGTCCCACCAAGAGAGCTTTCAGGAAGACGTGTTGCCGTAAATTCATGTATTTTCTAAACACATCCAAATAGTGAACCTCATCACTGTTATTCACAGTGAATGCTCGTCGAATATGCGTCTTTGTCTGTTTAATCTTAATAACTAGCTGAGTACCCGTATCCTCCACATCACTAACTTCTAAATTATAGATCTCTTCCCCCTTCGGCAACCTCCAGCAACTCCAAGTAATGCTATCACTTTGAGTAATAGATATTCTGCACCTTCGACTGGTCTGGCTGATGGTATAAATTTTGTTTTTTTAAAAAAGCGATCAACTTTGGAAAACTTGATATGTTGACATTCTCATTAACCATAATCATTAATTTTACCATCGAGTATTTGGACCATAAAGAAGAAGGGTTGAATGTTTTTGACTGAAAATTTAAACTGTTTTGAAGAGAATATTCTTTAAAAAAACTGTTTTTACCACATCCAAAAAGTAAGCCAACATCACATTTTCATCAGCACTATTTTTCAAATTGTGTTGTTCACGTCAGTTGCAAAACAGCGCATATTCTTTTTCATATCTTTTCGCAGACTTAACTGAAATTATTTGCCCTATCGCTTCCGCAGTTTTCTCAGCAATTTCATCTAATTTCAGATCCATTTCCTCCGCAGATATTTCGTGTGTGCAGAAAAATTTAATATGTCTGCCTTTATTTACATTGTTACTTGGTAACCACTGTTCATTTTTTATTTATAAAGCAAATCAACCATGTTAAGAATAAATGATGTAACATAATTTTTTTACAGCAGTATACATGACTTCCTAATAAAATGATCAAATATGTCATTTCAGTTTCATAGTTTATTGCGTTTAAAATCAAAAGCAGTATGAAAAAAAATTAGTACGCTACACGTCCGTGAAGTGATTATTACGGTACTCGGTTAGATATTCTTGACTCGGCTCTTTCGTCGCCTCGTCCATAAACATCTATCTCGTACCGCAATAAGTCACTTTCCGAACTTGTAACGTAAATAACTATTTACGCACGCAAATTTTTATTTTAAATTGTTGGCAACATCAGTAAAGTATCTAATGACAAAACTATTGACAATAACATTTATGGCAAATAGCAATTTATTAATTCTATATTGTTTTATAAGAAAGTATTTGTGAATATGAATATCATCTTTTGCTTATATAATATCTTATTATTAATGAATTTAAAATATTTTAAAACATTAACATTTAATAATTTAAATTTCAACCCTGTCAAATGTTATAAATTACATAGTGCTACCAACATACTTTTTAAAATCAAAATTTTCGTAATTTACATACAAATAATATTAATTTAAAAAATGATAAAATGGCAAAATGTTAAAAAAATATTTCATATGGCTGTTGTGTCACTCCTTTAAAAAACTCATTTCGCGATTCGTTTTTTAAACTTGAACTCATGTAATTACAGAAAGCCATAAGAATGATGTGTTGGTTAATATACTATAAAAATACCAAACTGACGCATACCCGCTTAAATGGTTGTAAACTCTTAACTAGACCAACATGTTTTCTTGTCGTTATTAGACATGAAAGGGAATCCTGAAAAATAGTTGGTCGTCAACAAAACTGAATCGTTAAATCAATCTCATATCCCTAATATCTCCTCCAAAGAATAAAATTTCATAATACAACTCTGCAGTCTACAGACTACATGTCATAAAATATGCGAAAAAAGCCAAAGTATAATTTTTCCATCAATTCCAGGAACTAATCTAGAAAACTTCCTACTACAAATTGGTCCAATAATTCAACCTAAGAATACTATCAGTGCATCCAAAAAAGCAAAAGATGAAATATGCATATAGATAGAATATTATGCATGTTCAGGTTTTATTTTTCAGACACATTCCACACATACACAATATTATACATTAAAAAAGAACCAAAGGAAGAAATAATTGTAAACTACGAACGATGCAAGTTTTCTGTGGTTTTCCTACATCATAGTAGGCATGCTAATCATAGGTCCTTCTCAAACAGTCTTAAATATAGAATTGTAAAAAATAAACATCAAATAAAAATAAAAAAAACCTTTATTTAAATATATAAAAACACAAGCGGAAAACAAACGGGAAATAAAACAAAAGTTTGCCAAGGAATTTGAAAAAAGTGATGCAGAAAAGTATTTACGGAAAAACGTGAATATTTTAACCTCTTGCTGCATACAAACTATAAACCATATTCTTTTTGTACCTGATGTCATCAAGAAGAAAGTCATGAAACTTACAGCAAACTCTTCTCCTGGTTTAGATGGCAAAACTACTTTTTTGGCAAAGAAGCGTATTGATTAAATTATTCTACCTCTCCCGATCCTAATGCATACATCATTTTCTTAATATACTTTACCAAGTACTTGGAAAATTGCAAGTGTCATACCCAACTATAAAAAATGCGATAAGTTGGATCCCGATAATTACAGATCCATTAGTCTAACGTGTATAGCAGTAAAGCTTATAGAATCAGGTATTCGAGAATCCTTAATTAATTTCCTTATACAAAACAATATATTACGTACATCACAATATGGTTTTGTGCCTTGTAGATCGGTATTGAGCAATCTACTAATGTGAGTAAATGATTAGTAACTATTTTTAGATAATAAACAGCCAGTTGATATCGTTAGGACTTTTTAAAGACATTAGAATGGGTTCCTTAAAAACGTTTACTTTTAAAATTAGAGCACAACGGTGTAAGATTCTGTGTACGAGTGGGTTACTGCATGTTTCTTTTCCGTGCGTGAAGTGTATAGTAGGGTTCAGCACGGATCTGTTTTGGGGCCTATTATGTTTTTGGCATATATTTCTAAATTACCAGCTCATATAAAAAGTACAATATCTTTTTTCGCATATGACACTAAAATTTATGCAGATGCGAGAAAACAAATCATATGCAACTCCAGTTGGATCTAAGTGGGTACAAACTTAGTTGTTACCGTTGAATACATCTAAATGTGCAGTTTTACATGTAGGTAAAAATAATCCCAAGAATTGATACATACTTTCAAACTCTACATTATCTTCTGTTAAGTCGCAAAAAGATCTGAGTGTACTTAATTACGGAAAACTGGTTATGGTCAGATCACATTCAAATAATGTGTAACAAAGCAAAAACGTCCGTTTACCCATTATCAAAAATATTAACAAATTTCTTACTAAAATATTATAATACAATATTTAATTCTTATACAAGGTTGATTCTGGAACTCGCTGGTCGGGTCTGTAGATTGGATAAATGACTCCAAACGTCTTGAATCCGTCCAAAGATGGACTTGAAGAGTTTGATTTGGTCGCCGTCGCCCTTGTTATGAGTTATGTTATGTAAGTTTACAAAAAGTTAAACAGTCTACTTTTATCAACCGTAGATTAGGTGGAGACCTAATCACTACGTATCGAACATTTGTTTGTCTTGGCTTAAGGCATTATACTAAGAAGTCACTTTTTTAAATTGGTACGACAGACTTTTCGCACAAACAGTTGTGAACATTTTCTGCCAAATCGGACATTTGACGAGTGGAAACATTTTACTGTATACTATTAAGTGTTTTTTTAAATAATTTCTCTTTTTTAAATGGAGATATGTAGGTCTGTGACCTCGGTTCCTTACCTTATGTATTTAAAAAATAAGTAAATATTATACTGCCACATGATCTAAAATCTATAGCTTCATTACATTTAAACAAGTAATAAAAAACGTGTGACATGAATGATCCTAAAAATTATTTATGATTGAAGAAACTTACCTGAAAGGCTGCCCAAAATTTAAAGGATCCTTCATTAATAATAAATTCGTAGTAACTAGTCCAACTGTCAGCAGCTTGTTTGGTTTCCTCTTTCATTTTCATTTCCGGGTGGTGGTCCACTATAATATTATGATCATGGTGATGATCATGAATAAAATCGTTATCTTCGCTTAACATTCCTCTACTTTGTCTTACATTTATTAAAGCTGTTTGGTCGCCTTCGTTATATCTATGAAATTAATAGTGACGTCAATAATTATAACTAAAGTTTTATATTTCAGATATTGGATCTATTATTTACGTAAATCCGGTTTTGACTAGAATTAATAGCTTTTAAGCTAAAAGTTGTGGTCTATGACACTTTACATACTTCTATCACATGTAGAGTGCCTCAGAGAGCATATCATGGGGTTACTAAAAAGTGTCAACTCCTCTTCTTTATTAATTTACAGGGTGGTGATTTGTTAAATTGACCATACATTTCAATTTCAAGTATTTTAACTAAAATGAGTACCTACAATATAATCTAAAGTCACTTTGTATTATTTCTAAGATAGAGTCAATTGTTTCTATAAATAATGAGTTAAATTGATTACAAGCAAACCTCTTGTATGTGTTAATGGGTATTGATTGTACATGATTAAAGTTTTATGTCAGATAATAATACATTGTATCAACCGTACCAAATACAAATAACTTTAAAAAATTTTAAAATCAAGATTGGCATTAACCGTTTGACGTTTCTTGATATTTTATACCCATTGTTATTGTTGTCACTATCAATCGTTGTTTATGTGTACAAGAATACATATTTCTTCTTTCATATATACATTAGACACAATGTGTTAGCTTTGGTAGAGCTTCTGTTACTTTCGTTAATAATGCCACATTAGTTTTCGACTATTATTTTTTTAAGGATTCTGTAATGGGAATAGTAGGGCTGCTACTAGAGAATATCAGAGGATATTTCCTGATCGTCGAACTCCCAGTCATCCAACATTTGGGTCACTTTTTAATTATTTGCGAGAAAATGGCACTTTTCCTGGTGGAAGTACAGAACGACATGTAGATGAAGCGCAGGAAGATGAAATTATTGACGCTGTAACTATGAATACAATAAGCACTAGATAAGTAAGTCGGGAAGTCATTGTTACTCAATCAAAAGTAAGTAAAGTCTTATAAAAAAATAATCTATACACATATCATATTCAAATGGTTCAGCGACTACATCCTGGAGATGAACTCCATTCATTGAAATTTTGTAGATGGATTAACAATCATTGACCAACACTGTACAGGACACTATTTATGCTGGGTTATAAATTCTTAATTTTTGGTTCAGTTAGATCTATAAACCCAGCAGTTCTGATGAAACCCAACTTACAGACGGGATAAATAATTCCTGTAATCCCCATTATATTCGAGAATGTCGTTCAGGTTTTCGGTTAACGCGTGATTTGGTGTCATAAATGATCAATTTGGAGGTCCTCACTATTTTAATGGTCCCTTAACAGGGCGGGTCTATTTGGATCAATGGGATGTATTTTCATCATGATGAGCATCCTCCACCTTTTACTCGCAGTAAGACAACATCTAAATAGTTTTTATGCCAACTGGTGGATAGCATATGCAGGTCCTATTTCACCGAGAACCGAGAACAATTAATTGATTGAATTATAGTTTTTTTGTAATACAATTAGAAACGATCCCCAGGGTATCTGTAGTTCAATACGGCAATCAAAAAATCGGCAATAAAAATGTGTAGGTAGAGGCTGCAGGGTTCCATGTCGAAAATTTGTTTTAATTATCTTTATTTTGTTACTATTATTATATTTTTTTCAGTTCTTATTTATGCGTTTAGCATAACTACATAATTTTTTTTTAATTGTTGTTCGTTATTGTTAGTAGTTATTGTTTGTGGTTGTTCAGTATTAGTCGTTTCATACCACTCCACATTGCGGTAGATTGATTATGGTGCGATCTAGCGGAACATATAAAAAGTAATTAGTAATGGGTAGGGCAAGTCGGAAACTGTAATTATATTGTCAATATTGCCATAGATATTTCATTGTTCATGATGTTCGTGACACAACTTATTCACTTTTATTTATATCACAAATAATATATTTAAATTTTCGCACGAACGTCCCTAACAACATTGCAAACATTGCAACATTGCCATTAAAACTGAAGTTTCTGATTCCCTAGTTTTCTACTTGGTACTTAGTACGAAGTAAGTTAATAAAGGAGAGGAGTTGACACTTTTTAGTAGCCACATGATATCCTCCTTGAGGGACGCTACATATGGTAGAAGTATGTAAAATTTCTCATGACTCACCCTGTATAATTGAATGTTACATAATGATATAATATATGTTATACAATAACTAAGGAAAATATGGCTATTATTTACTTGAAGAAATATACTAGAATAACTGACATTGATACATTGATAAAATATCATATAGCATAGCAACAGTTGACACATGTCAAACGACCACTAAGGTCTTTATTACCACATATACATTAAAAATAAAAAAGCTGTATAAAAGAATATCTAAGTCAGAAGCAAATTCTAATCTTTGTAGGCCTGTTTCTCGGAATGATAAAGCAATTTTTCACAGCATGTGCGAAAGTGTCTTCATAATAAAAAACCAAAACACAATACTTTTGATATTTAAATTATTACAATTAAGAATTATGACATTATAAGACAACCCTTAAATTATTTTCTTTTAATTTTGCCAATTGAAATCTGCCACAACTCCATTGCTGTAAGCAGCAATTATTTTGCATTTTTGTGACAACTGTCACGTTTTCTTTCTTAAGAAATGAATTTTAATAAAATTGTAGTATTTGACTGTTTTTAAGGTCTTATTTAGAATTCTGATATTATTAAAGTAAATAATTTAACTAATGCTAAGATTTATTTAAACTTTTTTAAATTCCGAAGAACTCCGTCATAAGATTTTTTTTTTACATTGATAAAGAAAAACCACATTATTTTTAAAAATAAACAGCTTGTATTTTATATTTTATTAAAATTTAAATGCAGTGTTTTTAGCATTGGTTTATTTCGTAGACTTCAAGTGTTAAAAATGGATGAAGATCCGTTGTCCCAAATAAGGTACAGATTTAGATAATATGTAAATTAAAATTATCAATACTTAATCTTTAAAATTGACTATCTTAATTATTTTTTATTTGTCTGATAAACGCTTGTGAATGTTTTGTTTATGTTTTCTTATAAAAAAATTAAAGGTTAAAAAGTTTTATACATAACTTCAGATAAATATTCAGTAAGAAAATAAAATTAAATAAAAAAGCAGCTATCATCATGACCATTGGCTAGAAACATGTTTCAATGATCATTTTGATATGAGTAAATAGAAAACATTTAATTTTAAACTCAATTTTCCTATGTTTGTCAAGTATGTGAATATCATATAAGTATAACAAACATTTTTTAT
This sequence comes from Ophraella communa, assembly GCA_035357415.1. Taxonomy (NCBI): domain Eukaryota; kingdom Metazoa; phylum Arthropoda; class Insecta; order Coleoptera; family Chrysomelidae; genus Ophraella; species Ophraella communa. The sequence continues at coordinate 25,141,589 of CM068980.1, forward strand.
AAAGTTTTTTAGAAATGATTCTACCCTTTTTGTAAATAATTAATTTGAATAGTTTTTTTATATTTATTAAAAAATAACTTAATAATTTCTCGTTCTAATGCTGTTTTATAATTTTTGCGTGTAAACAATTACTCTTCACTAAACAGAGTGAAATTTGCCAAGTTTTAAGAAAAGTACGTTTTTTATCTAAATATTTAAAGGATTAGCTTTGGAGGTAAATGCTACAATAATTGCCTTGATATTCTATGAGCTTATTTCACAAATAAATAACAGAAGTAAGATATATTAGTTAGTAGAGAGCGTTTGTTTGATTGGATTTCTAAGGAAATCAGTGATGGGAATGAATTTCAGCATCTTATTGACATTTAAGATAAAGATTATTAGGATTATAGTTGGATAAAATATTTTTTTTAAACGACAGGACACTTTCCATCTGTTAAGAAAAATACCCTGATTATATAAGATTATGAAATTTTTGTTTAGTTCAAAGGAAGTTTATAACACTAACTGGAAAATTAAAGTGTTGAAGCATAGTTTTTAGAAACTCTTCGGTGCTAAATGTAACCTCAAGCATTTGGGCAAACAATATATCCACCGTTAAGTAGACCGGTTGACTTGCTCTATTAACCCAGATATTAGGTATCTAAATTATTCAGTAATCCAGTTTATGTATGTAAGAGAATTTTATTTTTTTTAAATTAACTTTTTTTGCCTAATATGTAGATTCAATAATTTAAAACGTGTTCACAAATGTAAGGTTTTATTTCACATCTGAAACAGGTATTTGTGCAAATATATGTTAAATTGGTAGGCTTGTCTGATCAGACTAATTATATACTCATCAAATAGAATACCTAAGTCTTTTGATCGAATAGAGCATAGTTCAAGAAAATATAAATATGGAGAATACAAAATGTTCACAGCATAAATAATGTCTTAGACATTCATGTATAAAACAAACATAATTGTATTGTATTTATAACTCAGAAAACATTACTGAAATAATTGGATTGCTAATCCAGGGAAAACTTAGGGAGTTTAAAATTAAATTAATTAGTATCTTCATGTGATTTATGCGTCTGAAGTATCAGAAAAACGGCAAGAATCGTAACTGTAAATTTAATTAACTGTGCCAATAATTGATGGAATTTTACTTTATATATATATTTAGTAGAAACACTATTTATTACGTAATGTTTCTTGTAGACATATTAAATTAAAAACTACATTTGTTTTATTTTAAGTACCTAGCATCAACGATTTTGTTAGTAAAAAGGAGATGAAGTTAAAATTGTGTTTATTACTTAGATATATTTTTTAATTTAAATAAAAAAATTCTGTACAATAATGTATCACAATAAAATTTGAACGGTATGAAATAGTATAAAAAAAGGTATTAATTTTTATTTTATGACATATTTTTCTTATATTAGTGTTTCATAGTTCTGTACTTCAGTATTTTTATGATTAAATACATTTTTATTCAAAAAAAAATATAAAATAGTAACTTCAAATGAATACAATTTACTATTTTTAAAGTGGGTCCTATTTATTTTTATCTTTGCTGAAACCTATTGGACAATAATTTACAATTCTTAATTTTTTTAGAAAACTATATTCGGTTCTTGGTAAAAAACTTTTAACTTACCTTGATGTTGTTGTACCATCTGTGAATTGCTCCGTTGTCATAATAGGGTAATTTTCAGTCTTACTAGAAATTTTAGCAGTACTCATACCATAACATTTCGTGCGTAAACAAACAAAAACTATAAAATAATAGATACAAGACTTACACATTTGTACCATTTTCAAAAAAAATTCAATCACAAAACTAAAAACAGATGTTATAATAAGTATAGTTAATCAAATGTCCTTTGTCACGAAAACCTTAAGTGACACTACGCCATAAACGTTCAAACGAAAAATGATTAAATTGAAGTGTGACTAACGGCTTTATGAAGTAGTAATATTATGTACAAACAATTGATTGTTAGATTCTGTTATGTGTATTTGCTTTTCTAAATATGTAGAGTACATTAATAAGCATCAATCACTTAAATATTTGGATCAACGTTTCTCAATATTTTAACAAACGAAAACAGCTTTATTGATATAGTAAGGAAAATTTTGACCTACTCTATATGAAATTTTTGGGATTATTCAAAACTAAACTAGCATACATAATATAAATGGCAAAAAACCTATCTAATTTTACCATTTTGGAAAATTTATATAAAATACAAATTATAAGCAATTATTAGTACCATAACCTATAGGTTATGTTTTTAATGTACAATACTATTAGTTGTGTTATGTTTAAGTAACATAGATTTTAGTATAGTTATTCAATAGACCAATGTTTTAACTTAAACCAATATATTTTTGTTATATATTCCATTTAAGATTGTTTCTAATATCAGGCTCTTCTATTATTTGATCTGATATATTACAATTATACTCCATTTTATTCTAGTATCTTCAACAATTTTTTGTTTATTAATAAATCTATTTTTTCAGCTAATAAAGGTTTACAAATATTCATAACAATATTAATCATAGAGAGTTCTTTTATAAAGTTCCTTGCATCTTTTATGCGACACATTATTTTTGGTCCGGCAAAAACTGATAAATGATTTAGTAATAATAATAAAAATAATTAAAAATTCTGAGATTTTGCGAAAAATATACCATCAATCCATTTTTCAGTGAGTTCTTTATGTTTTTTAAATATTATTTATTTTTATCAAAATCAAAATCCAATATAATTAAAACATATAGTAATTTATAAAAAATTATACATTTTATTAATTCTAATTAATTAATAGCTCTTAATCTTGATATAATTTATTTTAAAAGTACTGTTCACTGTTCCGTTTCACCAGCATTATCATAAACTTTGCTGTATAACCTTAAAAATTGATGAGTTAATTTATGTTATCCTATAATATGCTCAAAATCTTTAACTATTCTAGCTCAATATTTAAGGAAAAAAAATAAGAGGTCTCTTAATTGAAGAAAACAAGAAAGGTTTCTAATACTGACACTTGACAATAACTTTTTTTAAATTATTTATCGTATGTTATATTTTATTATATAATTGAAGTATAGGCGAGAAGAGTAAAATTACTTTACGGTGAATAATATTTATAAAAATATTTTACTTTATACTATATTTATCTAATACATTATTTGAAAATAAAACAATATGTTGTATAAAATATTTATTATACTACTTTTCTTACATAACAAATTGCGAATAAAGTTTATCAGCTTTATCAATAGCCGTTGTAATATTTTTGTGAACTTCTTCAATAGCTTCAATGTGGTCAAAAGTCAAATCTCTGGCACTCCTTGTATGTCCACTTATCCACTCGTTTCTAAATGTTACCTTGTGTCTGGCAATAGATTTAATAATAAGAGCGGTTACATAAATCATAAAGTAAATACTGAAATATAATGGAATATACCAAAGTTTACGTCCCAAATAGTAGTAGCTGTATTGTGTGGTACTGACTCGTTTGTTCTCAGGAGCTGGGGTAGTTGTTTTATGAGGAACTTCTTCGAAAATGTGGTGATCGTCATATAAGTATTTTGGAAAATCATAATTTGATGAAAAATCTATATGATGACCTTTTCCTTCATTACCGGGTCCACCAGGCATTTGGTCTTTAGGAAAATCTGGAGGATAATATACATCATCTATACTTTTGGGAGGATGTTTTGGAGCGGAACTATCTTCATTGTTGGCGCCCTCGTAAGAATTTAATGCTTGATGAGATCCATGGTTACCATGCTGAGCTCCGTAATTGTCGGTTGGAGATTCCACTTCTTGATGGAAATTGTCGCCAATCATATTCTCTTCATTTGTTATCATAATTGGATGTTTTGGCATTTGCCTGTAATTGTAGGAACCACTACTAGAAACAGGTGCATTAGCATAAGAATCTTCTGCTGAAGAGAAAGAACTAGTATCTTGGTTAGTTTGTGGTTTGTTAGGAGGAAAAGAATCTTCTGCTGAAGAGAATGAACTAGTATCTTGGTTAGTTTGTGGTTTGTTAGGAGGAAAATAATTTTGATCAGTATCAGACATATCTTGATTGGTGATCGGTGGAGGGTTGTAGGATGTATAAGGTGAATCGTACAAATTAGAAGGCTTCTCAGAAGAAGGTGAGGAAGTTTTAAAATCTGAGGCAGGAAAAGTTGGGGGTGAAATCAAAGGAGTAGGAGCTTGAATTGCAGGTGGAGAAGAGACTTGGGAGCTTGGTGTGGGTAAAACTACAGCTGAAGACACTGGAGGCAAATACGTTGGTGAATCTTTCAACTGACTGTGGTACCCAAAATAAGGTCGGACTTGAAAGCGATCTTGAATAACTTCGCCAATGCCAGGAACTAGTTCTGTTTCAGCATCTGCGTTTTCTGTGGATTTCTTATATACCGGATATTGATAAACTATTTGGTTGCCAATACTATCAGAGTTAGAACTTGATCTAAAAAATAATTTAATGCTTTAGTTTTATCATATCTATGATAAAAAGTATAATTCAAAATATAAGCAATAAGGTTAAAAAATATACCTTTCTTTCCAATTAGCTGCGTAGCTTCTTCCTGTTTCTTTACTTGTATTATGGCTAGTGGTACCCCATTTAGCTACCTTTGCATACTTAGAAATTAGAACCGCGGAATTATTTTGTGGCAACCTTAAACCGCTCACAAACACAAATGTTAATAAGATTATAAAAACACGCATCGTTTGCATCGACTGCTGACAACAATCTTACTCAAGTCGACAAAAGGTAATGAACGAAATATTAACACACATTTCGTCCTTATTTTACCAAGAGTGTGTAGTGCTAATTGGTATATATTGGTTGAACTGTTATATTATCATCAAAATTCTGTAAACTGGCCTATATATTTTATATTATCACATAACGTTTGTTTTTTATTATTTATCTACAAACGATTGGTTAGTACTTTCTACTTAGCATAAAACAAATAAAGTGAAATTTACGTAGTTTTTGGTTTGAGAAATCCGCTTGTTTAATTTTTGCTAGGTTAATACTAGGTTTAAACTATATAAATATCTTTAAATTATAAGAAATATTTTATATATATAAATTAATTCTGTAAATAAGAAATTCTTAGTTTAGAATCAGATTGGCGTGGACTAAAATTTGGAAGATCTCTCATTGTTGGCTAAATCAAGCTAATACTTAAGCAATGTTGGTATTATGCTTTAAAACACTTGGTCTTGGTTTTTGTCTTGATGTCGCAAGTATTGTAGTTACACATTAAGGCTTTATATCTTAGTTCTACGAAACAGAATAGGCACATCTTATAATTAATTAGACATGGTAAAGCCTAACTTAATTAATGATGTTAACATTGAAATGTCTAAAAGACATTGTCAAGATAGAATCTTTAATCCTCTTATAATTAAAAAAAATCCACAAAGTAGATAAAGCAGTAGCTAAAAAATCTTCCTAATAAAATTAGGAACAGTAAACAACTAAAAGGTTGAATTAAACTTTCACTACTTATTCGTAAAATTGACATACTCTATAGCAAAACGGCCGTCATTGCATTTCAAACGTATTTTACAAATAAATAGTGAAAGTTTAATTCAACCTTTTAGTTGTTTACTGTTCTTAATAAGATGGACTTTCACGTAGTAAGGGGTAGTACAATAAACTTCCTAATAAAGATCAACTTACAAATCAATGTCTTCAATTATGGCCAAACGCCCAAATACAGAATGAATATTTTGCATAGAAAAAACTGAGGAAGATAATGAAAACATTATAATAATGATGTTTGATTAAAAAACAACATACACAATAACTAAAACTATATAAGAAACTAACCTTTCAAAACTTCAGAGGAATAGATAATGTTATAGTTTACTCGAAGCAATGAAAGCCAAATTTAATATGTTCTTCAAAATTCAGAAGATATTTTAGCCGTCCTCACTCGTGATTTAACACATATCCTTCCTAAACAGCAATATAGACTAAACGCATTTGTAGATTTTTGTGGACCAAAATAACATTTTGGTAGAACTAAAGGGGTGTAGAGCAAGTATGGGAAATTTCTGATAATAAGCGTTTTAAAAATGTATAATGCGTAACCAATAATAGTTACTTGTTTTGAGATAACAATAAAGCAATAAAGAATAAGTCTTTTTATAGATCTTAGAGATAAGTCCTTTAATACTAGCTACATTTTTATTCGGAATTAAATAATAAAAGGAATCTCCTAAGGACTACCTTCTCCCTCAGTCTACTGTGGTCTTATTTTGCATATTCTTTTATATTCCTGAGTAATCCCGTTTACGTAAAATTGAATAATAATTGTTGTCAAAAAATGAAATGTTACCTATAGGAATATAATTTTATTTATTTTATTAAGCATAGCTTTTTATTTGCAAATTTTGCTAAAGCTAATAAAAAACAAATAGTGTACTATTTACAGTTAAATAGCCAAATTAGTTCAAATATTTCTATATTGATTGTTCAATATTGGTGATATACAATGAAGAAGTCTCCTATTTGTTAAAATAATTCCAAACAGTTATAAATTATGATTTAATTCATTCAATTATTTAAGTTCCTTCTTCCTTCAAAAAGTAATGTTTTTAAAGTTTAAAGCTCTGTTCGCATTTTACGAATTGTCAACAGCGCACCAACAACGAAGGCAGTAGAAGGTAAATAGACATAGGTACTACACGCTTGTGTTTGTTTTCGATTTTGGAGCTGTGTTTTAAAATTCTTGTATTTTTTGTGTTTTATCTAAAATAATAAAATCACTTATAAAATATAAAAAAGCACAATGCTAAAACATCCTACAACGAATAGAACAAACGTAAATAAACCAATCGCATGTTCTTCTTTTTCTTCTGTACCGGCCAAGTTATATACCCGAGTTTAATTATCAATTTTTTGCTTCCTTTCCTGCTTTCATAAGTGTAAGTAGACTTTTCCTTTCTATGGTTATATATCTCTAAACTGTATTTCCTATAATCTGTATATATTGAGATAATTTACTCAATACCAAATTTTAATTTTAAGTTTAAATTTGTTATTTTGCTTTATTTAATAAGGGTAGGGTTGAAACAAAATTTAAATTAATTTTTTTTATTAAATTAAATTTTGAATGATTAACCAAATAAAATTTTATCAAGTGATGCCTAACTAATTCCTATCTATCTAATCCCTAGCTGCTACCTATCTACCTTATCTATTCTTAACTAATTACTTAACTAACCTTAACTACCGCAGTGTCCATTTACTGTATTTTTTCTTCTTTAACGATCGTCCTTCACTTCAATCAGTTTAATTTCCTTGTCCTCCAGTTGTTTTCTTTCTATACAATATTAACTAGTTTCTCTGTTCACCACTAAACAGTTATAAATGCTATTCTTGTTATTGGTGTTTTTAGCTTGTTTCTTTTTTTATTTTATTTATTTTTAATAATGATATTTTTAACGCTCTGACTATTTAATACAATATCTCCAAACTTTTCTCAAAAATGTCCAACTTTTAATCACTTCTCCAAACGTCAAAAACTCTGTCTGCAAAAACCACCACACTACTGCTGGCTGCTGCTCATCTATTTTAATAATCTTCTATAACTGCCTCGCTTTTTTTTATAATATCCATCAAAACTTTTTCTATTCAACTTAATTCTGTTTAAATTATCCTTTTTTTGTGACTTTTTTCAAAACTAACTGTCAAACTTCTATCCCCTGGCTACCCAACTTCTTCATCACTACTCACTTGCACTTCATACTTTCTTACTAAAATTTCTTATCTATAGTTAACCTAATACAAGTTTTGTTTACATTACATACATTTTTTTAATCTAAACTAATAAAAATTAATTTTGACATTTCCTTCAAATTTTGACATTTCTCCGAAAATAAAAAATAAAATATTAAATTAAAATTAATTTTGAATTGACCCTTAAATATACCTTTTCAATATAAATAATCAACGCAGGGCTAAAACTACTAAAGCTAGAAACATGAAATTTATATAGTTTTTTTGGAATGTTACCATCTACTAAGGAAACATTTATTTTATTTTCGACCTCGAAGGGGTAAAAAAAGGGGTTTGAAAAGTGCATGGAAGTTTGTCGTTTCTTAAGCAATTCACAAGACAAATATTAAAAAAAAAACTTAAAAATGTGTTTCAGAATTTTTAAAATTTTAACCCCTAGAAAGGGGTTTGAAATTTGTCATTTTTCATACTATCTGTTTCCTTGCAATAAGACTAATAAGTAAAAAATAACACGTGTTTTAGTATTTTTGGAATTTTAGCCTATACATGGATAAAAACGGGGATTAAAGTATGGATAATTGTTTGGTTTGTATATAAGTTCGTCATTTCTAAAATCAACAATTAGGATGTTGTAATTATTTGTATGAAATACATTGGTTATGTAATTAATCTTTAAGACAGTGGTTTCAAATCCGAAATAGTGCAGGGTACCTACATATTAAAACTGTTTTCAAGATATTTGTTTTAATATAATTTATCCTAATCTGAATAAACATACCTGGATACTTATATTACTTTCGGTACTGGCGCGCAGAGAGGATATGTTTGAGCTAGCTGATTGAAAGGGCCAGCCGTGTGAGGTTAGACGTCGTTCACTTGGCTTGGCTGTGATATTCGATAGGAATTGAGAACGCGTATACTTTGAAAACGTTCAATAATATTTGATTATTCAAGTACACTTTAGGTAATTTCTGATGAAACTGTTCATTATACCGGCCATTATACTGGCCTTCCACTCATAATCTATTTATTATGTTGTTATTTAAAACCCCCAAATTTGAAAAAGGCAAATCATTATTCACATCACGAATGCCCTTAAGGCATCTTAAAAACGAATCCTCTAATTATTATATTATTTCTAAAATAAATATGAATTATACAATTTTTTAAGTTTTAAAGTTTACATCCGAACAATATAAAAAAAATAAAAGTTCAACAAATAAAAAAAGAAAATTATCTTCTCAATAAAGATAATCAAATTAGTTCTACGTACAATCAATGGTAGATTACATACCCGGGTGGTATCAATTAATGCGTTTGACTTTCCACGCCAAAAGAACTACCTTTCCACCCGTCAACAACAATAATTATTGGCAAACATTTTGTCTTTACGTACCTATATGGTTGTGAATAAAAACAATTAGGTAAAACATGATCAGATATCATCATAAATATATTATAATCTATTTTAAAATGAATATAATCAGATTCACATAGGTAATATATCACAAAGTGTGGTGCTTTGTTGGGAATGTTTATTAATTAATTTATTAATAGTGGTTTGATTTTAACATTGCGAAGTTACTTATTATTAAACTTTTATCTACATTTATGTATTTTATTATATCTTTATTAAAACTTAGTTATTTTACAAAAATGCAGTTACACCATTCTGTTGATAAAATCTAATAAAATCTAATCGACAAATATTTTTTATAATACAATTCTTAATAAGAAGTGTGATTTTATCCAGTTTTATTGTTTATAATGTACGTATTATATGAATATATATACACATGTTTTTTCTTATACTGTATCTGTTAAGAGCAGACCCTGTATACGTTTATTAATTTTTACGTCTACGTACCCTATCTACGAACGCCAAAATATATTTTTTATATTTTGCACTTATAAAAATCTTCATTATAAAACGCGTTTGCGTATCGTAACTTTTACGCACGCAAATTTTTGTTTTAAATGGTTGGCGACATGAGTGAAGTATCTAAAGGCAAGACTATTGACAATGACATTTGTGGCTAATAGCAATTTATTAATTTTATATTGTTCTTTAAGAAAGTATTTGTGAATATGAATATCATCTTTAATTATATAATATATTATTATTGGTGTCATTTTAAAATATTTGAAAACATTAATATTTCATAATTTAAATGTCAAAACTGTCAAATGTTATAAATTACACAGTGCTGCCGACATACTTTTTAAAATCAAAATTTTCGTAATTACATAAAAATAATAAATTAATTTAAAAAATGATAAAATGGCAAAATATAAAAAATGTTATTAACAACTTATTTCATATGGCTGTTGTGACATTCGTTCTTTAAAAAACTCATCGCTTCGCGATTTGTTTTTTAAACTTGAACTCGTGTCATAACAGAAAGCCATAAGAAATGCGTTGTTTAATATATCTACTATTATCGGCGAAATGCATGGGTCCCCACTCCGACTCTACAAGTTTTTTGTAATTTGACGATAGTATCGCTTATCGCTTCACTACAGTAAGTGTTTTAGAAAGAGAGATCATTTTTAGTGAGACGGAAGGAATGGGCAATGTATAGCACTACGTTGCGCCTGTTATTACTTTATTACTCAATGGTTTAACTACTTGCGAGCATTTTTATCAGAATCAAATCTCGTCGCTTGAAGCAGAGCAAAATAAATTTTTCAGATATCGTAGAGAGTTGGTCTATTTAGAGGTTATTACGAATATTAAGTTAAATTTTTTACATCCTATATTCCTTCAAGTCGAAGAGAACATTGAAGTTATAACTCTTTGTATAATCTTTAATAGTTGTTTTGACTGCAGTAATTTATTAAGAATAATAAACAACTATTCCTTCGAACTCAACTTTCACGTTTAATTAAAAAATTAGGTTTTAAATCACAATTACAATTTAACTTAAATATATCGATCTGACGATGCTAATTCTGTTATTTTAATTAAAAACCTAATTTTTTTAGTTCAAACGAATAGTTATTTATTATTCTTAGTAGGATGGACGTCCAAAGAGGGTTAGTACAATAAATGCAGTAATTTACTTATTTTAATTGACTTGCGAGTTCCTAGTACTTCGATAAAAATTATTTATTTACTTTTGGTACCATACCATCCAAAGAATTATACATTTTTTATCCCATTTGCAAATATGGCTAGGAACGCCAATGAGTTGGAAATGGATTTTTTAATATGTCATTCACTTCTTTTAAAGGAGCAGTCAATGTGTTTTTTAACCAATTTGGTTGACATATTTTGTAATAAGGTATAATTTAATATTTTAGGTTTTAAATGTGTTCGTAAGCTAAATGCCTTTATATCTTTTTATATAATAAGTACTGTTGCTTTTGTATACGTTATTTTTTATATTTTAGACCTTATACAGGGTGGTCCTTAATTAATTGTACAAAAAGAAACAGTAGATTCTACACTCTAAAATATTACGATTTAACCCAACTTACCTACTTTAATAAAATGTTGATATTAAGAAAGATACAGGGTGGTAAAGTTGAAATTTAAAATTTAATTTTTCGCCATAACTTTCATGTTTATGGAGATTTATTTACAAAAATTTATAAGTAGAGGTTTTGAGTATGAGGAATTATAATTTGATGCATAATTTTGATGTATCTCATAGAGGACGCCACATATGCCACATATTTTACTTAACAATATTTTTCTGATAAAATTGAAAGATACGATATTTGAACAAAAAAAAGGTGTACTTGTTAATAACTTCAAAACTGAACAGTTTTCGAGATAATCGCATTTTACAAATCATTGCATAACTCCGTGTAACGCAATTATTCCAAGCAACGAATGAAAAATAGAAAAAAACATCAATAAATATAAATTTTGGTATGGAATATCTTCAACTAAAGTTGATAGTTTCCAAAAGATTAAAGAAAAAATACTATAGGCTATTATTTTTTTACATACATCATTAAGATAATTAATAATCTGTTATTGGAATCAGCTATATAATTTATGTCAAATATGTGGCATATCTGGCGTCCTCTATGAGATACATCAAAATTATGCATCAAATTATAATTCCTCATACTCAAAACCTCTACTTATAAATTTTTGTAAATAAATCTCCATAAACATGAAAGTTATGGCGAAAAATTAAATTTTAAATTTCAACTTTACCACCCTGTATCTTTCTTAATATCAACATTTTATTAAAGTAAGTTGGGTTAAATCGTAATATTTTAGAGTGTAAAATCTACTGTTTCTTTTTGTACAAATACCTAAGGCTGAATACGTCTCAAATTTTTTCAAATTTTTTGAACTTGTAGATACTTTTTCCGGAGGTCCATATAAACCTTAAGGACCACCCTGTATACTTGTTTCATTATTTCCATATTTTTACTTGAATATTTTTGTATCTACAGTTTATACAGGAATCTGGCTGTAGAGATACGACCTTGGAATATCAAAATATGGGCTTCCAAATTTCAGTATAATAATAATTTTTAATGTAGACAATATGAAAATTACTAGAACATTAAAATATAATAATATATTAAAATTGTTTAATAATTTTGGAGGAGTCTCTGATAAAGTTAAGTAATATACTTTTGATTTCTTTTACAGAGAGATATGTCCGGTATTTTTTTTCAACTAAGGTGTTTATAGATATTATTACCATTGTGTATCTACATCCACCGCATGATGGGATGACACTGCCATCGACATAACCTTAAACTAGACTGCTATTTCTATATAATAAAACTGTTGTCATGAAAATACCAAATCACATGGACGTACCGCAGGAAGAAGGTGTTGGATCTAGTTCGCAAAATATGAAAAACATCAATTTTTAAAATGCATCATAAAACAAGCTAAAAGCTTATGTAATCTTGGGCTCGATATCCTAACTTAAGGGTCAGCGATTGTTCGCTGTCGTTTTTGACCGGTTCGTAGTGAATATCCACAGCGTAGGGGTGAAAAGGCCTACTTGGCGTTTGGCATGACAATACCATAAACAACCATTTTTTTAAACTTAACTTCAACGTTTTTATTTTTATAAATAACAGTAATCAACTAAAGATAACTGATGAGTTTCAAAACGCAGATAACAAATTTCAAATAAAAAATGATCAAAGATAAAAGCAATTGTATTTTGTAATTTTTACTAATTATCGACTATGCAAATTGAACTGAAGATGGATCACGATTTCTTTTTAAGTACTTGCCAGTAAATGCTTTGCCTTTAAAAAGTTTTTCAGCTATGTTTTGTAGGGATATCCGGTGAAATACTTCGTTATTAATACTTATGTCCACATAGAAATCTGCGAAACAGAGTAGTCATACTGTTAATACCTAATACACCTCGGTTATCTAGGTACTTATATTAATAAAGTGATTCAACAAAGAATTCTTACACCAAAGTACCTACAAAATAGCTAATTCTTTCAACAATAACTGTCAAGCCAACTACGTCTATGAATAAAATGTTCGTACTCTTGTGTCAACGTTTGAAATAACAGTCTGTGAGGTTTCTCCGGATCGCGTAGACACTTTGTCTTCAAACTCAATTTGGATAAATTTTTGCAGTTGAAGAAATATGACCATTAGCAGTACAGTTTAAGGTTATACCGATGGACACTACCTTTTTGGTGAATGTAACATAAAAGATTAGACATAATCTTTTCAACAACCTATTCATTTGTATATTTTCCTTTAGCTTATTTTACATATTTTAAAAGATAAAGCGATAATTATCATTGCTTGGCATAGCGGATATTATACTTTTTAACAGTATTGTAAAGCTGCTTTATTCATCCAGAGAACTTTTGTTAACGAAGTTATCTTCTTTAGAGAATTCCATTATCTGAGTGAGTTTATTTTCAGTCTTTGAAGTAGATAACTTGTTTATTAAAACGTACATTACACCAATGTTGCTGCAGCCATAGTATAATCCTATATTTAGTATCAAATATGACCAAAAGTTTCAGAATTGTTAACTTTCTTTATAGTGCAGGGCGGATTCATTTGCAATCTATTATTCTGATTGCTACTTTTTTATTTAAATGTTTAGAATTATGAAGTAAAATATTACTTTATATTTTTGCGTTTAAGCAATAAAAGCCTATAAAGGATGCAAAACGTCCTTGCACCAATTACCGTAACGATGCATTGTTATGATTAATACAAATAAAAATTGGGGAAAATTGAGATCTTCTTAATTTAATTAGTAGACCTAAAAATGGATATAACATTATTTCTCTTTTATTAACGAAAAAATAAAAGTATAATTACCAAAATAGCATAGCCAGCTTTCCAATATTTTTTAATTTTATGTATAATTCATTTTTTAAACAAAATGCTCTTTACTTATTTTGACTCCAAAGAGAGAAGTATGGTTATCTAATTCGTATCTCTATATATTCGAATCTGGTTTTACCATATTCAAATCCAAGGTACCGACGGATTAAACAAACAACAATATTCGACTTGTACGTGCTGAAATAATAGAATTCCTATAGACTTATCAGTTGGGCTACGTACTTAGTTTTTCGCTCGAATTACGTGTTCCAGTAGTTAGTTTTAATTCTTTGAGTAAATTATGTTATTTTTGTTGATTTTCTTAATCGTTACATCGCGTGTTGATATATTCAAATAACTTTTTTAAGAACTTAGGTACCTATATGTTAAAGACGGTAAAAACATTTAAAAACTAAATAAAGCCTAAAAAGTATCATAAAGCATCTATAAGAATCAATTTTGAAAATGCACATTTTATTATTTCAGTATTATTGGTAAAAGTACAATAATTACTTTTAAAAGATATTGTCACATAGGGAGTCTGCGGATTAAAACCTTCGAGCATATATACTAACGTAGAGACAGCAAGCAATAGCGATTGTTTTGTATCAAGGCGGGTCCAGACATGGCGAACGCAAACAAGCATCGACGAGCGGAAAGCAGAGAGATTTTCTTTAAAACGAGTGCGAACGAACAATTCGCGGCCATTTTTACCATTCGTTTGTGTTCCACAGTTTTCTGTTTTCGAAAGAAAAAAATAATAGTAGCAAGTGCTGTGTTTTTGGTTCTGAAATTAAACGAGAAAAAACGCAGAAAGCGCCGTCGATGGTGGATGACATCAATATTTAGAGACAAAGAAAACCGTAATGCTTCAGAATTATTGCTTACCCTTACACAAGAAGATTCCGGGCATTTTACAAACTTTTCCAGAATGACTGCCACTGATTTTGAAGAATTGTTGCAATTAATAGGACCAAAAATAGTAAAAAAGGACAGTTATTACAGAGAAGCTATTCCAGCAAAAGAAAGACTAAGTGTGACTTTAAGATTTCTTGCAACAGGGGATTCCTACGCCAGCCTTAGTTATCTATTTAAATTTTCAAAACAAGTTATTGCAACGATTATTCCTGAAGTTTGTGCTGCGATAATAGACGCTCTACGACATGAAATTAAGGTAGGTAAGATACTTTTTTATATTTATTTCACCAATTGCTATATGCATAGGTTAGGGATAATGTTACAAAAAATATTACATTAAAACTACCGATGCCTATTGAAAATTTGTGAAAAACGTAAGTAACGAGGGTGCTGCAGATTCTTCTGTATATCTGTCATTAGACTCGTGAACTGTAGATCCCATGCTCATTGCTGAAACTTGTTCTGCAATTTGCGAGTTGGAGTTATCTGATGGTTACTCGCCGGTAGGCTTTGATTAGTTGAAAACTGTTGCTGAGAATTTTGATTAGGATTCCCAAGGCTTAGTGAAGGTGAAGGGAATGGTGTCACCGTTGTTGAAGAATACGCAGAAGCCAAGCTGGAATACTGAGGCTGGAACTGTGATTGCATATGTAATAATGGCTGCCTAAATCTTCCCATTTCAGCGTCAAACAGATTTTGATTTATATAATGCTTGGCTACAATTCTCGAGTGACTATCTAATGTTCTCAACGTTTTCGCAACGTATTCTCCAAATACATCATTATCATCACGATGCAGTCGATTTCAAAATACTATAAACTTCATCTATTCTAGGATCTTCTTTAGGCTTCTTGGCACACGATGATTTTGAAAACAAAGGTCGTTTTAGAGTGCTTTTTGTAGTCGTGGTAGATAAGGGCATCTCACTTTTTTCTTCGTCACATTTACTTCCAGTTTCCTTTGAGGTTGCTTCCTTTAAGGTTTTATCATTCCTTTCTTCATCTTCACCATCACCCAGGATTTCATCGTCACCTTCACCGAGGAGCTGCTGGGAATCCTAAAAACCAAGGAAAAACATACAAAAGGTTAAGTTACAAAAATTAATGGTTTTATTAGTGGTCGTGGTCTTCGTGATTAATTTTGGTTAGTTTGTTTATCGCCGCTCTTAAAATTATTTTTGAGTATTACAGAAAATAAATATCTATCAGGTAATTCTCTTTGTTCCAGACACCAACTTCCAGGGAAGAATGGCTCAAAATTTCGGAAGATTACTACAATTTATGGAATTTCCCCCATTGTTTAGGCGCGATAGACGGGAAGCACATAGCTTTACAAGCACCTATCAACAGCGGTTCCGACTACTTTAACTATAAATCGCACTTCAGTATTGTGTTAATGGCAGTTGTTGATGCAAATTACAAATTTATTTATGCAGACGTCGGTTGTCAAGGACGTATTTCCGATGGTGGTGTGTTTAAAAATACTAGTTTCTATCTTGACATGGAATCAAATTCTTTAAACTTGCCAGAAGAAGCGCCCCTCCCAACAACCAATTCTGTCGCACCTTACGTGTTTGTAGCAGATGACGCGTTTCCGCTTATGAAAAATATTATGAAACCCTATACAGGATCCTGTATAGGGTTTGCCACTTTTCGTTTGCAAATGCAACAGCGACCGTTCGTTCCCCGTCCAGACCTGACGATCGCGATCAAACACGAACGAGTATTTTCCTTTGATGTACCGACCGACGGCGGATCGCGTTCGCCGACGTTTGTCGTTGCTTCTTCATGTTCGTTTGCGCTTGCCGCTACGTCCACACCTGACGAAATTCTCGTGCTCGCGAGTGCTTGTTCGCGCTCGTTCGCCATGTCTGGACGCGCCTTCAGAGCGGAAACAGTCGGACACTACAGCAGTGTCGTATCATTTTTAAGGGGGTTTGAAATTAATACCTTTAAAATACATTTTAAAACTTGTAACATAATATTTTTAAGACTTGAATTTAAGTAGTGATATTAAATAACTATTTACATAGTCATAAAATATTTTATAAAATAAGGAGTAAAATTTGTTTAATAAAATTACACAATATTATCGAGTTTTTCAGTATATATATATATATATATATATATATATATATATATATATATATATATAATCAATAACCTTTCTACCGTTAAGGTGTAAGGTGATAAAATTTACACTATAGATTGTAAACAAACTTTGTCCATTCTTTTTTATTTTTTGCCTTCTTTTGTGCTGCTGTCCATGTCAGTCCTCTGTTATGAAGTACCTGTCCCACTTGGTCATTCCAAGTCTTCCTTGGTCTTTCTCTGTTTTTGTTCTTTGTTGTCCTTGCTTGCCATACCTGTTTTACTTGTCTTGCATTGTTCATTCTGTTTAGGTGTCCGAACCATTTTAGTTGTTGTCTTTCTATTTGTTCTATCACTGGCTCCACCTTCAGCTCGTCTCTTACAACTTCATTCCGTATCTTATCTCTTCTGGTGATCCCTTTGACTTTCCTTAAATATTTCATATCGATTGCCTGCAATTTGCTTTTATATTGGTTAGTTAATATCCAGCTTTCACTACCATATGTCAATATTGGTCTAAAAATTGTTCTATGTATTGTCATTTTTGTTTTCCTGCTTATTTGTTTGTTTTCTAGAAACGATTTGTTTAAGCTGTGATACGTTTTTGTTGCGTTTTTTATTCGCTCCTCCATTTTTTCCTGGTGCATATTTCCTTTTCTGTCAATTATCGCTCCTAAATATTTGTAGCTGTCTACTTGTTCTAACGACTTATTGTTTATTACTATATTAATTTTACTGTTCTCCTTGCCTATTACCATTACTTTTGTTTTATCTGTATTAATTTTCAAGTTCCTTTTCTTTAGCTCATCATTCCATTAATTTAAATTATTTTGCAGTTTTTCTGTAGTTGAGGCACAAATCACCAAGTCATCCGCAAAAACGCATTCCCGGACACCAACAGGACGCAAATTGTAATAACCAACATGTACAGACTGTTGGTTAGTTTTTGTTATTTTTAGTACATCATCGATTGCTAGTATAAAGAGTGTTGGGCTCAACACTCCACCTTGTCTTAAACCCTCAT
The DNA here is from genome assembly GCA_035357415.1 of Ophraella communa. Classification (NCBI taxonomy): domain Eukaryota; kingdom Metazoa; phylum Arthropoda; class Insecta; order Coleoptera; family Chrysomelidae; genus Ophraella; species Ophraella communa. The sequence continues at coordinate 25,159,691 of CM068980.1, forward strand.
TTATTACAAACTTTGCAGATTCCATGTTGTCTTTTCTGACGTAACTTTCGTTGTTTTGGTACAAGCTTTTGATTCCTTTTATAAGTTTATCATCAACATTTCTTCTCTTAAGGCTATCCCAGACTGATCTTTGCGACATAGTATCAAAGGCTTTCTCTAAGTCCAGAAAAGCTAGGTACACTTCTGTGTCTGCAATTCTTGATTTTTCTATTATCTGCTTTATTGTAAAAATATGGTCCTGTGTACTCCGCCCTTTCCTGAATCCGCTTTGGGGTTCTTCTAGCGAGTTCTCTATTATGCTTCTTAAGCGTCTTTCTAATATCGTTTCATAGGTTTTCGACACTATACTCAGCAATGTTATACCTCTATAGTTCTCACAGGTTTTTGTGTCTCCTTTCTTGAATATTGGAAAAATTATTCCTACTTTCCAATCGCTCGGCACTTCTCCTGTGTTCCAGGCGTTGTTAAATATTTTATTTAACATTTCCTTTCCTCTAGGTCCCAGAAATTTCAACATTTCAGCTGTAATCTGGTCGTGTCTAATTGTTTGTGTTCTAATTGTTTCTTCTATTTCGTCCATACTTATGTCGGGTATTGCTTTATTTTTAGAGTGATCAGTTTTTTCTTCTTGGTGTGAAGCTGCGTCATTGTTTGATGTTAGCAGTTCGCTGAAATGTTCTTTTCATCTCTCCATGATTTTATGCCCCTCTGATATCAGCGTTCCTTCTTTGTTTTTAATTTGCTTCATGCTTTGGTCCTTATTTGTCCTAATATTCTTCAATACCTTATAGAACAGCGTCTGGTTAGCCTTGCTATCAGATTCCATTTTTGTTCCGAATTCCTCCCATGCCGTCTTTTTAGCACTCTGTACCATTTCCTTCACAATTTTTCTTTGTTGTTTATATTCTTTGTAACATTCATGCGTCTTTTTCTGTAGATATATCTTCCATAATTCTTTCTTAATTTTAATGCTCTTTTTTTATCTCTTCATTCCACCAACATGTTTTTTTTTTTTATCATAATGGTTCCGCAAATTTATTTAGCTTTGCGCAGAAGTATTTCTTTAAATTTAGACCATTGATTTTCTAGTTTTGCATTCTGAGTTTCTACCAGCAGTCTGTCCATTTCTATTTCTGTTTGATTTCTGAATCTTGTGGCCACTTTTTCGTCGTTCAGTTTATATGTCCTGATTGACTCCTTTGATGCATTCTTTGTGGCTTGTCTTTGTGTTACATGCGTGTCGATTCTAAGGCGCAGTTTGGACAATACCATGTAGTGATCGCTATATATTTCTGGTCCTCTTTTAACTCTGACGTCTAAGATTTCTTGTCTGTATTTTTTGTTAATTAGAACATAATCTATTATGGACCTTTCTTTTCTACTTTCAACAACTCTTGTAAATTTGTGTATGTCTTTGTGCTTAAAAAAAGTATTCATTATTAGCATGTTGTTTTCAACGCAAAAGTCTATCAATCTTTTACCATTGTTATTTCTCTTTTCTTCTCCATGTGCTCCTACTACTTCTAAATTTTCATCGTCTTTTTTCTCCACTCTACTGTTCATATCTCCTAGGATTATTATTCTTCCATTTGTCCTTTCAATCATATCGTTCAGTTCCTCCCAGTATGCCTCCTTTTTTCCAATTGTTTCGTCTTCATTAGGCCCTTACGTTATTATTATAGTTGTCCTATCTTTTTTATCGAGTTGAAGCTCAATTTTTAGATTACGCTGTGATACACACTTTCAGTCCTTTATCTTGTCCACATATTTTTTGCTTATTATGCATCCTACTCCTTCAGTTGCTCTGTGTTCTTTGTCTACCCCACTGTATATTAATAGATCTCCTCCATCCATTTCTTCTGCCCCCTGTCCTTTTCTCTTAGTTTCGGTGATAGCTAGAATGTCTAGCTTTGCTTTATCAAATTCCATCATTAGTTCCCGTTCTTTACCGTTTATACTTCGAATGTTCCATGTAGCCATTTTAATATTTATATGTGTCTCTTTTTTATGTATTTCGAATTCCATCTCATTGTCCCTATTCGTAGCTGATTTCGTCAAATGTGTATTTAGGCTGCTATTTATTCTATCTAGTTTTTTGGCTGGTTGGTTCCAATTGATTGGTGTCTTGACATTTATCTAGTTCCTCCCATCTATATATTTTGCCATTAACGATTAATTTTCTGTAACCCACCCTTACCATATTGCCTTTGTTCTTTTCTTGCTTTGCTATACCTCCTAGCTCTCTTTGTATATTTCTTTCCTGTAAAGTCATATCATCTTCAATGTACATGTCTGAGCCTCTCAATTTTTGTTTCTTTTCCATTACTATTTTCTTCTGGTCAATGTTTTGCAATTTCGCTATCATTATACCCTTTTTTATCTCGTAAGCTTCCGTGACCTTAACTTCTGTGTTCAGTTTTTCATAAATAAGTGCTTCGACTTTTTCACCTGCTTTTCCTGTTCCCATGTTGACACCTTTTATTATTATATTGTTTCTTCTTTTTTCTTTATCCAGTTTCTCCAATCTATCCTCCATTTTATTGATTTTTCCTTCCAGTAGTTGTTTTTTCGTGTGCCATTTTTGTTCCTTATGTACTAGTTCTTCTTTAATTTTCTGTAGTTCTTGATTAGTTTTCTCTAGCTCTATTTTTAGCATCTCACTATTTTTGTTAGTGTTCTCGAAGCCATCTTTCATTTCTTTACTTAATTATTGGATAGCTTTTAATACTTCCTCCATGTTATCTATATCTTTTTTAATCGGAGATCTGGCGATTAATTTGCTCTTTTGTACTATGAAAGAGTTTCCTTCTTCTTCCAACTGTTCGTCTAAGCTAGTGTCGTGAATCTTACGTTTAGATTCTTTTGTGTTCATTTATACTTATTATTACTTGGGGCACCGCGAAAGATTCAGAGACCGGTCAACCCGTCGGATCTCTTTCCTCTATCGGCGTCCCTATAAAATTGCTATTTTACAAAAATCTCTAACAGGACAGTCAGCGTTCACAATTCGGCAACGTCGCAAGTATTTTAATCTGGTTTTTAGCTTATCTATGATATGATTATCTTATCAAATCAATTAACCTTACAAATTGTTGTTTATTTTCGTACCCAGTTCTTAAGCAAATTGGTTTAAAATACGATTTTTACCAAATTTTATATCACTGCACTTACGATTAAGTTAGGTTTTAACAAATATATGGTACCCTTGATTTATTTTCCGTTGCAAACCGCGATTCTCACGTTATTTTGCAGACGAAAGAATAAAAAAATTATTCCTGTTTCACCAACGTTGCCAGTATTCTTAATATAGTAAAATTTTACATTTTATTTATTATGAATACATTCAACAGGCAGGGTTGAAAGAATAATAATTGAACTTTATATAAAAAAATGGTCCGTCTCAATAATTAGATACATATTCTTAATATTATAATACCTTCTAAGGAGTCGATCACCAGAAGTCTCCTGTGAGGTTTGTAGAGATGGATTAAAAGTGGAGATTGAAATAATAGGCAATAAAAAAATATGTAGAGCTTTATTTTAAAGCATATAAACTATCAAATACCTAAATTCTATTGATTTTTGAATAAAATCGTCTTTGTTAATAGGCTTCTAACTCTATTTTGTTTAGAATCTTGTGGATTCTTAGCTTAAAATAATGCTTTAAAATAAGTTTAATAATTTGAATGGGATGATCACTAAATATATTTGAACAATGTGAAATAGCTGTACAAAAAACCGAATCGGGTAAATTCCTCATGGCACCCATAACTAACAACGTTAAAACATCTTTATATTTTGGATTAAATAAATTTTCTTTTATTAAAAACATTCTAAAATATTTCTCAGCTGTTTTACATATACAGTGGACGGCTAATTTATGAAATATTATCATTATTTCGAGAACCGTCGAGTTTTGAGGGTAATCCCGAAACAGGTCGATTTTTGTTATAAAATACCCATCTTATAACGTACATGAAGTAAGCATGACGTCACCTGTGTGGGTGTAGTGACGTAATCGTTAATTTTTTTAAATAGAAATCGGTATAATGCGACACTTCATTTGAAGGAGAATTTAATTCTCTATTTAACGACATTACATTTGTAACTAAAATAGGGTAAAAGGGTACAAAAATATTTTTTTTTTATTTTAATTCAACCAAATTACAACTAATGATTTTATCCATAACGTCCTTTAAAGTAACCAAATTAGGCATAATAAGTATTTTAAATTAAATGTTTCAAATGCCATCCATCGATTCCTGCCATGACTTTCTGAAATAAATACTTAAAAAAGCAAAAATAAGTAAAAATAATAATGGACACAAAAAGTTATCTCATAAACACTGAAACTTTTTGTCAAATGTTAAATCAAGCAAGTAATATTGGCATAGTTACTGTAATATTTATTGTCGTCAATATTTTTTGATTTTGTGAATTGTCATCAGTTGTCAATTGTAATTTTTACTTTTGAATACTAAATTATGGCTCACCTAAATGAAACACAACGCATAGAAATATTAATTCTTAGCGGATGTGGAGATAAAAAAAGAACACAGAACGACGTATGCAATTTATTCAACGCAAAATATCCAGACAGACCCATCTGCCAATCAACAGTAAGTAAAATAGTCCCAAAATTTGGAGAAACTGGGCACGTTAAACATATTCCAAACGCTGGGCGTCCCAAAATTGAAGACAATGTGAAACTTGATGTTTTATTAAATGTCCATGACAATCCTCACAGTAGTTCAACACAAATGGGTGAATATGCTGGAGTTTCCCAACGATCGGTATTACGTATTTTAAAAAAAGAAAAATACCATCCCTACAAAATTCAACCACACCAGGAATTAAACGACGACGGTCCCGTTCGCCGGCTTCAATTTTCTGAAATTATGCAGGATTTATGTATGGGCAATCCACGTTTCATCAATCAAATCCTCTTTTCCGATGAAGCCACTTTTTTTTACATGGTACCGTGAATCGTCAAAATTGCAGGTATTGGAGTCAAGAAAACCCACATTGGATGACTGAGGCACACACGCATTATCCTCAGAAAGTGAATGTATGGCAGGGATCATCGATGACAGAATCATCTAACAGGAGAACGTTATTTAACTTTTTTGAGAAATCAACTTATACCTGTCCTTGCTAACATATATCCAAATGTCAATAATGCAAATTTACCTAGTGACAGTATCTGGTTTCAACAAGATGGAGCCCCTCCGCATTACGCACGTGAAGTACGTCAATTTTTAAATAATTGCTTTCTCAGGAGATGGATCGGAAGACGAGGTTTTATAGAGTGGCCAGCAAGGTCGCCAGATCTAACACCTCTAGACTTTTTCCTGTGGGGTAAAATAAAATCAAAAGTTTATGTCAATAGACCCCAAAATTTACAGAACTTAAAAGATAGAATTAGGCATGAAGTGAGTCTCATTACTCCAGAAATCATCCGCAATGTACTTGATGAATGTGTCCGTAGATTCGCATATTGTCAAGAAACCGATGGAGGGCATTTCGAACATTTAATTTAAAATATTTATTATGCATAATTTGGTTACTTTAAGGTTATGAATTAAATCATTAGTTGTAATTTGGTTGAATTTAAATAAGAAAGAAATGTTTTTGTACCCTTAAAAAATATTTTAGTTACAAATGTAATGTCGTTAAATAGATAATTAAATTCTCCTTCAAATGAGGTGTACCATTATACCGATTTCTATTTACAAAAATTAACGATTACGTCACTACACCCACACCGGTGACGTCATCCTTACTCCATGTACGTTACAACATGGGTATTTTATAACAAAAATCGACCTGTTTTGGGATTACCCTCAAAACTCGACGGTTCTCGAAATAAATTAGCCGTCCACTGTATTAACAACAAACTGAGATAGATAAAAAATTATTATCCTTCAAATAAGTAAGAGTTGTACTTAATGAATGCAATTTATTTTTTAATTGATAATTCATTCTATGAAGTTTTGTTATTTTATTTGATTGAAGAATAACTCGACGTTGCAGTTGATTAAGCTTCTTTTCTAAATACTTTCCAGTCTTTGTCCTCACTTCGGCTTGAACAAATCTCCTATAAAGAAATAAATCAAAATGTATTTATAAGACTACCATTAAAAATTACCTTTTTGTAGGCGTTTTAAAACTCTTTCTTATATTTTCTTCTCTAAGAGTCTCTGAAGCAGTTAATGTTGTTGAAGTCGCATTTGCACTACTTTTGGTAAGTACACTTCCAGGAGAATCAAACATTCTGTGCTTCTTAGTAGGCCTAGGTGAAACTCTAGAATAAGAGATATTTTATTTTTAACAATTAAATTTTAACTTAAAAATAAGGTTTCTAACATCAAAATTTTAAATTTGACATGTATGGAGATCCCAGGTAATGGGTGCTAATATTTTTACAATAAGCAAAAAAGGACACAGAAGTCATCAGTCCAGAGTAGTAATGAAAAAAGAATCCAATATGACTTGTATTTTTGGAATGCACTGTACAAAAAACTTTACTTACATCTTTTAGGAGTCTACATTTTCTGTTTCTGGAACAGGAGCTTCATAGTTGGAATTATTGGGGTCATCACTAAAAATTGAAAAATATATTATTAATAACAAATAAATTTTAACAATAAAATTATATATATAATATAAAAAACAGAATCTTCCTATAGTTTGGATCATTAGGGTCATCACTAAAAATTGACAAATATAAGTAGATTAGTTTCTTAAAAAATTAATTTCCCTACTTATAAGAGAATTGCAGGTTCCTTACCTATTTAATTCAACTTCATCTGGGTTACTAGTAAACCCTGATGGCAAAGCACCTGGAATTAGTCTAGCTCTTCCTCCAGTCTTTGAAGTAGAAAAAAACGTATATCCAGAAAAATGATCTGAACATAAAACATCCCTATTTGAAATGTTTCCTGGATAAACCTTTAATATGTTACATCAAATGATTTTTTCGTCAATATCAGCTGGAAATCTATAAAAACAAAAATTAGCAAGAGTAAAGATTCACAAAGTTATTTTAATAGTTTTCAGTAAAGTCCAAAATCGAAAACATTATTGCTCCTACATTTTCTTTCTTTCCTTAAAATTTATTTTGGTTTATTTAGTTTATAAATTACTTTAATTTCAAGTTTATGGCGATATAAGAATCAAAGAAATAATAGTTAATACTTTCAAATGCAAATTACAAGATAATCCATCTTTAGCGTTAACCGATATTCAACAAATGGTTGCAGATAAAGAGTTTGTTCGAAAAATGTTTAATATCATGAAGGAATATAAAAGCATTCACACATTATCTGTGCCGATAATAAACCAAAATCGAAAAAAATAATTAATGCTATAGTCTGCCATAAAAATAATGGTTCATCAATATTTTTTCCGGAATGAAAGTATCCGGATACAGATACTCAAAATGTATCCAGATACTTTTTAAAATAATTCGAATACTTTCATTTAAAAATGTATTCGGATACAAGTATCCGGATATTTTTGTCGGATACTTCCTAGGATACTTTGAAGGATACTTTTTTTAAAAAGGACATAAATTATAAGTATTAGAACTATGTGATGTGCATGTATTTTTAATGTAATTTATAATAATAAAAATACATTAAATGATGAGCTAACGAAAAACTTTTTCGTTACAAAATTTAAAAAGTATCCGGATATTGTATCCGGATACAGAAGTATCCGGATACTACCCAGCTCTGTGGGGAAGTACTAATAAAGTGATTTTTTGTGTAATTAAGATAATATGATTCCTTTTTAAAGTAAATTTTTATTATTTGGCCTTTAATAAGTTTTCTTGATTTACTTGATTATAATATTTTATTATGTATTTTTTTAAGGAAATGGACATGGTTTTAAAGAAGTTATTATTAAATATGTGTTTATTTATTTCTATGATAATTAGGGTCTCAGTAAATTATTTCAATACATATTATAATCTTTACTAATTACCATTTCCTATGTGATCTGTTTTATAAATGGGTTTTCTATTTTTTTACTATACATTTTTTAGTTTTAGTTTGTTTAAGCCCTGGGTTTGTGTTCCCTCAAAGCGGTGAATTCGTTTTCGTTAGATATTCCAGTTTCTCTTCACACCTGTTACTTTACAAAAAATCTGAAAGTGGGTATATTGTTCACGTTTGTATAAATCACACTCGATTATATGTTCTCAGACAAGATACAGGTTTTATTAAAATATATTTCATAGAAATCATGGATTTAGAGACAGTTGACAATACAAGTTGCTTTTTAAGCTGTATAAACCTGGAAGGTGTCTTTTTGTCCTACACAAATAGATATTACTTTTGACACGGGCTTTAGTGAAACTCTCATGGGAAATCGAGAGGGATATTTGTGAAATAACTACAAAATATACGAATCGTAATTATTGATGACATTTCACTTATTTAACTTATTTCTAGAAATGGTACAGTTTAAGAAAGATCTAGCACTCTACAAAAGTTTTATTTGATCATCAGTTAACTTTTAAATAATATTAATTCTACTGTTAATAATAATACGTATTAGAAAGAAATTTCATTTGGCAACAACTTCATTATATTGTTTAGTTAAAAATTGGAAAATGCTTAGGTACGTAACTTGGAATTCCACTTATGCTCAGTATACGCAAATTATCAAAAAAGGACTAAACGAATTCCTGAATATACCTATGTTTATCAAAATAATGGAAAAGCTTCTGGTAAGAGGATATACTTATGAAGAATTGTTAACTAGATCTGACATTGTGTCTCTAGAAAAGCGTAGGATATAATATTTTGTAGTTTTTTTAAATTAACTGATGCAGTAGATTATCCAAATCAAGTAGCTCTTCGAATAACCACTAAGAAAAATAAAATTTTTTGTAAAAGAGCTAAGCCAACATTTTATTCAAATCCCCAATTAATGCAATGTGCTATACTACAAATAAGTTGGCAAATGTGTGTGATTTATTCTTGTATACACGAATTCAACTCAGTTCTGTGATAGCTGTAATTTTTTTGGTTTTATGTTTATAGTTTATTAAGGTATTTAAGTCATAATTAAATGAAGTACATTGTTAACTAAATGGGTTACTGTTGGGCAGTAAAGCTTACGCAAATGCGATTAGCCCAATTTACAAATTTAAAAATGTGCCCTGTGACATGCATTTAAGATTGCTGCCTATTGTAGATTGTAGACATTACCACACCCTTGACACTATTAACTAAACATAATAAAAGTTATTACCAGAATAAAGAGTGTCATGAGGCTTTTGATTAATTAAAGAAACAGTTTAGCCCCAATACTCCATCTACTATTGAAAGAACTGATTTTAGATACTAACGCTAGTAATGTAGGAATCGGAACCTTCTTTTCACAATAGCAAAATGAGTTCTTGGATACTTCAGCAAGCATGTTCGACCGAACATAAGATTGTAGGTTGCTTTTCTGTTTTGTGTTGGGGTACGTCGAAGTCTAGTCTTGGTGACGAAGAGTTTTTAGTACGTGAGGAAATCCGCATGTGCTAAATACATAGACCTAATATCAGCTCCATCATTGCAAATTTCTGGTCGACTGTGTCTTAATATGGTCGACTCGAATTTGTTGTGCTGTGATGTTGCCTGCTTTCCATTTAAGGTGAGACTATAATGCTATATCTTATTAATATTTTAAGAATTATAACCACCTAAATTATACATCTCATTTTATAGAATGTTTAACCATTGAATTATTTAATTCGGTTAGATTATAGAAATGAGTTGCTCAATAAGCGACAACTCCGCACGGCTTGTCTGAATGATACCACCCGCAGAAGCGATTATACTATGAAGTTCGACAGTCTCTTTAATTTTTTAAAGCATTGTTGCCGAAGCAATTTCAATGTAATTTTGGAGTTGTATTGCTGTTTTTGGGCGAAATTATAAGTAATATTGAGTGAAATTTCGTGAAACAAATGGTTCGTCATTGCCAAGTGTATAAAAAACCGGACTATTTAAGCCCCAATGTTTCTTTTTACAAGTAAGTTAAAATATTTGTTTGTTTATAATAATTTCATTCAGTGGCGTAGTAATGACGATTTCAATATCAAAATGAACGTATGGTAATTATTCTGTTACTTGACAATCCAGAATTTTTTTTAATATTCTGATTGTTAATAATTACCCAATTTAATTGTAACCCAATTTTTATTTTTTAACCTTTACTAATATTTTGGCAAATATCACTTATTGTTATATAAAGGAAGTAATACTTTCTGTGCTTTAAGTTGTATTCGATTATTTAGTTGGTCTGGTTGTACATAATTAAAATAATACCATTGGATTTGATCATTTTTACGAAGATTGCCTTTTTGATTAAAAATTGAATGATTATTTAGTCTAACCTTAATAAAATTATGTTTTAAACTACTTCACCTTTTGTGAAACAATCTACATATCTCTCAACTATTCTATACATCCCCTCAAATAACTAAACCCTGAGTATAATATTTTAATCTTTTCCTTTTGGTTATTAAATACCTATTAATAAAGAGTTTCAAAAATAAACTTTAAAATACATTACATTTTATTTGTACAATTAATATTAATAATTACTTAAGTGAAAAACTGAGTACTAACTATTCATAAATATATTAAAAAAAAATAACTAAATATTACCAGATAGAGGTATTCCCATATTCAACAAATAGCACGCCGTTGATTACTAGCGTAAGCATAGCTCCTGAATAATAATACAGCGTTGCCAGAACAAGGACGAAACAAAGTGAATCGATTTACCAATCAAGTATTGGCTATTTCTCTATTTTAATAGCCTTATTAAGGGTTACTTTGTAGTCTGCTACCCTCGAGTTTCACAATAGGTATTATTGGAGTACCCGAATCCGAGTAATCTTAGTTTTAACTCCTGTGCATTCTCTCTATTTCCTTGTCTATTTCTTATTTTGCGTCTAGCTTTAACAAAAATAGGATGAACATTTTCCTTTCAGTTAAGATGAGCTTCGTAATTGGGTATTTTTCCCTCAAGGGGTTTAGGGACATAGTGGCCTCTCTAAAGGAAAACCTGAATCTGCTACTAGGATGCGGTGCCAATGCTCATCACTTAATGTGGGGAAGCACGAACATCAACAAAATAGGTAAGTATTTATTACAATTCATCTTAAGGGTTAGAGATAGCTAAAATAGGCAACAAAACTACTTTTGTAACAGCCACACAGAAGTCATAGATGTGATAATTTGTGTTGGAAAAACATGATATGATAGATAATTGGCATGTATCAGACGAACCTTCGTGTTTGGATCATAGACAAATTAGGTTCGATCTAGCCACTCTATCTCTTGATATCACGAAATTCCGAAATCCTAGAGGGATCAACTGGGAAGGTTATAATGACACACTTGGTGGATCTCTTGGGCAAGGAATAAAGGTGATTAGGGATGTGGAGAGCCTTGAACTAGCAGTAGAAATGGGAAATGAGGCAACAGTTGCTGCGTACCATGACAACTGTTAAAAAAACCAGGGTGGCAAAGTAAAAATACACCGTGATGGAATGAACGCATACAAAAGGTTGGGGTATATTTGGGGTTATTTAAAAAATCCAAGTCCAATCAGAACTGGTTAACCTATAAGGAAACACTGACATAATATAATAAAAACGTCCGCAAAGCCAAAAGGTGCTCATGTTAAAGAAACATAAGGTATTGGCAAAGGACGGTACTGTAAATCAAAACGGTTTCCTAAAAATGAAAGATAGGGAAACGCCCGGAAGAAAACATAAAGATGCTAACTAATGCGCATTTTCTGGGATCGTCTACACAGGGAGTCAAAGATGAAGGTACTTTCTTTCAGAAGGCCCACTGTGATGGAATTGAAGATATCTGCTGAAATCCCGAGACCGAAAAGGGTCAAATTAAATAATTCCAGTCCTTTAAGAGAACATGAATTGCTTATTCCACAATTAAGTAAAATCTTTAAAGCAAGTCTGGCATGAAGGTACATCCCAAAGGGTTAAGGTTATCTACATACCCAAAGTAGGTGATATTTACAAGAAACGAAATACGTCACAAAGATCTGTTTATAGAAATAAGGTGAAGCTATGGATTAACAGTGAAATGATCAGTCTAATCAGGCATAAACAAAAGTTGTGGCGAAAATTTAGACGTACAAATAGTTCACATGACTTGCAAATACATAAAAATTTCACTAAAGAAGTAAAAAATGTTTAAGTGAATCTAGAGCTGCTTATGAAGAATCGATAGCAAATTGTAACAACTCTAAGAAGTTTATTGTACTAACCCTTACTACGTGAAAGTTCATCTTATTCAGAATAATAAACAACTAAAAGGTTGAATTAACTTTCACTATTTATTCTTTAAATACTTTAAATGTAATGACAGCCGTTTCGCTATCGATGCTATTTCGATATTCTACTTATTTATATGTAACTGAATCAAATCAAAAAACTTTGGTAATTTTTAATTGATCAACGTGTTTTTATAACAGTTGACTATTATCATTATTAATATATTGTATAGAATGTTTGTGACTGATTACTGATTTTATTTCCTTAACCTTTCTCGTTACGCAAAAAAGGCTTTATTGTTTTCTAACTGGTTGAAAAATTTTAATAAATTTATTGTGGTCGATTATTATCAGAGTAAATTTTTATCCATAGAACACTGAAAAATTTGGTTAATGCTAAAAAGGGCTTCGCATAAGGAAGATTTTTCTCGACTCGTCTCTTAAGAGTTATATTCCACTCTTCAGAATATAACTGTCCAGAAAGGGTAGAAGCTAAGTAGCCGCTGCAGGTTAAGAAGTCCACACAGCTGATGCCACTATCACAAGCCGGGCAGTTGAAAAAACAAATACAGAATGTTACACAGCAGCATCATATAATATATGTAGTATTTACGGATTGACATTCACGTAGGCTAAGAAACTGAAGAGTTGTTCTTTATTTTTTTTAACAGGCTTATACTTTTTATACGTAGATACAAATTTGATCGCTCCTATTACCATAGATTGGAGGGGATGAAGAGATGGAGGCCATAAAGGCTACAATCCTTTGCTGTAAGAGTTACAATTAAATAGATGTCGAATTTTAAAATAGCAAAAGTTGACAAGTTTTAAACCAAACAAAATATTAATGGGAGATTGTAAAGTGAAAATAACGAGAGTAAATAAGGATGTACTTTGATCAAACTATTTAATTCAATTATTTCATATTGTTACATTTTTATTACGGATTTAAGAAGATGTGATATTCAGAATATCAAAAATAATAAACTTTATTAAATTAATAACAAAACAAGTGGGCTTCAAGAAATTGATTGAAAAAGGTAAAAAAAAAATAATTTTACACCGAATTTAAAAACTGACAACTAACTGACTACAAAATATTCATGTTATCCCTTATTCACATATTCCACCCATTTACATACTATTTCTGATGAATGTGTAACCGACATTATGTTTTTACATATTCTTATTTTATTTTGTATAAGAGAAGACCTGGAAATAAAATCAATGCTAAAATGCATTTCAAATAGGCAGCTTAGCTGGGAAAAAAATAATGTGGAAAAATAGTTTGTTTACCGACATTAAAAAATAAATGTTAACAATAATAGATATTCTAGCATGCACCCTACATCATTAAATAGTAACAAAGATTTTGATTATGTATTCATATTAAATATTTATTATTTGGCCTCGTGCTCTTCTACCATCATGCTTTTATTGTTCCATTGTAATCTTCCGTTTATATTGCTCAACGAAAATAACATGCTTTTCTACATTTAACCTTATTCGTTGCCTACATTCCTGGACATAATATATCATGCTTTTCCTGCATATGGATTAACTGGAAATTGCTTTCTTCTTCTCTATAATTATGTTGAATCAGGGCTTCCAATTCTTTTTGTCTTGTCCATGCTGTGAGCCGAGTTTTCAAGTCTATTCTGTCTTTATTTCCTTAAAACCTAAGACTTTTAAAATATACTAGGTGACAGAAAAATACGAACAGCCAGCTTAAATGAATTTACTTTTTATAAAATTTTGTATAAGTGCTTACTGAAGCATAATAAATAAATGATAAAAATTTCAAACTGATTGCATTGCTTTAAAGCCCTTTTACCTAGGTATGCTTCGTATCAGGTGGTTAATGTCCTGTGGTATCTTATTCCAGGCAACCACCCACTCCTCTCGAAGTTCTTCTAGAGTCTGAGGAGGACGTTGCAAACTGAGCAATCTCCTACCCATCACATCCCACACGTGCTCAATTGGGGATAAGTCGGGAGATCAAGGTGGCCAAGGTAACAATGTGATATCATTATATTGAAAGAAGTCTATTGTGACTCTTGCGACATGTGGTCGGGCATTATCTTGTTGAAAAGTTGGATTTGCCAGGGTATCAAGATAGGGTAAAAGATGGGGTTCTAAAACTTCTTGGATATAACGCTGCGCGTCATGTTATCTCTGATGGAGATTAAGGGTAATCTCGAACCATAAGCTATAGCACCCCAAACCATAACTCCAACAGTTTGATAAGCATGCCTTTTAACAAAAAACCGTGGATTTCTCCTTTCACCACTTCGTCTTCTAACCCTCGCTTGACCATCGTGCATGCCTAAACAAAATCGAGACTGGTCACTAAAGACAACACTGTTCCATTCCCGATCCCAGAGTGACCGTTCTCTGAACCACTCAAGGCGATTACGTCGGTGTTCTGGAGTTAAAGGTAGGACCCAGTGTGGTCGGTATGAAATTAGGCCAAAACGTCTTATTCGTCGGTAAACACTTTCAATAGGTCTTTCGTGTTCTGCAAACCATTCATTTGCCATGGACCTGGTAGTGGAGAAACGGTCCCCTAAGGCCAATAATCTTAGCCGGCGATTTTCATGGTATGTTGTTCTACGGGAGCGTCCAGAGGCCCTTGCTCTTTGTGTACGGCCTTCTCGAAGCCATGGCTGACAACACCTAACCACGGTGTCTACACTTATTTGCACTCTAACCGCAATTTCCTGAAAAGAAAATCCAGCGTCCCGAAGTCCCACTATACGACCCCTATCAAACTCACTAAGTTGACGAAATCGTTCAGGTCTCCGTACCCCAGGTATCTTAACCAATCGTAAAGAATGTCAAGAACCAAAATCCGCAAAGTTTGGATCCTTACTACGGCTACAATATTCATTTTTGGATTGTTAGTGGATTTCAAAAAAGCAGTATAAAAACCGGAATCTTCAACTGACAAGGCTGAAAATTTTATCAATTGTTTATTTCAGTGAAATAAATAAATTTACCAAATTTTATTAAAATAAAATCATTTAAACTGGGTGTTTGGATTTTTATGTCACTTAGTAGATATACTATAATCGTAGTAATAAAACTCAAAGTCTATCCACAACGTTTAATAGTAAGGTTCACAAGTTAATGCGCAACATGTTTCGGTCTTCAGACCATCATCAGGCTATAAAGAAAACAATAGTATCAGGAAAGTCAAACATAGTAATAAAATGAGCGAGTGGTGTCTGTTATCAGATTACATTACATTACATTACCTCAAATATTAAAGTCAAACTATTTCAAATCTGACAAATAATTACAAAAAGAAATAAATTACAAGTTTAAAGCAAAAGTTAAATACATGGTTTTGTAATAAGTTAAAATATGGCAAAACAGCAAGATAATTATGTTATACAACCAATCTAAACTCACCTGTATGTGCAGAATGTAGGCATTGCAAATAATTAAAATTTAAAACTTAAACATCCATGAAAAAATGAAGAATAATGGATGAATAAGAGAGTTATTATATAAAAAAATTCATAAGTTATAAAATAAAGAATGATGGGTGTGTTGATTGAATTAAGGTGGATAGAAAAGTGGGACAATATTCATACTAAGAATGTTGTATCCCAAAAGGAAATGCAAATAACAAGTGTTACATTAATAAGAGAAATAAGAAGGAAACACATATATGAAGAGAAAAAAAATGGAGTGATTGTAAAAACAATCAAAAAAAGGAGAGATCCATGGTAGAGGTTCAATCTCCTTTTGATTAAGAAGACAGGTCGATCCTAAACTGTGAGTGAAGGTTCTTGTTAGTCCTCTCAATCTCAGCAATAATGCTAAGAGAAACTATACTATATCAAACTACATTATTGGAGTATGTACTCCAGTCTTTGTTGAACGGTTTTTTTCACACTTGAGTATTGTTTCATGTAATGAGGGGTTATCCTCCATCATTATTTCTGAAATATAAACATTTATTATATACTGAAAAAAGTTACTATTATTTTTATACCTGCATCTGAATGTTAGTTGCATCCCTAAAATCTCTTTGATTTTTTTTCTATATGGGTAAGAGGGGATGGTTTTGGAGAACATCCACCAGTGCCTGTTACCTGCTGTTTTTCAACAGCAAAATTTCCTTTTGCACGTTTTTTTATATTGACCTATTTGTTTTTTAAACAACTCACATCCCTTATGATCCCACCATTAATACTATTGTACGATTCTTTGATTGATTTCCAAGCTTCACTCTTGCTTTTATTCATCTCTGTGTTCGAATCTTTGGACACAATTATATGCTTGAAATTCTCTATAATTGATATTAAAGTTGCTTCTTCTTTGCGGGAAAAATTAACTGACCTATCATTTTTCTTTTCCTACTCTACAAATTACTATAATCCGCTAATTACAACACTCTCAAATATTGGAAATATCATTTACCTTCAACAAATACAATAACTTCGTGAATATTTTGAGTATTAGTAGAATGCTAAGCTTAGAATGTATCTTATAATTGCCATTCTATGCACACAAATTTAACTTTGCCTTAGTTCATTGCTACCAACGCAACGCAAAATTTATTTCTTGACTAACTGTTACTTGACTTTGACCAAAATATCGTTTGAACAAGTGATGTAGCGTTGACTGCCCGGTCACCACCAACTGTCCAGTCAACCAACTATCTGATCACCGAGGCTTTAAACAAGCGAGCCTAGTCCTATATTATCAATTTTGGATTATATATTTTAATTATATTTTTTATCATTAAATGTAGCGTATTATACACTTATTCATATGTGAGTTAAAATATTAAAACAATTTTTGTTGATTTTATTTATAATAAAATTGAAAAGGTAATGTAATAACATTATAAATGAAAACTAGTTATCTTCTTCTTCCGAGGTTGACCTCCATTTTTTGCCTATTGTGACTGGGCTATAACAACAATTCAAAAAACAGTTCTATTAGGTAGTCATTTTATTGGAGATAAGTAGTATACCTTTATTTTATACAAAATATTACAATTACAATTTTTGATTTAACAAACAGGAATTTTTTACTTAATAATTGGTAATTTAATTTTTAACTCCCTAGATAAGGAAACTGACAATTAAGCTATAATTTTGAATAAATTGAACTTAATTCGAATAATTATTTTCCAAGTTAGTAAAGGCAGTGAATGAGAAAGTAATTTCAAATAGAATTCCTTACTCAACTCTTGAGAGTGCAAAAGTTAAAACTTCAAATGCCATCGACTACTTTTTTCTTTATGGACATCTTACAAAGTTAAATTTTGTTAATTTCATTTAAATAATGCTTTCGTATTTCTAATATTTGAATTGGAAACTTAACGATTTACATGCAAGACATCATTTCTTGCAGTATGACAATAAAAAGATTTTAAATATTCTTTTCTTTTTTTTTTGTATTACATTTTCCTAATTAGTCCTTGGTTTATTTAAAGAAAGCTTTAGCAGTATTTTGACAACTTTATTATTTTATTAAAATGTTTTCAAAATAATGTTAACAAAAACATAATCTTTTAGAACTATTAAATACATTATTAACAACACCCAAGATAAGAGAAAAAAAATGTCTGGAAGAAATATATACAAAGTAAAGAGGAAGAGAATAAAACATATCCAAAAAAAACCGACAGCAAAATAATTGTAAGGAAGGAAAATCTAAATGAAGAAATAAAAAAAAAGAAAAGACAGTTTTGGAATAAAATTAAATCAATAAGAGGACGTAACAAAAAAGAAACATACTGAAAATTTTAGGAATGGCAAGCAAAGTGGTGAAAGCGAACAATAGTTGCTAGGCACTCAATAAAACATTATACGGAAATTGAAACATAAACGAAAAAACAAAGTTACTAGTATACAGCACAATAAATAACTTTACCCATATTAACATATTATGCAAGCGAAGCTTGGATACTACAGGCGAAACATGAAAGTAAGCTGAACGCAGTCGAGATGAAGGTACTAACAATTAGAAACCAATGCAAACAAGAACCCAAAAAAAAAAATAAAAACAAAACAGCTGGAATGGTATGGGCATAAAGAAAGGATGCACATAAATGGATAACCGAAAAGAATACTTGAAACCCAACCTATAAAAAAATGGGGGAAATAAGTGTGCAAATGCAAAAGAATAAAATCCGACACCCTACAAGAGTAAATGGATTTCGAAGAAGAAGTATAACTTTCATTTCATTTGCAAAACGACAGAGATGGCTTCGCGAAGTATCAAGTCAACGTGGGAAAATATTATTAATTGTAGAACAACACAAATTTAATCAAAGCATCAAAAAGTTAACATCTGGAGAAATTAAGTAGGTGTATGTGAATAGAAAGTGTAACGCATATTTTCGGACAATCGGTGATTTCTAACCTAACCTAACCTAACCTAACCTAACCTAACCTAACCTAACCTAACCTAACCTAACCTAACCTAACCTAACCTAACCTAACCTAACCTAACCTAACCTAACCTAACCTAACCTAACCTAACCTAACCTAACCTAACCTAACCTAACCTAACCTAACCTAACCTAACCTAACCTAACCTAACCTAACCTAACCTAACCTAACCTAACCTAACCTAACCTAACCTAACCTAACCTAACCTAACCTAACCTAACCTAACCTAACCTAACCTAACCTAACCTAACCTAACCTAACCTAACCTAACCTAACCTAACCTAGGATATCAACATTTACTTTCGTTAAAACAGTATCTTGGTATAATAGTATTAATAATATGTAGGTAGTTCTAAGTTTTTTTCGTGCAATATATTTAATTAATACGTTTTATAGTAGTTTTATTTCAAATTTATGTATATGTAGGTATGGAATATTTAATTATTATAAATAAAAATTAAAAACCGCAGTTCCGATGGACCCGGGCACGAGTTGGGAAACGCCGGTTGTAACAGTATCTGCTAACATTTTAAGCACCTGGTATCCTAAATATGTAGGTAATTAAATTAGTACCGTGAGCTCCATCTTTCCGAAAGAATTCTTAATAATAAAATAATGAATACGGTCTCTATAATTGGAAATTCAAAGTAGCTACGCTACGAGGTGTGCTAATGAGTTGCCATTATCAGGTTCAAGGGTTTTAATTATTATCTCAAGTCTCATTTCTTCTATTGGTTTACTGAAAGAAATTCAACATATTTCTTTATTATTGGAAGAATCTTTTTATGGTAATTTAAAAGTATTAATGATAATTTTTTATAAAATGGCTAGTAAAAGTACATTTCTGAAATTTTGATTTATATGTAAGTTTGTTACAAAGTAAATTTAATGTAAGAATGTATCTTTTGTAATTTATTAGAATACGTTAGCATCTAACTGTAGATTTCGGACTATGCTGATTTGTACTTTTTGTACCAGAAAATGTAAATGTAACACGTGTTTGACACTGGTAATTTTCAGAAAGTTGGAATATTGTACAGTAAACTTTAACATCTTCTAAACATGAAGATCTCGTAAACCTGAACATCTCTTCAACTCGAACATTTTTAACTGGATCATCTCTACAACTTGGGCAGTAATTAAACCTGAACAACTTGATCATCTCTAAGAATTGATCATCCCTCAACTCTCATCATCCATAAACATTTTGAATCACCTAGACAGTGCCGTAATAACGACTCCATGGCACGGCGAAGGATCGTCAACTGGTATTAAAAGCTAAGTTTTATTGTTATATATCAAGTTTACTGTTCACGTATTTTTCTTTTTTATCTCAATTTATATTTATCTATATCGTTACAACTGTATTAGAATAAGTCGTTTTAAAGAACTGTTTGCGGATTATTTTTTTTTGTAATTTATTATCAACTTCATTCATATTAGCATCAAGGAAATCTATTTATCTTTTATCGGTCTGTCATTTAAATAACTCAACTTAAAACAACTTTACTTAGCAGTATCATAAAAAAATAAAAAGATTTCAGTGGCGCCCTTATTACTTCTTAGAGAAACAAATATTATACTATAGTCAGAGCGAATGAACCTACTCACCCCTAGCCGAGGTATTTAACTATCATAATTTTTGCTGTGATAAACATTTATAAACTTATTAAGACTAATAAAAAACTCTTCGTTTTAACGTAACTTCCGTTTCGCTAAGAAGCATTGTGATTTAAAACATATTTTTTTAATTAAACTTGGAAGTTACATTAAAACGAAGATTTTTTTATTAGTCTTAATAAGATGGACTTCCAAAAAGTAAGAGTTTATACAATAAATTTATAAACTTTGTTAATTATTGAAATTTCTTTTACAACTAATGAAATACGAAATTAAGATTAATAGTTTTATTGTAAATTACATTTTTTTGGCATATTGTTATTTATTAAAAGTTAACTAAATATTTTTATAAATTCACTCTCAACATTTAAATCATATCTCAAATTGACGCTCAACGCCTAATATTATTACAATGTCCGGCGGGGATGTAGTTGTTTTTTATTTACAACCAATTCTAAACCTCTAAGGGGCAAGTAGAAATAATTTTTTTTTTATAAATTTTTTAAAACCTTCTATGGTATTTTGATGAACTAAAGACCATTGACAATTCTTACCATGTCATTGTTTAATTTTTTGTATTAACCAATTCGATAAGATCATATTTCGTCATTATTTAATGAGACCTTTAATAAATTAACAGGCGGTTAAGCCTATTAATTTTTTTACAAAAATGTATTGAGTCAGTGTAATATATAGTTCAGCTTAAGCAAGCTTGTAAAACGTAATATAAAAAATTAGCATGAAAGGAGAACCGGAAGATGGAGCTTTGATAAGAAGTTTAGATTATTCACTGGTTGGTTCCCCTCCCTTAATTAAGACAACAACTATAGAAATAAAAGTGAGATGTTCAAAATACCCACCGAGAACGTCTTGGCAACATCTCAATCTTAAATAAAAATGTCTTCTAACGCTAATTAACATATCAGGCGTGACCCATCTAATCGCTAGCGTTATTCGTTCTCTTTATACATCTAAACCAGGTGGTTAATATATAATCCAGTTATGAAAATTTTATATAGGATTTAAATGGATTATTACTTTTATTAATCACGTGGGCCCATGTATATATTGTATTAACCATAAGTCACCATGATATAACAATTTAAGTTTATTGTACCATGATATGTAACTACGTGTATATAATCTAGTAAAATAATTTTTTATTTATTTTTAATGTTTTTATATGGATTACTTTTACTTTGTTTAAAAAAATATAAATTTATTTATTCAATATTTCTTTTATTCATACCTACATATATTGGAAACCATAAGAGCAAAAGAAGAAGCTATAGAAAGCTGTCTAGCTCAGCTGTAAGGTCTGAATATCTGAGATACAGTTCAGTCAAAAGGTTTTAACTTTGCCATAACTCCTAAATCTATTCCAGTTCTTCAAAAGTTCCACCTTCTAATTTACTTTTTTTAGAAAGACAAGCTTTAACAGACCCTTTATAAAAATGAGGATATCGTTATCCTTCCAGCAGATAAAAGAAACGCATCTTAAATACTATATCCTATATCGAAAAAATGAAACAACTCCTTCCGATTATAAACGATTTTCTAATGACCCCACTACCTATTTAGAGAAAACAACGAGGGTGTGTATAACTAAATCAAATCTTCCTTCGGATATCATTGTCAGTGCTTTTAATATTAATAATATTAATATTACTGTGTTTAATATTAATATTACTGTTAAATCTTAATCAAATGACTTTTATTATATATTTTGTGTATTTGTAAGAAATAATTTTTATTATGTAATGTATCAATATTATATTTTGTACATAAATATGTTATTTAAATGTACCAGAAACTTCGCGAAATTAAGTATATAATGTGTAAAAAGAAGACAGATATATTTTTATTATATTGTCACCTAGAAAGATCGACAGTAGACGAAGTGAGTATGTCTAGTTATATATAGGAAAGAGAGAGATGCATATAGTATCCTAGAAAAGAATAATTCATAGAACCATAAAATAAGTTTCTGGAATGTTAGAAACCTATAACAGGACTTGAGCGGAGGTCGTTCAGTAGTATATGATTGGAAGTGAACCATAGAAGATCAGTCAGTTTGAACAAAGTGAACAAACAGTTTTTAATAGTAGTAAAAATAAAGTGTTAAATAGTGTAATTAAAAATACAAGTTAAAACAATCAAGAAGTAAAACAAAGTGATAAATAGTAACATTAAGAACATAAGTTTAAAATTAATACCAAAGTAATCAAAAGTGTAATTAAAAACATTTTCGGCCCATAAAAAAGAAGAAATTATAGTGTACTTACTATTTATAATACAATTAAAAGAACTATAATCCAACAAACACTGAACTATATCTATTTAGAGGAACAAACAAAGAACAATAATATTACACAAGAATCCAAACGTCTAACAACACGACCACGATATTTTGCCAAAGTCGGAAATTTCACGTATACCTTCGTTGGTTTCCGTTTTTAATAGAGCGACTACGGATTTTTTCCACCAATCAGACAGCAGGACTCTACGTGTATTGAGGTCAGATAACATTGTAAATATTTTGAATTTTTGTAGTAGTAAGTTAATTACCTATATAAGTTTAAACAAAACAATTTACTTGATACTCAATATTTACTGTATTTCGATAATAACTTATTTACCATTGCATAAATAACAATAATTAATTTATCACAATTTCAACATCAAGTTAGTTCTTGTCTAGTTTAAAAGACCTTTTTTCCTACTTATTATTTTTTTAGTCCTTCAATAGATTACTGTTTTAATTTGACTCTTATAATAAATTTGTAAATATAATTAATTAAATTTTCATTCAACTAGATAATAATCCAACTAGGAGCTTGCAAAACATAACACCCCTGAGAAAAAGACCTTGCTGCTATATTATATTTAAATAATATCAATTTAAATATTAATAAATCAAATATATGAATAAATTAATTATTAAGCTATAATCATTGAACAATTTATTCATTACAAAAAATATATAATTGTCAACATTTCTAGCTCCATACAGTGACGGCATGTCATACATTATACAACGCCTTCCGATTGGTAAAACTGTATTTCTAGTTTTTCTTATCTTGAGAGTATTCCATTCTAGAACAACTTTATCCAAGTCTACCTAAAATAATGAGCCAACAAACAGACAAACAGAATAAAGCTGATATTTGCTTTATATTTAAAGATTATAAGTACACATCTACCTGAATAAGTTCCATAAAACAAAACTTATTAAGATATTTATTTAAGAAAGTACCAAAAATGTAATCTTTTTCTTTTAAAGCCTGAAATAAATTTATCCAGAATTTAGCACTGTGTTTTCGCAAAATAGACCACCAAGCTCTTATGCACGCTCTTTCCATATAGAAAAAAGGGTCTTGAAGAAACGTTTTCACTAAACAGTTCATGAAAAGACGTTTGAATTCTTTCAATATCTCTATTTTCTGTAGGTACCCATGTCACATCTTAAGCTTTGTGGGCAACCACCTATTGTTTTTATTCCATTAACAAAGTAGAGCTATCACCTAAAATTTAAATTAAAGAACAATTATATACTCCAGAATGATGACCTTTTTCATTAGGTACCTTAGGATCGCTAGATGTAGAACCTACTCGAAGCCAAATTATGTGTCTTGAGAATCCATTAATATGAATCAACATGCCATAAATAATTAGGACCTTTGCTATAATATCTAACAATATTTTGAGTAACCACTAAGTCATTTTGTATACATCTCAGGTGCATTTATCTATAGCCATGAAGTTAGCTAGATTTGTTTATTTCTCGTTGAATAAATTCTACTACATCTTCAATTTAAGAGTAACTCGTTCTTCTTTACAATCCATATTTGTTTAAAATTCTCTTTAGGGTTCGAATAGAAATAATTTTTCTATGTAATATTGTCAAATATGCTAAAATTTCTTTTTGTTGGAAAGCATATAAAAAATATTGTTTATTAGGAGCTCCGTTTCTTTTCCCTGAAAAAAAAAAATAGTTAATAAATATAAAATATGCGACGTTAAAAATATAAAAGTGATGATAATATTAAAATATGTAGTAAAATATTGATTGTTCATCATGTCAAGAAAAAACTCTGTTCATCTTAGTTTGTCCGTTGTTATCCCTTAATGAATGACAACAATGAGTCTTCCCGATCATCTTGTAAAATAAGGCTACAGTCACGGATATTTACTAATAAATTATTACAAAGTAGTTTCTGGCCACCTGGTGTATCCTGTAAATGGTCGGTTGATTCCTTAAATCCCCAAAAAATTACTTCACCACAATCTCATCTACATCAGCCTTTAAAACGGGTCCAAGAAAATAGGCATGCATCTGACAGCTCATCATTAAGGAAGACCAATCTAACTGAAAATGTAGAAATTATATCATCCAACAAAAACTGTATTGCCGCATGCAAATCAAAAAATTTTACAGAGCAAAAACCTATAAAATTCATAAAAGATTCGCAACCAGCCGCAACTAACATATTGGATCCGATGACACCCCCCATAGTAAAGATAACACAAAAATCAACTGTTGGTGATGAGCGATATCTAATTGCTAAATTAAGAGAACCAACAATTTTATCCTCATTGAAATTATTCCTTGCCTACCTATATGACCAAACGTCATGTATTGAGGGCTGTACCAAAACCAGTATAAAGGTTTTTCTGGCCTCTGAGGGACTCCCTACAGACTTGAAAGCTCTCAAAAAAATTTATTACAATTATCATGGTTTATATGGTATTAGTCAAGAAGAAGTGGATAACGATCTAGAAATCATACATCACCTCAGAATGAAGACTTCATCAACAAAAAGTGCGGGAGTGTAATAACCGGTACTTCACTGCTAATTATTCATCTCATAAAAATTTTTAGTTAATACGACGTGTTCAGGGGACCTAGAAAGTCCTGCTAGTATTATTAGGGACATTAAATTAAGAATGGTTTTAATTAATATTCAATATTTGAGAAATAAAACGGACGAATTGTATTTGTTTTTGGAGGGGTTGGAGTTTCCGCCGATAGTTGCAATAACTGAACACTGGTTACAAGTAGATGAACCTGTATTTACTGATAATTATAAGGTAATTAGTAGATACAACAGAAGTAATACGGCTCATGGCGGAACTTTAATTCTATCCTCTAGCGAAGACTTCTCTGCTGTTAGCAATTATGATTATTTACAAGCAGAAAACGTTTTTGAGTTTTCCATAGTGCATAACAGTAATTGTAATTTATACATAATTTGTGTGTATAGATCACCTAGGTCAAATATTCAATCTTTTCTTGACAACCTTCTTAATTTACCTTAAAGGTGAGGAAAATTTTATGTGGTGATTTTAATAATAATTTTGAAAATGTATGTGTCATTCATAAGTCTTTGGTAAATATTTTTAACTCATTTAATTTAACTATGCATGTTGACTCTCCAACCAGAATTACGAATTCTACAGCTACCATTCTAGATTACATAGTCTCTGACTTTTCACTCACAGATGTGGAGCACTCGGTGATCAGCTCGGGTCTCTCAGATCATGAAGCGGTTTTGTTTGAGGTTAAGATTCCGGATAGATTGCCAAAGAAAAACCACCAAATGGTTAGAATCTTTTCTAAAAAAAACTTTGAAAAATTTTATCAAATTTGTTCATCTACTGATTGGAATACTCATACAAGAGATACTGACTCAAAATTTTTGGACTTCCTCAATAAGATGATCAGAAGTTTTAATGCTGATTTTCCCCTTGGATCTTGTAAAACTAAACATCACAAACCTTGGACAACTAAGGGAACTCGTAATTCTTCAAAAAATATGAGTACATAAAAAAATTCACAGTTAATCCTCTCGTCATTAATTATATTGATAAGTATAGAATATTATATCGCAAAATCATCAAGCAATGTTAATATCCTGACGAATTAAATAATTATTTTGTGAATATAAGCAAAAATGTTGGTTCTAATATACCTCGAAATTCAGATGCTCCTTCTTTCCTTAATTATTCTAATAATATCACTAATAGTTTCTTTCTCAGGCCAACAGATAAATTTGAGTTAATGCATACTATAAATAGCATAAAAAAAGGGTTCTTGTGGTTTTGACGGCTTGTCTTCAAGAATTTTCTTAAATATTCCTGAGGTTGCAATAAACATATTAACTTTAATAATAAATTATTTCTTTGAAGAGGGTATTTTCCCTGACTGTCTAAAAACGGCTGTAATTGTTCCACTTCATAAAGGCGGTGATAAAAACGTAACTTCTAATTACAGAGCAATTTCTTTGTTACCAACCTTATCGAAAATAATTGAAAGGCTAATAAAAAACCGTTTAATGACTTTTATTCATAAAAGTAATATTCTGACAAAACATCAATTTGGTTTCCTTCCGGGCATCTGTACTAGTGATGCAATGTTTTCTGTTCTTGAAGATGTATATACTTCACTAGACAATAAACTGTTCACTACTTCAATTTTTTGTGATTTTGCTAAAGCGTTTGACTGTGTTAACCACAAGATTTTGATAAACAAGCTCGAATTTTATGGCATCCGTGGTCTTTCTTTGGAGTGGTTTAAGTCCTACCTCACAAATAGGAGACAGCTGGTGCGCATAAATGGTAAACATTCTGAAAGCCTGCTGATTGATAGTGGTGTACCTCAAGGCTCGGTATTGGGTCCAATTCTTTTCGCGTTATTTATTAATGATATCACTGACATAAAGATTAATGGCAAAATTACTCTATTTGCAGATGATACGAGTGTAACCTGGAGCAATTCAGATATGAAAACATTACATTCTACAATATCTAGAGATCTTCTTATTATTAAATCGTGGGCCGATTCTAATAAACTCTGTTTTAATACCGAGAAAACTATTGCTCTACCTTACAAATTTAACTTACAACCCATTGCACTAAATAACACCTTAATACCATTAAAAAATTCAATTAAGTTTTTGGGAATTTATAATGATGACACCCTTAAGTGATCCACTCATATTGACATGTTAACAAAAAAATTATCTTCTGTGTGTTTTGCCATAAAAACCGTTTCTAAAGAGCTAACTTCTTCTATTGTGTTAACAACTTACTTTTCTCTGTTTGAGTCCCATCTAAGATATGGATTGGCTTTCTGGGGGTTTTGTTGTGTACATCTTTTTGACTCTGTTTTTAAACTACACAAAAGGGCAATACGTTATGTTTTTGGCTTACGTCACAGAGCGCATTGTGAACCCTATTTTAAAAAATTCAAAATTATGACTCTTCCGGCACTATTCATCTTAGAATCTGTTTGCTTGGTTCGTAAATCTAACCTTATATCAAAGCAGGGACCACTCCATAGATATCCCACACGAAACTCTGATTTAGATGTTCATTTGACTATGCCCACCTCTAGTCTTACAAAACATTCTATTATTTATAATGCTAGAAAAATGTACAACTGTCTACCAACACACATAAAAGCCACCAGTCCTTATATTAAATTCCGCAAATTGACTAAAGCATACCTTCAGGAGAGACCATACTATAAAGTAGCTGAATTCTGTGATATATCTTAGACTTCTGAATGACATGTAATATGTAATATGTAGTATGAAGTATTTCATAATTATCTTTTAGCTAGTAAGTAGTAATTAAGAGTGAGTTAAAAACAAGTCATATGTTTATGTTTGTATGTTTACATTTAAATCATGCATATCATTCTTTTTGATTTTTGTTTGTGTGTATTCATTTTATTTATTTAAATGATTGTTATTGTGACCGATCAATTATTGTTAAATTGATATTTAGATATTAGTTTATTTTTATTTAGCTTTGTCCATAAAATTTGTTAAATTTTGATTGACAATAAAGCATATTTCTCTCTCTCTCTCTCTCTCTATACATTATTAAATACGATGTAATACGAAGGAAATTAATTACATCCCTCTATCGTTGATTTTCTTTAAAATTACTTACCTCATCTTCAACATCCATACTCATCATTCACGGCAAATAAGAATTCTTACAAATGCAATTTAATGAAACACACAAATAACCACAGCAAAGCCAACATCTGACCGAAGTCTTAACTATTCGTTCGAGGTAACAAGACAGAAATACGAGTTCGAAGTCGGAATTCTGAGATCGAAAAATGTGAGGCCCTTCTACGCCTTCGTAATATATACAAAAAAATGTAATATTAGCAACACAAAACAACACAGGAATAAAAACAATGGACAATAGAAAAATAACAACAGGTACAACAATAAAAGTAGATAAAATTAATCCACGGCAATACAATAGAGTAAAGCAAACTATAATCAAAATTATAATTCAAATAATGTTACTTAATAT
This sequence comes from Ophraella communa, assembly GCA_035357415.1. NCBI lineage: Eukaryota > Metazoa > Arthropoda > Insecta > Coleoptera > Chrysomelidae > Ophraella > Ophraella communa. The sequence goes on from CM068980.1 coordinate 25,188,379, forward strand.
AATAATCAACTACAATATTACAATTTTTATCATGATCCAAATAGAGGCAGCCAACCAAGATTTAATAATAACACAGAACAACTTGGTAGTGTTTAATGTAAAGGTCTTACACAATATAAAAATATACAAAGATAGTAGGTACAATTCATATGTCTAATTAAGACAAGAACAAACACAAAGCACTCTTGAACAACAATCGCAGCATTTTCCCAATGGCACCTATACTAAGTGACATAAAAATCCGAACGTGAATTTCTGGTGGCCCGATTTTCCGCCATAATTAAATAAACATTGCATCTGGAAACGTCATTTTGTATAAAATTATTACTGACGGCATACTGTTTATATTAACAGTAGTAGTTAAAAATTAAATTTAAATTTATTGCCGTCAAAAAACAATGGCACCGGAAGTCAGTAAAAATTTTGAAAATTTGAAAGTTGAGTATCCATTTTAGTATCAAATCATTATTGACGGCAATAGCATAATTTATTATACTTTTCTATGTTATTTCGTGTTTTATTAATGCCGTCAAAATTTACTGGCACCGGGGTTGAAAAAAGGGGTGGTAACCCCTTACGTTGAATAGGGTTTTAGTATTATTTCATTACAAAAATTTTTTTAATATTATTAAACTACTTGAGAATACAATATAATAATATTAAAATATTTTTTGTAATGAAATAATACTAAAACCCTATTCAACGTAAGGGGTTACCACCCCCTTTTTTCAACCCCGGTGCCAGTAAATTTTGACGGCATTAATAAAACACGAAATAACATCAAAAAGTATAATAAATTATGCTATTGCCGTCAATAATGATTTGGTACTAAAATGGATACTCAACTTTCAAATTTTCAAAATTTTTCCTGACTTCCGGTGCCATTTTTTTTTGACGGCAATAAGTTTAAATTTAATTTTTAACTACTACTGTTAATATAAACAGTATGCCGTCAGTAATAATTTTATACAAAATGACGTTTCCAGATGCAATGTTTATTTAATTATGGCGGAAAATCGGGCCACCAGAAATTGACGGCAGTGGTCCAAAAGTCTTAGTTACGTCGTTCCCCATATTTTTTACACGGTCTCTAGAGTAATAAAATAGCACCTAGTTTTTGGGCCGTCTCGTTGGGAACTATAAATGATTTTATTTTAATAAAATTTTGTGAATTTATTTATTTTACTGAAATAAACAATTGATAAAATTTTCAGCCTTATCAGTTGAAGGTTCCTGTTTTTATACTACTTTTTTTTGAAATACACTAACAATCCAAAAATGAATATTTTAGCCGTAGTAAAGATCCAAATTTTGCAGATTTTGGTTCTTGACATTGCGATGCCTAGGGTACGGAGACCTGTACGATTTCGTCAACTTAGTGAGTTTTGATAGGGGTCGTGTAGTGGGACTTCGGGAAGCTGGTTTTTCTTTTCGAGAAATTGCAGTTAGAGTGCAAAGAAGTGTGGACACCGTGATTAGGTGTGGCAAGGCTTCGAGTAGGCCGTACGCAAAGAGCAAGGGGCTGTGGACGCCGCCTAAGATTATTGGCCTTAGGGGACCGTTTCTCCACTATCCGGTCCATTGCAAATGAATGGTTTGCAGAACACGGAAGACCTGTGGGCATGCAAAGTGTTTACCGACGAATAAGACGTTTTCATACCGACCACACTGGGTCCTCCTTTAACTCCAGAACACCGACGTAATCGCTTTGAGTGGTGCAGAGAACGGTCACTCTGGGATCAGGAATGGAACAGTATTGTTTTTAGTGAAGAGTCTCAATTTTATTCAGGCTTGCACGATGGTCGAGCGAGGGTTAGAAGACGACGTGGTGAAAGGAGAAATACACGGTTTTTTGTTGAAAGGCATGTTTATCAAACTGTTGGAGTTATGGTTTGAGTTGCTATAGCTTATGGTTCGAGATCACCTTTAATCTTCATCACAGGTAACATGAAGGCGCAGCGTTATATCCAAGAATTCTTAGAACCCCATCTTTTACCCTATCTTGACACCCTGGCAAATCCAACTTTCCAACAAGATATTGCCCGACCACATGTCGCAAGAGTCACAATAGACTTCTTTTAACATAACAAGGTAACAGTCACATTGTTACCTTGGCCACCAAGATCTCCCGACTTATCCCCAATTGAGCACGTGTGGGATATGATGGGTAGGAGATTGCTTAATTTGCAACGTCCTCCTCAGACTCTAGAAGAACTTTAAGAGGAGTTGTTGGTTGCCTGGAATAAGATACCACAGGAGGACATTGACCACCTGATCAGAAGCATGCCTAGGCGCGTTGGAGAATGCGTAACATATCGGGGTGCATCCACACATTATTAAAGGTAAAAGGACTTTAAAGCAATGCAATCATTTTGAATTTTTTATCATTTACTTATTATGCTTCAGTAAGTACTTATACAAAATTTTATAAAAATAAAATCATTTAAACTGGGTGTTCGGATTTTTATGTTACTTAGTATATTAAACATTCAAAATTGTCCAAAAAATTTTTCAAATAATAAAATTTATTAGAGGTTTAATTTTCATACAGGGTTATTTTTTGTTATAATTGCACGAGTAAAAATTACCGATAATTTTGCAAGAAAGCGTTATATCTAAAAATTGCTAGATATTCATATTTTGGCAAAAGATCCTGAGTCCGAAGGATGAGGGCTCTTTTACAATATATGATAATAACCGAATGCAATTTGTATAAGATATGATGCTTGAATGCAAAATTATATGATCATTTTTATAAAGGAATGATCCAAAAAAAATTCATACTGCAGCAGTAAGAATAATTATATTCTATATGCCTCAGCTAGAAGGTTTTGTAGCAGTAATAAAAGATTTACTTAAATATGAATTACTAAAAATTTGATTGACTGTGGCAATAAAACTATGCTTCTACTGTGGTAAAATATATTTATAGAAGCGGCAATTTTTTCTTACTAATGCAATGAAATTCAACTACCACCGATAAGGTTTTACTACTACGGTGAGAATATCTTACTACTGTGGTAAAAATGTTTTACTAGAGTGGTAAGTCAAATTTATTTTATCAGTAAAGCACTTTTACTACAGTAGTAAAGTTGTATTACCAATCTGGTAAGACAATATTACTGCGGAAGGATATGTTCTATATGGTAATCCTATATATTCTGCATAACCGAATATACTACTACAAAGAAAATAATACTAAATAAAAAATAATTTGAAAAACTATTTATTTTTATCTACATCGCATAATAACAGAAACAATAAAGAGAAACCAACCAAACTAACGACGTAGCTAAATTTAAAAAAAAAATTAAAACTAAATTAAGAAACATGTTATAACTCTTATAGCTATCAACTAATTCTTGTTTCATTCATAGAATCTAGCTACTACTACTTTTCTTAAATTCTACATTATTCATGGAAAATGCTCATCATTAATGCCCTCATCTAAAAATAAATAAATTTTTAATGTACATTAAAATTAATAAGAACATTTGATCAGTGGAGAAATTATTGAGTTTTCAAACCCCAAAATAAAACTAAGAATACTAAATTTATCTTTAATAATAAGCAACTTTGAAATCTCGCCGGAGGGCATCTCAAGGAGGCATACGTTAAACTATCATCACGCTTTTTTGCAGCGGGCTGACGTACTAAAATGGGGGAGGTAATATAAATTAAAACAATGGAAAAATCTCTCTGGAAAGGAAAAGGAAGATAGGTAATATGATTTTCACATTATAAAGAAAACATGCTAGGGAAAATATAATTTAGGGTGTAAGGTTAAAGAGGTTATTAATAATTGTAAATTGGTAGAGAAGGGTGAGGTTCAGGACAATAAGCCAGGTCCATATTTCAGTTAATTGGTTAAATTCAACATATATTACACAGCTATTCTTATTTTATTATATCGGTATTGTACCTAACCTTCCTTTGACAAGTGGATGAAATTCGACCAGTTCAGATAATATAATATTGTTCGGCATATTGTCGAATCAGTCAACAATCTTGTATTTACTTTTGAGCCGTATGCATGTAATATTAAATTAATTATACTAAGACAAGCTGAATTTCCCATTCAATAATCATATAAATAAAGCAAACATTGTGATGAATGTTAATGAACATAAACCTTACCTTAATTATAAGAACTTTGTAAATATTAGTTTAATCGACAATAAAAGATTTGAAATATTATTGATGTATAAAAAACTGCTTCCTTAAAGGATTGTTTTCAAGATTTTCAATTTGGATCCCATGAATAGGGCTATAAGCCTTATTCTAGGTGACATGCGACAAATTTATGTAGCTGAGCTCATTGGAGTCTCCCAAAATGTGGTATGTCAGGGTGTGCAGAGCATATACCTGAAAGCTGCATAAAGAGAACATACACTAACAGCTCCCTAATTAGTAATGAACTTGCAACGGGCGCACCCAATAAGCATAGGCCGTGATACTGTATTAAATCGTATCCACAAAGCTAATCTCTATAATGGAAGACCATTTAGACGTGCATCATTTTCCAGAGGCAATCGTGCTGTAAGATTGTAGGGGTGTAAACATTTCAAAAGTACCTGCCACGTTGGTTTCTCCTGCGTAAAATAGTGTAGAGTTTGTTAAATTCAAATTTCGACGCAACACAGTGCAAATACGCTGCAAAAGTGGGGTATTATCCATCACCTTCTTCCACAGGGAAGCATTCTACATTAGGTTTTAAACCAACAATAAGGAAAGTGTGGAGGCTGGTGTTAAACCCCCCTCCCCTCTGTGGAAATTTTTGACACATACATTTTTTTGTTTGTATTGTCATGTACTTTAAGGTTTTAGGTGCCACTTGTGAATTACAGCATATCCCGGGAAAACCCGAAAAAATCATGAAAACTACCAAATATTAGATATATTTGAATTCTTTGTTTCTAAATCAACGGGATTGGAGAAAATTCATTGCTAATGGCAAAAATAAGAAACAACATGGTAGGAATATTTACTTTTCATATAGTACGCTTGCTCTACTAACGAAGATGGATTCTCTTTCAGACACATAACACAAGAATACCTATGCTCGTCACAAGAAGAAGCAGATACTAAAATAATATTACACTGCTTCCATGCTCTAAAATAATCTCAAGATTTTGAGTAAGAAGTATTTGAGTAAGAACAGTAAACAACTAAAAGGTTGAATTAAACTTTCACTATTTATTCGTAAAATACGATTTTAAATGCAATGACGGCCGTTTCGCTAGAATTAGCATCGTCAGGTTGACATATTGAAGTTATATTTTGTTTTTTTGTAGATACCTGATGTTGATTAGGTAGTATTAAGGCTAGACCAAGTATGGAAGTAATAAGACAACCAGGAAAAACCAGGAAAAAACTATATCATGCTAATCTTTACAATAACTTAATATATTTCTGTTACAATTACGTCTTATCTATGTATAAAATGAAGACTCAATCAAAGTAAACAGTTTAATAGTGGTAAACTTCCAAGATTTGTTTGTTCATTAACTACTTTATATTCTTGATCTGCTAGATGTCTTTTTATTTCAAGTTTATCAAGGAAATATAAATTTTGTTTTTTATCACAAATATGTAATATTTGAATGTCATTGGTGTGTATGAGTGAGTGTGGATGTTCAAGAACGTGTTTTGCATAGTTTGACTTATCGGGTTGTTGTAATCTATAAGCTCTTAAGTGTTCATTGAACCTTTTTTCAAAATTTCTTTGTGTTTGACCTACATATACAGCATTGAGTATTTATGTTGTTAATGAGATAAGCCAGCAACATAGAAAACATGGTAATCTTTGATACGAAAACTGCTAACAAACAGAGGGCAATAAGTGTCACAGCAATGTCTCATAATTTTTTAAGTGTAGAAATGAGCCACGCTATGTTGAATTTGCATGCTCTGTCCGAATGTTACACCGCCAGTTGGTTTGTTGGTCATGGAAAGTTGTCTGTGAAATCTAAATTGCAAAGGTTTTCAAAGTTCGTGCATCATTAGGAGTATCACCAACATTTACAGACACACAACTATCCAGCCTGGAGGAATTCATCTGTTGCATGTACAGTAATAAGGAATACACAAATATAAACAAACTATGGTTTTCCTCAACAACGTTTTCTCTACCCAAAAATTAAGGTGATTTAAGTATACTTTCCCTATGCAAAAAGTCATTAGAAAATCACATAAAACGTGTCAAGTTGGAGAATGGTGAACTTAAGTTTGATTGGATTATTTTCATATTGGTAACTCTTGGTGGATTGTAGTGTAATAAATATATGATTTTTAGGGCCACCTGTATAGTGTGACATCTTCATTCTGTAAAATATATGGTCGCCGAAAGGAAGTTTAAAGTTAGCACATGCTCTTATATTTCTTTTTAATACTCATAAAGCACGATTTATTATTTAATCTCCTTTTTGAAACTTTTTTTGTACTTTCATTCTCTTGTTCATTTTACTTAAATATTTGTTAGCATTATTGTATAAACTTTGGTCGACTTTTTCTAAAACATTTTTATAATTTTTGTTGGCTTCTTTCAATTTTTTCATTTTATATTTGACTTTCCATGGTGACAGTGTTGGGTATATAAATTAAGTAATTTTTTCAATATGATCTTACCAATTTTCATGATTTTAATCGACAAAGCTATTCCTAGACATTTTATTTTCATATAATTTTCTAAGAGGTTTACAGGTGGATGTGTGATACTGTTGGTTTCTAAATTTATTGGATTTTCATTACATCATTTTCCAATGTATATTTTTTTGGATTTAGAATCTTCTTTTCCCAAGACCTCTTATGAAAACGACACCTAACACACAGTTTTGACACTTCGAACATTAGTAATATCATACTCATTAGAAAAAATTAGAAAAGAAAAAGCTATATCAAACACGTGCGATATTTTTCATAAACTCACAGAACGTAATAATATGAGCAAGATTAATGATTAAAAAACTATTAATTTTTGTGAATAAATCACTTTTATTTGTTCAATTGGTTTAAAAAATATTATCCTTAGGTAAAATAATTGTCAAATTAATTCTTTTATAAAAAAGTTGTATAAGTTGCATTATCAATCCAACCAAATATACACATGAGTATAGTTTTAGTACCAAGATATAATTCTTTAACAGCAACAGAAAGAACAAAAAATGGAGAATTACGCAAATAATACGTTTCCCGACTTCCAATTGGCATTGGCAGTGTATTTAATATAGGCAAACGCGACGTCCTTTCAAAGAGCTGTTAGCAAAAACTATAAGGCAATGAAAATTGAAAACAATCAGTAGTATACTAGATATATAAAGTTATTCAATAAAGAATTTTGAAGCTTGAGAGTACAAGGAATCATCCAGAAAAAGTTCCCGAAATATGTCTATTTTTACATTTCATAAAATGATTAATATCTCACTTAAACGTGATATGATTTTAAAAATATTTCTTCTTTGAATAGATGATATATCTACTCATAAGTCAGTGTTTTTAAAAATTACAATAAATTCGTTTTTTCCCTTAAAAGCTCTTTGAAAGTAATTTTTAAGAAATCAGAAATGGTGCCATTTTTTTACAAATTTAGGCAACTCTTTTATCACATATAAAAGGAATCTTAAAAAATTATTCCCAAATTAGTGTGAGCATTGTCTAATTGAGGGCGTTGTGATAGAACATCTATTAAATCTTGTTTATCAGGTCCGCATTAGGAATTTAGCAAATCTTTATTTAATTTAATATACTATAATATTAATACTAATATACAGCGTGTCCACGGATGGGGTATCCTATAGGTGAAAAATGTTTAAATACCTATTAGTTTTAGTGAAAAATGTCATTCTTGTTCTGAAACCCCATAAAATAAAACAAAATTCAAGTTTATCAAAATCCGTCTGATTTTATAGCCAGTTTTATTTATGAAAACCGTATGAATTTTTGCACTAAGTTCGAAAATAATGTATTAATCTAGTGAGTGACGTTTACGTGTCCCAAGTAACTGTCAACTTTTATAAACAATTTAGTTTGTTGCTGTTACTTCAAGTTAGTTGTCAGTTTGACATTTTGTAAAAAGCCTAGACGGAAGGCTTTTAGAGAGATTGATATATTTTTAGTTTTATTTTTAAAAAATGAGTGATTCAAGTTCTGAAGAGCTACCAAGCGATATTGAAGAGGCAGCTGGTAATGCTCTATTATCAGTAATTCCCAACAAGTCAGTCAGTTTACGAATTCGTCGGGAATTAATTTAAATAATTGCAATAATTGTGTTATCAATATTTATAATAATTAATTAATTTATAATTTATGTTTTAACTTGTATTATAACAGTTTAATAAATAGAATAATTCTTTTTGTCACTAATTTTGAAATACATTTTTGGTCAATTGCATAAAATTTTACTTTATGTAACTAGGTAGTTACAAAATATAAGACATTTCATAATGTCAGTCAGTTTTAAAGTGTCACTTTATATGTCAACATTAGAAAAATACCATCCGGTATGTAGTATAAATATTTTCCTTCGCTGTTCGGTCCTTACCTACTCGTTATTGCTTAGTTAAGATAAACAAATGATAACATTTTGCACTTGAAAAAACTTGAATTATTGCCTTTTTAAAAATAATACCCCAATAAATATTCTATTTATAATTTTGATTTGAGAAAAAAAACATATATAAATAAAAATATTGTGTAAAATCTATAAATTAATATCGTTTAATGTAAATACAAATAGCCAATTCATATTTAACAAAATCAAACATGTTTGTTTTAAAATTAATACAGCCCTGAAATTTTTAAAGGAAACTGATATACTCCAAGAATGAATATAATATTATTTCGTTTATCGCGTAAGGTCATTGCAAGAGGCAGCACCTCACGGGTACACTTATTCGCTCTCTTTTTAGGACGTTTTCTCACTCCCAATGCCCAGCCTTAACTTCACTAATAACCGTTTTACTTTAAATTTTCATGGAGCCCACCAAAAAAATTAAAATGTCATTTAGCTACTAAAGAATTCGGTTATATCTTTAGAATTCTGAATATTAATTGCTGAGGAAGGTGTTTATTTGATTTTAATTAATTATATTTTAAAAACAAAAGAAACAATAATAATTAAAATAAATTTTATACATAAAGTTAATAAATTCATAATGAGTTTTAAACCGATATTCGGCTTTTGGTATTTTATTAAAGTATATTATCACTACTTTAAAATTTTTGGAATCGAATATTTTAGGAGATAACTAGAAATTGAGAATTCCTAAATGTTTTCAGCTTTCACTACAGACGCCTCACTAACGCATATATGAAGTAAGCCACTTTCTAATTTAGATGTTTTATGAACTTATAGCTAAAAGCCAATTACAAAGCTCAATCTAATTAGAATTTTAAAGAACTTTCAAAATATATGAGTGTTTTGTATCTGGTATTTGTTTACAGTTTATAGGAGCTTGACGTTTCAATATTATGAAAACATTAAATCATTGTGTTAATATTTTTTTAGCTAAGTTTAGTTAGCGTTCTTCCACATTTTCTTCAAGTTGGAATAATGTCAATATCATATACTTACATCTAGTTTTGTATCATAATACACGAACACAACAGTTAGAACGCCCCATAAAAAAATTGTAACAGTTCCTGTAGTAGAAGTTGGACGAAAGTTGTGGATTGAGGCTGCTAGAAGAAAATATAAATTATTGGTATTTGCCTGTACGAATCCAGTTATTATAATCATTTAGGAAAAATATCTAACACTTCACTAGCAAAAATAAAAGCGAACTCTAAAAAAGTTAACAAAAATTGACAATAGGTAAAAGTATGCATTTTAAAATAAAGTAAAAAACAATATAAGTAAATCGAATGTACATTTGAACAACTCCTGTCACTCAATATAAAAGCAATACAATATAAACCTATACTAGGTAATTAAAATTTTAAAAAAGAAAACAGAATTGCTGTCCTATGTCGAACCTTATGTAGCTAATTTTATTTTGGGATATCTACGCCACAGCACAAATGGTGAACTATTTAAACCATCCAAAAGTTGAATTTTCAAATCGACAAAAAAACCATTTGAGATTAAATACTTTAAAAATGATTGATTCCCTAGTATGATTTTGTCCACCACTAACTATTAACATTAAGAAAACATAATATTTTTGTTAACCCCATTATAAAAAATATTGGGGTTGTAGGAAAAATCGTGTACACAACGCGTTGGAACGTGTATTTCTTGTATTCATTGGATTTCCGCACTAGCCTAGTGCGTAATATTTCACTTTTCACACTTGTTATGTAGTATACTATTATGTATTACGGCAATGTTTCAATGACCATCTTATATTTGGACGTTTTCTCTTCCTATTGTTTTTATTTTTCCATATACGCTCCTTTCACGTTGTTTTTCATTCTGTCTTGGGTGTCTTGTACTATTTATTTCATTAACATTTTCATTAATTTGAAATTATTATCTTTCTCTTTTTCTCAGTATTGCATCTTCTCCTTGCGCTTGATCGTTAATAGTCATGTGACAGTCTTTAATATGTGTATTGTGTGAAATCTAAAGCATTGAATCAAATTATAACCATTGAAGGCTCTATATTTAGTAATAAACAACATTTTTTTATGAACTTTATATATAAACTAGCTGTAGTTAAGTAAAAAATTTAGTTTTCAGATTGCTTAATTGTGATTGGCCAAACCAAAAGAGTTTTCAGAATTAAAAAAAAAAATTGAAAATGGAACGCGGGTAGAGGTTATTATAAAGAGGCGCTGGACGAGAGATTAAAATTATCTTTTAGTTCTTCTTTTTACTGATAATCCTTATAGGTTACAGTAAGTTTTTTGAAAAATATTTAACACTCATTTTATCTTCAAATTTATAATAAATAAAAAAAATTAGACTTCTATTTTATCTATTTTTATCTGCCCAAAAATATTTTTTTTCTTGCGTAACGGTGGCGATATTGGAATTTTGCGGACAATAAATAAATAATTTCAGTTGATGCCACAAATGTGCGGTTGGCACTTGTGTTGATTCCGTCTGTGTGATTTATGTACTTTTTATTATTTACTGTTTGGTATTATACTTCTTAGCTATGCCGTACTGATGAAGTTTAAGGATATGTGCATATGTGAGCTTAACCCCATCTCTTTATTTTTTTATTTATTTATCTCCTGCAAACATATTTTACTTCTTTATATATAATAAGAGAACTGAAATATAATAAAAGTTTAACAGTGTACCAATTTTTATCAGTGTACTAACATAAAGTTTCTTCTCACTGGTTTATTTAATTAGCACCCTTTCTGTTAAATACTGTCGCATTTACCATTAGCATAGAGATGTAATAGATTAGTTTAGATTCAGGAGTCAATATATTTCATTTTAGGCTTTAAATTACTTGATTTATTGATTTGTTTTTTCCAACTTTAATCAAACCCTGATGTGAAAAGTAATAAAGTGTTGTCAACAAGCCAACCTTAATCTGTTTTTTTATTCGTATACGTGTTTTTTTGTTTCCGCTCACCAACTCTTTTCTAATCTCATTTGTCCTTCACCTGGACTAAACCAAAGACATCCAAATTTTCGATAATAAAATTAGTGAAAAATATTTCATAAGATTTCAAAGACCAACACATAAAACAGAAAATTAAAGGGGTTGCTTTTCTAACCGTATTAACTATTTATTTATTTTAAAAATTAAATTAATTTACAGGTAGTAAGACATTCTTAACAATTCTAGTCAAGTGGTTTAAGGTGCTGAAGTTCCTAAAGGATACAGTTAAAAAAATAATTTACGGTATTATAATTTCATCCGTAGATCATAGTTACCTAAGTAAAACAAAACAAAAGGTAAATATAGGATATACAATTAGTATTGAAGAGATAACATGTAATGGTACTCCCCAATTGGTTCAGTTAATTGAAAATTATTTATGTTTAAATAAAAATATCCTACAAGAGTACTCCAGAAAACGTATTACAGAAAAAGCGTGGTTAATAATACCGACAGAAATGCAATGGACACAAAAATTTAATAATATAAAAAATAAAATTTGTTATTTAAATAGATTATATTTATAATTTTAAAAACAAAAATTCTATTGCCATGGTAAAGCAGCATTTGATAATAAAAAGTAATTATCCAAATAATTTCGTTAATGTTGAGATAAAGAAGTTTCATTTACATTTAAATTATCCATATCTGGTATGTTTCTTGGATTTTATCTGTTAGTTTACTCAGTTGATAAACCTCTACCTCTACTAAGTGTGTCATTAAAAATTATTTTTCTTTCTTTCTTTTTTTTTATTCTCAATATTAATTTCGGGGTATGGTCTTATAACTCTTTTCCTTGAAGGAAATGCAGCATCTGTAGCAAAAAAGTTTGGAAGTTCAGTTGCAGGTGACCAAGAATTGTTGCTTTCCAAATGACCAAATGCTGAGACGCTAAAGACACCTCCATCACTGTTTCGACCAGTATTCTCACATTCTATTGTAATAAAGATGCCATCATCATCATAACAACCCAATAAAATAACAGAATTTGGATATTTTAGAATTCTAATATGCTTTCCATCTATTGATTCTAAACAGTTTGGTAATTGCCATAATTCAAAAACATTTTTTTATATATCCTTCCATCTTTTTTCCTTTGGTAACGTCATTTAAGTGGTTTGAACAAATTCATTATGACCTTTGTTTTTTCTTCTGTTATACGTTCACGTTTTTGAAAATATAAAGCAAATGTGCATTCAGTAGCCAAATATCCAAAATAAAGTAATAAAATATTTATCTTGTATACAAATTTAAACTTATATTACTTGCAGTGGCCGATTGTAAGGAAAAGTGAAAGAATATTCGTAATAGGTTTGCTCGCAGCTTAAACCCATCTCCAAGTGGCTCTTCATCAATAGTAAAAGAACTTTACTACTTGTATGATATTATGCAGTTTAATAAAGGAAAAAAAAGTTGTATATTAAAAACCGTAGGTTAAGTGTGTAAAATTTTTATTAAATCCGTAACTGAGCGCTTTCGGCTTATAAGGACATCATCAGAGATACTTCCTAAAAGGTGTTAAACATAAAACTTAGAAATAAGAAAAAAGTGTAACTTACGTTAAAAGATATGAATGTTAATTAAAACTAATTACCATTATAAAAACAAAAAATAAAATGGAAGTGACTACGTTATCATAAAATGTTAATCAACAGATAAAATTATTTTACTAAAACATTGAGTTCTAAAAATATAAAATTGTAAAATCATCAAATAAATAAAACAAAATGAAAACAAAATACAAACAAAAAGGAGGTTCATTTAACAATTCCAGAAGAATTTAAATAATAATAATAAAACTTGGTATTCAAATTGATTTGCGTATTAACGCAATAGGTAGGATTAACCTTGAGTTCCCTCAAAATTTCTAAATCTTCAAGTAGGTTCATTTTTAAATAGCCATTTCCTGGAATATCATGGAGAATAGTGCTATTTTTATTGGGAGAAAAACTGTGATTATTAAATTTTAAGTGATGCCTAAAGCTGGACTTATCTGGTCTTGTCAGGTGTTCCTTGATACGGATCTCCAAAGGTCTTGTAGTCCTACCTACGTAAGTGGTTAGGTTAGGTTAGTTGTCGGCATTCCTATGTATAGTCAAGTCCAAGATATTAATTGAATTATTGAGCTTCAATTCACAGGTATACTTGATAACTAGATGAATATTATTGACTTCAGACAATATTTAATGTATATCTTCGACCGAGCCATCAATGAATGCCAATACGTCGTCAACATATCTAGACCATTGAAGGATTTTGTTGAACGGATGGGTGTTAGAAAAAGAGCTATTGAAAATATGGGTAGTTTCAAAATTATCTAGAAAAATATCAGCCAGCAAAGGTGATAAAGGATTACCCATCGCAAGGCCAGTTGGTTAACGATAAATAATATTGTTAAAAACAAAGGAATCCTGAGAAAGACAAAATTCTAAGCGGGTTGTTAAATGATCAATGTTATATACTAGCCGTTACCGTATTTTAGTTTTTATGTCAATTTGACAGATATATTTAAATTATGATTGATTGTCAATATATTAGAAATATATAAATATGTGTTACAATTAATGTGTATATAACAAATTGGCGACGAGGATGTCGACAATAGATATTAAAAAACTAAAGAAAACCCGCGCCTCACTACGAGGTTTAATTACAAAACTAGAAAACTACGTGAATTCGCAAGAAATTATTCCCCAGGAGGAAATAGAAACAAGACTTCAATCTCTTAAAGAAACTTTAGGGAAACTTCAAAATTTGCAAGAAAGCATAGAATTAGACACTCCAGATGACGAACTCGAACAGGAGATAGATATTAGATATGAGTTTGAAGAAAAATGCACAGTTCTTAAAACGAAACTTATGATGCTACAAAATACTATTAACCGCGCTTTTATATCGCCTGCTTCGTCAACACAACAATCGGATGTACGCAACCAGCAAACCCGTATGCCAAATATGAATTTTCAACCATTTCAAGAAAATGAAAGTTTTAGGAATTTTATAAAAAGACTTTCAGTGTTTTTCCTGCTTAATAATATTGAAGACGCTGATATGAAAGTTTATATACTTCTTTCTTCATTGTCACCGCCACTACACGAAAGGCTTTATGATTTATGCTCCCCGGATGATCCTCTTGCTAAAAAATTCGAAGAACTTGCACAATTATTAGACGACTATATAGATCCAAAACCAAGTATTTGGGCATTGCAGCACAGATTTATTACCCGTTTACAATTGGAACATGAAACTGTGGCTACATATGCTTCCGATTTAAAGAAACTATCTATAAATTGTGAATTTAAGTGTCAAAATTGCTTTAAACCCACATCAGAAAGTTTTCTATCTCTTCAATTTATTCGAGGGTTGAAGGACAGTGAAATAAGAACAAAAATTATTCAAGAAAGGGATACTACTAATTTTTCAAAAATGGTAAACATGGCTACATCTATAGAAATGGGCAAAGCTGAAAACTCGAGAATTTCTGATGACATACATAAGCCGGCCGACACGATGAATAAAATAACAAACACCAAAAAGAAAAGCATCAAATCTCCTCGTTCTTTTTATTCTCGTTCGGGTCCAATTACTGTAAAAGATTTAAAAGGAAGGTGTTTCCGCTGTGGCAAGGACGATCACAGATCAGGTGAATGTGGAGCTGTTAAATCTACTTGCATGAAATGTAAGAAAATTGGTCACCTAGCACGAGTATGCCTACAGAAAATAACAAATTCCAACCAAGTAGATGACGACAGTGACACAAGCAGTGGAAGTATAGGAGACATTA
Source organism: Ophraella communa (assembly GCA_035357415.1). Taxonomy (NCBI): domain Eukaryota; kingdom Metazoa; phylum Arthropoda; class Insecta; order Coleoptera; family Chrysomelidae; genus Ophraella; species Ophraella communa. The sequence goes on from CM068980.1 coordinate 25,203,724, forward strand.
ATCTTATTAAGAGCGAGATTTCAGATAAATATATAATCATTATAAAAATAGAGAACAAACCTGTGAGTATGGAATTTGATACTGGCGCAACATTATCTTCGATGTCTTACAAACAGTTTAAAGATATGAATTTAGGAAAGAAGGTATTTAAAACAGACATTAAACTAAAAACATACACTGGCGAAATAATCAAACCTGCAGGAGTGGTATTTGTTCAATGCCGCTATAAAAATCAAATATTCAGTGGAAAATTGTACTTGATAACACAAAACGTAGACCCAATATTCGGAAGGAGTTGGATGAAAGAAGTAAATGTTCAATTAGTAGATATGAAAATAATACAATATTCAGAGTCAGCTAAAAAACTTGATACACTTTTAGAAGAATATGCAACCACTGTATTTCGATCGGATCTAGGAAAAATACCCAATTACGAAGCGCATCTTAACTTAATAGAAAATTCTCAACCCATTTTTGTTAAAGCTAGACGCATACCTTATGCACTAAAAGAAAAAGTAGACAAGGAAATAGAGAGACTATGTTCAGAAGGAGTCATAACTAAGATAGATCACTCGGATTGGGGTACTCCAATAGTACCTATTGTGAAACCCAACGGTAGCATTAGACTATGTGCAGACTACAAAGTAACCCTTAACAAGGTTATTAAAGAAGATAACTATCCAATACCCATAATCGAAGACATATTTGCTGAAATGAATGGAGGCAAGTATTTTTGCACTTTAGATATTTGTCAAGCATACATGAACATGGTGATGGACGAGGAAAGTGCCCTCCTACAAACATTGAGCACGCATAAGGGCACATATAAAGGTCAATCGATTAATGTTTGGGGTGAAAGTAGCCCCAAGTCTTTGGCAAAAATTTATGGACCAACTACTTCAGGGACTGGATGGAGTAAAATGTTTCTTCGATGACATAATTATTCAAGGAGCATCTGAAGATCAGCTTTTAACTCGATTAGAAATAGTACTGCAAAAACTGAAGGAAAATAATTTACGTTTGAATAAAGAAAAAATGCCATTTCTTTAAACGAAGCATTAATTATCTGGGATATACAATAGATCAAGATGGATTACACAAAAATAAAGACAAAATCAAAGCCATACTGAATGCTGAACGACCTACTAACATAAATGAACTTAGAACTTTCCTTGGGATGGCAAATTATTATAATAAATTCATTCCAAACCTGGCGTCCATCACACATCCCTTAAACAAACTTTTAAAGAAAGACAAAAACTTCATCTGGTCATCGGAATGCGAAAACAGTTTTAAAAAATTAAAGAAGGAAATATTGAGCGAAAGAGTTTTGATCCATTTTGATCCAAATAAACCATTAATTCTTGCGACTGACGCATCGCCAACAGGTTTGGGAGTCGTATTATCACATAAATTAGATGATGGATCAGAAAGACCAATAGCATTTGCATCCAGAACACTGTCATCGAGCGAAAAGAAATACAGCCAAATCGACAAAGAAGCTACAGCTATATTTTAGGGCATAAAAAAAATTTTCCATTACTGCTATGGTCGAAAATTTACTTTAATAACAGACCACAAACCACTCACGTCAATATTTCATCCTCATAAAACATTACCTGCCCTCAGTACAATGAGGCTGTTCCATTACGCTCATTTTCTGTCCGGATTCGACTACAACGTGGAATACAGAAGCTCACTCAAAAACGCTAATGCTGATTACCTATCAAGATTCCCAGTAGAAAAAGTAAAAAACACTTCTATAGACCAACATTCTTTATTTCAAATTCAGCAAATAAACGCGCTTGAAGTTCGACCACAAATTATAGCCAAGGAGACTAAAAATGACAATGAATTTAAAGCAATATGGGAAGCATTAAAAACTGGTCGATCTTTGCGAAATTATGGCTATAATGATAATGAAATAACAATTCAGGATAACTGTTTATTGAAGGGAACGCGAGTAATGATACCACTCAGTTTACGCAAGATTGTTCTTGATGAACTTCACTCTGGACATATAGGAATAATAAAAATGAAAATGCTTGCACCATGGCAAAGGATACATGTGGATTTGGCTGGACCGGTACAGGGATACCGACTCCTCATAATTGTGGACGCTTACACAAAATGGGTAGAAGTGTTTCCCACCAAAATTACAACAAGTTCGTGGTGCATTCTCAAACTTAAAGAACTATTTAGCACATTCGGGTTTCCTCACATACTAGTCTCAGACAATGGACGACAATTTGTGTCCAAAGAATTCAAAAGTTATCTCTCTAGTTGCGATATAACACATTTAACGTCTGCTCCTTATCATCCAGCCACGAACGGTCAAGCCGAACGTTACGTGCAAACAATTAAGAAAGCATTACGCTCGATGGAGGAGGGGATAACCTAACATTAACCGACAAACTTCTCATCATTAAGGATCAAATCCGGCGTACCCCAACACAGAACAGACAAACACCCTACCAACTTATGTTTGGTCGAAACATCAGGACTAAGATGGAGGTGATGTTCAGGGGATTGAACATTCCGTCAACGACCCATCCTGATGATGTAGCATCAACGACCAGATCATTTGAGACAGGAGACCGCGTCCAAGCCAGAGCTTATTCCGATCCGAAAATTAAATGGGAGTTCGGGGTGATCACACGGCGGCTGGGCGAACTGCACTACGAGCTACGGACCGACGGTGACCTTCTTTGGCGTAGACACATCGAGCAGCTGCTGCCGGCGCCCAAGGTGCCACAGGAAGGTGTCCAGAAATAACGGCGGAGGACTGTTATATACTAGCCGTTACCGTATTTTAGTTTTTATGTCAATTTGACAGATATATTTAAATTATGATTGATTGTCAATATATTAGAAATATATAAATATGTGTTACAATTAATGTGTATATAACAATCAACATTAGTAGGTGACATGTTATTGGAGACGAGAATACTTTTAATAATAGGAATGGTATCTGTTCTGGGCACATTGGTAAACAGATGGTTTACATCAAACGAAACCACAAGAAACTTTTGTTAGGATTAAATGACGAAATTTTGTTGATTAGGTCAATAGAATTCTTGATAGTTTTAGAAGGTTTATAATCAAGAATGTCCAAAAGAAAACTGTTCAAAAAAGTGGTCAATGAAGACAGGGAAGTGTTGAAAAAACTCACAATTAGTCTAATAGGAAAATTATCTTTATGGATTTTAGGCAAACCATATAATCCAGCTAAAGAAGGGTTCGGCAAAATAAACTTTTTATAATTCGTGTTTAAAGCATTAAAAAATTCTTTGGAATTGTGAGGGTTAGCCTTCAAATTAGAAACTAGTTTCTTGAGAGGGTCCCCAGTAAAATTTCAAAGTCAATTTCCTGCAGAAATGTTTCAGTTTTGTGAATATATTCATCTCGATGCATAATAATCAAATAGTTACCTTTGTCAGCTTTGGTAATTATTAAATTATTTGCTTGAAGTTTCTTAGATATATTTTTTATTAAAAAATAATGTTTACGGGATAATTTTTTATGACTACTTTTTTTGTTATTATGTTAAAAGTAAGCCAAGTCCTTTTGTAAAGAGAAGTAACAGGGGTGTTTCAATGAATTCTTATCAGCATCATTAAGAGCGGGGTTCTCTATAATTGAATCGACGTCGACAGCAAATTCCTCCAATTTTTTATTCAACAAAGTATGGGTTAAAAATTTCAAGCCGTCGGACAAAAACTTTAACTGATTTTTGGAAAAATGACAGTTTGTTAAATTCCTAATCGGTTCATAAAATTTAAATGCAACAGAATTGTCAATTTGTGGTTTCTGAAAACCTGGGGTTGATTTGTTTAAAAGGTTTTTTTAGCTTGTTATTAAGTCTTAAATATTTTTACTGTTTAATGTAGCTTAAATCATCTTCCAAATTACTTAAAAAATATCTAAAATAATCAAATAAAACCTCCTGAACAATTGAAGCATAAAGAATCTTTAAATTAATATTAATTGAATCTAATTTTGCATAATGACAACATATTTCTTTTCTAAGTAGCTGAATCTGGGTACGTATTTTAAAATTAATTGGTGTGTTGATTGGAAATTTTATGAAAGCAAAAGTAGGTATCACTTTATGCTTAATACACTGGTGGAGAAACCAAATAATCTAAGCGCAGCAATTCTCTCTTCTTAGACAGTCGTAAAATATTTATCCAAGTCGACTACCATACTGTAGATACTAATAAATGAAATACTGTAGACTTTGTACACACTTGATAAAATAATAAAGGAAAGAAAATTTTTTGTATATTAAAAACCGTAACTGAGCGCTTTCGTGTTTTAAGGCCATCATCAGAGTTACTTCCTACAAGGTGTTAAACATGAAACCTAGAAATAAGAAAAAAGTGTAACTTACGTTAAAAGATAAAATCTTTTCAGAAGAGACATTACAACACATTAAAATTTATAAATCATATAAAATTAGTTAAATTTTAAAAATAAAACAGCTTTAACATTAAAACATCTTGAAGACAATAATAATATATGAATGTGAATTAAAAACTAATTACCATTATAAAAACAAAAAATAAAATGGAAGTGACTACGTTATCATAAAATGTTAATCAACAGATAAAATTATTTTAGTAAAAGATTGAGTTCTAAAAATATAAAATTGTAAAATCGTCAAATAAATAAAATAAAAAGAAAACAAAAAACAAACAAAAAGGAGGTTCATTTAACAATTCCAGAAGAATTTAAATAAGGGTGTGAACTTGGTATTTAAATTAATTTGCGTGTTAACGCAATAGGTAGGATTAACCTTGAGTTCCCTCAAAATTTCCAAATCTTCAAGTAGGTTCATTTTTAAATATCCATTCCCTGGAATATCATGAAGAATAGTGCTGTTTTTATTGGGAGAAAACTTGTGTTTGTTAAAGTTCAAGTGATGGCCAAAGCTGGACTTATCTGGTCTTGTCAGGTGTTCCTTGATACGGATCTCCAAAGGTCTTGTAGTCCTACCTACGTAAGTGGTTGGACAGTCGTTACAAGAGAGTTTATATATTCCGCTTCTGGACAGATTTTTAATTTGATCTTTGGTTTTAGATAAAAGGGATTTCAAAAAAATCTTAAGATTCGGAATATTTCTAAGTAAATTTTTGGAAAACATAACAAAGTGTATTAAAATTATTTCGGGTAAGCGGTCAGTAAACATCTATAGGTTTTTAAAACTGTATTTCTTAATTAAGAGAAATAATTCGCTAGCACGTCGAAATAACAAACTGCTGAATAATAAACAAGACATTGCATGGATTAGGAATGTCTGCGCCCAAGCCCTTCATGACATTCAAATGTGACTGAATAAAAAAGCTTTGAGTCAATTCGTAAGGTCTTACTTTTTAAATCGACAACAAAAAACAAATTACTAAGCAATTAAGGCATAAATCTTATAAAGGAAAACCAAAAGAAAAATGCAGTCATCAGGATATAAAAAACAGTTATGTGTAAGGGTAAAAATAACATACGTAAAAATAAATATTCCCAAACAACACTTGCAAGCATTGCTAGTTAAAACAAGCAAAATATATTATGAACAAGCAACAAGATATGTAAATTAATAAAAAATATAAAATATTAGAATAAATTTGGTTAAAAAGAAGTAAATGGATTTTTTTTAAATAAAACTCAAAATAAAAATTATTATTAAAGTTGTTAACTTATAGGTACCTGGGCTAGCAAACAAATTATCAACTTCACAAAAAAGACAACATTGGCCGGTCTAAAACCACTAACACTGGGGGGAACAGTGATTTCAGTTGTCAAAGAAATAAAATGCCTAGGAGTATTCCTAGATCAAACACTCTCATGGAACACACATATACAAAAAACCACGCAGAAAGCTATATTGTCATTTGGGCAGATGTAGACGAATGTGTGGAAAAAATTGGGGGCTTAACCCCAAAATGACCATATGGTTATATACAAGGGTTATTAGACCCATAATAACCTACGGGTCAGTGGTATGGTGGACAAAGACACAGCAAACAGGAGCAGTAAGGCTGTTAAGTAACATTCAAAGGTTAGCTTGCCTGTGCGTTACGGGGGCCATAAAAACTACTCCTTTAGCTGCACTGGAAGTCTTGTTAAACATTCCATCACTACACATATATATATACGGGGCGAAGCGAGAGCAGCCATGCACAGATTAATACATAATCAGCAGCACATAAGCCAATCCCATGGGGCTGATAATGGTAATCGAGGAACTAAAAGCGGATAACATTTTAGGGCAACCCATTGACGCAACAGTCACGACATATAGCTTTGCCAATAAATTTAAAATAGTTATACCAGGTAGGGAAGACTGGGAAAAAGGTGTACCCGTAGAGGCGAAGTCAACCTGGTACACGGACGGCTCAAAGACGCCGTATGGCGTGGGAGCCGGCGTAGTCGGAAGAAAACAAGGGATAACATTCCTAGTAAGTCTATCCCAAAATGCCACGATTTTTCAAGCAGAAATTACGGCAATTCACTACTGTGTAGAAGAAATTAAAAGGCTGGATAGGACGTACCGTTCAATAGCCATCTTCACAGACAGTCAGGCGGTGCTAGGGGCACTAGATTCTGTAGAGGTCAATTCTAGGCTAGTATGGGACTGTGTGCATGCTCTGAATACTCTGGGGGATCGTAGCAAGGTTACGGTAGCTTGGGTACCAGGGCATAGGGGTCTAAAAGGCAATGAAAAGGCAGACGAAATGGCTAAACTAGGCTCATCAATGCCTTTTTTTGGACCGGAACCTTTCTGCGGCATTGCAAAAAATATATTAAATATGGCCATGAAAACATGGGTGGCACAAAAATCACGGGACTGGTGGTGGAATTCACCAGGACAAAGGCAAGCGAAACAGTTCATACTGGAATATTCGCAAAAGTTTACGTCAGACTTATTGAGTAAAGACAGGAAAACGGTCAAAACTGTAGTAAGTCTATTGACGGGGCACTGTAAGCTAAACAGACATCTTAAGCTGATGGGGTTGACAGAGACGGATCTGTGCAGATTCTGTCACCTAGAAGAGAAAACACCAGAGCACATCTTATGTCAGTGCGACGGACTGGAAAATATGCGGTTCCTGACATAAGGAGAAGAATATCCATTGGCAAGGGACTACATGAAGGTAACAGTCTCGAAGCTTATAGACTTCGTTAAGAGAGTTGGACTGGGGGATGTAATCTAGTTTTTCGAGGACCACAATAGATCTGAAAAGGTCGCAGTGGAATAGGCTTCTGGCCACCTCTTAAACATCTATCTATCTATCTAAACAATGAAGGATGCGATCATCAAAGCAAATTAAAGGAAAACATGACAAGGTTTGTAAAAAAAAGAATTAAAGAGCCAGAAATTAGATGCGATCAACACAGGAAGTTGTCAATTAGCAGATAATATTAATTATTTTTATGAATTTTTTACTATTAATTTATATTTTTTATAAAATTTATAATTTATATTCTTACTATACTATAGCTGATGTGTATAAATTAAAAATTGTTATTGCAGATTGAGTGGAAGAGCTGGATTCCAATGTTACCTTGCTAATTGGAAACTGAACTGGCTTTTGGCTATATTTTTTTCTTATCATTATACGTTGTAATTATATTTTTTTCATGTGTCAATAAAATTATTATTATTATTATTATTATTATTATTATTATTATTATTATTATTATTATTATTATTATTATCAAAAGACTTATGCACTTACTCAGCTTTCGCTGGTAATATTTACCTATCCCGAGCATAAACGCAAATGGGATTAGGCTCAAAATTTACATATTTAAAAATTTCCGAACAGTGTGACATGTGTTTAAAATTGCCGCTTTTTGCAAGTCTATAAAAGTGTTTTTATGAAGATCAAGTTTTTTAAGACTGTCTTCAAGACTTTTAGGAATGAGTCCAGTTGATGATACGATGATCGGTACCACCTCCACTTTTTCTGCATGCCACATCTGTCCCACTTCTATGGCAAGATCGGTGTACTTTGCCATCTTTTCATTATACTTATCCAAAACGTTGTTATTGTTTGGAACTGCAACATCGACTAGCAGCACTGAATTAGCTTTTTTATCCACTACTACAATGTCGGGTCGATTATTCGTCACCTGTCTATCGGTGATAATGGACCTATCGTAGTAGAGTCTAAAATCTGCATTCTCGAGCACTGCTTGTGGATTGTATTTGTAATAGGGTGTATAGGTATTTAGCAGTCCATATTTGTTAGCCAGTTTCTGGTGGATAATATTACACAACTGGTTGTGCCTGCGTAAATAATCCGTGTTGGCTATGGTTGAACATCCTGATGTGATGTGTTGTATGGTTTCCGATGTTTGTTGGCACCTTCTACACTTGTCCGTTGTAATAGTTGGGTCCCTGATAACAAATTATTTGTAGTTGTTCGTATTAATTACTTGATCCTGAATGGCCATCATAAATCCTTATTATTATTATTATTATTATTATTATTATTTATTATTATTATTATTATTATTATTATTATTATTATTATTATTATTATTATTATTATTATTATTATTATTATTATTATTATTATTATTATTATTATTATTATTATTATTATTATTATTATTATTAATTTGTTAAACTTTTTATTTTAATTAATGCTCAATTATTTATTTGCATGGATATTTACCATAAAATATATAACATTATTTTAAAGATTAGCATAATATTGGCTATTTTTGTTTTTTTCTATATCATTGCATTGCTATATTGATCGTGGAGGAGTTATAAAAAAATGTTACTACAATTTGTCCAACTGAGAATGATTTTTAAACCAAAACAATTACCAGTGGTAAATAAAGCTAATATCTTAAATAAAATGGTGAAATTAAATAATAAACTGTATTCTAAAAAGCTAATACAGTCATATTTAGCAAATGATTTATTGATTAAAATTCTGTTTGTAATCTAAAAAGAATGAAATTTATTTCAAGTATTATTAAAGATGATTTTACGCGGATAAAGTTAAAATTGTTTAGAATGGTAATTGAAAAAGTTGGTCGTAACGGATCTATGCCGACAAAAAATTTTAATGTATATAAAAAAGATGAATAATCCACAACGAAAATTAGTAAATTAAAATATTTCAAATAACTTTAGGTATAAATAAGTACTTGATTTTTCTAATTATATATTTCTTTTTCGATAAATTTGGCTTGTTGTACTGAGTACACACATCTAATAATTACTAATTACTTTCCCATTGGCTGTTCCTTAGTCAGTAAGATATTTTTGTCACTGATAAGTATTTAAAATGAACAAGTATTAATGTTTCGTTTGTTTTTTCTTATTTTTATTATATTTCAGCAAGAACATGTAACGAATAAATCCCTAACGTATACGGCTAACGTATGGCTAAAAACTTTGGTATAGGATGTTTAGATACCAGGTTCCATCTTTATCCTGATAATAAAATTTACAGGTCATTAATTTTCAATTAGTAATTTGTTCCATATTTAAAGAACATTCTGGAAATATTTGGTTTAAGTATGTCAGTATTATTTTCTCCAGGTATTATATATATATTTATATAAAATGTTCGGAAAGACTTGTGCGGTCAAGAGAAAGATTACTAAGTTTTCTGGAAAAACCATGTTTAGAAGAGTTTTTGTCTCGATGACTCCCACTTTGAAGCCATTATCAAGAGAGAGCAAAATAAATCGAAAAGCGCCCAAACTGTATCAACAAACGAGGTGACTGACAACGATTACCACCAACATGAATGTATGAATGTATGAATGAGTTAGGGGTGATGATTACACTGCGACCCATAGGATCTATTGTGTCCCCCCTTACTTGCCATGTTCTGATGTTTTCTCAGATTTATAGCAGCTCTTCGAGTCCTATTTTCCTGAGGAAGTTTAGGACATCGTCGGGCTTCAAATCAGGTAGATCCCCTTCCTCTATTTCATGTGCTCCTAGGTATCTAGCCCTGGAATTTTGCAAGGCAGGACATTCTGAGAGTATATGTATTGAGGTTTCATCCTCTTCCTCACAGAATCTGCACTTTGCTTCATCTGCTAACCCTAGTTTCTTCATGTGGCTTCTTAACCGGCAATGCCCGGTTAATATTCCCGTTAGAATACGGAGCCTTTTTTACTGAGGTTGAGGCAGCTAAGAGATCTCTTCTGGTCATAGTTCCCCAGTAGTATCTTAGATTGCCTCAGTCCTTCCAGCTGATTCCAGTACTCGGATTTTTCTTTCTCCATTTCCTCTCTTAGTTTTCCTAAGATTACTCTACTGCTGATCCCACAAGATGGTTCTGGTCCCAAATGTGGGGTTTCAGCTCCTTTTTTTTGCCAGCTTATCTGCTGTTTCATTCCCCTCTATTCCTATGTGTCCCGGGACCCATAGGAGGGTGACAGTGTTCTTCTGGCCTAGTTCATTTAGTTTGCCTAGGCATTCCCAAACCATCTTCGAACTAATTATATTTGAACTCAGCGCTTTGATGGCTGCTTGACTATCCGACATGATCACAATCTCTTGTCTGCGATAGTTTCTTCCAATATTGAATTCCACACATCTTTCGATGGCGCGGACTTCTGCTTGAAAGATGCTCGGGTATGTGCCCAAGCTTTCTGAGTATTTGGCTCTCGGTCCAAAAACTCCTATCCCAGTTCCTTCGTCTAGCTTGGAACCGTCCGTATACCACTTTATGGTATTCTGGTTTAAATTCTGTATGGTGTCTTTATCCCATTCAGATTTATTACTCAACTTTGTGATGAATTTTCTCACAAAGTTGAATTTCTTTGGCATATCATCTTGGGGCATTTCCCAAGTTTGATCAAAGTGAAGTGATCGAGGTTTTTCCCACCAACATGGAAACCTCTAATTACCCGCGAGCAATCATTCCCGCCCAATACTTCCCCGCCTTCGGTTTACCGCTCCCTTCACCGCTTATGAGCATATAAACCCGATACCTACCAAAACTCAACAGTTGTCCCTGAGGAGTAGGCAGATTGAGACCACGAAATCGTACTAAACCCTACCCATCCTAACCTATCCTTACTCTCTCTTGATAAAGGCTCCAAAGTGGGAGTCGAAACGTCGAGACAAAAATTCTTCCAATCACGGTTTGTCCAGAAAAGTTAGTAATCATATACAGGGTTGGGATAAAGTATGGAACCAAGTAAATATCTTTTAAACGAAAAGAACGATATTTATGAAAATTTGCAGGTAAGTGCAATGGAACAAAACGCATCTGATGTACATTTTTTTAAATAATAATATACTTCCGGTTTAACCGGAAATGCCATCAACTTCTTTAATTTAAATGTTACACCCTATATATTTTTACAGATTTTGAAAGATCTTGTTATTTTGAATTCATACATACTGAGTTTAATGTAAACAAATTTGTAAAAACGAGGAATAACTCACTGTTAGTAGTACAATAGATGTACATTTCATTATTTTAGAATAATGAAAAACAAAATTACTTCAAATGTTCAAAATGCTCGCCGTTTACTTACTGACTATAGCCATCCTATTAAAAAATTCTTGAGTCACTCTTTCCAAGACTCCTCCACGTATTAGTTCACATTCATCAATAATTCTCTGTCTCAATTCCTGTAAGTTTGTTGGTCGTCTAACGTAAACACGTGATTTTAGATAACCCCAAAGAAAAAAATCTAACGGGCTAAGATCCTGAGAACGAGCAGGCTATGAATCCTCTACGTCCAATCCATCGATTTGGAAAATTCGCATCCAGAAAATCCCTAATCCGTCTATCATAGTGCAAGAATACATCCAGCGCCGGATTCCGTTATGAGGTTAAAATAAGCCAATTAAAATGATGCTTGTGGGCGGAGTTCCTACCATTGATATTTTACGTGACGTTTAAACTAGGTATAACTGAAAGTAATTTTTAAGGTTTTAAGCAGGTATTTTAAGATTGTTTTCCTTTGATCTTGTCTTCATTTCATAGTCTTTAAAAGTAGGTAAACAAAAGGTATTGATTTTTTGTGAAAAATTTTAACTAACGTGTAAATGGAAAACTTTGTGTGAGTATCAAATCAAATATCTATTTTTGGCGTATAGGTAGTAATAAGAACAATTATTAATTATTAAATCTACCAATTTTTTAGTCTGTTTTGCCACCTGGCTGGGGAACAAAAATTATGGAGAAAAAGATAATAGAAGGTGAAGATAAGTTCCCTAACGTTCAGTTGCAATTTTTTGTTAATTGCACGAACAAAAAAGTGTTTGGTAAATGGTTAAGAGAGTTTGAAAACTTAACCAATTCATCATACGTTATAAACAATACGGTTATTGAGGATAGAGAACGGATTAAACTTAAGTGAAATATTTAAATGATATATTGGTACCTATACATAATATATTGAATTTTTGAGTTTATTAAAATTATTTAGTAAACATTTAAAAAGTTTTATTTACCATATAAAGTTTAAATTTAATTTTAGATGTCACCACTTTACTCGGTGCTCAAAAACTTACGAACCATCTTCACAAATTAAAACGAGAAATACCAACTGCCCTTCAAAATTAACAGTAAAAATTCATCTTATTAGAAAAAAATACATGGGCATACAAGAAAAATTCCAACTTTTACAAGAAGCACCTTAGGTGCGTTCTTTTTGACTGAGATCTCAGTTAATCTCAGCTCACATCGGTAATGTGCGCGTTCTTTTCGATTCACTCACTTCGAAGTGAGCTAAGATTTTTCCTCCCCCTTTACCGATGCTGAATGTGCTATGCGGGGGTATCAGTTAGACTTGAGTCGGAAATAAAGTGGTGGGGAGCAAGAAATCGTAGGTCGCGCGTTTGTCGTTCTTTTTGGTGCTTATTCACATCACTTTATATCAGATCACTTCAATTGAAGTGAGCTGAGATCTCAGTCAAAAAGAACGCACCTCTTGTTAAATAACTCTTATTGTAACACACAATCAGGCAATTCAGATTATTTGCGGTTTCGGAAAGTTAGTAATGATGTAGGAGAACAGTTATTACGTCTCTACAAAAATGGACATAGGAACAGCATTAGAAATGATTAAGTGCAATATCCAGCTAACTTGTGATGACTACAACACAGCTGTAGGCGATAGGAATATATGCCCAAGTTATAAATATTTGATAAAAACTGGATTTCATTATGGATTAAAACTACAATAATTTGCCCAAATCTATGAAATATTTCAACTCTCGGAGGTTGGAGGATGGAAATAAAAAATAAGTAATAAAAAATCCTCAGTATTTTTACCCTTAATTTAGTTACTGATAACCAAAACATGTATATTAATTAAATTAAATTTATTTAAAAAAACCTGAAAATATCCCCTGGCATAATAAAAAAATACACTTTTTACACTGCAATTATATATTTTTTTACTTTCTAGCCTAGAAAGCACAAATTTAAAAAGTGAGCCAAATATCCAAGCCACACCCACTAATATTTCTATTGGCCTATTTTAGCCTCATAACGGAATCCGGCGCTGGATGTATTCTCGCCTATCATAGTGGGGAGGTGCTCCATCTTGTTGAAACCAAATATTTTGTGGTAATTGCCCATTCTGTTGAAGTGCAGGAATAATTTCGTTATTTAGTAGATCCAAATAATTGTCACCATTCAAGTTTCCGTCGATAAAAAATGGGCCTATAAGCTTATTTTCGACAATTCCCATCCAAACATTTAACTTCTGTGGATGCTGGGTATGTGCTTCATGAATTCAATGAGGATTCTCATTTGACCAATTCCTTTAGTTATGGCGATTAACTGTTCCATTTAAACAAAAAGTTTCCTCATCGGAAAAAACTATGCTAGAAGCAAAATTTTCGTCGACATTACAGATGTCCATTAGCCGTTCGCAAAATTCCAGCCGTCGGTCAAAATCATCGTATGACAATTCTTGAACCAACTGTACCTTATACGGATGATACTTTTCACTTTTTAATATCTTTACTTCAGAAAGTCGACTGATACCATGGTTTAGTGCCAAATTTGTGGTGGAAGTTGGAGGTGATTCTTCTAAATCGATTGCAATATTTTCGTTCGTTGCAGTCTGCGGTCTTAGCAAATTTTAGTTTCTGTTGAGCGTGATATAGGATTTCTATCCGGATGCAAATAATTAAAAATATGACACACTTCTTCATGAGTTCTAACACGATCACCATAACCGATCATCATTAAAATTTCAATACGCTCTTTTTCACTTAATTGAACCATTCTAAATTGTGCAATTTATTTCCGTCAATTAGAATTTGACACTTGAAGAACAATTTGTTTATCTAAATAGTTTTTTGCTCTAATGCAAAAAACTCAAAGGAGGTTGGTTAAAGTGCTATATTTCTCGTTTTTACACATTTTTTTACACAAATTTTCATAAATATCGTTCTTTTCGTTTAAAAGATATTTACTTGGTTCCATACTTTATACCAACCCCGTATACATATGTGTGTGTGTAAAGGTAGTTTATTTGCTGACTAATAAGGTATTAAACCAGTAATATTGGGGTTTGCAGCAATTATTAAAAGTAAACTCTTTATACTTTTGTCCAAGCTTTGGGAAAATTGATTTCCATTTTCAAGGAATTTGAGGATATTCAATTTTGTTGTTTATATTGGTAAATATAAATATACTTAAAAAAGTTTTTGTAAGAAAAAGATGTCGGAATAACATTAGTATAATTATTTATAAAACAATAGTTATTTTTTTTTGAAAATGCCAAAGGCTGCCAACCTAACCTAACCTAACCTTGTAACAGTACCTGTCAACATTTTAAGCACCTGGTATCCTAAATATTAAATTAAATTAGTACCGCGAGCTCCATCTTTCCGGAAGAATTCTTAATAATAAAATAATTAATACGGTATCTATAATTATAATTGGAAGTTCAAAGTAGCTGCGCTATGAGTTGTACTAATGAGTTGCCATTATCGGTTTTAATAATTATTCCCAGTCTCATTTCTTGTATTGGTTTACTGTCATATACAGAAAGTTGGAATATAATACAGTAAACTAGAAGTATCTCTTTAATTTAAAGATTCAGTAAACTTGAACAGCTTGTAAACTTTAAGCTCTCGTATGCACGAACATTTTTAACTGGATCATCTCAACAACTTGGGCAGATCATCCCTCCACTCCACTATGTTCCATAGTCATTTGGAACCACCTAAACAGTGCCGTAGCGACCCCAAGGTGCGGCGAAGGATCGTCCACTATTGTTAACAGATAAGTTTATTGTGGTATATCAAGTTTACTGTTCCCATATTTTTTTCTCTTTTATCTCCGTTTATATCTATCTATATCGTCAATTGTATTAGAATAAGTAGTTGTAAAGAACTGTTTGCGGATTATTTTTTTTTGTAACGTATTCTCAACTTCATTCATTTTAGCACAAAGGAAATCTATTTATCTTTTATCTGTTGGTACATTTTCATTTTTTTTTTTACATCATAGACAGTTTTTTCTGACATCTTTGTGTCATCTTATGATACTTATTTAAATCACTCAGCTTAAAACAAATTTCTTCAGTAGTATCATAAAAAATAAAAAGATTTCAGTGGCGCCCTTATAATTTCTTAAAGAAACAAATATTGTACTATAGTCAGAGCTAATGAACTTACTCACCCCTAGCCGAGGTATTTAACTATCATAATTTTTGCTGTGATAAACATTTATAAATTTTCTTAATTATTGAAATATCTTTTACAACTAATTAAAGACGAAATTAAGATTAATGGTTGTTTTATTGTAAATTACATTTTTTTCTTTTGGTATATTGTTATTTTTTTTAAAGTTAACTAAATATTTTTATAAATTCACTCTCAACATGTAAATCATATCAAAAATTGACGCCCAACGTCATAATATGGATACAACCTAACCTAACCTATATTCTTTTTAATTAATTTAAATTGAAAGGAAAGAAGAATTTTTGTAAACTATTATAATTTTGTATTAGTTAGTTTTATTTAAATAATTAACAAACAAATAATTTATTTGGTTTTCAGTAATTAATAAAACCCAATTTATTAATTATCATTATACATTTTATTCAATACAATTTTTAGTTCTATTTCATGTAATAAAAGGCATTTGCTTTTTCAATTATTTACTTAATAAATAAAACAATAAAATTTATTCTTTCTTCAAAATTTTTAATCTTACTTAATCAAATTACTGTTTTAAAGTTTTCTGTTATAATAAATTTATTATTATAATTAATTTATTTTTTAATCCGCTTAATAATCAAACCAGAAGCTTTTCTAATTTAATCCGCCTGAGACAGAAAAGAGATTATGCTTATTAGAAACATTGATTTATAAAATCAAATATATAAACAATTATAATGATCTATTAATACAAATAAATTCAACTTATTTAAATAATCAAATTTATATTATCCATTAGAATATATGACATTTTATAAATTACAAAGCGATCAATACTCAATATTCAATCAATATTCAATATGTTTTATCAAATTGATTTTAGTACTTATAAAATGGAATTTTTAACCAAATTTAAAACGTTACTTGTTGCTTGTTATTTTTTCATATACTAAAAAACAACTTGGTTATTCAAATATTTACTTTATCGAAAGAATTTATAAAAAAATCATAAAGGCCCAATACTTGGATATGCGTCTCATTCCACAGTCATATCATCTTCGATATAAGAACTAAAATAAAACGGTATGCGACAACAGGTGGATTTTTAAAATTTGTTGATGTATTCAATAGGGAATCTGTAAAGCGTGTGTAGATGTGTAAATTGTTTACTTATCATACATAAAATACACAATAAAGAGTGTGGATTAAACAATGAGCAAATAACTAGATAGACAAAAAACATTCAATGTTTTGACCTTTAAAAAGTTTAAAAAGTTATTAATAAAAATTTTAGGCAGCTCTAAAATCCACATTTTAAAATTAGTTATAATCTTAAAGGGTGTTCCATAAGATGGTGGCACACCAATCTTATGTTTTTTTAAATGGAACACCCTGTATTTTATTTTAAATTTGAAATCTGCATCACTTCCACATCACAACAATGTAAAGTTTTATTATGTTATACCGGGTAGGTATTTAAAAAGTAATAACCATTATTACCTGAAAATCGTATCAAGTTTAACCCCCTGTATAATTAAAAAGGAGTATAGGAGCATTGATCTATTGCAACCATAGTTTTATAATAATTGTTAAAAATTATAAAACATATTCTTTTTCATAATATTCGTTAAATCAAATACAGGGTAAGTCAAAATGCAAGTACATTATTTTCTTGGTAATTTTAAATATAATGAAACACTTGTGAGGACTTTAAACACAATTTATTTACAAATTGTTTGAATACAAGAATTCAGCTGGTTACAAATTACTAACTGTCACTTTTTACTTTTAAACACAAAAGCTGAACGAATACTACTACTACTCCCGAATGATCAGTTTTTTATACTAAATTTTGACATCTCGATTTTTCTCGAAACAACTATTTACTAAAATCCAAATATTACTAGAATGTCCTCGAATAACTACCAACCTAAAATAATTATATATCATGTCAAGTCCCTATCAAAATCTTCTTCCTCATTGACGGACTCTACCCTTTATAACAAGCAGCTACATCAACATACATGCACTCCTCTCGCATCTGTCACAATCATCCGTCACATTCATCCGTCACACATCCTTAGGTTCATTCCTCCCGGAATGTGATAACTCTCCGGAGTAGATTTCAGGGTCATCTTTGGAACTGGTCGAACCCTCTACCCGAAGTTGCTGTACCTCCCTACTGTGGTCTCCCTGATATAACGCCAACCTATCATGATGGACTACGACGGGTTTTCCCTTGGGGACTCTAACAATTCGGTAGATTACATCATTGATTCTCTTTTTAATCAAATATGGACCTTTCCACTTCTTTTGAAGTTTCGGATACACACCCCGTTTCCGTCGAGGATTATAGAGCCAGACCAATTCCCTAGGTTCATAAGTGTTTCCTGTTGCTCGTGAGTCGTAGTACCTTTTCATCCGGTCACTGGAGGATTGTAGTTTGTGGCGCACCAGTTCATGAATATTTTCGACGTATTCTTCACCGGTCGCTATTTCACCAGGTTTGCTCCCATATATCAAGTTGCAAGGTAATCTACTTTCCCTACCAAAGAGGACTTTCGCCCGTAGATTCATTGACAGCCGATCGGATAGCCATTAAAAATAGCGGAATATATTTATTCCAAACTTTCTGATGTTCTGAGACCACTTTCGATAAATAATTTGCAATGGTTCGGTTCATTCGTTCAACTATTCGCTATGGTTCTAGTTTTATGGATACCTAATCTTTTGCAGACTTCTTGAAATAGCTTGCTTTCAAAATTTCTTCCCTGATCTGCGTGTAGCTCCAACGGTACCCCAAAACGGCTAATAAACTCGTTGACCAGAATATCGGCCAAGGTAGGGGCTTCTTGGTTGGGAACAGGGTAGGCTTTCACCCATTTAGAAAAATAGTCCCTCACAACGAAGATGTATTTATTTCCAACCTCACTGGTTGGTAGTGGCCCCAACACATCTACGGCGATTCGTTCGAATGGACTTCCGACAAGGTGTTGTTGCATCTCTGCTTTAGGTTTACGATTAGGTCCATTACTATCAGCATACGTCGTGCATTTGTGGCACCAATCTTTAACATCGTTGGAGCAATTAACCCATTAAAATCTCTCCCCGAACTTTTTGCAGCGTCTTTGTAATACCTAGGTGTCCTCCAGATATGTCATCATGAAGTTGTTTTAAAATTTCTGGCACCGTACTTCCTGGGACCACAATTTGTTTCTTGATTTCTGAGCCGTCAGGGTTTTCAACTATTCTTTTAAGGAGCCCTCCGTCTAAAGTCAAAGAATATCATTGGGCCCAATATGATTTTAAGACCGGAGAGAAAGATGATACCTCTCGCCATAGGGGAAGCTGATCCGTTCTTTTCCATTCCAGGATCTTCCTAATAACGTAATCGTTGTTTTGTTCCTCCTCCATTCTGGAGCACAAGTCGTCTGGCACCACTTTTATTAGAGCGAGATACTCGTTTTTTTCGAGTCGACTGCAATTTGTGCAATTAGGTGGGCATGGCCTTCGAGAAAGTGCATCGGCGTTACGGTGCTTAGTTCCAGGTCTATGTTCGATTTCAAAATCGTATTCCTGGAGTTTTTCCAACCATCTTGCTATCTGCCCCTCTGGATTTCTAAAGCTCAGTAGCCACTTTAAACTGGCATGGTCTGTTCTAATTAGGAATCTTTTGCCATATAAGTATTTGTAGAAATGTTCCACAGACTTCACAACTGCGAGAAGTTCACGTCTCGTTACGTCTCGTTACGGCTTTGGTAATGTCTTGCTAAAATATCCTAGAACTCTTTCTTTTCCGTCTTGAAGTTGTGAAAGTATAGCTCCGATTCCCACATTGCTAGCGTCGGTATCCGGAATAAGTCTGCCCTCAGGACGAGGATAAGCGAGAGCAGGGGCCGAAGTCAATTCTTTCTTTAAAAATTCAAAGGCCTTTTGGCATTCTTCACTCCAACAAAAAGTCTTATCTTGCTCAGTTAGTCTTCGTTAAGCGCTTGGCGATGTCTCCAAAATTTCTAACAAATCGTCGGTAATATGAGCAAAGACCCAGGAAGCTGCGAAGTTGATGCTTATCAGAAGGGACCGGCCACTCTTGAACGGCTAGAATCTTGGCGGGGTCTACAGTAACGCCATTCTTGCTTACAACATGTCCCAAATAACTGACCAGTCTCTGGAGCAAGTTACATTTCTTAACATTCAATGTTAGATTGGCCTTTTTCAGTCGTCGAAAAACTTCTTCTAGGTTAGCCAAATGTTCCATAGAATCCTTACCCATTATAATGATGTCATTTAAGTAGACCAAACAAGATTCCCAGGATAAACCTCGAAGAACAGTTTCCATCAACCTCTCAACGGTAGCAGGAGCATTGCATAAGCCAAATGGAAAGACGGTAAATTGCCACAAACCTGATCCACTAGTGAAGGCGGTCTTCTATTTGTCAGAAAGATCCATTTCAACCAGCCAGTATCCGCTCTTTAAGTCTAACGTAGAGAAAAGGGTAGATCCACCTAAGGCGTCGAGGGAATCGTCAATCCTCAGAAGGGGGTAACTATCCTTCTTCGTAACTTAATTCAACTTCCTATAGTCAACGCAGAACCGCATTGATCCATCTCTTTTCCTTACCAATACAACGGGAGAAGCCCACGGACTATTGGAGGGTTCAACTATTCCATCCCGAATCATTTCTTGGAGGGCCTTGTCCGCTTCTTCCTTTTTAACTTGTGGCAATCTTCGGGGTACCTGACGAATCGGACCTGCTTGACTATGTCGGTCCTTCCCAGTTTACTTCCAGAACCGAAGACAGGTTTATAGCGATAGATTAAATCTCTTACCTGCTTCTTTTCTATTTTTGACAAAGATGGGTCTAACCCAGTCATTAATGGTTCTATGTCGTTGGTTCTGTCTGATTCAAAGGTACCTACCAGGTGATTCACGGCCGTTACCGGTTCCAAGGTTCCGATTTCGGTGTTCTTTCGCAGAAGAACTGGATGATCATTCATGTTAATTATTCGGATTTGTACCTCTTTGGCTGATCTAACAAGAGCATATCCGACCATAAGTCCTCTTCCCAGTATCTGATCATGGTTCTTGGTTTCTACCATAGCTGGGGTTCCATCCGGCTCTACTTCCTCTAGTCATGCCGTTACAACACATTCGCACCTCGCTGGAAGCTCGATGTCGTCAGATAGTTTCAACGGGGCGATTGCTTCATGTTTTCGATGTAGAAGCAATTCTTCCTTTTCCGTATGAAGTATCCGTCGTCCCAAATCCAAGCGAAAACAACAGTTGTGCATTACGTCCATACCCAGGATAGCATCTTCATCGATATCAGCCACCAATATCGAATGAGAAAGACAAGTTGAACCAAACTGTAGAGATACGTTAACCTCTCCGTAGACTTTGGCGGGTTCCCCAGTAGCGGTGCGCAGTCTCCAACTGGTAGGCGACATCTTCTTAGTCACGACAACTGTCGGCCGTACCACAGTTTTTGTAGCTCCAGTATCAACCAGCATGTTGTATCTTTTTCTGTCAATTCGGGCTTGGACGTATAAGCGGCCTGCTTGGTGTTTTATTATTGCTACCTTGACTGTAGGAAGGGCTTTGCAATGGTTTGGGGTCGATGTCGCCCTCCAGGAGTCGACCCTTTTTAGTTTTCCTGCTGGTGGGAGACGGTAGCAGAAAACGTCTCCTTGCGTGGACATGAGTTTTTCACGTGCCCTAGTTCTCCACAATTCCAACATCGTATAGGTCACTGTCTCCTTGTGGGTAATAATTTCATTAGCCTTTCCACTAATCCATCGACGTCGCTGGCGGGTGCTATCACGTTGTTGTCATCAGCAGTCATCTCCCTTATTCGTGCAACTCCCCGTGATGCTTCCGTTGCCGCTTCGAATTCAAGTGCAATGGTTAACGCGTTGACAAGGTCTTTTGGTCGGGCCAACCGCACAGCTCTTTGTAACTCCGGGTCCCTATGGCCATCGGTAAAAGTTTGGACTGCTACACACTCCAGGAACTCTTCTGCTGCTGTCGGATAAGCAAATCGAACCATTTTAGTTACCTCTGTCTCGAACTCCTGGATAGATTCTTCACTCTTCTGTTTACGGTTCTTCAGCTGTGTTCAGTACACGGGTTGTAGGTGGGTCTGACCATACCTTATCTCCAGGCGATGTACTAGTAGCTCGAAGTTGTCAGCTTCGTCGGGCTTAAGAGAATGCAAGACATTCACAGCATCGCATCGCAACGCTATGGATATTGCCTTCTCCCTGGATGACCATCCGTTCGCCCTGGCCGCCGCGTCGAATTGTTTGACGTAGTTGGACCATGAAGTTGTTCCATCAAAGATAGGAGGTTTCATTGTTGATCGCATCTGTGCAGTCTTCGCTTCCCCGTCGTTCGGCGTCCACGCTGAAGGTTTCCATTCTTTCCGCATCTCCGCCGTGGTGGACGTAGCGATCTTGCCGAAGGACCTCTATTTCATTCTGAAGTTGTTGAATCATCGCATTCATTTTGGTATCTTCATTGCGTAGTTCGGCTACTAGTTCGGTTACTTGCTGGGATTGCTCACAACGTAGAGTCGATATTTGCTGGGATTGTTCATTTCTTAAGTTCGATATTTGTTGTAAAACATAACTTGACAACTCTTCACGCTTTTGATGGACCAGTTCTTCTTGTTGACTGGAAATTCTAGTGGCAAGCTCGGTTAATTGTTGTGCTTGGTCTTCTTGCTGGTTTGTAATCCGGTTGGTAAGCTCTTCTTGCTGGCTTTTTATTTGAACTTCTTGTTGACCCTTTATCTGACTGGACAGCTCGGACATTGCTTTGTGCATAGGATTCCACCGAGTCAGGGTCAATATTTATACTTAAATAGTACTCACGTAATCTATTGATTCAAACAGTTTTTCCTCCGGTGGTATAAAAAGCCAATTCTTCTAACTCTCTTCTGAGCTCAGCCACCAACAGTTCACGTAACTTCTTTCCAGGCATTCTTGCTTCTTCACCCCACACCTGACACCAATTTGAAACACTTGTGAGGACACAATTTATTTACAGATTGTGTGAATACATGAATTCAGCTGGTTACAAATTACTAACTGTCACTTTTTTACTTTTAAACTTCACAAAAGCTGAACGAATACTATTAGTACTCCCAAACGCGAATGATCAGCTTTATATACTAAATTTTGACATCTCGATTTTTCTCGAAACAACTATTTACTAAAATCCAAATATTACTAGAATGTTCTCGAATAACTGCCAACCTAAAATAATTATTTATCATGTCAAGTCCCTATTAAAATCTTCCTCATTGACAGACTCTACCCTTTATGACAAGCAGCTACATCAAAATACATGCATTCCTCTCGCATCCGTCACAATCTTCCGTCACACATCTGTTACCCGCTACAATAACACCCTGTATTTTATATCACTATCGAAAAGTACTAATGTCATACTTCAAAGACCACTGTAGCCGAATTCCCCCGGTGTCCTCTGCGTCGATGGAAACGGAGGTACCCAGTGATGCGGAGAGTATCAGGAACTTCCACATCTCTGACCTCTATGGGCAAGACTCATCAAATGAGGCAGCCATGGAGGTGGGAGATGTGGAGGAAGAAGAGAACAGGTCGGGGGGGTGAGGAAGGTGAAGAAAGGGTACTCACCTCTGAAGCACTGAGGTAAGGGGGAGAAAAATAAACAAAAAAAAATGGCGGGAATTAATATCACTCAGATAAACGCCCACCACGCCAAGGGATCGTCGGTGGTTATTTTAAGGAGGTTTATCAGAAACCAAATGGGATTAGTACTGATACAGGAACCATGGGTCCGTGATGGTCAGGTGAGAGGACTCGCAAGTAGGGAAGCCAAACTAATATATAAAGTGAGTAATGTAAACATACCCAGAGCATGCATCTTGGTAAGTAACAGCATTGATCACTTTTGTCTTTCAGAGTTCATGACGCGAGACCTCGTTCCGATTCGAGCAAACCTCGAGTTCGAGAATAGACGTCAAGAAGTCATGATAGCATCATGCTACTTTGCAGGGGACGGGACTGCACCGCCTACAGAACTGCAAAGACTAGTCGAGTACTGTGAACAGAAGAAGCTGCCGCTTCTCATTCGATGCGATGCTAACGGTCAGAATACCGTATGAGGAAGCACAGACACCAACGAAAGAGGTGAGAAAATTTTAGATTTTATATTTAATAAGAATCTTGTTATATATACACAATATAGGGTATACCCCTACTTGTGTAACCAGAACAAGAAAGGAAGTACTAGATATAACACTAAGTACACCGAATCTTAGGGACAGGGTGAAAGATTGGAGAGTATCGAACGAACCATCCCTCTCTGATCATAGAATGATTACGATCAGATTAGAGTGTAATCCTCCTGAGCCAGTACTGAGGAGAAACCCCAGGAAAACTAACTGGGAAACAAAACAACACTAATCTGAACATAAATCTTGCAAGTCTCAAGACTAAAAGAAATGCCAGGAATCACCTGGCATTAGAAAATGATCTCATAGAACTGAACGAGGCAACGATGTCTATGAATCCAGTTATTCTCTCCAGAGGACTAGAAAAAGAAAAGATGCGACATGGTGGAACAGTAATCTGTCAAACTTAAGATCCGAGACGCGACAGCTCTTCAACAGAGCCAAATGTAATGGAGATTGGCAGAGCTACACCGAGAAACTTACAACATATAATAAGGAGATCAGAGAAGCTCAAAGAAATAGCTTCAGAAAATTCTGCGAAGAAATAGACGTTGCACCCTCTGTAGCAAGGCTACACAAAGTCTTGCCAAAAGGAAAAGTAGACACTGTAATGGCATTACGGAAGCCAGATGGAAGCTTCACAGAAAGCGAAAAAGAACGAGCTCTGCTTTTGTTAGATAATCACTTTCCTGGAGTAATAGTCCCTTCGGGACTATTACAAGCGAGAAAGCTAAAAGACCTACCAGGGAAGACACTGCAATGGCAGAACACATATGTAGTGAGAAACGGCTGAGATGGGCTATGAACACCTTCCAGCCGTTCAAAACCCCTGGAATGGATGGAATATTTCCTCCCCTACTCCAACAGGGCCGAGAGGCAATAATTCCACACTTGATCCGAATTAGTCGGAGCAGCCTTGAACTGGGATACATACCAGAAGCGTGGAGAAGGGCTAAAATCACCTTCATCCCAAAAGTAGGGAAACGGACACTACGCACCCCAAATCCCTTAGACCGATCAGCCTCACATCGTTTGTTCTCAAAACCATGAAAAACGCTGTAGACAACTACATTAGAACAGAAATCTTGAAACACGTGCAATTGCACCCCCGTCAACACTGAGTACGACGGGGAAAATTTCTCGAAGATTCAGAGACTAGCCTGTTCATGTATCACTGGAGCAATGGGAACTTGCCCCACTGCTGCAATGGAGGTGATTTTAAACTTGACCCCACTGCACATTCTGCTAGAAAGTGTAAGGAAGAAAACAATATATAGAATGATCAAAGAAGGAATTATCAGGGGAAAACCTCGATCACTTCAATTTGATCAAACTTAGGAAATGCCCCAAGATATGCCAAAGAAATTCAACTTTGTGAGAAAATTCATTACAAAGTTGAGTAATAAATCTGAATGGGATGAAGACACCATACAGAATGCCATAAAGTGGTATACGGACGGGTCCAAGCTAGACGAGGGAACTGGGATAGGAGTTTTTGGACCGACAGCCAAATACTCAGAAATCTTGGGCACATACCCGAGCATCTTTAAAGCAGAAGTCCGCGCCATCGAAAGTTGTGTGGAATTCAATATTGGAATAAACTACCGCAGACAAGAGATTGTGATCATGCCGGATAGTCAAGCAGCCATCAAAGCGGTGAGCTCAAATGTAATCAGTTCGACGATGGTTTGGGAAGGCCTAGGCAAACTAAATGAACTAAGCCAGAAGAACACTGTCACCCTCCTATTGGTCCCGGGAGACAGTAATAGAGGGGAACGAAACAGCAAATAAGCTGGGAAAAAAGGAGCTAAAAGAATTACTCTTTTACGTCAATACCTATGTATTGAATACAAGTTTCCAAGATGAAGTTCGTAAAAGCGTCATCCTATAATTAATTTGCAAACCAACAGATCATAGATAGACTGCTAAAGAAACTTATTGAAAATAAGGTCAGTCTGCCCCTCGTAATTTATAAATAGTACGAACAATAAATGATGCTTCTAAAATAAATTGAATATACCTATAATGAGAAATTTTGGGAGGATGCAGAAGTGTAGCTCAGGTATTTCAGAGCGTCTGGGACCCTCGGTGGAAAAAAGGGCTTCCCCCGTAAGATCGTCTCAAGAGAATTAAAAGAAAAGAACCCGAAAAATAATCTAGGCATATGGTAATTGAAAAAGAAACTTATCCCAACCCTGGAATAATTCAAATTTGGTGATCCGCGTTTCTTTCCTCCAGCTGAATAACCAGATTGCTAAAGCGGCGCCATTAATTTTGGGTAGGATACTTCAACAAGAAAACGTTGATATGGCGCTCATCCATGGCCTGGGTATTCTGGTAAGGAAATTTTCAGTGCGGCGGTAAGCAACGGGCATGTTTGCTGATTGGAAAAAAAATTAAATATTTTATTCTAATTTTATTCACCATGTCAGTGGAAGAAGGCAGACTTAAAATTATAATCTACTCAGTATATTTTCCAGCATCCGAAGAAGTGGCTCATCCTACACCGACAGCTCTGTGAGATCTAATATGTATATGAACAAAAAGCGACTGATTCAATTGAATTGAGAAGCACGGACGAGGCCTCTTTATATAATTATTATATAATAGGGTCACTAATGTATAAGCCGAAGCTCTCGATATAACCTTTACAACTCAGTTTATAGGTATCAACATTTTTAACTGGCATGTATCCAAGAAACATTTATGCTTTGATAGTCGGTACATCATGTTCATAGGAGAGTAGGGCAGTAATCCATAGTGTGATTTTGGAACCGAAAGTTTACTGAATGGAGCGGATACAGACCATTCCTTCAAAATTCTTACTCTTACTTACTAGAGATTTGACTCCATCGGTGGGGTCGATAAATTACCGGGCAGTTTCTTTATGGACTCAGCCAGACGTTGAAGATAACTTTTATTCGATGTGCAAAATGCGAAAGTGATGGTTTGGCTACACATTGCAGGTTTGCACTTCAAGAGTAAATATGTTTCTATGGGAAATAAAAGAATCAAATCAGTGACTCTGAAATGATGGAAACTGAGACTTATAAATGGAAATCTTATTGTCTGGATGGTAAAAGGATTCGCTAAGAATCAGGCAAATGGAAGGCCAGGGTGCAAGAAACCTGGATTAAGGAGTTATAAGCAAGAATATAGAGACCTACAAATGCTAAAACGGTAATTTTAAACCTATATATATATTATAATTTATACTTCGGCATAACAAACTTTAAATATAAAACAATAAAGATGATATTATACAGGGTGATTGATTAGTGTGAGAAAGCTCAGTAGATCTGTTTTAGTAAAATTTACAAAAAAAAGTTATTACCAAAAATTGTAGGCAGCTTTATACTCCACATTTTAAAATTAGTTAAATTCTTACAGGGTGTTCCATAAGATGGTGGCACACCAAACTTATGTTTTTTTAAACGGAACACCCTATATTTTATTTGAAATTAGAAATCTGATTAACTTCCACATCCCAACAATGTAAAGTTTTATTATGTAATACCGGGTATTTAAAAAGTTATCACCAATATTACCTGAAAATAGTATCAAGTTTAACCCCCTGTATAATTAAAAAGGAGAATAGGAACATTAATCTATTGCAACCGTAGTTTTTTAATAATTGTTAAAAATTATAAATCATATTCGTTTTCATAATATTCGTGAAATCAAATACAGGGTGAGTCAAAGTGCTAGTACATTATTTTTTTGGTAATTTTAAATGGAACAAAAAAAATTAAAATGTTGAATTTGGAACCGTTGGCGAAACTGATACCGAAAACCGAAGGTACCTTCGGTCTATGAAGAAGATAACTTGGTTATCGAAACGCGCGTCAGGGATATAAAAGTGTGTGTTGGTGTAGTGGTAGTGTAAACGGTTTTCGGTATTAAATGGAACACCCTGTATTTTATATCACTATCGAGAAGTAATAATATCATACTTCAACTTTTATGAAGTACTCCATATACCTAGAGTAATCAGTTTTCTAGATATTTTTATTTTTTCATCAAAGTATTCATTTGGTAGATATTTTAACGATTACCAATAATTATTGTGAGTTGGCATTGATTGGTTTGTCAGAAACTGACAATTTGATATTATTGTTTATTAATTCACTAATAGTGTCACAGAATAGGAAACAATTTATTTCAATAAAATTTATAAAAAATAACCGACGAAAATAAAAAAAAAATAATAACACATAGAACAATAAAAAAACAACAGTAATTTCAACTTATCTTAAGTAAGGTGTTCAAAATGACCTCTCAAATGATAGTAATGAATTTTTATTACATTCCTCTAAAATCCAGATCATATCTACCATTTCGTCAGTAGTATTGCTAATTTAAATTGAATTTACTACTGAATTAATACATAATAATGTAAAACTATGTGTTTCTGACAAACCAATCAGGGCCAACTCACAAATAATTTTTGGTTAAAATACCTATCTACCAAATGAATACTTTGATGAAAAAATAAAAATATCTAGAAAACTAATAACTTTGGGCATAGGTAGTACTTTATAAAATTTGAAGTATAACATTAGTACTTTTCAATAGTGACATAAAATACAGGGTGTTCTATTTAAAATTACCAAGAAAATAATGTACTAGCATTTTGACTTACCCTGTATTTGATTTAACAAATATTATGAAAACGAATATGTTTTTTAATTCTTAACAATTATTAAAAAACTATGGTTGCAATAGATTAATGTTTCTATTCTTCTTTTTAATTATTCAGGGGGTTAAACTTGATACAACTTTCAGGTAATATTGGTTATAACTTTTTAAATACCCGGTATAACATAATAAAACTCTACATTGTTGTGATGTGAAAGTTAAGCAGATTTCAAATTTCAAATAAAATATAGGGTGTTCCAATTAAAAAAATATAAGTTTGGTGTGCCACCATCTTATGAAACACCCTGTAACATTTTAACTAATTTTAAAATGTGGAGTTTAGAGCTGCCTATAATTTTTGTTACTAACTTTTTTTTGTAAATTTTATTATAACAGATCTACTGAGCTTCCTCACACTAATCAATCACCCTGTATACTCATATAATTTATTATTACAAATCAGTAAAAGTTTCTTATTGTGGTTTAATGTTAGGTATTGAGTAAAGATTTTAGTATAAACTATTTTAACATTAATATTTTTCTATTCTGTGCAAAAAACTAAATTAATTATAAATAGATGTTTGTGAGTTGTTTTAATTGTGTTGTTCTGTTGTATATTAATTTTGTAGAATGTTTGCCATAACAAGGACTAACAATTAAAACAAACGTACTAATGTCAGCGCAAGAAGTTTTTATTTCTAAAATTTTTCAGGTGTTCGCGATATTTTATTGCTGTAGGGCACATGTAGAACGGAGCTTGAAAGTAGAAATAATGAAATATGTGTAAAGTTGACTAGCGTTCTGTACACCCACATGCCTTGTTAGCAATATAGAATTTTAGGAGTAATATTTTGTCCCAAAATAACCTGCGTTTATTTGCGTCCAATAGCAATGCGATTACAAGAACTCCGCTAGAGCGAGTAAATATTTTTTATAGAGCCACAAATAAAATACACAAATTCTATAAAAAATGCACCATTTAGAGTAGTTAAATACTCTTAAAGCCTCTTAAATAATATAAGTGCTAATATTTACAACACGTGGACATTAGCGTAATTATAATAGGAAGTTTTATTATTATAGTTTTAGTTTGGAAATAGTAAAATAGCTTGCATATCTGATGTGTGTTGATTTTTCCTCCGCAGTTTTGTTCTGTAAGACCGCTAAGATACTACAGCAGTTGTTACGTGCAGATCAAAAATTAATTTATGAATTTATGTTAACTTTTATAATTTTATTTTTCCTTTGCTTTGAACCACTTAAA
The DNA here is from genome assembly GCA_035357415.1 of Ophraella communa. Classification (NCBI taxonomy): domain Eukaryota; kingdom Metazoa; phylum Arthropoda; class Insecta; order Coleoptera; family Chrysomelidae; genus Ophraella; species Ophraella communa. Next base: position 25,233,470 of record CM068980.1, read on the forward strand.
TTATGTTCAGTGATGTTATTGAGTAATTTCTTAAAAAAAATTTGTCGAGGAATAATCCTGATTACATTGTAGTGTTTACTCCCTTAATCTTTTATAAATTAAAAAAAGCTTTTAATGTGGTTGAACAAACTCTGATTTAACTGGTTTATTTTTTAAAAATATGAGCTTGATCAAGTGCTAGAGTTCTACAGAAATTTGAAAATCGTCTTTAAAAAATTAATGTACCTAGAAAAACTACCTCCCTGCTGGATCCTTGTCTATTAGTTATCTACCGAAACAGAGAAATAATTATTTGCGAACACCTGGAATTATCTATTTAACAAGAAAACTAAGTGAAAAGTCATTGAATTTACACGTATATAAGTAAAACTTCAATTTATTATGCTTTAGTTTTAACTTCACAGAATTGGATATAACAGTTAAAAAGACCTCAAATTTGTGTGTTAGAAAAAATTTTGTATGAATGAAAGTAGCTTCAACAATTTTATATCGTTATATCCCTTAAAAAAGAATATAAATTAATTAATAGTAAATTACTTATGCCCTTAAGTTCTTATGCTTACCGCTTACCGTTTGTTCCAATACAGCATAATATAACAAACAGAGAATGGGGGACCTTTGGAACCAATTTCAAGTGTTCAAGAAGTTAAATAAATATTATTTAGCAATATACTTTTATTAATCAATTTTTTATGTAAGAGGGTAGCTGCTGCTTTGAAAATACCTCGGCGAACAGTATATGCTATAAAAAAAAGAAAAGAAAATAATCCAATTCTTTCTAGTCCAGTCAAAAGCAGACCTCGTTCTAAAAGTAAAACAACTGATCTACCTGAGGGAGCTAAGATGGCAGTACGGAACACATTATATGATATGTACGAACAAAGTAAGTATCAATTTATTTAAATATAATTTTTTGGTAAAATGTAAGTGTAGGGATTTTGTAATGAGTATTCAAATCATAATATATTCAAGAAACATTTGGGAAGGTATTTATATATATTTTAGAGTAGTTTTGTTACTACATTACAATTGAATAAACATCAATTAAGGTTAAAACGTTAATGAAATAAACAAATGGTATTTTTTGCAGCCATAACCCTAACAAAGCAATTCTGATTTGCATAGTTTCTAGTGAGAAAGTTATTATTGATACTAAATGTTATACAGGTAAATTTGTTTAATAGCAAGTTTGAAGAATAGCTCCATTAAACTCTGGTATACTAACAGTTTTTTTAAACTAAACATTTATGTAGCATATTGCTAAAAGGCTATAAAATATTTATAAATATCACCAGCTTTAATACAATAATAAATAACGTCCACCGTCACTTTAGCCATATCGTTATTAAACTATCAATCTACTACGACCTACGTGTTATTTATAGCGTTTTCTTTTGATACCAGAGCAACGCACTGAGTGCACACTGAGAGCGAGTTGTGTGTTCTATAGAAATGTCATTAGGGAGAGCAATCTGTCACGCATGTTCTTTTGAACAGACTGCTCGCTCTCGATGTGACCTGAGGGCACCAAAAACTGCTCTGACTATTCGACTCAGGGCAATACCATAGTACAACAAATTTACAGAACAGGACAATACGAATAGGTTAGGTTCAAGCGTTCAACGATTAAGTTCAAGTTGAAATTGGTAATTATGGAGGAGGTAAATAGGTCTCATATTCATCTTCAGAAGAATATGAAGAAAAGAGAGAATCAAAACCGCTCTATACCTTAAGTTCTCCTTCAACTTATATTCGCCTTCTGTAATTTCATAAAAAATTTTCAAGTACTAATAATAACCAAAAAAGTGCACTATATCAAATGCATTCTTTTGAAATGTCAAAAACACGCAGTTCGCTCTGAAAACGTCCGTTGCCAGTGCACAGTAAAAACTGGGGTAGTGCAAGAGCAATTTCAGTGCGCACCGAGGGCGCACTCAGTTCACTTTCTACTAATCTCAAAAGAAAACCCTATTAATGTATTGCGTTTGTATATGGTTCAAGGTCATGGGAAAAGATCCACCGAACGAACTGTACTAAACGTTTAAACTAAACCTTTTATTTAAAAAATAGATTTCTAAATGCAATGACAGCTGTTTCCTGGAATTAGCATGGTCAGATTGACATATTAAAGTAACATTTTGTTTGTTTGTAGCTGGGTACCTAATGTTGATTAAGTAGTATTAAGGCTAGACCAAGTTTGGAGGCAATAAGACATTACAATATTAAAGCCTAGATGTTATAAGGGATCCAGGATAAGGGATTATCCTGGTTAAGGATAATGAAAAACTCTTCGTTTTAACAAAACTTCCAATATTTATTTATTGGAAGTTTTGTTAAAACGAAGAGTTTTTTATTATCCTTAATTAGATGGACTTCCAAAAAGTAAGGGTTAGTACAATCAATTTGGATTATCCTGGATCTATTTCCCTCTAAAATCAGTATAACTGTGCAGGATATAGAAAAACTGTATCATACTGATCTTTACAATAACTTAATATATTTGTGTTACAATCTTATCTATGTATAAAAATAAATAAATAAAATATGAAAGTTAAGTTCAAACATTTAGTTGTTTATTATTTCCACAGAGTAAGGGTTAGGACAATAAATTTAATAACGTTTTTTATGATAATATAAAAAGTTAATAAATAAAATCTATTCCTTATGTATTAATTCTTTATCTTATTTATTCATTGGGTCTACCAAAATTATAATAAAAAATTCTTATTGATCTAAAGGTAAAGGTTTGCATACATTCAATATTTTTATAACTAAAAATATTTTTTGGAAAGTTTCTGACAGCTATTTATATTTTGAATTCCGCATATGCTTTATTGTATATTGTAAACAAAACGCATAGATACCAGGAACTTGTGGTCCTTGTCAAAAAAGGTTCAAATTTCCAATTTTGGCTGATTACGTAAATTTTTCGTTGATTTGTATACAATTTATAAGATTTAAACAACTTTTTTTCTATTCTTCTTTTATGCAATAGTTCCCATACTTTTTCCCATTGAACCCTTTGAACGTTTTTTCCAAATCGTTGAATACTACCTATATATAAGCATTTCTTTCAATTCTTTTTTCCTATTATTAGCTGTAATTTGAATATGTAGTACTGGGTCTCATTTCCTACCTGACACTGCTCTGTGTATCTGATAGCACATTTTCCATAAAAAGTTTATAAATAAAATCTATTCCTAATGTATTAATTTTTTATCTTATTTATTCATTGAGTCTACCAAAATTATAATAAAAAATTCTAATTGATCTATTTGCTTACTGGTCCATATACAACAATACAATATACAGAGGACGTAAAGGTTTGCATACATTCAATATTTTTATAACTAAAAATATTTTTTGGAAAGTTTCTGACAGCTATTTATATTTTGAATTCCGCATATGCTTTATTGTATATTGTAAACAAAACGCATAGATACCAGGAACTTGTGGTCCTTGTCAAAAAAGGTTCAAATTTCCAATTTTGGCTGATTACGTAAATTTTTCGTTGATTTGTATACAATTTATAAGATTTAAACAACTTTTTTTCTATTCTTCTTTTATGCAATAGTTCCCATACTTTTTCCCATTGGACCCTTTGAACGTTTTTTTCCAAATCGTTGAATACTACCTATATATAAGCATTTCTCTCAATTCTTTTTTCCTATTATTAGCTGTAATTTGAATATGTAGTACTGGGTCTCATTTCCTACCTGACACTGCTCTGTGTATCTGATAGCACATTTTCCACCTGTTGTTTTTTTCGATTCTTCCAGATTTGTTTATAAAGTTTGCCCACTGTACTTAGTATTGTGATTACTTGATAATTATTGCAGTATTTATTCTCTCCCTTCTTGTGAGTTGGTAGAATCACACCAACCGTTCGGTATTTTCTCATCTTCTATGATTCTGTTTGATAACTGTAGTAATAAAATTTTTCTTTTTTTTTGGTTTTATCATTCTGTAATGTCCAAAATCTTTTCAATTTTTTTTGTTCTTTATGGTTTCCTCTAATCCAGTACATGTGATTTCAATTTATTCTGTTATGATCCTATCCCAGTTAACTAGTTTTAGTATTTTTATGTTTTTCGGATATATCCTAAAGCCGTTTTGATTGGAAACACAGTATATATCTATTTATATAAATATAAATTATCTTTAATATTAAATTGATTGTACTAACCCTTACTTTTTGAAAGTCCATCTTATTAATAATAATAAAAAACTCTTTGTTTTAACAAAACCCACTATTTATTTAAAAGTCTGCTTTTTTAAACTCAATGACAGCCGTTTCGCTAGACAACTAGACAACATCAGCATTAATATCATTTAAAACACAAAATAATGTTGGTACAAAATTGTTAAATGTAAAAACAAAATTACCTAAATTAAAAAAATCTGGTGTTTACAAAATTAATTGTCCAAAGTGTAATGCTGTATATATAGGTCAAACACAAAGAAATTTTGAAGTAAGATTTAACAAACATTTAAGAACATATAGATTAAAACAACCAGATAAGTCAAATTATGCAAAACACCTACTTGAACATCCAACCTCTTACACACCAATGACATCCAAATACTACACACTTGTAATAAAAAAACAAAATTTAGATTTCCTTAAAGAACTTGAAATAAAAAGACATTTAGCAGATCCACAATTTAAAGTTGTTAATGAACAAATAAATCTGGGAAGTTCTCCACTTTTAAAGTGTTTGCTTTGATTGAGTCTCCATTTTATACATAGATAAGACGTAATTGTAACACAAATATATTAAGTTATTGTGAAGATCAGCATGATATAGTTTTTTCCTGGTTTTTCTATATCACTGCACAGTTATACTGATCTTAGAGGGAAATATATCCAGGATAATCCATTGGGGCTAATAACATCTTGGCTTTAATATTGTTGTCTTATTACTTCCATACTTGGTCTAGCCTTATAACTACCTAATAAACAGCAGGTGCCTAGCTACAAACAAACAAATAGTAACTTCAATATGTAAATCTAACTATGCTAGTTGTCTAGCGAAACGGCTATCATTGAGTTTTAAAAAAGCAGTTTTTAAAATAAATAGTGGAAGTTTTGTTAAAACAAAGAGTTTTTTATTATTCTTATCTTTTATATAAATATTTATGTACATTATTTAATATAATTTATGTAAAACATTTACTAGATTAATTATATAACCAATTATTTTAATGGATTGTTTATATAGTGATGATTAATGTGAAGAGAGGGAATAACACAGCAGCTAATTTTGAACAGGAGTATCGCAATTTTAACCGGTCCCATTGTCCATTTTGGTCAAATTATTCAAGGAATGTGAAGCTTTCAGTTTTCGGCTTATTCACCAAGACTTCAACTCCAATTAATTGAAGACCTTGCTTCTCGAAATCATTTACATAACTATGCTTTAGTTAGTTTCAATTCTTGAGGAAACAATAGTCTTACAATATCAGACTTGCGATAGCGATTCTCTTGGTCGATACAACACTTTTAATTATATCCGACAAAAGTCAACCCAAATTAACAAGAGATATGGTTAAATGAAATTCTTATTAAAAATAATAGTTATATCAGTAACATTAAAAAAAAGAAAATTTAGTAGAAGATGATATTAATATACTACTAATATTAACATATTAGTAGTATATTTATTTTAATAATATATTTTAAACCATAAATCATCATTATCCAAAGTAAGCTTTTACACATCGAAATTGGTTAGGTAGGTGACTTTTTTCGCATCTGTTCTAAATTTACACCATTGGAGCTTATTTAGCATATACTTATTTTCAGTTAAAATAATAAATCTAAGAAAAGAACTATCACAGGGTTTTAATATCAAAATAACCCTTTTGAATCTTTTAATTTCTTACACAGAATTAATACCGATTTGTTAAAATCTTACAGGTTGCGTAGGCAACACAAAATACTTACGCCGTCACCATTTGGATTAGCTTAATTTAGGAATTTATTGCTCAGTATATACTGACCTCTATCAAAACCTTATGGTTGTACAGAGGTCTGCGGAAAAAAATGTTTTTTTAACCGATTTCTATGTCATTGTGATGAATTTCATCCACTGCTTAAAACAGGGTTGCCGGATAATAGATAAATCTTTGTTGACTGAGTTTTAAGCATCGATATAACTTTAAACTAGACTGCTAATCCCATATAACAAAACTTCATCCATTTACTAGATTTCAGTGAGCCTTCAGAGCATGCGCAATGAAGTTTCATGAAATTGCATCATTTATTTTTATTCAGCTAAAAGCTTATGTGATCTTGGGTTCTCCTAACTCGTACTGTAATAAGTCACCTACCGACCTTGTAACGTATAATACTATTAAGTTACCACTAAATTATTATTATATTTACTTTGCTGTTTTTATATTTATTAATTTGGACGAATTGTTTCTGAAAAATATTCACACCATAATTGGGACAGGTTTCTGTTGTCTGCTTTCACAAAACCGTTTGGTATTATAAAATAACTTTGTTCGGGTTTGCCAGTTACCTATCATTTTCAAACTATCCTCAAAATGTCAGAAGCCTGCGAACAAGGAAATCCGAACACATAATTTTTTAGTGCTCAGGCTTGTAAATGTTTAAAACCTGCATTTTTATTTACCTAAAATATTTTTTTTTATAATTTGACAGAAATATGGACAATCTGTCAATCTGACACCTCGTCGGCTGCGAGCCGCCGCGAAAATAAGATTTACAAATAATGACATAATTGGGATTGACTATAATGAACAGATATTGAAACTGTGTTGGCTTCAATCCAATCGAAAGAAACAAAAAAAAGGATTTCAGAAAAGTTAAAAGAGAAGAAAGAAAAGAAGAAACAGAGATCGCAATGGGATAAAAATGGAAATTTGGAGAATTCTAGATTCCTAACGCAAATTATGTTAGATATGAGAACATGAGTATGGTAGACATTTTTGAGCAGATTATCGATAATGAAGTCATTCAGCTTATTGTAGAAAAAACTCGACGTTATGCAATGTTTTTAAATTGTCCTGGTCCTGGGATAAGATATGACGAAATTATGTGTTTTATTGGAATTTTATTTATTTCTGGTTACAACAACTTACCGTCTAAAAGACATTATTGGTGTTCCAGCAATGATTAAAAAAACTACGCCTTTTACGAGTCCATGCGACAAAGCAGATTTTTGCAAATTTGCAGATTTCTTCACTTAGGAGATAATACAAACATTAATCAACAAGACAAAGCTTGGAAAATACGTCTCCTGGTGGCATTGTTTAAAGAACATTGTATAAGGAATTTCCAACCCGAGGAACATCTTTCTTATGATGAGAGTATGGTAAAATATTTTGACAAGCACTCTTGTAAACAAATTATTCTAGGAAAACCAATCAGATTTGGTTATAAAATGTTGTGCTTGAATACTAAAGAGGGGTACTTGATAAATTTCAAACTTTGTCAAGGACAATCTTACAAATCTAATACTGACTATGGGCTGCTATTTGGAATGGCTAGTGCTCTTCTATTAATTTTATTAGACGAATTACCAAAAAGCCAACGTAATCTAAGATACCACATTTATATAGACCATTTATTTTCTTATCTGGAATTTCATGTTTATTTTGCAATAGGAACATTATGAGATAACCGTATACCTGCAACATGTCCTACAACTTCTAAGAAGACATTTGGAAGTAAAAATCGCGGCTACTTGGAAAAAAGTCTCGATAAAAACGACAGACTGTTATTTATTTGTTGGATGGACAATGCTATTGTGTCCATGATTTCATCATCATATGGTACCTCAACCAGTAAATCATGTCAAGTGTAATTCTCAGAAAGGCATATTATTATATTTCTATGCCGCAAGTGATTGCTCAATACAATAAATTCAAGGGAGTCACTGATCAGATGGATCAAAATGTAGCTATTGGCATTCGGTGAAAGAAATGGTATTGGCCCACTGTAACCTAGTTGCTAGACGGACGGAAGACAATAAAAAACGAAGATGTACCAAACGAACTTGTAATTCAATTGTGAAAACAATGTGTTCCAAGTACAAAATAGCTTTGTGCTTGGACTGTTTTGCTAGTTTTCACAAATGTTAAAAAACAATGTTTAAAATTACCCTGATTTTAATAAAATCATTTTAAGAAATGATAGGCTTATTTTTTAAACGTGGGTAGGGCAGGCGCGCTTAGCGCTGTCATATGGCAACATCATTTTTCTTAAAATTTGCAGATAAAATAAAAAAAGTTTATTGAAAAAAATTGTTTTTTAAACTGTTTTGGTCCACATTCCTAATCTCAAAATTTAAAATCTGGAAAAATATGAATTGATTGTACTAACCCTTACTTTTTGGAAGTCCATCTTATTAAGAATAATCAAAAAATCTTTGTTTTAACAAAACTTCCACTATAGTGGAACACATTTGAATTTTCTAAAGATCTGATTTTTGTTTTAGTTCTAGTGAACAGACTTCCTGCTGAAAAGATAGTTTTCAGAGCTACAATTTTAAAGGGTATATGCTTAAAAATGTTTATCACAATTTTCAGGTAATTGGTAGTCATTCATGAACTTACTAAAAACAAAGGAGTCTGTAGGATTAAAAATGTTGTTGGGATTAGAAGCCAATGTGCGTATGTCAGTTAGGTAGGAGGCAATAGGACCATTAGGAGGGTTAATAGAAGAGACAATTCGTCTAACACTAAGAGTAGCTTTGTGGATCTGGGGTAAAGCATAGAATCTGGAAAAAGGAGAATTGTAAGTGGTCAATCTTTGCCTGTTCAGTTGGTATTAATAATTTTTTTGTTTTAGATTCGAAATAAGCTTATTAGCTTACTATTGCAAGAATGTTCATTTCTCGTTCTCAGTATCCTAAAGAAGAATTTAAAATATCCTGACACATTCCCAGATCTGGTACCTGTTTTTTCCTGAGTTTTACATCAGATCATTTATATATATATATATATATATATTATAATATTTTTATTTAATTTATTATTTAAGTTTGATTAAATATTTGTTTGATTTAATTTGAATTTTATTTTAATTGGCTAGCTCAGTAATTTACCTTTTTATTTTAGTGTTGTTGTATTTAATTTTAATTTATGTGAGTCGGGAGCATGAAACTCGTTTTTCTCTTTGAGTCCTGGCTTTTACGATTTAAATAAAAAGAAACACATTGATTTTAAAATAATTTAATTTTTAAAGAAATTTAATTTTTTATTATTCAAAATATTATTACCAATGCCCATATACTATATTAGAATTAATTCCTATTCATACTCTCCAGTGCGCATGCGTTATAGAGAGTCGTACGTTCTCGTACAGACCGAACAATTTGACAAAATGAATACTTATCCGATACGACAAGCAACATATGTTTTCTATTGATTCACACAGAAAGTTCAATACATAGAAGAATTTGGTTTAAATATACACATAAAAATTGCATAAATAACTGTGGAAAAATATTAGATTATAAAGAATTATATATATACACATGGAAACAATAAAAATTTTATATACAGAGATGAATAGGTTACATGGATGAAAATTCTAAAATCACCTTATGACATTGAAATTGACGTAAGTACATAATTTTATATCGATATTGAATTAAGCCTTTTTATTAATTCATTCCAATTAGTATTATCAATTATTTAAACAGTCATTACATAAAATTCTTTCTTTTTATTTTCTAGATTATATATTTCTGCAGAGTTTATAAATTTATGGAAAATTGTTCACTAATCTGAGCTCATGAGTTTTTAACACTGATTCTTGTTATTATTGGCCAATAATAATTTAAACACACTGACCTGATGTTCTGGACACGGGATGACCTCTTCTGGACTCGGAATGCTTCCTTGAAGTTCTAACACTATTATTCTGGAGAATTCTCAAAACATTTGACGGCAGACTAGTTATAAACACTGGCAAGTACAACTCTAATTATTTTTAATTGTAATTTAAACGTTTTCTTAAGAAAATTGGGAATTTACTAAATTTTTGGGAACACACTAATATAAGCTCCTGCTTCCACCATATCAAATTCCAACTAACTAACGCTTTCTCTGCTATGTTCAACTTTTTTCAATAAACAAACTTTTGTTTGTTTCAACTTACTATCTCAAAAAGTTGTTTCTATATTTGTTACAATTGACACTTTTCATTTAAAACAGTCCATATACAATATTATATTATCAATCTTATTATTACAATATCCTTGATTGATAAACATAAATTCTTCTATGTATTCTTTCTATCATATTTTATATTAAATTATTTTTACTCATACATTAACAAATTTATTATTTATCGAATCTATGTCTAATCTTCTTAATACTATATAAAAATTTCTCTAACCATCTATTGAAATATATTCTCCTTATTCTACTAACTGTGTGTTGTTTTTTTTTTTTTTTAATTTTAATTATTTAAATTGATAAGTATGCAGAATTAACTACTAAGATTATTTTTATTTTAGATGAACAGCTGATTGAATGCTGAACAATGATCCATGGGCTTGGTGTATTAACTATCCTACAATATGTTTACTAGACAATGTTTTATATTTACTATTATTAAGGTACTTTCTTTATTTATTAAATTGTATTATATTACTTATTTAATATATTTTTACTTCAAATATTTTTTTTATTAAGAATAGTGTTTCCTTTTTTTAAATTATTTCTCATAAGATATCATTTTTAATCATTTTCATCTTATCAAAATATTCATTCAGAACTAAATTCTTTTAAGAAATATGATATCTGGTTCAATTCTCCTCAAATTTAAATTTAAATGATATCCATACCTTGGATATTTATTTAAATTTTAATTTTCTTACTATTAATAATCGATATTATTTAATTTAAAATTTTTCTTTATAACTTTATGGCATAATCTCAACTTTCTTTAACTTATTTCTCAAATATCTGTTCACATATTTCCTATTACAATCCCTACAAGTATTTCTTTCTATACCTATATCATTATTCTTTCCTAAAATACACTTGATTAAAATCTATGTCAATTTCTATTCTTACTATTACTTCATATAATACTTCTCTACTCTCATTTTCATACTAACATCCCCTTATATATTAACTTATTTCTTTTTAATTTCATTATATTTTAGTCAACTATATACTCCTCATATCATATTTGTTTTCAATATTCTTTATTCAATATAATTAATTATTTCTTAAATTCATATATATATCAAAATCAATTTCCCTATTCCTTCATGTATTTTCAAGTAATCTATAAGCTTCTAATTGACATCAAAGATTATCTCCTATATTTTTAATCAATATTATTCATTATTATCCTTTCCTAACCTTTATTACTCACATCTTATTTCCTTATTTAAAATTTGTGAACTTCTATCTGAGATTTGAGTTATTTTAATTTTTTTATCCCCTCTATCTTATATTTTAATATTTTCCTTCAATGTAAAGCCAGTATCTCATATAAATTATTTTCTTTATTTACTATTTATTGATTTGCCATATTCAAATTTTCAAATCTGTTTTTTAATTATCAGTTTTTTTTTTTTTAATAATTTTCTTTATATTGTATTATATTGATTCATTCATTTATTTATTTTTAGGTACTCAAGAAAAATGTGACGGATTTAATTGGATCATCAGCTGCCAAATAAAAAACAAAACTCTGTCTATTACCTAATTTATCTATGTACACTACCTAATATTAAATTTAAAAACTATAATTCTGACTATTATTTTATTCTTTTAACTATTGTTCGTAGCATAACATTCTTCTACTTGTATCTCCTGCCTGACCATATTTACCTGTCTCCTATTTTCTTCATCCCTATTTCTGTTTTGGTCGGGATTATTTTGATTTCCTCTACCATTTTGTCCATCTCTTCCTCTATTATAGGTATTATTCCCATAATGATTTCTCCTTTCATCATAATTTTGATTTCTTTGATTTTCCTGATATCTATTTCCATTATTCCTCTCTCGATTCCTATTTGGTTCTCCATTTCCTTGATAGCGCCTATCATCATAGTTCCTATTTCCATAACCTCTATTTCCATTACCTTCATAATAATCTCTCCTAAAATTACCATTTCCAGTATCTCTTCGGGTATCATTTCTTATGTTTCCAATTCCATTTTCTCTTCGTACATCATTCCTGGTATTTCCATTTCCTTGTTGGTATCTGGGGAAACCATTTCCGTTTTGTACACTTCTTTCCATTCTCTGTAAATACCTGGATAAATTGTCCATTGTTTTGATGTTATGTAGGGCAATTGTTTCCGAAACTTCGGAATTGAAGTGTCTCCCGACATATAGAACTAATTCCTCCTCCTTCATAACAGGTTCCAGATATTGTGCCATGTTATAAAGTTGCATAGCATATGCATTTAAATTTTTGTTTCTATTATAATCAAATTTCCCGAAGTACAGTCGTTCCCTGAAATTTGCCTGATGGATTTCACCCCAGAAATAGTCAATAAATTGTTTTTCAAATTCCTCTATGTTGTTTATCCCTTCTTCCTTGTTACAAAACCATAATAGGGCATGTCCCGATAACATCCCTCTAATAATGATCTTCTTCTCCATTATATCTCTGATTCCTTTGAGTTTACTTGTAATTATTTTGATAAACACCTTCGGATGAATGGTATTTATATTCCCATCAAACTTAACTCCGATATCCATGTTTCCCGTGTATATAACTCCACCTCCATTTCTCCTAATGTTAAATTCCATTTCTTCCATGCTTTCTTGCCATTTTCTATTCATTTCTTCTATTTCCTTGTTTATTTGTATTCCCATAACTTCACTTCTTGTGATACATATTCCTGTTTTTTCTTCAACTCGACAATCTAAATCCTTAAGTTGTTTATTTACATTTTCTTTAATACTTTCTACTTCCTTTGTTCTATGATTCGCCTGTTTTGAGACTTCTACTTGAATGGTTTCTGGTAATTTTTCTTCCATGTATCTTCCTAATTCCTGTACTTCTTCCAATACTTGCTTTTCTATTTCTTCTCTGATTTTTATTCCATTTTTTTGTATTTCTATTCGCAAATTTTTATTTTGATCCTCCATATCTTCTTTCACCTTGTCAATTTTCTTTCCAAATTCTTCATTGGTCTTCTTAAGTTCCTTGATTTCCTTCAAACTTTCTATTTTGACTTCATCTATTTTCTTTTCTAATCTGTTCATATTACCATTGATGTTGTTTATATCCCCTCTAATTTCTTCTCTCATACTATTCATGTTTCCATTCAGATTATCCTCCATAGTGTCCATTTTTTATCCATTTTGTTCATATCTCCCCTCATTGTATTCATATTTCCATTCAAATTATTAATATCTTCTTTTATACTGATCAAGAATTGCATCATGTCCATCTGATCATCTCTACTTCTTCTTCTTTGCATTTTCTGTCGCCTATCTTCTTGTTCTACAGCTTCCCCATCTCCTGTCATACTTTCTTCTTGTGCATCACTTTCCACTTGTTGTCCTTGCTCCAAATATACCGCTTGATAATCTCCCATACCATGACTTCGTTCTTCCCTTTCCTCTTCCGAACCACTGTCTGCTCCTACCTGCCTACCATCTCTCAATGTCATCCGTTTTGCCATTGTAATTGTGTTTAAAAATTTTAAATGCTTACTAAATTTTTAATAAACCGCCCCACGTTGGGCGCCAATTATAATATTTTTATTTAATTTATTATTTAAGTTTGATTAAATATTTGTTTGATTTAATTTGAATTTTATTTTAATTGGCTAGCTCAGTAATTTACCTTTTTATTTTAGTGTTGTTGTATTTAATTTTAATTTATGTGAGTCGGGAGCATGAAACTCGTTTTTCTCTTTGAGTCCTGGCTTTTACGATTTAAATAAAAGAAACACATTGATTTTAAAATAATTTAATTTTTAAAGAAATTTAATTTTTTATTATTCAAAATATTATTACCAATGCCCATATACTATATTAGAATTAATTCCTATTCATACTCTCCAGTGCGCATGCGTTATAGAGAGTCGTACGTTCTCGTACAGACCGAACAATTTGACAAAATGAATACTTATCCGATACGACAAGCAACATATGTTTTCTATTGATTCACACAGAAAGTTCAATACATAGAAGAATTTGGTTTAAATATACACATAAAAATTGCATAAATAACTGTGGAAAAATATTAGATTATAAAGAATTATATATATACACATGGAAACAATAAAAATTTTATATACAGAGATGAATAGGTTACATGGATGAAAATTCTAAAATCACCTTATGACATTGAAATTGACGTAAGTACATAATTTTATATCGATATTGAATTAAGCCTTTTTATTAATTCATTCCAATTAGTATTATCAATTATTTAAACAGTCATTACATAAAATTCTTTCTTTTATTTTCTAGATTATATATTTCTGCAGAGTTTATAAATTTATGGAAAATTGTTCACTAATCTGAGCTCATGAGTTTTTAACACTGATTCTTGTTATTATTGGCCAATAATAATTTAAACACACTGACCTGATGTTCTGGACACGGGATGACCTCTTCTGGACTCGGAATGCTTCCTTGAAGTTCTAACACTATTATTCTGGAGAATTCTCAAAACATTTGACGGCAGACTAGTTATAAACACTGGCAAGTACAACTCTAATTATTTTTAATTGTAATTTAAACGTTTTCTTAAGAAAATTGGGAATTTACTAAATTTTTGGGAACACACTAATATAAGCTCCTGCTTCCACCATATCAAATTCCAACTAACTAACGCTTTCTCTGCTATGTTCAACTTTTTTCAATAAACAAACTTTTGTTTGTTTCCAACTTACTATCTCAAAAAGTTGTTTCTATATTTGTTACAATTGACACTTTTCATTTAAAACAGTCCATATACAATATTATATTATCAATCTTATTATTACAATATCCTTGATTGATAAACATAAATTCTTCTATGTATTCTTTCTATCATATTTTATATTAAATTATTTTTACTCATACATTAACAAATTTATTATTTATCGAATCTATGTCTAATCTTCTTAATACTATATAAAAATTTCTCTAACCATCTATTGAAATATATTCTCCTTATTCTACTAACTGTGTGTTGTTTTTTTTTTTTAATTTTAATTATTTAAATTGATAAGTATGCAGAATTAACTACTAAGATTATTTTTATTTTAGATGAACAGCTGATTGAATGCTGAACAATGATCCATGGGCTTGGTGTATTAACTATCCTACAATATGTTTACTAGACAATGTTTTATATTTACTATTATTAAGGTACTTTCTTTATTTATTAAATTGTATTATATTACTTATTTAATATATTTTTACTTCAAATATTTTTTTTATTAAGAATAGTGTTTCCTTTTTTTAAATTATTTCTCATAAGATATCATTTTTAATCATTTTCATCTTATCAAAATATTCATTCAGAACTAAATTCTTTTAAGAAATATGATATCTGGTTCAATATATATATATAATACAATTTTTACATAATTATATTCATATTAAATACAAAAATACAAATAAATAAATGCATTCCTTTCTCTCATGCATTCTATGGGTTGTACAGAAATCCTTATTCACATGACAACTAAAAATAAATAAAAAATTAGGTTGTTTAAAAAGAGCAATGTGTATAAATAATATATAAAAATAAATGTAGAAAGAGGTAAAGGAGTTACATAGAAGTTCTTTTCGTGGAGTAAAATATATCTTTTCTACCCGCTTCCTTGGAGTTTGATTCTAACTGTCGTGTATAATAAATTCATAAAATATTTTTGTTATATCTACTACAACTATCTACATGGAATAACCGCACAATATTTTTGGCCGAATACTGGTGCTAAGTCTACTCATCGGTCCAATCAACGAGTAGAGTTTCCGCATAAAAACTTTAGCCATAGTTACCCTTCCATGGATATGCATTTTACTTAGTGTAATTGGTTGAACAGTGTACCCCAAGTCCTTAATATGAGGACTTGCTTGGATAATTTCCTCTGTAGCCTAAGCCTGGAGAAAAGATATTTTGCTCTGAAATAGCCACATGGGACCATGTATTCTGGTTTTAATGAATTAAGCGTCAATTTATTTTTTTAAAGTATAGTGTTGAGGTGACTAGACTAAGTACCAGACTAAGATGTAAGAAGGTCTGAGGTAAACCGCAAATACAGTGTAGGAATCCAGAAATAGTCAAGGAATCTAGACTGTGTCAAAAGCTTTCTTAATGTGAAGCTCTACCATGACAGAGGGTTGTTTTTATCGGAAACCAATTCTTATGTGGTTAATTGGCTGGGTCAGGGCACAGTGTTCTCCTCTGAAACCCCGTATTACTTTATCGAAATTGTAAATTATTCGATAAAGAAATAAAATATAAACCCCGCAAATTATCAACAGTTCAAACATACAAAAAATTAAAGAGAAACGAACTAAAACTTGGAAAAGATAGTAAAATGACCTGAATAATATCATAACCGAACAAAGTTTTGGTAAGCCGATACTTTTTAATAAAGATACTGTTTCCTTGAACACCTCATGCCCTTTCAATGACACCTCAGAACTGAGTTAGAAACGGAATTTGGGAGCAATGGCTACTGTCCCAGGACAACCTTCATTGAACGTTGAAGCATCAAACCTTCCCCAAAATAGCGGTATAAAATAAAGAGAAGTGTGCCAAAAATTAATAAAGAAAGTGTATGGAAAAGACAATACGCCGTACCAAGCAAATCTGGAGAATTGATTAACAGCATCGGAAAATTCTTCAAGTACAGTCTATATTAACGAACACCCCGACATTCTGGACTTTTGTACAAGCAAGTGTGAAGAAGCAGTACAAGGAAAAATTGCCTAGAAACTATGAAAATCTTCGAACGCAATAAAGAAGAGAATAGTATTATATTACATAGAGCTCCCCACGAATATAACGACCGATAGTAAGTATAGTCACAACTGTACAAAATAACACCAACCTGAATACAACTACATAGAGGACAGACAATATAAACGACGGGGTAAAGAAGGGGCTCCGTGAAGGTAATTTTGCCCACAACCTTAATAATATTAATTAGAACAATTCCACCTCAGACCCGCAGATATATTCGTCTAGCAATACACCAAAACTGCTAAATCCAAAAGTAGCATTGCGAGGCAACTAACCGTGTTTACACTAGTAAAAGAACAACGGATGATCTCGATGAAATATTATACAAAATAATACTATTTTATACAAACAAATAATCGGAAAATCCCAACCAAAATTTTCAATTAATATAAAAGTCTTTTGGACTAGGATAGCTCTAACTAAAACTAAACAGACGCAAACGACAAAAAGCGTAAAAGTAAAACGAAGAAAGCTAATACTTAATATTCGAAAACACTATTGCACACGAAAAAAAAAAACAAATAAAATCGAACCCACAAATTTTACTATTGGATCCAATAGTAAGGCTAAAAATAAAATGTGTCTACTAGTGATAAATATAAAAATAAAGCTTTATATAAGACGATTATCCAGCTCCACCAAAACAAGAATTTCGAAATAAAAAATATCAACAATTCTTTTGTTATATATACGCAAAAGGACGAAGACTGCGCCACTCTGAACAATAAACTGATGAGCACTATTCAGAACTTTAATATTGTGCTTGTTTCCATTATAATGCTGTCATGCGGCATGTAGTATCCTAAAAAATATTTTTTTGTTTGGCTTATTTCTTTCATGTGACATGTATATCATTTCGTATAAAATTCCCATCTTTGAGACTGAGCTTGTCCAGCTGAAAAATTGATTTTAAATGATTCTGAATTAAATGTTTATTGTTAAATGGTTCACTCGATGTAATCCACGCTACTGCATGGTGGAAGTTGATATTCGCATGAAATTTCGCATCTCAATTGGCCACTCAAACACTTGGCGAACTTGTTATTGATATGAACACAAAACTTGCTTGGACGATTGCACAACCGTCATTGGATTTTTCCACATATTTGTCTGTATTGTTCTGAATATTTACTGAATTTATAATAAACGATTATTGATTAAGAAAGATTATTGATTTATTCGGTACGATGGACCTATGTTTTCGTGTAGTGGAAGGTAATTTTAATATTATTTATACATAACTTTATATTACTAGTAAAAGAAAAATAAGCAAATGCTTGCCGTAGAATATAAATTAATCAATGCTTAAAAATGTCATATTTAGAAATTGAAATATATGTCAATAATAAAGCTCTGAAATCTAAGTTAAACATTATTTGTAAATTGTTTGGGTCCACGTCTTTTAAGTGTAGTTAGTCGGCATTAGCACATTCATAAAAAACTAAAAAGTCTCGAACTAAAGTCATACACTCACATTTTTGAATGGCAAAAGTAACTTTTATGTCAGAAATAGGAAAAATAATGCGATAACCTCCAAATTCCTTCTACTTATAAGTCTTCAAGCCCCAATTTCGAGGGACCAGTATCTATCTAGATGTCTCATCTAAATACCAAAAAGGAAACACTCCCGGTAATGACACAATCCAAGACACTGCTTGAAACCAATAACCTTAAAATTTCTAAGCTTAATTTAAATTTTAGTAAAACTAAATTAAAAAGGTCCAAGTAGGGTGGTACAGCAAAGTCGTAATGTGGGGGTGCCCTATCTTGGGAAGATGGGAAGAAGAGGAAAGATCGAATGGCCACACCTATATTTTTTTATTGGGGTACTTGAAGAGCAAAGTTTATCAAAGTCGCCCAAATGATATAGAACAGTTAAAGGAGCGTATCAGAAACGTTAGAGATGAAATTACTACTTAGCTGTCTTATTGCATTATTGCTGAAGATTATCAGTTTGAACATTTAATATAAATAAATTGTTTGATACTAAACCGTTTAATATATTTTAGTAAATAAACAGTTTTCGTCGACCCTGTAAAAATAAATATTCTAAATAATTACATGGTTGTAAAGACAATTAGAAGACCTTTTTAAAGAGGTGTCTTAAGACTTATGGTTGCATTTAAAAAATTGAAAATTACCTACGTACCTATGTCCTTAGCGACATACTGTAAGTATATATTACATTTTTAGAACAAAAATGCTTTCGACCTAATTTTTTGGAGACAAAGCGAAGTGATATCTGTGAAATAAGTTCTGTAAATTGTGATACAAAGTATGCAGGACAAACCAAAAGATCGTTAATAACTAGATTTAAAGAGAGTTCTGCTCATTTAAAATAATATAGTATTATTATTTTTATTTTAAACTTTTATGGTTAAATTTATTTTAAATTTTTATGGTTGATTGAATGAAATATATTTACAGCTCATTATGGGCATTCTGCTTCCTTTAAGCCTGTTACTTTTTCTTGTGTATAGGATTCCTTATATTTGACACGAAAAAAAATGAATGTTAGCATGAATCATTTTCTAAAACATTTTTGTGATTATGGTGGCGGTGCCGGGTAGGTACTCATTTTGCAACTATTTTTTGGATAAGATTTATCATGACGATTTAAATATAGCTATTTATGCAATCAGTTACGAAATGCCTAATTTTGTGTAACGCGTAAGTCTGTTGCTGTTACTTCATGTTATTTGTCAGTTTGACATTTTGTAAAAAAGTCTAGACGGAAGGTTTTTAGCGAGATTGATGTATTTTTATTTTTATTTTAAAAAAATGAGTGATTCAAGATCCGAAGAGCTACCAATAGATATTGAAGAGGAAGCAGGTAATGCTATTATCAGTAATTCCCAAAAAGTCAAAAGGCAGTTTATGTTTTGTTTCCACATTATGGACACTTTGCTTAATGTTAAGGTCTGAACTAAATCTGAAAAGGAATATTGATATTAAAAAATATACAAATTTGGTAGCATAATTAAAAGGCAAGCGGCACAGGGCTAAAAAGTGAAATTTTTGCCAAAATTTTAGTAGAAGATGATGACAAAGAATACTTAATGGCTAGGTTGCAATGATAGTTGGAATGGCAGGAGCATGCAGAAAAGCAGAATTAACATTTCTTCTAGTTGAAAATTTTATAGACGAAGGAAGCCATTTTCGTGTTGATATCTCACTTTCAAAAACAAAAGCTTCAGAAGAAGCTCTGCCACTTTCCTAGCAGACAGTGGCGCTAATATTTTAAAATTAAAGAGGCATGGACGTTGGAAATATACCTCTGTTGTGAAGGGATATGTTGAAAATTCCATGAATAAAAAAAACTTATAGCGCAAGAAATATTTGGTTAAACATATTTCGCCGCTTCCCAAATAACGGCAATTAAAAAAATATGCCGTCGTAAATTAATTTGAATAATTGCAATAATTGTGTTATCAAGATTTATAATAATTAATTAATTTATAATTTATATTTTTAACTTATAACAGTTTAATAAATAGAATAATTATTTTTGTCACTAATTTTGAAATACATTTTTCGTCACCATCATGGACGTTGGAAATATACCTCTGTTGTGAAGGGATATGTTGAAAATTCCATGAATAAAAAAAACTTATAGCGCAAGAAATATTTGGTTAAACATATTTCGCCGCTTCCCAAATAACGGCAATTAAAAAAATATGCCGTCGTAAATTAATTTGAATAATTGCAATAATTGTGTTATCAAGATTTGTAATAATTAATTAATTTATAATTTATATTTTTAACTTATAACAGTTGAATAAATAGAATAATTATTTTTGTCACTAATTTTGAAATACATTTTTCGTCACCAATTGCATAAAGTGTCACTTTATAATATGTCAAAATTGTCAAAATTAGAAAAATTATATTTTTGGTTCTAATTAAAAAAAACAATAAAAATACTTGTTGAAAAATACAAAAAATGTAAAAATTAAACTTGTTTTATTATATTTATTTATATATGCTCTCAATAATTTTTCGAAGGCAGGGTCTGGATCTTATAGGATATGGTTCACTCCTTCTTTATCATGGTCTCCTTCGTAGGGCGCTAGTCGGTTTTGATGGACCACTTTTCGTTTTTCTATAGATGATCCTCTTCTTGATTAAATACCACCCAAGATTTTTGAAAAAAAAAATTTTTGGAGAAAACCTTTTCTCGTCGGGTTCTGAAGTCATACTTTGTCCCCTTCGTTGAAAATGCCTTCTGTGGCCTACGTGTCATATCGTTTATTCATTCTGTCGCTGGCAACTTGAAGGTTCGTACGAACCAATTCGTGTACATCGTCCATCCTTTTTCTTATATTGATCACGTAATCTTCTCTCGCCAGGTGTTCTCCAGCTCGACAACCAAACTCCAGGTCACAAGGAAATCTCATTTCACGTCCAAATAAGATTTGTGTTTCTCCTGTGGACTCATTGACAATCGATCGATAAGCCATTGCAAATAGGGAAATATATTGGTCCCAATCTCTCTGATGGCTGAAAACTACTTTAAACAAATATTTTCCAATGGTCCTGTTCATTCTCTAGACCATTCCGTCTGACTGTGGATGTAGGTAACTCCGTTGGTCTGGTCTTCTTCATTACCAACTTGTCACAAATTTCTAGGAATAGATTGCTTTCGAAGTTTCTTCCCTGGTCGCTATGAACTTCCATGGGCGTCCATATCGGCTAATGAACTCTTTCATCAATACATCCGTGACAGATGTGGCCCCTTGATTCGGGATAGCGTAAAATTTTATCAATTTTGTGAAATAGTCCATCACAACCAGGATGTATTTACAACCATTTTCTGTCATCGGAAATGGTCCCGCGATGTCTATAGCAAACCTGGGCTTCCAACATTATATTGTATCATAGGTGCTGTTCGCTCGCGATCTGGTTCAATATTCGTAGCACAACTTCTTACACCAGTCCTTCACATCGTAGGAGCTGTTCATCCAATAAAACCTTTCACGAACACTTTACTCCCGATGGACTGTCGTGTAACTTTTTTACTACCTAGGCTACTCTAATTTTAGGGATAACTATTTGTTTTATAGTCTAGGAACCATCACCGTTTTAAAGGATTCGTTTTAGCAACTCTTCTTCCAGGATAAGGAAGTCTCATTAAGCCTAATATGCCTCTAAAGTGTCGGTGAGAATCTCGGCACTTCGTGCTAGGTAGGTTGCCGATCTTTCTTCCATTGTTGAATCATCTTCAGGTGGGGATTTTTCTCCTGATCCTCTCTGATCCTTAGGGCTGGCCATTTTTTACTGACTACAGTAGTTCTTAAAACTGCAGTTTCCTTAGATTCTACCTTGTTGCAGTGGGAACAGTCTGCTGGGCACGGTCGTCTAGAGAGGGAGTCAACATTTCAATGGCTCACACCAATCCCATGTTAGATGCTGCCCCCTCGTGGACTACTCGTTCTAGTTTTCATAAAGCTAGAGGTTTCTCTGGTTTTCTGGAGTCCTAGGGCGCTTACACGAACTTCGTACATGTTCTAGAACACCAAAATTCCAGCACCTAATCTTCTTGGACTTCCTGTCTACCGCGTTCTTTAAGTTGACGATCTGGTCCAATCTACCTTTGTCACCATCTTGTTAAATAGCCCTGACCTTTTTATATTCTAAAGCTTTCGTATCTACTTTACATTACAGAGCAGCAGCTGTGTTTTGGGATGGCGTCCTTTGCATATCAGAGTCACGTAATCCGTCTAAAAAGCCTGAACACCCAGACATTATATCATGTCTTCTGCATGGTTCCGATGGATAAGCAACTCTTAAAGAGTTTCTTTACGTTTCTGCCTTCGGTTCTTCAGCTGGGATTGGTACAAGTACTCCTGGTGTTGTGACCATATCGCAGTCCAGACTTTTCTTCAACTGCTCGAGTCATCCGTTTCCTTAAGGGGTTTCGCCTAGAAGTACATCTAAAGGCATCTCCCCGAAGCGCGATGGTTAAGTTCACTGCCTTCTCCCTATTGGACCAATTATTCGCTCTAGCGGCTCCTCAAATTGTTTGGCAAAGTTGGTAATGTAATTTTTCATTTATTTATTACAGCACAAATATCGGTTTTCACGGTAGAAATCTCGTCTTTCATATGTTAGCAATGCCGGAAATCTTCTCATCCATGCTGGCAGAAAGCTTATCGTCCATAGCAGAAATATTGTTCTTCCATCCAGAAATGACGAGATTAAGGTGGACGTCTCGTCTTCGAATAAAAATGTTTCCGTTACTTACCAATGCCATTTTTTGTCTTTTCACTAGTTCACTCTTCTTTCCGGATGTTTCCAGTTCACGATTTTTCAATTCCGCTATCAGTTCTGTCTCTTTCAGCAGGTCACTTATTTTCTTAGCCAATGTAATGTTTTTCTTATTTATTTAAACTGTTTTTGTCGGTGGGAAAAATTATACACACTATGGCTAACTACTATCTATTTATTTACTAACACACTTAAATTAATTTATATACACCCGTTATATCAGTTATAATTTATTTATACTGCTTTATTGTAACACTAATTTATATACACTTTTACTTAATTCTTCGCTTTCCGCGCTCTCGAAGACCGTTAGAATAAAACTAACTCCTTCGCGCCGCGAGTCGCTTATATATAGTCGTTCTGAAGCCGCTGAAACTCCCGAGAAGGTTTTTTTTCTAGATGATTCCGCTTTCTAGATCAACGAAGATCAATCGAGGAGAATGCCGATAAAACAGATGTATTAGACCCGCCGCGTTTGCCATTATTTAGAGTTTGGTTAACCAGTGCCGTAGATTGAGGTTGGCAAGTTTGTAACAATAGCTAGATTTCATATTTCTCTATAAAGCACTAGTATATTTTACGAAGAAAATGTGTTTGTAAGTAGTAGTTATTATTAATGGATTTCTTATATTCAAGCAAAGTATATAACTGGACAGTACAAAATAAAGATCAGATATATAAGGCAAAACACATGTTAAGCCGTGATGTACCTACTATAGTAAAAATTGAATACAAGATTAACACACATTACTAAAAAACTTAAAGGTTTTATTGGTTTAAATAAGGAGTTATTTTCAAGAAAAAATCCATTCATTCTGTAAAGCTGATTTAATCAAGATCTTTCCAAAACAGAAAATGATTGAAAGTTTGATTAAGTAAGAGAATATAGAGGAAGACAATAGCCACCCAACTAAGAAAATAAATAGGTATCTTGTGATTAGAAGTGTAACTGGGAGTTATTGTGTTAGCAAACTGCAGGAAATCATATAAGACATCTTAATTATATTATAAATTTAATAAATTTTTTAATTTTGTGAATTTGAATATTTGTTAAAGTGTAATGTCAACTTTAAAAAAAAATGGTTAGATGTATAAACACAATATCTTCAAAATCATTTTTCAGTAACAATTTGGAATGTATAAATAAAATAAAAAGAGGGAAGCTTTAAACTTGTTTAAACTATTCTATCAATAAATATGTTTTAAAAAATGATTTTTTTTTATTAATCTAATGACAGACGTGTTTTTAAAAAATAAGTAAGAAATTAGGATATATATATATATATTGTAATGAATATTATGATTCTAAAGATAATTTATTGATTTATTTATTTATGAATTTGACTGATTAATATTTGATATTATTATTAGCAACAAGATCTTTTTCTCAGGGGTGTTTGGTTGCGCCAGTTTCCAGTTGGATTATTAGGTATGTGAATGAAAAATTTGATTCAATTATAATTATAAATTTATTATAAAATATTTAAATCAAAACAGTAATATTGAAGTTTAATAAGGAAAAAGAAAGGCCTTTTAGTAATTATAAAAGAACTTACTTGATGTGAATTAAGTTAAATTAACCAATGTTGTTTATGTAATGGCAAATAAGATTATTAAATACACTAATTATTAAATATCAAGTAAATTCCTTTGTTTTTTTTTTAAATTATAAAATTCAACTAACTACTACAAAAAATTTTTAATAAATTTACAATTTTATCTGACCTTGAAATAAAGTCCTGCTTCCTGATTGGTGGAAAAAACTGTAGTTGATCTATGAAAAAACGGAGACGAACGAAGCGATACTTGGAACCTCCGACCTTGGCAAAATGTCGCCTTATTAGACGTTGGACTCTCGTGTAATTTTATTGTGTTTTGTTTGTTCCTCAAATTTGATACAGTTTAGTGTTTGTTGGATTACTGTTCGATTTATTGTATTAATAATGGTAAGTACACTTATATTCTTCTTTTTTATTGACCAAAAACGTTTTAATTTCACTTTTGGATTCAATCTTAGTAATGTCACTTTTTTGTCACTTTATTTTACTTTTTGATTGTTTTACTTTATTCTTAACGTCACTATTTCACACTTTATTATGATAACTACTTTAAAAACTGTTTGTTCAAATTGACTGTTCACACTCAGATCTTCACTGTTTGACTTCCAATAATAAACTCCCTTTTTAAGGACCTCTGTTCAGTCTTTTATAGGTTTGAAACTTCTAGATTATTCGTTTTTTGTTCTAGGGTTTAGACATTTCTGGAAAGAAGTATGTGTATCTCTTTCTTTCATATATATGACTAGACATACTCGCTTTGTCTATCATCGATAATTCCAGAATAAAATATAGTAAAATATATCTGTCTCCTTTTTACACATTATCTGTCCTTTTTTTTTTACACATTATATAATCAATTTTCGCGAAATTTCTACTAAGTACTAGATATAATATCGATACATTATATAATAAAATAATTTCCAACTTAAAATTTTCTTACAAATACACAAAATATACAATAAAATAATACAATATGATAAAATTATTGGATTTAGTTAAATTAAACAACTTCTGTTGATATTTTAATCATTATACTATTGTCAAATATTTAAACATTACAATCAGCCCCCGATTATTTAAAAACATTTCTATAATTATATAGAAATTTTTTAAATAATCTATTAAACATTTTTAAATTCTAAGTATATCATACGATATTTTTTTTTTTTTTTTTTATACTAACTGAGGTACAAAAATTTGTTTTGTGAACATTTAATAAAAACGAAGAAGTATTCTTACTGTTCTATGATTTTAAGTCTCCGTGTCTGACCTGATTCTTAGTTCTGTGATCAAATCAAATCAAATATGTCAAATTTTAAAATCATCTGTTTCTTTATTAACTGAAAATTAAATTTGTTTAATCTTATGTTTAATTTGATGAATATTAATTTTATATGTTTTAGGATTTTGAAAACATCTGCATTTGACTAATAGATTCTAGTTCAATTTAGCATTCATTTTCAAATAACCTTAAAAGTTGGTAAACATTATGTGGTATCATCACCATACATTTGGTAAGTTTACTTTTTATTCATTATATTTATAAATTTGATTAACATTAAATATTCCACGAATCATCCCAGTATCTGGATAAATTAATTTATAACTGTTAATTCCATCTTTGGTATCTACAAGATATGGGCCTTCTTGTAATAACTGAAATTTGATACATCGGTTTTCCTTTCTATTAGGTACTCTTAAAGCTTTAATAATTACTTTTTCTCCTTGCTTAAAAGTTATGGGTTTTTTATTCTTATTAGTTTTGTTTCTACACTTTTCGGCCTTTTTTAATATGTTTTCTTGTGCTTTTGTTAATATGTCTTCATATTTTTCAGGAATTGATGTTATCCATGGTCTTTCTGCTGCTGTATATTTCATGATAATAATTGGTGGTTTTTCAGTTACATCATTTGGAATATTATTCATTGTTTTGACTATAATTGGTAGTTTCTCATCCCATATTTGATGTTCACTGTGGACTAATATCCGTAAGTATTTAATTAGTTCTTTTATCAATCTCTCACTTGGGTTTGACTGTGGATGTCTTATTGAAGTATAAATGGGTTGTATGTCTTGTTTTACCAACCATGTTTTCAGATTGTTATTATTAAAATATGTAGCATTATCCATAATACACTTCTTTATTTTACCATGTTCAGCAACGAATTTGTTAATACAATTTTTTACTACTTTTGTATTTGTTCTTTTACATGGGTATGCCTGTACATATTTTGAAAAGTGGTCCACAATAACAAAAATATGTAAATTACCTTCTCTAGTTGGAACTAAATTACTAATGAAGTCAACAGCTATGAGTTCTAATGGTTCTTTACTTATTATTGGTTTTGGGGTGTTTTCATAATGTAAATTCTTTTCTTTTGCAAACTGACATAGTTTACAAGTCTTTATTATATCTTTACATAGTTTTAAATCATTTTTACTGTAGTAGTTTTCTCTGAATATTTTGAAAGTTTTTCTAACTCCTATATGTGTGAATCTTTGATGTAAATCAGTTATGATCTTTCTAGCCAAATCATTAGTTATAACATAGATTTCTTGATTATCAATAGTTTTGTAGTATGTTAAATTTTCCTTTTGTTTATATTTTTGTTTCTCAATACTAGATAAATTTTGTTGATCTAAAATTATTTTGTTTAAAGTGTATATTTCCTCGTCATCCTTTAATAAGTTTATTCCAATTCTATATTCCCTGTTTGTTTTATTTGATTCACCATCCATCCTTGTTATTCCATCAGCTACTATATTTTTCTTTCCAGGTATGTATTTAATGTCAAAGGAGTATTCTTGTAAAAATAGTGCCCACCTATGTATTCTGCTGTTTCCATATTTGTTATTTAGTATTGTTATTAGTGCTTGGTTGTCAGTCTCTAGATTGAAATGGTTTCCAATTAAATAAAATCTTAATTTGTTGATACTAAATATTATGCTGGCTAATTCTAGCTCTCCCACACTGTAATTTCTCTCTGCTTTTCTTGTTATTCTGGAGACAAATGATATTGGTACCTCTTTTCCCTCAATATATTGTGTTAAAACTCCTGCAAATCGGTGTATAGATGCATCTGTTCTGAGTGTAAATTTTATATTGTAGTTTGGATGATAAATTTTAATATTTTCAGTAAATTCCGTTGTTATTTGTTGAAATGCAGTTTCTTTCTCATTATCCCATTTCCATTTGGTGTTCTTTCTTAACAGCTCCAGTAATGGGAGTTCTTTTTCTGATAGATTGGGTACTAGCCGTTTAAAGTAATTTAATATTCCCAAAAATCCTCTTAGTGTCTTTAAGTTAGTTGGTCTTTTATAATCTTGTATTATTTGAACTCTTTCTTCACTTAATGATACCCCTTCTTGATCTAATTTATACCCAAGGAATATTACTTCTTTTTTAAAGAATTGACACTTTTTTATGTTTAATTTTAGTCCGGCTTCATCTAAGGTTTTCAAAACTATTTCTAAGTGTTTGATATGTTCTTTTTCATTTTTGGAAAATATTAAGATGTCGTCTATGTAGTGGAGAGTGAAGTCTTCATATTTATTTAAAATTTTGTGTAGTACCTTTAGTAATGCTGAAGTAGCGGATTGTGCACCAAAAGGCACAACGGTGAAACGATATACAACTCCATCTATCATGAAGCCAGTATAGTCTCTGCTGTTTTCAGCCAATGGTATTAAATGAAAAGAATGTTTTAAATCCATTTTTGTAAATATTTTTGCTTCTGATATCCTTCCTAATATAGCTTCTATAGTTAATGGTGATTCATATTCTGGTATGGTGTGTTTATTTAAAAATCTTGCATCTAAACATAATCTTAGATCTCCAGAAGATTTTACAACAGGTATTATGGAGTTTATATATGGTGTTGTACTATATTCTATTATTTTATCTTTTAATAATTTGTCTATTGCTTCTCTAACTTGGTTTTTATGTTTGTATGGTATAGGATAACTGTGAGCTTTAAATGTTTGAATGTTCTTAACCTTCAATTCATGTACATAATTTTTGGCTATCCTAGGTTCATCAGTAAATAAATCAAAATATTTTTCCATTAATCTTTTCAATTCATTCTGTTTCTCTTTCTCACAATCCAGTATGATGCTACTCCAGTTATTCATTCTTGAATTAATTTCATTTTCTGTTCTTGCTTTATTCACCATTTCACCAATTATCTCATTATTTTTTGAAATATTCTGTAATTCTACATTTTCTTGTAAATAATTTATAAACTTATCTTTTCCTTCTCTTTCTTCATAATCAAATTTAATTATTTTTCCATTTATATTAATTATTTTTCTTTCATAGTCTATTTTTACTTTATTTTTCTCAAGCTCATCAGCACCTATCAATACATCAAATTCCATATTTGGTATTACTACTAATTGTACTATTATGTTTTCTTCCTCCATGTTTAGATTTAATACCATTGTTTTGTTGATTTCAATCAGTTTTTTGTTATTTACACCTATTAAATTTATCTTTGGTATTGAAATTATTAAATTTTGTAAATTAAGTGATTCTACTGTTTTATTATTTATTAATGATATTTCTGATCCAGTATCAATTATTACTTTAATTAAATTGTTATTTATTTTTGCATTGAGAATGATTAATTTACTATTTTCTTTTTCTTTTTCCAGGTAATCCTCTGGAACAAGAAAAGAGCTTGGATGTACAAATATAAAAGGATTACTATTTTTTACATCCTTTACTGAAAATGTGGAGTGGATGTACTATCCATATCTTCCACCTGGATTGCATGGTTATCAAGATTATTGTTTTCTGTCTCATAATTTCTTTCAGAACTTCTACTTCTTTGGAAGTTTACTCTCCTGTTGTTGTTTCTATTATTATTATTATTGTCATTATTATTATTATTAGATCTATTTCTTCTTATGTCTGTATCAGAATTTCTTCTTTGTAATTGGTTATTACTTTCCCCATTATTTCCTTGGTTATGATTTTGATTTCTATAGTTGTTATTGTTATTATTATTTCTATGATCTCTATAGTAATTTGGATAATTATTAAAATTATTTCTTATGTTATTATTATTTTGTCGATTGTTATGATCTTGATGGTTTCTTCTATCATTATTATTTTGTTGGTATCTATTTCTTTCTCTTCCATAAGTGTTTTCCCCATAGCTATGGTTTCTTTGTTCCTGATTATGATGTGCTGTTTCTTGTCTATTTCCCATATTTCTTTCCACTCTCATTATGTAATTGGTAAGTTGTTCAAAGGTTTTTATATTTTGTATTGCAATTGTCTCTGCTATCTGTGGTTTGAAATGTCTGGATAAATACATAACAATTTCTTCTTCTCTTATTGCCGGATCTAGGAACTGTGCTTGTGTGTAAATTTTTAGAGCATAATTATACATATTTCCTTTTTTGGTTTCATCATACTTTCCATAGTATAGTTTTTCCCTTACATATCCTTGGTTTGTTTCCCCCCAATAATGTTTAAGGAAGGATTCTTCAAAGTCCTGGAAGGTGTTAAAGTGAGATTCTTTACTCGTGAACCAGATCTGAGCCTGATCTGTCAAATATCCTCTTATGACCTCTCTTATATCTTCGAAATTGTTCCAGTTCCTTATTTTGTTTCTTATTACCGTTATGAATGTTTTTGGGTGTATTTACTTTATATTACCATTAAACTTTAAGTTATCATCAATATGTAATGTTGTGTTAAATGTAGGTTGTAGTATAGCCATATTATTATTTTTAATTTCATCTACTTTCTTATTACACTTTCCAATTTCTTCTTTGGTTACTTGTATTTCTCTTTCCATTTCTCTCCTAAGTTTAAAATGTTCATCTTCCATGACATTTCTGTTGGATGTAATTTCTTCTTCTATCTTCTTTTCCAATGAATCTATGTTCTTTGAATTGCTCATGATTTTTCTTTCTTGTTCTTTTAGTTTACCATTAGTTTTTTTATAGATTTCTTCTGATATGGTTGTTTTTGTTGTTTCAATTCCTTTCTTGACCTCTTCAGTTATCTTGTTCTGGATATTTTCTATCTTATCCTCTTGTTGTTTTTGTCTTTCTTCTAACTCTGTTTGTTTCATCTGTACTTCGGAAATATCTTTTCCCAACGATTCTTTTATTTCATTAATTTGCTGTTTCATTTCTTCCTTCGTAGTTTGATTAAGTTTTTCCATATCTTCTTTTATTTGTTTCTGTGTATACTCAATTTTGTTTTCCAAACTTTTATTTAATTCTTTGTTTTGATATTTTATCTCTTCTTGTAGTTCCTTCTTTTGACTTTCTATCTTATTATCTATCTTTTCCAATTTTGTGTTCACTTCTTGCTGATTATTCTGCATATTTCCTTTTATTTCTAGTATATCTGTGTTCATTTTCTGTATGTCTTGCAATTGTTTGTTCATCTTATGCTGTGAGATTTCTAAATTTTCTATACTTTTCTTGTGTTGTTCATTTTGAATGTCCATCTTTTCCAGTATTTGTTTCATCATATCCATCAATTGTACACCATTGTCTTTTGTTTCTTTATGTTTTTCTACACTATCATATCTCTTACAGACAAAACCACCTCTTTCCATAGTTTGTTGTGCTTGTGTACTAGTTGACTGTTCTTCTGTTTGAAATATGTATTCTTCAGGATTTATTCCTTCTTCTTCTAGTACTTCCTGAAGTCTTTCTATTAATGTTTCTCTAGATCCTTCAGTATTTAAATTTCTGATTTCTAACTCATTTTTAAGTTCTGATAGACTTAGACCTTTTAATGTCTTTCTGGATTCCATTTTTGTTATTTATTGTTTAAATATTTAGTAAAATAATTTATTTTATTAGATATTTGGTTGTGTTATTATGATAAAATAAAATTGCACTTATGTTAAAATAAAATGCAAAATGTATGTTAATCTTAATAAAATATCTTATTATGTTGTCTTTTAATAAAAAAAAAATCTTCCTATAGTTTAATATTAAATTGTCTACTATTTTTCAACAGAAATTGTTTGAATGAATACCTAATTTTCCAACAGAAACGAGCCCTATAGTTGGGACGCCACTTGTAATGAATATTATGATTCTAAAGATAATTTATTGATTTATTTATTTATGAATTTGACTGATTAATATTTGATATTATTATTAGCAACAAGATCTTTTTCTCAGGGGTGTTTGGTTGCGCCAGTTTCCAGTTGGATTATTAGGTATGTGAATGAAAAATTTGATTCAATTATAATTATAAATTTATTATAAAATATTTAAATCAAAACAGTAATATTGAAGTTTAATAAGGAAAAAGAAAGGCCTTTTAGTAATTATAAAAGAACTTACTTGATGTGAATTAAGTTAAATTAACCAATGTTGTTTATGTAATGGCAAATAAGATTATTAAATACACTAATTATTAAATATCAAGTAAATTCCTTTGTTTTTTTTTTAAATTATAAAATTCAACTAACTACTACAAAAAATTTTTAATAAATTTACAATTTTATCTGACCTTGAAATAAAGTCCTGCTTCCTGATTGGTGGAAAAAACTGTAGTTGATCTATGAAAAAACGGAGACGAACGAAGCGATACTTGGAACCTCCGACCTTGGCAAAATGTCGCCTTATTAGACGTTGGACTCTCGTGTAATTTTATTGTGTTTTGTTTGTTCCTCAAATTTGATACAGTTTAGTGTTTGTTGGATTACTGTTCGATTTATTGTATTAATAATGGTAAGTACACTTATATTCTTCTTTTTTATTGACCAAAAACGTTTTAATTTCACTTTTGGATTCAATCTTAGTAATGTCACTTTTTTGTCACTTTATTTTACTTTTTGATTGTTTTACTTTATTCTTAACGTCACTATTTCACACTTTATTATGATAACTACTTTAAAAACTGTTTGTTCAAATTGACTGTTCACACTCAGATCTTCACTGTTTGACTTCCAATAATAAACTCCCTTTTTAAGGACCTCTGTTCAGTCTTTTATAGGTTTGAAACTTCTAGATTATTCGTTTTTTGTTCTAGGGTTTAGACATTTCTGGAAAGAAGTATGTGTATCTCTTTCTTTCATATATATGACTAGACATACTCGCTTTGTCTATCATCGATAATTCCAGAATAAAATATAGTAAAATATATCTGTCTCCTTTTTACACATTATCTGTCCTTTTTTTTTTACACATTATATAATCAATTTTCGCGAAATTTCTACTAAGTACTAGATATAATATCGATACATTATATAATAAAATAATTTCCAACTTAAAATTTTCTTACAAATACACAAAATATACAATAAAATAATACAATATGATAAAATTATTGGATTTAGTTAAATTAAACAACTTCTGTTGATATTTTAATCATTATACTATTGTCAAATATTTAAACATTACAATATATATATATATATATATATATATATATATATCTGTACCTGGGAGGTAAAGGGCACTATGTCCATTTTTTTCAAAATCGGGGTATTAGCACCAAGTTGTTCTAATTGTTTGTTTCTTTATGGGGTAGAGAGCACTATGTCCAATGTTTATTAATAAGGGAGATAGCCAGTGGAAAAGGGCATTATGTCACTGAGTGATTGAGAGGTAAAAAGCACCAGCTAGATATAGTGCTTTACACCTCTTATTAAAATAAAAATCCATAGAGGAAAAAGGCACCATTTGGACATAGTGCTGTTTACCTTTAAACATTTAGAAAACATCTGGTATTAATACCATGTGTTTTTGTTTTGGTGCCAGAGATGTTGACTGAAAATAACCTCAAATTTGCATAATTTTAATCATTGTTGTGAAATGAAACACAAACTGATCTGTCATAGTATTTAGTGTTATATTAACTATTTCTTGATGGAAAATTCAAGAGGATGGCAAATGATGAACATGGCTAGGCAATCAACTAATTCTTCAAATAAAGGTAAGTCAAAACATTTTGTTAAATGCCTACTTGTGAAAAGGTGTATTAAGTAGATTACTACATTATTGTAGTTTGTATATCATTGAAAAATAAAATATTACAGCGAGATTGAGGTACTTTTGTAGTACATCCACGCATTTTCAATTTTTTCTATGGCCACTAAGCGTTAGTATAAATTACAAAGGTAATTGTTAGGGGTAATATAAATGAGGTTAAGGTAGTTTTTCAGTAATAATATTATCAAAAAGTTGAACAACGAGTTCATTAAATTTGTATATAACACAATTATTTCTAATATCATTTTTGAGACATAGATGATGGTTTACTATTGTAGTGGCCAACCGTTTCAACCTAAGCTATAATAATCTAATCTAACTGTAGGTATAGGATAACATTGGGTGGTGCAATTGTAAAACTGGCCATAAATACTTTTACCGCCTCAATTAATACCAATTGATAGTTACATTCAATAAAATATGAATTAAAAAAACTTGATAGCAATTAATAAAAATTGAAAATGTGGGGATGTAGATGATTCAGCAAATTACCTAAACATCAATTTAAAAAAATGTAAATATGTTTAAACTGAGTCAATTATGAAAAAAAAAACATGGAGTACTCCACCGCACATTGGACAGACATGCACTCAAGTGGCGTTTGGGATAAAAGCCAACAGATATGTTAAATTGCAAACAAGATTTTCCTAGATTGGAATGATATGCTTACTTTTAAATTTGAACAGCTCATTTAATATTATAGGCCTAACCTATTTTAGTTAAAATAATTTTTTTTTTTCAGCAGACAATCCAGACGAAGATGATTCCGATGCTAGTTCTCTGGGGTTTTACGACTCGGATGCCGACAAAGAATTCTTCCCCGATGATGAGTCAACCTCTGATACCAGCTCTGATGAAGTACTCCCTGCCAACAGTACTCGTAATCAAACATGTATGAGTAACAAGGTAAGAGGGGAAATAAGTATTTCTCAGTCAGATCAAGACAACACGGATGTTGCCAATGAACAAAACTCCCAGATTGCCAGTTCAAGCACTTCAGGTTTAACAGAAAACCCCCCGCCAATTAACCCCCCTCCTAGTAATGAAGAGGAGCAGGTTGTTGATCAAATCAGACCAAGTAACAAAAGAAAAGTAAAGACTAAAACCATGATCAAACAGCCAGGAAGAAAGCGAGTGCGACATGAAGAAAGCTGGTTGAACAATATTCGCAAGGAGAAACATTCGAAAGGAGAAGCATATACTAATAAAAAAGGGAAGGAAATTCCAGCTAAAATTATAAAGCCACCTTGTGCTTGTAAAATGAAATGCTACGAGAAAATGTCTGAAGAATGTCGGCAGCAGATTTTCAAATCCTATTGGTGTAAACAAAGTACATCAGATGTCAAAAGGCAATTCATTATTTCCTGTGTTCATCGCCACCAAATTGAACGAGAAAGAAAAAAGGGTTTTAAATTCCGGTCGAGGCAAAGAGTATACTCTTTCTTATTATTTAAATCCTAATGGTAATAATAGAATCAAAGTATGCAAGGTTATGTTCTTGAATACTTTATGCATATCCAACAAAGTTGTTATCAATGCATTTAAAAACCTTCAAGCTGGTGGGATTATTAAACCAGACCATAGAGGAAAACATGTACCTCCCAACAAGACCCCTGATGCTGTCATTGATACTGTTGTAAACCACATATCATCAATCCCTTATTACGAATGTCATTATTCTAGAGAGAAAACCACAAGAAAGTATCTAGGGACTGACCTCAGCATCGAAAAAATGTATGAGATATACCTTGAGTTCTGTAAATCGAATAACATCCCTAAAGAAAATATCGCCAAAAAGTGGGTGTACCGTGACGTATTCAACAAAAGGTTCAATCTTTCCTTTAAACCACCTGAAGTGGACACATGCGATACATGTGATTCCTACCAAGCTAAACTCAAAGGTAATTTGAGTCAGTTCGAAAGAGAGGCAGTCCAAGCTGAGTACAATAATCACATAGATGAATCAAAGAAGCGTTACGATTTGAAAGCCGCAGACTCAAAAATTGCCAAGGAGGATCCTTCTCA
Organism: Ophraella communa; assembly: GCA_035357415.1. Taxonomy (NCBI): domain Eukaryota; kingdom Metazoa; phylum Arthropoda; class Insecta; order Coleoptera; family Chrysomelidae; genus Ophraella; species Ophraella communa. The sequence goes on from CM068980.1 coordinate 25,269,221, forward strand.
TAAAGTTTTGACTGGTGATTTACAGAAGTGTTTACCAACACCTTTAATTACAAGTGGGCTGAGCTTCTACAAAAGAAAACTGTGGACACTTGATTTTACTATACATGATGCCTGTGACTCAACAGTTCACTGCATGATGTGGGATGAAACGAAAGGAGCAAGAGGAGGGAATGAAATTGCTTCAGCTTTCATGAAGTGGGCTGACAATGTAATTCCAGATTCAACTGTTCAAGAAATCACTTTATGGACTGACAACTGTTATGGTCAAAACAAAAACAAATCTATGATTATGTGTTTCTTCTGGATATTGAAAAAATATCCGCAAATTAAAACCATTAATCAAAAGTTTTTGCTCAAAGGACACACACACATGGAAGCGGACACTGTTCACGCTCTCATAGAGAGAAAAAGAAAGAAAGCTAACAGTATGAGCATATTGACTCCTTGGGACTGGCAACAATTAGTTCGGCAAACGTCTTCAAAATACTCTGTATTTAACATGGAATTAGAAGATTTTAAAAACTTCGAGTCCCTGCTAAAAGGCAAAGACTCTCCGTTTGTGTCCAGGAAATATGATATTGACAAGAACCCTGTTCTCATGTCAAATTTTGTACACATACAAGTCAGACAAGAAAACATGGGTCATACTTTCTTCAAAACTTCATTTGACGGAGATTTCTCAGATGTGAGTTATGTGCGATCCCGTAGAGGACAAGAACTACCTTTTCCGGAAACTCTTCAACTAGTATCAAATCAGAGACTATCAATAAATATAGCAAAATACAATGATCTGATAGCACTACTACCATTGCTCCCATCTGTGTGCCATGATTACTTCAAAAATCTGCCGAGAAGCAACAACGCCTCCATGTACCCAGAAGAAGACCCCGAACAAGACTATGATTAGTTGGCACTATTTGGAAATACTATGTTTATTATTTATTTTGAGTTGATATGGTAACTAGTTAAGTACTACAAAGTATTAAAATATAAAACATTCACAGAGCTAAACTCTACTCGTATGTCCTTTTTATTTCAAACTACCCACTACTTTCTCAGAGGTAAAAAGCACCAAGTCCAACATGTTTTTTTAAAAAAAAATTTAAAATAGTTAAATGGCCGTTTTTTGGTTTTAAACCCGTTAGTTTAAATTGACAATAAGTTGAAATATCAAATATAAAAATATCAATTTAATAATGAATATCATTGATAAGGTATAACATTTTATATTGAAAAAATATTTTCAAACCGCTCTCCTGAAAAGTTACAGTTTTGTGACATGGTGCCCTTTACCTCCCAGGTACAGATATATACCTCAGCCGAGACCTTTGAGTCCATTTCCCCTTCCATATCAAATGGGCGGGGCTATAAATTTGTTTAAATTTATATCCTGCACATTCAGGCCATGCAATGTTGCCAGACTTTGTGAACTATTTAAAAGAACTTTTATATTTATAAATCTATATATATATATATATATATATTTATAAATAGTATGTATTTTTCAATATCTGTTTAAAAGTAGGTACTTTTTAATTAGAATTAAACAGAGTTTATGTTTAGCTTTTGATTTACATTACGAAAATGGAAAGATTTCATATAAAATTATTATTCGCTTTGGAATGAGTCGATGAACAGGATTGAATAGTAAATTTTAAGGGCTCTTGGTAAACAATAAGTATGTAAGAAACTATTTATTAAACTTTTAATTAATTAAGCCGTCAGTTGTCTAAGTCCGCTGAATGGTAATCAATAATATTATGGTTCTCCTAAGATTGATTTTTTTCATATTTCGATATTTGGGGGTCTATTTAAAATTTTTATGCGCCCTATATGAAGACAGATTTCAAAAAAATAAGTAATGCATTTCTTCCCAGTCACTGTTTCTTTTCTAAACGAATTATAATATTAATTTGATACTGCAATGTTATGTTAGAGTGTTTAGTAGGTACCTATTCGTCTTTGTTTATACATTTGATATTGCAAATACCTATGAAGATGTTATAAGTTATTTTGTATTTACATAAATATTGTAAATTAAATATGGAATATTGGGGCGATACACAATTACGCCAGTTTTATGATTTAAAAATATGTCGATTTCACTAAATTCAGATGAAAAAGGTTCTTATGTCAATTGCACCTGACAATAAAAACACATTAAAGGGATTATTTTAATACTTTGAAAATAACCGGTCTAGACGTACAGAATAACTGAAAAATTAATTTTATAAATTAAAGCTATAATTAAACTTTCGTTTAATCGTTGTATACCTACAATCTCAACATTCTGTCAGGTAAAATTTGGCCCAGGGAGATTAAGTATATGAAATCGCCCCAAAATTATTATTATTTCTGAAAAATTAACAAACATAAGATATAAAGCACTAAAATATTAATAAAGAGGGTACAAAAATGGTAAATGAAATTAAATTCAACAACTTTTTTATCATTCACCTATTCTTTATCAGTTTTAAACAAGGTTGAATTTAAAGCTGTATATTAATCAAGGATTATGATATAACCATTCCACGAAAGTTGCATTGGGTGTTAGTAACTCAAAACAGCAACAAGTAAAATCATTCGTCACCAATGAAGAAATAGATTATTATAAATTGTAATAAACAATAGCTTTCAGTAATTAAGTGTCACCAAGAGAATTATAAATGTATACTGACAAGTTATAGACTCATTGGGACCATTTTATTCTTTCTTTTAAATACATTTTACATTCATTTGGTATCTTCAGGTCCCTTTGTTAAAATGCCTATCTGGAGCTATCTGGTCCACTGTAATTTGGTTCGCTGTAATTTTTTCCGTCGGCAAAGGAATGTGTGGGGTTTATACAGCAATCTATTTTTGTAAATGAATGATTTATTTGTTATATGTCAAATATTTGTTATTATATGCATATTTGTTCGGATTTACTTTTTTGTGTTTGGTTGCTTAAGAAAACCATTGACTAATTAAATAGATTAAATAGCAAAAATATGAGTAATATTTGGAAGTCTGTTTAAAATTTTTATGCGACCTATATGAAGATTTAGGCAGAATTCACACCAGAGCAATAAGCAACTGACAACTGGCAATACACGATACGCAACATAATTATCGCCTTCAAAAGGTACGCAATGATTAATGTACGTATTCATATCAAACCGACGTCGATATCACTCGATAGAATATATCTATGGATATTTATCAGCAGCAACATGGTATGTAGATCGCTAGAGACACATTTTGCTTGAATGGTACACGTGTTGGTTTGTTTTTGCTCAAAATGGATGAAAAGGAAAATGTTATTTTTGTACAAATTATTCAAAAATATCCGTGTTCATATAATTACACGCTCTCTGATTATTCTACACGCCACATTAACGAAAAAGCTTGGAAGCTGTGGAAGGAATCAAAAATTTCAGGTAGGTACGTCTTTTACGTACACACCGAGATATAAAAGAGTAAAGTGAGTAGAAAAATGGCAAATTAAATTAAATGCAACAACTTTTTTATCATTCACCTTTTCTTTTGCATAGGGTGTTAGTAACTCAAAACAACATAAAAAAATTATTTCTATTTATTTTGTCAGGTTGGTTTATTTCGAAACTTGCTTTATTTCCGCATTTTCTGAAATATCAATCTCATAGTACTCATTAAATCAGAATCGACGTATTCCAATATAAGTAAAATCATTCGTCACCAATGAAGAAATAGATTATTATAAATTGTATAAAAAAATAGCTTTCAGTAATTAAGAATCACTAAGAAAAATAATTTAAACTTTTTACTGGTAACCATCCATAAAGTAGAAAACAGAACAATTTTGAAAAAGCGGTAATTTGAACCACGGGAATTATAAATGTATACTAACAAGTTATAGATTCATTGGGACCATTTTATTCTTTCTTTTAAATAAATTTTCCATTCATTTGGTATCTCTAGGTCCTTTTGTTATAAAGCATACACCTATTTGGGCAACTGTAATTTGGTCCGCTGTAAATTTTTCCGTCGGCAAAGGAATGTGTGGGGGTGATATGATTTTATACAATGTATTTTTGTAAATGAATTATTTATTTGTAATATGTCAAATATTATTATATGCATAATTGTTCGGATTTACTTTTTTGTGTTTGGTTGCTAAGAAAACCGTTCACTAATTAAATAGATTAAATAGCAAAAATATACCTAAAGTATGATTAATATATACGATAAAAACATTTTTAAATTACTTATTGAGGTTAGGCTGGATTACATTTTTTTCGGGACTTTTTTCAATTTGTCAGAAAATTAAGATTATAAATTAAAGCTGTAATTAAACCTTCGTTTAACCGTTGTGTAAAATTCCAACATGTTTGTCAGGTAAAAATTGGTCCTGAAAATTAGGGCGATATACAATCGTAATTCGCCCTAAAATTATTATTCTTTCTAAAAAATTAACAAACATAAGATATAAAAGACTAAAATATTAATAAAGTGTGCACAAAAATGGCAAATTAAATTAAATGCAACAACTTTTTTATCATTCACCTTTTCTTTATCAGTTTGAAACAATGCTGAATTTAAAGCTTTATATTATACAAGGATTATAATATAACCATTCCATGAAAGTTGCATTGGGTGTTAGTAACTCAAAACAACAACATAAAATACCCGACGAAAACGTTAAAAAAATTATTTCTGTGTATTGTGTAAAGTTGGTTTATTCCGAAACTAGCTTTATTTTCGCAATTTCTGAAATATCAATTTCATAGTACTAAATCAGAATCGACGTATTATCCCAATATAAGTAAAATAATTCGTCACTAATGAAGAAATAGATTGTTATAGATTGTAATAAACAATAGCTTTCAGTAATTATCACTCAGAGAAATAATTTTAACTTTTTACTGGAAACCAACCATAAAGTAGAGAACAAAATTTTAAAAAAGCGGTAAGTTAAACCACGGGAATTATAAATGTATACTGACAAGTTATAGATTCATTGGGACCATTTTATTCTTTCTTTTAAATAAATTTTCCATTCATTTTGGTCTAGGTCCTTTTGTTATAATGCATACACCTTATCTGGACAACTGTAATTTGGTCCGCTGTAAATTTTTCCGTCGGCAAAGGAATGTGTGGTGTTGAGATAACTTCATACAACAATGTATTTTTGTAAATGAATGATTTATTTCTAATATGTCAAATATTTGTTATTATATGCAGATTTGTATGGTTTACTTTTTTGTATTTGGTTGCTAAGAAAACCGTTCACTAATTAAATATATTAAATAACAAAAAATATACAGTATGAATAAGGGAAGAATTTTTAATGAAATTTATGAAAGCCTACCTATATAGTAGCCGGGTACTTTTAAATAGTTGCCAATATTAGGAAAAACTACGATACCTATATTCCTTCTTTTGCAATCGATTATCAATATCAATATTTTGATTTTCTATGGCAGCCTTTTAAAAAGCGTCTTTAAGAGCAGACTTTTCTTTTCTAAAAAATAAATGGTTATGAAATCATTTATTTTTAGAATGCAAGATAAACAACAGTTTAACAAAATAAAATATTCGACATAAGAAAGTTAATTTTTCAAAATAAGGTGATGGAAGATTTTATTGTTTGTTTATTTCACAAAATAAGTGTTAAATTTCATTCTCACTTTAAATTAATTTATCATAAAGCGAAAATCTAATACGTTTTGTTGCTCTACATCTATACTTTCCGGTAGCGATATCAGATGTTGCAAATTAAAGTAAAAAAATTAAAATTGCATTACGAGAAAAATAATATATGTCTGGTATCTACTCTTCGCACATATAATAATATATTGGCTAAGAAGTACTTTTGGGTCGAAGTTTAAGTTCTTAAAAATAAAATATGTTTATTTTTCCGAATTTTTTTGGTGTCTAATAGTCCGATCGACTGCTGCAATTCTGTTTAAATTTTGTTCGCATTTTAATTAGATACAACTTTTCTATGCATCTCATATTGATCCTGTATAAGGATTATACCACATATGAACTTTTATAGTGCATTTTATAGTAGGATTTTTGTCAAGAATATTTACCTATTGCCTGGCCTATTGGTCAACGTACCTAAGATGTTAAATTACCTACATTATTTCAGTAGTAAATTAAGTACTTTGAAAAGAATCTAAATTTATTCTAAGTTATTTTAAGTTTGTTTATCTCTATAAATAGGTATATTCTTACTCATTTAGAGTGTATAGGTATAGAGCCTTTGATATTATATAATATAATTATATTATATAATATTTTTCACTAATTTTCTTGTTTATTTACAGATTTAAAAAAAAAATAAAAATCAAAGAGAGAGATGGACATATTATGCTTCATTGTTACTGAAAAAGTACATGTTTATAGACAAAGCGAAAAAATCCCATATAATAATATAATACAATGGTGACTAAATCATTGGTTAAATACTACTACTCTACTGTAGAAATTTTCAGAAACATAAGTACATATAAATAGTAATGTCCTATGAAAAAGCTTATTATTAAAAGTGAAAAAATTTGTATGAAAAAAAAGATTTCAGATTTCAATGTTGTTAGAGAAACGAAGTATTTCAATTCATTAGTATATCTGCTTTATTTGTTTTCTGATAATTTAAATAGCGTTAAAACTGTTAAAAATTATTTTTTTTATAATGTTAAATAATTATATTTCCATCTGCATTTACAAAGTTGTTTTATAGTTACATCCAATTATTTTGCAGTTAATCTAGGATATAATAATGTAGGCTTTCGAGTTGGATTCAACATAAGTGGAAACGATTAAATCTCCTGGTCTTTTTTGTTAACTAACTGCGATTTAACTTAGACTACAAGTTTCATTTGTTAAATCGGAAAAGTACTATTCTTATTTTTCTGGAAAAATTTTCTTCAACATTATTTAAATTCCTATGAACTTCTAATTAAGTAACTCTATTACTGAACCACTGAAACCGTCTTGTTTCCTATGAAAACATAAACAGCAATACACAAACAACAATAATATCTGTAATATTAAAAACCCACATAATGATTTTAAAGAACATTTAGATACATTTATTTTTTTTTTTTTGTTTTTGTTATATAGCTATATAATTATTGTAAAATCATAAACTCAGACAATTTAAGTCAAATGATTTGTGTCAAAATGGACTGTAAATTTTATCGTTATCACAAGTTTTTTAAATAAATATTTGGCTCAATTTTTGATATAACTTCATATCTGTTGTAAAAAATGTTCAAAACAAAATTATTTTTCAAGAATACTAATTTAATGTTTACCAGGAACATTAAATTCTTTTATTAAGTTTACTTTGGCAACATTGTAATTTTTGGCTCAAAGTGTACAATAATGGAAACCTTTTTTAAAATTGGCTCCGCCCTAAACCACGCCTTTTGGCCTCAATCTGAAGACTTAAAACCTAAAATTTTCGGAGATCATTGAGTCCATGGCCTCAATGTGTCAAATTGGCTCCAATCGTCCGTTACGCGGACAAATTGTGGCCCCAAACTGTCGATAGGAGGTATATATATATATATTAAACAGTTATCAGGAATGCGCCGTGTTAGGATTAGAGTAAAAGTCTTGTTACTTAATTTTGAGAGCTTTCGAAATATTTTATTTCTTCTTTAGTCAAACTATGAAAAAACATATTATTGAAATTTATGGCTAACAATTTATAAAATTATATTAACTTACATAATAAATGACGTTAATCCTTAATAAAATTCACAAAAGGAACCATTGCACGAGAAAAAACAATATTTTACTAATAAAAAAGAACGTGTTAGTATTTAAAATTTTTAAAATATATTTAAAACATTATAAGTAAATGAAACGTTAAAATCAAAACTAGTTTTTTTGAAAAAATCCAGTTCCCCTCCTCGTAAAGAGTTGGTCTTTTATTTGAGAAATATTTAGCTACTGTATAATGACCTTCAACAATATTAATCACCTGAAAGTATGCAACCAAACTTTCCGAAATCCAAAAAGAGACACGATGGAATTAAAAGAAAATTACAAGTGTAAAAAGCAACTGTACTACATGATTAAGGTCTCAACGAAGATGCACTAGGTTAATACTCTCACTATTAATTGCTGTAACTCATTGATAAGGTAACCATACAATACAGAACCCCAAACTACAGGAGGTTTCAGGTTAAATTTCCCTCCAAACCTATGAAATTCTGTCACCATTTCACAGGAAAAGAGGAAAATTATGCCTTCCACAATTATATGAGAAATGGTGTTAATCACAACATACAGTGTGTGAGTAACTTCACCCAGGGTGGTACTAGGTTAACCCTCTCACTGTCAATTGCTACAACCCTCCGTGAAGTAACCACAACCTGCATTACCTATAAAATTCTATAAAAATGAAAGGTCAGCTCTTCAAATTATCCAAGTAGATTCTCTCACAATTACTGGGACAAATCGAAAAGCTGTGTAATGAATTCTAAATGGTGTCTGTTAAATTAGGTGATGAACATTTTTTGTTGAAGTCAAAATTAAGAATATTACAATAAATGATGCTTAAATTATTTATGTCTGAACGTTTATTGATTGATAGTGGTTCGTTGTTGATAAAGACCATCTCTAAAAAGTTTCTTTTGAAGTAGTTATTTTCACATGTTAGTATTTTGGAATCATCAAAATTAAAACTATGACCTGTGTCTAGGTGGTGAGTAGTTAAAGCACAAGACTCCTTTTTTAATTTCATATCACTTTTATGAGAGTATATTCTATTTTTAAGTGGTCTTGAAGTTTGACCAATGTAGACTTGTTCGCAACCCTCACAATTTATTTGATAAACGGTATTGGATTTCCAGTCCTTAGGTACTTTGTCTTTGGGTTTTGAAAAAATGTTATTGACAGTTTTAATGGTTTTATTAGCTATTATTAGACCTTTTTCTTTATTTAAATCTCAAAATTAAGTAACAAGACTTTTACTCTAATCCTAACACGGCGCATTCCTGATAACTGTTTAACATTTTGGTTTTCAACTAGTCAGCCGACTACCCTTCAATTGCTTTTATATATATATATTGAGATAATTTTTCCCAATACAAATTTTAATTTTAAGTTTGAATTTGTTATTTTTCTTTATTTAATAAGGGTAGGGTTGAAACAAAATTTATTTTAAATTTTTTTTTTAATTAAATTGAATTTTGAATGTTTAACCAAATAAAATTTTATCAAATGATGTCTAACTAACTCCTATATACCTAATCCCTAGCTGCTACCTACCTATCTTATCTAGTCTTAACTAATTACTTAACTATCTTAACTAACCTTAATTACCGCAAAATTTGTCTTTAAAATTGTCCTTATCCTTTTTTCTTCCCTTGCTTCACTTATTTTCTATAGGTTTAAATCTCCTCCAGGTCTTCTATTCACTTATGGAACAGCTATGCTTACAGCTACTTTTAAATTTTGAATTTACTATATCTTCTTGGTTTATATAGTTTATAATTTTGGTTCAGCTACATTACTTTCACTTTTTCTTACTGAATATCTTTTTCGTTCTCACCACTTACTTTTACTATTTCCAAAATTAACTAACTGCTACAGTTTTCTTCAACAATTATTAATTACAACCTCTTCTATTCGTCTTTTACCTTTTTATAAATTATACTTTATTAACCTGTTTAACTTTTTTATTAAATTAATTTCCTTCTTTTCGTGACTTTTTCAAAAACTAAACTGTCAAAACTTCTCTCCCCTGGCAACGAAATTTCTTCATCACTATTCACTTGCACTACTATCTATCCTTAACCTAATACAATTGTTGTTTACATTACATAAATTTTTTTTAATCTAACCTAATAAAAATTAACTTTGACATTTACTTCAAATTTTGACATTTCTCTGAAAATAAACAATAAAATATTAAATTAAAATAAATTTTGAAATGACCCTTAAAAATACCTTTTCAATTCCCCCCAATTAAAATTTTGCATAAATTTATACTTTATTTTGAATTTCTGAAAATTTAAATTTCTTATTATATAATTTTTTAATTCCCTATTTTTTTTTGTATATCCCAATATCTATTTCCCTTCTTGTTAATCTCCTCATCCACTAAATTAAAAAAATTCTTCTACCTATTTTAAAATCTTATTATGAAAATTCTATTATCTAATTTAAAATACCACTCTAAAAATCCCTTAATCTATATCTATTTACATTTTCTAACTACTACCTCCCCCCTACTCATTAAAAAGTCTGATTGTTTCTTCACCTTTTTCCAATTCTTCTCTATTAAAATTTTTATGGTTTTTATTGTTTTAATTTTAATGAATATTTGATTAACTTTTTCTTTGGCTTTTCTTATTACTTTTTCTCTTCTTGTTTCTTTCACACATATAGTGATAATTAAATTTTCATTGTTGTTGTTTTCATTAATATAATATTTATTAGAATTAATTTCTTCTTTGTCTTCATTTTCTGGTATATTTTTATAAAATTTTCTATCATCTGTCATATTAATTTGAATTATTTTAATTGTTTCATTTTTTTCTGTTTTAACTTCTTTATATCTTTTCTTGTCTGTTGCTTTTGAATTTTTATTAATTACCTCTGCATTTTCCTCTTCCTCAAATTCTTTTACTTCTCCATTAAATTTCTCCATACTCTCTTCTTGTTTTTTACCCTGTTCCTTCAAATTCCCAATGTCTTTATCCATATTTTCTTCTATTCTTTGAATGTTTTTATTTGTCTTGATTATCTCCTTGCCCAAATTTGTGATCTTTTCTGTATTTTCTTTTATCTTCTTAATGTTCTCTACTACTTCCAACTTAAGTTCTTTTCCATTTTTCTTGAAATTATCCATTTCTGTAGACTGTTGATTCTCTACCTCCATCAATCTTCCTATCATTTCATTTCTCACTTCTTCCTTTGTCTTTTCAATTTTTCGTTTAATTCCTTCGACTTCTTTTTTAACTTCTTTGTTTTCATGTTTAATTTTTCGTATCTCTTCCATGCCTATGCTCAATTCTGTTGTCAACTCGGTAAACTTTTCTACATCTAAAAATTTCTTATCCAATTTCTCCTCTAATTTCCTGTTTAATTTCTCATTATTTTCATCCAAATTCTTCTTCATTTCTTCTTTGTTTTCATCCAGTTTTTTATTCAAATCAATCAACATTTCCTTTAACCAATTATCACTCCTTGCCGTTTCTTGTCTTCTATCGGTCTCTTGTTCTCTTGTTTTACTCTTTCCACATCTTTCAAACATTCCTACTTCACCATGTTCATTTCCATCTCCTTCTATCTCCTGTCCTTGTATCAAATGCTCTGCTATAAAATCTCCAGTACCTCTATTCCTTTCCTCGTCAACCTGTACCTCTGAATCCATTCTTTCCCTCTGCTCCTCAATCTGTCCTTCTTGCATTTCCCCTACTTGTTTTCCATCCCTAAGTTTCATTCTTCTTTCTTCCATTTTTTTTTATTCTTGATTATTTATTAATTAAAATTTTTATCGAGACCCCTTTTTTGCAGAGTCCCTACTCGGGCGCCAATTGAGATAATTTTTCCCAATACAAATTTTAATTTTAAGTTTGAATTTGTTATTTTTCTTTATTTAATAAGGGTAGGGTTGAAACAAAATTTATTTTAAATTTTTTTTTTAATTAAATTGAATTTTGAATGTTTAACCAAATAAAATTTTATCAAATGATGTCTAACTAACTCCTATATACCTAATCCCTAGCTGCTACCTACCTATCTTATCTAGTCTTAACTAATTACTTAACTATCTTAACTAACCTTAATTACCGCAAAATTTGTCTTTAAAATTGTCCTTATCCTTTTTTCTTCCCTTGCTTCACTTATTTTCTATAGGTTTAAATCTCCTCCAGGTCTTCTATTCACTTATGGAACAGCTATGCTTACAGCTACTTTTAAATTTTGAATTTACTATATCTTCTTGGTTTATATAGTTTATAATTTTGGTTCAGCTACATTACTTTCACTTTTTCTTACTGAATATCTTTTTCGTTCTCACCACTTACTTTTACTATTTCCAAAATTAACTAACTGCTACAGTTTTCTTCAACAATTATTAATTACAACCTCTTCTATTCGTCTTTTACCTTTTTATAAATTATACTTTATTAACCTGTTTAACTTTTTTATTAAATTAATTTCCTTCTTTTCGTGACTTTTTCAAAAACTAAACTGTCAAAACTTCTCTCCCCTGGCAACGAAACTTCTTCATCACTATTCACTTGCACTACTATCTATCCTTAACCTAATACAATTGTTGTTTACATTACATAAATTTTTTTTAATCTAACCTAATAAAAATTAACTTTGACATTTACTTCAAATTTTGACATTTCTCTGAAAATAAACAATAAAATATTAAATTAAAATAAATTTTGAAATGACCCTTAAAAATACCTTTTCAATATATATATATATATATATATATATATATATATATATATGAAACCAGTAATATTGGGGTATGCAGCAATTAATAAAAGTAAACTCTTTATACTTTTTTCCAAGCTTTCGGAAAATTTATTTCCATTTTCAAGGAATGTATACGAGGATTATAAAATTTGTTCTTTACAATGGTAAATATAAATATAATTAAAACTATTATTTTGAAAAAATTTTTTTAGAAAAAGGTGTCAGAATAACATTAGTAAAATTGTTTGTAAAACAATAGCTATTTATTTTTGAAAATGCCAAAGGGTGCTTAATTTTTTAATTAATTTAAATTGAAAGAAGAAAAATAAATTAAAAGAAGAATTTCTTAGGTTGAATTTGAAGTTTACAATATTACTCATACATCCTTTTCATAAACACTGTCAAAAAAAAAAGTATAAAGAGTTTACTTTTATTAATTGCTGCATACCCCAATATTACTGGTTTCATACCTTATTAGTAAGCAAATAAACTACCTTTATATATATATATATATATTCAAATCGAAATAGGATTTTTATAAAGAAATGTATTAAATACCAACCTTCAGATACAATAGTATGACAGAATAAACTCTAAACTAATACAATTCAAACGGTTTTTATAACACGGATTTGAATCAGTCATTATCAGTCACGGTTGACTAAATTAAAATAAGGTGTTTTAGAAAAAATTGTTCGGTGATATATTGTACATTTTCTAATTACACAGCGTTTTAATTAAAAAATTAAACATTATTATTGGTGACATTTTCATATTGCTAGTATAATTCCTCTAGATTTGGTAATTTATTATTATAAAAAAGTTTATAAATAATAAAACTAATTGATTTAGCAATAATGCATAAGCTGCAAAGTTCTTTTTTTTTACGTAATACCTATAATTTCTGTTAGAATTTTCAATATTTATTTAATAAAGCTTGTGTTTATGCCACGCCGCTCGTGAAATGGCAAATTCCTTAAGTTCAGCTATTTAACAAGGCGATAGTATGTATTAATTAATAATTTAATATGAGGTATGTGGAGCATTGTGCAAGAAGCAGAATAGTCTCCCACCTTAATAACCCCTGCAAATTTGACAATGAAACCTTCAAGTGAAACATGACTGTCCCGTTGAAATGGAGCAAATTTGTGTAGGGAGAGGAACCAGTTTGGAAGCATCACCCATAATTAATATACAAACTCCCAATTTCCAGTCTTTGTAGATCTTACATCATTCAAATGTAACCAAGATTAATGAAATAATTAAGATGACTTCAGTGGCAGAGGTTATATGAGGGCATGTTATAGTTATTGGTTAGTGCTGTTAATATGAAGGATACTATTAGTGAGGGTAAACATAATTTTATGATGAAACCACTAAAGTTAAATCAATTGAATAACTACGCAGTGCTAAAGAAAATAATTTTATGCTGAATATAGATATATTTAATAAAATTATTTTTATAATAAAAACAATAATTATGTAGTAAATTAATTTAAATTATTTTTTTCACTACTTACTGACAACATATATTAAGGATAATAAAAAACTCTTCGTTTTAACAAAACTTCCAATATTTATTTAAAAAATTGCTTTTTTAAGATTCAATGACAGCTGTTTCGCTATGAAGCATCGTCAGATTGACATTTAAGTTACATTTTGTTTGTTTGTAGCTAGGTACCTGATGTTTAGGTAGTATTAAGGCTAGACCAAGTATGGAAGTAATAAGACATAACAATATTAAAGCCTAGATGTTATTAGCCCTAAGGGATTATCCTGGATGTATTTCCCTCTAAGATCAGTATAACTGTGCAATGATATAGAAAAACCAGGAAAAAACTATATCATGCTGATCTTTACAATAACTTAATATATTTGTGTTACAATTACGTCTTATCTATGTATAAAATGAAGACTCAATCAAAGCAAACACTTTAAAAGTGGAGAACTTCCCAGATTTATTTTATACATAGATAAGACGTAATTGTAACACAAATATATATATAAGTGGTACAATACCCCCTTTAATACAATCCAAGAGCAAATAAAAGTAGTTATAGCCAATATCGAAAAAAAGCAGACATAAAATAGACGAAGAAATAACCAGTATACAAACTATTTTAGAAAATAAGGCCAGTGCTAGTGCCAGTACCAGTATAAGTAGCATACCGGTTATAAATTCATCACTACTACAGTTATACACTATACACTATTCTTATACACATATGTCCAAAAGTTTGGAATATTTAGAAATAATATAACTACGCCTATGGTTTTTTAAAAAACTCTTGTTGATATTTATTTTAAAACGTTTTTAAATCAAAATAATATTAAATTTGATTCGTTTTTGTATTAATTTGGTCATATTTAATTGGTTTGGGTGCTATCACATTATTCCAATTCTTGTTTAAATTTCATTTGAGCTGTTAAAAATACCCAGAGACATGAAATCATATTTTAATAGGTCAAGAGTAATTGCTTTGTTACAACAGGGCTTTAGTCAAAGTGATATCGCGAATATTGTTGGTGTTACTCAGGGTGCTGTATCAAAAAATAAAAAAATAAATCCAAGACACAAATGGTGAGAAGGATCGTCCCAGAAGTGGCAGAAGTCGATGTACAACAGCAGCACAAGACCGGCAGATAACATTGATAGCTCGAAAAAATCGACAGAAATCTACAAGTGGCATTTCCAGAGAAATTGCTCGACTTGAAGGACTGAATATTTCAAGGCAAACAATTACACGAAGATTAAATGCGGTAAATTTGTATCCCAGAAGACCTCTGCGTGTTCTCAAATTAACCTATCAACAAAATGTAAGGTTGCAATGGGCTCAAGAAATGTTACACCATGGTCCTAACTGGAATTACGTGATGTTCTCTGATGAATCAAGAATTGGGTTGGTTTCTGATTCGCGAAGAACGCTAGTTTGGAGGGCCTCAGGACGACAAGCACGATTAGAAACAGCCCAACCACGTGTTCCATTTGAAGGTGGGAGTATTATGGTTTGAAGTGGTATTATCAGGGGTATATGGACGCCCCTCCTGGTTTTGGAGAGAAGAATCACCGGTGCTGTGTACATCGAGGAGGAAGTTTTAAATCCTGCCTATTCCGGGGGGCGGTAGGTAATGGATTTGTGTTTATGCATGACAATGCACCTCCACATCGAACAGCTGCAGTACAAAACTTTTTGGAAGAAGATGGAATATCCACATTAAGATGGCCATCAAATTCCCCTGACATGAACGTCATTGAACATGCCTGGGACATTCTTAAAACACGCATTAAGAAGCGAAACTCTCCCCCAATTACTCTACGAGAACTGAAAGATGCTGCTCGTGAAGAACGGGAGAGAATTCCGCAAGCCCAGCTCGACCATTTAATCGATAGCATGCCACATCGCCTACAGTCATGCATACAGGCCTATGGAGGAATGACTGATTATTAATTTTATTTAAAAACCTTTTTTTGCTTATTAATTTATTTAAAAAAATTTGTTATACATTGTACATTTTTCACCTCAAAAGAATAAATCATTTTTTTTGTATGTTTATCTGAATTCGAGATTTATTTAGTATTGGTTAAAGTTGTAGCAAAATGATGTTTACTTATGTCAAAAAAATTATTTATAAAAATTAATAAAAAGATGAAATATTCTATTAAGAACAATAAATAACTGCACAGTTAAACTAAACTTCCACTATTTATTTGAAAAATTCGCTTTTGGACATATGTGTATATATATAGTACCTATTTATTTGTTATGCGGGAGCTGAATATCGTATTTCTCGCTTAGAATTTTTCGAATTGTGCTGGTTATGATCGAAAACATCCTCAAATTTATTGTCCAAGCATCTGAAATTACGCAAGGCTATTTCTACTATACCGTCGATCATTCTAGTCACGCGGAACACTGTTGGTTTAACAACAACGAATAACAATTGCTGATATTTTTATCAAAATATTTTTCCCTAACATTATCAAATTAAATTGAATAATTACAATAATTTGTTGGACCAATAATTTTATTTGAATATAATAGGCAACCCGTGTAATGAGGAGTATTTTTTAGATAATAATTTGTTGTGATTTTAATAAAACTTTTATTCATTTTTAAGGAATTCACTGTATATTTGCCATTTGGCGCTTATTTAAGCGTTTTCTTTCGTTCCATCATTGGCCTTGTCATTCTTTACTCATCGATCGATTCTAACTTCCTTTCTTCCACTTCACTCTTCTCATTGAACCTCACCCATTCATTTAACGTTTCCAATTATATTTCCCCTTTAACCAATGTCCCAATAAGAAGAACACCGGCACCACCTGCACAGCTGCACCCGACACCAGCTACATTCTTCTTTTTCTCTTGCGCCAACATATTCCTATACCTTCCCTATTCTGTAATACTTTCCTACATCGGTGTCCCATGTAAAAGAATTTTACCATCCCCAATACAAAAGCCCCATGTAGCCCTGAGTACATCGTTTTGCGTACAGCCTATCAATGGAGGATGTTACAAAGCAATTCGTATATTGGTCAGCGATCGTTTCTTTTAGTTAAGTGACCCGAAATGGTACAGCACCTTTTTCTTCTTGTTCACATTTTCTACATAATGAATTGCTGCATGTATTTAGTAAAATCCAGGTCACCAGCCTATATTTTGTCCTGTCTAGGAATCTTTTGGCTGAATTCAGGTTTTTGCAGTTAAGCAATTTCTTTAGAGGTCTACTTGATTTTGTTGGGCATAAAGACGATTCAAGTTCAATATACTTCAGTGAATCTGATATTGGTTTATCTTTAACATTATTTATCCTTTTCGCTACTATAATTGTGTCAGCTTTGTATGAGCTAGAATTGCATATTTGCGGTACGGTGCAGAACAGTATTCTCACACCAGCATCTATAGTAACAACCACATACTCTAAAAGGTGTTGTGAGATGAGAAAGGAAGTATTTACCTCGTACTGATGATGACACGATAATGCCGAAACCTGAACTAGTATGATTTTACTTTTATTTGCAAATCATGGGAGATGGTTCTAAGTATCGCCATCACGTTTTATATTGTCCTGTGAGACTAAATAGTTTGGAACATTATTTTATAAATTTCTAAATTTTAGAGAAAATGATGATAAAACCCTTTTACATATTGACTGTGGCTAGTCAACCACATTTAATAATAAAATTTAAAATGAACATAATTTATAGAAGTAAATGAGATCTACCTACCTGTTAATGCTTAATGTAGGTACAAAAATACCTTGTAACATAATATATCTAATGTTATTTGAGGTGGTTTCCCGTACAACGATCTCGTACTTACAGGTGTCTCACGGAATATCAAATTAGCCGAAATATCTTTTCATTAGCAACGGAGTGCCAGTTGAGAAGGGGAGTAATAATGTTAGATTGGCTATAAACCTTTCATTAAATGTATCTCAAGTTTATTAAGAAGTTTTCACTTGAAGTTTAAATACCTGGATGATCACTATCGCTATGTAGGAGTATTATTTATTACATTTTACTTTTTATCTTTTTGTTCACAAAAAAAAGATCGAATTAAAGAATAAGTACTTGTTTACAATGGAGTAAGAAAATGAACTATTATATAATGAAATAACATGTTTGTTTTAAGTTTATCTAGAATTTACTAATCCTAACACAATGATCTAGTAATTATTTTGGTGTATTTGGCTCTTTCGACATTTATTTCCTTTTAACTTGATAGGGAATTCATTATATTTTAATATATATAGATATAGTAAAATATAATGTAATACTTCATCTCACGATATAGACATAAAAGTAACATCTCACCAGATAAAGCAAAAACAATTACTATCAATTATATATTAATACGAGTATTAGCAATATGCCCAAAAACATAAAACTAAATAAATAAACATAATATAGGATTAAGCAATTAGAAGACTTAGCAGAAGACAGCAGCTTAGTAGCTGCTGCTACTATGAAAGGTACAATTCTCCTATTACACAAGAAGGCAGTTATAACGGACTTGACGAACTATCGATCCATAAGTTTACTTCAGACATCTATAAGCTTTTCACAAAAAGTATCAGCAACTGTCGTTTTTACGAAAGCGCTAAAGAATCTCCTTTAAAGTCGAAGATATACATCGTAGAATCTGAGGGTTGGGTTACCTACCAGGCTCGTTCCGGGTGGAGGATAGGAGGACTTTGATTAGTGGCAGTCACAATAGTGAGGGGGTCTAAATATCCCCCAAAAGCTTTTGCGAAAACTGCCGCCCCAAAGTGAAGGTGTGAGGCACAGTGCCGATGTAGTGAATGGTAATGAGGAACATGGTCGCGAACGGTTCCCCTGGGGGCACCAGTGGCACTCCCTTGTATATCAGCCTTCCCCTGGTATGCGGGCTCTGCCAAGGGTGACACACCCAAATCCGGAGGCTGAGCGTACACGCACAACTCCAAAGTACCGTAGAGGTAAAATAGTCGGCGGTGCTGAGGCAAAAAGGAGGAAGAGAGCGAAGGAACAGGAGCGTGTCTCCCAAGATACTACGTGCCTCTCCACATTCGAACCAAGGACCAGTCGTCGGCAAAACTTGGACAGCGATGCTAGTTCTTCCTCCCATAGAGGTCAGGAACGCGTCGCCATTCAAGAAAAGAGCCACATAAGCTCTTTCACCTCTGAGGTAACACCCATAAGAGGAAAAACGAGTCATGATGCTAAAACTATTAAGAGCTATAACGAAACAGCTACCAACAACCTTAGGGTAGCTGTTAGCGATAAGGTAGCGTACGGTGAAATAAATGCTGACAGGGTAGGTATTATAAAGACAGTTGATGGAGGCCCTGGAGAAAACTCTGTCCGCCTCCTACGACAAAACGAAACCACCCACATTTAGGTAGTGGTCGCACTCTGGTGAAATCATCAGAGTAATCTGCAACAACGATGAAACTTTAGGGTGGTTAAGACAGAAGGTGCAAAACCTTAAACTGTGACAAGGGGCATTACTCGATGTGGCGCACGTCGGCAACCTCTCTAAGATGACGAAAGCCACCCTTTGGATCCCGAGTGACGCACACGCTGACCTCGGTGAAAAAGATGATGTACTGCGCCAGCTTCGCCATTAAAACTCCTAACTTCGTGTGGATGGACGGTGTTTCTTCCATTACAAAGCAAAGAAAAACATAAAGTGTACCTCTTCGTCTTCGGAATCAAAGACTTCGGAGTCAAAGAAATGTAAGCCCTAGAGAAAAGATCAATGAGGTTGAGCAATGCGTTCACCTCATTGATTCTTAAACCCAAAAAGGCGGAGGCGAGTAATGTCGAGCCATCCTCAATTATGGCGATCGATAGTGTCTCAGCAGAGAACGTCGGCGAAGATGGCAATGCCAACTTACCTCCAACCGAGGAGGAGGAGGAATAAATGGCGTTGGCCGAATAAATGAAATACATTAAAAATTAAAATTTTTGTCATGCTCCCGGAGGAGGAGACAGAGAAATTTATTATAATTCAGTGTAATCTTTAATACAGCAGAATGTTTTCGGGAACACTATGCTACCACCTCGATATGTTGAAGGATACACTAGCACTCATCCAGGAATCCCGGATAAGACAAACGAAAATCTTATGTTTAAGCAATCTAAAAGGTTTAATTTTCAGCTTCCCGAGCAATCATCAACCTAGACCTCACAGTGGTCAAGGTAGAATTCGTGCAAAAGAGTCAAAAGAAAGTGATGATACTGGCATTCGCATACCCCCGGTCAGATGCTGTCGACCACCACGTAGCAAGGAACTGGAGGACCTCGTGGAACCCACAACAGGACAAAATACGTCCACCTTTTGAAAGGGTCCCTGAGAGATTTACAGGAAATAACGCCAAACAGCAATGGATACTGGAAAGTTACTTTGTAACTTTTCAAAATACCTATGCCTATAGGAAGTCCAGGACACATACAAGTCCTACTTCAAAGAGTATAAAAAAGCCATTAGACAAAATCAGAGAAAAGCTTGGAAGACTTGCGAGGAAAAAACTGCCAATCTAAAGGAAAGCCAGAATTATTAATGTTCACACACTTCCCTGACTCCAGATTTCAAAATATGGCTATCTGGGAAGACGAGGAATCACAACATCATATAGCTAACCAGATTATCGATTATGACAAATTAAGGTGAGCCATTTTGAGCTTCTTCCCCTTTAAATCACCAGGAACTGATGACATTTATCCAGCCCTACTTTAGTGGGTTTTATGCCACCCCTGGTAGTAATTCTCATATTCTTCTGGCACTGAGGTACCTACATTCCATAAGTTTGGGGAAAAGTAGACTTTATACTAAAACTAGGAAGACTGGTTCCAAAAGCATACCGACCCATCAGTCTCACATCGCCTCACAATAAAAACTTTGGAGAGACAATGTGAAAGGTACATAAGAGATGTATTGATCACGCATAATCCAACATGTGTACACCCCAGGGAAATCTAAAGATTTAGCCCTCCACCTGATCGGCCGCATCGAAATATCGCTGGACAAAAAAGAGTCCTTCTTGGGTGTGTTTATAGATATCGAAGGTGCGCTTGACAAAACTACCTTCCACATAACCAATGCCATTTCTGAAAAGGGCATTCCCCAGACAGTATGGGGTATGATGGATATACACTTTGCTCTCCAAGAGGGCAATAAACATAACCGAGAAAAATGTTAGTATGAGGCCTGGTTGTCAAAGGATGTCCAAGGATGTCAAAGGATGTCTGTGAACCTTCGCGCTCCAAAACTCCTAAAAACTGAATTAAACTTCTCCGCAGAGGAGAAATATTTAGGGTGTTACTTATTTAAAAACAGTATGTTTACTATAAGAAGTAAATACAAAATAAATTGATAAAAAGTTTTTTATCTTGCACCAATATATTTCAAACGTAAGATTAAAATTTACATATTTTCTCTATTAAGTGAACCTATTAGATAACAAGTTAGTGTAAAATATAAATAAACATATAATACTTTGTATTGCAGTTAACATAGGGATCACCTTTGACAGCAAGTTTGCATGAAACGTTCATCTATAAAATAGAGTTAAAAAAGCATATATTGCCTATAAACAGTGTAGAAGAACCATCGGCTGTAACTGGGGATTATCATCAAAGGTTTTTTTCCGGCTGAGATGGGTAACTCATGTTCGATGGGTCCTTATCCAGAACCCAACAGTGTTGGACTCACCCTCGAGAGGTTGGCTATCAACCAAATCCACCTTAGAAACTCACCGTTACCCCCACCTCGGAATCACTACCCTAGTATACTTGAAGACGGGCGGCGGTCCCTCATACACTCTTCACCCATTCATACTACTCTTCTCCTAACCATTTTCTCCACAGCTTCGCTTACCTTTACCCATTCTTTCTCCCCTTTCAACATTATCTCTACCATGTTCTCCCAATACACTGCTACCCCAGGCTTCTCTCCAGCTTCATTAAATCCTCCTTATTTTTCCAACATCTAAACACTTGACTCTAATTATCCTCCATCTCATATTTCACGCATAGTCCAGTCTCTCTTTTCCCAATCTTGTGTAAATACCCCATTCTTGACCCATGCGCAGTGAGCACTTGGGTCAAAAAGTAGTTTACCTTCCCAAACTCTCGGTCCATCCACTTACTCCTACTCCTAATCACCATTTTTAATGCACCTTCATATCCCTCCTACCTTCTCACCATTTCCTCCTCCATCCAATCCTGAACTTCTTCTTCTGTGGCACCCTTCCACCGTTGCCTCTTTGCCTTAGCCATCAGGTCCAAAGGGTATGACCTTGACAGCACATATGCTGTTATTCCACCCACTGTCCTGTACACCTGTACCACTCTCAACAAAACCCCTCTGCACCTGCAGTAGTGGCTTTATCTTCGCATAAATCCCCGCTCTTTCACCCCACACTTCCGTTCCGTAAAGCATACTGTGCTTAATTTCCCTACCAATAACTTATGGTTTAAAATTGAGAATTGTTAAATTATATTTTTACTAGAGATTTAATTAAAGGGAACGATGGTAGACGTAGACTAGGTATAATAATTAAGTAATTAGGCAAGGTAATATTAATAATAATATTTATTTTTCGACCAATATAAGTTAACAATATATCACAGTAGGTACAAGAGAGGTGTGCAGGTGGGTGGACGGATGGCATGTCTCTAGGGAGATGTCTATGTCCGACCATAGGCATGTCCTCTACAACCTAACCTGTGAAACGGGGAAGGAGGAGGTCACATATCGCAACCCTAGAACCTGTGACTGGGACTCCTTCAGGGAGCACCTTGAGCAGGGTCTAAGCGAATGCCTCTCAGCCCCAAAGAATGTGGCTGAAATAGACTTCCTCTCAGAACAACTGACTGGAGGTCTTATGGAGGCCTATAACAGAAACTGCCCAGAGAAAAGGAAGAGGGCTAATAGGGACACTGTATGGTGGACCAAAGACCTCTCGAGTCTCAGGACAGAAGTGAGAAGACTCTTCAACCTGGCCAAAAGAACAAATGGCTGGGAAGCCTATAAGGCTAAAAGGAGAGAATATGGCTATGCGATTCGCAAAGCTAAAGAAAACTCTTGGAGAAAATTCTGTGAGGACATTGACAGTCTTCCAGAATGCTCCAAGCTGAGAAAAACTCTCCAGAGGGACACAATGGGTAGGGTAGGATCTCTGAAGAATAAAAAAGGGGAATACACAACGACCGGTGAGGAGACTTTAGATCTTCTTCTAAAATCTCACTTCCCGGGATGTGAACCTGTCACGGAGCAGGGGCACATCTGTTCAGGGGCACTCCGTAGGAGGGCATCCAGGGACAGCTGGGCCCTTGCCAACAAAATCGTGAACAGAACCAGACTAGCATGGGCGATAAAATCCTTTCACCCATACAAAGCTGCGGGACCAGACGGTATCTTCCCAGCACTGTTGCAACAGGGCAGGGAAATCATCGAGGGACCAATGTGCCGACTACTCAGGGCTAGCTTGGCACTGAGCTATATCCCTATGAACTGGAGGTCTGGAAGAGTAGTCTTCATACCGAAGCATGGTAAGGCCACGTATGCTGAGACGGGCTCCTTCAGACCTATCAGCCTGACCTCCTTTTTTCTTAAAACTTTAGAAAAACTGGTGGACAGGTACCTACGGGACGGTGCTTTGAGGGTAAAACCTCTGCATCGAAACCAGTTTGCGAATAAGAGTGGGGTGTCCTGCGAAGTCGCGGTACACAAGCTGCTCCTGAAAGCGGAGCAGGCACTCTTAAATAAAGAGATAGCCCTAGGTACGTTTCTGGATATTGAAGGGGCATTTAATGTTGCCTCCTTCGATTCCATACTTAGGGCCATGCATAACCGTGGCATAGAACAGGACATTGTAAGATGGACTGGTAATATGTTACGGGAAAGAACAATAATAGGTACGCTCTTTGGGGAGACGAGGATGGTCTCAGCCACTAAGGGGTGTCCGCAAGGAGGGGTGTTATCTCCTCTTCTGTGGAACCTGGTGGTTGACGAGCTCCTTTGTAGACTCAATGACGAGGGTATCTATGCCCAAGCCTTTGCTGACCTCCGTGATAGCGTTCACCCTCAGAAGGAACCTTGACTTGAGAGAACTTCGTATGTGGGGCCAAACGCTAAAGTTTAAAGGGGAAGTCAAATACCTAGGGGTAACCCTAGATAGCAAACTAACCCTTTCCAACCACATTAGAAACACAACAGATAAAGGCCTAAGAGCTCTCTGGGCATGCAGAAGAGCTGTGGGCAATACGTGGGGGCTTAAACCCAGTATGATGCACTGGCTTTATACGAGGGTGGTGGCACCCATCATAACCTATTGTTCTGTTGTGTGGTGGCATAAAGCGAGATGCTCAGTAGCATCTAGACAGCTAGGCAGGGTACAGAGAGTAGCCTGTCTAGCCATAACCGGGGCGATGAGAACAACGCCCACGGCGGCCCTAGAAGCTATGCTGGGACTACCTCCACTACATCTTATTGTGGAAAGGGAAGCACTGGCAGCTGCTTACAGGCTGAAAATAAACAACGAATGGGGCAGGGCGATCCCTAGGTACCAATCCACAATCTCGAAAGAGATGGAACATAATCAATTACTGAGCATGCCCTCAGATAGAATACCTATCTGCTACGACCTTTCCAAACCATATACGGTTCATATTCCGGATAGGGACGAAGCTCGTACCAAGACTAGGAAACAACATGAATCCGTTTGGTACACAGAAGGATCCAAAACAAGCACCAGCACTGGGATTGGAATCTACAATGAAAATACAGGGAAGACGTATAGTCTCAACCTGGGTTCAGTAGAGACTATCCTGCAAGCTGAAGTGGTTGCCATCAACACATGCTCGGAAATCATCCTGAACGAGACAGTCCCTAACAGGACTGTCAGGATCAAAAGTGATAGCCAAGCAGCTCTCAAAGCAATAGAGAGCGTACACACTGCGTCACGAACAGTGAAGCACTGCCAAGGAACTGTAGCTGAACTGGCACAACGCCACAAGGTTATCCTTGAATGGGTACCAGGACACACAGGGATTCATGGAAATGAAAAAGCTGACCTCCTAGCCAGGGAAGCTTCAGAAGGAACCCTGATCGGACCTCTTCCCACATGTGGGGTCTCATACCAACATGTAAGGGAAACAATAGAGGAACGACTAAGGGAACAACATAAGAAACTCTGGATGGAACTGCCTGGACTCAGGCAATCCAGATTATTCATAACAGGTCCATCCAGGGAGAAAACTACAGAACTACTTAGCCTAAGTAGAACCCAATTGAGAAAGGCAGTGGGACTGCTTACAGGACACTGCCATCTCCGAAAACACATGAACATAATAGGACTCGCTGAGGACCCATTATGCAGAAAATGTGGTGAGGAAGACGAAACTCCTCTTCACGTAATATGTCACTGTCCGAGCCTTAAGTGGCTTAGACAGAGATACTTTGGCATTCAGTTTCCTGAGCCAGAGAAAATCGTGAAAGCGAATATCAGGGACATTCTAAAATACATGAAGGAAACGAACTTGGTATGATTACTTCAGGGGGGTACAATGAGCCTAGAGCTCCAGTACATGCATGAAACGCACCCCAGAAGAATAGAATAGAAATAGTTAATAATAAATTTCTTACGCAATGTATGTAACTATATGAATTTATGTAAAAAAGGAGACTACAACAACATAATATAATAATAATTTCTGGTGACAGGCAGCAGACACCTCATTTATGACCGTAGGGTTGCGCATGAGCTGTCAGCTACCATCACCAAACATTTTACACAAATTTTTTTTTTTTGAGTTTACAATATTTATGATTACCAAATCTATTTATTGTTAACAAACGCAATTTAAACATATAAATATGAATATCTTAATTTCAAAATACACATAACTCTATTTTACAACTCATAATGAAAAACATAAAAGGTACAACGTATAAATACAAAGATACAACGTATCTTTGTATGTAATGAAATATAAAATGTACAATGCAAACAAAAACAAAGTGCAAATACGGAACAGATAGCTGGTACAAAACAATGTAACGAGGTTAGATGTGAAGCAGTTTTTTTTTATTTTTTTTTTATTTTTGAATAATTTTACTCTATTAATGCTCGGATAGTCTTTCTGTCGTTATTTATAATAAATCTCTTCATTATTTGTTTAAATAGATTAATTGAATTTATTTCATATATGTATAACTTATACATTTCTGGAAGAAAGTTAAAAATTTTTCCACTTAGATAGAGATAAACCTTTGTGATACCGATTTTTTTACAAGATGAGTGTATACGACTCCTCTATCTTTACCCCTTGTCTCATAGTTGTATGTCTTACCTTTTAAGATATTTTTGTTTTTATAGATAAATACAATAACTGAATAGACATAGAGTTGTCTTAAGTCCATAATTTTTATTTCATCGAATAACTCGTCTGTTGGATATCTAACCTTATTATTATGTATTATTTTTAAAATTCTTTTTTGTAGTATTTCCAATTTGTTTATATGATTTGGTGTTGTAGCACCCCAACAGATGATTGCGTATTGAAGTCTGCTTTGTACTAATTGATAGTATAATATTCGTAGATAAGTAACATTCAATATATTTCTAAGATATTTAAACTTAAATAAGAACATCCTCAATGTATTAGTTGTATTTTTTATATGCGAGTCCCATCTTCAGTGGCTGTCAAGGGTAACTGCTAAATATTTGATTTCTTTCTTTTTTAATATTTTTATGTTTTCATTATTATACTTAAAGTCAGGCAAGTGATTACTATAACTTTACACCGTCCTATCTACATTATTTCATACTTAAATCTTAAATTACTTTTTATAAAAACGACAACACCATCGTTACGATTTATATCACCCCCATTATATATTATGTCGTAATCCTGTGTTTGAAATACTCAAATATGGAACATCAAATGTTTCTGTTAACTGTTAACAGTTATCAAAACTGTGATTTATCCGTAACAAAAATACTTTTAAATCATTAAAATTTTTAACTAGACTACGTATGTTTTGATAAAATAATTTAAACCCGTTTGTTTTTAAAGTTTCATAATGTACATTAATTTCCTCTATATAATTAAACTTAACAGTATCATAGTCCTCGTAAATTATATCCCTTATTCAAGGATCCATTAATAAACAAAAAAAAACGTTAATTCTTACTTCCTATCCTAGGCCTTAGGTTAAAGTATGCTTGGTATTTATTAGTTTTTTCTTTTCCCAGGCTCCTACTTGGTGTTTGGTTGTTCACTTCTTTCTGATTTTTCTGCTCTTCTCCAGTCCTATTTTGTTTCTTCTGGTTTTTATCCCCAACTTGGCCCTGACTTGCGCGTGGTCCTGTTTCTAGCGGCTGTATAATCTTTTGAAATATAAGATTTGGAGCTGGTTCCTAGATATTTGTGGGAGTTTGCGGGGCACTATTTTGCTTCTTTTTTTCTGATGTCTCCTCACTATGATTATGGGTTAAGTCGTTCACCGTATAAGCTATATTATCAACAAACAGCTTATTTCCCTTAATGTATGATTTTCCTGTAGAATTCGCCCTGGCCTGTTTTAAGTATCCTGATAGAACTTTGTTTTCTTCTCTTTGCGATGTTGTTAGATCATTTGCTATGCGGATGTTTGTACCTCTTAACTTTCTGCTGTTTTTTTAATATCTCTAACTTTTTTAGATGCGAAACAAATTCGATCTTAAGGGGACACAAATTGGTTTTTCCAAGTCTATAAAAATTATTAATATCACGGATTTCCACTTCAACGTCCAGAAGGCTTTTTAATTTATTACGAATAACAGAAAAGTCAATGTTATTACTTTGTATCCCAAAGATTATTATATTATTCTTCTTTTCTCTTCTTTCAAAACTTTCTATTTGTTCCACTACTTTACTAGTTACGTTCTCCACCTCGTTTAGTCTTTTGGATAATCCTTCAATTTGTAATAATATTCTAGTTTCACTTGCTGTGATGCAATTCTTTATTTCACTCTTGAACGGATAATACAAATCAAAACACAACCGATCGGTATAACAGCCAAACTATTACTAGTATATGTATACATAAAAATGTAGGTCTATTGTTTTTTAGGTTGATAGTAAATTCCAAATAAATTATAGGACCTATCAACGTAATCAACACCATCAGAAACATTCACTCTACAAACATAAAATACCTATTATATTTATCCTTAATACAATCATTCTATCATAGAGCTTAAAATATGATTTAATAATATCATAATAGTGTGTTAACTCACTCCTTAAAAACTTTTTTTCCCCTATTATTAATGCGTTTCTTCCCTATGAGATGCACTTTTTTCTTTATTAGGATTTTGAAGTTTGCTTGGTAAAGGTAAGTTTTTTGATGGAATAGCTCCCTTTATTAGGGGTCGGTATTTTTTGGGGTGTATCCAAGCAACTTATGTTTAAAGTTTCGCTCGTAATCTTTTGAAGTGAAATGTTTTGAGCAAATATAGGCATTTTTAACGTTGAAATTGTCAACGCGCTTACATAAATGTTTACAACTATTTTGCACTTTCTTGTCTTTTGGAAAGCTAAAGAACTTTATATCACTAGAAAAATGTTGTTTTATACCACACCCGTATAAAGCAAACTGCATTTTAATTAATTTATTTTATATTATTCCAAAGAAATTTAAAATTATAACATGTAAACAATGGCATCTGGTCACAAGGTGACGTCACTAACCACGCCCCAAACATGCGCGATATCTTATCTTGTATATTTGTATCATGAGTAGTACCAGCTTCTTGTTTCTTCAGCTGCCCTCCCTAGCCTTTTCCGCCAAATCAACCACTTTATCTAGCGCAGAGATACAAGATTTCTCCTTCGTGAACCCACGCTGGTTTTCTCTAAAACCCCTATTTCTCCTTTTGTCTTAGCAGACTGATAGGCCTGTAGTTTCCTGTCCGCTTTTTTTCCCTACCCGCCTTCTTCACAACCAAAACATCTACCCTCCATAAATGTTACCCTATTCCACCCCAATTTAATCTCTCTTTTTTCCAGTGAAGCTTCCGACTTTTCCCATTTCGCAGTCACCACCGCCTTCTTCATCCCATTCCTCTCCTTTACCACCTTAATCACCTTTGGCAGTTAATTCCTCTATTCTCTTCCTTATCTTTTCATCTTCCATCCACGGGTCTATCCCTATCACCTTAATGGTTTTTGTTCCCCTTCCTGCCTCCACTTATATACCTATGCTAACCTACGACGCTATTGCCTGGGGAGTCATAACAAACCAGCTGACAGTCTTCCGCAAACTGGACCATATACAAAAAACAGCTTGCCTTAACATTACAGGAGGCATGAGATCTACGCCAACTAGAGAGATGGAGGTGATCTTCGGTATCACCTCTCTTGATATATATATAAATCTAAGAGGCGTTTTTGACGACCACTCTCAAAATGCATTAGCGATATGTACCTACTATCTGTATCATCACCGATAAATCTAAATCAAAAGAAGGTTCAGGATTTGGAGTTTAGTCCAGATTTTTAAACAATATAAAATGGACAAAGGGTTGGTTAGGCTCGGCCAGCAAAGCTGCCTCCCAAAGGATTTTGGAACGTGACAGTCTCATAAGTTTGCCAGCATCAATAATGGTTAACCTAGTAAAGGAACGTTCCCTTGACAAATTCAAGGGCAGATGGGACGAAGAAAAAGTTGCAGACTATCCAAGAAGCTTCTGAAGTATCCGAATAGTAAAGCAACCAAGAAATACGTGGCCATGACCAAAAAGGACCTGCGTTTGGTTACAGGAATCCTTACTGGCCATTGTCACCTATGAAAACATCTGAACGTGTTGGGTTTATCTGACACTACACTATGTAGAGGATGTAAACAGGAAGATGAGACAGTTCAATACATCCTTTGTGAATGTCCGACACTCTCTCTAATAAGATTTTCTGTATTCGGCGAGAACTGGCAACCACATGCACACTTGAGCTGTCTACTTTAAACACGTGGGCTGGTTGACGAGCTAATCGGTAGGCTTAATCTCAGGAGTACACACACATAGCCAAATGTGGCCTAAGTGCGGTGTAGCCTTCAAGAATTACAGATACAAATACATCGTAGAACAAGGACATTGCCAGATTATTAGACAACCGACGAACATGGCATGTATTGACGAATGAGAGCCAAGGCAGAAAGCGTTCCACAGAATAGGTACCTATCTGGATGCAGGTGTACCGAATGGGACTACATTGAAGAAGTTAAAATATGTTCAGCAGGGCACACATCATATAGGTGATAATTATAATGATTTAAATTTACACTGTTTTACACTGTTCTAGAGACAAAAGCTTTTAAAGCATACTTTAGCAGGTTGACTATACTTTTGAATCTTTTTTTTGTTAAAGGTACTGTGGAAATTTTACTTTCATACTTTTTCCCATTGCGCCTGAACTGTCATTTTAAACAACTAAGTTAATTTTTTTACAGTGTTTAAAATAAATTATTATTTGCAAATGAATTAAAATTATTCCAACAAATAATAAATTTAAAACTTTTAAAATAAAATCTGACAACTTATACCCTCGGTGTGAGCGACAAAAGAAGATAACTGTGTTTAAACTTCAAATTAGCTATTATAAACTAAAAATGATTTTATGAGCTTCTAAATTAAGCCGAAACTGTATTAAAGGAAGTCTAATAAAATAACTATACCTTCCAAAAGTTAACAACTGTCGTTAGATGTGTATAGATTTACATAGTAAATTTTAATAAAAGTAATGATTTCATGCTGTAAACAAACTTTTAAAAGTTAAAACGGTCGTAAAATTACTATACATGTAATCGTAAAATGGGAAAGCAGGTGTAAATTTACTATTAATGTCAAATAACTGGTAAATTTCATTGTGTGAAAAAACGGTTTTACATACGTATTGTTTAGAATAAAATGTTAATATCTTATATCAGTCAAATAAACGTTAGGTTGTAATTAATATTACATCATAATGTTGAAACCGGTCTGCCAGTAGTAGTAGGTAGTAGTAATATTAAATATTTTGTGTTAACACGATAAAGAGACACAAAGAAAAATAAATTATTATTGTCAACCAAAAATTATATAAACTTTATATTTGACAGGTTTCTGCATCTCTGGTGTGGTTACAGTTATCTCACCATTCCAGTGGAGAAAACAGACCGGAAATAGTAGTCTGCTCAGTATATTTTCCACATGCGGAGAATAGTCAACCTACAGCTTTGCGTTAGTCGCTTTCTGTAGAAGTAAAAGCAAGCAGCTAATCATGTGATCTCTGATCATCGGCAAGTTTGTTACAATGGGGGGACCCAAAGTGTACAGATTAGAGCTGGAAAAATCCTTCAAAAGAACACATTTAAGACAGAGGCGGTGAGCGAGCATTTGCATCAATCGGTTGTCACAGACTATCAGGTCAACTCAACGGGAAGAGAGATCAAAGATAATTACCTTACTGAAATTGAACCTAGTATAAAAAGAGACACGAAGCTCGACGTCTCTTCAATGCGGCTAAGGAAACAAAATTTATAATACGAAAGACATTCATTAAGTTAGAGGGAAGTCTTGAAGATTCTATCAGAGTACTATACATCTACGGGCTACAAGATTCTCGATTCTCTCTCCGAATCAGGTAAACTGATTTTGGTTACCCGTCAGCTTTCCTAACGGTTGTTCTCCTTCTAGAATGGATAATTTTTTCCCGCTTTGTTGCAGAATGGGCCTGAAAAACTGCTATCCCTTCTCGTCAATTTTATAATTTAATACAGTTTATTGTATTAACTCTTACTTTGTAAAAGTTGCCCATTATTTTGAGGTTATACCTCAAAGGGCAGTGTCCAGTGAAATGGTTAATTTTATATATTTTTCGCTCATTTCGAGAAGGCATTTTGCTCTTTGCATGGATATTGATCCTGTGAAATCGTAGTCGATTCTCTCCCCAGCAACCGACTTCCTTTTCGGCGTGGCTGTTTGTGAGACCTCAAATGGGTGTATTAACCCCTTTTTTTCCTCATTACCTCTTATCCCTCTGTGAGTTTCTTAAAGAATTCTTTACATTTCCAGACTACTTTTGATTTATAAGTAAAAGAACTCAAAACCTTTAAAGCTGCCTGACTGTCGGTAAGAGTTAGATGTTTGTCCTTCAAGTGCCTCTACGGAGACACTCCTGGACACTATAATATATAACATATCTCCGCCTGAGAGATAGTTGAGACGTTACCAAGGGATTTGGATAACCAAAAATTAAGTCCCATTAATTTCACTCTAGCAACAGCAATGTTGTTTAGACTAGCATGCATGGCCATTATGTCAGTTATATCAACTACCCCGCCAGTGAAAATGAAGATGATTCCAAAGTTTTCTCCTCTTCATATTTTAATCTAACATATCTATTTGCCTAACTTATCTATTTAACAAATTAAACTAACCTTAACTACCGCTCTGTTCATTTTTAAATTGTCGTTTTCTGTCCAATATTATATTTTCTTCAAACTTCTTATATGTCTATCATTTAACTAGTCAGTCACCTTTTTCCAACATTTGAACTTTTCAACACTATTCTTCTTTATTTGTTTACCTTATTCTATTTATCTTTGTATTTATTGATTAAATTCTCTAATGGTTTACTTTCAATAATTGATAATAATATTAACTTTTTTACTTTTCTCTTTTAAAATCTTCAACCAAAAATGCCAAAAAAATCTCTCTCCATAAACCGTCATACTGCTACAGCTTTTCTATAAATGGGTCCTTCTTTATTTCTTATTAACTAAAACTTCTTCTATTCGACTTTTACTTTCTTTTAAATTATACTTTTTTAACCTATATGACTTCTTTTAAAAAAATTAATTTCATTCTTTCTCACTTTTTCAATAACCAACTGCCAAACTTCTCATCACCTGGCAACCTGCACTTTTTTCCAAACTACTTAAATCTATTACAAAATTTTAAATATCTAAACTATTTTGATTGTCTACTTCAAGTTTTGACGTTTAGTTAGAATTTTGACGTTTAAAAGTTTATTGTTGAAATGAATTTTGGTTTTTTACTGTATCCGTAACAATATATATATATTTAAGATTTATTTTCCATGAATTACTTTTCGAAGAGTTTTAGAAAACATATATATTGAAGAAAAACCTTTTCCATTAGACATAAATGGGCGAAAACACAGGTTAACAAAAAGTTACAATTTCAAAATGTAATACGCAAATTTATGTTTACAATTCATTTTATAGCATTAGGACCAAGATCTGAAAGAAATCAAAAATTGAAAACTGATAAGAAAAATTGCTCGCCTTATATTTTCTGGTTTTTGTTTTCTTTTATATAATATTCAGTAAAGTATTATAGCAGTCACATCGCGTTCAATCTATCAGATTTCCAACAAACCTTTTACATTTACAATCGAAATCACCTGATACTGAAAAACTAACACAATGATAGCAAAACTCTGTTGTTAATTTGAATTTCGTATTTTTACATAATCTCTAATTGAATCTTATTTATCATAATATAGTCATTTAATTTATTTTGCATATTAATTACAACTAACCATTAAACATTAGTATTTTAAATATATAAGAACAACTAGTCACAATATACCCCCAGAATATTTGGTTTAGGTTTTATTATAAAAAAAGTTATTTATTGTACTAACCCTTGCTTTCTGGAAGTTGATCATATCAAGGAAATTTGTAGCAAAACTTCCACTACTACATTCAAAAATTAAATGTTTTAGTCAATGACAGCTGTTTCATTGTTATATTCCTGGTCTTCTTCTTTTGTCCCAATATTTATATCGAAGAGAATGGTTCCCTTTTCTTGGGAACTTTTGCTATCAACGTTGCTCCTTCCCATGGTTTTAGTTAACATACAATTAAACATTGCTTTATTGTTATCAGAAGCCATCACTGTGAGCAGCCAAAGAATCATATCAGATCTGTCTTTTGGTAAATCTTTGATATCCTGTAGAATGACTTCCTGCATCATTCCTAAATTTTTTGCTTCCAAAAACTTAGCCGAATTGTCAATATGAATTATTTCCACTCTAAGACCACTAGCTGCAGGCTCATAGCACAGTGCTCTGGTCCGAACCTTTTTCGTTGTGCTCCATCATTGGTGCTTTTATCAGAACTTAGTGTCTTCTTAGAAGAGGTTCCATCTCTTCATTCTTCTTTGGGTCACAACAATGTTGAATGCATTAGAAAATCAAATTAAACAGTGTCTGTGATTTTTTATTAGAATATACAGGGTGTACCAACCTTATGACAAAGTTCGGTATATGTGTTGTTTTAGAAGATATCATAAAATGTAATTAACAAAAATAGTAGATGTCTTAAGGGACCGTATTTTGAAATTACCTTAAACTATACAGACTGTTGTATAACTCCGTTACAAACCAAACATATGATTTTTTAAATGGGAACCCCTGTATACTATATCGAATTCGGACTGCTCACATTTTTTTGAAGATTTTGATGTAAGGTTTCACTACGTTATACAGAGTCCTTTAGAAGTTATGAATATGTTTATGTGAAAATCGTAGGTAAATCAACGCTCTGTATTTTATTGTACGTTGAAGAAAAAAAAAAGTACTTTGCCTAACAGAGTTTCTTGATATGATACAATATCACCGTATTATAATAAATATTAATTATTTCCCCTTTTGTATACAGGGTGGACGATAACTCGTACCTTTCATTTTCTCTCTTTTTTCATAAATAGAATATCCGATTATCCAACTATAAGCCTAAGCGTGCCTATTTACTTCGTCTTCCCGCCTACCGATCTGAAGTAGTTGATGACTTCCTTTTGGGGAGTCTTTCTCTTGCTGGCTATTTTTGGCCAGTACCCACTCGTTAACGCAGAATTTTCGTTCAGTTGAGAGAGCCGAGCAGTTAATCAGGCTGTGCTGTTTCTTCTTGTAACACACCTCTGCAAAGAGATGTGTTACTTACTTTCATATTGTTTAGGTACTTTTGGAAATTCTAGTGACCGATTAGTATCCCCGTTACTGATCTAAGCAATTTACTAGTCATTTCCAGGAATATTTTGGCTAAGTACTCTTTTGGGTAGGTAAGTATACAGCCTTCTGTGTCGTTCTATATTTGTCTAAATAGCAGATGAGAGTTTGACTTAATTAGGTTATTTAACGTTGACTTTGTTAGGTCTATGGAGAGTTCAGATCCAAGGGTTATAGATCAAGTAGGCAGGCTATCTGGTCAGTGGTTACTTTCTGAGTTAGGCTTCGCCTTCGTCCAGATAACTGTGACTTTATGGTCCATAGTTGCCTTAGACAGGGCTTGGTGCCATTCTAGCACTGTTTTCATACTAAAATGTCATCGAGTTTCATTGCCAGTTCTTTTGCTTCCAGCAATTCCATACCGAAATAAGATAACTTTTATTTCCAGTAACTTTCATATCTGATCAGAATCCAATAGCTGTACAATTTATTATTGGTACCATGTAAACTTAATTCTTTTTTCACTGCTCTACTATAATCTACATTAATAGACGGAATCTCTGTCTTAAAAAACAATAGCTGCGTTTAGCCAATGGTTGTTTAAAAAACAATCTTGCCTCTTTCAACATTTGTAATAGGCGTGTAAATTATGGCATAGAAATAGAATTTATTTATTTTCATCGCATGTTAAAACCTATTTCCTGAGTTAAAGTAAATTGTTAATTGAACGCACCCCCTATTTGAACACGTTAAAACAACCCCTATATATAATGCCAAGATTCACGCTACGTCTTTTTAGGACGTTGTTTTAGCGACTGTGTGTCGGCCTTGGGCTTCTGACATGCCGTTTCAGCAAAAATTCGGAGATTGATTACCTTCCAGTCGAGCAATATTACCTGGAAACTCTTTTAATATAAGAATTCCAAGCTCCAAAAAATTGCGTGAAAATACAACTGAAACGCTTATCTTAAGGGAAATCGTTTTTTCCAATTTTATTTTTATTTGGTAAAAAACGTTCATTGCCATGCACTGGTTTTGTAAAGGGTCTTACTTATAGTCCAGTTGTCAAAGTTGATTTGAGAGCACTATGAAGTTTCTCAGAATTATTCATTTATAATTAATTTTTAAATTTATTTCAACTAAGACCAAAGATTCATATCACATAGTATTATAAAAGGGATTGTTTAAATTTTAGTGTGTTAAAGTAGATTTAATGAAATGGGTTAAAGTCCAAGGAAATCCCAAATATAAATATTTAATATTTAAGTTTATCTGACTCCAAAGGTAAGTACTTAAATACAAACAGTAGTAAATAAGCTACGGTGTATCAGGCTATTTAGAAGAAAATATTGTTGCTTGTACGGACAGCCCAGTAAGTGAAGCCATTCAAGGGAACAAAAATTACCAAAAAGTTAAACATTTACGAACAGGTAGTAGTTGAAAGTATACAGATACTTTGAAATCAAAAAATAACTATTAAAAAAAAGTCACCGAAAATGTAAATGAAACTTTTTCAATTGCTTTTCTTTTATTTAAACGAATTTTACACTAATATAACTTATTCAGAGATTTTTCTGTACAAACTACGTTATTTTAATCATTCTCGCGGTTACACTCATTATTAAAATTGAAAATGAATAAGTAGTTTAATGAAAAATCCAATTGTATCACGTGGTCAAATACACTTTAAAAAAGAATTAATATCTTGGAAACAAATCAGTTTAGAAAAATATATTTAAGACAATACTTACAGAGGAATTTGCGAGCTATAATTTTTATCTGAAACATTTTTTCATAAAATAATATATTATAATTATTGATAAATTAATTAAGATAATTATTGCAAAAACAAAACAAAAATTCTTGGATGATAGCCGTACGGACCTTTTTTTATTCAAAGTGTATACTTTCAACTACCTGTTCGTAAAT
Source organism: Ophraella communa (assembly GCA_035357415.1). Taxonomy (NCBI): domain Eukaryota; kingdom Metazoa; phylum Arthropoda; class Insecta; order Coleoptera; family Chrysomelidae; genus Ophraella; species Ophraella communa. The sequence goes on from CM068980.1 coordinate 25,306,059, forward strand.
TTATAGTTATTTTGTAATTTGTGAGCCATTTTTATAAATTTTTGTTTTTATTGACCGCGCTAGGATAGCTCATTTTATAATTTGAATATGCTAGGATCAAAAACCAGTTAGGCTAGTTTAAAAGTAAGATCAGATGCATAATAACAATCTTGGTTTTATTTTTAAGAGGTATTAATATGCATGGATATGCATGGATTTTTTTTTTAAGAAAACTTTATTACAGAGAAAAAAAAACTTACCTAATGAACACCCTACCTACTCTTATCTATTTCTATCTACTCTTAATTAAATTTATTACTAACCTTAACTAAATTCGTCTTACTGTCTTTGTTTTATATTGTCTCTCCACTTTTCTTTTCCATTGATTATATTTCTACACTTCTACCAAATCAAATCTCTTGTCCGGCAATGATCTTCTCTGATTCTATTATCAACTTCTTCTACAAACCACTCACCAGCTATGTAAAACTACACTACGAATTTTTTTACTTATTTCTTTATCATTTTAATTTATTTATTTTAAATAATCGTGTAAACTGCTGCTTTCAATTATAGCTAATTTTCTTCTTTAAAAATGCCTAACATCTTGTGCAAAAATTCCACCAAACTGCTGCGGCTTTTCTATTTTAATAATCTTTTATAACTGTCTCATTTTTCTAATATTAATTAAAACGTTTTCTGTTTAACTATTTTACTTCCTTTTCCTAATCCCTTAACTGTCTTGACTTTTTATAAATTCAACTGTTCCTTCTATTTAAATTATCATTTTTCAACATATTTAACTTTTCAAAAAAAATTTTATTCTTTTTGTGACTTTTTCAAAAACTGTCCTTCCACTCACTGTCACTGTCACTCCCTTCATCCCACTTACTCTAATAACAAAAACTCAAAAAAAAAAAAATTACATTGATATCTCCTGATTTATGTCAACATATCTCATTTGACATAAACCTGACATTAATATAAAATAATTTTTTTTCAATATTTTCCAAAATCAAATTAATGTATTTTTTATATAATTATCAAACCACAATAATTATTAAAAATTTGAAATTTAAAATTAAAACTTATAAAAAATCATTTGAGCTAGCCGAGGTTTTGAAATTTAAGAAAAATTTTTTTATAATTATAAATTCAAAACATAATAGTATATAATATGTTTGTAAAGTCGGAATAATTCAAATTGCAGGAGTGAGAAACGATTCTCTCGTAGGAATTATTCGAGAATACGGGTCCAAGTCAATGGTTGATTTACCTTCCTAAGCTCTACCAACATTAAGTTCCAGTCATATGAATTCAAATATACGCAGCCTATTTATTTGCAAAGCAACTTATACTGTTTTCTTCAATAAAAGTGCTATAAAGGAATCTGGTATTCTTATCAGAGACGATCTTATGCAGATTGTTAAAATGATTATTACAAAGGTTGGTAGTGATAGTACAATTTGAAAAAATTATGCATACATCTTTCTGAAATACAACGATCTACATTATAATCAGAAAATTAGAATATTTAAAATAATCATTTTCCACTCCGTTTTACAGGAGTTAATGTTTCTACAAAAAAAGTAACTTAATTTGCTTATGCATTGCATATTCTTTTTTCTTCTTTATTAGTGCTGTACTATTTGGATTTGTTTAGTTATTACATTAGTCAAATAATTATTTATTTTAATATGGCAATGGCAAATTTTGGGACTAACTTTTTAAGTATTTTGTTTTTTGGACGAGAACGAATAATTAATTATTGATAAACAGTTTATATAAAAATAAATATAGCTGTTAACTCCTGAAAACATTTGTGCTTAAACTTGACCTCACATAAAAAAGTTTGCAGTGGGTTTTATTTACAATCCAAGTGATAAGATTAGTAATTTTTTAAATTAGTTTAAAGATACCTTGATGTGTAAATAATGCAAAGCGGGAGATGGTCAAAAATTATCCAGCTCCTGAAAAGAAGGCCTCACAATAGCAATCAGATCATTGATCTGACAAACGAGAATTCCTTTTACCAAAGACGCTCGAAATTAGGATGCGAGAACCACTTCTAGGAGCTGTAAGACCTTGACGTTGGTGAAGTGGCTCAGTAACTTCCCACGCATTAGCCTTCCCATGGCATGCGGTGCTGTCGTAGGTGACCTACCTTTCCCTAGCTTCTCGTGGGTCCACTAACGGACCAAGAACAAAATTTGGCCATGCAAATAGTCGATTCCCGAAAAGAGGACGCTAAGTCGTCTCAAAAAGGAAAAAGCGAACTCCTAAAAACCCAACGGCTAAAATGTCTCTAAATAAACCTTCAACATTAAAAAGCAGCAACTAGCGTGTGTAGAAGAAGGTTTATTGAGCAAAAATTTGGTTACAGGACTCCTACAGGAGCCTTGGATTAATAAAGGATGAAGACAAGGCCTTACATTTAAGTCAGGTTAGTCACTATACTGTACAATTTTGAACATCCACGGGCAGCTCTATTGCTCGATAAAAAAATATTTAATTTATACCTGTTCCAGAATTCATCATGGCAGATTTGGCAACCGCTATAATGGAATTGCCCACTGAAGCAAGCAAAAGGCAGATCGTTATTGCCTCGGCCTATTTCCTTGGCGATTCTACTGAACAACCACCTCTAGAGGATGTACAAAGACTCATAAATTGGTGCAGGAGAGGAAACAGCTACTTTATTCTGGGCACACGAATTCATGCCACACTATATGGGGAAGCACAGATATCAATAAACGAGGTGATTATCAATATAGACAATATAGACATTATTAATAAAGGAAACAAATCCACCTTTATGCATGCAATCGCGAAACTCGACTGTTTGGAATGTTTATAAGGAATATCTCGAAAAGGAGATTAAAGGAATAGAATTACTACTCGACAACAAAGAGGATCTTGAGAGAGCCTCAAAGTAGTTTCAAAATTTTATAACTAAAGCATATGAAAAGTAAGCTGCCCCTTAAAACAAGAGACAACTAAAAAGGAATGGCCTTCGTGGAACAAAAAGCTAGCCAAACCTAGAAGAGCTAGACAGCTCCTTAACAGAGTTAAAAGTATAGGAACTGGGAGGACTACAAAAAAGCTCTGACTGATCTTGGATAAAATTGGGCGAAGGCATAACGGAATCAGCCCCAGCACACCGTCTACAAAAAGTACTCTACCACACTAACGGGTTCGGCTTACTTAAAAAGTCGAACGGAGAATATACTGAAGACCAAGCAGAAAGTCTTAGAGTACTATTACAGACTCACTTTCTTGGATCTCAGTCGAAGTCAGAAGATAATCCACCAAGCTCTCAACCAAAAGAGTCTAGTGAAGACTCAACAGGGTGAATAGGCATCTGGTGGATAAAATCTTTAGGATTAACAAAATTAAATGGGCAATTTAAAGATTCAAACCTTTTAAATCGCCAAGTAAGGACGGAATTTTTCCAGCCTTACTCCAAAATTGGTTGGATCAGTTACAGCCCTATTTGCAACGGCTTTTCAAGGCCAGCCTTATTCTCGGATACATGGAGGCATGGAGAGAGGCAAAGTTGGCTTTGATACCCAAGACAGGAAGACGTCCCATGAATGATCCAAAGTCTTATCGCCCCACAAGCCTTACCTCTTTTCTCCTCAAAACTATGGAGAAACTAATAGATAATTGAAAATTTGCCTATCAAATAGGCAAATTCACTATAAGTGATCTACAATGCTTAACTGAAAGCATAGAAAAGACACTAGTAGCTAAAGAAATAGCCTTTTGCGCTTTTATTGACATAAAGGGTGCTTTTGATAACACCCTGTTTATATCTATCAAAGGGCACTGGAAAAGAGGAACGCAGAGACCTCATTTGTACAATAGATAGAGTCATTGTTAAGAACCAGGATTTTTAAAGCTAGTACAGGAGCAGAGTTGGTGACCGTGGTCGCAGCAAAAGGATGTCCTCAAGGAGGAGTATTGTCGCATCTGCTGTGGTCCCTGGTCGTCGACGACCTTATGTCAAAGCTACATAACTTTTGTTTTACGATGCAAGGGTGTATAGATGACCTGGTCGTAACTGTTGGGGGCAAGCATGATAAAGTTATCTCAAACTTAACGCAAATCGCCCTAAACATTATAGAGAATTGGTACCAGAAGGAAGGCCTTAACGTCAATCCAGGCAAAAAGATTTTGATACCACTCCAACCATGAACAATATCGAACTAAAATTTTCCAGGAGGTACAATATCTAGTAGTTATCCTGGAGCAAAAACTAACTAGGAACAATCATTTGGAAAAAATCTTTGGGAAGACTTGGGGCTTGAAACCGAAAATCGATTATTAAACCCATGATCATCTATGCTTTATCAGTGTGGTTGCAGAAAGTGCAACCGCTGGCTTGTCTAGGAATTATAGGGGCAATGACAACGTGCCCCACAGCAGCCTTAGAGGCATTGCTGGGTCTACCTCTTCTGCAATATTGCATTATGAGAGAGGCTGCAACTAGTGCCTTACGACTGCAACAAACAAAAAACTTAAAACCTGCTGATTTGGTTGGTCATCTAAGGATTCCACTAGCATCCTTAAACCAAGTAGTAGACATCATGCCAGTTAAGTTTCGATTTGAAACAATGTTTGAAGTGGTTATAAAAAACCGCCAAACGGTTAAAGAAGTCGAACCAGAGCTAGAAGAGGGCTCACTGTTGTTGTACACAGATGGGTCCAAGATAGATGATATGGTTTAAATGGGAGTAATGGGATCGAATTTTCGGCTGTTCGAATCCCTTGGTAATGCTCCAGCTATCTTTCAGGCGGAGATATATGCTGGTCTAACACCTCTCGAACTGCACGTCAAGGAGGTTGCGCTAATGGCCATGCTACGATTGCGCACGGCTGGTATAAACCCCGAGGTAGAAATGGGTCAACTGAGGCTGGGCCTGTGGAGGGAGGCATCTCACTGCGGTGCCTCTGCTACAGGCGGCCGGTGACGCAATTGAACCCAGGTTTGTGTTTTATAAACCCTACAAAATACAAATAAAACAGAACACTGAGGCGGATGCTGCAAATTCAATACGCATATACACAGACGGCTCAAAAACCAAGGAAGGATCAGGATGTGGAGTCTACTCCAGATCTGCACTGATAGTAGACAAGCCCTATTAACCTTGAATAGACAACGTTTTATCTCAGGGTTAGCACTAGAGTGCCACCAAGATTTAGCTAACGCCTCGGTAGATAATAATATCGTACTAAGGTGGGTGAAAGGACACGACAGAAGCAAAGGTAACCGTATTGTTGACTCTCTGGCCAGGATGGTGGCTGGACTGAAAATTTTGGGACCAGGCGACACCCATGGTTTGACGACTTCGACAATTGCGGAACTAGCCAAACGTTACACCCGTACTCAATCCCTTAAGAGATGGGATGAAACCAAAGGATGCAGTTTTACCAGGATTACCCTGGGCGACCCTGAGAAGCTGGATACGAATAAATATTTGGCGATGACCAGGAAGAACCTACGTTTAACAGTGGGATTTCTGACTGGACACTGTCAACTAAGGAAACACCTCCATATTATGGGGCTAGTGGACATACCTCTATGCAGGAGGTGTGAACAGGAAGATGAAACTGTCAGGCTTGTCTTATGTGAATGTCCGGAGCTATCGTCGATAAGAAAGTGTGTGTTCGGTGATTCTTGGCCTACACCTGCCGACATTAAGGAGATGTCCCCTGGTGACCTGTCTTCCTTCCTGGTTAAGGCAGGATGGACAATGTACTAGGAGGGCGGCTCCTTGGGAGGATGTACAATGGGCCATATTGTGGCCTAAGTGCTGTGGGTCTATACTCACCCTTCCTACTCTACAGATACAGATACAGATATATGCTGTAGATGTTAGTGTCCAGGAGTGTATCCGTAGAGGTACTCGATGAGCAAAAATATTTATATTCTTACAGACGGTCAGGTAGCTTTAAATGCTCTAAGTTCTTCTACTAATGAGTTAAAGCTACTCTGGAATGTAAACAATCCCTTAAGAAACTAGCAGGAAACAACAAGGTTACCTAAATGTGGGTACCAGGTAACAGAGGGATAGTTGGTGATGAGGAGGAAGCAGATAGCCTCGCAAAAATAGGGGCTAAAACCCCTTTCCTTGATCCAGAGCTCTTCTGTGGTCTTACAAAAAGCCACATCAAAAAGGAACTCCGTTCCTGGGAAGAGGATCGACTTCCACCTCACAGGAGGAATACGCCAGGACTGAGGCAAGCAAAAAGGTTTTTAGATATATTAACTGCAAAAGCAAAATGCCTTCTCGAAATCAGCAAAAAAATATAAAATTGGCCGTAGGTCTTCTCACTGGACACTGCCTCTTGAGGTATCACCTCAAAATAATGTGAATAAAGTGAGAACTGTTAATACAAAATATAGCCTGTCCACGCGGCGTGGTTGTGAGACGTGTGGGAAAGCCCTTATGAGCACCTCGATTAATCATATAAACGATCTAGAAAGTATTAATGGCCAAAAATCTTTATAAGAAAATTGTTCAGTTAATTGATTCGGTGGGCATGCTCGTCACATCTAGAATCACAAAAAAATAGGCTCCATAGAGATCTTATACAATTAGGCAAATGATAGAAGAGAAAGAAAAGCTATACTCATTAATTAATTTAATTTTGTTTTCAAGTATTTGAGAACTACCAATCAATGTCAAGAGAAATTAGGCTAAGCGCGCACTAGCGATTTTTTGTCATGCTAAATGAAGAAGTGTGGTATAGTATGTGAGAAGGGATGTGAGATTACAGTGTTTATGGATGATGATGTTTCGGTTCGGGTTATAATAGATTCAAGGGGGAGGAGATATAGAACGGAGGTGGGAGTGCCCCAGCGATCGATACTGGGACCGACGCTCTGGAAGTGTGTGTTTGACGAGGTTTGTGGAATTATATGCGAAGGGGGATGTGAGATTACGGTATATGCGGATGATGAGTGCCTGGTATGTACGGCAAAGGGAGAGACAGAGATAGAAAGAAAGGCGGGGAGAAGATGTGTAGAAAGATTGTGGGGAAGATAGAACAATACGGATTGGAAGTGGCGGAAAATAAGACGGTGGGATTGCTCGTAAAGGGACGAAGCAAGACGAGGGAAGTTAGGGTGATGGTAAAGGGAAAGAAAATTCGCATGGAGGAGTCGGTGAAGTATCTAGGTGTTTGGTTGGATAGCCAACTATCCTTCAAACACCATATCTTGAAGGCAGTAGAGAATGCGAGAGTACGAGTAGCATGGTTGGGGAGATTGATGTGTAATGTGAAAGGGCCGGGAGAATGGAAGAGGAAAGTTATTGGTAGAACGATTGAGCAGATTATGCTGTACGGAGCGGAAGTCTGGGGTGAAAGAGCGGGAATCCATGCGAGGATAAAGCCACTACTACAGGTGCAGAAGGGGGTTTTTGTTGAGAGTGTTACAGGGGTACAGTACAGTGGGTGCATTAGCAGCAGCTGTGCTGTCAAGGTCATACCCTTCGGGCCTGATGGCTAGGACAAAGAGGCAGCGGTGAAAGGGTGCCACAAAAGAGGAAGCTCAGGATTGGATGGAGGAGGAAATGGTAAGAAAGTGGGAAGGATATGAAGGTACTTTAAAAAAGGCGATTGGGAGTAGCAGTGAGTGGATGTACCTAGAGTTTGGGGAGGTAAATTACTTTTTGACCCAAGTGCTCACTGGGCATGGGTCAAGAGTGGGGTTTCTACACAAGATTGGGAAGATAGAGACTGGAATATGCCTGAGGTATGAGGGGGAGGATGATGAGGGTCATGTGTTTAAATGTTGGAAGAACAAGGAGGATTTAGAGAAGTTGGAGAGGAGACTCGGGGTAACAGTGTACTGGGATAACATGGTGGAGATAATGTTGAGAGGAGAGAAAGAATGGGTATAGATTAGCGAGGTTGTGGAGAAAATGGTTAGAAGAAGGGAATGTTCTGATGGCGAATAGTATAAATGGGTGAAGAGTGTGTGAGGGACCGCCGCCGGTCTTGAAGAATGCTAGGGTAGTGATTCCGAGGCGGGAGTAACGGCGAGTTTTGAGGTGGGTTAGGTTGGTAGGCATCCTCTCTGGATAAGGACCCATAGAACAAGAGTTTCCCATCTCAGCTCGAAAAAAAATGGATGATGTGTGTCTGGTGTGTACGGCAACGGTAGAGGCGGAAGTAGAAGGAAAGGCGAAGCGGATGTGTAGGAACTTTGTGGGGAAGAGCAATGCGGATTGAAAGTAACGGAAGTTAAAACAGCGAAGATAAAGCCACTACAGCAGGTGCAGAGAGGGATTCTGTTGAGGGTGGTGCAGGGGTACATGACAGTGAGTTTAATAGCAGCAGCTGTGCTGTTGAGGTCATATTCTTTGGACTTAATAGATAGGGCAGGGAGACGAGGGTGGAAGGGTGCGACAGGAGAGGAAGGATTTGATGGAGGAGGAAATTATTAGAAGGTGGGAGGGGTGTTTTAAAAATAGCAATTAGAAGTAGGAGTGAGTTGATGGTCCTGAAAATTGGGGAGGTAAAGTACTTTTTTACCCAGGTGCTCACTGGACAATGATTCTATATATAAAACTGATAATTGATAATAATAAGTAAATATCCGAGAACTTGCACAAATAGAAAGTAAAATAATTGGACAAATATATGTAAAATTGTCTTTTTTTTTTCAAAAAACCCCTTTTTCTGTGACAATATGGCATGAAAATTTTCCAAATTTTCAGGACCTATGTGGTTCACGATAACTCATAAGCTATGCATATTCAAATTTTAAATATTCTTGATATTGATTACGTATGGTAATTGATTTCTCTTAATTTTATAGCTTCTGCAACTATCAGTAATATACCTACCTTTAAAATTTTTTCCAATTATATAATCTAATAACGGAGAAAAACGATACCAAGGAAAAAATCAAATTTAAATTTTTAAACTATTGATAAAAGCGCCCTTAATTCCTGTACACTCCGCAAATCTAAAGTGTTTCAGCGTGCCGATGTGCGCGAACCCTTGAATTGTAAGAATTAGTAGACCAGCTGGAAAAACAAACTATTATAGACGAATATACTCTAATAATTGATCGGTGTGGTGCTTAGGGGATGCAAGTTTATTCATATTGTTTGATTGTTACATTCCAGTTAAATTGTTATTATTTGCCAGTATATTAAAAAAGCGAAATTTTTAAATTTGTGGACATTTTTCATATATTAATAAGACATTTAGATAAATATTTAAAACTTGAAGAGTATTTATGGATTATTTAGGAGCCAGTCTAGATGGAGTTGTAGGTACACATTCGATACTAGAAATTAAATGTTCGGCAGTATTAAAGAAAATTAGCGACGAGGATGGAATAAGCAGTAAAAAAATAAAATATCTGCAAATAGACGAAAGCGGTAAAATTATCCTTAATTAGAACCACTATTACTATTATCAGATTCAGGGCCAACTTCATTTAACAAATCATGTTAATATTTTATGGTGTGAAGTCCAGTTAATTTCCATATAGAAAAAATTAAAAGGCTAGACCAGTTTTGGGAATCTTACATAAGGAAACACCATTATAATAACAAAGATTAAAAATCACCCTATCTGAATAAATATTTTTTAATCATATTCTATAGGCTGGTAATTAAATGCTAATTTTCAGTTTTATAATGATACTGAAATGTAGTGATTATTTCATAATTTCTTTCATATTTTATTTGCCATTTGTAAAGAATATAACAAAAATTAAAACAATTAAAACAATGTTAAACTGAAGTAAAGTTTATTTGGAAAAAAATAATGTATGCTAAACTAATGTAATACTTATTAATACACCAGCATTAACCGGAACACCAAACAAACCGAGAGCATACTATTATAATTAAATTTTTTATTGAAATTTGTTATAACATTACTTGTTTTCTATTAATTTATTTAAAATTGAAAATAAAGACCTTTAAAATAAAATCAAAAACATGTATGATCAAAGTAAAAGCGGAAAACTGAAAAATACTGATACCGATTACCATCAATGGCTTTCTGTCTAAAAAAGTTTCAATTTTTATAGGTACGTACCCTATACCTGTGTATTGTAATCTACAAAAATTTTATAACAATACTAATGCAAACGACACTCTTGCGAACTTGAAAATTGATATATCAATTACCTACAATTTATAAAATTTCATCTATTTTTTTATCATATTTCATATTTCCCAACTTAGTAATTATTAGTTTTATAAATCCAAAATTTGTATCACTACAGTACGAATAGCTATAAGTTTTGAGTGACGTTCATAACCGAGTTTTACGTAGACCGCTAAAGTAATTCTGTTGTACCAACAATAGTCGCACAAAAGTATTACGTTAAGTATATACACCAAATAGCTTCGCTACACGTACTTTTGACTCGGTATGTACAAGTGTATTTTATGAGAGTTCTACTAGAGTTCTACTCTTGCTCACATCGATAAGCTTTCCGATAAGCTTCCCACCCAAAATTTTATGCATTGACTCTTCATTAAACTTTGACTAATAATAGGATGCACCCATTATTTTTTTACGTTGTCTTTTGACGTTATGCAATAGCGAAGCTACTACACAAGTTGTTTCAACAAAATCCATTTCGAAAATACACTTGCAGGACATTAAATCGCCAGTGTGCTATTAGCCTTACAAAGTCAGCTTTTTGGTAAATTGATATTATTAAAAAAAAATTTTAGTATCGTGATCTAGTATAAGGTAGGTGTAGTTTCAATTAAAAGAAAGAAAACCCTTCGATGTCCGATACAATTTGAACGAAAAGACGAATGGATTGATTAAAATCAAACAGAAAAAAAATACCTATCATAAGATCGCAAGCGTTTATTAAGGTCAGGCATTTCCCTACTTAAATCCTACTCGTCTCGAATTTATTATTGTTTTAACGAAATTCTATGTTTTGTAAGTTTATTAAATAATCTGTTTTATACACAAGTTTACACGACATTAGTAATCATGATGAATACAGTGAAACAGCCAAATAGAATCAGTTCAAAAACAGATAAATGGGATTTGTTTGAAAAAATGTTCACACCCGCCGATTAGTATTTATAGTGCGCTTATATGTCAAAAAAAACTATCAATAAATTAGTTTTGCTACTTTATTAGTTTAAACCTTTAGTTTTAGTAACTAGTAACAGTGGAACAGCCAAATAGAATCAATTCAAAAACAGATAAATGGGATTTGTTTGAAAAAATGTTCACACCCGCCGATTAGTATTTATAGTGCGCTTATATGCCAAAAAAAACTATTAATAAATTAGTTTTGCTACTTTATTAGTTTAAACCTTTAGTTTTAGTAACTCATCATCGTTCAAATTTTGTAGATAATAGAAAAATGGTTTATGTAACAGAAATGCATAAAATTACTGTTTTACAACCGATTGGTTACGGAGATAACACGCAAATGCAACTGAAATTGCTCATATTTCTTAAGGGGAAATAAGTATAATAGAGAAGCAGTTCCACGAACTTGGACACGTAGAGAAGATAAAAAAGTTGCTGCAAATGCAATAAATAATAATATCGGATTGGATTGGATATTTCTAGTCAAAAAGCAGCTCTAATGTCCGATGTTAGCAATTCATCAATTATTCGAACAGAACAAGAAAAAAAGGAATACCTATAAAATAATACCAGCTCAACAGCTTGTGGAAGACGATTTTGATAGAATGTATTTTCATAATCAAATAATGGACATGTTAGATAACTACGTGAAGCAATTAGAACATGTCTTGTTTTCTGATGAGTGTATGTTTACACTTCACGGTCATGCTAACCGTCAAAATTTTTGAATGAAGAACATTTAAAATATCGCGGAAAGGTTAATGTTTGGGAGGAAATAATTGAAGATCGTAACAGAGGCCTATTTTTCATGGATAATACTTTAAATGGCAGGAATTATTTAGCAGTAATCCTAAATGAAGTCATCCCAGCTTTAACAACTTATTTCCTGACGCAGTAAACTCACATATCCCAGCGAATATAATATTGTTTTAGCAAGATAGAGCACACCATTACAAGTATCTCAATCAAATATTTACAAATCAATGGATAGTGTGGAGCGGATCGATGGAATCGCCAGCACGACTTCCTGATCTTTCGCCATTAGACTTTGTATAATGGAGATATGTAAAAAATATTGTTTATAAAATTAAGCTCGTTAATCTAGATTACCTAAAAAGACGAATAACGCTTGCTACTAAATTAGTCATGCCTGATATGTTAAATAAGATTTAAGATTGGGATGTTGCTAAGACATGTTTATTACCAAATTTTGTAAATAAAATAAGTTCAATAATTAATTGTCACTTTTTACTATACATTTTGAAATCCTTAGTATTTTCGAAACAGTATATGTTGGAAATAATACTGTAACGGGTGACAGATGTGTGACGGATGAATGTGACGGATGATTGTGACAGATGCGCGAGAGGAATACATGTGTTTTGATGTAGCTGCTTGCCATAAAGGGTAGAGTCCGTGAATGAGGAAGAAGGTTTTGACAGGAACTTGACATGATTTATAATTATTTTAGGTTGGTAGTTATTCGCGAACATTCTAGTAATATTTGGATTTTAGTAAATAGTTATTTCTAGAAAAATCGAGATGTCAAGTATTTTGATATATAAAGCGGGTCATTCGCGGTGGTGGAGTTAGTATTCGTTCAGTTTTCGTGAAGTTTAATAGTAATAAGTGACAGTTAGTAATTTGTAACCAGCTGAATTCTTGTATTCAAACAATTTGTAAATAAATTGTGTTAAAAAGTCCTCACAAGTGTTCCAATACATTGTACATGAAACATATCTAGAATATTCTGAATAATCCAAAAAGGTAAATAATGTAGCGGGATTTTTATTTAAAAAGAACAGTTAATATGGCCACGATCTTATATAAAAAATTTATTGATAAAACAAACGCACTAGAAATACTTGTCGACGGGTGCCCTTATCAATATTACTAAAGCCCTGTTAACTTGCAATACAATAATTCCATATAATTTATTTTTTCAACAATACTTCACAATTTTACATAAACTATGTCTACCACTAAAAAGATAGTTTATTGTGAATTTGATTTAAAACGAATCAAATGTAGAGCGCAAATTAAAACCGAATTAAGTCAATTTCAATCGTTTATAGATTAAACCGACTTGGATGAATCAGTAAATATTTAACTCTTTCTTTACAGTATCTTTAAATACAGAAAACTCATATTTTTCAACAACATCCAACATCGTCCTTTTCTTGTTAGACTACACATGTATCCACATACCTTAAACCTTCATTCTTCTCTTACATACAATCTTTTTAAACAACTTCTTCCTCCCTGGAATGTTATTCCTTCGATATGCCACACGAATGTTGAAATTCGACAAAACTGCAATGAATTCCTCCAATTTTCAGAAAAATAAATAAAATTTATGATTATATGAATTAAACATACATATACATACCGATGGGTCCAAAACAGAAGAAGGTGTGGGTGCTTCAATGGTACTGGATAACACGGAACAATATTTTACACTAACACAAGGTAGTTCTGTTTTGTATAGGCTATTTGTAAAGCTCTAAAATAAAGAAAAAGAAGTACAGTACTAATATTGACTAATTTCATGAGCTCTATTGGACATATCAGTCATTGTAACTCCATAGTAACCTACAGTATGATGCAAATGTATGGAATAAATTCATTATTTCAGAAACAGACGACTTTAAAAAAATCTTAAAGCACGTCAATTTTAATTTTTGAATGGCCATCAACTGCTATTTTTTTTCAATTTTTTTTACTGTTGATTGAGTAATTGGATCGCGATTGGGGTATTTAGCATTAAATAAATTACCAACTTCTGTTTGAGTACTCACTCTATCTCCATAACCAATCATTATTAAAATCTCGATTCGTTCTGTTTCTGTTAGTTTCATTTTTATAAATGCTGTTATTAATGTAGGCAAAAAAGAGAAGAGTAAAAATTTGACGTCTATTATTTGACAGATTCACAGATCATTGACGAATAAAGACGAGTCAATGACAACATTGATTTAAAAATTTTTGTAAAAATAATTCCGACTACTTACTACAATAATTAATTTTAAATTATAATGTATCGTTGTTTTTATCAATGTATTTTTTTTCGGAACCAACAATAAACACTATTTTGTTTTATTCCCAGTGGCGGTCCTTAATGTATTTTAGTTCAGTGAATAAATATTTATTGTAATTCCATGTTACTTAATAAAGTTCATAATTTTGGTTAACCCTGTAGAAATAAATATTCAAATGATTACATTGTTACAAGGAGATCTTTCAAGGAGATCTTTCAAATGAGCTGTCACGTGACCTCGGTTTGTATTTTAAAAAATCGTCGATGACGTCATTAGGCCATCACTAATGACATAATGTTCAACACATCTATAGCAGTTGATGGCCGTTCAAAAATTAAAATTGACGTTTTAAGATTTTTTCGTCTGTTTCTGAAATAATGAATTTATTATATACATTTTCATCATACTGAACTATACTTATCTAAAAACGCCAATTTAACACCGAGTTAAAAAGTTCCTAGATAGCATGCAAAGGTTGTAATCCTTCACGTCTTATGTCAAAGTCGTCATATTAGTTATCAATGTTTCTTTAATATTGTGAGAACATTGGGGGATCTTACACGATCAATAATATTATCAATATTCTCGTTAGTACCTATTACCTGTGAAGGTTAAGTTGTACACATAACTGTTAACTAATAAGTAGATGGTGGACAGAAGGCGTGTGTCGCAATTATTTTGGCTATTGCTGCAAAGCGCAGTGTTAAACGAAAGCGATGTGTAAAAGCTACACGCTGCAAAAGCGTGAACAGCATTCGCATATAAGCCTTCTGAAGGAAATAATTGCTACAAATTTTAAAATCAATTTTTGCTTGAGTGATGTATCAAAAACTAAAAGCCCACTCCTTGGATGTGACAGATGGGAAAACGGGCGCAAAACATTCACGTCGTTGTGTTTAACCGCCTCAACCAAACTAAATATCTCGTCGACTCCGGTGCCGATATTTCTATCGTTCCACCTACGTCAGCGGACAGTCGTTATCCTCTAGACGATCTCTATTTGTCGCAAACAGCACTGAAATAATCACCTTACGGTGAAGGCCTTCCCACTCTCGATTTGGGTTTACGTCGTCAATTCACGTTCACGATTGCAAATGTCAAGTATCTCATTATTGGAGCAGATTTTTTTGGTGAATTTTGGTTACTTATCGACATAAAATAAGGGAGGTTAATTAAAACTACTACTAACCTGTGGAGATCAGCAAAGGAAGCTAAAGTACCTGACCGTTTCTCTGTTCACGTCATCGACACAGCCCATGAATATGCTAGACTTCTTGCTGTTTCTAATCTGCTACGAGAAAACCCTGCTTTTTGTGAACCAGGAATAGTCTTTTCGTTACGTTATTGAAACCAAACCACGTCAATTAACACCTGACAAGTTAGGTTAGCAACATGATAGATATAGGTATTTTCCGACCCACTAAAAGTGTTTGGTCCCGCCCACTCAATATGTTCTGGAAAAAAGACGGCAATTGGAGTCCAGACAAGTACCCGATACCTCATATACAGGACTTCAATGCTGAACTGGCGGGAAAACAACGATTTTTAAAGTAGACCTCGCACGGGCGCGTATCATGATACTAAGGAGGAATATATTCCAAAAACTGCAGTGATAACTCCCTTTTTTAGTTTGTGCACTTACCATTCGGGTTAAAAAATACTGCTTAATAATTTCAACGGTACACTCCATTTTTCGAGACCCGACCTTTATTATGTGTATCTCGTTGATATACTTGCATCTTCGTCTGCACAAGAACACGAAATTTTTTGCACCTCTTTTTCCAACTGTTAAATGCACACGGTGTTTGCTATAATGTGGCCAAATTCATCTTTGGAGTATCTGCAATCTCATTCCTCGGGTTCATCGTCATGTCTCAGGGTATGAATCATCTGCCATAACGCGTGGCAGCTATCGTCGGTTTCCCACTCCCTGATACTGTGGAAGTTTTGGGCTGTTTCTTGGGTTTTTATCTACCACGTGCGGGAGTTCTCCAACAACTATTGTTTGACTTGTGCCCCAGGAACTAACGAGGACTAACGATTCCAAACTTTTTTTGAACAGCTGAAGAGCGAACTGACCAATGCTACACTTCTAGCTCACTAATCGTATGATCTACCTATGGTATTTATGGTCGATGCTTTAAATTTGGCAGTCGTTGCAACAGCTACGAGACGACAACTTTGAGTCACTAGGATTTTTTCGAAGAAATTATCCCCTGCTCAACGTGCTTATAGTGCTTACGATCGAAAGCTTTTGGTAGCGTATCAAGGTGTCACGTAAGACCGACATAAGAATGTTCAGGATGCTAAAATATTCCTGTCCATGCTCGTTCTCGTCTAACGGCAGTCGACATCCTCATCTGCTTTGTTTCAGGGCATAGCTGCCACTCAATCTTCATGCAGCGAACTCCATCAACTGAATGATGCCACTTCATCCAAACTTAAACTTCACATGCTCTCACGTGCGATACATCAACGGGATCCCTTCGCCCTTTTATCCCGAAACGAATTGCGGTTAAACCAGGATTTGGAGTGACTGTAACAAGTTTATTTTAACACTAAGACTATCAATTCAAAATGCATAAGGTTAAGGGATTTTATAACTTTTAGAGAATAAAAGTAGTCATTTTCAATAATTTAACAAACCAAATATTTTAGAAAACCCTTAAAATATTTGCTTATAAGTTTATTTGCAATCACCTACCAGACATTTCAGCAAACCCTCAAAAATTTTGTTTATAAGTATCAGGATATGTTTGGACTGTAAAAAGTTGTTTGGGACTACTATATATGTTATTCATGTTAACCTCAGAAACATGAGTTCTTCTTCGTTTTTGGTAGGCTTTTTGACATATTCCTATAGTTACCGACGTGAATTGATTGCGCTACGGTGTCTTTATTTTAGTTCTGAGGTATTTTTGTATTTTGGGGTTTTGGTTAAAGTTCTGCCAGGGAAACATCCGTTTTGTGTAAATGTCCGGAGAGATGAATAGTGTTTTTGTGCGTTTGAGGAGACAGTTGCTTAAGAATCGCTACTTTGGTATCCTACCTGGAGAGTGAGCAGTTATATTTACCACTGACCGTAGAAAAGTTTATACCTAAGTGAGAAAGGAGTGTTGTCCATGAGAAAATCGAAAGCTGTACCTTGATAATGGTTCAAGTTGGGAATAGAATGTACCTTAATGCCATGAATTTAAGGGATATTGTGTGGAATTTAGCATACACATTTACACACAATACCCTACTGGCCTTAGCAAAATGGGGAAGTGGAAAGACAGAACCGTTACATATTAAAGCTATTAAAAAATGAAAAAACTCTAGAGAAAGGACCCTCACTAAACTTTAAACGAATATTTGATGATGTATAATTTCACTCCTCATTCTGTAACAGGAAAACTGCTACAGAGTTATTGTTCAAACGATTGACAGACAAACTTCCTAAATTGCAATACATAACTATGTAAATGATGCAGAAATGAGGGATAAGGATAAAAAAAAGTAAACGATAAGAAAATGTGGAGATAAAAGACTAAGAGCTCAGGATATGGACTTGAGAGAAGGGGAAAACGTGAACATATAAAAGAGATGAATCTAACAAACGCCAAATTATAGCCCTATCCGTTGAGAATACGAACAATGTTACAGCTAGAAATTAAGTCACACCATTGCTTCGCAATGTTTAATCCTCTTTGAACTATATTACAGAGAACACTTTTATACTTTCCTTTTGCAGATATGACCATGTCATCGGAATACATGACTTCTATGAGATCATTCTTTAATACTAGGTGGTTTCTGGATTTCTCTTTAGGTTAGTGTAGTAGTCTTCCCAGTTAGTTTTCCTGGGTTTTCTCCTGAGAGGTGGCTCAGAAGAATTAAACTCCCCCCAGGGGAATGTTCGCGACCGCTTAAGCCCCCTCGGTCCTTAGGTCCTTAGGACCAATCTGACAAACTTGCAGTTATCAGCTGCTAGACGCACTGCTAAATTGCAGTGTTAGCTTCTCAAGCAGTTCAGCAACTCTAGTCCAGCACACAGATGCTGGTTCTTACTTTTATATTGTGAAAAGAGGATGTTGAAACTAAAAAACAAAAAGAGACTTAATGTCTTTAAATTGTGTCTTAATGTCTTTAAATTGTGTTGTTAGATGCTTGGAATAAGCCGAACTTTCACAACAACGAATTGCGAAGTATTGAACAAAATGAACACTTAACGGAAACAAAATAAGGAAAACAGCCTATCTTGGACATACGACGCCATACATATACACAGATATAGCTCATAATAAAAGGTGAAAACGAAGAAAAACGAAGCAGGGGAAGAAAAAAAAATCGTGCCTTATTAATTATTAAGCCCAGGATATGCCATATATGCCATAGTCATGGCGAACCTCAACAGAGAGGGAACTTAGGAGGAGGGAGGCCAAACATTTGAAAGTTCTGTTAGAATCTAACTTAAGGTTTGAGAAATACGTCAATGACTACAACGACCATACACATCAATTAAAATATGTGGAAATAGATATTTGATTCCATTACATGTTAAAATTAATTTTTGTCGAACTTTGGTACTTTCTATATTTGAGTATACCAATCCTTTATATGATGATCATTTAACTAAGTATAAAAAAGAAACCTAAATTTGCATTTAATATTTATTTACGGTGTATAATGATGTAGGAGAATATCTCACAAATTAAGTGATACTAAAGTAAAAGAATTACATTGAGTCCAACATGATTTGGTTACTGGACAGAATTTTTACATTTCTTGGCAAATAGGTCATCGATCTTCTCTTTTCCATTGGCTCTTTTCTTAAAAAAAGGATGATTTTAGTCGGTGCCGAGTAATCGTTAGCTGCAGATGTTCGTAGTATTGCAGTTTCTTTGGATTTTGTTTTGTTGCAATGGAGGGATTCGGCTGGTTACTGTCTTCTGAAAAGAGAATCAGTATTTATATGGCTTACTCTAACTCGATGTTTGATCCCAGCCTTGTAGCCATTCGAGCCACCGGGTAAATTGACCTTCAGGGTTCTTGAATTGTATCAACCATTTAAGGGCTGCGTGATCAGTCCGAATCAAACATTTTCTTCCATAAAGGTATGATAGAAGTATTCCACGGACTTCACAACTGCCAGAAGTTTCGCTCAAGTTTACAGAGCACTATCCCACAACCTTTTTTTGCCCATCTCGGTGTAGTTTATTGTTTCTTTACGGTCTCAAAAGCCATTTGACAGTGGTCATTCAAGCAGAAATATTTCGCTTCTTCAGTGAGTCGTGTTAATGGCTTAGCAATATCTGCATCCCTCTAGGAGCGGTGCAATCTGGGAAGAACTTCCTCTACCCCCCCATCACGTCCAATGGGGGCTTCACTTCTCGGGCTTATGCTCTTCTTTCCACTATCTAGGTTCGGAGATAGTTTTCAGGTGCCTTCTGTGTGGTCCTGTCTTCTTTTTAGGCGTTCTAGAGTGTGTGCTTTTCGCTGATTCTAAAAAGTTAGTCTAGTCGACGAACTGCGGCTAAAGGTAACCTTAGAAAGTGGACCCACTTGTTAAAGCTGTTCCTACTCAAGAACCTGCGCATCTTCCTCTTCTGCCTGCTTCTTGACAGATGTTGTTCCTTTTTAGTTGTCCAGCTGTTTCCTTGGTCTTGGATGTCTCCTGTAGTCCTTTGCTGTGTAGTTTCTTGATTCCTTAAGTGCTGTGTTTGGGTGTGTCCTGAGTTCTTTAAATCTTCTTCTGGTTCTGGCTTTCATGATTTCTTCTGTCTTCTCCTGGTCTAGTTCCCTGTATAGTTGTGTATTTCTTATGTACTATGGGGCATCTGCTGCTTGTCTTAAGCTGATGTTCTGCTGTGCTTGTATCTTCCTTTTGTAGGTTTTGGCTGTGTGTCCCCAGGCTACGGAGGAGTACAACATTATCGGAATGATGATTGCATTTATTAGATGTATGTTTGTCTTCAGTGCTGGTTTGGATTTTCTTCTTATGAGTCCGGCTAGTCTTCCTCTTGCTTGTTTTGCCTTCTTTTTGATGTTCTTTGAAGGTTAGTCCTTTGTCCAGTATCACTCCTAGGTATTTGGCCTTGTTTTTCCATTGGATCTCTTCTACTCCTATATTAATGCTTTTTTCTGGGTTTTTTCCTTCTTTTAGTAGGTAAAGCAGACTGCTTGGTTTTTTTTCTGGGTTTATTTGGATTTTCCATGTTGTGCACCATTCGTCTATTTGGCCTATAGCCTGTTGGAGTCTTCTTGTTACCAACCTTGGTTGCGTGCTTCTTGTAAGGATAGCCGTGTCATCTGCGTACAGACCCATCATTGTGTGGTGTGAGAGGACTGCCCCTTGGGGTACTTCGGCTTCTGTTGTTCCTACTTTCCTATCCTTATCCTGAATTTTATATTTTTCAGATAGCTGAGTAGTAGTTTTGTCAGTTCTCTAGTGTATCCTGCTTCTCTCATTTTGAGTATCAGTCCTTCGTGCCATAGTCGAAGGCTTTGCTGACGTCCAGGAAGATAGCTCCAGTTGATTGATTTTTATTGTATTTCTTTGTTGTGTATTCTGTATTCTGAATCCGAACTATTCTTGTGGCAGTATTCCTATTGCTTCGGTTTCTTCGTTTAGCTTCTCGAGGATTAGTCTCTCGGCTATTTTGCTCATCGCTGGTAATAGGCTGATGGGTCTGTAGTTTTGTGGAAACTTGGGATCATGTCCTGATTTCCTTAGCATTACTATTTCTGCTTCCTTCCATTGGTCCGGGAAGTGCTTTGTACTTAGTATTCCGTTTATGATCGCTGTCAGAAATACTATCCCTTTTCTTGGTAGATGCTTCAGTGCATTGTTGTTGATTTCGTCTTTTACTTTATCTGTGAAGTCCATGTTTTCGTCTGGATGCTCATTCAGGGTGAATTGGCGCTTCATAGTTCTCCTAAAGGCTTCGGCTTTTTCTTCATCCGTGAATACAATTTCGTTGTCTCCGTGGATTGGGAGAATGTCTTTTTTGTCTTGTCGTAGTATCTTGGCGAGGTTTCATAATCCTGGTGTATTTGGGTCCAGTTCTTCTATTCTTCTGTCCCAGTCCTTGGATCTGTGTACTTTGAGTTGTTCCTTCACTTTTTCATGTAGTCTGTTTGTTTCTCGTTTGTCTTGTTGTAATCCTATTGGCTCTTCATCTTGCTCTGTTTCCACCCTGATGAGCTCTCTTAGGTTGTCACTAATGTTTGAAAACCTATTGTATCCTTCCACGTTTTTTGTTGTTGTACTTTCTTCTATCGCTTGTTTTAGTGTTTTCGTGAATTGACAGTTGCATTTCTAGTCTTCGCTGTTTGTTATATGGGAAATTGGTCCTATCAACTGGCCTGCTCTTGCTCTGAATTGTTCCAGGTTAGTTTTCTTTATTGTTTTTTGTATGTTCCTTCTTCCTTCTCCTACTGTGAGAATAACTGGTTCGTATTCTGTTCCTCCTTCGCTGTTTTCTATTTCCCAGTGTACTGTTATGTCTTTTAGTAGTGCTACGTCTAATACATCTTCTCGTCCCACGTGTGGTGTATGCATTGGTCCTGGTAGTCCAATGATTAATAGTTCCGATCTTCTATCTGCGATATTTTCTAGTTTTTTTCCTGCTATATTTGTGCAGATGCTGTTCCAGGTCCTGACTTGGTATTCAGATCTACCATCATCACTGCCTCGTTTCGATCTAGTATAAGAACTTCTATATCTTTTTCGTGTAGTTGAACTGATGGTCTTTTGTAGGCTGATATGATTTTCAATTCCCCAAATTCTGTTCTGACAACGATCATGGTGGCTTTCATCGTTAGGAGGTCTGGAGTTGTCTCTCTGTAATGTTCTATTTCATTTTTTATTAGTATGGCTGTCCCCCCGCTTTTTCCGTTAATGTAAACACGCAGTACTCAACTCTTGAATGTTATTAGAAAAATGGAAAGACTTTTTATTAAAGACAGTGAGAACCTTTTTATATTATTTTTATATAACAACTGAATAACACCAAAATAAACATATATGTATATTGTAACTATGCCAACTTCACAGTTTGCTTCTTCAACATTCCCCCTCAAACTGAGAATTGGTGACTCTTAATTCCACAAGGATCAGGTTACTCCCAGGAGACTGCGTAAATACTGGAATCTTGGTTTGGGTAACGGTTTTGTAAAAATATACGCAATTTGATGTTCAGTAGCGACATAACGAAAATACATTTTCTTGGAATTTTTCACGAATGTAGTGAAAACGAACATCAATATGTTTGCTGCGTTTGTGAAATTCAGGATTTTTCACTGATCGTATAGCACTCTGATTGTCCACGAATAAAACAGGCTTTGGAGTAAATTCCTCAGAAATATTTTCAAATAGACGCTTCAACCATACAAGTTCTTTAAGTGCCTGACTAGCTGCTATATACTCTGCTTCTGTTGTGGATAACGAGACGCAACTTTGTTTCTGAGACCCCCATGTTATTGGGCTATTTCCCAAAAGGAAAATAAATCCACTAATTGATCGTCTAGTGCTTGTATCAGCAGCATAATCTGCGTCACTGTAGCCTCTTAGAGTTACATTCGCATCTGGAGAATATAAAATACCAAGATTTATGGTTCCTTTTAGATATTTCATAATCCTTTTTACTGCATTCCAGTGATTTTTGTCAGGTGTTTCCAAAAATTGACTAACCTTTCCTACTGCATATGAAATGTCTGGTCTAGTACCTACAGCAAGGTAAATAAGACTTCCAACAGCTTGTCTGTAAGGGATTCTGCTGAGATCCTCGTTCTGAATTGAATTTTCATCATCACCGAGACTGACAGGTACAGCGACAGGTTTTGACCCGGACATACCAAATTTATTCAGGATTTTGTTAATATAATTTGCTTCATGGAGAAGTGTGGACCCATCTTGTCTTCGTTTTATCTCCAATCCAAGAAAATACTGAAATGTTGTTGTCCGTAATTGAAATTCTTTTTCTAAGTGAGCCATCAAATGATCAATATCGGTTTCATTTGTAGCTGCTACCAGCCCATCATCAACATATAAGGCAATATACATCAGCCTGGGGGTTTTCCTCACGAACGCACATGGATCTGCTCTCGTTATTTCAACAATTAAGTCCATTCAGAATTTTGTGAATTTTTCGTTCCAAACTCGTGATGCCTGCTTCAATCCATAAAGGGCTTTGAGAAGTTTACACACCCTATTGGTACCACCTTCATATCCTACAGGTTGAGCCATATAAATGTCTTCTTTCAAACTACTGTTCAAAAAGGCTGTTTTTATATCAAATTGTCTTAATTTAAATTGATGTACAGCTGCTAATGCCAAAATCATCCTTATTGTGTCAAATCTGACAACTGGACTAAAGGTCTCTTAATAATCAATACCATATTGCTGTGAATACCCTTTGATCACCAATCGGGCTTTATATCTTTCTATACTGCCATCAGATTTCATTTTCAGCTGGTTTACCCATTTGTTGCTGATTATTTTTCGATTTTCTGGTAATTCCACCATCTTCCATGTATTGGTTTGAATGAGAGATGACATTTCATCGTCCATGGCCTTCTTCCACTCTACGGAATGTTCTGATGCAACAGCTTCTTTGTAATTTCTTGGTAAATCCTTTTCTGCAACCATTGTCATAGCCATGAAGTAATTAGCATACTTCGAAGGTGGAATTAAACTCGTTCTATCTCTTAGCTGATATGAAGTATTATTAGGATTTTGAATTTCAACTATTTGGTTTGGTTGTGCAATAGCCTCGACATTTTCATGTATATTTTCAAAAACAACTCCATCTTCTGTAGACAACTCTTTTTCATTTTTATCTGATATTAGGCTTGTAACTTCTTGTTTGCTCTGTGTTTCATTTTCATCAGTATTTGTATCTTTTCTCTGATTTTGAACAATTTCATCTTCTATAGACAACCCTTTTTCATTTTCATCTGATATTATGCTTGTCACTTCTTGTTTGCTCCGTGTTTCATTTTCATCACTGTTTGTATCTTTTCTCTGATTTTGCAATGATTTTTCTTTGACACTATGTCTCGACTAAATTCTATTTTTCTTTCTATTGGATACCATATCCTATAACCCTTGACGTTTTCAGAATATCCAACAAATATGCCCCTTCTGCATTTTTTATCCCATTTCTGTCGTTTTTTTTCTGGTATAAGGGTGAACACTTCGGAACCAAATATCCTAAGATGATTTGTTCTAGGAACTTCCCCAGTCCATAACTCGAAAGGAGATTTGTCTGCTATTGTGCTGGTTCCAGTCCGATTAAGAACGTAAACAGCCGTATTGACTGCTTCTGCCCACAACTCCAGCTCCAACTCTTTAGCATGTATCATCGTTCTTGCTGCTTCGATGATTGTCCTCATTTCTCTCTCAGCACAACCATTTTGCTGGGGAGTATATGGAATGGTCCGCTGATGTTGAATTCCTCAATCTTCAAGTAGTTTTCTAACGTTTTCGTTTATATATTCTGAACCATTATCTGAACGTATATTTTTGACATTTATTCCAAATTGATTTTTGATGAATATTAAGTAGACATTTAATTTGGCACAAACTTCGGACTTATTTTTCAGAAAATAAACCATTCTATAATGTGAAAAATCGTCTTTAAATAGCAACATATATCTTGCTTCACCAACTGATATGTTCTGCATTGGTCCACACAGGTCTGTATGGATGAGATCTCCAGGTCTGCTGCTTTTTGTCAAACTTGATGGAAATGGTAATCTATGTTGTTTTCCGAATAAACAAGCATCACAACTGAAGTTATCTTTAAGAGAACTGAACTTAATTTGGTGTCTGTCAAGGTACTTTTTGACTTGCTGCTTGTTTTGATGTGCTAATCTCTCACACCATAGACGAAAAGATTCAACATGTTCAGTGATATTTACTTCTGTTATCATGTTATCATCTTGTTCTGGCTGAATGACTTTGAATTCCATTCGGTACAACTTGAATCGTCGAATTCCAACAGCAACAACTTTCCCATTCTTGGTGAATAAACATTTCTTGTCGTCTGATGTCATTTTCAATCCTTTATCCAATGCTGCTCCCGAAGAATATAAGTTGATTTTGATATCCGGAACATATAATATGTCTATGAGCATTTTTGGTTGCCATTTTTCATCTATCAATGATAAAATCCTGATGGAACCTTTCCCTTTAGCATGAACACTTTCACCATTACCAATTCTGACAGGTACCGGTTCTTCGAAGGCTTGATAATCTGAAAACCATTCAAATCTGTTGGTCATGTGATCACTTGCTCCTGAATCCATGAACCAGTGATTATATCTGTAACAATTCCCTGTTCGGCAAATAGTTAACAATTCTCCAACAAAGGCATCAACATTATCCTGCAACTCTGCATTATTGGCTTTTCTGGTTGGTGTCTTGGATGTACTTTCTGTTCTATACCAACATTGTGATTTGTAGTGGCCCTTTCTTCCGCAAACGAAGCATCTTCCTGATCGTACAGTTTTAAAATTTTCTTTATCATGTTTCATCTGCGGTTTATAGAGGTCAAACTTTTTCGTGATGAAAGCTGCTGAAGATTCATCTTTTGGAACTTGGGTGGAAATTCTTGATTCTTCTAGTAACAGTCTAGATGTCAAATTACTCATGGTTCGCTTTTCCTCTGGAGTAGATTCCCAAGCGCTGTAAAAATGATTGAAGTGGGGTGGTAATGTCATGAGAATTCTGGTAATCATCATAGATTCTGGAACAGGTTCTCCCAATTGTCTGAGCTGCTCTCCTAAGGATTCTAACTTAGATATATTGGTAGCCATGTCATCGCTGTCCAACTTATTATAACTGTAGAACTTTTTCTGTATTAGATGTAGACTTTCATCTGACCTTTGTTCAAATACTCTATGCAGTTTATCCCACATACCTTTCGCCGTTTCACAGCACATCAGGTGTTGCATTACTTTCTTTTCAACTGAAGTAACAATATACCTTTGAGCTTTTGCATCTGCTTTATTCCATTTCGCTAGTTTATTCAGATGAATTAAACCAGAAAATCATCACAGATAAAATTTTAGTGTTACTTAAATGGTTCAGAACAATTTATAGTAAAGACAGATCATAAACCATTAACGAACTTATTTTCAATAAAAGTTTTCAAGTTCAACAAGAATAAGACTGTATCTAGAAGAATACGATTTTGTTATACAATACGTAAAGGGAAACACTAACTAGGCAGACAGCAAATCCAGAATATCAGTGGATCAATTAAAAGATTTATATATCACTCACGTCTTAAGCAATAACCAGAGCACAAGCACGACAGGTAAAAGCGCAATCCGAAATCCACAAGCCAGCAGTATGGAAATTATTGAACAATGTAGAGGCACGAAAATTGCCATTATTGAATTTTGGAGCTAACCATTTCTCGCTAAGGATGAGCATACGGATCAAAAACAGGATGACATTGAGCCAGAGAATAAATACCGATATAAGATTAGATCAAACGTTATCTCAGCTTGATAAGCTAGCGGTACCTACAATATAATGTGAAAAGAGTAAAAATTTAAATAATATAATATTTGATATGTGCACGATAAAAGAATTTATTGAAATAGGAAATATACAAATATGTATTTGCAGGATACCAAAAACAGTAGAGGATGAAAATGAGAAGCAAGAGATATTAGAAATGACCCAATGTACGGTGGTCATACAGGGAACAATATGTTATTGACGAAATTAAAAACAAACTTTAGAAGGAAAAATATGGCAAATGACGTTCACTAAGAGTTCACTAAGGGATGTCACAAGGGTCAATAAAACAAAACCAAAGCACACGGAAGAATTAGTAATTATAGATACATCAGAAAAACCATGGGATATAGCATATATAGATACTATAGGACCTTTTATAAAAAGCAATGAGGGTAATCGATATTGCATTACAATAGTATGCGAGTTAATGAAATATGCAGTAATAATACCAATTAAAGATTAGGAAGCTAAAACCTTAGCTAGAGGAATTTTCGATAATTTTATGCCAACCTATGGGTTAATGAATCAAATTAGAACGGATCTTAGAACAGAATATAAAACTGAGATAGTCGATAACTTAATGAAACTTTTAAACATTAAACATAATTTTTCAACCGCGTATCACTGTGAGAAATTACATCGATTTTTGAATGAGTATTTGAGATACTTTATAAGTGAATGTAAGAGTGATTGGGATGAATGGAGTAACATAATTGCGTATTGTTACAATACTACGCCTAACACTTATCACGGGTACACACCCTTTGAACTAATGTATGGAAGAAATCCTTACGTACCAGATAATCTAAGAAAAGAAATACAACCATGTTACAATATTGAGGATTATCACCAAGAGCTAAAATTTAAACTGCAATTTGCACCTGACAGAGCTAGAAACTTTTTACTTAAAGATAAACTGATTAGGCAAAGTATTAGTAATCAATCAGCCTTAGCACAACCTTTTAAGGTAGGTGATCAAGTCTGGTAACAAAGTTTGATCCATTATACACAGGACCTTTTCAGGTTACAGCAGTAGAGAAAGTAAATTGTAAGATATTAATAGATTCTGATAATATTAAGGAAGTACATAAAAATCGTTTATCTTTGTATACTACCAGACACTAAAATGAAATATTGAAAATCATGCGAACAAGTACGGACAATTTAAAGAAAAAGTCAAAAGACACTAATGGTGATAATATAGTGAGAAAAACAATACAAAATACAAACAATTTTAAAAGATCTTCATTCTATATGTAATGTATCCGCAAACGGGATAGAGACTATTTGTATATGATTAATTAAATATGTTGTAAATAAATATTAGGTAAATAGACAGGAAAACAAACAACTTACTTGCAATAGCAAGTCAATAAATATTATTTATATTGTAATTGTAACCGGTATGCAAACAAATGTAAATACGCTGATGATCCTCGCATGGGTAAAGTAAATACTTAAATTTCAAATGAATTGAAATTAAAAAAAATACATAAAAGGGTAATTAACTACACCGTGTGTATAGGATTCGATATTTTAAAATTAAAATAATATAAATGTTGGTTATTATCGACCTTATTCAATTACACTAATAATAAATATAGGTACGTGATAAATTGTATGTGTTCAGGTCCGGTTCGACAAAACATTATAAATTATGAACAGACTCTGTCAAGTCAAGTTCAACTCTGTTTTGATACTCTACTAAATACACACATAAGCTTATTTAATTTAGTCGTAGTAAATTTATACCAAGTGATTAATTATAAATAAAATGTTGATTTTATCATAAGTGGGTTTTTATCCAAATTCCAACAAGAAGACAACCCAATAAGTTACACCACAAAAAATAGTATTTCGACTTTAAAATTAACACCCCAAATTGCGCGTAAAAAGGTCTTACCAGTGTGCTTTATGAAGTGGTCCATGAAAACAATAATATTTTCGAAAGACATCCATCCACTGCGGTGAACAACTCCAGCAGTTCCTGGGAAAGCACCACTTAACATATAATCCTTAAAATGTACTCGTGGAAAGACGAAAAACGGAGGGACGAATATCCCTCCAGCACTAATATGATGAGGTTCAAACTTATTGCGCTTAAGAACTGATTCCAAATTGTTGAAAAACGTGGTAACATTTGTGCGGTTGAAACTCGTACATCGTGATAAACTGGTTAATTCTGGAGTCCTCAGCAATAATTCTGGACGACGATGTCTAAAGCCGCGATACTAATCGTAGCAAGTAATGGATTTTTCATAAGAATTTTTTTACTCTTAATTTGCTGCACAAATCTTCCTGTTTTATGATCTGTGTATGTTCTACACTGAACTATAAATTTATCTTATGTAATGTATATTTTAAACCTTCTTTAGACTTAGTAAATGTTCTTGATACCTCTCAAACACTTTTGTCAGAAATAACAGAAAAATACAATGATGTTATGATTATAATTGGTGGAGATTTTAATGTTCGTGTGTCTGATATTGGTAAAATTTCACTGGAAATTGTCGAAGGTACTAATTTGTTTGAGGATAGGTTAAGTATGGATAAGAACTTGAATATGAAAGGTCGTCTATTGGCAGAATTTATGTATAATAACTCATATAGTCTCATTAACGATAGAACACAGCTTGATAGACCTGGGAACTTTACTTTTATAAGCCAGCAGGGTCAAAGCCTCGCGGACATAGTTTGGATATGTGATATGTTTCTTTCCGTTGTAGATAAATTTTTATGTTTTTAATGATAACTTTTTATCTGATCATTTTTCTATATGTTTAAAGCTAAGCTATGCACTCTCCTTGTATACTAAAGAATCTTATTTTAGCAGATGTATTGAAATGGATCGAAAATTATTTAATCAACTTTAAGCTTATGATGCAACATTCGAATAGGGTATGCTTTATTGAATCTCCCAGTCAGTGATATACCAGCCTGTGTTCAGCGATATTTGAAACAGCAAATTCATTGAGACTGTGTTTTAATAAACAAAAAACTCATATTGACTTATCTTGCATTACAGCTAAAAATAACATGAAAATATTTTAATTTAAAAAATAAATATAAAAATTTGGTTAAAAAAAAGAGTATTAGCTTAGTTTAGTCGATGATTTATCAAATACAAAGAACAGGTGTACGATAGCCGTTTCATCTTTAATTGTTAATAATGATTCTTGTTATTTTAACCTTATTAGCATGCAAAATTATAAAATATGAAATTTGTAAACTTTTTGGAGTTTTTCGACGTCCTAGATCCTTATGATTAAATTGGAGGCGTTTTTACTGTTTAAAACTAACTTTTTTAACAATTTTTTCGAAAATTAATTACGACTGTATCCCGTCAAAATAGCCCATGACAAAACAGCCCCGACAAAATAGCACGCGACAAAATAGCCCGCGACAAAATAGCTCATTGACAAAATAACCCAAGACAAAATAGCCCATTTGATGGGAATTTTAAGATTTCGTTTTTAATAATAATTTAATGGCACTGGAAGAACCAAAAGGACAGACTTCAATTTTAAGATAAACGTTATAATATTAATATTAAAATTGGATTTTATCATCATTAATTGATATTTAATGGTCAGCATCGGCCACCAATTTTAAAATCTCGTTTTATTCTGAAAATAATATTTGTGAATGATGAAAACATATGAAATAAAATATAAAAATTAAATCAAATAAACTGTTTTAATAATTTTATTTTATAATGTAATAATATAATAACTACATTTGTAAATTGTTACTAATACCTCTTAAGAAATTTAATTTAGCTTTTGCGTCGGGTCATAACCATTCACTAATCTCTCCAAACGTCTATTAAGTTGGTAATATTTACATTTTGATGCTTCCGGTTGTCGAAATCCAGCAGCAAAACGTTTCATCTGAAACGTTCCATCTGAATTTCGGTATGGTCTTGTTCTTTCCGCATTTGGTCCACCAGCTTATACACAGATGGGTGTTGACAGTTTATGGTTTGTTGACATGCTCGGTGCCAGCTTTCTACGGAGTTGTTTGTACGTGGGAGGCCAGCTTCAACTCTTCTTTGAACGTTCCACACTACTACTGGAAAGCGTTTTTCTGCTCTTCGATTTCGCCTCATTCTTCCTATATATGTGTCTTCCCAATAATTAATAAGTTCGTCTATAACCTGTGGGGCATTTTCAACTATTTCTTCGAATGCCGTTAACATATCCACCTCAGGTACGAAGCTTAACGCTAACAACATCTTTATGCATATTCTGATGTCTTCCTGGTTACGAAATCTTAAAATTCCCATCATATAAAATTCAATAAATAACGTGTACCTAATAAAGTTAAAAAAAAAGGAAAAGATAACGATCCTATCTCCAAACTCTCTAGGTCCTGCTGTTGGGCTATTTTGTCAATGGGCTATTTTGTCGAGGGCTATTTTGTCGCGGGTTATTTTGTCGCGGGTTATTTTGTCGGGGCGATTTTGTCGGGGCTGTTTTGTCATGGGCTATTTTGACGGGACGCCAATTACGACATTTAAACGACGTTGTTTACTCTTCTCAGCAACATTATGCTTGCTACAAGTAATACCACCACTTAAAATTAATCGAATTATATTGTATAATAATTTGATTAACAATATATTTAAAAAAAATTAAAATCACAAGAAATAAAATTTTAAAAGAATTAGATGATTTATAATGAACGCTCAATAAAAATTTTGATTAAACAAAAGCATAAAGCAGATGTAACAATATCCATGATAACAAGGAGTAATAGTTAAGGACGTTTCTGAAGCTAATACCCCTTTAATGTTACTAAAATATGTAAATTAGTGTAGTATACATATAAGAAAATACTTAGGCTCTGACACTTTATCTTCGTAGAAACGGAGAGACGCGGTGGTGGTGTCACAGCCAGAAACACTAATTACCGTTACCGGTTCTAGTTAGTGTGAGTTTGTTTAAATATACATTGTTATTCAAACCAATCAAATCTTTTACCGATTTTGTTAAATCCATTTAAAATAAAACAGTAAAAATTTAAAATCGGTATGTTTTCCATTTTTAATTAAACGCAAACACAAATTATAATCGGAATTAAAATTTTCCTTTCGATAAAACGAATGCACTTTTTGAGCAGTGCGCAAAGAATGCTAAGACATATCTAATATTTGAAGATCAGGGATCTTTAGAAGAAAAAACATGCTTCTAATGTCGGATATAGTTTTGCTCCTATAATACAAGAGGAGACAGCTTATTTTGATACCATTTAACTGTGTCCCCACACAGGGACACAGTTAAACAAAACACTTGAGGCTAATGACTTAAATAATTTTATTCTTGGGTATCAACTATCGAGTTTAGTTGTCGTCTTAATAGGTATAATAAAACCAACAT
Source organism: Ophraella communa (assembly GCA_035357415.1). Classification (NCBI taxonomy): domain Eukaryota; kingdom Metazoa; phylum Arthropoda; class Insecta; order Coleoptera; family Chrysomelidae; genus Ophraella; species Ophraella communa. The sequence continues at coordinate 25,338,071 of CM068980.1, forward strand.
TTATTACACATTAGAATTGACATTTCATGAAAGACCAGAACTTGTAAACGTAATCCCCAAGTGTACATATTTACTAAGAGAATGAATTTGTTCATTATTAAAATAAAATCTAAAACTGTTATTTTGAAAGTCTCCCCTGCAAAATTGCATACTTTTTGTTTTGTATGTATTAACAACCAATTCATTCGCCAAACATCAGTTTTCAACAGTCTTCAACTTCTTAAAAACGTCGATCTTAGAATGTGATAAAAGCTCAAGCTCATCAGCATAAAGAAATGTTGGGACATAATTCCTGCCATAGATGTTTATCCCTTGAGCTCCATTATCGTAAACAATGATTGTATGCCTGCAATAAATAGGGTAAATAGAAGTGAATTAAAGGCTCACCTTGTAAGACACCTGTTCTAACTGGAAAAGAGCCTGTTAAACTATTAACTAACTATTAAGTAAGTTATGATTTAGTTAATCAAAGGCTATCTTAAAAAGTAGCAAAGATTTTACGATTTCTCATATGGCAATCAATGACACAACTCAAAGTGTAGATATTATCAATACAACCACACTCTGTTTGAAAGCAAGACTGGGATTCTGATAGTATATGTTACCATCATGTACCCATACTGATAATTGGTTAAGTAATAAGTGAATATTAAAGAGTGAAACATGTTTTTTGGATCAGTGAGTTAACAAAAATTTGATTTAAACAAGAGTTAAAATAAAAAAAAAAACTTTTCAAATGAGAATAGGTAATTAAATAAAGACAATAGGACATGAGGTCGTTTGAACGAAGATTAGAAGAGTTCCAATCTACTAGAAGAGAAGGTAATGAAATATTTGAAGGGTTTTGTTTGACAATGGCAGAGTATTTTAATAATTCATTTTTGGGTCTTCAGCGAAGGAAAGAGAATACGTTATATTTTGTAAGCTTTATAGAGAAAGTTATAATCTTTTATTCATGACCTTGCATGGTTCTGGATATGGTCTAGCCCTTTTTTTTATGAATTTCTAGATGAGTTACATATGAAACCACCATAATTTTGGTAATATAACTGCTCGAGAGAAATTACTACGGCAAAATTAGAAGGGTTTTAGAAAGGGTAGAAATACCCAAATATTTAACCTGAAACAGGTTATAACAAAATTCTATAAACATATTATACCAACACATCAGTGAGAGAGAGAAAATATTTTATAATTACATTTTACATTTAGTACGCGTGGCAAAAATTAATATTTCTAAAGCAGAGTTTCAGAGCCTACCCTACAGAATTTTTGTCGGTTATTATGATCGTTATTTATGTTATGCCAATAAATGAAAAAAACACTGGCCCATTTAAAGTTTGGTATATATGTGGTAGTGAATAATATTCTAATTTAAAAACATACCCTGTATTTTATTCCATAAACTGTATTTGAAATAGATTTATTACGAGAGCCATCAATTGAATAACAACATTAAGGTGGTAACGATCAATTACATTTTCCTTAGATAACAAAAAAATGACTAGAGGTTACATGGGACGAAATTTCTAGAAAACAAGTTTTGCGACCGTTTAGTCTACAATAATCGAAATTTGGTTAAATATTATTCACGCTGCTATTGTTAAAGTGTTCTACATGCCATGTAGGCATGAAAAAACAAGTTTATATCGTTTTAAATAGAATAACAGATTAAATATAATTATAAACAATTTTAAACAACTACAAATATTATAGGTTTTCAATGGCCATTTTCTCCTTAATCCTTCTCGTTTTTTTATTTTATTTTTCTCAATTTGTTAATATTATTTTTCAGTAAATCTTCTAATTACCTACAGTGTTCAAAATCTTTTTTTTCATGTCTTCTTTTTTATTTACTCCTTAATTACAACTTTATAAACTCTTTCAAACCTGCCTGCTATATCCTTACCAATTTGGAGGGTGATAAATTGTTAATTGCTTTTTTTTATATTTTGCCCTTATTTGTTTGCTTATTCAGCAAGTTTTGTTATAATTATCTTTAGTTCTTTTTTTGTGTTGCTTAACATAAATGTATTTATTGATAAGGTTTTTTTTTATTCTTAACATTACTTTTTCTGAAAATTACACATCATATTAAAACGAGAGAGCGAATCTCCTTGTCTTGGTTCTCATTTTACTTCAAAGCTGTTTGATCCTCTCCATTCTAAACTAATTTTTTGTTGCCTCTTTTTGAGTGTGTTTTAAGTTATTTAAGAATTAAATAGGTAAATATTTGAATCCAATCAGGTCTATACCAAGCAGGTTTTCACGGTAGGCACACACTATCCACTACCCAAAGGAATCTGAATTGAGATTCAGTCTTACCCGCAGAGTAAGCTATTTTATTCACGGTGAATTTTTTTTAGTCCCATTTCGTCAAGCTTATACAATTATGTGATTTTATTTTCTTTTTCTATATATTATTTACACTTTTTGAGTTAAGGGTGAAATAAAATAAGGTAGTGAACAGGCTATTTAAATTAAAACAAATACAGGTACGTCCAGTTAAATCAAAAGAATAAAAAAACATCATAAGCGTTTCATTTAATTGTATTTATTTACAAATATTGCAACAATGAATTTTGTAACTGGAGATTACGAATAAAATCATTCGGTTGTTGTGAATAATTTTATCAGTTGCACGAAACTTCGCGTTCTAAAACATACTTTACACTTCTCAATTTTCATTGCATGCAATTTGCTGCAACTATTTGTATTATGATTAAAATAACGTTTTGCAAAATATTTTATCAAATAATTTCTGGTGTAAAAAAATTATGTTTACCACAAGAAAAAAAATGTTTATTCAGAAGTGTTAACATTAATTTATTTTGAATGCTACTAAATTAACTAGAATGCTAGAAAGGTTTATAAGCGAATGGCTATAATAAAAATATATCTGTCAACAATTCAATGAATAAAACTGAAAAAGTAGAAAATTGTTTCTACCTGCACCCAAGGTAAATAAATAAATAATAAATACCAAAATTGACCGTTTTCTATGAAAAAACAACTACTTCCTGGGCTATATGCCCCAACGGACATTGAATTACATTCCAATAGAAAACGTGATGGCGGTCGACTTCGTCGATACTTAAAACCATCTCTGTCGATTTGCAAACCAACGGGGAAAACACTACTCGAAGACCGGTTTCGACATTATTGTATCTCATCAGTACGAGGTAAGTAGTTCTCATCCCGCAGAGCAGGATGCAAAATGATTCTTTTACGCCAAAACATAAACCTAGAATTTACGATTCTATGATACAGTCGCAAAAGCGCCATCCTATCGTTCATTTGCAAACCAACAGAACAAAGGTAACTGCTAATTTTGTTAATTTAATGAATATTACAACAATGTGTGCAGACGATGCACCAACGACTTTTTATTACTACAGAATATCAAAGGTAACTGCGTAGTCAATGATTTTGTTACGGTTCTGATTATGCACCATCTCTCTCATAGATTATAAACAAGAATCACTAATTTTATATCATCATTTTTTCATAAAATAGTATTATCTTGTTGGAAAGTTGGATTTACCAGGGTGTCAAGATAGGGTAAAAGATGGGGATATAACTCTGCGCGTTCATGTTACCTCTGATGAAGATTAAAGGTAATCTCGAATCATAACCATAACTCCAACAGTTTAATGAACATGCCTTTCAACAAAAAACCGTGAATTTCTTCTTTCATCACGTCGTCTTCTAGCCCTCGCTCGACCATCGTGCATGCCTAAACAAAATCGAGACTCGTCACTAAAGACAATACTGTTCCATTCCTGATCCCAGAGTGACTTGTCTGCACCACTCAAGGCGATTACGTCGGTGTTCTGAAGTTAAAGGAAGGACCTAGTGTGGTCGGTATGAAAACAGGCCAAAACGTCTTATTTGTCGGTAAACACTTCACATGCCAATAGGTCTTCCGTGTTCTGCAAACCATTAATTTGCAATGGACCTGGTAGTGGAGAAACGGTCCCCCAAGGCCAATAATCTTAGGCGGTGATCCTCATGGTCTGTTGTTCTAAGGGGGCGTCCAGAGCCCCTTGCTTTTTGCGTACCCTTATCGCAGCCATGCCTGACAACACCTAACCAAGATGTCTACACTTCTTTGCACTCTAACTGCAATTTGCCGAAAAGAAAAACCAGCTTCCCGAAGTCACACTATACGACCCCTATCAAACTCACTAAGTTGACGAAATCGTATAGGTCTCCGTACCCTAGGCATCGTAACCAATCCTAAAGAATGTCAAGAACCAAAATCCGCAAAATTTGCATCTTTACTAAGGCTACAATATTCATTTTTGGATTGTTAGTGGATTTCAAAAAAAGCAGTATAAAAACCGGAATCCTCAACTGATAAGGCTGAAAATTTTATCAATTGTTTATTTCAGTAAAATAAATAAATTCACTGAATTTTATTGAAATAAAATCATTTAAACTGGGTGCCAATTATACCAGAATTATTGGGGTAATCGGAAATGTTTTCAAGAAAACTCTTTTACTTGTTTTTCAAGCTTTCGAAATATATTTATTTCATTTTCAAGGAATAAGCACGAGTATAAACAAAATTGGTCTTAAAAAAATGGTAAATATAACATAAAAAACTATTTTAACTTTAATTTGGAACTTAAATCAAATTTTTAAGTCAAATCATTTATAAAACAAAATAACGTCATAAAATTAATAAACAACTTAACTGCTTGAGATAAAATGTAATAATAAAAGAGTAGAAAATAATAAGTTAAAATCTTTATTTCTTTTTTCATAAAAAATGTGAATTTTGGTTAAAATATTTAATTGTTCTATGATAAAAATAAGGATATCTTATTCTTTTTTATAATTTTGAATTAAGCTTCTAAAATGTCATTTAAAAATAGAAATAAAAATGTCAAATAGACCATAAAAACTTGAGTGACATTTATTGCTATCTGCTATCTTTGGATAAACATACAAATAAAGATCTAAGTAATACCTAAAATTTATGACATCCATTTGCGTTTTTATCTTTTTTTTAACAATTTTCCCAATTTTTTTACGTTTATGAACGATGTTTTCCTCTTCCCAATCGGTGATCAAAAGAGAGCGGGAGTAAAAATTTCGTTTTTAATATAGATTTTTCCTAGTTACTCATATCTATGATCATAACAAACAAGATATGAATGCAAAAACTGATTCTTTAACTTTAATCCCCTTTTTGGTTAGGTTTATCATTCGAAAATCAAATTGTGAGCAAATACGCGTCAAAACCCATAATTTCCTAAAGAAACATCTTTCTGTAACGTTTACAGATTTAAGAAATTGGTACATTATGAACCAAATTTAACAATATTAAAGTTTTTACAAATGTTTAAATTTTGACTTAATTTTGCTCTTAAAACATAATTTATTTCTGAGAATATAATGATTCTCCACATGTTAATTCATATCTTATAGTCCAAATACAAATATAACCATTTTGGTCCTTTTATTACATTTATGATTATGATATAATATACAAAATTAAAAATAAAATTAAAAATTGTTGGTTTTAATGCGGATTTTATATGATTATTTTAGCATTTCTCGTTTTATACCAAATTATTCAATAATTAAGAAGATATTGTCAATAGCTGTTCCTATTTTAGGATAAAGAATTACTAATTACGAACTTTACCTACAATCTACCTTTGCTCTACCTTAGTATTCCATGTCTATTATTTTTTAAGAATTATTGGTTTAATTTATATTTAATTTCTAAACGGGGTATACGGTTAGACACCGAACGTGAAAGTTGAATTTTTGTTTAATGGTCCGGCTACACAAAACGTGTTGCCTGAGAACATACCAAATCAAATTATAGAAGATGCATCTAAAACAGATCTTAGACTACAGCGTGTATCACCCATCACGCAAATTGGCACTGGTTCTACAAATAGCGAATACTCTCACATTTTAAGTTTCTGCCGTTCCGTATATGTAATTCCTGATAATGAAAACTTTGAACTTCATACCTCAGTGGTTATACATCATAAAAATACTGCATTTAGAATCTACGTTACGTCAGATAAATTAGACACTCGACACGTCTACTGCCTGCTTACCTCCTTTAGCGATCTCCCATAAAAAATCACGCTCTACTAATGACTGCAGTACAACTACAACTCCTGATGAAATTAAACAAAATTTTACTCCTTTAACCCCTTCCCACCATCGCCCCTTGCCTCAAAATCGAAGACTAGTGATACACACCCTCCTAAAAAGAAAATAAATACTTCCAAAAAAATAGATACTTTTAACAAACATGATACATCTGACAAGTTTTCAAAACTATCTCAAATAATTCAGTATCTAAGTGACAATCGTCCATTTTCGCTGTCAAGCACGGAAATCCTAATTTACGAGACAAAGTCCTCAAATTTAACTTTGACCCCCTTACTCTTTATGACGATCTCACAAAAATCCACAAAATCTGCAACAACCACCATCCAAAATGTCGATTACTCTCAATCCTCAAAAAAATCCATAAAGCATTTCCAACTGAACTAGATTACGAACCACAAAGCTGCACTGGAAGCTCTACTGAAAGAGAATGTTCGGCACATAGACTTCAATCAAATCATTGGCACAATCCATTTAAACTTTTAAATTAATAAAATTCAATCTTTAACAGTTGAATTGTAATGGATTCTCCAGTAAATATGATAGAATCCAATTACTAATCAAACAACATCAACTTAACGTTATCTGTTAACAAGAAACCAACTTTACAACCTCCTATCAAACCACAATTAAACACTTCGAGAGTTACCACTTCATAAGAAGCAACTGTATCAGACCTAGTGGTGGTACTTCTATATATACGTCTTCTTCACTACATTCAATTCATTTTTCCCCAACCACCGATCTATACTTACCACCCAATCACCAAACCACTGAACAGGAAATCACTGAGCTCATTTTTCAGCTACCCAAACCATAATATATCCTACATGGTGACTGAAATGCCCATAATCCCCTATAGGGTTTCAACCACTGTAATCTAAATGGAAGACTAATAGAAAATGTCATTAATATGACTCACTTCATCATTGGGGGATAAATCCCCCACTTACTTCCATATTTTTAATGCTACCACCTCAGCGATTGATATTTTCCTTGATTCCAAACCATGTCCCTCCTACACTTGGATTGCCACTGATGACCTCGCCGATAGAAACCAACTTCCCATTCTCATCTCCACCAACAACAACACCCCCATAGTTCCACGCTAGATTTCGAATATGAAAAGTGCTAACGACCGAGTTTTCCCCATTATCTATTTCTTTCATAAGCACCCTATCACCATTCCAAATAGCCATCACATCCCTTGATAACTTTATTCAAGCCATAATTAAAGCTAACCTAACCTAACCAATATCCACATCAGCAAAATCTGCATTTTTCAGAACAAAAAAACTGTTCCTTGGTGGAACGAAGTTACACTTAGACAATACCACACAAACAAAACTCCTGCTACCTAAATAAAATATAAAGAAGCCAAAACTAGAGCCATATTTATAGTTAAATAGAGCAAAACAGAGAGCATAAATATATCTGCTACATGACTTCCGACACATTTTCCTTAGAACTGTGGAAAAAATTCGTCAATTTCAAGGTGGTAAGACTAACCTTCAGATTCTCTTTATTAACATTAACAGTAACATTACTACTAATGATCAACAAATAGCCAATCAACTTGCATACCACTTCGCAGAATCCTTCACGTACCATCCTGCTGGCCCTGATACTATTCCTTATATTTTTATAAAAAGCCTATCTTTATTAAGCCTTAAATGGCTCCTTTTCTTTTATAATGATCTATGGCAAAACCATCAATTTCCTACACAATGGACCAAAGAAATTATAATTCCAGTAAAGAAGCCTGAAAAATCTTCCTACTTTACTAACCTCCACCATATGCAAGCTACTGAAACCATTCATCTGTCGCCTTTTTCAAAAAGCAATTGACATCATTATTTCTTACCTTATACTCAACCTTACACTCTCACATAATAAATCTAAAGTCCTAAAAATATCCAAAAACCTTAACGTCCTCCTAAACTTTGAATTTACGACAATGAAATACCTGTTAATACACCTACCATTCTCGGTCTTACGTTCGACAGTCACTTAACATGACAACCACATATTACTCATCTTAAAGCCACATGTTTATCGAGACTAAATAAAATAAAAACTCTATCATCATCAGTGGGGTGAAAGTGAAGACGCTCTCATTAAAATATATCGGTCTCAAATCCGTTTAAAACATGACTGTGGCTGCATTTTGTATAAGTCAGCATACTCCAGTCTACTAAAATCCCTAGACACCATACAGAATACTGCAATATATACTCCCCTTTTACCTGCAAGCTGTTTTCCATAGATTCTTAATAGCCCTCTCCCGAATACCAGATGTATACAGAAACTTCTTGTGCAATCGTTACTACACCTTCAACTTTACGTTTACCCTCACATTGCAGCGCTTATACAGGTCAACTTTTTTCTATTCTCCAATCTCTAGAATTTATTCCTTCTCGCTCAATTAGCACCCTCTCTTTCCTAGATCCAATCAGTAAACGACATGTATCCTAATAACCCCATTATATAGTAAATTCAAAATTCCTATATATAGAAAAATCAGGAAAGAACTATATCATGCTGATCTTTACAATAACTTAATATATTTGTGTTTTACAATTACGTCGTATCTATGTATAAAATGTAAACTCAATCAAAGTAAACAGTTTAATAGTGGAGAACTTCCAAGATTTATTTGTTCAAACTTTAAATTGTGGATCAGCTAGATGTCTTTTTATTTCAAGTTCTTCAAGGAAATCTAAATTTTGTTTTTTATCACAAGTGTGTAGTATTTGGATGTCATTGGTGTGTAAGAGTGAGATTGGATGTTCAAGTAGGTGTTTTGCATAATTTGACTTATCTGGTTGTTTTAATCTATATGCTCTTAAGTGTTCATTGAATCTTACTTCAAAATTTCTTTGTGCTTGACCCATATATACCGCATTCTATTTTGGACAATTAATTTTGTATACACCAGATTTTTTTAAATTGGGTAATTTTGTTTTTACATTTAACAATTTTGCACCAACATTATTTTGTGTTTTAAATGATATTAATGATGATGTTGCCGAAGATAGAGAAAAGTACATCCAGGATAATCCTTTAGGTCTATTAACATCTAGACTTTTATATTGTTATGACTTATTACTTCCATACTTGGTCTAGCCTTAATACTACCTAGACAACATCAGGTACCTAGCTACAAACAAACAAAATGTAACTTAAATGTCAATCTGCCGATGTTAATCAGCGAAACGGCGGTCATTGTAATTTAAAACATAATTTTTCAAATAAACTTGGAAGTTGCGTTCAAACAAAGAGTTTTTATTATTCTTAATAAGATGGACTTCCAAAAAGTAAGGGTTGATACAATAAATTTAAGTAGGTATAACTAAATTATAAAAATTTTAAAATAATTCTTAAATACCTTCATAAAATTACCATAAATAACTTTATACTCAATAATACTAACTGATAAGATCTCCATTTACAACATCCATTTCCTAAAAACATATAATAATCTATAACTATAGATAAAAAAACATTTAGAAAACAATTATAAGAGAATTTACTTACTTCTAATTCTAGGTTTAGTCAATAATTTTGTTACTAGTTGTTAGTTTTTCCAATATTGTAGCATATATTTAAAAAATCCGGTAAGATACAAAATATGTTAATAGACAAGACATTTGTTAAAATTTCAATGTAAGCCAAGTGCAGAGACTAGAATTAGAAAGTTGTGACACCAAAATAACTTTATAATTTTTGATCTCTATAAAAAGCCTATTTTAAGAGATATTAGTTTTAATATTGTATTTAACTTAGTATATTTGTACTTTAGTTTTAAACATGCAAACTTTTAATAAACCAAGGAAACAGTTCATAAAAGCTAAATTTGAATTGTATGAAAAACTGTCAAATTTAATTTTCAAAATACCTTTAAAATTGTACATCCAGGTATAAAATATAAATTCAGAAAAGTTATTTATATAAAATACTGCAACTTAAAACAGATTTTCTCACAGTTTTATTTTCAATCTAAATTTTTAGTAACATTGTAATATGAATTTTTCACTGATTATCTCGATAAAGTAGATTGTTCGAAATATTACACATATTGTTTCCCTCATTCACATACTTATATCTGAATATCCTAGTACGGTTTATGGGCAGGTGCTTTTAATACACAGTGGCTCTTTTCAGAATTTTATTGATTTAAATAATTTTAATTAAATTGTAGATTTTAATTTTGACACACATTTTTTTAACTCTACTCTGATGTAGGTTTCTCTTTGCCAAAATCCTAAGATATCCAAACAATATTTTCGGGTAGGGTATTAGAACCTGTACCAAGGGGATGATTAACATTGTTTTATGGATTTTTCTAATACACGGAGAAATTTTATAGTAGCTACCACAAGGAACTTCACTCACCAAACCAGTGACACACTTCTCTCATACATCCACGCCCACATAGTTCATCTTTGGAGGACCTAGACCCTCAGAATTACTTCTCTCAGCTCTATTTCCTATTGCGCGAGATCTTCTAAGTTTTCAGGATGGTTATTATATTCATTTCATTTAAGAATTTGTTTACATTATCAGCTCTAGTTTAAGGTTACCTAGATTTTCAAACAGTTTTTAATATTCATTTTGGTTGCATCAATTTGTTAAGTTATTGTGTTCATATTATTAGCTATTCCAGAAATATAAATAAACCTTATGTATTCGTTATATTATTAAAATTTACAAATTTTGGACTATATTATCTTTAGGAATATTTAAGATATTTTCTAATTTCCGCGTAATGATAATTATACCAAGTTTTAAATTATTAATAATTATTATGCTTATATCTGTATGACATTTGTTTAAATATTATAGTAGAGAGCTATATCAACAGCTATAATCTTAAAAGCTACCAAATTTCAATGTACGCCTTAAACCTACAGTTTGGTGATTAAACGGTTTTGTTCTTGTAGTATCACTAAATAAATTATGTACACACCGATTAAATTTACCTTATAAAGCTTCAAAAATCAAGGCACAGTAAAAGTTTAACTGAAATTAGCAAACTCTAGTCGTCGATAATAATTTTGTATTTTGCAATTCGTTTAAATTCTATTGATTTTCAATTCTACACATTAACAATTTTTTTAGCACTATAAAAATAAGATCTGCATACATATATATGTAGTTTTTACATACAATCTTCCTCTTCAAGATAATTTATAAACCAAATAGAATTCAATATTGTGCTACTTAACTGGAACAAAAAATTGATTATTATTTCTTAAATTCTTGTTAGGGTACTTACAACATTTTAAAATTTCTTAGGCTTTAGTAGATGAATATTTTGGGATTTTTATACAAAAAATACTAAAGAAGTAGAGATATATTGTACACTTTAAGTTTCAAAGTTAAAAGTTAACAAATGCTTTAATTATCTAATAAAATAATGACAAACTCGTCCAGCAGACGCTTATAAACGCAAATTTTAATTTTAAAAACAGCGGCTTGGTCTGCAAAGTACATATTTTATTACTTCCCGTTCAAAAGCTTGCTTGCGACTAAAAGTTGGAAAACTTAGCCATGGATCATTTGTAAAAGATATATTTTGAAATACTCTTTTAAACATTTTTATTGTCTCATCTATGTTATAAATCACATCAAGGTGCTACTGGTGTAGGACTTGGAAGTAACCATTTTTTATAATTTTTTACTGTAGTATAACTCCATCATCAAAATTTATAAAACATAATTAATATGATTACTTGTATATAGCACATAATTTTTATTTGACAAGATAGAGCACATAAAATAAGAGCAACGTTATGGTTTATACATATATTATAGTATAACTAAAATGATAAAATATATAAAACTGAAGATAATTACAAACCGAAGATTCAAACCAAAATTATTAACTAATTGTCAAACACAACAAAGGCGAAAGAAGATATGGAGTTGTAGTCAGGATACTGGCCAAAGTGGTCGAGCTTTCGGTTTATTTTTTAAACCTTAATCAGGAAACTATAATGGAAATAAATTACAGGATCCACAATTATTTTACAATTCTTAAAAATACTATGTAAGTACTTTTACGTACTTGATTTGAATCCGGAACATATAACGTGCTACTATCCTGCAATGGAGGTGGGGTTGATTGTAGTTTGGCCATTGCTTGTAGCTTGCCGCATGCTGGATTGCTTAGCCCCTTTGTAGCTTGTAGCTAGTGCAGGGGATGGAGAAATGCAACCATCGGGTGTCTGCCTCCTCGGGGCACCACTGGATGTCGGTAGTGATCTTGCCTTAGAAGACGGGCTCACTTGCTAACCAAATGGCACCCCAACGAGGGCTTAGTTCAAAGTGTTATGCTGAGGAAACTCACCAGCAGATGTGGTACCTGTACCCTTAAACAGGTATCGTTAACGGCGCCTCTGGCAGGACGACCTCCCAGAGTAATAGTCTTGCATCTGCATAGGAGGCACTGTAGATGTGGACCACCCCTTCCCCCACACTCGTGGGAACAAGATGGCAGACAAGGAAAAAATAAATAACTCTGGTTCGGCCTCTATATCTTCCGAGGAGGGATCACAAGATCTCACTATGGTGGAGGTAGAGACTGAAGGCTCAGTCTCCAGAGAATCCCAGGAGGAACCACAAGGTTTTACCAGGGGTTCGGAACTGACCGAACAGAAAAGGAGGAAACAGGCCACCCACGTCAGGAAAAGGCGAGAAGAAAGGGCAGCAAGGAGGGACGAAAGGCAACAGCAGGAAGGTGCAAGCCACCCAGCTGGATCTCAAACACCTAAGCCTGCTGGAAACGCCGGAGTGGCGTCAAAAACTGCCCAGGCATCCCAGGCAGGAAAGGGGTCCAAAAGGATTCAAGAAACAGCCCCGAACAACAGCGTGAAGAGGGTGAACAGGGGAAGGGAAGCCAACTACGGATGCGGCAACCAAAACAGGTTTCCTCTTTTGAGGAAACCAGTTAGCCTCGCCCAAAGAATGCCCAACAGACCCCAAGTTCACCTCCTATACCGCTGCTGCGCCGAGGGAAAGGCAGGTAGTGATCACCTTTAACAGGAAGGGGGAAAAGATTACTGAGGAGGAAACTGGGACCATTCGCGTAGCATCGTCAGACAGATGACTGCTACCATGAAGGGTAAAGAAGGCAAACCGCAGGGACCACAACTAAGGTTCAGAAACTCCGGGTTAGTCGACTCAGGGTGGTTCTTAATAAACGCCCAGGACGAGACTTCCATGAAGTGGCTCCTGAACCAGTGGTCCCCAGAATAGAGGGCGTTAACTTCACGGCCTCCAAAGTCAACGAGGTGCCATAGCCTGAAAAGATCGGGCTAAGGCTCCGCGCCAAGGAGGTTAACGTGAAAGAATTGAAGAAGGCACTTTCGCTCCAAAACCGGGAACTAGAGGTGGAGGAGTGGAAGTACCTTGAGAAGACAGCAGAACCTGAGGGATGGTTTCTCGTCTTTCTAGAGAGCCCGGAGACCGTCACATGTCTGAAGGGGCAGGACTGGGAGGTCTACGAGTTGATCACAATCCCTGTTTTCGGCTCGTGGAAGACCACAATGGTGCTTCTGGAATACAAGGTAAGCAAAAACATTAACATAGTATCTTTAAGTAGTATTTATCTTCCATACGACACGGTTCACTTGCCACCTTCAAGAGAACTAGACCGAGTAAAATACGCAACAGATAAAAAGTTACCATTAATCATAGGATGTGATGCTAATGCTCATCACGTGGTGTGGGGTAGTAGTTGGGTAGGTGCGGCCCAACTGGAGTTTTTAGCTACCACTAGACTACAAATATTAAACAGAGGTACAGAGCCCACATTTATCAATCGAATCCGTAAGGAAGTGATAGACATAACACTGTCCCCTCAAGACCTGCTTGACTTGGGAGTTGGAGGGTGACAGGTGACATTTAGACCTCGGATCATAGAATGATCCAATTTAGATTAAAGGAAGAGGTCGAAGAGCCAAGGGCTACTAACTGGGTAACCTACGTTAAGTAGCTCAAGGATGGCTTATAAACTCCAAACAACCCAATAAGAATAAGGCAAGACCTTGAGGAGGAGGTAGAGAAGATCAAATCGTTGATAGTTGGTAGCTATGAAAAGGCTTGTCCCCTAAAAGCTGCCCCGCTAAGGAAGGTCCAATGGTGGAGTCCAAAACTCGAATCCTTGAGAAAGGACGCCAGGAGGACCTTCAATAGAGCGGTAAAGCGCGGGGACGAAATCAGCTGGAAAGATTATAGGAATGCCAGGAAAGCCTTCAAAAAAGAAGTACGTAATAGTAAGAGGTCTAGCTGGAGAAGCATCTGTAGCGAAATAAATTCGCTTCCGGAGGCTGCCAGGCTGTCCAAAATACGAAAACGTGAGAATAATGTTCCCATCGGGACACTTAAGAACCAAGGGGGGTCCTGGACATCGTCAACAGAGGAGTCATTGCGACTGCTCCTAGAAACCCATTTTCCCAACATGGAACCCCAACAACCAAGTTGGCAGGTGCAACCTCAAGAGGACTGAGATCTGGCTGACAGTGTGGTTACAGAGGGGTCTATAAAATGTGCAGTGGGAGAGTTCGAATCATACAAAGCCGCAGGCCGGATAAGATATTTCCAGTCCTGCTTCAGCAAGGCCTGAACATTCTCCTCCCTTAACTAGGGAGAATATTTCGGTCCAGCATCGCGCTTGGGTGGGTCCCCAAAGAATGGAAAAGAGCTAAGGTTGTCTTCATTCCGAAAGCTGGGAAGAAAGAATACACAATAGCAAAATCCTTTAGACTGATTAGTCTCACATCATTTCTGTTCAAAACAATGAAAAAGATGGTAGGTATATATTTATTAGAACGAAGCTTAACGCAGCACCCATTCCATCCACACCAGCACGCTTACAGGCAAGGTAGGTCGACAGAGTCAGCCCTCCATGCCATAGGGCAGAAGGTGGAAAAAGCGCTGGAATTCAAGGAGTAGCCTTAGCTGTCTCGCCTTTGACAAGGCAAGAGCAAGCCTCATTGAGACTGTCTTGAGCAACCTCTAGAACACTGGTTTCCTGGTTAACATTCAGTCTCAAAAGCAGGAAGATTATAGCAACACTAGAAGGCTACTCACAGGAGGTTCACGTGGAGGGTGGTTGCTCCCATGACAGCTGTCTCTCGCCGCGTCTGTTGAATCTTATTATGGATGGCCTCCTGGAACGGCTTACTTAAGAAGGATTCTATGCACAAGCGTACTCTGACGACGGATCGGTCATAATAACCGGGAAGTTTGCCTCCACGGTCTGCGAGCGCATGCAAGTAGCCTGCAACATCACTGAACGATGGTGCAACGAGGTAGGTCTTTCAGTTAATGAGAAGGAAACCAAAATGGTTTTGTTCACAAAAAGGAAAAATATCAAAGACGCTAACCCACCGAAGATATTCGGCACGCCTCTAGAATTTCTGAAGGAGGCAATAAGCAAGTCAATAATTTCACTGTGGCAACTGTGCCAAGCTGTAATAAAGAACTGGAGAGTAAATCCCATGGTTCTCAATTGGTTCTACACTAGAATAGTTAGACCGAGGATCCAATACGGGTCCGTGGTCTGGTGGCCAGTGGTGGAAAGGCAATGGGTGACCCGCAAGCTGGCGCATGTACAGAGGGTTGCAGGCATAGGAGTCACTGGAGCGCTAAGGAAAACACCCACACCAGCGCTTGATGTCCTCCTGGATTAGAGACAATGGATACTGGAAAGGGCGTGGCGAAGGCCACACAAGAATAACACAAAGGACAGAAACAGAGCTTCCGCTCCTGGCTCACAAAGCTGTTCCTAAAGCAGATAAAAAAACCAAGGAGGCAGTGTGGAAACGAATAAGTAGAATTTTCCCCAGGGAGCATAGTATGTTATACAGATGGCTGTCGCATGGAAGAGAGGTCAGAAGCAGGTATTCTGATAGAGGACGTAGGGGTTCGAAATAGCTACGCCCTTGGTAAATGGTAAATACTCCACGGTCTCTTCCAGTCAGAAATATTTGCCATTCTTAAAGCAGCAGAACTAATAGAAGAACAGGACAACTCAAGAAGCCCCGTCAGCATTTGCTCAGATAGCCAGGTCACTCTAAAGGCGATTTATAGGTGCAGGACCAGCACAACACTAGTCCAAGAATACGCAAATACCCTAGACAGACTGGCCTCAAGACCCTATTATGGGTACCGGGACATAGTGGTTTAGTGGGTAACGAGCGGTCAGATGAACTTGCCAGACAGGGAGCCAACAAACCCTGTTACGGAACCGAGCCAATAATTGGGCTAAGCAGAGCACAAACCTCAATTCTACTCAAGAAATGGGCGGAGAGAGGATTAGAAGAACAATGGCTCAAATGCAGTGGCTTTAGGCCTATCTTGACAAAGCTAGGACAAAGTGGTTACTGGATAAATCCAGATCACCGCTGCGCCTGCTTGTCGGAGTCCTTACTGGCCACTATGGCCTTAGAAGACATCTACACCTTCTGGGCGTAGTCGAAGACCCAGACTGCCCAAACTGTGGTGGGGAGAAAACTTCTTACCACTTCTTGGGCACCTATGAGGTGTACGCACAACTCAGACAAGACATCTTTGGGGTGCGAAGAATCAAGGAACTAGACTTGCACACCCCCCCTGCAAGGGACATTCATACGAAGGTCGAGGCTCTTCGAAGAGGGTGCCTAACGAGTGAAATACAGAAGGGGGAGAACCTGGGTTAGGGCAAAAAAGTGCCTACTTGAGAGGCATCAGCCACCCCGCCCGCTACATTCATCCATTCATTCATCCTGTAATGAAATGTGAAAGGCTTCTTAATATTAAAAACCAATAAAATGTTAGTTGTTTTAAACCTATGAATATACATTTATTGAAATTCAACAAAAAACAATAATATTAACGATTATATTTCCGTTCTCAGGAATAAATTGATCCTGCTACTTCATGAAAATCGGATAATGACTATCACTGACAGCATCATAGTACCTATTTAAAAACAATACTATTATGTTTCTTTTCAACTACAGGCCAGCTATCTTGGCATTGAATGCTAATTTCTAGAATAGCGAACAATGCTAAATATACATCTTAATATTGTAGTGAGTGAGCAGATATGTACGAGCTTCTTGTAACTGGTACGTTTAGTTGAAAATTCGATAATCCTCCAGCAAACACTAGTCTTGTCTTGGTATTAGGTGGTACAAGCTATTCTGCCCGTCAACCTACTAAACTCTTACCTTAATCTGATTAAACTCTACAATGCCAATACTTCTAGCAAAGTTAAGTAGCTTTCTAGAGGACGTATTTTTATTTTTATAGGGTCAGAAGAACTTCTTACCTATTCTCTTTAACAATGTTAGTAGTAACAGATTATTTTACCAACCGAGTAGAAGCTTATGCCATACCTAATCAGGAAGCGACCACCGTTACAGACATATTGATCACAAAATTCCATAGAAATACCCATCGACCATGAAAGAAGTTTAAAAAAAATTAGATATAGTTTTAAGACAAGTTTCACGCCGCCAATAAATCAAAAGGTTAACCTCTAGCATTATAATAATAATAATACTAAACTAAACTAAAAATTACTTGAAATATATTGTAAAGGACCCTCAGGTATAGAACGATAAATGCCGATATGGTTTCCAGGCCCTAGAAAACATTCAACATCTTACTAGGGCTTACCACGCATTTGTTGCTATTGAATATAAAGCAAGACACGACTCAGTAGGTAAAATTCTTCATCATATTCATTAAGAACTAGCCAGCAGACTAAATCTTCTCCAGGCAGAACAGCCGCCCTACGTTCCTGAAGCTGTGCTTGAAAATGACACCTAAAAACTATATTGGGACCGTAAAGTACTCACAGACCAATACGTGGTACTAAATAGGCCAGATCTCATACTAGTCAATAAATTGACCAAACAAACAACACTGATCGATGTGGCGATACCTAATAACAACAATCTTCTTGACAAACATAATGAAAAAATTGCCAAGTATAGAGATCTAGAGATACAAATAAGAAGACAATGGAGAATGAATAATCTTTAAACTGTCCCTATAATAATGTACACAACAGGTGTACATTTGCTAGAAAAGATCAAAAGTCTAGGCCTTAACGAAAATCTCTACCATTCAATAGGCGGTACTACTAGCCACAGCCCGATGCATTATGAAATTTTTGGGAGATTATCAAACACATATCACCTAGGACCCAATAACATCCCATCAAAGATTTATCCTTTTGATACCCTAGATATTACAGCGAGCGGCCTGCAGTTAGTAACTAGGGCTATGAGAAGTACGGCAACCTCTGCTCTGGTCACCTCGAATCTGCCCAATCTGCCGGTATATCCACTACAATGTATTAGAAACTGAAAATACGATCCACAAAAAAAGTTTCAAACCTATAAATTGATTTAATGAATATGGTACAGGATAGGATATTAAGAAGAACCTAAAGAAACTAGATGTCAGTATTTCTTGCAAAAATAAATGGTCCAAGGGTGAACCACACCCTTATTGGTAGGTACAACAATCAGAGGAACAGGAACAGTTTATTAATATTTTGCTCTAAAATTTAACAATTTTGTAAACATCTTTTGGAATACCCTGCATAACGATAAACTATTATTTGTGTCCTGTAAGTTGTTCAGAAAGTCAAAACTCTGATATTAACGAAATGCAGGATATACTTCTCCATATAATCCAATATTATTATGTAATTTAAAATTGATTTAAAAAAATTATTTAATTTAAACTTGTATTAAATTTTTAATATCCCCACTTAGATGTTTGATTAGAAATTATTTAAAAAGTAGATTTATTTTAACAGTATTAAATTTATTTTAACTGTTTTATTTTATAAAACTTCTTTAAAAACAATATTAGCAGTAACTATCTGATCATAATTGATTTTTTTTTGACGATATGTTTCTTTAATACAAACATTAATATTACTAAATTTGCGAAGCCACACATAATTGTGGAAAATACAATCCTGAAAGTGTGAGGTTAATCCGGGAATAAGTACAGTTTTATCGAAGTCAATGAATTTCGCATTAATGACACTAAAGTGAGTTATTATTAATCTTGTCCCATTATGAATTCTTGTATTGTTTAAAATTATCAAAATACTATTATTATGCTGTTAAGCAAAATTTATATTTTTTATACAAGTTCTCGACGTAGATTTTTTTTAAAATTTGGCGAATGCGCTATTACATACTTTTTATAAATATATTAGTATATATTGCAACATTGATTTTCATTTTCTTTTTGGCCACCAAAAAGATTTTTGCCGATTCCTTGAATATTTTTTATCAAAAATAGAAATTCAATGAGATTTTGGCGACCCAGGAAAAAACATCTTTCAGAAATATTATTAAGATAATTTATTTATTTTGTGGTACACATTTTTACACTGATATTTATTTCTTAAAATATATTTATTTTCATCTTCATTAATTTTGCATCTTAGAAAAAGAAATTTAGTTGACTTAAATTGTAGTGTAACTATATCTAAGAGTATAAAATTGTAGAACTTAATAACTGCTTAACGATTTACTTTTCTTTTGTCCTTAAATTTAAAGGCATTATTTTTACGTAAAATCAATGCCTATTTCTTTTTACTAAATTTATATTTTTTTTTATTTTTTGGTTAATCAAAATTCTTATCAGAAATTTTTACTACACTTATTATGTTCTACCCTTCCAATATTGTATTTGTTTTAGTTCTGTATTTGAACTTAGTCTGTAAGTTAAAAACTTTTTTCAACTGTAAACTGCTATATTTTAATATTTACCGCATTAAATTTTTTACGCACAGCAAGGTATTTAAACCAAGAATAAATGAATATAAAAATGGTTTTGACGTTTTAATAATACTTTTATGTTTGCAATTATTTCCAGAAAATCTACATTATTTTACTAAAATAAAACATTATGAGATCTGAAGAACAATAGAGTCCACCTAAAGAATGAGGCAGTTATACATTTACTCTAGAGGTCGATACAACACAGAATTGTGACGCTTAGACATCGGGGCACTAGAGGGCGCAACCGCTGGCATGTGCAATTCGCAGAGGCATCACTAGCATCTCGACGCCGTCAGTATCACGAGGATTCTTCGCTCGTGTAGATTTCCAGGCGTCGAATATCTAACTCCGCACTTCTTTTGAAACACGCGTTTACCCCCACTTATAAATAATATTCTTTTAAACAAATGAAACAATTTTTAACTGGACATATTAACGA